>OX326959.1:69165441-70542059 GCA_946800325.1 Luzula sylvatica | reverse complement strand
ATTTGTTTTTCGATTCAAAACCAGATTTTAATGCTTTGAGGAGTTCAAATAACGTGTTTTTAGATCATTTGTATCGTATCTTTTAGTACATAATTTTTCACCAAATTTCACAAACACTAATAAAAGTTTGTTTTTCGATTCAAAACAAGATTTTAACGCTTTGGGGAGTTCAAATAACATGTTTTTAGATCATTTGTATCGTATCTTTTAGTACATAACTTTTCACCAAATTTCACAAACACTAAGAAAGTTTGTTTTTCGATTCAAAACAAGATTTTAACGCTTTGAGGAATTCAAATAACATGTTTTTAGATCATTTGTATCGTATCTTTTAGTACATAACTTTTCACCAAATTTCACAAACACTAAGAAAGTTTGTTTTTCGATTCAAAACAAGATTTTAACGCTTTGAGGAGTTCAAATAACGTGTTTTTAGATGATTTGTATCGTATCTTTTAGTACATAACTTTTCACCAAATTTCACAAACACTAAGAAAGTTTGTTTTTCGATTCAAAACAAGATTTTAACGCTTTGAGGAGTTCAAATAACGTGTTTTTAGATGATTTGTATCGTATCTTTTAGTACATAACTTTTCACCAAATTTCACAAACACTAAGAAAGTTTGTTTTTCGATTCAAAACAAGATTTTAACGCTTTGAGGAGTTCAAATAACGTGTTTTTAGATCATTTGTATCGTATCTTTTAGTACATAACATTTCATCAAATTTCACAAACACTAAGAAAGTTTGTTTTTCGATTCAAAACAAGATTTTAACGCTTTGAGGAGTTCAAATAACATGTTTTTAGATCATTTGTATCGTATCTTTTAGTACATAAACTTTTCACCAAATTTCACAAACACTAAGAAAGTTTGTTTTTCGATTCAAAACAAGATTTTAACGCTTTGAGCAGTTCAAATAACGCGTTTTTAGATCATTTGTATCGTATCTTTTAGTACATAACTTTTCACCAAATTTCACAAACACTAAGAAAGTTTGTTTTTCGATTCAAAACAAGATTTTAACGCTTTGAGGAATTCAAATAACATGTTTTTAGATCATTTGTATCGTATCTTTTAGTACATAACTTTTCACCAGATTTCACAAACACTAAGAGAATTTGTTTTTCGATTCAAAACCAGATTTTAATGCTTTGAGGAGTTCAAATAACGTGTTTTTAGATCATTTGTATCGTATCTTTTAGTACATAATTTTTCACCAAATTTCACAAACACTAATAAAAGTTTGTTTTTCGATTCAAAACAAGATTTTAACGCTTTGGGGAGTTCAAATAACATGTTTTTAGATCATTTGTATCGTATCTTTTAGTACATAACTTTTCACCAAATTTCACAAACACTAAGAAAGTTTGTTTTTCGATTCAAAACACGATTTTAATGCTTTGAGGAGTTCAAATAACGTGTTTTTAGATCATTTGTATCGTATCTTTTAGTACATAATTTTTCACCAAATTTCACAAACACTAAGAAAGTTTGTTTTTCGATTCAAAACAAGATTTTAACGCTTTGGGGAGTTCAAATAACATGTTTTTAGATCATTTGTATCGTATCTTTTAGTACATAACTTTTCACCAAATTTCACAAACACTAAGAAAGTTTGTTTTTCGATTCAAAACAAGATTTTAACGCTTTGAGGAATTCAAATAACATGTTTTTAGATCATTTGTATCGTATCTTTTAGTACATAACTTTTCACCAAATTTCACAAACACTAAGAAAGTTTGTTTTTCGATTCAAAACAAGATTTTAACGCTTTGAGGAGTTCAAATAACGTGTTTTTAGATCATTTGTATCGTATCTTTTAGTACATAACTTTTCACCAAATTTCACAAACACTAAGAAAGTTTGTTTTTCGATTCAAAACAAGATTTTAACGCTTTGAGGAGTTCAAATAACATGTTTTTAGATCATTTGTATCGTATCTTTTAGTACATAACTTTTCACCACATTTCACAAACACTAAGAAAGTTTGTTTTTCGATTCAAAACAAGATTTTAACGCTTTGAGGAGTTCAAATAACGTGTTTTTAGATCATTTGTATCGTATCTTTTAGTACATAACTTTTCACCAAATTTCACAAACACTAAGAAAGTTTGTTTTTCGATTCAAAACAAGATTTTAACGCTTTGAGGAGTTCAAATAACATGTTTTTAGATCATTTGTATCGTATCTTTTAGTACATAACTTTTCACCAAATTTCACAAACACTAAGAAAGTTTGTTTTTCGATTCAAAACAAGATTTTAACGCTTTGAGGAGTTCAAATAACATGTTTTTAGATCATTTGTATCGTATCTTTTAGTACATAAACTTTTCACCAAATTTCACAAACACTAAGAAAGTTTGTTTTTCGATTCAAAACAAGATTTTAACGCTTTGAGCAGTTCAAATAACGCGTTTTTAGATCATATGTATCGTATCTTTTAGTACATAACTTTTCACCAAATTTCACGAACACTAAGAAAGTTTGTTTTTCGATTCAAAACAAGATTTTAACGCTTTGAGGAATTCAAATAACATGTTTTTAGATCATTTGTATCGTATCTTTTAGTACATAACTTTTCACCAAATTTCACAAACACTAAGAAAGTTTGTTTTTCGATTCAAAACAAGATTTTAACGCTTTGAGGAGTTCAAATAACGTGTTTTTAGATCATTTGTATCGTATCTTTTAGTACATAACTTTTCACCAAATTTCACAAACACTAAGAAAGTTTGTTTTTCGATTCAAAACAAGATTTTAACGCTTTGAGGAGTTCAAATAACATGTTTTTAGATCATTTGTATCGTATCTTTTAGTACATAACTTTTCACCAAATTTCACAAACACTAAGAAAGTTTGTTTTTCGATTCAAAACAAGATTTTAACGCTTTGAGGAGTTCAAATAACATGTTTTTAGATCATTTGTATCGTATCTTTTAGTACATAAACTTTTCACCAAATTTCACAAACACTAAGAAAGTTTGTTTTTCGATTCAAAACAAGATTTTAACGCTTTGAGCAGTTCAAATAACGCGTTTTTAGATCATATGTATCGTATCTTTTAGTACATAACTTTTCACCAAATTTCACGAACACTAAGAAAGTTTGTTTTTCGATTCAAAACAAGATTTTAACGCTTTGAGGAATTCAAATAACATGTTTTTAGATCATTTGTATCGTATCTTTTAGTACATAACTTTTCACCAGATTTCACAAACACTAAGAGAATTTGTTTTTCGATTCAAAACCAGATTTTAATGCTTTGAGGAGTTCAAATAACGTGTTTTTAGATCATTTGTATCGTATCTTTTAGTACATAATTTTTCACCAAATTTCACAAACACTAATAAAAGTTTGTTTTTCGATTCAAAACAAGATTTTAACGCTTTGGGGAGTTCAAATAACATGTTTTTAGATCATTTGTATCGTATCTTTTAGTACATAACTTTTCACCAAATTTCACAAACACTAAGAAAGTTTGTTTTTCGATTCAAAACAAGATTTTAACGCTTTGAGGAATTCAAATAACATGTTTTTAGATCATTTGTATCGTATCTTTTAGTACATAACTTTTCACCAAATTTCACAAACACTAAGAAAGTTTGTTTTTCGATTCAAAACAAGATTTTAACGCTTTGAGGAGTTCAAATAACATGTTTTTAGATCATTTGTATCGTATCTTTTAGTACATAAACTTTTCACCAAATTTCACAAACACTAAGAAAGTTTGTTTTTCGATTCAAAACAAGATTTTAACGCTTTGAGCAGTTCAAATAACGCGTTTTTAGATCATATGTATCGTATCTTTTAGTACATAACTTTTCACCAAATTTCACGAACACTAAGAAAGTTTGTTTTTCGATTCAAAACAAGATTTTAACGCTTTGAGGAATTCAAATAACATGTTTTTAGATCATTTGTATCGTATCTTTTAGTACATAACTTTTCACCAGATTTCACAAACACTAAGAGAATTTGTTTTTCGATTCAAAACCAGATTTTAATGCTTTGAGGAGTTCAAATAACGTGTTTTTAGATCATTTGTATCGTATCTTTTAGTACATAATTTTTCACCAAATTTCACAAACACTAATAAAAGTTTGTTTTTCGATTCAAAACAAGATTTTAACGCTTTGGGGAGTTCAAATAACATGTTTTTAGATCATTTGTATCGTATCTTTTAGTACATAACTTTTCACCAAATTTCACAAACACTAAGAAAGTTTGTTTTTCGATTCAAAACAAGATTTTAACGCTTTGAGGAATTCAAATAACATGTTTTTAGATCATTTGTATCGTATCTTTTAGTACATAACTTTTCACCAAATTTCACAAACACTAAGAAAGTTTGTTTTTCGATTCAAAACAAGATTTTAACGCTTTGAGGAGTTCAAATAACGTGTTTTTAGATGATTTGTATCGTATCTTTTAGTACATAACTTTTCACCAAATTTCACAAACACTAAGAAAGTTTGTTTTTCGATTCAAAACAAGATTTTAACGCTTTGAGGAGTTCAAATAACGTGTTTTTAGATGATTTGTATCGTATCTTTTAGTACATAACTTTTCACCAAATTTCACAAACACTAAGAAAGTTTGTTTTTCGATTCAAAACAAGATTTTAACGCTTTGAGGAGTTCAAATAACGTGTTTTTAGATCATTTGTATCGTATCTTTTAGTACATAACATTTCATCAAATTTCACAAACACTAAGAAAGTTTGTTTTTCGATTCAAAACAAGATTTTAACGCTTTGAGGAGTTCAAATAACATGTTTTTAGATCATTTGTATCGTATCTTTTAGTACATAAACTTTTCACCAAATTTCACAAACACTAAGAAAGTTTGTTTTTCGATTCAAAACAAGATTTTAACGCTTTGAGCAGTTCAAATAACGCGTTTTTAGATCATTTGTATCGTATCTTTTAGTACATAACTTTTCACCAAATTTCACAAACACTAAGAAAGTTTGTTTTTCGATTCAAAACAAGATTTTAACGCTTTGAGGAATTCAAATAACATGTTTTTAGATCATTTGTATCGTATCTTTTAGTACATAACTTTTCACCAGATTTCACAAACACTAAGAGAATTTGTTTTTCGATTCAAAACCAGATTTTAATGCTTTGAGGAGTTCAAATAACGTGTTTTTAGATCATTTGTATCGTATCTTTTAGTACATAATTTTTCACCAAATTTCACAAACACTAATAAAAGTTTGTTTTTCGATTCAAAACAAGATTTTAACGCTTTGGGGAGTTCAAATAACATGTTTTTAGATCATTTGTATCGTATCTTTTAGTACATAACTTTTCACCAAATTTCACAAACACTAAGAAAGTTTGTTTTTCGATTCAAAACACGATTTTAATGCTTTGAGGAGTTCAAATAACGTGTTTTTAGATCATTTGTATCGTATCTTTTAGTACATAATTTTTCACCAAATTTCACAAACACTAAGAAAGTTTGTTTTTCGATTCAAAACAAGATTTTAACGCTTTGGGGAGTTCAAATAACATGTTTTTAGATCATTTGTATCGTATCTTTTAGTACATAACTTTTCACCAAATTTCACAAACACTAAGAAAGTTTGTTTTTCGATTCAAAACAAGATTTTAACGCTTTGAGGAATTCAAATAACATGTTTTTAGATCATTTGTATCGTATCTTTTAGTACATAACTTTTCACCAAATTTCACAAACACTAAGAAAGTTTGTTTTTCGATTCAAAACAAGATTTTAACGCTTTGAGGAGTTCAAATAACGTGTTTTTAGATCATTTGTATCGTATCTTTTAGTACATAACTTTTCACCAAATTTCACAAACACTAAGAAAGTTTGTTTTTCGATTCAAAACAAGATTTTAACGCTTTGAGGAGTTCAAATAACATGTTTTTAGATCATTTGTATCGTATCTTTTAGTACATAACTTTTCACCACATTTCACAAACACTAAGAAAGTTTGTTTTTCGATTCAAAACAAGATTTTAACGCTTTGAGGAGTTCAAATAACGTGTTTTTAGATCATTTGTATCGTATCTTTTAGTACATAACTTTTCACCAAATTTCACAAACACTAAGAAAGTTTGTTTTTCGATTCAAAACAAGATTTTAACGCTTTGAGGAGTTCAAATAACATGTTTTTAGATCATTTGTATCGTATCTTTTAGTACATAACTTTTCACCAAATTTCACAAACACTAAGAAAGTTTGTTTTTCGATTCAAAACAAGATTTTAACGCTTTGAGGAGTTCAAATAACATGTTTTTAGATCATTTGTATCGTATCTTTTAGTACATAAACTTTTCACCAAATTTCACAAACACTAAGAAAGTTTGTTTTTCGATTCAAAACAAGATTTTAACGCTTTGAGCAGTTCAAATAACGCGTTTTTAGATCATATGTATCGTATCTTTTAGTACATAACTTTTCACCAAATTTCACGAACACTAAGAAAGTTTGTTTTTCGATTCAAAACAAGATTTTAACGCTTTGAGGAATTCAAATAACATGTTTTTAGATCATTTGTATCGTATCTTTTAGTACATAACTTTTCACCAAATTTCACAAACACTAAGAAAGTTTGTTTTTCGATTCAAAACAAGATTTTAACGCTTTGAGGAGTTCAAATAACGTGTTTTTAGATCATTTGTATCGTATCTTTTAGTACATAACTTTTCACCAAATTTCACAAACACTAAGAAAGTTTGTTTTTCGATTCAAAACAAGATTTTAACGCTTTGAGGAGTTCAAATAACATGTTTTTAGATCATTTGTATCGTATCTTTTAGTACATAACTTTTCACCAAATTTCACAAACACTAAGAAAGTTTGTTTTTCGATTCAAAACAAGATTTTAACGCTTTGAGGAGTTCAAATAACATGTTTTTAGATCATTTGTATCGTATCTTTTAGTACATAAACTTTTCACCAAATTTCACAAACACTAAGAAAGTTTGTTTTTCGATTCAAAACAAGATTTTAACGCTTTGAGCAGTTCAAATAACGCGTTTTTAGATCATATGTATCGTATCTTTTAGTACATAACTTTTCACCAAATTTCACGAACACTAAGAAAGTTTGTTTTTCGATTCAAAACAAGATTTTAACGCTTTGAGGAATTCAAATAACATGTTTTTAGATCATTTGTATCGTATCTTTTAGTACATAACTTTTCACCAGATTTCACAAACACTAAGAGAATTTGTTTTTCGATTCAAAACCAGATTTTAATGCTTTGAGGAGTTCAAATAACGTGTTTTTAGATCATTTGTATCGTATCTTTTAGTACATAATTTTTCACCAAATTTCACAAACACTAATAAAAGTTTGTTTTTCGATTCAAAACAAGATTTTAACGCTTTGGGGAGTTCAAATAACATGTTTTTAGATCATTTGTATCGTATCTTTTAGTACATAACTTTTCACCAAATTTCACAAACACTAAGAAAGTTTGTTTTTCGATTCAAAACAAGATTTTAACGCTTTGAGGAATTCAAATAACATGTTTTTAGATCATTTGTATCGTATCTTTTAGTACATAACTTTTCACCAAATTTCACAAACACTAAGAAAGTTTGTTTTTCGATTCAAAACAAGATTTTAACGCTTTGAGGAGTTCAAATAACATGTTTTTAGATCATTTGTATCGTATCTTTTAGTACATAAACTTTTCACCAAATTTCACAAACACTAAGAAAGTTTGTTTTTCGATTCAAAACAAGATTTTAACGCTTTGAGCAGTTCAAATAACGCGTTTTTAGATCATATGTATCGTATCTTTTAGTACATAACTTTTCACCAAATTTCACGAACACTAAGAAAGTTTGTTTTTCGATTCAAAACAAGATTTTAACGCTTTGAGGAATTCAAATAACATGTTTTTAGATCATTTGTATCGTATCTTTTAGTACATAACTTTTCACCAGATTTCACAAACACTAAGAGAATTTGTTTTTCGATTCAAAACCAGATTTTAATGCTTTGAGGAGTTCAAATAACGTGTTTTTAGATCATTTGTATCGTATCTTTTAGTACATAATTTTTCACCAAATTTCACAAACACTAATAAAAGTTTGTTTTTCGATTCAAAACAAGATTTTAACGCTTTGGGGAGTTCAAATAACATGTTTTTAGATCATTTGTATCGTATCTTTTAGTACATAACTTTTCACCAAATTTCACAAACACTAAGAAAGTTTGTTTTTCGATTCAAAACAAGATTTTAACGCTTTGAGGAATTCAAATAACATGTTTTTAGATCATTTGTATCGTATCTTTTAGTACATAACTTTTCACCAAATTTCACAAACACTAAGAAAGTTTGTTTTTCGATTCAAAACAAGATTTTAACGCTTTGAGGAGTTCAAATAACGTGTTTTTAGATGATTTGTATCGTATCTTTTAGTACATAACTTTTCACCAAATTTCACAAACACTAAGAAAGTTTGTTTTTCGATTCAAAACAAGATTTTAACGCTTTGAGGAGTTCAAATAACGTGTTTTTAGATGATTTGTATCGTATCTTTTAGTACATAACTTTTCACCAAATTTCACAAACACTAAGAAAGTTTGTTTTTCGATTCAAAACAAGATTTTAACGCTTTGAGGAGTTCAAATAACGTGTTTTTAGATCATTTGTATCGTATCTTTTAGTACATAACATTTCATCAAATTTCACAAACACTAAGAAAGTTTGTTTTTCGATTCAAAACAAGATTTTAACGCTTTGAGGAGTTCAAATAACATGTTTTTAGATCATTTGTATCGTATCTTTTAGTACATAAACTTTTCACCAAATTTCACAAACACTAAGAAAGTTTGTTTTTCGATTCAAAACAAGATTTTAACGCTTTGAGCAGTTCAAATAACGCGTTTTTAGATCATTTGTATCGTATCTTTTAGTACATAACTTTTCACCAAATTTCACAAACACTAAGAAAGTTTGTTTTTCGATTCAAAACAAGATTTTAACGCTTTGAGGAATTCAAATAACATGTTTTTAGATCATTTGTATCGTATCTTTTAGTACATAACTTTTCACCAGATTTCACAAACACTAAGAGAATTTGTTTTTCGATTCAAAACCAGATTTTAATGCTTTGAGGAGTTCAAATAACGTGTTTTTAGATCATTTGTATCGTATCTTTTAGTACATAATTTTTCACCAAATTTCACAAACACTAATAAAAGTTTGTTTTTCGATTCAAAACAAGATTTTAACGCTTTGGGGAGTTCAAATAACATGTTTTTAGATCATTTGTATCGTATCTTTTAGTACATAACTTTTCACCAAATTTCACAAACACTAAGAAAGTTTGTTTTTCGATTCAAAACACGATTTTAATGCTTTGAGGAGTTCAAATAACGTGTTTTTAGATCATTTGTATCGTATCTTTTAGTACATAATTTTTCACCAAATTTCACAAACACTAAGAAAG
Organism: Luzula sylvatica; assembly: GCA_946800325.1. NCBI lineage: Eukaryota > Viridiplantae > Streptophyta > Magnoliopsida > Poales > Juncaceae > Luzula > Luzula sylvatica. The sequence goes on along the minus strand of OX326959.1, from coordinate 70,532,617 downwards.
TTTGTTTTTCGATTCAAAACAAGATTTTAACGCTTTGGGGAGTTCAAATAACATGTTTTTAGATCATTTGTATCGTATCTTTTAGTACATAACTTTTCACCAAATTTCACAAACACTAAGAAAGTTTGTTTTTCGATTCAAAACAAGATTTTAACGCTTTGAGGAATTCAAATAACATGTTTTTAGATCATTTGTATCGTATCTTTTAGTACATAACTTTTCACCAAATTTCACAAACACTAAGAAAGTTTGTTTTTCGATTCAAAACAAGATTTTAACGCTTTGAGGAGTTCAAATAACGTGTTTTTAGATCATTTGTATCGTATCTTTTAGTACATAACTTTTCACCAAATTTCACAAACACTAAGAAAGTTTGTTTTTCGATTCAAAACAAGATTTTAACGCTTTGAGGAGTTCAAATAACATGTTTTTAGATCATTTGTATCGTATCTTTTAGTACATAACTTTTCACCACATTTCACAAACACTAAGAAAGTTTGTTTTTCGATTCAAAACAAGATTTTAACGCTTTGAGGAGTTCAAATAACGTGTTTTTAGATCATTTGTATCGTATCTTTTAGTACATAACTTTTCACCAAATTTCACAAACACTAAGAAAGTTTGTTTTTCGATTCAAAACAAGATTTTAACGCTTTGAGGAGTTCAAATAACATGTTTTTAGATCATTTGTATCGTATCTTTTAGTACATAACTTTTCACCAAATTTCACAAACACTAAGAAAGTTTGTTTTTCGATTCAAAACAAGATTTTAACGCTTTGAGGAGTTCAAATAACATGTTTTTAGATCATTTGTATCGTATCTTTTAGTACATAAACTTTTCACCAAATTTCACAAACACTAAGAAAGTTTGTTTTTCGATTTAAAACAAGATTTTAACGCTTTGAGCAGTTCAAATAACGCGTTTTTAAATCATATGTATCGTATCTTTTAGTACATAACTTTTCACCAAATTTCACGAACACTAAGAAAGTTTGTTTTTCGATTCAAAACAAGATTTTAACGCTTTGAGGAATTCAAATAACATGTTTTTAGATCATTTGTATCGTATCTTTTAGTACATAACTTTTCACCAAATTTCACAAACACTAAGAAAGTTTGTTTTTCGATTCAAAACAAGATTTTAACGCTTTGAGGAGTTCAAATAACGTGTTTTTAGATCATTTGTATCGTATCTTTTAGTACATAACTTTTCACCAAATTTCACAAACACTAAGAAAGTTTGTTTTTCGATTCAAAACAAGATTTTAACGCTTTGAGGAGTTCAAATAACATGTTTTTAGATCATTTGTATCGTATCTTTTAGTACATAACTTTTCACCAAATTTCACAAACACTAAGAAAGTTTGTTTTTCGATTCAAAACAAGATTTTAACGCTTTGAGGAGTTCAAATAACATGTTTTTAGATCATTTGTATCGTATCTTTTAGTACATAAACTTTTCACCAAATTTCACAAACACTAAGAAAGTTTGTTTTTCGATTCAAAACAAGATTTTAACGCTTTGAGCAGTTCAAATAACGCGTTTTTAGATCATATGTATCGTATCTTTTAGTACATAACTTTTCACCAAATTTCACGAACACTAAGAAAGTTTGTTTTTCGATTCAAAACAAGATTTTAACGCTTTGAGGAATTCAAATAACATGTTTTTAGATCATTTGTATCGTATCTTTTAGTACATAACTTTTCACCAGATTTCACAAACACTAAGAGAATTTGTTTTTCGATTCAAAACCAGATTTTAATGCTTTGAGGAGTTCAAATAACGTGTTTTTAGATCATTTGTATCGTATCTTTTAGTACATAATTTTTCACCAAATTTCACAAACACTAATAAAAGTTTGTTTTTCGATTCAAAACAAGATTTTAACGCTTTGGGGAGTTCAAATAACATGTTTTTAGATCATTTGTATCGTATCTTTTAGTACATAACTTTTCACCAAATTTCACAAACACTAAGAAAGTTTGTTTTTCGATTCAAAACAAGATTTTAACGCTTTGAGGAATTCAAATAACATGTTTTTAGATCATTTGTATCGTATCTTTTAGTACATAACTTTTCACCAAATTTCACAAACACTAAGAAAGTTTGTTTTTCGATTCAAAACAAGATTTTAACGCTTTGAGGAGTTCAAATAACGTGTTTTTAGATGATTTGTATCGTATCTTTTAGTACATAACTTTTCACCAAATTTCACAAACACTAAGAAAGTTTGTTTTTCGATTCAAAACAAGATTTTAACGCTTTGAGGAGTTCAAATAACTTGTTTTTAGATCATTTGTATCGTATCTTTTAGTACATAACTTTTCACCAAATTTCACAAACACAAAGAAAGTTTGTTTTTTGATTCAAAACAAGATTTTAACGTTTTGAGGAGTTCAAATAACATGTTTTTAGATCATTTGTATCGTATCTTTTAGTACATAACTTTTCACCAAATTTCACAAACACTAAGAAAGTTTGTTTTTCGATTCAAAACAAGATTTTAACGCTTTGAGGAGTTCAAATAACATGTTTTTAGATCATTTGTATGGTATCTTTTAGTACATAAACTTTTCACCAAATTTCACAAACACTTAGAAAGTTTGTTTTTCGATTCAAAACAAGATTTTAACGCTTTGAGCAGTTCAAATAACGCGTCTTTAGATCATTTGTATCGTATCTTTTAGTACATTACTTTTCACCAAATTTCACAAACACTAAGAAAGTTTGTTTTTCGATTCAAAACAAGATTTTAACGCTTTGAGGAGTTCAAATAACATGTTTTTAGATCATTTGTATCGTATCTTTTAGTACATTACTTTTCACCAAATTTCACAAACACTAAGAAAGTTTGTTTTTCGATTCAAAACAAGATTTTAACGCTTTGAGTAGTTCAAATAACATGTTTTTTGATCATTTGTATCGTATCTTTTAGTACATAACTTTTCACCAAATTTCACAAACACTAAGAAAGTTTGTTTTTCGATTCAAAACAAGATTTTAACGGTTTGAGAAGTTCAAATAACATGTTTTTAGATCATTTGTATCATATCTTTTAGTACATAACTTTTCACCAAATTTCACAAACACTAAGAAAGTTTGTTTTTCGATTCAAAACAAGATTTTAACGCTTTGAGGAGTTCAAATAACATGTTTTTAGATCATTTGTATCGTATCTTTTAGTACATAACTTTTCACCAAATTTCACAAACACTAAGAAAGTTTGTTTTTCGATTCAAAACAAGATTTCAATGCTTTGAGGAGTTCAAATAACTTGTTTTTAGATCATTTGTATCGTATCTTTTAGTACATAACTTTTCACCAAATTTCACAAACACTAAGAAAGTTTGTTTTTCGATTTCAAAACAAGATTTTAACGCTTTGAGGAGTTCAAATAACATGTTTTTAGATCATTTGTATCGTATCTTTTAGTACATAACTTTTGACCAAATTTCACAAACACTAAGAAAGTTTGTTTTTCGATTCAAAACAAGATTTTAACGCTTTGAGGAGTTCAAATAACGTGTTTTTAGATCATTTGTATCGTATCTTTTAGTACATAATTTTTCACCAAATTTCACAAACACTAAGAAAGTTTGTTTTTCGATTCAAAACCAGATTTTAATGCTTTGAGGAGTTCAAATAACGTGTTTTTAGATCATTTGTATCGTATCTTTTAGTACATAATTTTTCACCAAATTTCACAAACACTAAGAAAGTTTGTTTTTCGATTCAAAACAGGATTTTAACGCTTTGGGGAGTTCAAATAACATGTTTTAAGATCATTTGTATCGTATCTTTTAGTACATAACTTTTCACCAAATTTCACAAACACTAAGAAAGTTTGTTTTTCGATTCAAAACAAGATTTTAACGCTTTGAGGAATTCAAATAACATGTTTTTAGATCATTTGTATCGTATCTTTTAGTACATAACTTTTCACCAAATTTCACAAACACTAAGAAAGTTTGTTTTTCGATTCAAAACAAGATTTTAACGCTTTGAGGAGTTCAAATAACGTGTTTTTAGATCATTTGTATCCTATCTTTTAGTACATAACTTTTCACCAAATTTCACAAACACTAAGAAATTTTGTTTTTCGATTCAAAACAAGATTTTAACGCTTTGAGGAGTTCAAATAACATGTTTTTAGATCATTTGTATCGTATCTTTTAGTACATAACTTTTCACCACATTTCACAAACACTAAGAAAGTTTGTTTTTCGATTCAAAACAAGATTTTAACGCTTTGAGGAGTTCAAATAACATGTTTTTAGATCATTTGTATCGTATCTTTTAGTACATAAACTTTTCACCAAATTTCACAAACACTAAGAAAGTTTGTTTTTCGATTCAAAACAAGATTTTAACGCTTTGAGCAGTTCAAATAACGCGTTTTTAGATCATATGTATCGTATCTTTTAGTACATAACTTTTCACCAAATTTCACGAACACTAAGAAAGTTTGTTTTTCGATTCAAAACAAGATTTTAACGCTTTGAGGAATTCAAATAACATGTTTTTAGATCATTTGTATCGTATCTTTTAGTACATAACTTTTCACCAGATTTCACAAACACTAAGAGAATTTGTTTTTCGATTCAAAACCAGATTTTAATGCTTTGAGGAGTTCAAATAACGTGTTTTTAGATCATTTGTATCGTATCTTTTAGTACATAATTTTTCACCAAATTTCACAAACACTAATAAAAGTTTGTTTTTCGATTCAAAACAAGATTTTAACGCTTTGGGGAGTTCAAATAACATGTTTTTAGATCATTTGTATCGTATCTTTTAGTACATAACTTTTCACCAAATTTCACAAACACTAAGAAAGTTTGTTTTTCGATTCAAAACAAGATTTTAACGCTTTGAGGAATTCAAATAACATGTTTTTAGATCATTTGTATCGTATCTTTTAGTACATAACTTTTCACCAAATTTCACAAACACTAAGAAAGTTTGTTTTTCGATTCAAAACAAGATTTTAACGCTTTGAGGAGTTCAAATAACGTGTTTTTAGATCATTTGTATCGTATCTTTTAGTACATAACTTTTCACCAAATTTCACAAACACTAAGAAAGTTTGTTTTTCGATTCAAAACAAAATTTTAACGCTTTGAGGAGTTCAAATAACTTGTTTTTAGATCATTTGTATCGTATCTTTTAGTACATAACTTTTCACCAAATTTCACAAACACAAAGAAAGTTTGTTTTTCGATTCAAAACAAGATTTTAACGTTTTGAGGAGTTCAAATAACATGTTTTTAGATCATTTGTATCGTATCTTTTAGTACATAACTTTTCACCAAATTTCACAAACACTAAGAAAGTTTGTTTTTCGATTCAAAACAAGATTTTAACGCTTTGAGGAGTTCAAATAACATGGTTTTAGATCATTTGTATCGTAACTTTTAGTACAAAACTTTTCACCAAATTTCACAAACACTAAGAAAGTTTGAAAACAAGATTTTAACGCTTTGAGGAGTTCAAATAACTTGGTTTTAGATCATTTGTATCGTATGTTTTAGTACATAACTTTTCACCAAATTTCACAAACACTAAGAAAGTTTGTTTTTCGATTCAAAACAAGATTTTAACGCTTTGAGGAGTTCAAATAACATGTTTTTAGATCATTTGTATGGTATCTTTTAGTACATAAACTTTTCACCAAATTTCACAAACACTTAGAAAGTTTGTTTTTCGATTCAAAACAAGATTTTAACGCTTTGAGCAGTTCAAATAACGCGTCTTTAGATCATTTGTATCGTATCTTTTAGTACATTACTTTTCACCAAATTTCACAAACACTAAGAAAGTTTGTTTTTCGATTCAAAACAAGATTTTAACGCTTTGAGGAGTTCAAATAACATGTTTTTAGATCAATTGTATCGTATCTTTTAGTACATTACTTTTCACCAAATTTCACAAACACTAAGAAAGTTTGTTTTTCGATTCAAAACAAGATTTTAACGCTTTGAGTAGTTCAAATAACATGTTTTTTGATCATTTGTATCGTATCTTTTAGTACATAACTTTTCACCAAATTTCACAAACACTAAGAAAGTTTGTTTTTCGATTCAAAACAAGATTTTAACGGTTTGAGAAGTTCAAATAACATGTTTTTAGATCATTTGTATCATATCTTTTAGTACATAACTTTTCACCAAATTTCACAAACACTAAGAAAGTTTGTTTTTCGATTCAAAACAAGATTTTAACGCTTTGAGGAGTTCAAATAACATGTTTTTAGATCATTTGTATCGTATCTTTTAGTACATAACTTTTCACCAAATTTCACAAACACTAAGAAAGTTTGTTTTTCGATTCAAAACAAGATTTCAATGCTTTGAGGAGTTCAAATAACTTGTTTTTAGATCATTTGTATCGTATCTTTTAGTACATAACTTTTCACCAAATTTCACAAACACTAAGAAAGTTTGTTTTTCGATTCAAAACAAGATTTTAACGCTTTGAGGAATTCAAATAACATGTTTTTAGATCATTTGTATCGTATCTTTTAGTACATAAACTTTTCACCAAATTTCACAAACACTAAGAAAGTTTGTTTTTCGATTCAAAACAAGATTTTAACGCTTTGAGCAGTTCAAATAACGCGTTTTTAGATCATATGTATCGTATCTTTTAGTACATAACTTTTCACCAAATTTCACGAACACTAAGAAAGTTTGTTTTTCGATTCAAAACAAGATTTTAACGCTTTGAGGAATTCAAATAACATGTTTTTAGATCATTTGTATCGTATCTTTTAGTACATAACTTTTCACCAAATTTCACAAACACTAAGAAAGTTTGTTTTTCGATTCAAAACAAGATTTTAACGCTTTGAGGAGTTCAAATAACGTGTTTTTAGATCATTTGTATCGTATCTTTTAGTACATAACTTTTCACCAAATTTCACAAACACTAAGAAAGTTTGTTTTTCGATTCAAAACAAGATTTTAACGCTTTGAGGAGTTCAAATAACATGTTTTTAGATCATTTGTATCGTATCTTTTAGTACATAACTTTTCACCAAATTTCACAAACACTAAGAAAGTTTGTTTTTCGATTCAAAACAAGATTTTAACGCTTTGAGGAGTTCAAATAACATGTTTTTAGATCATTTGTATCGTATCTTTTAGTACATAAACTTTTCACCAAATTTCACAAACACTAAGAAAGTTTGTTTTTCGATTCAAAACAAGATTTTAACGCTTTGAGCAGTTCAAATAACGCGTTTTTAGATCATATGTATCGTATCTTTTAGTACATAACTTTTCACCAAATTTCACGAACACTAAGAAAGTTTGTTTTTCGATTCAAAACAAGATTTTAACGCTTTGAGGAATTCAAATAACATGTTTTTAGATCATTTGTATCGTATCTTTTAGTACATAACTTTTCACCAGATTTCACAAACACTAAGAGAATTTGTTTTTCGATTCAAAACCAGATTTTAATGCTTTGAGGAGTTCAAATAACGTGTTTTTAGATCATTTGTATCGTATCTTTTAGTACATAATTTTTCACCAAATTTCACAAACACTAATAAAAGTTTGTTTTTCGATTCAAAACAAGATTTTAACGCTTTGGGGAGTTCAAATAACATGTTTTTAGATCATTTGTATCGTATCTTTTAGTACATAACTTTTCACCAAATTTCACAAACACTAAGAAAGTTTGTTTTTCGATTCAAAACAAGATTTTAACGCTTTGAGGAATTCAAATAACATGTTTTTAGATCATTTGTATCGTATCTTTTAGTACATAACTTTTCACCAAATTTCACAAACACTAAGAAAGTTTGTTTTTCGATTCAAAACAAGATTTTAACGCTTTGAGGAGTTCAAATAACGTGTTTTTAGATCATTTGTATCGTATCTTTTAGTACATAACTTTTCACCAAATTTCACAAACACTAAGAAAGTTTGTTTTTCGATTCAAAACAAGATTTTAACGCTTTGAGGAGTTCAAATAACTTGTTTTTAGATCATTTGTATCGTATCTTTTAGTACATAACTTTTCACCAAATTTCACAAACACAAAGAAAGTTTGTTTTTTGATTCAAAACAAGATTTTAACGTTTTGAGGAGTTCAAATAACATGTTTTTAGATCATTTGTATCGTATCTTTTAGTACATAACTTTTCACCAAATTTCACAAACACTAAGAAAGTTTGTTTTTCGATTCAAAACAAGATTTTAACGCTTTGAGGAGTTCAAATAACATGGTTTTAGATCATTTGTATCGTAACTTTTAGTACAAAACTTTTCACCAAATTTCACAAAAACTAAGACAGTTTGAAAACAAGATTTTAACGCTTTGAGGAGTTCAAATAACTTGGTTTTAGATCATTTGTATCGTATGTTTTAGTACATAACTTTTCACCAAATTTCACAAACACTAAGAAAGTTTGTTTTTCGATTCAAAACAAGATTTTAACGCTTTGAGGAGTTCAAATAACATGTTTTTAGATCATTTGTATGGTATCTTTTAGTACATAAACTTTTCACCAAATTTCACAAACACTTAGAAAGTTTGTTTTTCGATTCAAAACAAGATTTTAACGCTTTGAGCAGTTCAAATAACGCGTCTTTAGATCATTTGTATCGTATCTTTTAGTACATTACTTTTCACCAAATTTCACAAACACTAAGAAAGTTTGTTTTTCGATTCAAAACAAGATTTTAACGCTTTGAGGAGTTCAAATAACATGTTTTTAGATCATTTGTATCGTATCTTTTAGTACATTACTTTTCACCAAATTTCACAAACACTAAGAAAGTTTGTTTTTCGATTCAAAACAAGATTTTAACGCTTTGAGTAGTTCAAATAACATGTTTTTTGATCATTTGTATCGTATCTTTTAGTACATAACTTTTCACCAAATTTCACAAACACTAAGAAAGTTTGTTTTTCGATTCAAAACAAGATTTTAACGGTTTGAGAAGTTCAAATAACATGTTTTTAGATCATTTGTATCATATCTTTTAGTACATAACTTTTCACCAAATTTCACAAACACTAAGAAAGTTTGTTTTTCGATTCAAAACAAGATTTTAACACTTTGAGGAGTTCAAATAACATGTTTTTAGATCATTTGTATCGTATCTTTTAGTACATAACTTTTCACCAAATTTCACAAACACTAAGAAAGTTTGTTTTTCGATTCAAAACAAGATTTCAATGCTTTGAGGAGTTCAAATAACTTGTTTTTAGATCATTTGTATCGTATCTTTTAGTACATAACTTTTCACCAAATTTCACAAACACTAAGAAAGTTTGTTTTTCGATTTCAAAACAAGATTTTAACGCTTTGAGGAGTTCAAATAACATGTTTTTAGATCATTTGTATCGTATCTTTTAGTACATAACTTTTGACCAAATTTCACAAACACTAAGAAAGTTTGTTTTTCGATTCAAAACAAGATTTTAACGCTTTGAGGAGTTCAAATAACGTGTTTTTAGATCATTTGTATCGTATCTTTTAGTACATAATTTTTCACCAAATTTCACAAACACTAAGAAAGTTTGTTTTTCGATTCAAAACCAGATTTTAATGCTTTGAGGAGTTCAAATAACGTGTTTTTAGATCATTTGTATCGTATCTTTTAGTACATAATTTTTCACCAAATTTCACAAACACTAAGAAAGTTTGTTTTTCGATTCAAAACAGGATTTTAACGCTTTGGGGAGTTCAAATAACATGTTTTAAGATCATTTGTATCGTATCTTTTAGTACATAACTTTTCACCAAATTTCACAAACACTAAGAAAGTTTGTTTTTCGATTCAAAACAAGATTTTAACGCTTTGAGGAATTCAAATAACATGTTTTTAGATCATTTGTATCGTATCTTTTAGTACATAACTTTTCACCAAATTTCAAAAACACTAAGAAAGTTTGTTTTTCGATTCAAAACAAGATTTTAACGCTTTGAGGAGTTCAAATAACGTGTTTTTAGATCATTTGTATCCTATCTTTTAGTACATAACTTTTCACCAAATTTCACAAACACTAAGAAATTTTGTTTTTCGATTCAAAACAAGATTTTAACGCTTTGAGGAGTTCAAATAACATGTTTTTAGATCATTTGTATCGTATCTTTTAGTACATAACTTTTCACCACATTTCACAAACACTAAGAAAGTTTGTTTTTCGATTCAAAACAAGATTTTAACGCTTTGAGGAGTTCAAATAACATGTTTTTAGATCATTTGTATCGTATCTTTTAGTACATAACATTTCATCAAATTTCACAAACACTAAGAAAGTTTGTTTTTCGATTCAAAACAAGATTTTAACGCTTTGAGGAGTTCAAATAACATGTTTTTAGATCATTTGTATCGTATCTTTTAGTACATAAACTTTTCACCAAATTTCACAAACACTAAGAAAGTTTGTTTTTCGATTCAAAACAAGATTTTAACGCTTTGAGCAGTTCAAATAACGCGTTTTTAGATCATTTGTATCGTATCTTTTAGTACATAACTTTTCACCAAATTTCACAAACACTAAGAAAGTTTGTTTTTCGATTCAAAACAAGATTTTAACGCTTTGAGGAATTCAAATAACATGTTTTTAGATCATTTGTATCGTATCTTTTAGTACATAACTTTTCACCAGATTTCACAAACACTAAGAGAATTTGTTTTTCGATTCAAAACCAGATTTTAATGCTTTGAGGAGTTCAAATAACGTGTTTTTAGATCATTTGTATCGTATCTTTTAGTACATAATTTTTCACCAAATTTCACAAACACTAATAAAAGTTTGTTTTTCGATTCAAAACAAGATTTTAACGCTTTGGGGAGTTCAAATAACATGTTTTTAGATCATTTGTATCGTATCTTTTAGTACATAACTTTTCACCAAATTTCACAAACACTAAGAAAGTTTGTTTTTCGATTCAAAACACGATTTTAATGCTTTGAGGAGTTCAAATAACGTGTTTTTAGATCATTTGTATCGTATCTTTTAGTACATAATTTTTCACCAAATTTCACAAACACTAAGAAAGTTTGTTTTTCGATTCAAAACAAGATTTTAACGCTTTGGGGAGTTCAAATAACATGTTTTTAGATCATTTGTATCGTATCTTTTAGTACATAACTTTTCACCAAATTTCACAAACACTAAGAAAGTTTGTTTTTCGATTCAAAACAAGATTTTAACGCTTTGAGGAATTCAAATAACATGTTTTTAGATCATTTGTATCGTATCTTTTAGTACATAACTTTTCACCAAATTTCACAAACACTAAGAAAGTTTGTTTTTCGATTCAAAACAAGATTTTAACGCTTTGAGGAGTTCAAATAACGTGTTTTTAGATCATTTGTATCGTATCTTTTAGTACATAACTTTTCACCAAATTTCACAAACACTAAGAAAGTTTGTTTTTCGATTCAAAACAAGATTTTAACGCTTTGAGGAGTTCAAATAACATGTTTTTAGATCATTTGTATCGTATCTTTTAGTACATAACTTTTCACCACATTTCACAAACACTAAGAAAGTTTGTTTTTCGATTCAAAACAAGATTTTAACGCATTGAGGAGTTCAAATAACGTGTTTTTAGATCATTTGTATCGTATCTTTTAGTACATAACATTTCATCAAATTTCACAAACACTAAGAAAGTTTGTTTTTCGATTCAAAACAAGATTTTAACGCTTTGAGGAGTTCAAATAACATGTTTTTAGATCATTTGTATCGTATCTTTTAGTACATAAACTTTTCACCAAATTTCACAAACACTAAGAAAGTTTGTTTTTCGATTCAAAACAAGATTTTAACGCTTTGAGCAGTTCAAATAACGCGTTTTTAGATCATTTGTATCGTATCTTTTAGTACATAACTTTTCACCAAATTTCACGAACACTAAGAAAGTTTGTTTTTCGATTCAAAACAAGATTTTAACGCTTTGAGGAATTCAAATAACATGTTTTTAGATCATTTGTATCGTATCTTTTAGTACATAACTTTTCACCAGATTTCACAAACACTAAGAGAATTTGTTTTTCGATTCAAAACCAGATTTTAATGCTTTGAGGAGTTCAAATAACGTGTTTTTAGATCATTTGTATCGTATCTTTTAGTACATAATTTTTCACCAAATTTCACAAACACTAATAAAAGTTTGTTTTTCGATTCAAAACAAGATTTTAACGCTTTGGGGAGTTCAAATAACATGTTTTTAGATCATTTGTATCGTATCTTTTAGTACATAACTTTTCACCAAATTTCACAAACACTAAGAAAGTTTGTTTTTCGATTCAAAACGAGATTTTAACGCTTTGAGGAATTCAAATAACATGTTTTTAGATCATTTGTATCGTATCTTTTAGTACATAACTTTTCACCAAATTTCACAAACACTAAGAAAGTTTGTTTTTCGATTCAAAACAAGATTTTAACGCTTTGAGGAGTTCAAATAACATGTTTTTAGATCATTTGTATCGTATCTTTTAGTACATAACTTTTCACCACATTTCACAAACACTAAGAAAGTTTGTTTTTCGATTCAAAACAAGATTTTAACGCATTGAGGAGTTCAAATAACGTGTTTTTAGATCATTTGTATCGTATCTTTTAGTACATAACATTTCATCAAATTTCACAAACACTAAGAAAGTTTGTTTTTCGATTCAAAACAAGATTTTAACGCTTTGAGGAGTTCAAATAACATGTTTTTAGATCATTTGTATCGTATCTTTTAGTACATAAACTTTTCACCAAATTTCACAAACACTAAGAAAGTTTGTTTTTCGATTCAAAACAAGATTTTAACGCTTTGAGCAGTTCAAATAACGCGTTTTTAGATCATTTGTATCGTATCTTTTAGTACATAAATTTTCACCAAATTTCATGAACACTAAGAAAGTTTGTTTTTCGATTCAAAACAAGATTTTAACGCTTTGAGGAATTCAAATAACATGTTTTTAGATCATTTGTATCGTATCTTTTAGTACATAACTTTTCACCAGATTTCACAAACACTAAGAGAATTTGTTTTTCGATTCAAAACCAGATTTTAATGCTTTGAGGAGTTCAAATAACGTGTTTTTAGATCATTTGTATCGTATCTTTTAGTACATAATTTTTCACCAAATTTCACAAACACTAATAAAAGTTTGTTTTTCGATTCAAAACAAGATTTTAACGCTTTGGGGAGTTCAAATAACATGTTTTTAGATCATTTGTATCGTATCTTTTAGTACATAACTTTTCACCAAATTTCACAAACACTAAGAAAGTTTGTTTTTCGATTCAAAACGAGATTTTAACGCTATGAGGAATTCAAATAACATGTTTTTAGATCATTTGTATCGTATCTTTTAGTACATAACTTTTCACCAAATTTCACAAACACTAAGAAAGTTTGTTTTTCGATTCAAAACAAGATTTTAACGCTTTGAGGAGTTCAAATAACGTGTTTTTAGATCATTTGTATCGTATCTTTTAGTACATAACTTTTCACCAAATTTCACAAACACTAAGAAAGTTTGTTTTTCGATTCAAAACAAGATTTTAACGCTTTGAGGAGTTCAAATAACATGTTTTTAGATCATTTGTATCGTATCTTTTAGTACATAACTTTTCACCAAATTTCACAAACACTAAGAAAGTTTGTTTTTCGATTCAAAACAAGATTTTAACGCTTTGAGGAGTTCAAATAACTTATTTTTAGATCATTTGTATCGTATCTTTTAGTACATAACTTTTCACCAAATTTCACAAACACAAAGAAAGTTTGTTTTTTGATTCAAAACAAGATTTTAACGTTTTGAGGAGTTCAAATAACATGTTTTTAGATCATTTGTATCGTATCTTTTAGTACATAACTTTTCACCAAATTTCACAAACACTGAGAAAGTTTGTTTTTCGATTCAAAACAAGATTTTAACGCTTTGAGGAGTTCAAATAACATGTTTTTAGATCATTTGTATCGTAAGTTTTAGTACAAAACTTTTCACCAAATTTCACAAACACTAAGAAAGTTTGAAAACAAGATTTTAACGCTTTGAGGAGTTCAAATAACTTGGTTTTAGATCATTTGTATCGTATGTTTTAGTACATAACTTTTCACCAAATTTCACAAACACTAAGAAAGTTTGTTTTTCGATTCAAAACAAGATTTCAACGCTTTGAGGAGTTCAAATAACATGTTTTTTGATCATTTGTATCGTATCTTTTAGTACATAACTTTTCACCAAATTTGACAAACACTAAGAAAGTTTGTTTTTCGATTCAAAACAAGATTTTAACGCTTTGAGGAGTTCAAATAACATGTTTTTAGATCATTTGTATGGTATCTTTTAGTACATAAACTTTTCACCAAATTTCACAAACACTTAGAAAGTTTGTTTTTCGATTCAAAACAAGATTTTAACGCTTTGAGCAGTTCAAATAACGCGTCTTTAGATCATTTGTATCGTATCTTTTAGTACATTACTTTTCACCAAATTTCACAAACACTAAGAAAGTTTGTTTTTCGATTCAAAACAAGATTTTAACGCTTTGAGGAGTTCAAATAACATGTTTTTAGATCATTTGTATCGTATCTTTTAGTACATTACTTTTCACCAAATTTCACAAACACTAAGAAAGTTTGTTTTTCGATTCAAAACAAGATTTTAACGCTTTGAGGAGTTCAAATAACGTGTTTTTAGATCATTTGTATCGTATCTTTTAGTACATAACATTTCATCAAATTTCACAAACACTAAGAAAGTTTGTTTTTCGATTCAAAACAAGATTTTAACGCTTTGAGGAGTTCAAATAACATGTTTTTAGATCATTTGTATCGTATCTTTTAGTACATAAACTTTTCACCAAATTTCACAAACACTAAGAAAGTTTGTTTTTCGATTCAAAACAAGATTTTAACGCTTTGAGCAGTTCAAATAACGCGTTTTTAGATCATTTGTATCGTATCTTTTAGTACATAACTTTTCACCAAATTTCACAAACACTAAGAAAGTTTGTTTTTCGATTCAAAACAAGATTTTAACGCTTTGAGGAATTCAAATAACATGTTTTTAGATCATTTGTATCGTATCTTTTAGTACATAACTTTTCACCAGATTTCACAAACACTAAGAGAATTTGTTTTTCGATTCAAAACCAGATTTTAATGCTTTGAGGAGTTCAAATAACGTGTTTTTAGATCATTTGTATCGTATCTTTTAGTACATAATTTTTCACCAAATTTCACAAACACTAATAAAAGTTTGTTTTTCGATTCAAAACAAGATTTTAACGCTTTGGGGAGTTCAAATAACATGTTTTTAGATCATTTGTATCGTATCTTTTAGTACATAACTTTTCACCAAATTTCACAAACACTAAGAAAGTTTGTTTTTCGATTCAAAACACGATTTTAATGCTTTGAGGAGTTCAAATAACGTGTTTTTAGATCATTTGTATCGTATCTTTTAGTACATAATTTTTCACCAAATTTCACAAACACTAAGAAAGTTTGTTTTTCGATTCAAAACAAGATTTTAACGCTTTGGGGAGTTCAAATAACATGTTTTTAGATCATTTGTATCGTATCTTTTAGTACATAACTTTTCACCAAATTTCACAAACACTAAGAAAGTTTGTTTTTCGATTCAAAACAAGATTTTAACGCTTTGAGGAATTCAAATAACATGTTTTTAGATCATTTGTATCGTATCTTTTAGTACATAACTTTTCACCAAATTTCACAAACACTAAGAAAGTTTGTTTTTCGATTCAAAACAAGATTTTAACGCTTTGAGGAGTTCAAATAACGTGTTTTTAGATCATTTGTATCGTATCTTTTAGTACGTAACTTTTCACCAAATTTCACAAACACTAAGAAAGTTTGTTTTTCGATTCAAAACAAGATTTTAACGCTTTGAGGAGTTCAAATAACATGTTTTTAGATCATTTGTATCGTATCTTTTAGTACATAACTTTTCACCACATTTCACAAACACTAAGAAAGTTTGTTTTTCGATTCAAAACAAGATTTTAACGCATTGAGGAGTTCAAATAACGTGTTTTTAGATCATTTGTATCGTATCTTTTAGTACATAACATTTCATCAAATTTCACAAACACTAAGAAAGTTTGTTTTTCGATTCAAAACAAGATTTTAACGCTTTGAGGAGTTCAAATAACATGTTTTTAGATCATTTGTATCGTATCTTTTAGTACATAAACTTTTCACCAAATTTCACAAACACTAAGAAAGTTTGTTTTTCGATTCAAAACAAGATTTTAACGCTTTGAGCAGTTCAAATAACGCGTTTTTAGATCATTTGTATCGTATCTTTTAGTACATAACTTTTCACCAAATTTCACGAACACTAAGAAAGTTTGTTTTTCGATTCAAAACAAGATTTTAACGCTTTGAGGAATTCAAATAACATGTTTTTAGATCATTTGTATCGTATCTTTTAGTACATAACTTTTCACCAGATTTCACAAACACTAAGAGAATTTGTTTTTCGATTCAAAACCAGATTTTAATGCTTTGAGGAGTTCAAATAACGTGTTTTTAGATCATTTGTATCGTATCTTTTAGTACATAATTTTTCACCAAATTTCACAAACACTAATAAAAGTTTGTTTTTCGATTCAAAACAAGATTTTAACGCTTTGGGGAGTTCAAATAACATGTTTTTAGATCATTTGTATCGTATCTTTTAGTACATAACTTTTCACCAAATTTCACAAACACTAAGAAAGTTTGTTTTTCGATTCAAAACGAGATTTTAACGCTTTGAGGAATTCAAATAACATGTTTTTAGATCATTTGTATCGTATCTTTTAGTACATAACTTTTCACCAAATTTCACAAACACTAAGAAAGTTTGTTTTTCGATTCAAAACAAGATTTTAACGCTTTGAGGAGTTCAAATAACGTGTTTTTAGATCATTTGTATCGTATCTTTTAGTACATAACTTTTCACCAAATTTCACAAACACTAAGAAAGTTTGTTTTTCGATTCAAAACAAGATTTTAACGCTTTGAGGAGTTCAAATAACATGTTTTTAGATCATTTGTATCGTATCTTTTAGTACATAACTTTTCACCAAATTTCACAAACACTAAGAAAGTTTGTTTTTCGATTCAAAACAAGATTTTAACGCTTTGAGGAGTTCAAATAACTTGTTTTTAGATCATTTGTATCGTATCTTTTAGTACATAACTTTTCACCAAATTTCACAAACACAAAGAAAGTTTGTTTTTTGATTCAAAACAAGATTTTAACGTTTTGAGGAGTTCAAATAACATGTTTTTAGATCATTTGTATCGTATCTTTTAGTACATAACTTTTCACCAAATTTCACAAACACTAAGAAAGTTTGTTTTTCGATTCAAAACAAGATTTTAACCCTTTGAGGAGTTCAAATAACATGTTTTTAGATCATTTGTATCGTAACTTTTAGTACAAAACTTTTCACCAAATTTCACAAACACTAAGAAAGTTTGAAAACAAGATTTTAACGCTTTGAGGAGTTCAAATAACTTGGTTTTAGATCATTTGTATCGTATGTTTTAGTACATAACTTTTCACCAAATTTCACAAACACTAAGAAAGTTTGTTTTTCGATTCAAAACAAGATTTCAACGCTTTGAGGAGTTCAAATAACATGTTTTTTGATCATTTGTATCGTATCTTTTAGTACATAACTTTTCACCAAATTTCACAAACACTAAGAAAGTTTGTTTTTCGATTCAAAACAAGATTTTAACGCTTTGAGGAGTTCAAATAACATGTTTTTAGATCATTTGTATGGTATCTTTTAGTACATAAACTTTTCACCAAATTTCACAAACACTTAGAAAGTTTGTTTTTCGATTCAAAACAAGATTTTAACGCTTTGAGCAGTTCAAATAACGCGTCTTTAGATCATTTGTATCGTATCTTTTAGTACATTACTTTTCACCAAATTTCACAAACACTAAGAAAGTTTGTTTTTCGATTCAAAACAAGATTTTAACGCTTTGAGGAGTTCAAATAACATGTTTTTAGATCATTTGTATCGTATCTTTTAGTACATTACTTTTCACCAAATTTCACAAACACTAAGAAAGTTTGTTTTTCGATTCAAAACAAGATTTTAACGCTTTGAGTAGTTCAAATAACATGTTTTTTGATCATTTGTATCGTATCTTTTAGTACATAACTTTTCACCAAATTTCACAAACACTAAGAAAGTTTGTTTTTCGATTCAAAACAAGATTTTAACGGTTTGAGAAGTTCAAATAACATGTTTTTAGATCATTTGTATCATATCTTTTAGTACATAACTTTTCACCAAATTTCACAAACACTAAGAAAGTTTGTTTTTCGATTCAAAACAAGATTTTAACGCTTTGAGGAGTTCAAATAACATGTTTTTAGATCATTTGTATCGTATCTTTTAGTACATAACTTTTCACCAAACTTCACAAACACTAAGAAATTTTGTTTTTCGATTCAAAACAAGATTTCAACGCTTTGAGGAGTTCAAATAACTTGTTTTTAGATCATTTGTATCGTATCTTTTAGTACATAACTTTTCACCAAATTTCACAAACACTAAGAAAGTTTGTTTTTCGATTTCAAAACAAGATTTTAACGCTTTGAGGAGTTCAAATAACATGTTTTTAGATCATTTGTATCGTATCTTTTAGTACATAACTTTTGACCAAATTTCACAAACACTAAGAAAGTTTGTTTTTCGATTCAAAACAAGATTTTAACGCTTTGAGGAGTTCAAATAACGTGTTTTTAGATCATTTGTATCGTATCTTTTAGTACATAATTTTTCATCAAATTTCACAAACACTAAGAAAGTTTGTTTTTCGATTCAAAACCAGATTTTAATGCTTTGAGGAGTTCAAATAACGTGTTTTTAGATCATTTGTATCGTATCTTTTAGTACATAATTTTTCACCAAATTTCACAAACACTAAGAAAGTTTGTTTTTCGATTCAAAACAAGATTTTAACGCTTTGGGGAGTTCAAATAACATGTTTTTAGATCATTTGTATCGTATCTTTTAGTACATAACTTTTCACCAAATTTCACAAACACTAAGAAAGTTTGTTTTTCGATTCAAAACAAGATTTTAACGCTTTGAGGAATTCAAATAACATGTTTTTAGATCATTTGTATCGTATCTTTTAGTACATAACTTTTCACCAAATTTCACAAACACTAAGAAAGTTTGTTTTTCGATTCAAAACAAGATTTTAACGCTTTGAGGAGTTCAAATAACGTGTTTTTAGATCATTTGTATCGTATCTTTTAGTACATAACTTTTCACCAAATTTCACAAACACTAAGAAAGTTTGTTTTTCGATTCAAAACAAGATTTTAACGCTTTGAGGAGTTCAAATAACATGTTTTTAGATCATTTGTATCGTATCTTTTAGTACATAACTTTTCACCACATTTCACAAACACTAAGAAAGTTTGTTTTTCGATTCAAAACAAGATTTTAACGCTTTGAGGAGTTCAAATAACGTGTTTTTAGATCATTTGTATCGTATCTTTTAGTACATAACATTTCATCAAATTTCACAAACACTAAGAAAGTTTGTTTTTCGATTCAAAACAAGATTTTAACGCTTTGAGGAGTTCAAATAACATGTTTTTAGATCATTTGTATCGTATCTTTTAGTACATAAACTTTTCACCAAATTTCACAAACACTAAGAAAGTTTGTTTTTCGATTCAAAACAAGATTTTAACGCTTTGAGCAGTTCAAATAACGCGTTTTTAGATCATTTGTATCGTATCTTTTAGTACATAACTTTTCACCAAATTTCACAAACACTAAGAAAGTTTGTTTTTCGATTCAAAACAAGATTTTAACGCTTTGAGGAATTCAAATAACATGTTTTTAGATCATTTGTATCGTATCTTTTAGTACATAACTTTTCACCAGATTTCACAAACACTAAGAGAATTTGTTTTTCGATTCAAAACCAGATTTTAATGCTTTGAGGAGTTCAAATAACGTGTTTTTAGATCATTTGTATCGTATCTTTTAGTACATAATTTTTCACCAAATTTCACAAACACTAATAAAAGTTTGTTTTTCGATTCAAAACAAGATTTTAACGCTTTGGGGAGTTCAAATAACATGTTTTTAGATCATTTGTATCGTATCTTTTAGTACATAACTTTTCACCAAATTTCACAAACACTAAGAAAGTTTGTTTTTCGATTCAAAACACGATTTTAATGCTTTGAGGAGTTCAAATAACGTGTTTTTAGATCATTTGTATCGTATCTTTTAGTACATAATTTTTCACCAAATTTCACAAACACTAAGAAAGTTTGTTTTTCGATTCAAAACAAGATTTTAACGCTTTGGGGAGTTCAAATAACATGTTTTTAGATCATTTGTATCGTATCTTTTAGTACATAACTTTTCACCAAATTTCACAAACACTAAGAAAGTTTGTTTTTCGATTCAAAACAAGATTTTAACGCTTTGAGGAATTCAAATAACATGTTTTTAGATTATTTGTATCGTATCTTTTAGTACATAACTTTTCACCAAATTTCACAAACACTAAGAAAGTTTGTTTTTCGATTCAAAACAAGATTTTAACGCTTTGAGGAGTTCAAATAACGTGTTTTTAGATCATTTGTATCGTATCTTTTAGTACATAACTTTTCACCGAATTTCACAAACACTAAGAAAGTTTGTTTTTCGATTCAAAACAAGATTTTAACGCTTTGAGGAGTTCAAATAACATGTTTTTAGATCATTTGTATCGTATCTTTTAGTACATAACTTTTCACCACATTTCACAAACACTAAGAAAGTTTGTTTTTCGATTCAAAACAAGATTTTAACGCTTTGAGGAGTTCAAATAACGTGTTTTTAGATCATTTGTATCGTATCTTTTAGTACATAACATTTCATCAAATTTCACAAACACTAAGAAAGTTTGTTTTTCGATTCAAAACAAGATTTTAACGCTTTGAGGAGTTCAAATAACATGTTTTTAGATCATTTGTATCGTATCTTTTAGTACATAAACTTTTCACCAAATTTCACAAACACTAAGAAAGTTTGTTTTTCGATTCAAAACAAGATTTTAACGCTTTGAGCAGTTCAAATAACGCGTTTTTAGATCATTTGTATCGTATCTTTTAGTACATAACTTTTCACCAAATTTCACAAACACTAAGAAAGTTTGTTTTTCGATTCAAAACAAGATTTTAACGCTTTGAGGAATTCAAATAACATGTTTTTAGATCATTTGTATCGTATCTTTTAGTACATAACTTTTCACCAGATTTCACAAACACTAAGAGAATTTGTTTTTCGATTCAAAACCAGATTTTAATGCTTTGAGGAGTTCAAATAACGTGTTTTTAGATCATTTGTATCGTATCTTTTAGTACATAATTTTTCACCAAATTTCACAAACACTAATAAAAGTTTGTTTTTCGATTCAAAACAAGATTTTAACGCTTTGGGGAGTTCAAATAACATGTTTTTAGATCATTTGTATCGTATCTTTTAGTACATAACTTTTCACCAAATTTCACAAACACTAAGAAAGTTTGTTTTTCGATTCAAAACAAGATTTTAACGCTTTGAGGAATTCAAATAACATGTTTTTAGATCATTTGTATCGTATCTTTTAGTACATAACTTTTCACCAAATTTCACAAACACTAAGAAAGTTTGTTTTTCGATTCAAAACAAGATTTTAACGCTTTGAGGAGTTCAAATAACGTGTTTTTAGATCAATTGTATCGTATCTTTTAGTACATAACTTTTCACCAAATTTCACAAACACTAAGAAAGTTTGTTTTTCGATTCAAAACAAGATTTTAACGCTTTGAGGAGTTCAAATAACATGTTTTTAGATCATTTGTATCGTATCTTTTAGTACATAACTTTTCACCAAATTTCACAAACACTAAGAAAGTTTGTTTTTCGATTCAAAACAAGATTTTAACGCTTTGAGGAGTTCAAATAACTTGTTTTTAGATCATTTGTATCGTATCTTTTAGTACATAACTTTTCACCAAATTTCACAAACACAAAGAAAGTTTGTTTTTTGATTCAAAACAAGATTTTAACGTTTTGAGGAGTTCAAATAACATGTTTTTAGATCATTTGTATCGTATCTTTTAGTACATAACTTTTCACCAAATTTCACAAACACTAAGAAAGTTTGTTTTTCGATTCAAAACAAGATTTTAACGCTTTGAGAAGTTCAAATAACATGTTTTTAGATCATTTGTATCGTAACTTTTAGTACAAAACTTTTCACCAAATTTCACAAACACTAAGAAAGTTTGAAAACAAGATTTTAAAGCTTTGAGGAGTTCAAATAACTTGGTTTTAGATCATTTGTATCGTATGTTTTAGTACATAACTTTTCACCAAATTTCACAAACACTAAGAAAGTTTGTTTTTCGATTCAAAACAAGATTTCAACGCTTTGAGGAGTTCAAATAACATGTTTTTTGATCATTTGTATCGTATCTTTTAGTACATAACTTTTCACCAAATTTCACAAACACTAAGAAAGTTTGTTTTTCGATTCAAAACAAGATTTTAACGCTTTGAGGAGTTCAAATAACATGTTTTTAGATCATTTTTATGGTATCTTTTAGTACATAAACTTTTCACCAAATTTCACAAACACTTATAAAGTTTGTTTTTCGATTCAAAACAAGATTTTAACGCTTTGAGCAGTTCAAATAACGCGTCTTTAGATCATTTGTATCGTATCTTTTAGTACATTACTTTTCACCAAATTTCACAAACACTAAGAAAGTTTGTTTTTCGATTCAAAACAAGATTTTAACGCTTTGAGCAGTTCAAATAACGCGTTTTTAGATCATTTGTATCGTATCTTTTAGTACATAACTTTTCACCAAATTTCACAAACACTAAGAAAGTTTGTTTTTCGATTCAAAACAAGATTTTAACGCTTTGAGGAATTCAAATAACATGTTTTTAGATCATTTGTATCGTATCTTTTAGTACATAACTTTTCACCAGATTTCACAAACACTAAGAGAATTTGTTTTTCGATTCAAAACCAGATTTTAATGCTTTGAGGAGTTCAAATAACGTGTTTTTAGATCATTTGTATCGTATCTTTTAGTACATAATTTTTCACCAAATTTCACAAACACTAATAAAAGTTTGTTTTTCGATTCAAAACAAGATTTTAACGCTTTGGAGAGTTCAAATAACATGTTTTTTGATCATTTGTATCGTATCTTTTAGTACATAACTTTTCACCAAATTTCACAAACACTAAGAAAGTTTGTTTTTCGATTCAAAACAAGATTTTAACGCTTTGAGGAATTCAAATAACATGTTTTTAGATCATTTGTATCGTATCTTTTAGTACATAACTTTTCACCAAATTTCACAAACACTAAGAAAGTTTGTTTTTCGATTCAAAACAAGATTTTAACGCTTTGAGGAGTTCAAATAACTTGTTTTTAGATCATTTGTATCGTATCTTTTAGTACATAACTTTTCACCAAATTTCACAAACACTAAGAAAGTTTGTTTTTCGATTCAAAACAAGATTTTAACGCTTTGAGGAGTTCAAATAACCTGTTTTTAGATCATTTGTATCGTATCTTTTAGTACATAACTTTTCACCAAATTTCACAAACACTAAGAAAGTTTGTTTTTCGATTCAAAACAAGATTTTAACGCTTTGAGGAGTTCAAATAACTTGTTTTTAGATCATTTGTATCGTATCTTTTAGTACATAACTTTTCACCAAATTTCACAAACACAAAGAAAGTTTGTTTTTTGATTCAAAACAAGATTTTAACGTTTTGAGGAGTTCAAATAACATGTTTTTAGATCATTTGTATCGTATCTTTTAGTACATAACTTTTCACCAAATTTCACAAACACTAAGAAAGTTTGTTTTTCGATTCAAAACAAGATTTTAACGCTTTGAGGAGTTCAAATAACATGTTTTTAGATCATTTGTATCGTAACTTTTAGTACAAAACTTTTCACCAAATTTCACAAACACTAAGAAAGTTTGAAAACAAGATTTTAAAGCTTTGAGGAGTTCAAATAACTTGGTTTTAGATCATTTGTATCGTATGTTTTAGTACATAACTTTTCACCAAATTTCACAAACACTAAGAAAGTTTGTTTTTCGATTCAAAACAAGATTTCAACGCTTTGAGGAGTTCAAATAACATGTTTTTTGATCATTTGTATCGTATCTTTTAGTACATAACTTTTCACCAAATTTCACAAACACTAAGAAAGTTTGTTTTTCGATTCAAAACAAGATTTTAACGCTTTGAGGAGTTCAAATAACATGTTTTTAGATCATTTGTATGGTATCTTTTAGTACATAAACTTTTCACCAAATTTCACAAACACTTATAAAGTTTGTTTTTCGATTCAAAACAAGATTTTAATTCTTTGAGCAGTTCAAATAACGCGTCTTTAGATCATTTGTATCGTATCTTTTAGTACATTACTTTTCACCAAATTTCACAAACACTAAGAAAGTTTGTTTTTCGATTCAAAACAAGATTTTAACGCTTCGAGGAGTTCAAATAACATGTTTTTAGATCATTTGTATCGTATCTTTTAGTACATTACTTTTCACCAAATTTCACAAACACTAAGAAAGTTTGTTTTTCGATTCAAAACAAGATTTTAACGCTTTGAGTAGTTCAAATAACATGTTTTTTGATCATTTGTATCGTATCTTTTAGTACATAACTTTTCACCAAATTTCACAAACACTAAGAAAGTTTGTTTTTCTATTCAAAACAAGATTTTAACGGTTTGAGAAGTTCAAATAACATGTTTTTAGATCATTTGTATCATATCTTTTAGTACATAACTTTTCACCAAATTTCACAAACACTAAGAAAGTTTGTTTTTCGATTCAAAACAAGATTTTAACGCTTTGAGGAGTTCAAATAACATGTTTTTAGATCATTTGTATCGTATCTTTTAGTACATAACTTTTCACCAAATTTCACAAACACTAAGAAAGTTTGTTTTTCGATTCAAAACAAGATTTCAACGCTTTGAGGAGTTCAAATAACTTGTTTTTAGATCATTTGTATCGTATCTTTTAGTACATAACTTTTCACCAAATTTCACAAACACTAAGAAAGTTTGTTTTTCGATTTCAAAACAAGATTTTAACGCTTTGAGGAGTTCAAATAACATGTTTTTAGATCATTTGTATCGTATCTTTTAGTACATAACTTTTGACCAAATTTCACAAACACTAAGAAAGTTTGTTTTTCGATTCAAAACAAGATTTTAACGCTTTGAGGAGTTCAAATAACGTGTTTTTAGATCATTTGTATCGTATCTTTTAGTACATAATTTTTCACCAAATTTCACAAACACTAAGAAAGTTTGTTTTTCGATTCAAAACCAGATTTTAATGCTTTGAGGAGTTCAAATAACGTGTTTTTAGATCATTTGTATCGTATCTTTTAGTACATAATTTTTCACCAAATTTCACAAACACTAAGAAAGTTTGTTTTTCGATTCAAAACAAGATTTTAACGCTTTGGGGAGTTCAAATAAAATGTTTTTAGATCATTTGTATCATATCTTTTAGTACATAACTTTTCACCAAATTTCACAAACACTAAGAAAGTTTGTTTTTCGATTCAAAACAAGATTTTAACGCTTTGAGGAATTCAAATAACATGTTTTTAGATCATTTGTATCGTATCTTTTAGTACATAACTTTTCACCAAATTTCACAAACACTAAGAAAGTTTGTTTTTCGATTCAAAACAAGATTTTAACGCTTTGAGGAGTTCAAATAACGTGTTTTTAGATCATTTGTATCGTATCTTTTAGTACATAACTTTTCACCAAATTTCACAAACACTAAGAAAGTTTGTTTTTCGATTCAAAACAAGATTTTAACGCTTTGAGGAGTTCAAATAACATGTTTTTAGATCATTTGTATCGTATCTTTTAGTACATAACTTTTCACCACATTTCACAAACACTAAGAAAGTTTGTTTTTCGATTCAAAACAAGATTTTAACGCTTTGAGGAGTTCAAATAACGCGTTTTTAGATCATTTGTATCGTATCTTTTAGTACATAACATTTCATCAAATTTCACAAACACTAAGAAAGTTTGTTTTTCGATTCAAAACAAGATTTTAACGCTTTGAGGAGTTCAAATAACATGTTTTTAGATCATTTGTATCGTATCTTTTAGTACATAAACTTTTCACCAAATTTCACAAACACTAAGAAAGTTTGTTTTTCGATTCAAAACGAGATTTTAACGCTTTGAGCAGTTCAAATAACGCGTTTTTAGATCATTTGTATCGTATCTTTTAGTACATAACTTTTCACCAAATTTCACAAACACTAAGAAAGTTTGTTTTTCGATTCAAAACAAGATTTTAACGCTTTGAGGAATTCAAATAACATGTTTTTAGATCATTTGTATCGTATCTTTTAGTACATAACTTTTCACCAGATTTCACAAACACTAAGAGTATTTGTTTTTCGATTCAAAACCAGATTTTAATGCTTTGAGGAGTTCAAATAACGTGTTTTTAGATCATTTGTATCGTATCTTTTAGTACATAATTTTTCACCAAATTTCACAAACACTAATAAAAGTTTGTTTTTCGATTCAAAACAAGATTTTAACGCTTTGGGGAGTTCAAATAACATGTTTTTAGATCATTTGTATCGTATCTTTTAGTACATAACTTTTCACCAAATTTCACAAACACTAAGAAAGTTTGTTTTTCGATTCAAAACACGATTTTAATGCTTTGAGGAGTTCAAATAACGTGTTTTTAGATCATTTGTATCGTATCTTTTAGTACATAATTTTTCACCAAATTTCACAAACACTAAGAAAGTTTGTTTTTCGATTCAAAACAAGATTTTAACGCTTTGGGGAGTTCTAATAACATGTTTTTAGATCATTTGTATCGTATCTTTTAGTACATAACTTTTCACCAAATTTCACAAACACTAAGAAAGTTTGTTTTTCGATTCAATACAAGATTTTAACGCTTTGAGGAATTCAAATAACATGTTTTTAGATCATTTGTATCGTATCTTTTAGTACATAACTTTTCACCAAATTTCACAAACACTAAGAAAGTTTGTTTTTCGATTCAAAACAAGATTTTAACGCTTTGAGGAGTTCAAATAACGTGTTTTTAGATCATTTGTATCGTATCTTTTAGTACATAACTTTTCACCAAATTTCACAAACACTAAGAAAGTTTGTTTTTCGATTCAAAACAAGATTTTAACGCTTTCAGGAGTTCAAATAACATGTTTTTAGATCATTTGTATCGTATCTTTTAGTACATAACTTTTCACCACATTTCACAAACACTAAGAAAGTTTGTTTTTCGATTCAAAACAAGATTTTAACGCTTTGAGGAGTTCAAATAACGTGTTTTTAGATCATTTGTATCGTATCTTTTAGTACATAACATTTCATCAAATTTCACAAACACTAAGAAAGTTTGTTTTTCGATTCAAAACAAGATTTTAACGCTTTGAGGAGTTCAAATAACATGTTTTTAGATCATTTGTATCGTATCTTTTAGTACATAAACTTTTCACCAAATTTCACAAACACTAAGAAAGTTTGTTTTTCGATTCAAAACAAGATTTTAACGCTTTGAGCAGTTCAAATAACGCGTTTTTAGATCATTTGTATCGTATCTTTTAGTACATAACTTTTCACCAAATTTCACAAACACTAAGAAAGTTTGTTTTTCGATTCAAAACAAGATTTTAACGCTTTGAGGAATTCAAATAACATGTTTTTAGATCATTTGTATCGTATCTTTTAGTACATAACTTTTCACCAGATTTCACAAACACTAAGAGAATTTGTTTTTCGATTCAAAACCAGATTTTAATGCTTTGAGGAGTTCAAATAACGTGTTTTTAGATCATTTGTATCGTATCTTTTAGTACATAATTTTTCACCAAATTTCACAAACACTAATAAAAGTTTGTTTTTCGATTCAAAACAAGATTTTAACGCTTTGGGGAGTTCAAATAACATGTTTTTAGATCATTTGTATCGTATCTTTTAGTACATAACTTTTCACCAAATTTCACAAACACTAAGAAAGTTTGTTTTTCGATTCAAAACAAGATTTTAACGCTTTGAGGAATTCAAATAACATGTTTTTAGATCATTTGTATCGTATCTTTTAGTACATAACTTTTCACCAAATTTCACAAACACTAAGAAAGTTTGTTTTTCGATTCAAAACAAGATTTTAACGCTTTGAGGAGTTCAAATAACGTGTTTTTAGATCATTTGTATCGTATCTTTTAGTACATAACTTTTCACCAAATTTCACAAACACTAAGAAAGTTTGTTTTTCGATTCAAAACAAGATTTTAACGCTTTGAGGAGTTCAAATAACATGTTTTTAGATCATTTGTATCGTATCTTTTAGTACATAACTTTTCACCAAATTTCACAAACACTAAGAAAGTTTGTTTTTCGATTCAAAACAAGATTTTAACGCTTTGAGGAGTTCAAATAACTTGTTTTTAGATCATTTGTATCGTATCTTTTAGTACATAACTTTTCACCAAATTTCACAAACACAAAGAAAGTTTGTTTTTTGATTCAAAACAAGATTTTAACGTTTTGAGGAGTTCAAATAACATGTTTTTAGATCATTTGTATCGTATCTTTTAGTACATAACTTTTCACCAAATTTCACAAACACTAAGAAAGTTTGTTTTTCGATTCAAAACAAGATTTTAACGCTTTGAGGAGTTCAAATAACATGTTTTTAGATCATTTGTATCGTAACTTTTAGTACAAAACTTTTCACCAAATTTCACAAACACTAAGAAAGTTTGAAAACAAGATTTTAACGCTTTGAGGAGTTCAAATAACTTGGTTTTAGATCATTTGTATCGTATGTTTTAGTACATAACTTTTCACCAAATTTCACAAACACTAAGAAAGTTTGTTTTTCGATTCAAAACAAGATTTCAACGCTTTGAGGAGTTCAAATAACATGTTTTTTGATCATTTGTATCGTATCTTTTAGTACATAACTTTTCACCAAATTTCACAAACACTAAGAAAGTTTGTTTTTCGATTCAAAACAAGATTTTAACGCTTTGAGGAGTTCAAATAACATGTTTTTAGATCATTTGTATGGTATCTTTTAGTACATAAACTTTTCACCAAATTTCACAAACACTTAGAAAGTTTGTTTTTCGATTCAAAACAAGATTTTAACGCTTTGAGCAGTTCAAATAACGCGTCTTTAGATCATTTGTATCGTATCTTTTAGTACATTACTTTTCTCCAAATTTCACAAACACTAAGAAAGTTTGTTTTTCGATTCAAAACAAGATTTTAACGCTTTGAGGAATTCAAATAACATGTTTTTAGATCATTTGTATCGTATCTTTTAGTACATTACTTTTCACCAAATTTCACAAACACTAAGAAAGTTTGTTTTTCGATTCAAAACAAGATTTTAACGCTTTGAGTAGTTCAAATAACATGTTTTTTGATCATTTGTATCGTATCTTTTAGTACATAACTTTTCACCAAATTTCACAAACACTAAGAAAGTTTGTTTTTCTATTCAAAACAAGATTTTAACGGTTTGAGAAGTTCAAATAACATGTTTTTAGATCATTTGTATCATATCTTTTAGTACATAACTTTTCACCAAATTTCACAAACACTAAGAAAGTTTGTTTTTCGATTCAAAACAAGATTTTAACGCTTTGAGGAGTTCAAATAACATGTTTTTAGATCATTTGTATCGTATCTTTTAGTACATAACTTTTCACCAAATTTCACAAACACTAAGAAAGTTTGTTTTTCGATTCAAAACAAGATTTCAACGCTTTGAGGAGTTCAAATAACTTGTTTTTAGATCATTTGTATCGTATCTTTTAGTACATAACTTTTCACCAAATTTCACAAACACTAAGAAAGTTTGTTTTTCGATTCAAAACAAGATTTTAACGCTTTGAGGAGTTCAAATAACATGTTTTTAGATCATTTGTATCGTATCTTTTAGTACATAACTTTTCACCACATTTCACAAACACTAAGAAAGTTTGTTTTTCGATTCAAAACAAGATTTTAACGCTTTGAGGAGTTCAAATAACGTGTTTTTAGATCATTTGTATCGTATCTTCTAGTACATAACATTTCATCAAATTTCACAAACACTAAGAAAGTTTGTTTTTCGATTCAAAACAAGATTTTAACGCTTTGAGGAGTTCAAATAACATGTTTTTAGATCATTTGTATCGTATCTTTTAGTACATAAACTTTTCACCAAATTTCACAAACACTAAGAAAGTTTGTTTTTCGATTCAAAACGAGATTTTAACGCTTTGAGCAGTTCAAATAACGCGTTTTTAGATCATTTGTATCGTATCTTTTAGTACATAACTTTTCACCAAATTTCACAAACACTAAGAAAGTTTGTTTTTCGATTCAAAACAAGATTTTAACGCTTTGAGGAATTCAAATAACATGTTTTTAGATCATTTGTATCGTATCTTTTAGTACATAACTTTTCACCAGATTTCACAAACACTAAGAGAATTTGTTTTTCGATTCAAAACCAGATTTTAATGCTTTGAGGAGTTCAAATAACGTGTTTTTAGATCATTTGTATCGTATCTTTTAGTACATAATTTTTCACCAAATTTCACAAACACTAATAAAAGTTTGTTTTTCGATTCAAAACAAGATTTTAACGCTTTGGGGAGTTCAAATAACATGTTTTTAGATCATTTGTATCGTATCTTTTAGTACATAACTTTTCACCAAATTTCACAAACACTAAGAAAGTTTGTTTTTCGATTCAAAACACGATTTTAATGCTTTGAGGAGTTCAAATAACGTGTTTTTAGATCATTTGTATCGTATCTTTTAGTACATAATTTTTCACCAAATTTCACAAACACTAAGAAAGTTTGTTTTTCGATTCAAAACAAGATTTTAACGCTTTGGGGAGTTCTAATAACATGTTTTTAGATCATTTGTATCGTATCTTTTAGTACATAACTTTTCACCAAATTTCACAAACACTAAGAAAGTTTGTTTTTCGATTCAATACAAGATTTTAACGCTTTGAGGAATTCAAATAACATGTTTTTAGATCATTTGTATCGTATCTTTTAGTACATAACTTTTCACCAAATTTCACAAACACTAAGAAAGTTTGTTTTTCGATTCAAAACAAGATTTTAACGCTTTGAGGATTTCAAATAACGTGTTTTTAGATCATTTGTATCGTATCTTTTAGTACATAACTTTTCACCAAATTTCACAAACACTAAGAAAGTTTGTTTTTCGATTCAAAACAAGATTTTAACGCTTTCAGGAGTTCAAATAACATGTTTTTAGATCATTTGTATCGTATCTTTTAGTACATAACTTTTCACCACATTTCACAAACACTAAGAAAGTTTGTTTTTCGATTCAAAACAAGATTTTAACGCTTTGAGGAGTTCAAATAACGTGTTTTTAGATCATTTGTATCGTATCTTTTAGTACATAACATTTCATCAAATTTCACAAACACTAAGAAAGTTTGTTTTTCGATTCAAAACAAGATTTTAACGCTTTGAGGAGTTCAAATAACATGTTTTTAGATCATTTGTATCGTATCTTTTAGTACATAAACTTTTCACCAAATTTCACAAACACTAAGAAAGTTTGTTTTTCGATTCAAAACAAGATTTTAACGCTTTGAGCAGTTCAAATAACGCGTTTTTAGATCATTTGTATCGTATCTTTTAGTACATAACTTTTCACCAAATTTCACAAACACTAAGAAAGTTTGTTTTTCGATTCAAAACAAGATTTTAACGCTTTGAGGAATTCAAATAACATGTTTTTAGATCATTTGTATCGTATCTTTTAGTACATAACTTTTCACCAGATTTCACAAACACTAAGAGAATTTGTTTTTCGATTCAAAACCAGATTTTAATGCTTTGAGGAGTTCAAATAACGTGTTTTTAGATCATTTGTATCGTATCTTTTAGTACATAATTTTTCACCAAATTTCACAAACACTAATAAAAGTTTGTTTTTCGATTCAAAACAAGATTTTAACGCTTTGGGGAGTTCAAATAACATGTTTTTAGATCATTTGTATCGTATCTTTTAGTACATAACTTTTCACCAAATTTCACAAACACTAAGAAAGTTTGTTTTTCGATTCAAAACAAGATTTTAACGCTTTGAGGAATTCAAATAACATGTTTTTAGATCATTTGTATCGTATCTTTTAGTACATAACTTTTCACCAAATTTCACAAACACTAAGAAAGTTTGTTTTTCGATTCAAAACAAGATTTTAACGCTTTGAGGAGTTCAAATAACGTGTTTTTAGATCATTTGTATCGTATCTTTTAGTACATAACTTTTCACCAAATTTCACAAACACTAAGAAAGTTTGTTTTTCGATTCAAAACAAGATTTTAACGCTTTGAGGAGTTCAAATAACATGTTTTTAGATCATTTGTATCGTATCTTTTAGTACATAACTTTTCACCAAATTTCACAAACACTAAGAAAGTTTGTTTTTCGATTCAAAACAAGATTTTAACGCTTTGAGGAGTTCAAATAACTTGTTTTTAGATCATTTGTATCGTATCTTTTAGTACATAACTTTTCACCAAATTTCACAAACACAAAGAAAGTTTGTTTTTTGATTCAAAACAAGATTTTAACGTTTTGAGGAGTTCAAATAACATGTTTTTAGATCATTTGTATCGTATCTTTTAGTACATAACTTTTCACCAAATTTCACAAACACTAAGAAAGTTTGTTTTTCGATTCAAAACAAGAT
This sequence comes from Luzula sylvatica, assembly GCA_946800325.1. Taxonomy (NCBI): domain Eukaryota; kingdom Viridiplantae; phylum Streptophyta; class Magnoliopsida; order Poales; family Juncaceae; genus Luzula; species Luzula sylvatica. Next base: position 70,499,766 of record OX326959.1, on the reverse strand, counting down.
TTTAACGCTTTGAGGAGTTCAAATAACATGTTTTTAGATCATTTGTATCGTAACTTTTAGTACAAAACTTTTCACCAAATTTCACAAACACTAAGAAAGTTTGAAAACAAGATTTTAACGCTTTGAGGAGTTCAAATAACTTGGTTTTAGATCATTTGTATCGTATGTTTTAGTACATAACTTTTCACCAAATTTCACAAACACTAAGAAAGTTTGTTTTTCGATTCAAAACAAGATTTCAACGCTTTGAGGAGTTCAAATAACATGTTTTTTGATCATTTGTATCGTATCTTTTAGTACATAACTTTTCACCAAATTTCACAAACACTAAGAAAGTTTGTTTTTCGATTCAAAACAAGATTTTAACGCTTTGAGGAGTTCAAATAACATGTTTTTAGATCATTTGTATGGTATCTTTTAGTACATAAACTTTTCACCAAATTTCACAAACACTTAGAAAGTTTGTTTTTCGATTCAAAACAAGATTTTAACGCTTTGAGCAGTTCAAATAACGCGTCTTTAGATCATTTGTATCGTATCTTTTAGTACATTACTTTTCTCCAAATTTCACAAACACTAAGAAAGTTTGTTTTTCGATTCAAAACAAGATTTTAACGCTTTGAGGAATTCAAATAACATGTTTTTAGATCATTTGTATCGTATCTTTTAGTACATTACTTTTCACCAAATTTCACAAACACTAAGAAAGTTTGTTTTTCGATTCAAAACAAGATTTTAACGCTTTGAGTAGTTCAAATAACATGTTTTTTGATCATTTGTATCGTATCTTTTAGTACATAACTTTTCACCAAATTTCACAAACACTAAGAAAGTTTGTTTTTCTATTCAAAACAAGATTTTAACGGTTTGAGAAGTTCAAATAACATGTTTTTAGATCATTTGTATCATATGTTTTAGTACATAACTTTTCACCAAATTTCACAAACACTAAGAAAGTTTGTTTTTCGATTCAAAACAAGATTTCAACGCTTTGAGGAGTTCAAATAACATGTTTTTTGATCATTTGTATCGTATCTTTTAGTACATAACTTTTCACCAAATTTCACAAACACTAAGAAAGTTTGTTTTTCGATTCAAAACAAGATTTTAACGCTTTGAGGAGTTCAAATAACATGTTTTTAGATCATTTGTATGGTATCTTTTAGTACATAAACTTTTCACCAAATTTCACAAACACTTAGAAAGTTTGTTTTTCGATTCAAAACAAGATTTTAACGCTTTGAGCAGTTCAAATAACGCGTCTTTAGATCATTTGTATCGTATCTTTTAGTACATTACTTTTCTCCAAATTTCACAAACACTAAGAAAGTTTGTTTTTCGATTCAAAACAAGATTTTAACGCTTTGAGGAATTCAAATAACATGTTTTTAGATCATTTGTATCGTATCTTTTAGTACATTACTTTTCACCAAATTTCACAAACACTAAGAAAGTTTGTTTTTCGATTCAAAACAAGATTTTAACGCTTTGAGTAGTTCAAATAACATGTTTTTAGATCATTTGTATCGTATCTTTTAGTACATAACTTTTCACCAAATTTCACAAACACTAAGAAAGTTTGTTTTTCGATTCAAAACACGATTTTAATGCTTTGAGGAGTTCAAATAACGTGTTTTTAGATCATTTGTATCGTATCTTTTAGTACATAATTTTTCACCAAATTTCACAAACACTAAGAAAGTTTGTTTTTCGATTCAAAACAAGATTTTAACGCTTTGGGGAGTTCTAATAACATGTTTTTAGATCATTTGTATCGTATCTTTTAGTACATAACTTTTCACCAAATTTCACAAACACTAAGAAAGTTTGTTTTTCGATTCAATACAAGATTTTAACGCTTTGAGGAATTCAAATAACATGTTTTTAGATCATTTGTATCGTATCTTTTAGTACATAACTTTTCACCAAATTTCACAAACACTAAGAAAGTTTGTTTTTCGATTCAAAACAAGATTTTAACGCTTTGAGGATTTCAAATAACGTGTTTTTAGATCATTTGTATCGTATCTTTTAGTACATAACTTTTCACCAAATTTCACAAACACTAAGAAAGTTTGTTTTTCGATTCAAAACAAGATTTTAACGCTTTCAGGAGTTCAAATAACATGTTTTTAGATCATTTGTATCGTATCTTTTAGTACATAACTTTTCACCACATTTCACAAACACTAAGAAAGTTTGTTTTTCGATTCAAAACAAGATTTTAACGCTTTGAGGAGTTCAAATAACGTGTTTTTAGATCATTTGTATCGTATCTTTTAGTACATAACATTTCATCAAATTTCACAAACACTAAGAAAGTTTGTTTTTCGATTCAAAACAAGATTTTAACGCTTTGAGGAGTTCAAATAACATGTTTTTAGATCATTTGTATCGTATCTTTTAGTACATAAACTTTTCACCAAATTTCACAAACACTAAGAAAGTTTGTTTTTCGATTCAAAACAAGATTTTAACGCTTTGAGCAGTTCAAATAACGCGTTTTTAGATCATTTGTATCGTATCTTTTAGTACATAACTTTTCACCAAATTTCACAAACACTAAGAAAGTTTGTTTTTCGATTCAAAACAAGATTTTAACGCTTTGAGGAATTCAAATAACATGTTTTTAGATCATTTGTATCGTATCTTTTAGTACATAACTTTTCACCAGATTTCACAAACACTAAGAGAATTTGTTTTTCGATTCAAAACCAGATTTTAATGCTTTGAGGAGTTCAAATAACGTGTTTTTAGATCATTTGTATCGTATCTTTTAGTACATAATTTTTCACCAAATTTCACAAACACTAATAAAAGTTTGTTTTTCGATTCAAAACAAGATTTTAACGCTTTGGGGAGTTCAAATAACATGTTTTTAGATCATTTGTATCGTATCTTTTAGTACATAACTTTTCACCAAATTTCACAAACACTAAGAAAGTTTGTTTTTCGATTCAAAACAAGATTTTAACGCTTTGAGGAATTCAAATAACATGTTTTTAGATCATTTGTATCGTATCTTTTAGTACATAACTTTTCACCAAATTTCACAAACACTAAGAAAGTTTGTTTTTCGATTCAAAACAAGATTTTAACGCTTTGAGGAGTTCAAATAACGTGTTTTTAGATCATTTGTATCGTATCTTTTAGTACATAACTTTTCACCAAATTTCACAAACACTAAGAAAGTTTGTTTTTCGATTCAAAACAAGATTTTAACGCTTTGAGGAGTTCAAATAACATGTTTTTAGATCATTTGTATCGTATCTTTTAGTACATAACTTTTCACCAAATTTCACAAACACTAAGAAAGTTTGTTTTTCGATTCAAAACAAGATTTTAACGCTTTGAGGAGTTCAAATAACTTGTTTTTAGATCATTTGTATCGTATCTTTTAGTACATAACTTTTCACCAAATTTCACAAACACAAAGAAAGTTTGTTTTTTGATTCAAAACAAGATTTTAACGTTTTGAGGAGTTCAAATAACATGTTTTTAGATCATTTGTATCGTATCTTTTAGTACATAACTTTTCACCAAATTTCACAAACACTAAGAAAGTTTGTTTTTCGATTCAAAACAAGATTTTAACGCTTTGAGGAGTTCAAATAACATGTTTTTAGATCATTTGTATCGTAACTTTTAGTACAAAACTTTTCACCAAATTTCACAAACACTAAGAAAGTTTGAAAACAAGATTTTAACGCTTTGAGGAGTTCAAATAACTTGGTTTTAGATCATTTGTATCGTATGTTTTAGTACATAACTTTTCACCAAATTTCACAAACACTAAGAAAGTTTGTTTTTCGATTCAAAACAAGATTTCAACGCTTTGAGGAGTTCAAATAACATGTTTTTTGATCATTTGTATCGTATCTTTTAGTACATAACTTTTCACCAAATTTCACAAACACTAAGAAAGTTTGTTTTTCGATTCAAAACAAGATTTTAACGCTTTGAGGAGTTCAAATAACATGTTTTTAGATCATTTGTATGGTATCTTTTAGTACATAAACTTTTCACCAAATTTCACAAACACTTAGAAAGTTTGTTTTTCGATTCAAAACAAGATTTTAACGCTTTGAGCAGTTCAAATAACGCGTCTTTAGATCATTTGTATCGTATCTTTTAGTACATTACTTTTCTCCAAATTTCACAAACACTAAGAAAGTTTGTTTTTCGATTCAAAACAAGATTTTAACGCTTTGAGGAATTCAAATAACATGTTTTTAGATCATTTGTATCGTATCTTTTAGTACATTACTTTTCACCAAATTTCACAAACACTAAGAAAGTTTGTTTTTCGATTCAAAACAAGATTTTAACGCTTTGAGTAGTTCAAATAACATGTTTTTTGATCATTTGTATCGTATCTTTTAGTACATAACTTTTCACCAAATTTCACAAACACTAAGAAAGTTTGTTTTTCTATTCAAAACAAGATTTTAACGGTTTGAGAAGTTCAAATAACATGTTTTTAGATCATTTGTATCATATGTTTTAGTACATAACTTTTCACCAAATTTCACAAACACTAAGAAAGTTTGTTTTTCGATTCAAAACAAGATTTCAACGCTTTGAGGAGTTCAAATAACATGTTTTTTGATCATTTGTATCGTATCTTTTAGTACATAACTTTTCACCAAATTTCACAAACACTAAGAAAGTTTGTTTTTCGATTCAAAACAAGATTTTAACGCTTTGAGGAGTTCAAATAACATGTTTTTAGATCATTTGTATGGTATCTTTTAGTACATAAACTTTTCACCAAATTTCACAAACACTTAGAAAGTTTGTTTTTCGATTCAAAACAAGATTTTAACGCTTTGAGCAGTTCAAATAACGCGTCTTTAGATCATTTGTATCGTATCTTTTAGTACATTACTTTTCTCCAAATTTCACAAACACTAAGAAAGTTTGTTTTTCGATTCAAAACAAGATTTTAACGCTTTGAGGAATTCAAATAACATGTTTTTAGATCATTTGTATCGTATCTTTTAGTACATTACTTTTCACCAAATTTCACAAACACTAAGAAAGTTTGTTTTTCGATTCAAAACAAGATTTTAACGCTTTGAGTAGTTCAAATAACATGTTTTTTGATCATTTGTATCGTATCTTTTAGTACATAACTTTTCACCAAATTTCACAAACACTAAGAAAGTTTGTTTTTCTATTCAAAACAAGATTTTAACGGTTTGAGAAGTTCAAATAACATGTTTTTAGATCATTTGTATCATATCTTTTAGTACATAACTTTTCACCAAATTTCACAAACACTAAGAAAGTTTGTTTTTCGATTCAAAACAAGATTTTAACGCTTTGAGGAGTTCAAATAACTTGTTTTTAGATCATTTGTATCGTATCTTTTAGTACATAACTTTTCACCAAATTTCACAAACACTAAGAAAGTTTGTTTTTCGATTCAAAACAAGATTTTAACGCTTTGAGGAGTTCAAATAACATGTTTTTAGATCATTTGTATCGTATCTTTTAGTACATAACTTTTCACCAAATTTCACAAACACTAAGAAAGTTTGTTTTTCGATTCAAAACAAGATTTTAACGCTTTGAGGAGTTCAAATAACGTGTTTTTAGATCATTTGTATCGTATCTTTTAGTACATAATTTTTCACCAAATTTCACAAACACTAAGAAAGTTTGTTTTTCGATTCAAAACCAGATTTTAACGCTTTGAGGAGTTCAAATAACGTGTTTTTAGATCATTTGTATCGTATCTACATAATTTTTCACCAAATTTCACAAACACTAAGAAAGTTTGTTTTTCGATTCAAAACAAGATTTTAACGCTTTGGGGAGTTCAAATAAAATGTTTTTAGATCATTTGTATCGTATCTTTTAGTACATAACTTTTCACCAAATTTCACAAACACTAAGAAAGTTTGTTTTTCGATTCAAAACAAGATTTTAACGCTTTGAGGAATTCAAATAACATGTTTTTAGATCATTTGTATCGTATCTTTTAGTACATAACTTTTCACCAAATTTCACAAACACTAAGAAAGTTTGTTTTTCGATTCAAAACAAGATTTTAACGCTTTGAGGAGTTCAAATAACGTGTTTTTAGATCATTTGTATCGTATCTTTTAGTACATAACTTTTCACCAAATTTCACAAACACTAAGAAAGTTTGTTTTTCGATTCAAAACAAGATTTTAACGCTTTGAGGAGTTCAAATAACATGTTTTTACATCATTTGTATCGTATCTTTTAGTACATAACTTTTCACCACATTTCACAAACACTAAGAAAGTTTGTTTTTCGATTCAAAACAAGATTTTAACGCTTTGAGGAGTTCAAATAACGTGTTTTTAGATCATTTGTATCGTATCTTTTAGTACATAACATTTCATCAAATTTCACAAACACTAAGAAAGTTTGTTTTTCGATTCAAAACAAGATTTTAACGCTTTGAGGAGTTCAAATAACATGTTTTTAGATCATTTGTATCGTATCTTTTAGTACATAAACTTTTCACCAAATTTCACAAACACTAAGAAAGTTTGTTTTTCGATTCAAAACAAGATTTTAACGCTTTGAGCAGTTCAAATAACGCGTTTTTAGATCATTTGTATCGTATCTTTTAGTACATAACTTTTCACCAAATTTCACAAACACTAAGAAAGTTTGTTTTTCGATTCAAAACAAGATTTTAACGCTTTGAGGAATTCAAATAACATGTTTTTAGATCATTTGTATCGTATCTTTTAGTACATAACTTTTCACCAGATTTCACAAACACTAAGAGAATTTGTTTTTCGATTCAAAACCAGATTTTAATGCTTTGAGGAGTTCAAATAACGTGTTTTTAGATCATTTGTATCGTATCTTTTAGTACATAATTTTTCACCAAATTTCACAAACACTAATAAAAGTTTGTTTTTCGATTCAAAACAAGATTTTAACGCTTTGGGGAGTTCAAATAACATGTTTTTAGATCATTTGTATCGTATCTTTTAGTACATAACTTTTCACCAAATTTCACAAACACTAAGAAAGTTTGTTTTTCGATTCAAAACACGATTTTAATGCTTTGAGGAGTTCAAATAACGTGTTTTTAGATCATTTGTATCGTATCTTTTAGTACATAATTTTTCACCAAATTTCACAAACACTAAGAAAGTTTGTTTTTCGATTCAAAACAAGATTTTAACGCTTTGGGGAGTTCTAATAACATGTTTTTAGATCATTTGTATCGTATCTTTTAGTACATAACTTTTCACCAAATTTCACAAACACTAAGAAAGTTTGTTTTTCGATTCAATACAAGATTTTAACGCTTTGAGGAATTCAAATAACATGTTTTTAGATCATTTGTATCGTATCTTTTAGTACATAACTTTTCACCAAATTTCACAAACACTAAGAAAGTTTGTTTTTCGATTCAAAACGAGATTTTAACGCTTTGAGGAGTTCAAATAACATGTTTTTAGATCATTTGTATCGTATCTTTTAGTACATAACTTTTCACCAAATTTCACAAATACTAAGAAAGTTTGTTTTTCGATTCAAAACAAGATTTTAACGCTTTGAAGAGTTCAAATAACTTGTTTTTAGATCATTTGTATCGTATCTTTTAGTACATAACTTTTCACCAAATTTCACAAACACAAAGAAAGTTTGTTTTTTGATTCAAAACAAGATTTTAACGTTTTGAGGAGTTCAAATAACATGTTTTTAGATCATTTGTATCGTATCTTTTAGTACATAACTTTTCACCAAATTTCACAAACACTAAGAAAGTTTGTTTTTCGATTCAAAACAAGATTTTAACGCTTTGAGGAGTTCAAATAACATGTTTTTAGATCATTTGTATCGTAACTTTTAGTACAAAACTTTTCACCAAATTTCACAAACACTAAGAAAGTTTGAAAACAAGATTTTAACGCTTTGAGGAGTTCAAATAACTTGGTTTTAGATCATTTGTATCGTATGTTTTAGTACATAACTTTTCACCAAATTTCACAAACACTAAGAAAGTTTGTTTTTCGATTCAAAACAAGATTTCAACGCTTTGAGGAGTTCAAATAACATGTTTTTTGATCATTTGTATCGTATCTTTTAGTACATAACTTTTCACCAAATTTCACAAACACTAAGAAAGTTTGTTTTTCGATTCAAAACAAGATTTTAACGCTTTGAGGAGTTCAAATAACATGTTTTTAGATCATTTGTATGGTATCTTTTAGTACATAAACTTTTCACCAAATTTCACAAACACTTAGAAAGTTTGTTTTTCGATTCAAAACAAGATTTTAACGCTTTGAGCAGTTCAAATAACGCGTCTTTAGATCATTTGTATCGTATCTTTTAGTACATTACTTTTCTCCAAATTTCACAAACACTAAGAAAGTTTGTTTTTCGATTCAAAACAAGATTTTAACGCTTTGAGGAATTCAAATAACATGTTTTTAGATCATTTGTATCGTATCTTTTAGTACATTACTTTTCACCAAATTTCACAAACACTAAGAAAGTTTGTTTTTCGATTCAAAACAAGATTTTAACGCTTTGAGTAGTTCAAATAACATGTTTTTTGATCATTTGTATCGTATCTTTTAGTACATAACTTTTCACCAAATTTCACAAACACTAAGAAAGTTTGTTTTTCTATTCAAAACAAGATTTTAACGGTTTGAGAAGTTCAAATAACATGTTTTTAGATCATTTGTATCATATCTTTTAGTACATAACTTTTCACCAAATTTCACAAACACTAAGAAAGTTTGTTTTTCGATTCAAAACAAGATTTTAACGCTTTGAGGAGTTCAAATAACATGTTTTTAGATCATTTGTATCGTATCTTTTAGTACATAACTTTTCACCAAATTTCACAAACACTAAGAAAGTTTGTTTTTCGATTCAAAACAAGATTTTAACGCTTTGAGGAGTTCAAATAACATGTTTTTAGATCATTTGTATCGTAACTTTTAGTACAAAACTTTTCACCAAATTTCACAAACACTAAGAAAGTTTGAAAACAAGATTTTAACGCTTTGAGGAGTTCAAATAACTTGGTTTTAGATCATTTGTATCGTATGTTTTAGTACATAACTTTTCACCAAATTTCACAAACACTAAGAAAGTTTGTTTTTCGATTCAAAACAAGATTTCAACGCTTTGAGGAGTTCAAATAACATGTTTTTTGATCATTTGTATCGTATCTTTTAGTACATAACTTTTCACCAAATTTCACAAACACTAAGAAAGTTTGTTTTTCGATTCAAAACAAGATTTTAACGCTTTGAGGAGTTCAAATAACATGTTTTTAGATCATTTGTATGGTATCTTTTAGTACATAAACTTTTCACCAAATTTCACAAACACTTAGAAAGTTTGTTTTTCGATTCAAAACAAGATTTTAACGCTTTGAGCAGTTCAAATAACGCGTCTTTAGATCATTTGTATCGTATCTTTTAGTACATTACTTTTCTCCAAATTTCACAAACACTAAGAAAGTTTGTTTTTCGATTCAAAACAAGATTTTAACGCTTTGAGGAATTCAAATAACATGTTTTTAGATCATTTGTATCGTATCTTTTAGTACATTACTTTTCACCAAATTTCACAAACACTAAGAAAGTTTGTTTTTCGATTCAAAACAAGATTTTAACGCTTTGAGTAGTTCAAATAACATGTTTTTTGATCATTTGTATCGTATCTTTTAGTACATAACTTTTCACCAAATTTCACAAACACTAAGAAAGTTTGTTTTTCTATTCAAAACAAGATTTTAACGGTTTGAGAAGTTCAAATAACATGTTTTTAGATCATTTGTATCATATCTTTTAGTACATAACTTTTCACCAAATTTCACAAACACTAAGAAAGTTTGTTTTTCGATTCAAAACAAGATTTTAACGCTTTGAGGAGTTCAAATAACATGTTTTTAGATCATTTGTATCGTATCTTTTAGTACATAACTTTTCACCAAATTTCACAAACACTAAGAAAGTTTGTTTTTCGATTCAAAACAAGATTTTAACGCTTTGAGGAGTTCAAATAACGTGTTTTTAGATCATTTGTATCGTATCTTTTAGTACATAATTTTTCACCAAATTTCACAAACACTAAGAAAGTTTGTTTTTCGATTCAAAACCAGATTTTAATGCTTTGAGGAGTTCAAATAACGTGTTTTTAGATCATTTGTATCGTATCTACATAATTTTTCACCAAATTTCACAAACACTAAGAAAGTTTGTTTTTCGATTCAAAACAAGATTTTAACGCTTTGGGGAGTTCAAATAAAATGTTTTTAGATCATTTGTATCGTATCTTTTAGTACATAACTTTTCACCAAATTTCACAAACACTAAGAAAGTTTGTTTTTCGATTCAAAACAAGATTTTAACGCTTTGAGGAATTCAAATAACATGTTTTTAGATCATTTGTATCGTATCTTTTAGTACATAACTTTTCACCAAATTTCACAAACACTAAGAAATTTTGTTTTTCGATTCAAAACAAGATTTTAACGCTTTGAGGAGTTCAAATAACGTGTTTTTAGATCATTTGTATCGTATCTTTTAGTACATAACTTTTCACCAAATTTCACAAACACTAAGAAAGTTTGTTTTTCGATTCAAAACAAGATTTTAACGCTTTGAGGAGTTCAAATAACATGTTTTTAGATCATTTGTATCGTATCTTTTAGTACATAACTTTTCACCACATTTCACAAACACTAAGAAAGTTTGTTTTTCGATTCAAAACAAGATTTTAACGCTTTGAGGAGTTCAAATAACGTGTTTTTAGATCATTTGTATCGTATCTTTTAGTACATAACATTTCATCAAATTTCACAAACACTAAGAAAGTTTGTTTTTCGATTCAAAACAAGATTTTAACGCTTTGAGGAGTTCAAATAACATGTTTTTAGATCATTTGTATCGTATCTTTTAGTACATAAACTTTTCACCAAATTTCACAAACACTAAGAAAGTTTGTTTTTCGATTCAAAACAAGATTTTAACGCTTTGAGCAGTTCAAATAACGCGTTTTTAGATCATTTGTATCGTATCTTTTAGTACATAACTTTTCACCAAATTTCACAAACACTAAGAAAGTTTGTTTTTCGATTCAAAACAAGATTTTAACGCTTTGAGGAATTCAAATAACATGTTTTTAGATCATTTGTATCGTATCTTTTAGTACATAACTTTTCACCAAATTTCACAAACACTAAGAGAATTTGTTTTTCGATTCAAAACCAGATTTTAATGCTTTGAGGAGTTCAAATAACGTGTTTTTAGATCATTTGTATCGTATCTTTTAGTACATAATTTTTCACCAAATTTCACAAACACTAATAAAAGTTTGTTTTTCGATTCAAAACAAGATTTTAACGCTTTGGGGAGTTCAAATAACATGTTTTTAGATCATTTGTATCGTATCTTTTAGTACATAACTTTTCACCAAATTTCACAAACACTAAGAAAGTTTGTTTTTCGATTCAAAACACGATTTTAATGCTTTGAGGAGTTCAAATAACGTGTTTTTAGATCATTTGTATCGTATCTTTTAGTACATAATTTTTCACCAAATTTCACAAACACTAAGAAAGTTTGTTTTTCGATTCAAAACAAGATTTTAACGCTTTGGGGAGTTCTAATAACATGTTTTTAGATCATTTGTATCGTATCTTTTAGTACATAACTTTTCACCAAATTTCACAAACACTAAGAAAGTTTGTTTTTCGATTCAATACAAGATTTTAACGCTTTGAGGAATTCAAATAACATGTTTTTAGATCATTTGTATCGTATCTTTTAGTACATAACTTTTCACCAAATTTCACAAACACTAAGAAAGTTTGTTTTTCGATTCAAAACAAGATTTTAACGCTTTGAGGAGTTCAAATAACATGTTTTTAGATCATTTGTATCGTATCTTTTAGTACATAACTTTTCACCAAATTTCACAAATACTAAGAAAGTTTGTTTTTCGATTCAAAACAAGATTTTAACGCTTTGAGGAGTTCAAATAACTTGTTTTTAGATCATTTGTATCGTATCTTTTAGTACATAACTTTTCACCAAATTTCACAAACACAAAGAAAGTTTGTTTTTTGATTCAAAACAAGATTTTAACGTTTTGAGGAGTTCAAATAACATGTTTTTAGATCATTTGTATCGTATCTTTTAGTACATAACTTTTCACCAAATTTCACAAACACTAAGAAAGTTTGTTTTTCGATTCAAAACAAGATTTTAACGCTTTGAGGAGTTCAAATAACATGTTTTTAGATCATTTGTATCGTAACTTTTAGTACAAAACTTTTCACCAAATTTCACAAACACTAAGAAAGTTTGAAAACAAGATTTTAACGCTTTGAGGAGTTCAAATAACTTGGTTTTAGATCATTTGTATCATATGTTTTAGTACATAACTTTTCACCAAATTTCACAAACACTAAGAAAGTTTGTTTTTCGATTCAAAACAAGATTTCAACGCTTTGAGGAGTTCAAATAACATGTTTTTTGATCATTTGTATCGTATCTTTTAGTACATAACTTTTCACCAAATTTCACAAACACTAAGAAAGTTTGTTTTTCGATTCAAAACAAGATTTTAACGCTTTGAGGAGTTCAAATAACATGTTTTTAGATCATTTGTATGGTATCTTTTAGTACATAAACTTTTCACCAAATTTCACAAACACTTAGAAAGTTTGTTTTTCGATTCAAAACAAGATTTTAACGCTTTGAGCAGTTCAAATAACGCATCTTTAGATCATTTGTATCGTATCTTTTAGTACATTACTTTTCTCCAAATTTCACAAACACTAAGAAAGTTTGTTTTTCGATTCAAAACAAGATTTTAACGCTTTGAGGAATTCAAATAACATGTTTTTAGATCATTTGTATCGTATCTTTTAGTACATTACTTTTCACCAAATTTCACAAACACTAAGAAAGTTTGTTTTTCGATTCAAAACAAGATTTTAACGCTTTGAGTAGTTCAAATAACATGTTTTTTGATCATTTGTATCGTATCTTTTAGTACATAACTTTTCACCAAATTTCACAAACACTAAGAAAGTTTGTTTTTCTATTCAAAACAAGATTTTAACGGTTTGAGAAGTTCAAATAACATGTTTTTAGATCATTTGTATCATATCTTTTAGTACATAACTTTTCACCAAATTTCACAAACACTAAGAAAGTTTGTTTTTCGATTCAAAACAAGATTTTAACGCTTTGAGGAGTTCAAATAACATGTTTTTAGATCATTTGTATCGTATCTTTTAGTACATAACTTTTCACCAAATTTCACAAACACTAAGAAAGTTTGTTTTTCGATTCAAAACAAGATTTCAACGCTTTGAGGAGTTCAAATAACTTGTTTTTAGATCATTTGTATCGTATCTTTTAGTACATAACTTTTCACCAAATTTCACAAACACTAAGAAAGTTTGTTTTTCGATTTCAAAACAAGATTTTAACGCTTTGAGGAGTTCAAATAACATGTTTTTAGATCATTTGTATCGTATCTTTTAGTACATAACTTTTGACCAAATTTCACAAACACTAAGAAAGTTTGTTTTTCGATTCAAAACAAGATTTTAACGCTTTGAGGAGTTCAAATAACGTGTTTTTAGATCATTTGTATCGTATCTTTTAGTACATAATTTTTCACCAAATTTCACAAACACTAAGAAAGTTTGTTTTTCGATTCAAAACCAGATTTTAATGCTTTGAGGAGTTCAAATAACGTGTTTTTAGATCATTTGTATCGTATCTTTTAGTACATAATTTTTCACCAAATTTCACAAACACTAAGAAAGTTTGTTTTTCGATTCAAAACAAGATTATAACGCTTTGGGGAGTTCAAATAACATGTTTTTAGATCATTTGTATCGTATCTTTTAGTACATAACTTTTCACCAAATTTCACAAACACTAAGAAAGTTTGTTTTTCGATTCAAAACAAGATTTTAACGCTTTGAGGAATTCAAATAACATGTTTTTAGATCATTTGTATCGTATCTTTTAGTACATAACTTTTCACCAAATTTCACAAACACTAAGAAAGTTTGTTTTTCGATTCAAAACAAGATTTTAACGCTTTGAGGAGTTCAAATAACATGTTTTTAGATCATTTGTATCGTATCTTTTAGTACATAACTTTTCACCAAATTTCACAAACACTAAGAAAGTTTGTTTTTCGATTCAAAACAAGATTTTAACGCTTTGAGGAGTTCAAATAACGTGTTTTTAGATCATTTGTATCGTATCTTTTAGTACATAATTTTTCACCAAATTTCACAAACACTAAGAAAGTTTGTTTTTCGATTCAAAACCAGATTTTAATGCTTTGAGGAGTTCAAATAACGTGTTTTTAGATCATTTGTATCGTATCTACATAATTTTTCACCAAATTTCACAAACACTAAGAAAGTTTGTTTTTCGATTCAAAACAAGATTTTAACGCTTTGGGGAGTTCAAATAAAATGTTTTTAGATCATTTGTATCGTATCTTTTAGTACATAACTTTTCACCAAATTTCACAAACACTAAGAAAGTTTGTTTTTCGATTCAAAACAAGATTTTAACGCTTTGAGGAATTCAAATAACATGTTTTTAGATCATTTGTATCGTATCTTTTAGTACATAACTTTTCACCAAATTTCACAAACACTAAGAAAGTTTGTTTTTCGATTCAAAACAAGATTTTAACGCTTTGAGGAGTTCAAATAACGTGTTTTTAGATCATTTGTATCGTATCTTTTAGTACATAACTTTTCACCAAATTTCACAAACACTAAGAAAGTTTGTTTTTCGATTCAAAACAAGATTTTAACGCTTTGAGGAGTTCAAATAACATGTTTTTAGATCATTTGTATCGTATCTTTTAGTACATAACTTTTCACCACATTTCACAAACACTAAGAAAGTTTGTTTTTCGATTCAAAACAAGATTTTAACGCTTTGAGGAGTTCAAATAACGTGTTTTTAGATCATTTGTATCGTATCTTTTAGTACATAACATTTCATCAAATTTCACAAACACTAAGAAAGTTTGTTTTTCGATTCAAAACAAGATTTTAACGCTTTGAGGAGTTCAAATAACATGTTTTTAGATCATTTGTATCGTATCTTTTAGTACATAAACTTTTCACCAAATTTCACAAACACTAAGAAAGTTTGTTTTTCGATTCAAAACAAGATTTTAACGCTTTGAGCAGTTCAAATAACGCGTTTTTAGATCATTTGTATCGTATCTTTTAGTACATAACTTTTCACCAAATTTCACAAACACTAAGAAAGTTTGTTTTTCGATTCAAAACAAGATTTTAACGCTTTGAGGAATTCAAATAACATGTTTTTAGATCATTTGTATCGTATCTTTTAGTACATAACTTTTCACCAGATTTCACAAACACTAAGAGAATTTGTTTTTCGATTCAAAACCAGATTTTAATGCTTTGAGGAGTTCAAATAACGTGTTTTTAGATCATTTGTATCGTATCTTTTAGTACATAATTTTTCACCAAATTTCACAAACACTAATAAAAGTTTGTTTTTCGATTCAAAACAAGATTTTAACGCTTTGGGGAGTTCAAATAACATGTTTTTAGATCATTTGTATCGTATCTTTTAGTACATAACTTTTCACCAAATTTCACAAACACTAAGAAAGTTTGTTTTTCGATTCAAAACACGATTTTAATGCTTTGAGGAGTTCAAATAACGTGTTTTTAGATCATTTGTATCGTATCTTTTAGTACATAATTTTTCACCAAATTTCACAAACACTAAGAAAGTTTGTTTTTCGATTCAAAACAAGATTTTAACGCTTTGGGGAGTTCTAATAACATGTTTTTAGATCATTTGTATCGTATCTTTTAGTACATAACTTTTCACCAAATTTCACAAACACTAAGAAAGTTTGTTTTTCGATTCAATACAAGATTTTAACGCTTTGAGGAATTCAAATAACATGTTTTTAGATCATTTGTATCGTATCTTTTAGTACATAACTTTTCACCAAATTTCACAAACACTAAGAAAGTTTGTTTTTCGATTCAAAACAAGATTTTAACGCTTTGAGGAGTTCAAATAACATGTTTTTAGATCATTTGTATCGTATCTTTTAGTACATAACTTTTCACCAAATTTCACAAATACTAAGAAAGTTTGTTTTTCGATTCAAAACAAGATTTTAACGCTTTGAGGAGTTCAAATAACTTGTTTTTAGATCATTTGTATCGTATCTTTTAGTACATAACTTTTCACCAAATTTCACAAACACAAAGAAAGTTTGTTTTTTGATTCAAAACAAGATTTTAACGTTTTGAGGAGTTCAAATAACATGTTTTTAGATCATTTGTATCGTATCTTTTAGTACATAACTTTTCACCAAATTTCACAAACACTAAGAAAGTTTGTTTTTCGATTCAAAACAAGATTTTAACGCTTTGAGGAGTTCAAATAACATGTTTTTAGATCATTTGTATCGTAACTTTTAGTACAAAACTTTTCACCAAATTTCACAAACACTAAGAAAGTTTGAAAACAAGATTTTAACGCTTTGAGGAATTCAAATAACTTGGTTTTAGATCATTTGTATCGTATGTTTTAGTACATAACTTTTCACCAAATTTCACAAACACTAAGAAAGTTTGTTTTTCGATTCAAAACAAGATTTCAACGCTTTGAGGAGTTCAAATAACATGTTTTTTGATCATTTGTATCGTATCTTTTAGTACATAACTTTTCACCAAATTTCACAAACACTAAGAAAGTTTGTTTTTCGATTCAAAACAAGATTTTAACGCTTTGAGGAGTTCAAATAACATGTTTTTAGATCATTTGTATGGTATCTTTTAGTACATAAACTTTTCACCAAATTTCACAAACACTTAGAAAGTTTGTTTTTCGATTCAAAACAAGATTTTAACGCTTTGAGCAGTTCAAATAACGCGTCTTTAGATCATTTGTATCGTATCTTTTAGTACATTACTTTTCTCCAAATTTCACAAACACTAAGAAAGTTTGTTTTTCGATTCAAAACAAGATTTTAACGCTTTGAGGAATTCAAATAACATGTTTTTAGATCATTTGTATCGTATCTTTTAGTACATTACTTTTCACCAAATTTCACAAACACTAAGAAAGTTTGTTTTTCGATTCAAAACAAGATTTTAACGCTTTGAGTAGTTCAAATAACATGTTTTTTGATCATTTGTATCGTATCTTTTAGTACATAACTTTTCACCAAATTTCACAAACACTAAGAAAGTTTGTTTTTCTATTCAAAACAAGATTTTAACGGTTTGAGAAGTTCAAATAACATGTTTTTAGATCATTTGTATCATATCTTTTAGTACATAACTTTTCACCAAATTTCACAAACACTAAGAAAGTTTGTTTTTCGATTCAAAACAAGATTTTAACGCTTTGAGGAGTTCAAATAACATGTTTTTAGATCATTTGTATCGTATCTTTTAGTACATAACTTTTCACCAAATTTCACAAACACTAAGAAAGTTTGTTTTTCGATTCAAAACAAGATTTCAACGCTTTGAGGAGTTCAAATAACTTGTTTTTAGATCATTTGTATCGTATCTTTTAGTACATAACTTTTCACCAAATTTCACAAACACTAAGAAAGTTTGTTTTTCGATTTCAAAACAAGATTTTAACGCTTTGAGGAGTTCAAATAACATGTTTTTAGATCATTTGTATCGTATCTTTTAGTACATAACTTTTGGCCAAATTTCACAAACACTAAGAAAGTTTGTTTTTCGATTCAAAACAAGATTTTAACGCTTTGAGGAGGTCAAATAACGTGTTTTTAGATCATTTGTATCGTATCTTTTAGTACATAATTTTTCACCAAATTTCACAAACACTAAGAAAGTTTGTTTTTCGATTCAAAACCAGATTTTAATGCTCTGAGGAGTTCAAATAACGTGTTTTTAGATCATTTGTATCGTATCTTTTAGTACATAATTTTTCACCAAATTTCACAAACACTAAGAAAGTTTGTTTTTCGATTCAAAACAAGATTATAACGCTTTGGGGAGTTCAAATAACATGTTTTTAGATCATTTGTATCGTATCTTTTAGTACATAACTTTTCACCAAATTTCACAAACACTAAGAAAGTTTGTTTTTCGATTCAAAACAAGATTTTAACGCTTTGAGGAATTCAAATAACATGTTTTTAGATCATTTGTATCGTATCTTTTAGTACATAACTTTTCACCAAATTTCACAAACACTAAGAAAGTTTGTTTTTCGATTCAAAACAAGATTTTAACGCTTTGAGGAGTTCAAATAACGTGTTTTTAGATCATTTGTATCGTATCTTTTAGTACATAACTTTTCACCAAATTTCACAAACACTAAGAAAGTTTGTTTTTCGATTCAAAACAAGATTTTAACGCTTTGAGGAGTTCAAATAACATGTTTTTAGATCATTTGTATCGTATCTTTTAGTACATAACTTTTCACCACATTTCACAAACACTAAGAAAGTTTGTTTTTCGATTCAAAACAAGATTTTAACGCTTTGAGGAGTTCAAATAACGTGTTTTTAGATCATTTGTATCGTATCTTTTAGTACATAACATTTCATCAAATTTCACAAACACTAAGAAAGTTTGTTTTTCGATTCAAAACAAGATTTTAACGCTTTGAGGAGTTCAAATAACATGTTTTTAGATCATTTGTATCGTATCTTTTAGTACATAAACTTTTCACCAAATTTCACAAACACTAAGAAAGTTTGTTTTTCGATTCAAAACAAGATTTTAACGCTTTGAGCAGTTCAAATAACGCGTTTTTAGATCATTTGTATCGTATCTTTTAGTACATAACTTTTCACCAAATTTCACAAACACTAAGAAAGTTTGTTTTTCGATTCAAAACAAGATTTTAACGCTTTCAGGAATTCAAATAACATGTTTTTAGATCATTTGTATCGTATCTTTTAGTACATAACTTTTCACCAGATTTCACAAACACTAAGAGAATTTGTTTTTCGATTCAAAACCAGATTTTAATGCTTTGAGGAGTTCAAATAACGTGTTTTTAGATCATTTGTATCGTATCTTTTAGTACATAATTTTTCACCAAATTTCACAAACACTAATAAAAGTTTGTTTTTCGATTCAAAACAAGATTTTAACGCTTTGGGGAGTTCAAATAACATGTTTTTAGATCATTTGTATCGTATCTTTTAGTACATAACTTTTCACCAAATTTCACAAACACTAAGAAAGTTTGTTTTTCGATTCAAAACACGATTTTAATGCTTTGAGGAGTTCAAATAACGTGTTTTTAGATCATTTGTATCGTATCTTTTAGTACATAATTTTTCACCAAATTTCACAAACACTAAGAAAGTTTGTTTTTCGATTCAAAACAAGATTTTAACGCTTTGGGGAGTTCAAATAACATGTTTTTAGATCATTTGTATCGTATCTTTTAGTACATAACTTTTCACCAAATTTCACAAACACTAAGAAAGTTTGTTTTTCGATTCAAAACAAGATTTTAACGCTTTGAGGAATTCAAATAACATGTTTTTAGATCATTTGTATCGTATCTTTTAGTACATAACTTTTCACCAAATTTCACAAACACTAAGAAAGTTTGTTTTTCGATTCAAAACAAGATTTTAACGCTTTGAGGAGTTCAAATAACGTGTTTTTAGATCATTTGTATCGTATCTTTTAGTACATAACTTTTCACCAAATTTCACAAACACTAAGAAAGTTTGTTTTTCGATTCAAAACAAGATTTTAACGCTTTGAGGAGTTCAAATAACATGTTTTTAGATCATTTGTATCGTATCTTTTAGTACATAACTTTTCACCACATTTCACAAACACTAAGAAAGTTTGTTTTTCGATTCAAAACAAGATTTTAACGCTTTGAGGAGTTCAAATAACGTGTTTTTAGATCATTTGTATCGTATCTTTTAGTACATAACATTTCATCAAATTTCACAAACACTAAGAAAGTTTGTTTTTCGATTCAAAACAAGATTTTAACTCTTTGAGGAGTTCAAATAACATGTTTTTAGATCATTTGTATCGTATCTTTTAGTACATAAACTTTTCACCAAATTTCACAAACACTAAGAAAGTTTGTTTTTCGATTCAAAACAAGATTTTAACGCTTTGAGCAGTTCAAATAACGCGTTTTTAGATCATTTGTATCGTATCTTTTAGTACATAACTTTTCACCAAATTTCACAAACACTAAGAAAGTTTGTTTTTCGATTCAAAACAAGATTTTAACGCTTTGAGGAATTCAAATAACATGTTTTTAGATCATTTGTATCGTATCTTTTAGTACATAACTTTTCACCATATTTCACAAACACTAAGAGAATTTGTTTTTCGATTCAAAACCAGATTTTAATGCTTTGAGCAGTTCAAATAACGTGTTTTTAGATCATTTGTATCGTATCTTTTAGTACATAATTTTTCACCAAATTTCACAAACACTAATAAAAGTTTGTTTTTCGATTCAAAACAAGATTTTAACGCTTTGGGGAGTTCAAATAACATGTTTTTAGATCATTTGTATCGTATCTTTTAGTACATAACTTTTCACCAAATTTCACAAACACTAAGAAAGTTTGTTTTTCGATTCAAAACACGATTTTAATGCTTTGAGGAGTTCAAATAACGTGTTTTTAGATCATTTGTATCGTATCTTTTAGTACATAATTTTTCACCAAATTTCACAAACACTAAGAAAGTTTGTTTTTCGATTCAAAACAAGATTTTAACGCTTTGGGGAGTTCAAATAACATGTTTTTAGATCATTTGTATCGTATCTTTTAGTACATAACTTTTCACCAAATTTCACAAACACTAAGAAAGTTTGTTTTTCGATTCAAAACAAGATTTTAACGCTTTGAGGAATTCAAATAACATGTTTTTAGATCATTTGTATCGTATCTTTTAGTACATAACTTTTCACCAAATTTCACAAACACTAAGAAAGTTTGTTTTTCGATTCAAAACAAGATTTTAACGCTTTGAGGAGTTCAAATAACGTGTTTTTAGATCATTTGTATCGTATCTTTTAGTACATAACTTTTCACCAAATTTCACAAACACTAAGAAAGTTTGTTTTTCGATTCAAAACAAGATTTTAACGCTTTGGGGAGTTCAAATAACGTGTTTTTAGATCATTTGTATCGTATCTTTTAGTACATAACTTTTCACCAAATTTCACAAACACTAAGAAAGTTTGTTTTTCGATTCAAAACAAGATTTTAACGCTTTGAGGAGTTCAAATAACATGTTTTTAGATCATTTGTATCGTATCTTTTAGTACATAACTTTTCACCAAATTTCACAAACACTAAGAAAGTTTGTTTTTCGATTCAAAACAAGATTTTAACGCTTTGAGGAGTTCAAATAACTTGTTTTTAGATCATTTGTATCGTATCTTTTAGTACATAACTTTTCACCAAATTTCACAAACACAAAGAAAGTTTGTTTTTTGATTCAAAACAAGATTTTAACGTTTTGAGGAGTTCAAATAACATGTTTTTAGATCATTTGTATCGTATCTTTCAGTACATAACTTTTCACCAAATTTCACAAACACTAAGAAAGTTTGTTTTTCGATTCAAAACAAGATTTTAACGCTTTGAGGAGTTCAAATAACATGTTTTTAGATCATTTGTATCGTAACTTTTAGTACAAAACTTTTCACCAAATTTCACAAACACTAAGAAAGTTTGAAAACAAGATTTTAACGCTTTGAGGAGTTCAAATAACTTGTTTTTAGATCATTTGTATCGTATGTTTTAGTACATAACTTTTCACCAAATTTCACAAACACTAAGAAAGTTTGTTTTTCGATTCAAAACAAGATTTCAACGCTTTGAGGAGTTCAAATAACATGTTTTCTGATCATTTGTATCGTATCTTTTAGTACATAACTTTTCACCAAATTTCACAAACACTAAGAAAGTTTGTTTTTCGATTCAAAACAAGATTTTAACGCTTTGAGGAGTTCAAATAACATGTTTTTAGATCATTTGTATGGTATCTTTTAGTACATAAACTTTTCACCAAATTTCACAAACACTTAGAAAGTTTGTTTTTCGATTCAAAACAAGATTTTAACGCTTTGAGCAGTTCAAATAACGCGTCTTTAGATCATTTGTATCGTATCTTTTAGTACATTACTTTTCACCAAATTTCACAAACACTAAGAAAGTTTGTTTTTCGATTCAAAACAAGATTTTAACGCTTTGAGGAGTTCAAATAACATGTTTTTAGATCATTTGTATCGTATCTTTTAGTACATTACTTTTCACCAAATTTCACAAACACTAAGAAAGTTTGTTTTTCGATTCAAAACAAGATTTTAACGCTTTGAGTAGTTCAAATAACATGTTTTTTGATCATTTGTATCGTATCTTTTAGTACATAACTTTTCACCAAATTTCACAAACACTAAGAAAGTTTGTTTTTCGATTCAAAACAAGATTTTAACGGTTTGAGAAGTTCAAATAACATGTTTTTAGATCATTTGTATCATATCTTTTAGTACATAACTTTTCACCAAATTTCACAAACACTAAGAAAGTTTGTTTTTCGATTCAAAACAAGATTTTAACGCTTTGAGGAGTTCAAATAACATGTTTTTAGATCATTTGTATCGTATCTTTTAGTACATAACTTTTCACCAAATTTCACAAACACTAAGAAAGTTTGTTTTTCGATTCAAAACAAGATTTCAACGCTTTGAGGAGTTCAAATAACTTGTTTTCAGATCATTTGTATCGTATCTTTTAGTACATAACTTTTCACCAAATTTCACAAACACTAAGAAAGTTTGTTTTTCGATTTCAAAACAAGATTTTAACGCTTTGAGGAGTTCAAATAACATGTTTTTAGATCATTTGTATCGTATCTTTTAGTACATAACTTTTGACCAAATTTCACAAACACTAAGAAAGTTTGTTTTTCGATTCAAAACAAGATTTTAACGCTTTGAGGAGTTCAAATAACGTGTTTTTAGATCATTTGTATCGTATCTTTTAGTACATAATTTTTCACCAAATTTCACAAACACTAAGAAAGTTTGTTTTTCGATTCAAAACCAGATTTTAATGCATTGAGGAGTTCAAATAACGTGTTTTTAGATCATTTGTATCGTATCTTTTAGTACATAATTTTTCACCAAATTTCACAAACACTAAGAAAGTTTGTTTTTCGATTCAAAACAAGATTTTAACGCTTTGGGGAGTTCAAATAACATGTTTTTAGATCATTTGTATCGTATATTTTAGTACATAACTTTTCACCAAATTTCACAAACACTAAGAAAGTTTGTTTTTCGATTCAAAACAAGATTTTAACGCTTTGAGGAATTCAAATAACATGTTTTTAGATCATTTGTATCGTATCTTTTAGTACATAACTTTTCACCAAATTTCACAAACACTAAGAAAGTTTGTTTTTCGATTCAAAACAAGATTTTAACGCTTTGAGGAGTTCAAATAACGTGTTTTTAGATCATTTGTATCGTATCTTTTAGTACATAACTTTTCACCAAATTTCACAAACACTAAGAAAGTTTGTTTTTCGATTCAAAACAAGATTCTAACGCTTTGAGGAGTTCAAATAACATGTTTTTAGATCATTTGTATCGTATCTTTTAGTACATAACTTTTCACCACATTTCACAAACACTAAGAAAGTTTGTTTTTCGATTCAAAACAAGATTTTAACGCTTTGAGGAGTCAAATAACGTGTTTTTAGATCATTTGTATCGTATCTTTTAGTACATAACATTTCATCAAATTTCACAAACACTAAGAAAGTTTGTTTTTCGATTCAAAACAAGATTTTAACGCTTTGAGGAGTTCAAATAACATGTTTTTAGATCATTTGTATCGTATCTTTTAGTACATAAACTTTTCACCAAATTTCACAAACACTAAGAAAGTTTGTTTTTCGATTCAAAACAAGATTTTAACGCTTTGAGCAGTTCAAATAACGCGTTTTTAGATCATTTGTATCGTATCTTTTAGTACATAACTTTTCACCAAATTTCACAAACACTAAGAAAGTTTGTTTTTCGATTCAAAACAAGATTTTAACGCTTTGAGGAATTCAAATAACATGTTTTTAGATCATTTGTATCGTATCTTTTAGTACATAACTTTTCACCAGATTTCACAAACACTAAGAGAATTTGTTTTTCGATTCAAAACCAGATTTTAATGCTTTGATGAGTTCAAATAACGTGTTTTTAGATCATTTGTATCGTATCTTTTAGTACATAATTTTTCACCAAATTTCACAAACACTAATAAAAGTTTGTTTTTCGATTCAAAACAGGATTTTAACGCTTTGGGGAGTTCAAATAACATGTTTTTAGATCATTTGTATCGTATCTTTTAGTACATAACTTTTCACCAAATTTCACAAACACTAAGAAAGTTTGTTTTTCGATTCAAAACACGATTTTAATGCTTTGAGGAGTTCAAATAACGTGTTTTTAGATCATTTGTATCGTATCTTTTAGTACATAATTTTTCACCAAATTTCACAAACACTAAGAAAGTTTGTTTTTCGATTCAAAACAAGATTTTAACGCTTTGGGGAGTTCAAATAACATGTTTTTAAATCATTTGTATCGTATCTTTTAGTACATAACTTTTCACCAAATTTCACAAACACTAAGAAAGTTTGTTTTTCGATTCAAAACAAGATTTTAACGCTTTGAGGAATTCAAATAACATGTTTTTAGATCATTTGTATCGTATCTTTTAGTACATAACTTTTCACCAAATTTCACAAACACTAAGAAAGTTTGTTTTTCGATTCAAAACACGATTTTAATGCTTTGAGGAGTTCAAATAACGTGTTTTTAGATCATTTGTATCGTATCTTTTAGTACATAATTTTTCACCAAATTTCACAAACACT
The DNA here is from genome assembly GCA_946800325.1 of Luzula sylvatica. NCBI lineage: Eukaryota > Viridiplantae > Streptophyta > Magnoliopsida > Poales > Juncaceae > Luzula > Luzula sylvatica. Next base: position 70,474,820 of record OX326959.1, on the reverse strand, counting down.
AAGAAAGTTTGTTTTTCGATTCAAAACAAGATTTTAACGCTTTGGGGAGTTCAAATAACGTGTTTTTAGATCATTTGTATCGTATCTTTTAGTACATAACTTTTCACCAAATTTCACAAACACTAAGAAAGTTTGTTTTTCGATTCAAAACAAGATTTTAACGCTTTGAGGAGTTCAAATAACATGTTTTTAGATCATTTGTATCGTATCTTTTAGTACATAACTTTTCACCAAATTTCACAAACACTAAGAAAGTTTGTTTTTCGATTCAAAACAAGATTTTAACGCTTTGAGGAGTTCAAATAACTTGTTTTTAGATCATTTGTATCGTATCTTTTAGTACATAACTTTTCACCAAATTTCACAAACACAAAGAAAGTTTGTTTTTTGATTCAAAACAAGATTTTAACGTTTTGAGGAGTTCAAATAACATGTTTTTAGATCATTTGTATCGTATCTTTCAGTACATAACTTTTCACCAAATTTCACAAACACTAAGAAAGTTTGTTTTTCGATTCAAAACAAGATTTTAACGCTTTGAGGAGTTCAAATAACATGTTTTTAGATCATTTGTATCGTAACTTTTAGTACAAAACTTTTCACCAAATTTCACAAACACTAAGAAAGTTTGAAAACAAGATTTTAACGCTTTGAGGAGTTCAAATAACTTGTTTTTAGATCATTTGTATCGTATGTTTTAGTACATAACTTTTCACCAAATTTCACAAACACTAAGAAAGTTTGTTTTTCGATTCAAAACAAGATTTCAACGCTTTGAGGAGTTCAAATAACATGTTTTCTGATCATTTGTATCGTATCTTTTAGTACATAACTTTTCACCAAATTTCACAAACACTAAGAAAGTTTGTTTTTCGATTCAAAACAAGATTTTAACGCTTTGAGGAGTTCAAATAACATGTTTTTAGATCATTTGTATGGTATCTTTTAGTACATAAACTTTTCACCAAATTTCACAAACACTTAGAAAGTTTGTTTTTCGATTCAAAACAAGATTTTAACGCTTTGAGCAGTTCAAATAACGCGTCTTTAGATCATTTGTATCGTATCTTTTAGTACATTACTTTTCACCAAATTTCACAAACACTAAGAAAGTTTGTTTTTCGATTCAAAACAAGATTTTAACGCTTTGAGGAGTTCAAATAACATGTTTTTAGATCATTTGTATCGTATCTTTTAGTACATTACTTTTCACCAAATTTCACAAACACTAAGAAAGTTTGTTTTTCGATTCAAAACAAGATTTTAACGCTTTGAGTAGTTCAAATAACATGTTTTTTGATCATTTGTATCGTATCTTTTAGTACATAACTTTTCACCAAATTTCACAAACACTAAGAAAGTTTGTTTTTCGATTCAAAACAAGATTTTAACGGTTTGAGAAGTTCAAATAACATGTTTTTAGATCATTTGTATCATATCTTTTAGTACATAACTTTTCACCAAATTTCACAAACACTAAGAAAGTTTGTTTTTCGATTCAAAACAAGATTTTAACGCTTTGAGGAGTTCAAATAACATGTTTTTAGATCATTTGTATCGTATCTTTTAGTACATAACTTTTCACCAAATTTCACAAACACTAAGAAAGTTTGTTTTTCGATTCAAAACAAGATTTCAACGCTTTGAGGAGTTCAAATAACTTGTTTTCAGATCATTTGTATCGTATCTTTTAGTACATAACTTTTCACCAAATTTCACAAACACTAAGAAAGTTTGTTTTTCGATTTCAAAACAAGATTTTAACGCTTTGAGGAGTTCAAATAACATGTTTTTAGATCATTTGTATCGTATCTTTTAGTACATAACTTTTGACCAAATTTCACAAACACTAAGAAAGTTTGTTTTTCGATTCAAAACAAGATTTTAACGCTTTGAGGAGTTCAAATAACGTGTTTTTAGATCATTTGTATCGTATCTTTTAGTACATAATTTTTCACCAAATTTCACAAACACTAAGAAAGTTTGTTTTTCGATTCAAAACCAGATTTTAATGCATTGAGGAGTTCAAATAACGTGTTTTTAGATCATTTGTATCGTATCTTTTAGTACATAATTTTTCACCAAATTTCACAAACACTAAGAAAGTTTGTTTTTCGATTCAAAACAAGATTTTAACGCTTTGGGGAGTTCAAATAACATGTTTTTAGATCATTTGTATCGTATATTTTAGTACATAACTTTTCACCAAATTTCACAAACACTAAGAAAGTTTGTTTTTCGATTCAAAACAAGATTTTAACGCTTTGAGGAATTCAAATAACATGTTTTTAGATCATTTGTATCGTATCTTTTAGTACATAACTTTTCACCAAATTTCACAAACACTAAGAAAGTTTGTTTTTCGATTCAAAACAAGATTTTAACGCTTTGAGGAGTTCAAATAACGTGTTTTTAGATCATTTGTATCGTATCTTTTAGTACATAACTTTTCACCAAATTTCACAAACACTAAGAAAGTTTGTTTTTCGATTCAAAACAAGATTCTAACGCTTTGAGGAGTTCAAATAACATGTTTTTAGATCATTTGTATCGTATCTTTTAGTACATAACTTTTCACCACATTTCACAAACACTAAGAAAGTTTGTTTTTCGATTCAAAACAAGATTTTAACGCTTTGAGGAGTCAAATAACGTGTTTTTAGATCATTTGTATCGTATCTTTTAGTACATAACATTTCATCAAATTTCACAAACACTAAGAAAGTTTGTTTTTCGATTCAAAACAAGATTTTAACGCTTTGAGGAGTTCAAATAACATGTTTTTAGATCATTTGTATCGTATCTTTTAGTACATAAACTTTTCACCAAATTTCACAAACACTAAGAAAGTTTGTTTTTCGATTCAAAACAAGATTTTAACGCTTTGAGCAGTTCAAATAACGCGTTTTTAGATCATTTGTATCGTATCTTTTAGTACATAACTTTTCACCAAATTTCACAAACACTAAGAAAGTTTGTTTTTCGATTCAAAACAAGATTTTAACGCTTTGAGGAATTCAAATAACATGTTTTTAGATCATTTGTATCGTATCTTTTAGTACATAACTTTTCACCAGATTTCACAAACACTAAGAGAATTTGTTTTTCGATTCAAAACCAGATTTTAATGCTTTGATGAGTTCAAATAACGTGTTTTTAGATCATTTGTATCGTATCTTTTAGTACATAATTTTTCACCAAATTTCACAAACACTAATAAAAGTTTGTTTTTCGATTCAAAACAGGATTTTAACGCTTTGGGGAGTTCAAATAACATGTTTTTAGATCATTTGTATCGTATCTTTTAGTACATAACTTTTCACCAAATTTCACAAACACTAAGAAAGTTTGTTTTTCGATTCAAAACACGATTTTAATGCTTTGAGGAGTTCAAATAACGTGTTTTTAGATCATTTGTATCGTATCTTTTAGTACATAATTTTTCACCAAATTTCACAAACACTAAGAAAGTTTGTTTTTCGATTCAAAACAAGATTTTAACGCTTTGGGGAGTTCAAATAACATGTTTTTAAATCATTTGTATCGTATCTTTTAGTACATAACTTTTCACCAAATTTCACAAACACTAAGAAAGTTTGTTTTTCGATTCAAAACAAGATTTTAACGCTTTGAGGAATTCAAATAACATGTTTTTAGATCATTTGTATCGTATCTTTTAGTACATAACTTTTCACCAAATTTCACAAACACTAAGAAAGTTTGTTTTTCGATTCAAAACAAGATTTTAACGCTTTGAGGAGTTCAAATAACGTGTTTTTAGATCATTTGTATCGTATCTTTTAGTACATAACTTTTCACCAAATTTCACAAACACTAAGAAAGTTTGTTTTTCGATTCAAAACAAGATTTTAACGCTTTGAGGAGTTCAAATAACATGTTTTTAGATCATTTGTATCGTATCTTTTAGTACATAACTTTTCACCACATTTCACAAACACTAAGAAAGTTTGTTTTTCGATTCAAAACAAGATTTTAACGCTTTGAGGAGTTCAAATAACGTGTTTTTAGATCATTTGTATCGTATCTTTTAGTACATAACATTTCATCAAATTTCACAAACACTAAGAAAGTTTGTTTTTCGATTCAAAACAAGATTTTAACGCTTTGAGGAGTTCAAATAACATGTTTTTAGATCATTTGTATCGTATCTTTTAGTACATAAACTTTTCACCAAATTTCACAAACACTAAGAAAGTTTGTTTTTCGATTCAAAACAAGATTTTAACGCTTTGAGCAGTTCAAATAACGCGTTTTTAGATCATTTGTATCGTATCTTTTAGTACATAACTTTTCACCAAATTTCACAAACACTAAGAAAGTTTGTTTTTCGATTCAAAACAAGATTTTAACGCTTTGAGGAATTCAAATAACATGTTTTTAGATCATTTGTATCGTATCTTTTAGTACATAACTTTTCACCAGATTTCACAAACACTAAGAGAATTTGTTTTTCGATTCAAAACCAGATTTTAATGCTTTGAGGAGTTCAAATAACGTGTTTTTAGATCATTTGTATCGTATCTTTTAGTACATAATTTTTCACCAAATTTCACAAACACTAATAAAAGTTTGTTTTTCGATTCAAAACAAGATTTTAACGCTTTGGGGAGTTCAAATAACATGTTTTTAGATCATTTGTATCGTATCTTTTAGTACATAACTTTTCACCAAATTTCACAAACACTAAGAAAGTTTGTTTTTCGATTCAAAACACGATTTTAATGCTTTGAGGAGTTCAAATAACGTGTTTTTAGATCATTTGTATCGTATCTTTTAGTACATAATTTTTCACCAAATTTCACAAACACTAAGAAAGTTTGTTTTTCGATTCAAAACAAGATTTTAACGCTTTGGGGAGTTCAAATAACGTGTTTTTAGATCATTTGTATCGTATCTTTTAGTACATAACTTTTCACCAAATTTCACAAACACTAAGAAAGTTTGTTTTTCGATTCAAAACAAGATTTTAACGCTTTGAGGAGTTCAAATAACATGTTTTTAGATCATTTGTATCGTATCTTTTAGTACATAACTTTTCACCAAATTTCACAAACACTAAGAAAGTTTGTTTTTCGATTCAAAACAAGATTTTAACGCTTTGAGGAGTTCAAATAACTTGTTTTTAGATCATTTGTATCGTATCTTTTAGTACATAACTTTTCACCAAATTTCACAAACACAAAGAAAGTTTGTTTTTTGATTCAAAACAAGATTTTAACGTTTTGAGGAGTTCAAATAACATGTTTTTAGATCATTTGTATCGTATCTTTTAGTACATAACTTTTCACCAAATTTCACAAACACTAAGAAACTTTGTTTTTCGATTCAAAACAAGATTTTAACGCTTTGAGGAGTTCAAATAACATGTTTTTAGATCATTTGTATCGTAACTTTTAGTACAAAACTTTTCACCAAATTTCACAAACACTAAGAAAGTTTGAAAACAAGATTTTAACGCTTTGAGGAGTTCAAATAACTTGTTTTTAGATCATTTGTATCGTATGTTTTAGTACATAACTTTTCACCAAATTTCACAAACACTAAGAAAGTTTGTTTTTCGATTCAAAACAAGATTTCAACGCTTTGAGGAGTTCAAATAACATGTTTTCTGATCATTTGTATCGTATCTTTTAGTACATAACTTTTCACCAAATTTCACAAACACTAAGAAAGTTTGTTTTTCGATTCAAAACAAGATTTTAACGCTTTGAGGAGTTCAAATAACATGTTTTTAGATCATTTGTATGGTATCTTTTAGTACATAAACTTTTCACCAAATTTCACTAACACTTACAAAGTTTGTTTTTCGATTCAAAACAAGATTTTAACGCTTTGAGCAGTTCAAATAACGCGTCTTTAGATCATTTGTATCGTATCTTTTAGTACATTACTTTTCACCAAATTTCACAAACACTAAGAAAGTTTGTTTTTCGATTCAAAACAAGATTTTAACGCTTTGAGGAGTTCAAATAACATGTTTTTAGATCATTTGTATCGTATCTTTTAGTACATTACTTTTCACCAAATTTCACAAACACTAAGAAAGTTTGTTTTTCGATTCAAAACAAGATTTTAACGCTTTGAGTAGTTCAAATAACATGTTTTTTGATCATTTGTATCGTATCTTTTAGTACATAACTTTTCACCAAATTTCACAAACACTAAGAAAGTTTGTTTTTCGATTCAAAACAAGATTTTAACGGTTTGAGAAGTTCAAATAACATGTTTTTAGATCATTTGTATCATATCTTTTAGTACATAACTTTTCACCAAATTTCACAAACACTAAGAAAGTTTGTTTTTCGATTCAAAACAAGATTTTAACGCTTTGAGGAGTTCAAATAACATGTTTTTAGATCATTTGTATCGTATCTTTTAGTACATAACTTTTCACCAAATTTCACAAACACTAAGAAAGTTTGTTTTTCGATTCAAAACAAGATTTCAACGCTTTGAGGAGTTCAAATAACTTGTTTTCAGATCATTTGTATCGTATCTTTTAGTACATAACTTTTCACCAAATTTCACAAACACTAAGAAAGTTTGTTTTTCGATTTCAAAACAAGATTTTAACGCTTTGAGGAGTTCAAATAACAAGTTTTTAGATCATTTGTATCGTATCTTTTAGTACATAACTTTTGACCAAATTTCACAAACACTAAGAAAGTTTGTTTTTCGATTCAAAACAAGATTTTAACGCTTTGAGGAGTTCAAATAACGTGTTTTTAGATCATTTGTATCGTATCTTTTAGTACATAATTTTTCACCAAATTTCACAAACACTAAGAAAGTTTGTTTTTCGATTCAAAACCAGATTTTAATGCTTTGAGGAGTTCAAATAACGTGTTTTTAGATCATTTGTATCGTATCTTTTAGTACATAATTTTTCACCAAATTTCACAAACACTAAGAAAGTTTGTTTTTCGATTCAAAACAAGATTTTAACGCTTTGGGGAGTTCAAATAACATGTTTTTAGATCATTTGTATCGTATCTTTTAGTACATAACTTTTCACCAAATTTCACAAACACTAAGAAAGTTTGTTTTTCGATTCAAAACAAGATTTTAACGCTTTGAGGAATTCAAATAACATGTTTTTAGATCATTTGTATCGTATCTTTTAGTACATAACTTTTCACCAAATTTCACAAACACTAAGAAAGTTTGTTTTTCGATTCAAAACAAGATTTTAACGCTTTGAGGAGTTCAAATAACGTGTTTTTAGATCATTTGTATCGTATCTTTTAGTACATAACTTTTCACCAAATTTCACAAACACTAAGAAAGTTTGTTTTTCGATTCAAAACAAGATTTTAACGCTTTGAGGAGTTCAAATAACATGTTTTTAGATCATTTGTATCGTATCTTTTAGTACATAACTTTTCACCACATTTCACAAACACTAAGAAAGTTTGTTTTTCGATTCAAAACAAGATTTTAACGCTTTGAGGAGTCAAATAACGTGTTTTTAGATCATTTGTATCGTATCTTTTAGTACATAACCTTTCATCAAATTTCACAAACACTAAGAAAGTTTGTTTTTCGATTCAAAACAAGATTTTAACGCTTTGAGGAGTTCAAATAACATGTTTTTAGATCATTTGTATCGTATCTTTTAGTACATAAACTTTTCACCAAATTTCACAAACACTAAGAAAGTTTGTTTTTCGATTCAAAACAAGATTTTAACGCTTTGAGCAGTTCAAATAACGCGTTTTTAGATCATTTGTATCGTATCTTTTAGTACATAACTTTTCACCAAATTTCACAAACACTAAGAAAGTTTGTTTTTCGATTCAAAACAAGATTTTAACGCTTTGAGGAATTCAAATAACATGTTTTTAGATCATTTGTATCGTATCTTTTAGTACATAACTTTTCACCAGATTTCACAAACACTAAGAGAATTTGTTTTTCGATTCAAAACCAGATTTTAATGCTTTGATGAGTTCAAATAACGTGTTTTTAGATCATTTGTATCGTATCTTTTAGTACATAATTTTTCACCAAATTTCACAAACACTAATAAAAGTTTGTTTTTCGATTCAAAACAAGATTTTAACGCTTTGGGGAGTTCAAATAACATGTTTTTAGATCATTTGTATCGTATCTTTTGGTACATAACTTTTCACCAAATTTCACAAACACTAAGAAAGTTTGTTTTTCGATTCAAAACACGATTTTAATGCTTTGAGGAGTTCAAATAACGTGTTTTTAGATCATTTGTATCGTATCTTTTAGTACATAATTTTTCACCAAATTTCACAAACACTAAGAAAGTTTGTTTTTCGATTCAAAACAAGATTTTAACGCTTTGGGGAGTTCAAATAACATGTTTTTAGATCATTTGTATCGTATCTTTTAGTACATAACTTTTCACCAAATTTCACAAACATTAAGAAAGTTTGTTTTTCGATTCAAAACAAGATTTTAACGCTTTGAGGAATTCAAATAACATGTTTTTAGATCATTTGTATCGTATCTTTTAGTACATAACTTTTCACCAAATTTCACAAACACTAAGAAAGTTTGTTTTTCGATTCAAAACAAGATTTTAACGCTTTGAGGAGTTCAAATAACGTGTTTTTAGATCATTTGTATCGTATCTTTTAGTACATAACTTTTCACCAAATTTCACAAACACTAAGAAAGTTTGTTTTTCGATTCAAAACAAGATTTTAACGCTTTGAGGAGTTCAAATAACATGTTTTTAGATCATTTGTATCGTATCTTTTAGTACATAACTTTTCACCACATTTCACAAACACTAAGAAAGTTTGTTTTTCGATTCAAAACAAGATTTTAACGCTTTGAGGAGTTCAAATAACGTGTTTTTAGATCATTTGTATCGTATCTTTTAGTACATAACATTTCATCAAATTTCACAAACACTAAGAAAGTTTGTTTTTCGATTCAAAACAAGATTTTAACGCTTTGAGGAGTTCAAATAACATGTTTTTAGATCATTTGTATCGTATCTTTTAGTACATAAACTTTTCACAAAATTTCACAAACACTAAGAAAGTTTGTTTTTCGATTCAAAACAAGATTTTAACGCTTTGAGCAGTTCAAATAACGCGTTTTTAGATCATTTGTATCGTATCTTTTAGTACATAACTTTTCACCAAATTTCACAAACACTAAGAAAGTTTGTTTTTCGATTCAAAACAAGATTTTAACGCTTTGAGGAATTCAAATAACATGTTTTTAGATCATTTGTATCGTATCTTTTAGTACATAACTTTTCACCAGATTTCACAAACACTAAGAGAATTTGTTTTTCGATTCAAAACCAGATTTTAATGCTTTGAGGAGTTCAAATAACGTGTTTTTAGATCATTTGTATCGTATCTTTTAGTACATAATTTTTCACCAAATTTCACAAACACTAATAAAAGTTTGTTTTTCGATTCAAAACAAGATTTTAACGCTTTGGGGAGTTCAAATAACATGTTTTTAGATCATTTGTATCGTATCTTTTAGTACATAACTTTTCACCAAATTTCACAAACACTAAGAAAGTTTGTTTTTCGATTCAAAACACGATTTTAATGCTTTGAGGAGTTCAAATAACGTGTTTTTAGATCATTTGTATCGTATCTTTTAGTACATAATTTTTCACCAAATTTCACAAACACTAAGAAAGTTTGTTTTTCGATTCAAAACAAGATTTTAACGCTTTGGGGAGTTCAAATAACGTGTTTTTAGATCATTTGTATCGTATCTTTTAGTACATAACTTTTCACCAAATTTCACAAACACTAAGAAAGTTTGTTTTTCGATTCAAAACAAGATTTTAACGCTTTGAGGAGTTCAAATAACATGTTTTTAGATCATTTGTATCGTATCTTTTAGTACATAACTTTTAACCAAATTTCACAAACACTAAGAAAGTTTGTTTTTCGATTCAAAACAAAATTTTAACGCTTTGAGGAGTTCAAATAACTTGTTTTTAGATCATTTGTATCGTATCTTTTAGTACATAACTTTTCACCAAATTTCACAAACACAAAGAAAGTTTGTTTTTCGATTCAAAACAAGATTTTAACGCTTTGAGGAGTTCAAATAACATGTTTTTAGATCATTTGTATCGTAACTTTTAGTACAAAACTTTTCACCAAATTTCACAAACACTAAGAAAGTTTGAAAACAAGATTTTAACGCTTTGAGGAGTTCAAATAACTTGTTTTTAGATCATTTGTATCGTATGTTTTAGTACATAACTTTTCACCAAATTTCACAAACACTAAGAAAGTTTGTTTTTCGATTCAAAACAAGATTTCAACGCTTTGAGGAGTTCAAATAACATGTTTTCTGATCATTTGTATCGTATCTTTTAGTACATAACTTTTCACCAAATTTCACAAACACTAAGAAAGTTTGTTTTTCGATTCAAAACAAGATTTTAACGCTTTGAGGAGTTCAAATAACATGTTTTTAGATCATTTGTATGGTATCTTTTAGTACATAAACTTTTCACCAAATTTCACAAACACTTAGAAAGTTTGTTTTTCGATTCAAAACAAGATTTTAACGCTTTGAGCAGTTCAAATAACGCGTCTTTAGATCATTTGTATCGTATCTTTTAGTACATTACTTTTCACCAAATTTCACAAACACTAAGAAAGTTTGTTTTTCGATTCAAAACAAGATTTTAACGCTTTGAGGAGTTCAAATAACATGTTTTTAGATCATTTGTATCGTATCTTTTAGTACATTACTTTTCACCAAATTTCACAAACACTAAGAAAGTTTGTTTTTCGATTCAAAACAAGATTTTAACGCTTTGAGTAGTTCAAATAACATGTTTTTTGATCATTTGTATCGTATCTTTTAGTACATAACTTTTCACCAAATTTCACAAACACTAAGAAAGTTTGTTTTTCGATTCAAAACAAGATTTTAACGGTTTGAGAAGTTCAAATAACATGTTTTTAGATCATTTGTATCATATCTTTTAGTACATAACTTTTCACCAAATTTCACAAACACTAAGAAAGTTTGTTTTTCGATTCAAAACAAGATTTTAACGCTTTGAGGAGTTCAAATAACATGTTTTTAGATCATTTGTATCGTATCTTTTAGTACATAACTTTTCACCAAATTTCACAAACACTAAGAAAGTTTGTTTTTCGATTCAAAACAAGATTTCAACGCTTTGAGGAGTTCAAATAACTTGTTTTTAGATCATTTGTATCGTATCTTTTAGTACATAACTTTTCACCAAATTTCACAAATACTAAGAAAGTTTGTTTTTCGATTTCAAAACAAGATTTTAACGCTTTGAGGAGTTCAAATAACATGTTTTTAGATCATTTGTATCGTATCTTTTAGTACATAACTTTTGACCAAATTTCACAAACACTAAGAAAGTTTGTTTTTCGATTCAAAACAAGATTTTAACGCTTTGAGGAGTTCAAATAACGTGTTTTTAGATCATTTGTATCGTATCTTTTAGTACATAATTTTTCACCAAATTTCACAAACACTAAGAAAGTTTGTTTTTCGATTCAAAACCAGATTTTAATGCTTTGAGGAGTTCAAATAACGTGTTTTTAGATCATTTGTATCGTATCTTTTAGTACATAATTTTTCACCAAATTTCACAAACACTAAGAAAGTTTGTTTTTCGATTCAAAACAAGATTTTAACGCTTTGGGGAGTTCAAATAACATGTTTTTAGATCATTTGTATCGTATCTTTTAGTACATAACTTTTCACCAAATTTCACAAACACTAAGAAAGTTTGTTTTTCGATTCAAAACAAGATTTTAACGCTTTGAGGAATTCAAATAACATGTTTTTAGATCATTTGTATCGTATCTTTTAGTACATAACTTTTCACCAAATTTCACAAACACTAAGAAAGTTTGTTTTTCGATTCAAAACAAGATTTTAACGCTTTGAGGAGTTCAAATAACGTGTTTTTACATCATTTGTATCGTATCTTTTAGTACATAACTTTTCACCAAATTTCACAAACACTAAGAAAGTTTGTTTTTCGATTCAAAACAAGATTTTAACGCTTTGAGGAGTTCAAATAACATGTTTTTAGATCATTTGTATCGTATCTTTTAGTACATAACTTTTCACCACATTTCACAAACACTAAGAAAGTTTGTTTTTCGATTCAAAACAAGATTTTAACGCTTTGAGGAGTTCAAATAACGTGTTTTTAGATCATTTGTATCGTATCTTTTAGTACATAAACTTTTCACAAAATTTCACAAACACTAAGAAAGTTTGTTTTTCGATTCAAAACAAGATTTTAACGCTTTGAGCAGTTCAAATAACGCGTTTTTAGATCATTTGTATCGTATCTTTTAGTACATAACTTTTCACCAAATTTCACAAACACTAAGAAAGTTTGTTTTTCGATTCAAAACAAGATTTTAACGCTTTGAGGAATTCAAATAACATGTTTTTAGATCATTTGTATCGTATCTTTTAGTACATAACTTTTCACCAGATTTCACAAACACTAAGAGAATTTGTTTTTTGATTCAAAACCAGATTTTAATGCTTTGAGGAGTTCAAATAACGTGTTTTTAGATCATTTGTATCGTATCTTTTAGTACATAATTTTTCACCAAATTTCACAAACACTAATAAAAGTTTGTTTTTCGATTCAAAACAAGATTTTAACGCTTTGGGGAGTTCAAATAACATGTTTTTAGATCATTTGTATCGTATCTTTTAGTACATAACTTTTCACCAAATTTCACAAACACTAAGAAAGTTTGTTTTTCGATTCAAAACACGATTTTAATGCTTTGAGGAGTTCAAATAACGTGTTTTTAGATCATTTGTATCGTATCTTTTAGTACATAATTTTTCACCAAATTTCACAAACACTAAGAAAGTTTGTTTTTCGATTCAAAACAAGATTTTAACGCTTTGGGGAGTTCAAATAACGTGTTTTTAGATCATTTGTATCGTATCTTTTAGTACATAACTTTTCACCAAATTTCACAAACACTAAGAAAGTTTGTTTTTCGATTCAAAACAAGATTTTAACGCTTTGAGGAGTTCAAATAACATGTTTTTAGATCATTTGTATCGTATCTTTTAGTACATAACTTTTAACCAAATTTCACAAACACTAAGAAAGTTTGTTTTTCGATTCAAAACAAGATTTTAACGCTTTGAGGAGTTCAAATAACTTGTTTTTAGATCATTTGTATCGTATCTTTTAGTACATAACTTTTCACCAAATTTCACAAACACAAAGAAAGTTTGTTTTTCGATTCAAAACAAGATTTTAACGCTTTGAGGAGTTCAAATAACATGTTTTTAGATCATTTGTATCGTCACTTTTAGTACAAAACTTTTCACCAAATTTCACAAACACTAAGAAAGTTTGAAAACAAGATTTTAACGCTTTGAGGAGTTCAAATAACTTGTTTTTAGATCATTTGTATCGTATGTTTTAGTACATAACTTTTCACCAAATTTCACAAACACTAAGAAAGTTTGTTTTTCGATTCAAAACAAGATTTCAACGCTTTGAGGAGTTCAAATAACATGTTTTCTGATCATTTGTATCGTATCTTTTAGTACATAACTTTTCACCAAATTTCACAAACACTAAGAAAGTTTGTTTTTCGATTCAAAACAAGATTTTAACGCTTTGAGGAGTTCAAATAACATGTTTTTAGATCATTTGTATGGTATCTTTTAGTACATAAACTTTTCACCAAATTTCACAAACACTTAGAAAGTTTGTTTTTCGATTCAAAACAAGATTTTAACGCTTTGAGCAGTTCAAATAACGCGTCTTTAGATCATTTGTATCGTATCTTTTAGTACATTACTTTTCACCAAATTTCACAAACACTAAGAAAGTTTGTTTTTCGATTCAAAACAAGATTTTAACGCTTTGAGGAGTTCAAATAACATGTTTTTAGATCATTTGTATCGTATCTTTTAGTACATTACTTTTCACCAAATTTCACAAACACTAAGAAAGTTTGTTTTTCGATTCAAAACAAGATTTTAACGCTTTGAGTAGTTCAAATAACATGTTTTTTGATCATTTGTATCGTATCTTTTAGTACATAACTTTTCACCAAATTTCACAAACACTAAGAAAGTTTGTTTTTCGATTCAAAACAAGATTTTAACGGTTTGAGAAGTTCAAATAACATGTTTTTAGATCATTTGTATCATATCTTTTAGTACATAACTTTTCACCAAATTTCACAAACACTAAGAAAGTTTGTTTTTCGATTCAAAACAAGATTTTAACGCTTTGAGGAGTTCAAATAACATGTTTTTAGATCATTTGTATCGTATCTTTTAGTACATAACTTTTCACCAAATTTCACAAACACTAAGAAAGTTTGTTTTTCGATTCAAAACAAGATTTCAACGCTTTGAGGAGTTCAAATAACTTGTTTTTAGATCATTTGTATCGTATCTTTTAGTACATAACTTTTCACCAAATTTCACAAACACTAAGAAAGTTTGTTTTTCGATTTCAAAACAAGATTTTAACGCTTTGAGGAGTTCAAATAACATGTTTTTAGATCATTTGTATCGTATCTTTTAGTACATAACTTTTGACCAAATTTCACAAACACTAAGAAAGTTTGTTTTTCGATTCAAAACAAGATTTTAACGCTTTGAGGAGTTCAAATAACGTGTTTTTAGATCATTTGTATCGTATCTTTTAGTCCATAATTTTTCACCAAATTTCACAAACACTAAGAAAGTTTGTTTTTCGATTCAAAACCAGATTTTAATGCTTTGAGGAGTTCAAATAACGTGTTTTTAGATCATTTGTATCGTATCTTTTAGTACATAATTTTTCACCAAATTTCACAAACACTAAGAAAGTTTGTTTTTCGATTCAAAACAAGATTTTAACGCTTTGGGGAGTTCAAATAACATGTTTTTAGATCATTTGTATCGTATCTTTTAGTACATAACTTTTCACCAAATTTCACAAACACTAAGAAAGTTTGTTTTTCGATTCAAAACAAGATTTTAACGCTTTGAGGAATTCAAATAACATGTTTTTAGATCATTTGTATCGTATCTTTTAGTACATAACTTTTCACCAAATTTCACAAACACTAAGAAAGTTTGTTTTTCGATTCAAAACAAGATTTTAACGCTTTGAGGAGTTCAAATAACGTGTTTTTAGATCATTTGTATCGTATCTTTTAGTACATAACTTTTCACCAAATTTCACAAACACTAAGAAAGTTTGTTTTTCGATTCAAAACAAGATTTTAACGCTTTGAGGAGTTCAAATAACATGTTTTTAGATCATTTGTATCGTATCTTTTAGTACATAACTTTTCACCACATTTCACAAACACTAAGAAAGTTTGTTTTTCGATTCAAAACAAGATTTTAACGCTTTGAGGAGTTCAAATAACGTGTTTTTAGATCATTTGTATCGTATCTTTTAGTACATAACATTTCATCAAATTTCACAAACACTAAGAAAGTTTGTTTTTCGATTCAAAACAAGATTTTAACGCTTTGAGGAGTTCAAATAACATGTTTTTAGATCATTTGTATCGTATCTTTTAGTACATAAACTTTTCACCAAATTTCACAAACACTAAGAAAGTTTGTTCTTCGATTCAAAACAAGATTTTAACGCTTTGAGCAGTTCAAATAACGCGTTTTTAGATCATTTGTATCGTATCTTTTAGTACATAACTTTTCACCAAATTTCACAAACACTAAGAAAGTTTGTTTTTCGATTCAAAACAAGATTTTAACGCTTTGAGGAATTCAAATAACATGTTTTTAGATCATTTGTATCGTATCTTTTAGTACATAACTTTTCACCAGATTTCACAAACACTAAGAGAATTTGTTTTTCGATTCAAAACCAGATTTTAATGCTTTGAGGAGTTCAAATAACGTGTTTTTAGATCATTTGTATCGTATCTTTTAGTACATAATTTTTCACCAAATTTCACAAACACTAATAAAAGTTTGTTTTTCGATTCAAAACAAGATTTTAACGCTTTGGGGAGTTCAAATAACATGTTTTTAGATCATTTGTATCGTATCTTTTAGTACATAACTTTTCACCAAATTTCACAAACACTAAGAAAGTTTGTTTTTCGATTCAAAACACGATTTTAATGCTTTGAGGAGTTCAAATAACGTGTTTTTAGATCATTTGTATCGTATCTTTTAGTACATAATTTTTCACCAAATTTCACAAACACTAAGAAAGTTTGTTTTTCGATTCAAAACAAGATTTTAACGCTTTGGGGAGTTCAAATAACGTGTTTTTAGATCATTTGTATCGTATCTTTTAGTACATAACTTTTCACCAAATTTCACAAACACTAAGAAAGTTTGTTTTTCGATTCAAAACAAGATTTTAACGCTTTGAGGAGTTCAAATAACATGTTTTTAGATCATTTGTATCGTATCTTTTAGTACATAACTTTTCACCAAATTTCACAAACACTAAGAAAGTTTGTTTTTCGATTCAAAACAAGATTTTAACGCTTTGAGGAGTTCAAATAACTTGTTTTTAGATCATTTGTATCGTATCTTTTAGTACATAACTTTTCACCAAATTTCACAAACACAAAGAAAGTTTGTTTTTTGATTCAAAACAAGATTTTAACGTTTTGAGGAGTTCAAATAACATGTTTTTAGATCATTTGTATCGTATCTTTTAGTACATAACTTTTCACCAAATTTCACAAACACTAAGAAAGTTTGTTTTTCGATTCAAAACAAGATTTTAACGCTTTGAGGAGTTCAAATAACATGTTTTTAGATCATTTGTATCGTAACTTTTAGTACAAAACTTTTCACCAAATTTCACAAACACTAAGAAAGTTTGAAAACAAGATTTTAACGCTTTGAGGAGTTCAAATAACTTGTTTTTAGATCATTTGTATCGTATGTTTTAGTACATAACTTTTCACCAAATTTCACAAACACTAAGAAAGTTTGTTTTTCGATTCAAAACAAGATTTCAACGCTTTGAGGAGTTCAAATAACATGTTTTCTGATCATTTGTATCGTATCTTTTAGTACATAACTTTTCACCAAATTTCACAAACACTAAGAAAGTTTGTTTTTCGATTCAAAACAAGATTTTAACGCTTTGAGGAGTTCAAATAACATGTTTTTAGATCATTTGTATGGTATCTTTTAGTACATAAACTTTTCACCAAATTTCACAAACACTTAGAAAGTTTGTTTTTCGATTCAAAACAAGATTTTAACGCTTTGAGCAGTTCAAATAACGCGTCTTTAGATCATTTGTATCGTATCTTTTAGTACATTACTTTTCACCAAATTTCACAAACACTAAGAAAGTTTGTTTTTCGATTCAAAACAAGATTTTAACGCTTTGAGGAGTTCAAATAACATGTTTTTAGATCATTTGTATCGTATCTTTTAGTACATTACTTTTCACCAAATTTCACAAACACTAAGAAAGTTTGTTTTTCGATTCAAAACAAGATTTTAACGCTTTGAGTAGTTCAAATAACATGTTTTTTGATCATTTGTATCGTATCTTTTAGTACATAACTTTTCACCAAATTTCACAAACACTAAGAAAGTTTGTTTTTCGATTCAAAACAAGATTTTAACGGTTTGAGAAGTTCAAATAACATGTTTTTAGATCATTTGTATCATATCTTTTAGTACATAACTTTTCACCAAATTTCACAAACACTAAGAAAGTTTGTTTTTCGATTCAAAACAAGATTTTAACGCTTTGAGGAGTTCAAATAACATGTTTTTAGATCATTTGTATCGTATCTTTTAGTACATAACTTTTCACCAAATTTCACAAACACTAAGAAAGTTTGTTTTTCGATTCAAAACAAGATTTCAACGCTTTGAGGAGTTCAAATAACTTGTTTTTAGATCATTTGTATCGTATCTTTTAGTACATAACTTTTCACCAAATTTCACAAACACTAAGAAAGTTTGTTTTTCGATTTCAAAACAAGATTTTAACGCTTTGAGGAGTTCAAATAACATGTTTTTAGATCATTTGTATCGTATCTTTTAGTACATAACTTTTGACCAAATTTCACAAACACTAAGAAAGTTTGTTTTTCGATTCAAAACAAGATTTTAACGCTTTGAGGAGTTCAAATAACGTGTTTTTAGATCATTTGTATCGTATCTTTTAGTACATAATTTTTCACCAAATTTCACAAACACTAAGAAAGTTTGTTTTTCGATTCAAAACCAGATTTTAATGCTTTGAGGAGTTCAAATAACGTGTTTTTAGATCATTTGTATCGTATCTTTTAGTACATAATTTTTCACCAAATTTCACAAACACTAAGAAAGTTTGTTTTTCGATTCAAAACAAGATTTTAACGCTTTGGGGAGTTCAAATAACATGTTTTTAGATCATTTGTATCGTATCTTTTAGTACATAACTTTTCACCAAATTTCACAAACACTAAGAAAGTTTGTTTTTCGATTCAAAACAAGATTTTAACGCTTTGAGGAATTCAAATAACATGTTTTTAGATCATTTGTATCGTATCTTTTAGTACATAACTTTTCACCAAATTTCACAAACACTAAGAAAGTTTGTTTTTCGATTCAAAACAAGATTTTAACGCTTTGAGGAGTTCAAATAACGTGTTTTTAGATCATTTGTATCGTATCTTTTAGTACATAACTTTTCACCAAATTTCACAAACACTAAGAAAGTTTGTTTTTCGATTCAAAACAAGATTTTAACGCTTTGAGGAGTTCAAATAACATGTTTTTAGATCATTTGTATCGTATCTTTTAGTACATAACTTTTCACCACATTTCACAAACACTAAGAAAGTTTGTTTTTCGATTCAAAACAAGATTTTAACGCTTTGAGGAGTTCAAATAACGTGTTTTTAGATCATTTGTATCGTATCTTTTAGTACATAACATTTCATCAAATTTCACAAACACTAAGAAAGTTTGTTTTTCGATTCAAAACAAGATTTTAACGCTTTGAGGAGTTCAAATAACATGTTTTTAGATCATTTGTATCGTATCTTTTAGTACATAAACTTTTCACCAAATTTCACAAACACTAAGAAAGTTTGTTTTTCGATTCAAAACAAGATTTTAACGCTTTGAGCAGTTCAAATAACGCGTTTTTAGATCATTTGTATCGTATCTTTTAGTACATAACTTTTCACCAAATTTCACAAACACTAAGAAAGTTTGTTTTTCGATTCAAAACAAGATTTTAACGCTTTGAGGAATTCAAATAACATGTTTTTAGATCATTTGTATCGTATCTTTTAGTACATAACTTTTCACCAGATTTCACAAACACTAAGAGAATTTGTTTTTCGATTCAAAACCAGATTTTAATGCTTTGATGAGTTCAAATAACGTGTTTTTAGATCATTTGTATCGTATCTTTTAGTACATAATTTTTCACCAAATTTCACAAACACTAATAAAAGTTTGTTTTTCGATTCAAAACAAGATTTTAACGCTTTGGGGAGTTCAAATAACATGTTTTTAGATCATTTGTATCGTATCTTTTAGTACATAACTTTTCACCAAATTTCACAAACACTAAGAAAGTTTGTTTTTCGATTCAAAACACGATTTTAATGCTTTGAGGAGTTCAAATAACGTGTTTTTAGATCATTTGTATCGTATCTTTTAGTACATAATTTTTCACCAAATTTCACAAACACTAAGAAAGTTTGTTTTTCGATTCAAATCAAGATTTTAACGCTTTGGGGAGTTCAAATAACATGTTTTTAGATCATTTGTATCGTATCTTTTAGTACATAACTTTTCACCAAATTTCACAAACACTAAGAAAGTTTGTTTTTCGATTCAAAACAAGATTTTAACGCTTTGAGGAGTTCAAATAACGTGTTTTTAGATCATTTGTATCGTATCTTTTAGTACATAACTTTTCACCAAATTTCACAAACACTAAGAAAGTTTGTTTTTCGATTCAAAACAAGATTTTAACGCTTTGAGGAGTTCAAATAACATGTTTTTAGATCATTTGTATCGTATCTTTTAGTACATAACTTTTCACCACATTTCACAAACACTAAGAAAGTTTGTTTTTCGATTCAAAACAAGATTTTAACGCTTTGAGGAGTTCAAATAACGTGTTTTTAGATCATTTGTATCGTATCTTTTAGTACATAACATTTCATCAAATTTCACAAACACTAAGAAAGTTTGTTTTTCGATTCAAAACAAGATTTTAACGCTTTGAGGAGTTCAAATAACATGTTTTTAGATCATTTGTATCGTATCTTTTAGTACATAAACTTTTCACCAAATTTCACAAACACTAAGAAAGTTTGTTTTTCGATTCAAAACAAGATTTTAACGCTTTGAGCAGTTCAAATAACGCGTTTTTAGATCATTTGTATCGTATCTTTTAGTACATAACTTTTCACCAAATTTCACATACACTAAGAAAGTTTGTTTTTCGATTCAAAACAAGATTTTAACGCTTTGAGGAATTCAAATAACATGTTTTTAGATCATTTGTATCGTATCTTTTAGTACATAACTTTTCACCAGATTTCACAAACACTAAGAGAATTTGTTTTTCGATTCAAAACCAGATTTTAATGCTTTGATGAGTTCAAATAACGTGTTTTTAGATCATTTGTATCGTATCTTTTAGTACATAATTTTTCACCAAATTTCACAAACACTAATAAAAGTTTGTTTTTCGATTCAAAACAAGATTTTAACGCTTTGGGGAGTTCAAATAACATGTTTTTAGATCATTTGTATCGTATCTTTTAGTACATAACTTTTCACCAAATTTCACAAACACTAAGAAAGTTTGTTTTTCGATTCAAAACACGATTTTAATGCTTTGAGGAGTTCAAATAACGTGTTTTTAGATCATTTGTATCGTATCTTTTAGTACATAATTTTTCACCAAATTTCACAAACACTAAGAAAGTTTGTTTTTCGATTCAAAACAAGATTTTAACGCTTTGGGGAGTTCAAATAACATGTTTTTAGATCATTTGTATCGTATCTTTTAGTACATAACTTTTCACCAAATTTCACAAACACTAAGAAAGTTTGTTTTTCGATTCAAAACAAGATTTTAACGCTTTGAGGAATTCAAATAACATGTTTTTAGATCATTTGTATCGTATCTTTTAGTACATAACTTTTCACCAAATTTCACAAACACTAAGAAAGTTTGTTTTTCGATTCAAAACCAGATTTTAATGCTTTGAGGAGTTCAAATAACGTGTTTTTAGATCATTTGTATCGTATCTTTTAGTACATAATTTTTCACCAAATTTCACAAACACTAAGAAAGTTTGTTTTTCGATTCAAAACAAGATTTTAACGCTTTGGGGAGTTCAAATAACATGTTTTTAGATCATTTGTATCGTATCTTTTAGTACATAACTTTTCACCAAATTTCACAAACACTAAGAAAGTTTGTTTTTCGATTCAAAACAAGATTTTAACGCTTTGAGGAATTCAAATAACATGTTTTTAGATCATTTGTATCGTATCTTTTAGTACATAACTTTTCACCAAATTTCACAAACACTAAGAAAGTTTGTTTTTCGATTCAAAACAAGATTTTAACGCTTTGAGGAGTTCAAATAACGTGTTTTTAGATCATTTGTATCGTATCTTTTAGTACATAACTTTTCACCAAATTTCACAAACACTAAGAAAGTTTGTTTTTCGATTCAAAACAAGATTTTAACGCTTTGAGGAGTTCAAATAACATGTTTTTAGATCATTTGTATCGTATCTTTTAGTACATAACTTTTCACCACATTTCACAAACACTAAGAAAGTTTGTTTTTCGATTCAAAACAAGATTTTAACGCTTTGAGGAGTTCAAATAACGTGTTTTTAGATCATTTGTATCGTATCTTTTAGTACATAACATTTCATCAAATTTCACAAACACTAAGAAAGTTTGTTTTTCGATTCAAAACAAGATTTTAACGCTTTGAGGAGTTCAAATAACATGTTTTTAGATCATTTGTATCGTATCTTTTAGTACATAAACTTTTCACCAAATTTCACAAACACTAAGAAAGTTTGTTTTTCGATTCAAAACAAGATTTTAACGCTTTGAGCAGTTCAAATAACGCGTTTTTAGATCATTTGTATCGTATCTTTTAGTACATAACTTTTCACCAAATTTCACAAACACTAAGAAAGTTTGTTTTTCGATTCAAAACAAGATTTTAACGCTTTGAGGAATTCAAATAACATGTTTTTAGATCATTTGTATCGTATCTTTTAGTACATAACTTTTCACCAGATTTCACAAACACTAAGAGAATTTGTTTTTCGATTCAAAACCTGATTTTAATGCTTTGATGAGTTCAAATAACGTGTTTTTAGATCATTTGTATCGTATCTTTTAGTACATAATTTTTCACCAAATTTCACAAACACTAATAAAAGTTTGTTTTTCGATTCAAAACAAGATTTTAACGCTTTGGGGAGTTCAAATAACATGTTTTTAGATCATTTGTATCGTATCTTTTAGTACATAACTTTTCACCAAATTTCACAAACACTAAGAAAGTTTGTTTTTCGATTCAAAACACGATTTTAATGCTTTGAGGAGTTCAAATAACGTGTTTTTAGATCATTTGTATCGTATCTTTTAGTACATAATTTTTCACCAAATTTCACAAACACTAAGAAAGTTTGTTTTTCGATTCAAAACAAGATTTTAACGCTTTGGGGAGTTCAAATAACATGTTTTTAGATCATTTGTATCGTATCTTTTAGTACATAACTTTTCACCAAATTTCACAAACACTAAGAAAGTTTGTTTTTCGATTCAAAACAAGATTTTAACGCTTTGAGGAGTTCAAATAACGTGTTTTTAGATCATTTGTATCGAATCTTTTAGTACATAACTTTTCACCAAATTTCACAAACACTAAGAAAGTTTGTTTTTCGATTCAAAACAAGATTTTAACGCTTTGAGGAGTTCAAATAACATGTTTTTAGATCATTTGTATCGTATCTTTTAGTACATAACTTTTCACCACATTTCACAAACACTAAGAAAGTTTGTTTTTCGATTCAAAACAAGATTTTAACGCTTTGAGGAGTTCAAATAACGTGTTTTTAGATCATTTGTATCGTATCTTTTAGTACATAACATTTCATCAAATTTCACAAACACTAAGAAAGTTTGTTTTTCGATTCAAAACAAGATTTTAACGCTTTGAGGAGTTCAAATAACATGTTTTTAGATCATTTGTATCGTATCTTTTAGTACATAACTTTTCACCAAATTTCACAAACACTAAGAAAGTTTGTTTTTCGATTCAAAACAAGATTTTAACGCTTTGAGGAGTTCAAATAACGTGTTTTTAGATCATTTGTATCGTATCTTTTAGTACATAACTTTTCACCAAATTTCACAAACACTAAGAAAGTTTGTTTTTCGATTCAAAACAAGATTTTAACGCTTTGAGGAGTTCAAATAACATGTTTTTAGATCATTTGTATCGTATCTTTTAGTACATAACTTTTCACCACATTTCACAAACACTAAGAAAGTTTGTTTTTCGATTCAAAACAAGATTTTAACGCTTTGAGGAGTTCAAATAACGTGTTTTTAGATCATTTGTATCGTATCTTTTAGTACATAACATTTCATCAAATTTCACAAACACTAAGAAAGTTTGTTTTTCGATTCAAAACAAGATTTTAACGCTTTGAGGAGTTCAAATAACATGTTTTTAGATCATTTGTATCGTATCTTTTAGTACATAAACTTTTCACCAAATTTCACAAACACTAAGAAAGTTTGTTTTTCGATTCAAAACAAGATTTTAACGCTTTGAGCAGTTCAAATAACGCGTTTTTAGATCATTTGTATCGTATCTTTTAGTACATAACTTTTCACCAAATTTCACATACACTAAGAAAGTTTGTTTTTCGATTCAAAACAAGATTTTAACGCTTTGAGGAATTCAAATAACATGTTTTTAGATCATTTGTATCGTATCTTTTAGTACATAACTTTTCACCAGATTTCACAAACACTAAGAGAATTTGTTTTTCGATTCAAAACCAGATTTTAATGCTTTGATGAGTTCAAATAACGTGTTTTTAGATCATTTGTATCGTATCTTTTAGTACATAATTTTTCACCAAATTTCACAAACACTAATAAAAGTTTGTTTTTCGATTCAAAACAAGATTTTAACGCTTTGGGGAGTTCAAATAACATGTTTTTAGATCATTTGTATCGTATCTTTTAGTACATAACTTTTCACCAAATTTCACAAACACTAAGAAAGTTTGTTTTTCGATTCAAAACACGATTTTAATGCTTTGAGGAGTTCAAATAACGTGTTTTTAGATCATTTGTATCGTATCTTTTAGTACATAATTTTTCACCAAATTTCACAAACACTAAGAAAGTTTGTTTTTCGATTCAAAACAAGATTTTAACGCTTTGGGGAGTTCAAATAACATGTTTTTAGATCATTTGTATCGTATCTTTTAGTACATAACTTTTCACCAAATTTCACAAACACTAAGAAAGTTTGTTTTTCGATTCAAAACAAGATTTTAACGCTTTGAGGAATTCAAATAACATGTTTTTAGATCATTTGTATCGTATCTTTTAGTACATAACTTTTCACCAAATTTCACAAACACTAAGAAAGTTTGTTTTTCGATTCAAAACCAGATTTTAATGCTTTGAGGAGTTCAAATAACGTGTTTTTAGATCATTTGTATCGTATCTTTTAGTACATAATTTTTCACCAAATTTCACAAACACTAAGAAAGTTTGTTTTTCGATTCAAAACAAGATTTTAACGCTTTGGGGAGTTCAAATAACATGTTTTTAGATCATTTGTATCGTATCTTTTAGTACATAACTTTTCACCAAATTTCACAAACACTAAGAAAGTTTGTTTTTCGATTCAAAACAAGATTTTAACGCTTTGAGGAATTCAAATAACATGTTTTTAGATCATTTGTATCGTATCTTTTAGTACATAACTTTTCACCAAATTTCACAAACACTAAGAAAGTTTGTTTTTCGATTCAAAACAAGATTTTAACGCTTTGAGGAGTTCAAATAACGTGTTTTTAGATCATTTGTATCGTATCTTTTAGTACATAAATTTTCACCAAATTTCACAAACACTAAGAAAGTTTGTTTTTCGATTCAAAACAAGATTTTAACGCTTTGAGGAGTTCAAATAACATGTTTTTAGATCATTTGTATCGTATCTTTTAGTACATAACTTTTCACCACATTTCACAAACACTAAGAAAGTTTGTTTTTCGATTCAAAACAAGATTTTAACGCTTTGAGGAGTTCAAATAACGTGTTTTTAGATCATTTGTATCGTATCTTTTAGTACATAACATTTCATCAAATTTCACAAACACTAAGAAAGTTTGTTTTTCGATTCAAAACAAGATTTTAACGCTTTGAGGAGTTCAAATAACATGTTTTTAGATCATTTGTATCGTATCTTTTAGTACATAAACTTTTCACCAAATTTCACAAACACTAAGAAAGTTTGTTTTTCGATTCAAAACAAGATTTTAACGCTTTGAGCAGTTCAAATAACGCGTTTTTAGATCATTTGTATCGTATCTTTTAGTACATAACTTTTCACCAAATTTCACAAACACTAAGAAAGTTTGTTTTTCGATTCAAAACAAGATTTTAACGCTTTGAGGAATTCAAATAACATGTTTTTAGATCATTTGTATCGTATCTTTTAGTACA
The DNA here is from genome assembly GCA_946800325.1 of Luzula sylvatica. Taxonomy (NCBI): domain Eukaryota; kingdom Viridiplantae; phylum Streptophyta; class Magnoliopsida; order Poales; family Juncaceae; genus Luzula; species Luzula sylvatica. The sequence continues at coordinate 70,449,082 of OX326959.1, read as the reverse complement.
TAACTTTTCACCAGATTTCACAAACACTAAGAGAATTTGTTTTTCGATTCAAAACCTGATTTTAATGCTTTGATGAGTTCAAATAACGTGTTTTTAGATCATTTGTATCGTATCTTTTAGTACATAATTTTTCACCAAATTTCACAAACACTAATAAAAGTTTGTTTTTCGATTCAAAACAAGATTTTAACGCTTTGGGGAGTTCAAATAACATGTTTTTAGATCATTTGTATCGTATCTTTTAGTTCATAACTTTTCACCAAATTTCACAAACACTAAGAAAGTTTGTTTTTCGATTCAAAACACGATTTTAATGCTTTGAGGAGTTCAAATAACGTGTTTTTAGATCATTTGTATCGTATCTTTTAGTACATAATTTTTCACCAAATTTCACAAACACTAAGAAAGTTTGTTTTTCGATTCAAAACAAGATTTTAACGCTTTGGGGAGTTCAAATAACATGTTTTTAGATCATTTGTATCGTATCTTTTAGTACATAACTTTTCACCAAATTTCACAAACACTAAGAAAGTTTGTTTTTCGATTCAAAACAAGATTTTAACGCTTTGAGGAGTTCAAATAACGTGTTTTTAGATCATTTGTATCGAATCTTTTAGTACATAACTTTTCACCAAATTTCACAAACACTAAGAAAGTTTGTTTTTCGATTCAAAACAAGATTTTAACGCTTTGAGGAGTTCAAATAACATGTTTTTAGATCATTTGTATCGTATCTTTTAGTACATAACTTTTCACCACATTTCACAAACACTAAGAAAGTTTGTTTTTCGATTCAAAACAAGATTTTAACGCTTTGAGGAGTTCAAATAACGTGTTTTTAGATCATTTGTATCGTATCTTTTAGTACATAACATTTCATCAAATTTCACAAACACTAAGAAAGTTTGTTTTTCGATTCAAAACAAGATTTTAACGCTTTGAGGAGTTCAAATAACATGTTTTTAGATCATTTGTATCGTATCTTTTAGTACATAAACTTTTCACCAAATTTCACAAACACTAAGAAAGTTTGTTTTTCGATTCAAAACAAGATTTTAACGCTTTGAGCAGTTCAAATAACGCGTTTTTAGATCATTTGTATCGTATCTTTTAGTACATAACTTTTCACCAAATTTCACAAACACTAAGAAAGTTTGTTTTTCGATTCAAAACAAGATTTTAACGCTTTGAGGAATTCAAATAACATGTTTTTAGATCATTTGTATCGTATCTTTTAGTACATAACTTTTCACCAGATTTCACAAACACTAAGAGAATTTGTTTTTCGATTCAAAACCAGATTTTAATGCTTTGATGAGTTCAAATAACGTGTTTTTAGATCATTTGTATCGTATCTTTTAGTACATAATTTTTCACCAAATTTCACAAACACTAATAAAAGTTTGTTTTTCGATTCAAAACAAGATTTTAACGCTTTGGGGAGTTCAAATAACATGTTTTTAGATCATTTGTATCGTATCTTTTAGTACATAACTTTTCACCAAATTTCACAAACACTAAGAAAGTTTGTTTTTCGATTCAAAACACGATTTTAATGCTTTGAGGAGTTCAAATAACGTGTTTTTAGATCATTTGTATCGTATCTTTTAGTACATAATTTTTCACCAAATTTCACAAACACTAAGAAAGTTTGTTTTTCGATTCAAAACAAGATTTTAACGCTTTGGGGAGTTCAAATAACATGTTTTTAGATCATTTGTATCGTATCTTTTAGTACATAACTTTTCACCAAATTTCACAAACACTAAGAAAGTTTGTTTTTCGATTCAAAACAAGATTTTAACGCTTTGAGGAATTCAAATAACATGTTTTTAGATCATTTGTATCGTATCTTTTAGTACATAACTTTTCACCAAATTTCACAAACACTAAGAAAGTTTGTTTTTCGATTCAAAACAAGATTTTAACGCTTTGAGGAGTTCAAATAACGTGTTTTTAGATCATTTGTATCGTATCTTTTAGTACATAACTTTTCACCAAATTTCACAAACACTAAGAAAGTTTGTTTTTCGATTCAAAACAAGATTTTAACGCTTTGAGGAGTTCAAATAACATGTTTTTAGATCATTTGTATCGTATCTTTTAGTACATAACTTTTCACCACATTTCACAAACACTAAGAAAGTTTGTTTTTCGATTCAAAACAAGATTTTAACGCTTTGAGGAGTTCAAATAACGTGTTTTTAGATCATTTGTATCGTATCTTTTAGTACATAACATTTCATCAAATTTCACAAACACTAAGAAAGTTTGTTTTTCGATTCAAAACAAGATTTTAACGCTTTGAGGAGTTCAAATAACATGTTTTTAGATCATTTGTATCGTATCTTTTAGTACATAAACTTTTCACCAAATTTCACAAATACTAAGAAAGTTTGTTTTTCGATTCAAAACAAGATTTTAACGCTTTGAGCAGTTCAAATAACGCGTTTTTAGATCATTTGTATCGTATCTTTTAGTACATAACTTTTCACCAAATTTCACAAACACTAAGAAAGTTTGTTTTTCGATTCAAAACAAGATTTTAACGCTTTGAGGAATTCAAATAACATGTTTTTAGATCATTTGTATCGTATCTTTTAGTACATAACTTTTCACCAGATTTCACAAACACTAAGAGAATTTGTTTTTCGATTCAAAACCAGATTTTAATGCTTTGAGGAGTTCAAATAACGTGTTTTTAGATCATTTGTATCGTATCTTTTAGTACATAATTTTTCACCAAATTTCACAAACACTAATAAAAGTTTGTTTTTCGATTCAAAACAAGATTTTAACGCTTTGGGGAGTTCAAATAACATGTTTTTACATCATTTGTATCGTATCTTTTAGTACATAACTTTTCACCAAATTTCACAAACACTAAGAAAGTTTGTTTTTCGATTCAAAACAAGATTTTAACGCTTTGAGGAATTCAAATAACATGTTTTTAGATCATTTGTATCGTATCTTTTAGTACATAACTTTTCACCAAATTTCACAAACACTAAGAAAGTTTGTTTTTCGATTCAAAACAAGATTTTAACGCTTTGAGGAATTCAAATAACATGTTTTTAGATCATTTGTATCGTATCTTTTAGTACATAACTTTTCACCAAATTTCACAAACACTAAGAAAGTTTGTTTTTCGATTCAAAACAAGATTTTAACGCTTTGAGGAGTTCAAATAACATGTTTTTAGATCATTTGTATCGTATCTTTTAGTACATAACTTTTCACCAAATTTCACAAACACTAAGAAAGTTTGTTTTTCGATTCAAAACAAGATTTTAACGCTTTGAGGAGTTCAAATAACTTGTTTTTAGATCATTTGTATCGTATCTTTTAGTACATAACTTTTCACCAAATTTCACAAACACAAAGAAAGTTTGTTTTTTGATTCAAAACAAGATTTTAACGTTTTGAGGAGTTCAAATAACATGTTTTTAGATCATTTGTATCGTATCTTTTAGTACATAACTTTTCACCAAATTTCACAAACACTAAGAAAGTTTGTTTTTCGATTCAAAACAAGATTTTAACGCTTTGAGGAGTTCAAATAACATGTTTTTAGATCATTTGTATCGTAACTTTTAGTACAAAACTTTTCACCAAATTTCACAAACACTAAGAAAGTTTGAAAACAAGATTTTAACGCTTTGAGGAGTTCAAATAACTTGTTTTTAGATCATTTGTATCGTATGTTTTAGTACATAACTTTTCACCAAATTTCACAAACACTAAGAAAGTTTGTTTTTCGATTCAAAACAAGATTTCAACGCTTTGAGGAGTTCAAATAACATGTTTTTTGATCATTTGTATCGTATCTTTTAGTACATAACTTTTCACCAAATTTCACAAACACTAAGAAAGTTTGTTTTTCGATTCAAAACAAGATTTTAACGCTTTGAGGAGTTCAAATAACATGTTTTTAGATCATTTGTATGGTATCTTTTAGTACATAAACTTTTCACCAAATTTCACAAACACTTAGAAAGTTTGTTTTTCGATTCAAAACAAGATTTTAACGCTTTGAGCAGTTCAAATAACGCGTCTTTAGATCATTTGTATCGTATCTTTTAGTACATTACTTTTCACCAAATTTCACAAACACTAAGAAAGTTTGTTTTTCGATTCAAAACAAGATTTTAACGCTTTGAGGAGTTCAAATAACATGTTTTTAGATCATTTGTATCGTATCTTTTAGTACATTACTTTTCACCAAATTTCACAAACACTAAGAAAGTTTGTTTTTCGATTCAAAACAAGATTTTAACGCTTTGAGTAGTTCAAATAACATGTTTTTTGATCATTTGTATCGTATCTTTTAGTACATAACTTTTCACCAAATTTCACAAACACTAAGAAAGTTTGTTTTTCGATTCAAAACAAGATTTTAACGGTTTGAGAAGTTCAAATAACATGTTTTTAGATCATTTGTATCATATCTTTTAGTACATAACTTTTCACCAAATTTCACAAACACTAAGAAAGTTTGTTTTTCGATTCAAAACAAGATTTTAACGCTTTGAGGAGTTCAAATAACATGTTTTTAGATCATTTGTATCGTATCTTTTAGTACATAACTTTTCACCAAATTTCACAAACACTAAGAAAGTTTGTTTTTCGATTCAAAACAAGATTTCAACGCTTTGAGGAGTTCAAATAACTTGTTTTTAGATCATTTGTATCGTATCTTTTAGTACATAACTTTTCACCAAATTTCGCAAACACTAAGAAAGTTTGTTTTTCGATTTCAAAACAAGATTTTAACGCTTTGAGGAGTTCAAATAACATGTTTTTAGATCATTTGTATCGTATCTTTTAGTACATAACTTTTGACCAAATTTCACAAACACTAAGAAAGTTTGTTTTTCGATTCAAAACAAGATTTTAACGCTTTGAGGAGTTCAAATAACGTGTTTTTAGATCATTTGTATCGTATCTTTTAGTACATAATTTTTCACCAAATTTCACAAACACTAAGAAAGTTTGTTTTTCGATTCAAAACCAGATTTTAATGCTTTGAGGAGTTCAAATAACGTGTTTTTAGATCATTTGTATCGTATCTTTTAGTACATAATTTTTCACCAAATTTCACAAACACTAAGAAAGTTTGTTTTTCGATTCAAAACAAGATTTTAACGCTTTGGGGAGTTCAAATAACATGTTTTCAGATCATTTGTATCGTATCTTTTAGTACATAACTTTTCACCAAATTTCACAAACACTAAGAAAGTTTGTTTTTCGATTCAAAACAAGATTTTAACGCTTTGAGGAATTCAAATAACATGTTTTTAGATCATTTGTATCGTATCTTTTAGTACATAACTTTTCACCAAATTTCACAAACACTAAGAAAGTTTGTTTTTCGATTCAAAACAAGATTTTAACGCTTTGAGGAGTTCAAATAACGTGTTTTTAGATCATTTGTATCGTATCTTTTAGTACATAACTTTTCACCAAATTTCACAAACACTAAGAAAGTTTGTTTTTCGATTCAAAACAAGATTTTAACGCTTTGAGGAGTTCAAATAACATGTTTTTAGATCATTTGTATCGTATCTTTTAGTACATAACTTTTCACCACATTTCACAAACACTAAGAAAGTTTGTTTTTCGATTCAAAACAAGATTTTAACGCTTTGAGGAGTTCAAATAACGTGTTTTTAGATCATTTGTATCGTATCTTTTAGTACATAACATTTCATCAAATTTCACAAACACTTAGAAAGTTTGTTTTTCGATTCAAAACAAGATTTTAACGCTTTGAGGAGTTCAAATAACATGTTTTTAGATCATTTGTATCGTATCTTTTAGTACATAAACTTTTCACCAAATTTCACAAACACTAAGAAAGTTTGTTTTTCGATTCAAAACAAGATTTTAACGCTTTGAGCAGTTCAAATAACGCGTTTTTAGATCATTTGTATCGTATCTTTTAGTACATAACTTTTCACCAAATTTCACAAACACTAAGAAAGTTTGTTTTTCGATTCAAAACAAGATTTTAACGCTTTGAGGAATTCAAATAACATGTTTTTAGATCATTTGTATCGTATCTTTTAGTACATAACTTTTCACCAGATTTCACAAACACTAAGAGAATTTGTTTTTCGATTCAAAACCAGATTTTAATGCTTTGAGGAGTTCAAATAACGTGTTTTTAGATCATTTGTATCGTATCTTTTAGTACATAATTTTTCACCAAATTTCACAAACACTAATAAAAGTTTGTTTTTCGATTCAAAACAAGATTTTAACGCTTTGGGGAGTTCAAATAACATGTTTTTAGATCATTTGTATCGTATCTTTTAGTACATAACTTTTCACCAAATTTCACAAACACTAAGAAAGTTTGTTTTTCGATTCAAAACACGATTTTAATGCTTTGAGGAGTTCAAATAACGTGTTTTTAGATCATTTGTATCGTATCTTTTAGTACATAATTTTTCACCAAATTTCACAAACACTAAGAAAGTTTGTTTTTCGATTCAAAACAAGATTTTAACGCTTTGGGGAGTTCAAATAACATGTTTTTAGATCATTTGTATCGTATCTTTTAGTACATAACTTTTCACCAAATTTCACAAACACTAAGAAAGTTTGTTTTTCGATTCAAAACAAGATTTTAACGCTTTGAGGAATTCAAATAACATGTTTTTAGATCATTTGTATCGTATCTTTTAGTACATAACTTTTCACCAAATTTCACAAACACTAAGAAAGTTTGTTTTTCGATTCAAAACAAGATTTTAACGCTTTGAGGAGTTCAAATAACGTGTTTTTAGATCATTTGTATCGTATCTTTTAGTACATAACTTTTCACCAAATTTCACAAACACTAAGAAAGTTTGTTTTTCGATTCAAAACAAGATTTTAACGCTTTGAGGAGTTCAAATAACATGTTTTTAGATCATTTGTATCGTATCTTTTAGTACATAACTTTTCACCACATTTCACAAAAACTAAGAAAGTTTGTTTTTCGATTCAAAACAAGATTTTAACGCTTTGAGGAGTTCAAATAACGTGTTTTTAGATCATTTGTATCGTATCTTTTAGTACATAACATTTCATCAAATTTCACAAACACTAAGAAATTTTGTTTTTCGATTCATAACAAGATTTTAACGCTTTGAGGAGTTCAAATAACATGTTTTTAGATCATTTGTATCGTATCTTTTAGTACATAAACTTTTCACCAAATTTCACAAACACTAAGAAAGTTTGTTTTTTGATTCAAAACAAGATTTTAACGCTTTGAGCAGTTCAAATAACGCGTTTTTAGATCATTTGTATCGTATCTTTTAGTACATAACTTTTCACCAAATTTCACAAACACTAAGAAAGTTTGTTTTTCGATTCAAAACAAGATTTTAACGCTTTGAGGAATTCAAATAACATGTTTTTAGATCATTTGTATCGTATCTTTTAGTACATAACTTTTCACCAGATTTCACAAACACTAAGAGAATTTGTTTTTCGATTCAAAACCAGATTTTAATGCTTTGAGGAGTTCAAATAACGTGTTTTTAGATCATTTGTATCGTATCTTTTAGTACATAATTTTTCACCAAATTTCACAAACACTAATAAAAGTTTGTTTTTCGATTCAAAACAAGATTTTAACGCTTTGGGGAGTTCAAATAACATGTTTTTAGATCATTTGTATCGTATCTTTTAGTACATAACTTTTCACCAAATTTCACAAACACTAAGAAAGTTTGTTTTTCGATTCAAAACAAGATTTTAACGCTTTGAGGAGTTCAAATAACGTGTTTTTAGATCATTTGTATTGTATCTTTTAGTACATAACTTTTCACCAAATTTCACAAACACTAAGAAAGTTTGTTTTTCGATTCAAAACAAGATTTTAACGCTTTGAGGAGTTCAAATAACATGTTTTTAGATCATTTGTATCGTATCTTTTAGTACATAACTTTTCACCAAATTTCACAAACGCTAAGAAAGTTTGTTTTTCGATTCAAAACAAGATTTTAACGCTTTGAGGAGTTCAAATAACTTGTTTTTAGATCATTTGTATCGTATCTTTTAGTACATAACTTTTCACCAAATTTCACAAACACAAAGAAAGTTTGTTTTTTGATTCAAAACAAGATTTTAACGTTTTGAGGAGTTCAAATAACATGTTTTTAGATCATTTGTATCGTATCTTTTAGTACATAACTTTTCACCAAATTTCACAAACACTAAGAAAGTTTGTTTTTCGATTCAAAACAAGATTTTAACGCTTTGAGGAGTTCAAATAACATGTTTTTAGATCATTTGTATCGTAACTTTTAGTACAAAACTTTTCACCAAATTTCACAAACACTAAGAAAGTTTGAAAACAAGATTTTAACGCTTTGAGGAGTTCAAATAACTTGTTTTTAGATCATTTGTATCGTATGTTTTAGTACATAACTTTTCACCAAATTTCACAAACACTAAGAAAGTTTGTTTTTCGATTCAAAACAAGATTTCAACGCTTTGAGGAGTTCAAATAACATGTTTTTTGATCATTTGTATCGTATCTTTTAGTACATAACTTTTCACCAAATTTCACAAACACTAAGAAAGTTTGTTTTTCGATTCAAAACAAGATTTTAACGCTTTGAGGAGTTCAAATAACATGTTTTTTGATCATTTGTATCGTATCTTTTAGTACATAACTTTTCACCAAATTTCACAAACACTAAGAAAGTTTGTTTTTCGATTCAAAACAAGATTTTAACGCTTTGAGGAGTTCAAATAACATGTTTTTAGATCATTTGTATGGTATCTTTTAGTACATAAACTTTTCACCAAATTTCACAAACACTTAGAAAGTTTGTTTTTCGATTCAAAACAAGATTTTAACGCTTTGAGCAGTTCAAATAACGCATCTTTAGATCATTTGTATCGTATCTTTTAGTACATTACTTTTCACCAAATTTCACAAACACTAAGAAAGTTTGTTTTTCGATTCAAAACAAGATTTTAACGCTTTGAGGAGTTCAAATAACATGTTTTTAGATCATTTGTATCGTATCTTTTAGTACATTACTTTTCACCAAATTTCACAAACACTAAGAAAGTTTGTTTTTCGATTCAAAACAAGATTTTAACGCTTTGAGTAGTTCAAATAACATGTTTTTTGATCATTTGTATCGTATCTTTTAGTACATAACTTTTCACCAAATTTCACAAACACTAAGAAAGTTTGTTTTTCGATTCAAAACAAGATTTTAACGGTTTGAGAAGTTCAAATAACATGTTTTTAGATCATTTGTATCATATCTTTTAGTACATAACTTTTCACCAAATTTCACAAACACTAAGAAAGTTTGTTTTTCGATTCAAAACAAGATTTTAACGCTTTGAGGAGTTCAAATAACATGTTTTTAGATCATTTGTATCGTATCTTTTAGTACATAACTTTTCACCAAATTTCACAAACACTAAGAAAGTTTGTTTTTCGATTCAAAACAAGATTTCAACGCTTTGAGGAGTTCAAATAACTTGTTTTTAGATCATTTGTATCGTATCTTTTAGTACATAACTTTTCACCAAATTTCACAAACACAAAGAAAGTTTGTTTTTCGATTTCAAAACAAGATTTTAACGCTTTGAGGAGTTCAAATAACATGTTTTTAGATCATTTGTATCGTATCTTTTAGTACATAACTTTTGACCAAATTTCACAAACACTAAGAAAGTTTGTTTTTCGATTCAAAACAAGATTTTAACGCTTTGAGGAGTTCAAATAACGTGTTTTTAGATCATTTGTATCGTATCTTTTAGTACATAATTTTTCACCAAATTTCACAAACACTAAGAAAGTTTGTTTTTCGATTCAAAACCAGATTTTAATGCTTTGAGGAGTTCAAATAACGTGTTTTTAGATCATTTGTATCGTATCTTTTAGTACATAATTTTTCACCAAATTTCACAAACACTAAGAAAGTTTGTTTTTCGATTCAAAACAAGATTTTAACGCTTTGGGGAGTTCAAATAACATGTTTTTAGATCATTTGTATCGTATCTTTTAGTACATAACTTTTCACCAAATTTCACAAACACTAAGAAAGTTTGTTTTTCGATTCAAAACAAGATTTTAACGCTTTGAGGAATTCAAATAACATGTTTTTAGATCATTTGTATCGTATCTTTTAGTACATAACTTTTCACCAAATTTCACAAACACTAAGAAAGTTTGTTTTCCGATTCAAAACAAGATTTTAACGCTTTGAGGAGTTCAAATAACGTGTTTTTAGATCATTTGTATCGTATCTTTTAGTACATAACTTTTCACCAAATTTCACAAACACTAAGAAAGTTTGTTTTTCGATTCAAAACAAGATTTTAACGCTTTGAGTAGTTCAAATAACATGTTTTTAGATCATTTGTATCGTATCTTTTAGTACATATCTTTTCACCAAATTTCACAAACACTAAGAAAGTTTGTTTTTCGATTCAAAACAAGATTTTAACGCTTTGAGGAGTTCAAATAACTTGTTTTTAGATCATTTGTATCGTATCTTTTAGTACATAACTTTTCACCAAATTTCACAAACACTAAGAAAGTTTGTTTTTTGATTCAAAACAAGATTTTAACGTTTTGAGGAGTTCAAATAACATGTTTTTAGATCATTTGTATCGTATCTTTTAGTACATAACTTTTCACCAAATTTCACAAACACTAAGAAAGTTTGTTTTTCGATTCAAAACAAGATTTTAACGCTTTGAGGAGTTCAAATAACATGTTTTTAGATCATTTGTATCGTAACTTTTAGTACAAAACTTTTCACCAAATTTCACAAACACTAACAAAGTTTGAAAACAAGATTTTAACGCTTTGAGGAGTTCAAATAACTTGTTTTTAGATCATTTGTATCGTATGTTTTAGTACATAACTTTTCACCAAATTCACAAACACTAAGAAAGTTTGTTTTTCGATTCAAAACAAGATTTCAACGCTTTGAGGAGTTCAAATAACATGTTTTTTGATCATTTGTATCGTATCTTTTAGTACATAACTTTTCACCAAATTTCACAAACACTAAGAAAGTTTGTTTTTCGATTCAAAACAAGATTTTAACGCTTTGAGGAGTTCAAATAACATGTTTTTTGATCATTTGTATCGTATCTTTTAGTACATAACTTTTCACCAAATTTCACAAACACTAAGAAAGTTTGTTTTTCGATTCAAAACAAGATTTTAACGCTTTGAGGAGTTCAAATAACATGTTTTTAGATCATTTGTATGGTATCTTTTAGTACATAAACTTTTCACCAAATTTCACAAACACTTAGAAAGTTTGTTTTTCGATTCAAAACAAGATTTTAACTCTTTGAGCAGTTCAAATAACGCATCTTTAGATCATTTGTATCGTATCTTTTAGTACATTACTTTTCACCAAATTTCACAAACACTAAGAAAGTTTGTTTTTCGATTCAAAACAAGATTTTAACGCTTTGAGGAGTTCAAATAACATGTTTTTAGATCATTTGTATCGTATCTTTTAGTACATTACTTTTCACCAAATTTCACAAACACTAAGAAAGTTTGTTTTTCGATTCAAAACAAGATTTTAACGCTTTCAGTAGTTCAAATAACATGTTTTTTGATCATTTGTATCGTATCTTTTAGTACATAACTTTTCACCAAATTTCACAAACACTAAGAAAGTTTGTTTTTCGATTCAAAACAAGATTTTAACGGTTTGAGAAGTTCAAATAACATGTTTTTAGATCATTTGTATCATATCTTTTAGTACATAACTTTTCACCAAATTTCACAAACACTAAGAAAGTTTGTTTTTCGATTCAAAACAAGATTTTAACGCTTTGAGGAGTTCAAATAACATGTTTTTAGATCATTTGTATCGTATCTTTTAGTACATAACTTTTCACCAAATTTCACAAACACTAAGAAAGTTTGTTTTTCGATTCAAAACAAGATTTCAACGCTTTGAGGAGTTCAAATAACTTGTTTTTAGATCATTTGTATCGTATCTTTTAGTACATAACTTTTCACCAAATTTCACAAACACTAAGAAAGTTTGTTTTTCGATTTCAAAACAAGATTTTAACGCTTTGAGGAGTTCAAATAACATGTTTTTAGATCATTTGTATCGTATCTTTTAGTACATAACTTTTGACCAAATTTCACAAACACTAAGAAAGTTTGTTTTTCGATTCAAAACAAGATTTTAACGCTTTGAGGAGTTCAAATAACGTGTTTTTAGATCATTTGTATCGTATCTTTTAGTACATAATTTTTCACCAAATTTCACAAACACTAAGAAAGTTTGTTTTTCGATTCAAAACCAGATTTTAATGCTTTGAGGAGTTCAAATAACGTGTTTTTAGATCATTTGTATCGTATCTTTTAGTACATAATTTTTCACCAAATTTCACAAACACTAAGAAAGTTTGTTTTTCGATTCAAAACAAGATTTTAACGCTTTGGGGAGTTCAAATAACATGTTTTTAGATCATTTGTATCGTATCTTTTAGTACATAACTTTTCACCAAATTTCACAAACACTAAGAAAGTTTGTTTTTCGATTCAAAACAAGATTTTAACGCTTTGAGGAATTCAAATAACATGTTTTTAGATCATTTGTATCGTATCTTTTAGTACATAACTTTTCACCAAATTTCACAAACACTAAGAAAGTTTGTTTTCCGATTCAAAACAAGATTTTAACGCTTTGAGGAGTTCAAATAACGTGTTTTTAGATCATTTGTATCGTATCTTTTAGTACATAACTTTTCACCAAATTTCACAAACACTAAGAAAGTTTGTTTTTCGATTCAAAACAAGATTTTAACGCTTTGAGTAGTTCAAATAACATGTTTTTAGATCATTTGTATCGTATCTTTTAGTACATATCTTTTCACCAAATTTCACAAACACTAAGAAAGTTTGTTTTTCGATTCAAAACAAGATTTTAACGCTTTGAGGAGTTCAAATAACTTGTTTTTAGATCATTTGTATCGTATCTTTTAGTACATAACTTTTCACCAAATTTCACAAACACTAAGAAAGTTTGTTTTTTGATTCAAAACAAGATTTTAACGTTTTGAGGAGTCCAAATAACATGTTTTTAGATCATTTGTATCGTATCTTTTAGTACATAACTTTTCACCAAATTTCACAAACACTAAGAAAGTTTGTTTTTCGATTCAAAACAAGATTTTAACGCTTTGAGGAGTTCAAATAACATGTTTTTAGATCATTTGTATCGTAACTTTTAGTACAAAACTTTTCACCAAATTTCACAAACACTAACAAAGTTTGAAAACAAGATTTTAACGCTTTGAGGAGTTCAAATAACTTGTTTTTAGATCATTTGTATCGTATGTTTTAGTACATAACTTTTCACCAAATTTCACAAACACTAAGAGAGTTTGTTTTTCGATTCAAAACAAGATTTCAACGCTTTGAGGAGTTCAAATAACATGTTTTTTGATCATTTGTATCGTATCTTTTAGTACATAACTTTTCACCAAATTTCACAAACACTAAGAAAGTTTGTTTTTCGATTCAAAACAAGATTTTAACGCTTTGAGGAGTTCAAATAACATGTTTTTTGATCATTTGTATCGTATCTTTTAGTACATAACTTTTCACCAAATTTCACAAACACTAAGAAAGTTTGTTTTTCGATTCAAAACAAGATTTTAACGCTTTGAGGAGTTCAAATAACATGTTTTTAGATCATTTGTATGGTATCTTTTAGTACATAAACTTTTCACCAAATTTCACAAACACTTAGAAAGTTTGTTTTTCGATTCAAAACAAGATTTTAACTCTTTGAGCAGTTCAAATAACGCATCTTTAGATCATTTGTATCGTATCTTTTAGTACATTACTTTTCACCAAATTTCACAAACACTAAGAAAGTTTGTTTTTCGATTCAAAACAAGATTTTAACGCTTTGAGGAGTTCAAATAACATGTTTTTAGATCATTTGTATCGTATCTTTTAGTACATTACTTTTCACCAAATTTCACAAACACTAAGAAAGTTTGTTTTTCGATTCAAAACAAGATTTTAACGATTTGAGTAGTTCAAATAACATGTTTTTTGATCATTTGTATCGTATCTTTTAGTACATAACTTTTCACCAAATTTCACAAACACTAAGAAAGTTTGTTTTTCGATTCAAAACAAGATTTTAACGGTTTGAGAAGTTCAAATAACATGTTTTTAGATCATTTGTATCATATCTTTTAGTACATAACTTTTCACCAAATTTCACAAACACTAAGAAAGTTTGTTTTTCGATTCAAAACAAGATTTTAACGCTTTGAGGAGTTCAAATAACATGTTTTTAGATCATTTGTATCGTATCTTTTAGTACATAACTTTTCACCAAATTTCACAAACACTAAGAAAGTTTGTTTTTCGATTCAAAACAAGATTTCAACGCTTTGAGGAGTTCAAATAACTTGTTTTTAGATCATTTGTATCGTATCTTTTAGTACATAACTTTTCACCAAATTTCACAAACACTAAGAAAGTTTGTTTTTCGATTTCAAAACAAGATTTTAACGCTTTGAGGAGTTCAAATAACATGTTTTTAGATCATTTGTATCGTATCTTTTAGTACATAACTTTTGACCAAATTTCACAAACACTAAGAAAGTTTGTTTTTCGATTCAAAACAAGATTTTAACGCTTTGAGGAGTTCAAATAACGTGTTTTTAGATCATTTGTATCGTATCTTTTAGTACATAATTTTTCACCAAATTTCACAAACACTAAGAAAGTTTGTTTTTCGATTCAAAACCAGATTTTAATGCTTTGAGGAGTTCAAATAACGTGTTTTTAGATCATTTGTATCGTATCTTTTAGTACATAATTTTTCACCAAATTTCACAAACACTAAGAAAGTTTGTTTTTCGATTCAAAACAAGATTTTAACGCTTTGGGGAGTTCAAATAACATGTTTTTAGATCATTTGTATCGTATCTTTTAGTACATAACTTTTCACCAAATTTCACAAACACTAAGAAAGTTTGTTTTTCGATTCAAAACAAGATTTTAACGCTTTGAGGAATTCAAATAACATGTTTTTAGATCATTTGTATCGTATCTTTTAGTACATAACTTTTCACCAAATTTCACAAACACTAAGAAAGTTTGTTTTCCGATTCAAAACAAGATTTTAACGCTTTGAGGAGTTCAAATAACGTGTTTTTAGATCATTTGTATCGTATCTTTTAGTACATAACTTTTCACCAAATTTCACAAACACTAAGAAAGTTTGTTTTTCGATTCAAAACAAGATTTTAACGCTTTGAGTAGTTCAAATAACATCTTTTTAGATCATTTGTATCGTATCTTTTAGTACATATCTTTTCACCAAATTTCACAAACACTAAGAAAGTTTGTTTTTCGATTCAAAACAAGATTTTAACGCTTTGAGGAGTTCAAATAACTTGTTTTTAGATCATTTGTATCGTATCTTTTAGTACATAACTTTTCACCAAATTTCACAAACACTAAGAAAGTTTGTTTTTTGATTCAAAACAAGATTTTAACGTTTTGAGGAGTCCAAATAACATGTTTTTAGATCATTTGTATCGTATCTTTTAGTACATAACTTTTCACCAAATTTCACAAACACTAAGAAAGTTTGTTTTTCGATTCAAAACAAGATTTTAACGCTTTGAGGAGTTCAAATAGCATGTTTTTAGATCATTTGTATCGTAACTTTTAGTACAAAACTTTTCACCAAATTTCACAAACACTAAGAAAGTTTGTTTTTCGATTCAAAACAAGATTTTAACGCTTTGAGGTGTTCAAATAACTTGTTTTTAGATCATTTGTATCGTATGTTTTAGTACATAACTTTTCACCAAATTTCACAAACACTAAGAAAGTTTGTTTTTCGATTCAAAACAAGATTTTAACGCTTTGAGGAGTTCAAATAACATGTTTTTTGATCATTTGTATCGTATCTTTTAGTACATAACTTTTCACCAAATTTCACAAACACTAAGAAAGTTTGTTTTTCGATTCAAAACAAGATTTTAACGCTTTGAGGAGTTCAAATAACATGTTTTTAGATCATTTGTATGGTATCTTTTAGTACATAAACTTTTCACCAAATTTCACAAACACTTAGAAAGTTTGTTTTTCGATTCAAAACAAGATTTTTACGCTTTGAGCAGTTCAAATAACGCGTCTTTAGATCATTTGTATCGTATATTTTAGTACATTACTTTTCACCAAATTTCACAAACACTAAGAAAGTTCGTTTTTCGATTCAAAACAAGATTTTAACGCTCTGAGGAGTTCAAATAACATGTTTTTAGATCATTTGTATCGTATCTTTTAGTACATAACTTTTCACCAAATTTCACAAACACTAAGAAAGTTTGTTTTTCGATTCAAAACAAGATTTTAACGCTTTGAGGAGTTCAAATAACATGTTTTTAGATCATTTGTATCGTATCTTTTAGTACATAACTTTTCACCAAATTTCACAAACACTAAGAAAGTTTGTTTTTCGATTCAAAACAAAATTTTAACGCTTTGAGTAGTTCAAATAACATGTTTTTAGATCATTTGTATCGTATCTTTTAGTACATAACTTTTCACCAAATTTCACAAACACTAAGAAAGTTTGTTTTTCGATTCAAAACAAAATTTTAACGCTTTGAGGAGTTCAAATAACATGTTTTTAGATCATTTGTATCGTATCGTTTAGTACATAACTTTTCACCAAATTTCACAAACACTAAGAAAGTTTGTTTTTCGATTCAAAACAAGATTTTAACGCTTTGAGGAGTTCAAATAACTTGTTTTTAGATCATTTGTATCGTATCTTTTAGTACATAACTTTTCACCAAATTTCACAAACACTAAGAAAGTTTGTTTTTCGATTCAAAACAAGATTTCAACGCTTTGAGGAGTTCAAATAACGTGTTTTTAGATCATTTGTATCGTATCTTTTAGTACATAACTTTTCACCAAATTTCACAAACACTAAGAAAGTTTGTTTTTCGATTCAAAACAAGATTTTAACGCTTTGAGGAGTTCAAATAACGTGTTTTTAGATCATTTGTATCGTATCTTTTAGTACATAACTTTTCACCAAATTTCACAAACACTAAGAAAGTTTGTTTTTCGATTCAAAGCAAGATTTTAACGCTTTGAGGAGTTCAAATAACATGTTTTTAGATAATTTGTATCGTATCTTTTAGTACATACATTTTTCACCAAATTTCACAAACACTAAGAAAGTTTGTTTTTCGATTCAAAACAAGATTTTACCGCTTTGAGCAGTTCAAATAACGCGTTTTTAGATCATTTGTATCGTATCTTTTAGTACATAACTTTTCACCAAATTTCACAAACACTAAGAAAGTTTGTTTTTCGATTCAAAACAAGATTTTAACGCTTTGAGGAGTTCAAATAACATGTTTTTAGATCATTTGTATCGTATCTTTTAGTACACAACTTTACTTTTCACCATATTTCACAAACACTAAGAGAGTTTGTTTTTCGATTCAAAACCCGATTTTAATGCTTTGAGGAGTTCAAATAACGTGTTTTTAGATCATTTGTATCGTATCTTTTAGTACATAACTTTTCACCAAATTTCACAAACATTAAGAAAGTTTGTTTTTCGATTCAAAACAAGATTTTAACGCTTTGAGGAGTTCAAATAACATGTTTTTAGATCATTTGTATCGTATCTTTTAGTACATAACTTTTCACCAAATTTCACAAACACAAAGAAAGTTTGTTTTTCGATTCAAAACAAGATTTTAACGCTTTGAGGAGTTCAAATAACATGTTTTTAGATCATTTGTATCGTATCTTTTAGTACATAATTTTTCACCAAATTTCACAAACACTAAGAAAGTTTGTTTTTCGATTCAAAACAAGATTTTAAAGCTTTGAGGAGTTCAAATAACGTGTTTTTAGATCATTTGTATCGTATCTTTTAGTACATAATTTTTCACCAAATTTCACAAACACTAATAAAAGTTTGTTTTTCGATTCAAAACAAGATTTTAACGCTTTGGGGAGTTCAAATAACATGTTTTTAGATCATTTGTATCGTATCTTTTAGTACATAACTTTTCACCAAATTTCACAAACACTAAGAAAGTTTGTTTTTCGATTCAAAACAAGATTTGAACGCTTTGAGGAGTTCAAATAACGTGTTTTTAGATCATTTGTATCGTATCTTTTAGTACATAACTTTTCACCAAATTTCACAAACACTAAGAAAGTTTGTTTTTCGATTCAAAACAAGATTTTAACGCTTTGAGGAGTTCAAATAACGTGTTTTTAGATCATTTGTATCGTATCTTTTAGTACATAACTTTTCACCAAATTTCACAAACACAAAGAAAGTTTGTTTTTCGATTCAAAACAAGATTTTTACGCTTTGACGAGTTCAAATGACGTATTTTTAGATCAATTGTATCGTATCTTTTAGTACATAACTTTTCACCAAATTTCACAAACACTAAGAAAGTTTGTTTTTCGATTCAAAACAAGATTTTAACGCTCTGATGAGTTCAAATAACATGTTTTTAGATCATTTGTATCGTATCTTTTAGTACATAACTTTTCACCAAATTTCACAAACACTAAGAAAGTTTGTTTTTCGATTCAAAACCAGATTTTAACGCTTTGAGGAGTTCAAATAACGTGTTTTTAGATCATTTGTATCGTATCTTTTAGTACATAACTTTTCACCAAATTTCACAAACACTAAGAAAGTTTGTTTTTCCATTCAAAACAAGATTTTAAAGCTTTGAGGAGTTTAAATAACGTGTTTTTAGATCATTTGTATCGTATCTTTTAGTACATAACTTTTCACCAAATTTCACAAACACTAAGAAAGTTTGTTTTTCGATTCAAAACAAGATTTTAAAGCTTTGAGGAGTTCAAATAACTTGTTTTTAGGTCATTTGTATCGTATCTTTTAGTACATAACTTTTCACCAAATTTCACAAACACTAAGAAAGTTTGTTTTTCGATTCAAAACAAGATTTTAACGCTTTGAGGAGTTCAAATAACATGTTTTTAGATCATTTGTATCGTATCTTTTAGTACATAACTTTTCACCAAATTTCACAAACACTAAGAAAGTTTGTTTTTCGATTCAAAACAAGATTTTAACGCTTTGAGGAGTTCAAATAACGTGTTTTTAGATCATTTGTATCGTATCTTTTAGTACATAACTTTTCACCAAATTTCACAAACACTAAGAAAGTTTGTTTTTCGATTCAAAACAAGATTTTAACGCTTTGAGGAGTTCAAATAACGTGTTTTTAGATCATTTGTATCGTATCTTTTAGTACATAACTTTTCACCAAATTTCACAAACACTAAGAAAGTTTGTTTTTCGATTCAAAGCAAGATTTTAACGCTTTGAGGAGTTCAAATAACATGTTTTTAGATAATTTGTATCGTATCTTTTAGTACATAAATTTTTCACCAAATTTCACAAACACTAAGAAAGTTTGTTTTTCGATTCAAAACAAGATTTTACCGCTTTGAGCAGTTCAAATAACGCGTTTTTAGATCATTTGTATCGTATCTTTTAGTACATAACTTTTCACCAAATTTCACAAACACTAAGAAAGTTTGTTTTTCGATTCAAAACAAGATTTTAACGCTTTGAGGAGTTCAAATAACATGTTTTTAGATCATTTGTATCGTATCTTTTAGTACACAACTTTTCACCAGATTTCACAAACACTAAGAGAGTTTGTTTTTCGATTCAAAACCCGATTTTAATGCTTTGAGGAGTTCAAATAACGTGTTTTTAGATCATTTGTATCGTATCTTTTAGTACATAACTTTTCACCAAATTTCTCAAACATTAAGAAAGTTTGTTTTTCGATTCAAAACAAGATTTTAACGCTTTGAGGAGTTCAAATAACATGTTTTTAGATCATTTGTATCGTATCTTTTAGTACATAACTTTTCACCAAATTTCACAAACACAAAGAAAGTTTGTTTTTCGATTCAAAACAAGATTTTAACGCTTTGAGGAGTTCAAATAACATGTTTTTAGATCATTTGTATCGTATCTTTTAGTACATAATTTTTCACCAAATTTCACAAACACTAAGAAAGTTTGTTTTTCGATTCAAAACAAGATTTTAAAGCTTTGAGGAGTTCAAATAACGTGTTTTTAGATCATTTGTATCGTATCTTTTAGTACATAATTTTTCACCAAATTTCACAAACACTAATAAAAGTTTGTTTTTCGATTCAAAACAAGATTTTAACGCTTTGGGGAGTTCAAATAACATGTTTTTAGATCATTTGTATCGTATCTTTTAGTACATAACTTTTCACCAAATTTCACAAACACTAAGAAAGTTTGTTTTTCGATTCAAAACAAGATTTCAACGCTTTGAGGAGTTCAAATAACGTGTTTTTAGATCATTTGTATCGTATCTTTTAGTACATAACTTTTCACCAAATTTCACAAACACTAAGAAAGTTTGTTTTTCGATTCAAAACAAGATTTTAACGCTTTGAGGAGTTCAAATAACGTGTTTTTAGATCATTTGTATCGTATCTTTTAGTACATAACTTTTCACCAAATTTCACAAACACAAAGAAAGTTTGTTTTTCGATTCAAAACAAGATTTTTACGCTTTGACGAGTTCAAATAACGTATTTTTAGATCAATTGTATCGTATCTTTTAGTACATAACTTTTCACCAAATTTCACAAACACTAAGAAAGTTTGTTTTTCGATTCAAAACAAGATTTTAACGCTCTGATGAGTTCAAATAACATGTTTTTAGATCATTTGTATCGTATCTTTTAGTACATAACTTTTCACCAAATTTCACAAACACTAAGAAAGTTTGTTTTTCGATTCAAAACCAGATTTTAACGCTTTGAGGAGTTCAAATAACGTGTTTTTAGATCATTTGTATCGAATCTTTTAGTACATAACTTTTCACCAAATTTCACAAACACTAAGAAAGTTTGTTTTTCCATTCAAAACAAGATTTTAATGCTTTGAGGAGTTTAAATAACGTGTTTTTAGATCATTTGTATCGTATCTTTTAGTACATAACTTTTCACCAAATTTCACAAACACTAAGAAAGTTTGTTTTTCGATTCAAAACAAGATTTTAAAGCTTTGAGGAGTTCAAATAACTTGTTTTTAGGTCATTTGTATCGTATCTTTTAGTACATAACTTTTCACCAAATTTCACAAACACTAAGAAAGTTTGTTTTTCGATTCAAAACAAGATTTTAATGCTTTGAGGAGTTCAAATAACATGTTTTTAGATCATTTGTATCGTATCTTTTAGTACATAACTTTTCACCAAATTTCACAAACACTAAGAAAGTTTGTTTTTCGATTCAAAACAAGATTTTAACGCTTTGAGGAGTTCAAATAACATGTTTTTAGATCATTTGTATCGTATCTTTTAGTACATAACTTTTCACCAAATTTCACAAACACTAAGAAAGTTTGTTTTTCGATTCAAAACAAG
The DNA here is from genome assembly GCA_946800325.1 of Luzula sylvatica. Lineage (NCBI taxonomy): Eukaryota > Viridiplantae > Streptophyta > Magnoliopsida > Poales > Juncaceae > Luzula > Luzula sylvatica. Next base: position 70,427,590 of record OX326959.1, on the reverse strand, counting down.
ATTTTAACGCTTTGAGGAGTTCAAATAACGTGTTTTTAGATCATTTGTATCGTATCTTTTAGTACATAACTTTTCACCAAATTTCACAAACACTAAGAAAGTTTGTTTTTCGATTCAAAACAAGATTTTAACGCTTTGAGGAGTTCAAATAACGTGTTTTTAGATCATTTGTATCGTATCTTTTAGTACATAACTTTTCACCAAATTTCACAAACACTAAGAAAGTTTGTTTTTCGATTCAAAACAAGATTTTAACGCTTTGAGGAGTTCAAATAACATGTTTTTAGATCATTTGTATCGTATCTTTTAGTACATAAACTTTTCACCAAATTTCACAAACACTAAGAAAGTTTGTTTTTCGATTCAAAACAAGATTTTAACGCTTTGAGCAGTTCAAATAACGCGTTTTTAGATCATTTGTATCGTATCTTTTAGTACATATATTTATGTTTGTATATATATTACGGTCCGTCGTCCAATTCTCTATGTATCCGTTCGGCAAAACATGGAATAGCGGAAGAGTGGAAGAAATTTAATTATATTTTATTCTAAGAGTGTTCGGAAAATTAAATAGTGGAAAAGTGGAAGTAAAAGTTAAATTAATATTTTTTATTGGGAAGGATGAGAGAGAGGAAGAAAAAAAATATATATATGATGTTTGTCTCACTATCTTCCATTATTTCACTCTAATTTCACGTTGCCGAACGGGACCATATAATCAACAAAATATATATGATGTTTATCTTACAAAATATACAAGTACTTTTGTTTTGCATAAGATTTTGGAGAAAAACAAAAATCAAATATTTATAGGTAAATACGCACAGAATTGATATATATGAGAACAAGGAAACATATAAAGACTGACTTAATGAGGAAAAATACCAGACAAAGAGCAAGCGTTCATTTAAGTCATTTATGCTTATGTGCAAGTTTTTCATCGTGTCTTTTCTCATAATCCTTGTTTATATTGTTCTTTTATTATATATTACAAAATTATAATTTCAAACACTTATATTTTTTATAAATATTCTTAAAAGAATCCCATAAAATGTTTTTGGAAAAAACAATTTAGTTGATGAGAATATATACCATTCTTAAAAGAATCAATATTATATTTTTTATAAATATTCTTGATTGATTATTGATTTTGAAGAGAATTATTATAGATGAAATGTTTTATAGGTTGTCATGCGGACTTTTGTGCTATCATGTTTTGATTGTGATTTTTTCTTTTGAAAATTTACCATATATTTTTTAATGTCATTTTTTTTTTTGATAATAATGAAGAAGGCTCATATGTCCTCCATCCATTGATGTCAATGAGGATCGAACACACAACCTCTCACAACAATATTATTTTTTGTTTCACGCACTCAACCAACTAGGATATTATTAACTAATGTCATTTTTTTTATTTTGCATGTATAATTATTATGTTAAATATGTTATTCACCATAGAGTGGTGGTTGGAAACCCGAGAAGTATGATATAAAATGCAAAATATATGAACTTCTATTATATCTATGTTTATGTATATAAGAATCAATCAAGTTTGTGTAATCGAGTAGATACATATGTTTATCTCAAGAAAATATACGATTTTTTTTTTTTCATAAGATTTGGAAGGAAACCAACAGGTAAGAAATTTCTAGTTGAACATTTTTTTTTTGTATATTTAGAAGAATTTTTCATGCTATACATCATACATGGTAAGCAAACAAGGAAATATAATGCTCCAACTATTGTTATTTTTCATGCTATACATCCTTTTGTTAGGCGGAATTGGCATCCTGAAAAAAAGCCGCTTAAGAAGCCCCAAAATTTTTAAAATATTTTGTTTTGATATATTATTCTTGATTATTTTGTTTTTTGAAATTATCTGATTTTGACGCGAGGAAAAGTGCATATTTATTGCATTGTACTATGAGATGTATTTGTGAAATTATTTTTTTCGGGTTTTAACTTGTTTTCCAAGATAACTACTATTTTTAAATTAATACTAGATGGTACCCTCGCTCGGCTTCGGCATATATTATGTTTTTGTTTGATATTATTTTAGAATATATGGTGCTCAATTTTTTCTTTCTAAATGTTCATTTTTAACTAAAATATACATTTTAAAAGTATAATATATATTTTGATTATCTTCTACAATATATATTTTAGTCATATGTCATCTCTTTTTAGAGAGATATGATATGATGTTTTAATTACACTATATAAGGATGTATCATGCCATAGTTTTTTGGATTTTGATGATTTATATTAATTTATTTTATTTTATATTCTAGAAACATATAGTTCATCTAGCACGTTCATTATCACTTCATGAATCTAGCTTTATGATACATGTTTTGTTTATACTTTATATATATATATATATATATATATATATATATATATATATATATATATATATATATATATAGGGCTAGGCTCAATAGCCAACATCATTGTTTGGCCAACGCGACCAATAACGCTTATTTCTCACAATCTATGAATGAAAATTAAATTTGAACCATATCGATGTAATCAATATCACTTGAGAATGTTATAGATTCAATTTTATGATAAATAAAAAAATCTATCATATTCATCATGATATGTAAAAATATTAACGGTCAATAACATTTACGACATGATTCATCATGAAATAAATTTGAAAATTCGAATTTTTTGATTTGGATTTCATTTAAGTTATATGGATAGTGTTAGGATAAAATTTTACTATGTTTCGAGTTTTTGTTCATGGAAATCTAAAATTTTACCGAAATGGACGGTTGTGAAAATTTGTTATTTGTTTTGTTAGATAGTAAAATTCAAATGATACAAAATTTATTTTACCACATATCTAGATGATATAGATCACATCTATACGGTTAAGATTTAATTTTCATCTATATATTTTGAAAAATAAGCGTTATTGGCCAATGTTGGTCATTGAGCATAACCCATATATATATGGTATACATTCTAAGAATATTTATCAAATATTAATAGTATTCTATAACTATACTTTTAAAAGTCTATAAAATGTATGATATTTTTTTTTATTTTTTTTTATATTCATACGTAGTTGCAGCATAAATTTTTATCAAACTTGAAATTATGAAAATTACATAAGAAAATACAATGTAAAATAAGCTATAGTTACACAATTGAATTTTAAATACCATAGTCATGTTTTTATTTAAAAAACTTTTATAATTAAATTTTCAAATATAAACTATTATGAAACATAATCATTCAGCTATCAGAACACAACTAATATTTTGAACTTAAAAAACATGAATTAAATATGACCGTTAATTTGGAAATAGTAAATTAAAAGTACCATATGGTTTTAAATAATTCGTAATTATGTTTTCTCTCAGTTAGGTTATGGTATGACTTTTTAATCATTTTTTCTATTGATGTGCACGATATCATTTATAATTTTTCAAAATAATAAGAATAATTAAACTAACCTAATTATACTTGTTTGATTACTTATTAAAATATCACTTTAACATAATTCAAAAATAATACACTCATAACATCAGTAATTAGATTATACATTATTGTGATATATAACCAGAATATGTCAATTGTACATTAATGACCATAATTATTTCTACAATTTGTTTATATTAAAAAACTAATAGTTAATTAGCTTAAAGGAACATATACATTAATTATCATTGTTATCCATTGTTTTATAATTATGAAAATTAAATTAGCTAGTATTATCTATGTATTTGCTATAAATTTGCTAATATTATCTATAAATTAAATTAACTAATAGTTATCTTTTATATTGACAAAAAATGAAGTAGCTAATATTATCTTTATATTTGCTTAGCCCAATAGGCAATATCAATGATCCTATTTTTTCTGATTTTACAATAATTCTCCACTCATAAAATAACAATACTTATTGGTTTTTACTTTTTAAATACCTATCCGAATCAGAGGCCCATGTCATTTATATGCTTGGTTTCTATTGTGAACACGTGAGTGATCCAGTGTGGTTTTGTGCCTGTTTGTGTGGTGGGATACCAGGGATACATTACAAAGCATTTGGAGAATTACTCATTTCATAGTTTGTCACGGTAAAGTTTTTACAAAAAATCAAGAAAATAGACGTGTCAGCTCACGGTGCATATGGAAAATTTTAATACTACTGCGCTTTGGAATTATAATTTAAATATTTTATTTTCACAATGACTTTTTCTTTATAATCACGTAGCATTATCGTAAAGAATTTTCAGAAATTTTTGTAATTTCAAAATATCATACATGACATTTCACGTATATATTGTAAGTATTATTTTGCAAAAATACATATTAATTTTGAAAATGTTATATGATATACCTCATTCTTGAGATTTTATCGGGACAAATATGCTTAGTAGGAATCATTCTACTAATATGGGATGTTTTGAGATTATTTTATTTAAAAATGTTAATTTGGTACAATACCGAAATATTATCATGGTCTTGACCAATATTATATTATGGGGAGTTGTTATTTTCGATATTTTTGTAAATTTTAGTTATAGTTTGCACGGCATTATTCAAAAGACTACTAAAATAATTTTCTTTCTTTTTAAAATTAAAATTAAAATTATCATGGTCTGTAATTATATTTGAAGATTTGTTTATGTTTATAGCGTAATAAAACATATTTTATATGTTGTTTTTTTTAGATCATAAACTCTTATTGGGTTCAACTTCAACCAATTAATAAGGATACAAACACTCGTACTAACATATTACAATAATTCTAAGAAATAACACATCATGTATGCAACTATGTTAAATTAATTGTCGATATACGTTACAAATATTTTACTTAAGTTAAAATATTTTTTATTATAATAATAATATTAACACTAATATGTATTACTATTTAAAATAATTGTGGACAAATGTTATTAATATGGTAATTTGTGAAAATATTTATGATTTATTTTACTTGTGTGATTTTTTTTATTTTATAATATATAATATTTTGAATATTAGTATTTCAAAAATCTGTATCAATACATTAACCATAAAGACATCAACCATCAAGATTTGGGGTGGATAACTTGTTTGACCCGTGAAGGGTACGGAACCCGAGGCCTGACGACGTGCAGCAGCATGACACGGAGGTGGGTCAGATAGGAGTCAGGAGTCAGGACGCATGCTTTCGGCTCATACGGCGCCTGCACAACCACTACGAACCAAAGCAGAATAATGATGACCTGCAATCTGCATCGAGTCGAGTAGCATGGAACACAAGGGGAAGGGTCTGGTTCATCGTGCACCACAGAGAGTCAAGGTCCCGGTTCATGAGGAATCGCCGCACCCGTGCCGTGAGTCCTATATGCACCACGGTGAGCCATCCTCACGAATGGATGAATCGCCCATATGTATGCACACTCGTATTTTGTCCTCCATTCAGAAAATAAATCCACTAAATAATGGGCTGCCACCCAAAAAAAATAATTAGACATAATTCTCCTGTTCGGGAGTACATGGAATAGAAGAATAGTATTTTATTTCCCTTTAATCCGTGACTGTTCGGTGAATGAAATAAATGATATGGTGGGTTAAAATATGAGAATAGATGTTAATGACTAAAACACCCCGTCAATAAAACAACAATTCAATTGCTTAAAAGTGCATTAATAATAAAACTATCCAAACTTTATGTGCATATCCTTGCAAACTATTTCATCACATACCTCTAAACTAACAAAAAAAAAAAAAAAAAAAAAAATCTATAACAAATAGACGAAACAACTATTATTACAAATGATAAATTACAAATCGATAACTTCTACTATTTATATCTATGTTATCTCTCTCTTTATAAGCTCCTAAAACATGACCGAATTGAGAAAAAGAACATAAAAAATAATTACAAACGATAAATTAGTATTTAGTATTTTGGACATCTATGTTATCTCTCTCTTTATAAGCTCCAATTTTGCGCAAGTCAGAGATGGTACCATTCGATACTAACAAGTCATGGTACCAGTCAGTTCTCGTTGGTACCATTCAATAGGTGTTACTATTTAGTATTTTGGACATCAATCTAACCACGTCTACAAATCGAAGATCAAGAGTTAATATTCATAATAATCGTGAAAAGAGATTTAAATTCAAAAGACTTATGGTACATAATACTAATCCTAATTCATCCTAGTTAATTGTAATAAGCCCCAATTCAACCCTCAATCACCCTTAACTCCCATATAATCATATTTCATCCCCAAATAATAACTTGCAATTGAAATTGAAATATAGCATTTACTAATTTGTAGAGGAATATAATATAGATTCATCACCAAAATTGCCATCTACTTGAAACATGACATAAATTCATCCCCAAATAACATCCGATTTAGTTTTCCTCAAACATTGAATAGAGGCTCGTGGGTTGAAATTAGGATTGAACAAAACCCTAATTTTCAAGTTTTTTTTATAGAAAGTTATTAGATTGAAAACTTATCAGAATGGAGGCGAACCTTGTTTGTTCTTCATTTTCCTCTTCCTTGTCGTGCAAAGTAGCAACCATGGCGGAGGCAGGGATGTGAATCAGAGAAAATTTTGAGATGGTCATCGAGATCTCATTAGAGAGAGAAAAACGAGCATAATCGTCGTAAAAGAGAGGAGAGTCAGTGAAAATAGCTATGCGTAGAGAAGAGAGAAAAGAGAAGATGAATAATAATTGTTTATGTCACACAGGGAATAGAAAGGGCATTTCGGTCTCATTTTTGGGTTAATTATATGGAATAGAGCAATTCCATGTCTGAGATGGAATAGACTTCTTCCCCTTTTCCACATATTTATTCCTTGCTAACCTATCTGTGTTCGGCAGGATTAGTCTGGAATAAATGCTTTAATCCACTATTCTATGTTATTCCGATGCTGCCGAACAGGCCCTAAATAATGAACCATTCTAAAAAAAAATAGCTCAAATTTTGTCATCTCTAGAGAATGAAATAAAAGGCTCGGCCTCTCTATCCCTTGACAAATTGCACATATTCAATTATTAAGTGGCCTAACAAAAAAAGCTTGAACAAAAAATGTCTGCCAGTAACGTAGTCACTCAAAGGCAAGAGATCATTGGATCCAACTTGGCCACGCCTAACATAGAGTAAAATGTACCCGCGGGTCGGGTACCCGATCCGAACAGAGCGGGTAATATCCGAAAAAAAATACTCGCGGGTCGGATATTATCCGGAAAAAAATACCCGTTCCGGGTTCGGGTTCAGGTACTGGAGTAATTTTTTATCCGCGAATATATTCGAACCCGAAAAAAATACCCGAACCTGAACTCGAGAAATACCCAAAAAATACCCGAAAAATACTCAATGATATGAAAAATTGTGGTGTTTTATGAATTAATTATTTGTAATATTTGCACTTATAATGTATTTTGTACAAATTGATTGTTTTATGTATACAAAATTGTTGGTGATTTTTAATTTTTTTTTTATATAGATTGTGAATTGGTGATTTTTGGATAACGGGTTCGAGTTCGGATATATCCGTTACCCGCGGGTTCGGGTATATCCGTTACCCGCGGGTTCGGATATGATTTTTTACCCGTGAGTATTTTGGGTTCGGGTTCGGATAATACTCGAAAATTCGGGTTCAGATATGGTTGAGGCTTATCCGAACCCGACCCGTCCCGTTGACATCCCTATTTAAGGGAGCTTTGGGCTCTAAAGGAGGATTGATCACAATGTGGAAGGACTCTTTTCGTCATGCAACTCAGGCAACCCAATCAACATATAAACAGTAGTTATTATGGCGATCATTAATGAATATATTGTGCTAAGAAATTTGGGGAAGTAATAGTTTTGTTAGGCCATATAAACAAAATGGGTTCATTTTTTTTTAAGTAGCCAAATTTAGCATATACATTTTAATAATTGCCATCAAAAGTAATCTAAATTGGTTCAAGACATTCTTATAATAAAGCCTGTCGGTTGTGGAGGAAAAAAAAATCTCAATCAGTTAAAACATTTGGTATTGTTTTTATTGTCTAATAATACTTTATTTGTACAGCATTTTGTTTAGCATTACCCTTGTATTTTAGATAATGTAAACACTAAATGCTTATGTTGAATGTATAATTGGTACATGATAAAACAAAATTACACATTTTATGTAGCATTTCTATACTAATTTTAATAGCAAAAAAACAATGATGATTATATAATTTTACTTAACAGTCAAATTAAACTCTCCGCAGCGTAGCGCGGAACTTCTACTAGTTTGAGATTATTAGTTAAGAACTTAAGAGTGTTATGTATTTTTTTATTTTCTTTATGTTCGTTGATTTATCTTGATGTTTGGTTTTGGGGTTATTTTGATTAACCTTCATAGAAACTATAAAAACTTGATTTTTAATTAAGTAATAGAAGTGAGACTTATGAGCCCACCTTATTTTGATAGTTTTTTTTAGAAACTAGAAATGATATATTAAGTGATTATTTATTCAAAAATTAATATTCAATAGAAATAAAGAAACTAACGTCTCATTGGTGGAATTTTTACATTTGGTCGGAGTTAATCATTCCAAGGTGCAGAATAAACTTTAAATTTTTAATTTGCGTATCATTACAAAAATATCTTTTCTGTGCACCCCAGACCCCAGTTAGGCAGTTAAAAACTTAAGGTTGACCAAAAATATCTATTTTATACTATTTTGAGGAAAAAGTAATTTCTTTTTTTTTGTCAATCATAGGAGCATTTCTGCATATAACCCTTCTAGAACCAAAATTCAAAAAATAATTCTCTTTCTGAAAATATTCCAAAAATACCCCCTTTTTGATAATATTCCCAAAATAACTCATAACTGGTTTTTAAATCCGTCGGTTAAAATTAGAATTTTAAATATGATATGTTTCTCCAAATTTTACCAAAACATCCTCTATGATCTAATTAATATATTTAAAATGATTAGTGAATATATCTAATTAATATTTAAAATGTAATTGATATAATTAATATATTTAAAATGATCTAATTAATATAATTAATATATCTAATTAAAATGATAACAAGTACATGTTGGCTGTTAACTTAATACATAATTAATATTTATTCGAATTCATAAATTTGAATAAATTTTAATGAATATTTAATTATATATTTTAATTATCAAGTTAATTAAATGTAATTGTTCTATAATGGAGAATTCGGCTGGTACATTTTGGAGTAAAGTAAAAACTTTTTATTTAATAATTAGTGAAGAAGAAAAAAAATTGTGAATCTCCAAAATGTACCTGCCGTATTCTCCATATTTTTTCTATTACATTTAGTTAACGTGATAATTAGAACATATCATTAAAGATTCATTAATATTGATTCAAATTTATAAATTCGAACTAATGTCAATTACGTATTAAATTAATAGCTAACATGTGTTAGTTATCATGTTAATTAAATATATTAACTTAGAACATATAGTAAAACCCGCTCAATTGCGCAGGCACAACTCTAGTTATATATGTTTGAGCACCAAATACATTTTGTATTGTTATTAATCAATGATTTGATTACAATTTGAGCTTAATAGTGCATTCACAAAAAGTACGTAATTTTTTATGGACCATTCCCTAACTTCATGTTGCAACCCTTCTTTCGTTTCAAACATAAGGCCAAGCCATGATTTGTCACTGGGCAAATCATTCCTCTGATTTGTTTCTTCACCCCCATCATCAGCTATCATTAAATTTACCCATTCATCATCTCTAAATATATCAGGCATTTCTTCCCCCATGTTCATTGAATTTACTCATTCTCCTCTTCCACTCGATGCATGCACCACATGATCGATATCTATTTCTGCTACACTGTGTTCACTACTATATTCCTCTTCTTGTTCTTCTTCTAATTCATCTTCTTCTTCATTATCATCATATTCTTCTTGTTCTTCTTCATTATCATTATGTTGCGATGATCCAATATGTCCGGAATGATATCTGGAATCATAACCCGAATCTGAAGAATGGCCCGCATAATTGTATCTAAAAGGAGCATTATTTTGGTATGGATTGTATTTAGGTCTTGTCTCAATAAACAATTGTTTATAATATCCAGTATTGGTTTCCATCATCATTATGAGACTTGAATCCCCATTTATTTCCACAACATTCCAAATTCCTACTTGAATTGGCCAATTTGTTTTCAGAATCAAATCATACATTTCACGATTGATTGGGTGCAATTGTAAACCAAGTTTACCAAATCATGAAATGTACTTCCAAGGCAAATTCATTAACATATTTCGACCACCTTCGTAACGGGATATACTATTGGCAACCCTATTGATATTGCCATCCCAATAAATCACAAAGGACCCGTCTTCCATTTGATCGCTGCGTTTTGCGTTCAACAATTAAATCATTTCAAATTCAATATTTATTTTTTAATTGATATAAACCCTAAATCATAAACCTTAAATCCAAAATCCTAAACCCTAAACTTAAAATCCTAAACCCTAAATCCGAAACCCGAAATCCGAAACCCTAAATCCTAAACCCTAAATTCAAAATCATAAACCCTAAACTTAAAATCCTAAACCCTAAACCCTAAACCCGAAACCCGAAACCCGAAACCCTAAACTTCAAATCCTAAACCCTAAACCCTCAATATTTATTTTTTAATTGATAAAAATCCTTAACCCTAAATCCTAAACCCTAAATTCAAAATCATAAATCCTAAACTTAAAATCCTAAACCCTAAACCCGAAACCCGAAATCCGAAACCCTAAACCCGAAACCCTAAATCCTAAACCCTAAATCCAAAATCCTAAACCCTAAACTTAAAATCCTATATCATAAATCATAAACAAATCCTAACCATAAACCCTAAAGAAATATTTTTTTCCTAAACAATCATAAATCATAAACATTCATAAATCATACTCTAATTTGAGAGAAAAATTACCTTACATGTATGAACAACGATAATATTAATGTCAAAATAATGAAACAATTAAAACAAATATATTTGATGAAATCTTAGAATTAAAAAATAATGTAAAATAATGAACACTAAAATGATTATAACAAAAATATGATTATAAAAAACCAATGATTAATTAATAATTTAAATTTTGACATATATCATAATCTAACGATTTAAAGAAATGTGAATGCTGTTAACCCAATTCTATTTTGGTTAGTTCTTATCAATGTTTGATAAAAATTGATCTGATCTCTCAAGGAGCCATATATTGATTAAAAAAAAACGGTTCAATTTACCCTCAATTGTACATCTAAGCACTAGACAAAAGAAGAAAATTAACATCAAAATCATTTTGTATGAAGTTTAGGGGATTTGCATGATGCTTATTTTTTAGGGATACAAATGAAAATCATGACTTTTCATAATTGTGCAGTTTTATGTGGAGGAGGACTAAATGACCAATGACCATTGTATTATTACAACTCCTGACAAATCAACTGAAGTCCAAATATATATTCACTAGACAATGACTTGATCATATGAATCTAAAAAATACAGTCAGAACAAATATAATAAATTAATATTTGATCAATGTATCTTCTGATATAATATGATTGTCCTGGAATACATATTATGTGTTCTTCATAAATATAAAAATAAATAAGGTAAAAACACAAAAACATTTACATTTTTCACTCACAGAAAATCATCAGTAAATTTGTTCTTTCTTCTCCCTTTAATTTTCCTTTGTTCATTGTCAAACCAATTAGCGGTTCCAATTTTTTTTTGGTGCAATCATGTATTAATTATATTATATTTTCTACTCACCGTGTTTTGAAGGACACATATCTCAAATGGTAAAAATTTAAAAGAAACAAGTCCTTAAACATCAAATTAGTTTCCTCAAATATTAAAAACTAATCATATATATCCTTATCATATAATTTTAGAAATATATTAATTCATAATAAGATAAAATAGTTTTTTAAAAATGGGATCTAATTGCGGACAAGATGATGAGAAAGATTGAAATACTTTTTGTGGAATATTGTTTCATAAATATTGCAATAAAATGAGAAATAGTTGCTACCGTGTATTTTGTTCATGCTTCTATTGTGAATTATTTCATGCCATCTACGTGATTAGTAGTCATGCTAATTGTAATTCTCATATTGATTAGGTTTTATTTTTATTTATCAATTAGAAAATGGTAAATAAAGAAAAAATGAGTAAATAAAATGTAAATACTAATTGGAATTATACGAGTGTAATTACGGTATGGGCTATGTGTTATTTCTCACATTAGAGAATCATAATTTGAGTGTTTATTATATTTATGAGTAAGTTTTTTGTTTGAAAATTATAATTTATTTTGAAATATTACCTAAATTTTTTATAAAACTTCCGATTTTTGTCAAAAATTTTAAATTTTTATCTAAAGATAATAATTATCTACAACTTGATATGTTAATATTAATTAAAAAGTATTTAATTATTAGGTGAGAAATGATTAATATTATTATAAAAAATTTCACAAAATATATTTCTAAAATAAATCACTGAAATATATAAAAGTATGGAAATAGAAATATTGTAGAGAAATGTTGACTGAGTTTACTATCGAAAATACGGTTTAACCCGCTAGTTAATATTATTATTATTACCGGTTCATAAATTCCTTGAATTGGGGTTGAACCCGCTAATATACATTGCGGTAGAATCGGTTGAACCTGAAACTTATAGTATGTCTCTGTCTTTATTTTTGTTTTTTGGATTCATGTGTATTCAAAAAGTACATCGAACTTGTTTGTAATTATACAAAATAATTGTTAATTTTCTGAAATCTTAAAATTTGATCATCTAATTTTCAATCTTGTTTGTAATTATTCATTAACAGTTACAAATTATAATGCTAATCAACCAGCCGAAATCAACAAGAAATTTCAATCTTTTAAATTTCTTATCGAAAATACGGTTTAACCCGCTAGTTATTATTATTATTATTACCGGTTCATAAATTCCTTGAATCGGGGTTGAACCCGCTAATATACATTGCGGTAGAATCGGTTGAACCTGAAACTTATAGTATGTCTCTGTCTTTATTTTTGTTTTATGTGTATTCAAAAAGTACATCGAACTTGTTTTATGTGTATTCAATCTTATAATTAACAGTTACAAATTATAATGCTAATCAACCAGCCGAATCAACAAGAAATTTCAATCTTTTAAATTTCTGTCTTCGAAACTTATGAAAACAATTTTGAAATTTCAATCGGGCCCGCGCGGGCCCCCCCGGGCCGGACCCGGGGCCCGACCCCCCCGGGCCGGACCCGGGGCCCGACCCCCGGGCCGGGCCGGACCCGCGTGGGCCCGACCCGCGCGGGCGCGGGCCCGCGGGCCCGACCCGCGCGGGCCCGACCCCCCCCCCCCCCGGGCCGGACCCGCGTGGGCCCGACCCCCCCGGGCCGGACCCGACCCCCCCCCCCCCCGGGCCGGACCCGCGTGGGCCCGACCCCCCCCCCCCCCCCCGGGCCGGACCCGCGTGGGCCCGTCCCGAACCCCCTTCTTCCCGCCCTAACCTGCATGAAAAAGACAAACACACAGATAAGACACACACACACACACATACATCACACACATACACAGATCAGATACACCCATACATCATACACATATCACACATACATACAAGCTAGAAAATTACACATGTAATGAAAAGAGTCTTGTGGTATTTTCAGACCCAAAAGGGATCCGTGAAACTTCAGACTATCCTGCTGCAGCGAGTTATTTTGGTGCTTCTGGAATTTATTCAAAAAAAGAAAGTTAGACTTGCAAACAGTACAAGTAAAATAAATAAGGAATTGAGAGATAATAATAAGTACCAGGTAATAAGATGCATTCATCACAGCAATGACTCGGTTCTCTTCACCACTGTTCGATCCCCCTCATTAATCGCTGCTCAAAATAGTACTTTTTCACAATTTGGATCCTTATCTACAATTCGAATCACAGAAAAAAGAGAGAGAAATTCAGATAAGAGAAAAGAATAGTACTTTTGCTAAAATAGTACTTTTTCGAGAAGCAAGTAATTCTTGCTTGCTCTCACATCAACAAAAAAATGAAAGAAGAAGGCAAACTTGGAATTCTTGAAATAAATTCAGATAAGAGAAATAATAGCCAACAAAAGATGCAAACTTGATATGAAAAATAATTTGAAAAAGACAGGAATTTTAGTATTTTACCTCAACCTGTTTTGCATGAACAGAACATAAGGCCCAGTTGGAACTGTATGCACTGTGGTTACTTCTTCAAGAAGAAATCGAAGGGAGAACTCGCCATTTTTGCTTCTTCTAGAAACAGAAAGAAATCTCTCATTGTCGCTGCGTTTCTAAGACATCTTTGATTTTGGAGCAGAAAAAATGAGAGAGAACTCGCCTCAATTGGTCGAAGAGAGAGAGAGAGAGAGAGAGAGAGAGAGAGAGAAACTAGATATGTCGCTCTGTTTCTAACTCATCTTTGATTTGGAGCAGAAAATATGAGAGTTCTTCAATTGGTCGAACAGAGAGACAGAGGAGAGACTCAAAAGAGAGAGACTGAGGAGAGAGAGATAGAGGAGAGATTCTCCTATCTGTTGGCTCCGACGTGTCTTTGTACTTGCTTGCTTCAATTGGTCGAAGAGAGAGAGAGAGAGAGAGAGAGAGAGAGAGAGAGAGAGAGAGAGAAAGACTAGATATGTCGCTCTGTTTCTTTGATTTGGAGCAGAAAATATGAGAGTTCCTTCAATTGGTCGAAGAGAGAGAGACAGAGGAGAGACTCAAGAGAGAGAGAGAGAGAGGGAGAGAGAGAAAGAGGGGTTGGGCGAGTATATATAGAGAACAGGGAGGCTCCTCCAACGTCTCTCTGGATATGACCGTTGGAGGAGAAGATTCTAGGTCTTGCTCGATATAGCCGTTGGAGGATAAAACTACTTAGTTGTTTTTTAATTATTGGATTCAAGAGTTTAAAAGCTGGCGTTAATTTTTAATTGTTCAAATACTATATAATGTACAGACTTTTCAAATTGGCATCGTTGAGTTTTTTAGTTATGTGGTCATTTTCATAAGAAAGACAAATTAAGATCTTGACGGAAGAAAAACAAAAGAGAAGAATTCCTATTTTTGTTGCATTTTCCTGCAATTAACAAAGTATTTGTGTCCCAGAACATAAATGTTTCCAGCATTTTTTTATAAAACCACTCATTCGCATTCGACAAACATTCATTCGATTAATTTTCAAAAACGTTTAATACATAACTACCAAAATAAGGATCCTTCAAATTTTAATGAAAGAGAGGATTATTACAACTGTCAAATAAAAAATTTCTTGAGATATTTATGCCTGCAAAATTTGCATTATTAAATCTTTTTAATCATTCGAAACTTCTAATCCATACTCTATTAGAGGTGTTTACGGAGATACAGGACGTATCCAGTAGTTTCCTGAATGGAGAAAATTGAAGGCCGTTAGAAGATTTTAGGTACGCAAAAGCTTGATTTATTTGTAGACAAAAGATATTTAGAGAGTTAGAAGGGTTTTTGTGCAAAATGACAGAAAATTGCAAGATTGGGTGTATTTCTAAATGTGTAAGATCTCCGAGGGTATATAGGAGAAATGTTGCAAAAAGTATTAAAGAAAAAAGTATTTTGAGAGTTACAAGGGTTTTTGTGCAAAACGGCGGAAAACTGTAAAAAAACAGAAATTTTGGGTATATTGTAAATGTGTGAAAATGAAGATTTCCGAGGATATATATATATTAGAGAAAGTGGCTGCAAAGAAATTATGGGAATTAAGAGGGGTTTTAGGTAAAATTGCAAATAGCAAAGATTTGTGGGTATGTATGTAAAGTTGAAGAGGAAAACGGGTTAACGGATCTTGCTCAATTTGGAGTGTTCTGAGTGTGTGTACCAGTTCACTGAGTTTTCTCGAGAGTGTATGCATTGGGGATTGCCTATAGAACAAGTTTTTGAGTGCTTCTTGTTCCCCTCTGAGAGACCGGTACCGGTACCAACAAGTTTTTTTGTCCAATTTCAGGGTTATTTCAAGATTTTGGGACTGGCAGTGGTAAGTTCGTTGAAGAAAGATACATTCGACAAGAAAGTCGCCCTTTTCAAAACGACTTATGGCTGGTCAGAAGAAGACATGAAGATGGCTTTAAGAAAGTTCCCTCGAATCTCGGTTGCTTTCTGAGGAGTACGTAAGGTCCAAAATGGATTTCCTTATTGTGCCGGAAAGATTCCTCTTTCATAATTTCTGGAATTTATTTATTTATTTATTTTTAGCGAGAAATATTAGTATTTAAACCCATTTTAATGTGGTGTTACATTTTATTTATTTATGTTACAATGAGAACACATTTTAATGTGGTGTTATGTTTAAAGATTAGTATTTAAACATATTTTATTTATTTATTTATCTTAATTGCATTTTCCCAGGAAAATAGATTGAAATTCATTAGAAAAAAAAATACCTAATTTACATCTAAAGGAACCACAATAGAAAGAAAAAAAAAATCACAAATCAAAATTGCAATACAAAACTCATAAATAGCCTAATCTCAATACCGCATAAATAACTAAACTTGTATACAATTATCAGAAGAGATCGTCATATACAACTATCTCATACTCTCACATTTTATAATTCATGTATTTTTATAAGATTTATCAATTTGGCTTTCCTCTCCCGCTGGCAGCGATTCGGATTGCGGCGTTTTCTTCAATTTGCTGATATCATATCCTTGCTCTTTCGCCTTCTCGAGTAATTCATTATACTTTTCCTCTTCGATTGTAGCCGTCCTGCTTAATATCTACATATCAGACAAATAATATAAATTTGAAAAAAATTAAAATCGAACTTTCGTAATTCGCAAACACTACACGAGTCAAATATGAGAATTTCAGACCAAAAACACCCAAATAATTATAATTTATTACACATCTAAATTAATTATTGAAATTCAATGATGTATTAATTACTTCTCAAATTAATTATTGAAATTTAATGATGTGCTACTATTCCTCTCCAGTGAAGATTCAAAATAGAGATGACCCTAAACCCTAAATCATTCTTAACTTAATCAAAATTATAAACTAATGAATCGAAAGAATCATACCCAAAGATATTTCCTTGTAGGTTGACCCACAAGTACAACAGCATATTGATAATCCTCATCGACGTAAAGCACCCAATAATCTCCCACGACTGGAAAAATCAGAAGAAAAGGCGGTACGTAGAACTTAACCTTCAATTTCGCCTCATTGCTGTTCAACACCTAATTGAATGAAGCCACGTTTGCCATCAGTAAATGTCTCGTTCAACACCTTGACGGTGCCATCTTCGTTTAGGGTATACGTGGCACGAGTATCAGTACCGGATTTGGGCTGGAATAGAGAAGGGAACCTAATTTGAATGCAATTAACCCTAATTGGACCGAAATTAACCCTAATTTACTGAAATTAACCCTAATTTGAATGTCATTAACCCTAATTGGACAGAAATTAACCCTAACATCGAGAAAAAACAAATAGAAATAGAGAGGATCGAGCGAAATGGACTAAAACCGCGAGAATAAACAAAGATTAGAGAGAGCAACGTACCTTTCGTATAGAAACAAGAAGTTAATGAGATAGGGAGAGATTCCAGCGAGAAACAACAAGGTCGAAAAAAAAATTCCTCTAATAATCATGATATTTATTTAATATGTATTCAATGGACATACACAAAACTGTTTTTAAGTGGTACCGACATCGACTTCTTGTACCGGTATGTATGGTTTCGATACGGTCGAGCAGCCGGTTTGGGTTTATAATTGTAACTAATTGACAGGAAGTGTGTTGTACCTACAAAAAAAATGGTAACAGAAACTAGAAATTCTAATTTCTGAACTGATAGAAAATTTCAAAAAAATTCAAAAATTACAATAAAGTCCATACCATCATTGCAATTTAAGAAATCCACGCTAAATTATAATTGTATTAGATTAGATTGCTTAAAATTACACAACGATTCATAATACACTTAAATGATAGCAATATCAATAAAGTACACAAATTATAAAATTATAAAATTACAAGAGAGTCGACGAAACCTTAAAAATATGAAAATAATACATGGAAAATTGAACAATAAATTAAATTACAGATATTATATCATGCTAACACTAATCGAAGTACATTTTCCCAACCATAATCTCTGATTCCACCTTTGGAAAATATTTTCTTCAACCAATATACATTATTCCTCTGCTTGATATGTGATGCTACCTCGTTCTTCGATATTTAGAGCTCGCAACAAATCCTATACAAAATATATATGAATATGAGAATTTCGCTATTTAGAGAGTTTCCATCTATTATTTTGGGGAGAGCACATAATTAATTACAACCTAAAATCTCCTGCATTCGTCTTATTAAATCTAATTATGCGTTGTTGTGACTAATTCATAAAATTCACCCAAATTCTCATTAATTAAGCTCAAATGTGTATTATATATTTAGTCACAATCAATCAACCCTAATTCAATGTCTTAATTTAAACCTGAATTCAACATAATTTTGCCTATAATAAATTCTGTAAATGATAAATTAGCTTTACACCATTCGCCGGTCAATTTGAGCCTCTATTTTCATGCGATAAACATATGTAGGGAAGATGAAGCTGCAACTTATATCGCCCCATTTTCAGCACTCACCTCACTCATATCGCCCCAATCGAATTCTAACGCTGGACAATTTCATTAGAAGAGGATGGATGGATAATCCCAAATCGATGCATCCTTTGTAAAAAAAGAAGATGAATTGGTTATTCGTATAATTGAACAATGTAATTTTTCTAAAGAATTAAGGAGGAAATTACTGGGATTATTAGGGCTGCTGAAGTTGTATTCCATTAAACCAACAGAGCTATTGATTGATGCGAAGACTTCATCAGAGGTAAAGCAACTGATTGCGGTAGCTATACCAAATCTGGCGTGAGGCGAACTTTTCAGGAGCTCAATCCATCAATCTGGAACCTCGTGGATCGAATTTTGGAAGAGAAGAAGATGATTAACGAGGCGTTGTGTAGAGATTCACGACCTGGAGAGGATGAAAGAAGTTTTGAGGATATGAATGTTCTTAATGGAGATGAAAAATATGTGAATCATTGCATTGAAGCTTGGGAGTTCCATGGCCATGCAAGATCGCTCGAGCTAGGTGTTGGTTAATTCTCTAACCTAGAGGGGGGTGAATAGGTATTCCTAATCTACAATTTTCGATTAAGGTATACCAATTCTAAATTTCGCGGAAGCTTAAAATGATATAAATAAGATAATGCAAATACCGAAAGATATGAACACACGATGTTTGTTACGGAGTTCGGTAGGTGGTTGCTTTGTAGCTTTAACTCACCCGTTACTTGCTTAATCGACCGATTCGATTAGTGGCAAGTACCTACGTCTCCGGGAAGGCCTTGTGCCGTTTCGGCGTTCGATTGAATTCCAACTCACTCGTACAAGGTTTTGCCTAGATCGATTTACACGTTTTCTATCGATCTATGGCGGGCTTTACAATTCAAGAATTAGCCTATTACACGTTTCTAATACGCACTACAACGTGATCGGTCACGTGAGTTGGAAATCGTATAGAAGAGGGATTTCGAAAAGTAGATCTTTGATCTAGAGGGTTGTCTCACACTTATCAAGAGATTTGGAAGAAAATCAAAGCTAGTTCTTTCTCTCTTTTAGATGTAGAATAAATTTTGCAAAAAAGGATGGAGAGAGAAAGTATGAGTGGTTCTATTTATATCATCCATAGAAACCACTCAAACTGTGTAAAAATTACATAGTTCGTTCGAACGTACTGCTTGGTCCGTTCGAACGAACTTTAATTTGAACTAGCCGTTTCAAAGGAATTCTCATAAACACGATGAGTTCGTTCGAACGAACAAAGATGTTCGTTCGAACGGACATGGACTTGTTCATGGTTCGTTCTACGAATCACGAACGAACCATGGAGGTTCGTTCGAACGCACGTAGTGGTTCGTTCCAACGAACATTTATTGTGTCTAGATTTGTTTATTTTCTCACAACCCTAGTTTTTGGTTCGTTCGAACGAACATAGTGGTTCGTTCCAACGAATATTTATTGTGTCTAGTTTTGTTTATTTTTATCACAACACCAGGTTTCGGTTCGTTCGAACGAATTATTCTTTTCGTTCGAACGAACTTAGAGTGGTTCATGGTTCGTTCTTGAGTTGAATGAACCATAAGTGTTCGTTCGAACGAACGTATCTGTTCGTTCGAACGAATATTTATTGTGTCTAGTTTTGTGAGTTTTCTCACCATGTCAGTTCTTGGTTCGTTCGAACGCACTGTTTGTTAGTTCGAACGAACCATACACTTGTATGGTGATTTTCCTTGTTGATCATCGTGTTTCGAATTTATCTTTTGATCTTGATAAATATGAGATATTCTTTGGAATACCTAGGGTTTATTTTGATGATCCCAACTCATGGAAGTCTTCGACGTCTTGAATTCTTCAACGTCTTGACGCCTTTCCTTTCACGGATGATCTTCGTCTTGAATTCTTCAATCGTCTCTTTGCTGTGAGAGATTGTGGGCTTGATCCCACATCAATGGATGGAGGACATATGAGCCTTCTCCATTTATTATAAAAAATAAAAAAAAACAATGGACTTGAGTCGGTGATTAGAAAACGAAATTTCTTTCAATCTTCATTTACATCAAAATCCTGAAATTATGATACTAATAAAACATGACAGAACCCTTCTCGCATCGCACGAGAAGGGACATCCACTAATTTAATTTCAATGTATGTCTAGTGTACCAATATACAGAGTCCGACTGAACCCTTGTATTGCTTTTTCTGTTTCTTGATAAAACGAAATGACCAAGAGTGGTTCAAATTGTTCAAATTTATATGTAACGGATTTATTTTTTGATACTTCCCATTATTAGATAGTACAAAACGGAGGCAAACACTCATAACAGCTCCTCATATGACACAGGCAAGACATGTAATAACTATCCGAGAAATAAAAACATTGAATTCAGGATTTGAAGTTCATCAACAACCGTGATTCAAAACTAAAAGATACAAGAATAAAATATTAAGTGGACATCGTAAAATTTCCACATAAATCACCTTGATTTGTTTCATACTTTATATAAATTAATTCAGCTCAAAATAGATTTTTAGGAATTTTTAGATCAAACTATACAATTTTTTGACTGCCTTAGCACCAGTGATATGTCCCTTAGAGTTGGAACAGACCCTCTGACCCATTCGAACGGACACGGGGTTGAATTAGAAATGATGTATAACGGCTAGTAGATGTAAAAGTTCGTTCGCAGATATTAAAGGGTCCGCTACAAGAAAAAACCATTTTAGCGTTGGCCTTTAGTATAAATGTCGATTTTAAGTTTTGGCATCGGCTTGCCAATGCATTTACGTTAGCTAGAAGTATTTGTGTCGGACTACGCTGTGGAGAATATTTTTAGCATCGGCATAGACATAGCAATGCTATTAGTAGTATTTGTGTCGGACAACCGACGCTATAAGAATTTCGCAAAATTAAACATTAGCCTCGGTTATGCCAATGCTAATAGTCTTTTTTAGAAATAGTTTTCCTGCACAAAAAGAATTCATGCAAATAAAACATGCAAACTATGAATGCATCTAACTTTCAAATTAAAATTTGAGGCCATATACTATACCCCCAATTTTCTTACAACATTCTCTATATCCCTAATTAATGTTTAATTAGCATGATAATTAATCAAGTGTCACTTCATTAACAATTAATTAATATATAATTAAAATACATATATATTAACAATTATTAATTAATATCAATTAACTGTTAATCGGATGTCCTTTTGTTAATGATCATGTTAATTAATCATTAATTAATGGTTAATTTGTGATATAAAGAATGAGATGGAAAAATAAGGAGGTATGACATAATTATCCTTAAAATTTTCAAGTAATAAGGCGACTAATAGATAAAAACGAACTTTGTGAATATTTTGATGCCTAATATATAATTCAACAAAGTAACCATATTCATTGTCATGCCTTCATGTCTATTTTACATTGCTTCACCTGTTTTGTGTGAGAGAGAATCAAACAATATATATTTACCTCTGAAGAGTGAAGATAATCCGACTTGGGTAATATGATCCTTCGGTATTTCAATTTCGCTGTTCTTTCTTTTGTTTAACATGCATCCATTAGGATTTGTCAGATATCGGAGAAAATCGATTATAAAGTTTACATATTATGTAAGAGATTTATGTAAGAGATTGTGAGATTAAATTAAGTGCCAAATCAGACAAATTTGAATTTCTTCGAACTATCAAGTTGGATTAGGTGACTATTTCTCCGGACGACCTTGGAGAATTAATTTCATGCTGCCCCATGTTGGAGAATTTGTCAATACGTCAATATTATAATGGTGGCAATCGAAATCCAAGAATCACTGCACCAAATTTTAAAAATATGTTCATGAGCGGTTGGGTAGATTTTATTGACGTTGAGGCACCAAAATTGCTTTATCTTTCTATCGATTTTGATTGCGATTTTGAAGTCATTGATCCGAATGTTGATATTAACAATTTCTTTAGTGGGATCTGGGACGTTGAGAAATTGGAGCTCAGAGGAATTTTTTAGATCATGTAAGTTTAATTATTATTTCAAAATGTAATTTTAAATATTTCTTGGTGACGAACTAGTATACATGAAATTCCATTATTTGTTGTTGGTAATGTGGGAAAAAAATTATATCTCTAATATGATTTTGTTGTATGCAAGATTTAATATTTGAAAGGATACCATTAAATTTATTTCTTTTATTAGAATACAAAATGTGTAATATGAAATTCTCATTTTTAATATGTGCATATTAGATATATACACAAACGACCCTAATTAAGCACCCATGATATTTGATTCATGTCAATAAAATAGAGAAAAAATATAAATTATAAATTACATGTTTATCACAAAAATTAGTCGTTTCACAAGGACTAGTATTTTTTTTATTAATATTTAGAGTAGTCCCAATCACTCTTTTGATTTTTCTATATTTATTGGGCTTGGAAATGGATTTCATGCCTTGAGCCCCTATTTCATGATTTTGTAACAGTAAAGCTTAAAATGATTTATTGAGTCTGTCTACTGTAGGCTGTAGGGCTGTAGGCTGTAGGGCTGTAGTGTAGATAAATTATCCATTAAATTGACTACTTGATTTATTGAGTCTTAGCCACTTATTTTTTTTTTTTGAGAAAAATAGAGAGGGCTCTTACGTCCCACGTCTATTGAATTGTATATATATAAGCAAAGTTTATACATATACAAAGAACAAAAAAACGAAATAGAAATCACACCAAAAATCACAACTAAAAAAAACCTACCAAAATCAGTAAACAAACTCCTTCTAAAAACCCGGATTTTAACCTCCATCAAAAACCAGGATTTGGAATATTCTTTCATCAATCCAGGAATATAAATCAACTCTCTAAATCCAGTAAACTAAATTCAAGGACTTTGAAATCCTATTCTTCCAAAACCCTAATTAACTCCTATAAAACGATAATTCCTTCTCTCTCTTCATTCACCAGCCACCAAAGCACTTTCCTCTTCTTCTTCACACGATAAACCCTAATCCCTTCTTCTTCTTCGAATGATAAACTCTTATAAAGCTCCTGATCCAAAAAACTCTAAAACTTTGATCGATCATCTTCTTCTTCGAGGTAAACCCTTGCTGAGAAACCCTAAACTCCTGATCGATTATCCCTCTTTCTTCTTCGAGGTAAACCCTTGCTGAGAAACCCTAAACTCCTGATCGATTAGCCACTTAAGATAATGAATTGTTGGCTAGGAGTAGGACTGTAACGTGGGGGAATGGAAGGAGTAAGGAGTCTGCTACATTTAAGCCACTTAGAAATCTCAACATATTAATTTGTGAGATATCTAAGGCCTTAGCATGTTGGACCTCCATTTTTAGCAAATTTAAAATGTTGGACCTCCATTTACTATTAGACCCAATAAATAGGCTTTTTAATTTTGGAAATATTAAGTGAATATGATAGAATTGTAATACATGACATATTTTACTTGTGCCAGTAATACATGATTCATTATTTTTGTATGTATACAAAACATAAATAGAAAAAATATATTGGGGGTTTTTGGACTGGTTTCGGATAATACATGACATTTTTTTTTTTTTGAAAGAATGATTGAGGTTAATTAAATATTGTTTATTTGTCCCTGAAAATAGAAGTTAAATGGATCACCATTAAATATCCATGATCCAATGAAATTATCATTGTCAAATTATGTATGAAACGAACTCCAAAATCCAAAACCAAATATTTTTGAAGTTTGAATGAACCTAAAGTAAACAAGTAACGAAAATTCATAGAAGAAACGTAATGAAAATATGCAAAAAAAAAAAAATTGAAAACAAAGTAAATAAATAAAATATGTCATGGAAATTTATAGAAAATTACTTCATAAACATATCAATAAAGAAAAAAAAAATTACAATTTGCAAAATAATAAGAACTGAACCACCTATAAAAAAATACGAACCAATGAATTTAGAGATTAAATTATAAATAATGAAAAAAATTCAAGGATTAAAGAATAAAAGATTTATATCAACATTGAAACTTACAAAAAAGAAAATATTAGTATGTTAAAATTTAAGAAATAATAATAAGCAAAGCCTACAAAAAATATGAATCACTAATGTCTGGAAACAAATAAAAATTTAGAAAAATATCTTAACTATAATTATTTACTAACGATGAATTTAGAGATTAAATAATAAATAATTGATAAAACACTAAAACTGAAATGAAAAAGAAGAAAAAGTTGTATACATATATTTTTTTTAAAAACACAGTATTATGTTCAATTTACCAAATAATAAAAGCAAAAAAAACTATGAAAATATGAAGCGCCACTAATGTCTTAAAAAAATTAGGAAAAAGTCTTAACTATAATACCGATGAAAGATCAAATTTCCCAATTAAAGAACACATTATAAAAGAATCAAAAAGTCTAGGGATCCAGAATTTAATCACCGAATTGCTCCCGAAATCATATGTGGACACAGTGGTGCATCCACGTTGGTAGACCACGCTCGGAGAAAAATGAAAAAAGCAATTCCATGAAGAATCCATCCATGCGCTTGAAATAGAAAGATTGAAATAGAAAGATAGGATTTGCAGAAGATAAATGAAGGAGATTGAGAAAACAACAATTACTCTTCTTTTCCATTGAAGATGTTTGCTTCTCTTCTTGATGATACTTGTGAGGTCTCGTTTCCTCCCCACTTCTCACTACGATAGATTAATTGAAACCTGATTTATTTTATCTTAGACTAATTTAACCGTGTTCGGTGTTTCGCTGAAATTCGTAGTTTTACAGAAATTTCGAATTTTTTGAAATAAATTCGACAGTTTCAACAATTTCTTTCACTGAAATTCTAAAATTTCAGAAATTTCAACAATTTAAACATATCTCTTTCACGGAAATTCTCTGGCAGTTTCAACAATTTCAGAAAATTTTGGGACTGTTGATTAAATATAAGGAAAATGTTGGACATACCCCCAACTCTCTCCCTAGAAACTTGATGACGTGGATATGGTTTAACACGTTAAAAATGAACACATTAATTCATGATTTAACATTTTAATTTGATGTTCAATCATAAATCAAGATAATCAAATCATAAATTAATATGTTAAATCAAGTATTTATGTGTTAATTTGTAAGATGTTAAACTATATTCACGTCATTAAGACCTTGGGGGAGGGTACTAGGGAATGTACATCACTACTCTAAATATAACAGTCAAGTAACAAAGAAGTACATTTAAGACTTGGTTGCAAAAACAAAGGGTAATTGAGCATTATTTGTATAAAATGAAGCTTTGTTGCACAATATAGTCTTTCAAGAGACGCATTTAGGGGGAAATTGAAGTTATATTAATGTATTTTGTTTAAATATGATATGTTTTGGTTTATTGAATTAAAATGGCTCGTCTTTTTATGCATGTGTGTGCGATTTTTCTTTTGATTGAAAATATGACAAAATATGATACCAGTCAATCATTGATTATTACAAACTTGACAAAACTTGTATCATAAAATTATTGTAAAACTAACAAAATTTATATCCAAAACAAATTGGTACAAAGTACTAGCATGTATGTCATATTTTCACTTTGTTGTGTTGAGAAAGAAAATTAAAAATAATGAGTCTTTGCAGTGCATAAAGAGAATTTGCAAAGAAAAAGGTCATCCGCAGAAGATAAAAAGGTATGAGATGTGATCATGTGAATGACGCTCCTCAAGAGAGAGAATGAGTAAGGAGGTTAATTTTGTATCTAAAGAGAGAAAGTGAGGACATGTGAATTCCGCACTTTATGTGATAAGAGATATAAATTTAGCACCTAGAGAAAGATAACCGCTTAAATCAAGCTTTGGCATGGTAAAAAAGCGACAAATGTTTGGTCTAACACATACAAAGGGAGAGAGTACAGATGAGAACATAATGAAAAGATTAAAGAATGCTGGAATCAACATTTTTGATAAAAGAATAAGTTCCATTTTTTGGGGAAAATAAAGAAAAGCCACTAAACAGGAGTAACTTACATTATAGGAGTAGTAAATTGCACAAATTATAATTCAGAATCAGAAGGAAAAGTTTTAACAAACATGAAAAAGTTGCTACAAAAATATAAAAATAAAATAAAAAGAACAAATCCAGACTACAAATTGGTAAAAAAAATTGACCAAGAACTAAAAGAAATATATATAGCACTAATTTCTGAAAAACTATGGGAAAACATTTAGCCGAATATTGCATTCGAAATATGCAGATAAGAATTGGTAATGTAGGAAAAAATAAAATTAAAATTTGCAGATAAAAGGATTGGTAATGTATGAAAAAATAAAATTGGAATGGATAAAAATAAATTATGTACCTCTCAGCCAAAGAACTCGACAATTTTGTGGAAGAAAACTCGAATTCTGTCTCTTCTTAAGTTTGACGCAATAAAATACAGGCTAACACAAAAACAATTGATCATTAATTAATTAGTTTACTTGTAAAATAAAATAAAATGTTTGCATTATAGTTCTTCAAACCAATTATAGTTCTCCAAAAATAACTGAATTGTAATTAGGAAACAAAACAAAAGATCGTAATTAATATTCAGAATTCTTTAAGAAACTAATCACCAAAAATTCATAGTTCTTCTGACCAACCAAGTAAGTAGCACATTGAAAAAAACTCAAATAAATTTACCTCTAATTAGATAAAACTCCTTTCAGACATTTGATCGAACAACATTAGGGCCTCTTTTCTTCATCTGAATTTTTCAGAGGTACCAGCATCAATCATCATCAAACCTGGTTCTTCAATTTAAGTCTTCATCTGAATTTTTGAGGTAATTTCATTTATCTTTTTTTTTTATATATTCATTGTATTTCAAGAAATTAGATAGAATGGAGATTAATTGAAGTATGTAAGTACAGATATATTTTTTTCAGGATTTTTATTTTTAATTTTACCTTGTTGACACCCATCCGAACTCTCATTTTGTCTTGATTGTGTAAGAGGCCATTGGATGAAGCCAACTCTTCTGTAATTCCTTTAAGAGTCGAGATTTTATAACTTGTCACTATATGCTATATCACTATATCTCTTCAAGTCTCAAGCTATATCTCCAAGTTTCCGTGGCATATATATTTTTGTTAGTGAAAAAATGACCATATTTGATTTAAATGATTATATGAGGTTGCGTACCAATACCAAGTTAAGATCTAGGACATAAATATAAATATTTATGTATTCTCTAACTTATATACATCTTAATTTGAATTCATAAATGTCGAACTTATTTTACTCGTAAGATATAAAATTGAAATTATTATATGTATAGTCCATACAAAAATGGGAACTTGTCTTTAAAATAAATATTAATTCGAGTCAAATGTTCCTGTAAACCAGGAAAATGTGCCATATAATATTCACAAACTTTGATTTATTATATTTTAATGGGGCAATTTC
This sequence comes from Luzula sylvatica, assembly GCA_946800325.1. Classification (NCBI taxonomy): domain Eukaryota; kingdom Viridiplantae; phylum Streptophyta; class Magnoliopsida; order Poales; family Juncaceae; genus Luzula; species Luzula sylvatica. Next base: position 70,399,506 of record OX326959.1, on the reverse strand, counting down.
GTATGTGTCCCTACTAAAGATGAAAATAACGAATTTATCCCTATTAACCTACAAATATCAAATTTGTCCTCACTAAACATACTTATTCTCAAAATAACTCTTCATCAGCATTTTCCGTTAAAATTAATGAAAAAAAAACAAATTTACAATTCTCCTCATAACTCTCTCTCTCTTCTCTCTCTCTCTCTCTCTCTCTCCCCATGATGGATCAGCAAACTTTCCCTAGCTTGGCTCTCCAATTAACTTCCTTAGTTCAGGCTAACTTGGGTCAACCTCCTCTAGCTTTCTCCCTCTATTTTCGAACCAATTTGGAGTCTTCTACGAGTTTTTACAACAAGTACTCGACTTGCGAATTTGGATTAATCGGATCTCCCACTAGACAGAGACTTTTACGAGTCTTTACAAATATCAATTTGGAGTCTTTTACGAGTTCATTTTCTTTGAATGAGAGTCGATTTACTGAATTGGGGCCGTCAAAGGTTGATGTCAGAATATCTCAGTTCAACCAGATACATGAAATATTGAATCGGCAGAGAAATCAATACAATCATTAAATTTGGGGCTGAAACTCGTGTCATTAGAGGTCTTGTATTGGCTAAGCGTGATGATGAATTACTAAATTAGGCGTTCATATAGTTTTATGCCACCAAAATTGAAAGAAAGAAAGAAAAGGAAAAAAAAAAATGCAAATTCAAGAATTGAGACAATAACCGTGACTACTCCGAAATAAATTACAAAACAAAATAATCAGCTAAAATCGAAACATACAACCATAACTAATAATCCTAATAAACAGGAATTACACATATTAAAAAACTTAAATGTTGGCCATGATACAGGAACTGGGAGCTATAGAAAAAACATGATATTTCTCTTTAGTCTTTTGTAATGGATACACATGATTGAAGAGATGAAGAATCGGAATGTTAAAGAAAGAGTAAGAGAGATGGAGAGAACGAAGAGACAACGTTAGAAAGAGCTTAGATTAGAAAAACAGAATGGGTATTTTGGTCATTTAAACTTGTAATGAGTTGATTTTATAAGATTTAAGACTTCAAATCGTGTTAAATTTAACGATTTGGATATATATGATGTTTATAAGTTATGGAGTGGACAAATGTGATATACATTGAATTTTGAAAGGATAAATATGATATTTAATGTTTAGCAGGGACAAATTTGTTATTTTATTCTTTAAAAAGGACATACGGGATATTAGCCCTATTTTAATTATGTGCGCATTAAGTGACAAAATAAGGATAGTTCCAAGTTTCTTATTTATGAAATCAAAAGTACTGATGACCCGCTTCAAAGGAGTATATGAATAACTGTGTAATCATAATTAAAATATTAATAATAGTAATTTTAAAACTATTACATGTTCAATCTAATTAAATATAGAATTTAATGCATACGTTTTATATTTTTATGAGTATTGTTTACACATAGACAGATACAAGAGAGAGACTATATATTTTTGATTTTTTTTTAACAAACACAGTATTATTTTTATGAGAATATATACACAGAGAAAGAGATCAAGAGAGATAATAGTGATAATACACATTTGAAAGATATATTATTAATAATCCTCCAGAGGCATATTCTTAATTATGAGTATTATTTTTATATTACTCTCGATATAATATTTTACATAAACGATATATTATTTCGAGTTGGGTATTGAAGAAGACTATTATCGGTCGTTTTACATAAACTCTGTATTATATTGGGGCGTTTCCACGATGTCTGTACGATAGACGGAATAACGTTTTAGGACAGTGTTCACGCGATCCGGATAAACAGTTTCAATTTTACGATTATATTTTCTTGTATATTGATGTTATATATAAATAAGTATTTAAATGTTATATTTTATTATATTTGGATTTCAACACCCCCAACAAAACTGATCAAGATCCGTCACCAATTTTCATAGTATTTTTTGCGTAAGTTACGTTATAAAATCAAGTGTTGTGTACTAAAAATACACAAAACTTTATACCCAAAGGGAGCGAGGGAATGATGAGCGTAATTTATATAAATATATTTCATAGTTCATTTCATACTAGCGATTATTTATGCCTTTATATTTACTTGTTATTATACTTGAACTTGATATATAAAAGGTATATTAATATTCGCTACATGTATGTGTTATTGAAATACTAGCATGACGCGCATGGAAAATTCCGCGCGTCATTGTCGATATGTATTAGTATCCAATAAATTGAAATCATTAATTATGTTATGTTCGGAAAAAAAAAAACCTAAATATTGTATAATTGTGAGAACCATTGAATAAATTCTTGTCATATTCAAATTTTATATTTTTTTTTGCTTTATCGAGTAGTCAAGTCTCATAATTATTACCATTAAATCTCAACATAACATATTACTTTTTCTCAACCATTAAACAATTTGTCGCGCGAAAACAAATCATTACAAGTCAATGCAATTGTATAGTTTTGCAAATAACCACAAATAATTTAACAATTTAACCTTTCACAGGAACTCTCCACAAATGCATAAATTATCTTGACAATCAATCAAGAGACAGGAGGGCGAGGATTCGTTTATAAATAAAAGCAAATCCTTCATATCATCACTTTAATAAAAATGACATCGATAATAAATCCTAGATATTTTGAATTTTTAAAAAAAATAACTAACCCCCTTGCAATAATAATAATAATAACTATTATTTTTATTTTTATTGTTATTTTAATAATGGTAATAAATAATAAAATTAAAATGGGGGATTTACATATTTATCCTCCTAAAAAACAAAAATATCATATTTTAAGTTCGAAAATTAAAATATCACATTTATCCTTCCAAAAATTAAAAAAAAAAATCATTTTTATCCTTGAAAAACTTAGAAAATATAAAAAAAATAAAAAGGTGAATTTACATCTTTACCATTCTAAAAACCTCAAATATCATATTTATCCTTCCAAAAATCCAGAATAATATTTTTACCTTGAAAACTTAGAAAAATACAAAATACAAAATAATAATAAAAAAAATAAGAAGAGTGATTTAGATATTTACCATCCCAAATACCTAAAATATCATAGTTATCATTCGAATAATAGAAATATTATATTAAATATCCAGAACATTATATTACCTTAGAAAAACTTACAAGATATAAATAAATCCAAAATATAATAACAATAACAATACTATGGGATATACATATTTATATACATATTTACCTTCCTAAAAACCCAAGATATTATATTTATCATTAGAGAAAGAAGATATATATCATATTTACCCATCAAAAAATCTAAAATATCCTTTTTACCCTTGAAAAACCTACAAAATATGAAAAATATCCAAATTAAAGACGACGACAACAACAATAATAATAATAATAATAATAATAATAAGCGGATTTACATATTTCCCTTCTAAAAATCTAAAAATATGATATTAATCATTTGAACAAAATAAAAATATGAGTTGCAGTTAAAAAGTATTTAAACGAAACAATTAAAATAAGTCTTTAAGATAATACTTTTATAAAATTGCTTTGCAATAGAAAGAAATTGAAATAGGAAAAATCAGTTTTGAAATAAAATAAAAAACTAAAAATAAAATTAATTCAAATACAAAAAGTTTTACAATAAAAAAAGGTTTAAATGATTAATTAGGTTGATGATTGTTATTTGTAGATTCTTGGGTGTAAACAATTTTATCTTTTTAAAAAAATGAAGTGTTAAAATTTATTATAATCTTTAGATCCTCAAATGAATAATTTAGATTTTTTAGATCATGTGATGATACGAGAAAAAAAAAATGTATGTAAGATCATATATAAATATAAATGCGAGATTTTTTTTTTGAAAGTACAAATATACTCATCACTGGTGGTGCTTATGCGATCTCAATCATCCTAAAATATTTATTTTTGTTGGGCCTGGTGAGTATTGCAAAAAAAATGAAATCATTATCCAATTAAATCCAAATATTTTTTTATCCAGCCCAAAAGAATACTTATATTTTATTTTCCACAAGAAATAGTAATATAGTATCATTATATTATTTTCGATGATTAGATTTTGTTAGGTGAGTTATCTTTTTTAATTTAATGAATATATTTGAGGAGTTGTTTGATCAAAATTAACACCATCGTTAGTAGAACACTTGTTATTTATAAAGCCTTGCCTCTTTCATCCATGTTTATTGTTAGGCCGAATTAATTCATTTGGGCTTTGAAAGAAAATAAGCATTAACCTGCAAATATGAAATATAATCACAAATCGAAATCGAAATGATATCAACTCGCATTTCATGGACTCATGCATCATGTGTGATGTACCACTAAAAGTTGCTTTCAAATGCGAGTCGTGTGATATTATTCATAATATAGGATTATCCAATTATTTAAGGCTATTATATATAGACGACACGAAACATATATGTTTTTTATGAAATTTATTAAAATATTGTATTATAATACAATCATTCGCAAAAGTTGTAAGGATAAGGTATTGGAGAAAATCATGTTAAAAACTAGAAAAAGATGCGAGAATAAGAAATTTAATTATGGTTATAGGAGATAAAAGCAAGTTTTAGTCCGAAGGTATTTAGAAATTAATAAAACAATAGAAATAGGAATTATGAGCCTACTTTATTTTTTCAAAAAAAAAAAAAAAAAAGAATAAGAAATTTACAATGTGTATATTCCTTGTGATATTATAACTATCGTATGCATATTGATGTATTCATTTGCAAATAAGGGCCGTATGAAATTATCACTTATCAGATATTTTGTACCAAATTTTATTTTATGTGACTCGTATGAAAATTAATATTTAAAAAGATGTGTTAACAATAACATAGATCTATGATAACGTAATGAAATGTTTGTACCAAAAATCATTCCCATAATGACTTAAATTAACATAATGAAATATTTGTTATTTTGAAATTTTGAGATTTTGAGATTTTGAGAGATCAAAATGTTAAAGTTGACAATATAATATGTAAGGATATATGGGATATGATTTCATTTTTTCCTTATACGTATTGATGAAATATCGGTTCATAAATGACTATCTAAATCATTTTGGAATATTTATATCTATCTATAGTAATAATTTTGAACAGATGATGAGAAACTGACACGTGGCTTCTTTTTCATTTCCTCTTTACCCATCTCCTCAATTCACTTCCGTAAGCAAATCTCTCTTTCATTCTCATTTTCACGAGCTAATGCAAGAAAAAACCTTGCCGACTCGACGAAGCATGGGAAGTTCACGAAATCCCAGCGACGCGACGAAGCACGGCAAGCCGAGAGAAACCACAAAACGACGCCTCAAACCCTAGCCGCGAGTGAGAACGAAGGAGATGGCGAGACCCAAACCCTAGCTTCGAGCGAGAGCCGACGGAGATGGAAAGCTAACTTGAGCTCTGCAGGTTCATTTTGGCGATTTACAGCAGGTATTTGATGTTTTTTATTTATTTGGGTGTCAATTTCTCCGATTGGGGTTTCAATTCTCGAATTTCATGTGGTTTTTAACTTTTTCCAGTTTTTTTTATGTTAATTTCTGCGATTAGGGTCTCCATTTGCTGAAACTAAACAAGAACTAGCACTCAATCAGGCATAATAGCCCCTCCCCTCTCTCTCCTCATTTTTCCTGTGCGCTCGACGAAATTTCGCGGAGACGAAAAAGGGGCGACTTAGGGTTTCCTTCTTCTTTCGTTTTCTTTGCTAAAAATTGCCAGGCTTTACGGGTCGCATTTGCTAAAAATGTCCACGGACCCGGTCTAATCAACCTCAACAGTCTCGCTGCTGCCGCTATTGAAGCTGCCATCTTTTCTCAACATGTACACTTTTTAACCATAAAAAAATATTATTTTTTTTAATGATTTTTAACATTTTTGTTTGTTCAATGTTCTGTTAGTATGATTCATAGGTCTGGGCGCCGAAGGAGTACTACCCAGACAAATTTGTACAAGGTGAAAACAGTGAGTCCAATCAGAATGCGCCAATTGTACAACCCGGTTTTGTTTGGATGAAAACTCGGGTTATTATTAGGACGCTGCATCAGAAAAGTTGGACCTCCCCACTTACCCTCCCCCACACCTCTTGATGTGTTGGCATAAGGCTTAACACCTTCAAATTTAACATCTTAATTATGATTTAACACCTTAATTTGTAGTTCAACATCTTCATTATGATGTTAAACTATAAATTAAGGTGTTAAATCATAATTCAGATGTTAAACCATAGTGGTGTTAAGCGTTACGATGACACATCAAGAGGTGTGGGGGAGAGTTGGGGGAAGTGCATCACTACCCGGCTTTTATTACAATGGAAACACTGGTTTATTTGAATAGAGAGGCTACTGCAAGGACATAAAATCATTTTGAAATATTTTATCTCTTCTAATCTCTGACTTTAGGAGAGTTTGTGATTCTGGAATGTAATATTTCAATTGAGCGAGCATATCACCCTCCCTTCAAAAAAATAAAATATATAATGCTATGTTAATGTTCACAAAATGTTTGAATTAAATGTTTTTAGAACCAAAATTTAATCTAGTACAGCGTGCCTTAATTAAGGTTAAATGACATGTTTGTGTTTATGGTGATATATTGTTAAACTGAGTCAAAATATATTAATAAAAAATTATCAATAAGTACGGTTGAGTTACGAGAAGTACGGTTGAGTTACGGTTGAGTTACGAGAAGTTGCATATTTTTAAACGGAAACTTAAACTTTAAGGTATCATATATTTAAAATTTAAAATGAAAGCTTAAAACTTTAAAGGGCATATTCCGATATTATCTGGCCAAATTGTTCGAATTCATAAAAAAAAATAAAAAAAAATCGAACACAATATACTAGAGATACAAATATATATATATACAAATTTTGAACAAGATGTATATGTATAATAAACATGAAGAAAATCTTATTGGTTTTGAGATTAAGACATCATATAAATATACTCATTGGTGATGCAGCGTAGTGATGAAATATTGATTCATAAATGATTATCTAAATCATTTTAGAATAGTCATTTTTATTTGTAAAGGAGGCTATTGCAAAGAGAATGAAGTCATTATCCAATTAAGCCCAAATCAATTACGAAAATTTGAACATTCTTCGTTTAGAAAAAACTATGAAACACCAATAAAATTCTTCATTATTATTGATAATATAATTGAAATAAGCATTATTGATGGTATAATTGAATAGAATTAAGTTTTCGTTTACAATTAATTCAGCCAATTATAACTAAATAAATTTTAATATTGCTAGAGCATGCAGTTATTTCGACTAGTGGCACAAAATAATTCAATCCACTTGTCAATATTTTTGGAAAGAATATAAAAACGGAAAGGGTGATAATATTCATGAAATCAAAATCTCGAGAGAAATCCTAGTCATTGTGGATGTGGTGAGTTTATTAATCAAGATAATTGGCAAGTTTTATTCCAGATTCCGCAAACTTCAAACGATTCCAACTCGTGTGACCGATTGTTATATTAATATTGAGCGGTATTAGACTAGCAGATATTTATAAAGTCGTTCGGTATCGATATAACGTGATAAATCAATATCGACAATCTTGTAAGCGTTCATTTGGAAAAGTGAATCGAGCCACAAAGACACAAGTTGATTGCATGTCATTTCGAAGACATATCTACTCGTGAAAGTCGAATTGGTCGACTATCGAGTCAAAATACAGTTAAATCTCAAGCAATTATTTACGGAACCCCACAATTATTTTTGTTGTTAGTAAAATTGATTGATTCAATATCATTTTTTTATTTTAGTTATATTTATTTTGTAATTTCAATTATTTTGTTAATTAATACAATCCACTAACATATTGAATTTATTTTGACCCAAATTAAAAAAATTAAACTGTAAATTTGCCTATTCATCGTGAGACTATTACCGACGGCCAGTAGGTGTAGGTCAGAAATGACCCAACGGGTCAAACAATTGTGTCCAGCCGTCGGTAATGAGCTATTTGCGATAGCAAATATTGCGTCTGCCCGTCGGTGAAAGGGATCACTTCATTCCTCGCCAGGCTTAAATCTGTTGTAGTGAAATAGGCGGGCTTTCATACCTCGCCAGGCTCACTTTCATTCCCCGTCTTTTTTAATTAATACTTAACCGCCAGAATTAACCAATGGGAATAAAATTAAGGGAGGCACACTTCCATACTCATGCCTTTTTACAAATGGCGCAATTTCATACCCCGCAAAAGACATATTTGGAATTTTTTCTAAAACTTGGTTATTTCGTTAATTAACTTTGTACACTTGGTTAGAATTGAAAATTTTCCATATATAAATGCTAACAAGAATTCATAAAAAGAATCCAAAAAAGAATCCAAAAACCAAAATATATTATTGAAATTAACAAAATATATTATTGTATTTAGCAAAATATACTATTGAAAATGTATTATTTTATTCTGAATTTTAACTATGTTAACATATTGGATTCATCAATATATTTTGCTAGTTTCATCAGTATATTTTGCACGCGTGGATTCTTTTTGGATTCTTTTTTCGGATTCTCCTTATCAAACATATATATATTTTGACTTGCTAAATTACTTTGACTTGCTCTTTTTTTGTGTATTTTTATAAAAGGTAGTCATATACTCATATGTAATGTACCTAACATGAGAGGTCCCACCTATAAAAGGCAGGTAATTCTCTGTTGTTTTTTGTTTAGATGAGAACCTTTTACTTTGCAAGACAACTTCCTCTTCTGGCCCATTGTTTTAGCCCAATCCTTTGTTGTTTTTAAAGGCCCATCCTTTTAAAATGGTAAAGCCTTACTAACAAAACTCAAAAGAGTTCATATATGTAGCTTTTAGTAATTTCATTTACTAATTTCATTTTAGTCATTTCATTTCAAATATGGTCAAACATGAATTGTAATTAAGTAGAAACTATAATTAGAGTACCGGTTAGAAAAATGTGACATATTTTCTGAACTTGTAATATGAAGTGTGATACAACTTACAAGTGTCGTTCTCGTTTAATTTGCTAGTATATTGTTTTTCACATGAACCCGTACGAGTCCGAAGTTCTATTTATATCAACCAATTTTAGGGATGTAAGGAAGAAGTTGCATCAGATGCATGGCAGGTTTGTAATTCGGTTTACTCTAACATCTTAAAATTACTCCAATAAAACCACTCTATTGTTTATTGACATTATTGTTTATACTGCTAAAGCTAGAGAAATAATGCTTAAATAGGATTTTAAGATTAAAAAAAAAACTAAACATATTCTAGTGACAACACATTTAAAGTATATTAGCGTGTTAGAAATCTTTCAAGGATCAACCAAATGAGTTTTTTTTTCTTTTTAGTAAGGAGAATGTTGCACCTCTCCCTTAGCCTCCCCCCACATTCTTGATGTGTCATCACAAGATTTAACACCTTAAAATTTAACATCTTAATTCATGGTTTAACATCTTAATTATATGTAAAATCATGAATTAAAATGTTAAACCAAAAAGAAAAGAAAAATAGAGTAGGTTTTTACACCCTACTTATATTGAAATTTTATATATTATAGTTTAAGTAATACAAGTAAGGAGGCAACCCTAAAAATAAATTCCTAAAATACCCCTATTCACTACTTATACTCCCTTTGTAACTACACTATAATTCCTGGATATTAAGATCCTAGCAACTGAAATGCTAGAAACTTAAATACTAGAAACTATTTCCCATATTTTTAGTGACCTAGGTATATATACCCTTCCGTACCGACTAGAATCCTTTCCTCTCTCTTCATTCACGCCGCCTTCTCATCTTCGTCTTCTTCCTTCCTAACAGAAAAGTAGATGTTAAACCATAAATTAAGATGTTAAATCATGAATCAAGATATTAAATTTTAAGGTGTAAAATTTTATGATGACACGTCAAGTATGTGAGGGGAGGCTAAGGAGAAGGTGCATCACTACTCTTTTAGTAATTTCATTTTAAATATGGTCAAACATGAATGTAATAAAGTAGAAACTATAAGGTCAGTTCTTTTAGAATATTAATGCAAACATTATCATTCTCAAACATAGTTACATAGCGAATTTAACATATCCAAAAATAACTTTTTTGGTATAAATATCTTTATACTCTAAACGATGGTATTGGTGCAATGGGTAGCAAAGTAATTATTTCTCTTTATTAAAATTAAATTGATTCCAAATTAACATTCATTCTACAATTTTAATATTAACTAGGAGATTACCCGCGCTTCGCGGCGGTTTTGTTTCATTTGTTTTACCATACACATAATATATAGTTATGATTTTTCGGGATCAAATATATGATTTATGAAAATAAATATCGTATTGATTAAGGAAGTTTGGTGTTGACAAAATTATTATATTATTTTTGAATATGAAACATTGCATAATGTTTATTTAATACTTTAATGCAACACATAAAAAAAGAATAAATGTCACTATAAAATAATAAAACAACATGCGTAACATAAACAAAAATCAAAATCATATGATATTTTAAATTTTCATATCAAATTTTTTGAATAATAACATTGTAAAAGTTTAAAAAGATTATTTGTGTCTGGTAAATTTTATGTTTCATGTTTATTATTGAAAAATATTATACAAGTCAAATAAATTATTTGTGTTTAGTAAATAAATATCTTTCATTATTATTATTTTTAAAGATTAATATGAAACTGTTTTAAGTAAAAATGCAAGTATAACATAATTGTTTTAAAAATAATAATTAGGATGTGCAATTATTTTCAATTATATTTTCTAAAAAAATAATAATTAGGATTATAAATCATTTATGTAATTATATTTATTTTTATATCTTTTTTTACAAAATTGTTTTCATAATTTTAAGTTAGAGAAAAATATTGAATATATGATAATAACATACTTAATAATATGTGCAAAAAAAATTCAATTATAGTTTTAAAAATAATAATAATTAGGCTTACAAGTCATTAATGTAATTAAATTTATTTTTATATATTTTTTTACATAATTGTTTTCATAATTTGAAGTTAGAGAAAAATATTAAAAATATGATAATATTGATCTCAAAATAAAGATAAAATTCAAGCAAATATATTTCTCAATTTTTTTAAATTATATTATGAAAATACTAACAATATTTGATGTATGTTTTATGATATTATATATTAATTTATTAATGTTAGATATTAAAACTCTTCACATTCTATTTGTATTCACAATTGATCATGTAACATATTGTGAAAAAATTCAAAATCAAATACAACCGGTCCAACATGAACCTAACAAATAATATTTTGACACGTCATCAGTGTAAGGTGATGTGGCCTTCTAAAATTGCTTAAAACTATGTGTAAAATAAGGGACACATAAATATCTACAAATAAAACATAATCACACAAAATCAAAGGTTAATATATGGTTCATATGTTGTCACATATCATAATCTAATGGTTGAAATAATTATGATGATGTGGCATGAGTTGTGATGAGGTGGCATGAGGAGATTGCATAAAGATGGGTCCAAAATAAAGGGGTTGGTAAATTAAAAGCCGGCTAATAGAGAATGAAATCATCTTACATTTATAAACACTAACTTTAAGATGTTTCTGGTCTAATATATGAGAATACCCATATAAACACTTAATATGCTGATATGAAATTATTGAAGCAATTACAAAATTAAAAGATAAAGACAATAATAGTAACAATAATAATAATAAAAGCCAGCCTCATATTGTACTGAAATATGTCTTTATTGGCTAAAAAATCATGAAATCAATCCCACTTGATGAAAATTCTAGTTTCATCTTCGTGTAAACAACTACAAAATGGAGGTAAAAAATTCTAGTTTCATCCCTTATTGATGACATGACATAATTTGAATTGAAATTAAGATTTTTCTTTTCTACATTATATAGTACATTAAATAGAAGTACCAATGAAATTTCATAGGTTTTTTCAGGTTAATAATAATATTTTCCAGTTGGAATGATACATCCATTTAATATTAAGCAATGATACCTACGAATATTGGAGGGGTATACATGTGAAATTGAGTCAAAAAAACAAATAAACAAAAAGCATTATCAATATCAATATCAATAATTAATTACCAAATAATATCTGAGTTTCATATTGATTTCTCTGGAATTAGACCTGTAAAACCCTCAAAAATTTAGGTCAATTGACGTCAAATTGAGAAGCATTATCAACACCACTTTCTCTCTTCATTTTGACTCTTCATTTCTCTGCCAATGCCAATCCCAATCCCAATCCTACTTATTTGGGGTTTAGATTTTTAGATCTATTTGAATTTGAATTTGAATTACTGTTTCGTTTTTTAGGTTTTAACATTTCAATTAGTTCTAAGCATGGAGGCACAACAGTATATACGATTTGGAATAATACCTTGAAAGTGAAAATCATATATAATTGAAAATATTATATATGTGATTCAAAAGTGAATTTATTTGTATTTTCAAATTTTACATATCATTTATGGGGTCCTCATTAAGGCCAATTCGTTTAATCTGGAGAAATTACGTGCTTAAAAAATATAATAATTATAACGAAGAATGAGAAACACCAAAGAATGAACATCACTGAATATTTTGTAAGTTATTATCCACTAGTCTCTGGCTATGTTGCGCGGATACTTCAAAAAATCAAAATCTACCCGTATCCGATACGCGTATCGTATCATAAATCATATGTTAAATTACTGTATCGCCGTATCCGATACGCGTAACCGTATCGCCGTATCGGCGTATCCGAGCAACATAAGTCTCTGGACTATGGTACGATAAAAAAAATTTAACCATAAAATATTTATACGACCAAAATATGAAAAAGAAAAGAAAAGGATACCTCTTCTTAAATGAGCTCTCTTGGCGCCAGTCAAATTAAAAAGAACACAAGACAAATATTAAATTACTATATTCGAACGATACAAATTTAGTTTCGGCAAGTTGAGAAATTACCATTGCACCCTTGAGATGTACCAGGTAAGTTTGAATAAATATCTTGAGAAATTAATAATATGCACCATGTCCCATTAATCTATAGTTGTCAACTCCATCTGGGTCCTAGTTTTTCTCGTGTTCCAAGAAACCTGTAGCCTCATAGCTGTCAAATACATGAATGGGGGAACTGTGAAGTGAGTGATGGCAAAAAATAAAGTTTGTATAATTGCATTCAAAGAATAGCAGCCAGCCGGGATTAAAGTTTGTATATTTAATGTACAAAATGATCATAAAATCAATATAAAAATGATATAATTGTAATTTTATTGTATGTGATACGTTAATAAGATAATGTGACATAAAAAAATATAGTATCAAGTGAAGGAAGAATAGCAGCCATTTGATTACCCATTTAAAACAAGGAACTTATCAAACAATTACAATTATGGAAGGGTAAATATGATATTTATGATGAATTTCTTGTTTTTTTATTTCATCTGTGAAATGAATATACAGAGTTGAACGATCCTGTTGTCCAGAGGGACAACTAAGATAAAAAAAAAAGGGGGAATTTCTTTTATATCCCTACTAAACTCACAAATAACATATTTATCCCTCTTAAGTTACAAATTACATATTTATCCCTCATAAACCCTATTAATATCAAATTTATCCAAAACTAACAATTTTGTTAAACTTAACAGAAAATTAATTCTAATTGACTAATTTACCCCTCTACTAATCCTCAATCTAATAAATCGGTTCAAACCCTAAACCCAATTACGAACCCGATAAGAAAATTAGTACCCTTTTTCTTCATCGATAACAAAATGACTACCCTGTATCTCTTTCTCCATAAACAACGACCCACATAAGCTTTCATCTTCGTACGAAGCTCCAGGAGGCGGTGTTCTGGCATGGCCGACGGTCAAGCGAGGGGGTCTTGATATCCGACGAGTCCGGCATTCTGACACGGCTGACGATCAGGAGAGGCGGCCTTGAGATCCAGCCAAGCCGGCTGTCTGGTGAATGATTCTACTATTAATTTTGTTTATTTCACTAAATAATTTCTAGATTTGTAAACAATAAATTAGGTAACCAGTAGAAAACAGTGATTAGAGTGAATTTCTTGACCAAAGAAGTACATATTGGTGACAAACTATTCATTTTAGGGTTTAGGACTATTCAATTTACAGGTTCAATTACTTCTCTGTCAAATTATTAATTTCGATAATTATTTTGAGTTCTCCAGACACTTCTCTTTCAATTTACAGGGTTTGGAGCTATTCGATTTATCTTCTCTTTCAAATTTCTCTCTTACTCTTTCAAATTTATGTTTACACTTCTCGAGACACTTCTCTTTCAATCGACAAATTTTAGTAATGCCTTCCTCATTTCATGAGATAAGCGATTTGGAGTTTGAAGACAACTTGGCCATTCTAGTAAATATAAATTTCATATCTTTCAGGGTCCAAACTGCAAATCAATAATGTGTTAACTTAATTTGAATATTTTTATCAGGATTGATTTTTAAACATTTTCTTATTTTCTTTGTTTATTGTTTTTTTTCTTTTTGACAGCTTAGTAAAAATTTAAGAGATCAGAGAGAGAGATGGAAAACTTACATATTATATCAGGGTCTATTATGCAAAATTCCGATAAAGAACTTTTAATCGAAGAGGAAAAACGAACTTCTCGATCAATTGGTCGTATAATGGACCAATGTTTAAAACTCGGTATATAACTTCAAATTTGAAATATTTTTCCAATTTGAATTTATTAAAAGAATTGTTTTATAGGGAGGATAGTTATTTATGATGGAGTAATCACGAATGCACACCGGGACTGAAAACATAAATTATCTTAATTTCATAATTATTCCGAGTTGTAATTATTACATGTGAATTGTATATGAGGTTTTGATATTTTTGAGTTGTTAACATAAATTATCTTAATTTGATCATTATTTTGAGTTGTAATTGTTATACGTGTCTTTGAGAAGTTCCAGTACAAATAATTAATATTTTGTATTGTAATTAACTTGGATTGAACAAATAATTTGAGATCCGGTACAATTCGGTTGAACAACTAATCTGAGTTTTTCATGAATGCCGTAACATTTCAACAACTTCACAATTCTACATCAATACTATCCTATAATAATATAAAACTACTCAAATAAATTGTTGTTACATATATAAGAAACTGCCATACAAAATCATAATTACCAAATCGGCACGACCAAAATCAACCATCAAGCATGAAAATTTATACTATATGAGTACGCGACAAATCAAGGAAATACTCTCTCTCTCTCTCTCTCTCTCTCTCTCTCTCTCTCTCTCTCTCTCTCAAGCATTCACAACTCCATGCTGACTTGGCTTGCCTTCCAGATGCTCCATCGAATCTGATATATATCACATTTATAAATTAGTTGCATTTTTTATTCGGATTCATACTTCAAGGCACTCTTCATTAAATCGTCTTTTGCCGAAGTGTCAAAATGAGGAATCCATTTTGAAACATCAACATCGATTTATGTTTCCTAGCACAACAAAAGAAAATGTCCTGGATTTGACGGGACAACCAGAAATTAGAAAACAAAATACAAAATTGACAATCTATAAATACATATAAATTGTAAAATGAAGATATAAATAGGTATTAATAGGGGAAATTAAAATACTTGAATCAAGAATTCTCCTAGCCAATTATTGAGATAATGGAAATATTTTATGACAATAAATCATAACGAAAACACAACAATCATCAACTATGTAGACTACGACTCGAAGACTCTGAAACCTCTCTTGTCCATCTGTAATCTCACATCTATGCATTGCAAAAAAACTTTGGTTAATTACGTATATGTAAAGAATGAAAGAGAAATTTGGGGGAGAAGTAATTGATCATGTATCCAGAATAATCTGTCGTACTTCGTTGGTAACAAAATCAGCCCCAATTGTTGCTTTATATTGATAATATAACTAATTGTTTACATTTCTACAAATTATTCCGTGAAATTCACAAAATTAATAGGAAGAGTACCATTTTCCAAACTGCGGACGTCACCAGATCTCCATACCAGCTCGCCTGACCACCATCTTCGCAATATCTCAAGACCACCTCGCCTGTCCACCTCACCTTATCACCAACTTCTCCAGATCTCAAAACGATCTCTCCTGACCGCCATTTTCGCCATATGTCAAGACCACCTCGCCTGACCACCATCTTCGCAATATCTCAAGACCACCTCGCCTGTCCACCTCACCTTATCACCAACTTCTCCAGATCTCAAAACGATCTCTCCTGACCGCCATTTTCGCCATATGTCAAGACCACCTCGCCTGACCACCATCTTCGCAATATCTCAAGACCACCTCGCCTGTCCACCTCACCTTATCACCAACTTCTCCAGATCTCAAAACGATCTCTCCTGACCGCCATTTTCGCCATATGTCAAGACCACCTCGCCTGACCACCATCTTCGCAATATCTCAAGACCACCTCGCCTGTCCACCTCACCTTATCACCAACTTCTCCAGATCTCAAAACGATCTCTCCTGACCGCCATTTTCGCCATATGTCAAGACCACCTCGCCTGACCACCATCTTCGCAATATCTCAAGACCACCTCGCCTGTCCACCTCACCAACTTCTCCAGATCTCAAAACGATCTCTCCTGACCGCCATTTTCGCCATATGTCAAGACCACCTCGCCTGACCACCATCTTCGCAATATCTCAAGACCACCTCGCCTGTCCACCTCACCAACTTCTCCAGATCTCAAAACGATCTCTCCTGACCGCCATTTTCGCCATATGTCAAGACCACCTCGCCTGGCCACCTCCCAGACCGCCTCCAGAAGCTTCGTACGAAAACAAAGAAGAGAAGTGTGGATCGTATATTATGAAGAAAGAAATATAGGGTAGTCATTTTGTTATTGATGAAGAAAAAGGGTAGTAATTTTCTTATCGGGTTCGTTATTGGGTTTAGGGTTTGAACCGATTTATTAGATTGAGGATTAGTAGAGGGGTAAATTAGTCAATTAGAATTAATTTTCTGTTAAGTTTAACCAAATTGTTAGTTTTGGATAAATTTGATATTAATAGGGTTTATGAGGGATAAATATGTAATTTGTAACTTAAGAGGGATAAATATGTTATTTGTGAGTTTGGTAGGGATATGAAAGAAATTCCCCCAAAAAAAAATGAGGCCTTCTACTATGCCTCCTCATTTCACCCACATTTTCATAATACAAATTCCAAGGCAATTAATTTCTAATTATCTCTTTCTCAATTAACGTATTTATTAATAATTGAATATTTCTAATTAATCTTTAATTTATAACGATCTTAATTATGTATTAAATTTTTAATAATTATGAATTAATTGTTAATTAACTTTGCTAATGATGGATTAATTAAGAGATAGGTGAAGAGAAAAATGGATGGGGAAGAGTATAATATTCCAAAAAAAATTGTGTGCAAAATAGCCCTTGTGATATGCCAAAACTGCAAAGTCAAGGTCCCATTTTCTGTTTCTTCTTTTACAATTTGGCTTTTATATCCTTGTAAGTAATAAAGAAATATTTATATGGCCTGTTTGAAATGATTCCTGGTCTTTTATTTATTCCAAAAGTATTGTTGATATTTCATGATTTTGTAGGGTAATATCTAATATGTGAAATTCTACCAAAAATGAAAGAGAATTTTGAATTTGTTCAAGTTTTTTTTTCAGATTCTTAAAGAAAGTTGGACAGTGATATTGACAGGAAAAATAAATACTAGATACAGGAAATTTTATTCAAATTTAGAATGAATTAAAAGTAAAATTACCATTTCAAGTTTAAATTTACTGTTTCCAGTAATTTTATTTCCTGTCAATATCATTACCCAAGAAAGTTAGTTTTATGGATGGATTGCATGGTGGTGATTTGTGATGTATTTTTTTGGATTTTATTTGTGATTTTTGATTTTTATCGGTTTGTAAATTATTAATTTATTTGTAGCATGTGTTTGCTACTTTTATTAGAATATTCCTTGAATGACGTGATATAATATGAAGCTATTTGTGGGCTGCTCTGAAAAACTTTCAATTACTATCCATGAATTAAACATAAATTGAAAATTGAAATAACAATAAGTCAATAATACTGTTTGTGGCATTAAACCAGAGGATCCAAGTTAGGGGTGTCAACGGTTCGGATCCGGTTCGGATAGTGGTCATACCAGATCCAGATCCATATTGTCGGATCCGGATACGGTTCGGATAATAAACGGATACGGATACGGTTCGGATATTGTCGGATACGGATACGGATATGGTTCTGTTTCGGATATTAAAACGGATATTATGTTATCATAACGTAACTTACTTTTTAGCTATAAATATATATAATTTGTGACATGAACGATAAATATGATTATATTTAAACATAATTTTACGATTGTGAGTTAAATCATTTACAAATCATTAATTTGTATATGATTTTTCAACTAATATCAAATATAATACATGAAAATAATATATAATATGAGTATCCGGATCCTAAAAATACCCGGATCCGGAACACGGATCCGGTTCCCGCACCAAAACCGAATATCGAATCCGGTTCCGGATCTTAAAATTAGCAACCAGATCCATATCCGGATCCACTCGGATTCGGATATTTTTTTCGAATCCGGATATTTTTTCGGATACGGTTCGGGTCGGTTCGGGCAATATCCACACCATTGACATCCCTAATCCAAGTTCTTGACTAATATAACTAATTAATCAGTATGTATTTAAACAATGTTTAAATATGATGTGTTCGAATACATTATTACGACAATAACAATTACATACAATAGTAATTTTTTTTTATTCAATATATGTTTTAATTATTTGTTGTTGATTGAATAAATGATATGAAATATGATGTATGATTTTATAAAATATATGAACTAATATAAAAAATTAATTACTAAATATTTATTATTTTTAAACGACATTAAAAATTACTAAACATTATTTTATCTTGCACGAATGTATATAATATTTTTGTATATCATCTTCATCTTTCAAATTTTCAATGGCCTCGACGACCTCAGTGACTTGCAGTTTCTTTTTGGGTGCCGGATCCGTTCCTTGGATGGCCGTGTCGGTCTTTTTTGTAGGACAGAGACGGCACCGATCCGTCTTGGTTGTAAAATCATATTTACGGTCGGATCTGCGGGTAGCTTCATCGATGAGTTTTAGGTAAAATTGGGAGGCGAAGTATAGTTACTCGAGCCTAAACTCTTTTCTGTCCATGTGTTTTTTATCCAGGGACTCATCGATGAGTTTTCCTTGTCTATGTTCTGTCCCATTTTTGGTTTTTCTTTATTTGATATCCTCCAATATTTTATTGGTAAGAGTATAATAAATAAATCACGACCATCAAATCGATATTATACCTTTTGTAATTGTTTCAAAATGACTAACATTTTCTCTAGGAAATTAGTGGAAGTTAATTAATTATGGGCTCGTCACTTGGGGGATGAATATGTGTTGTGTATGTATAACGGAACAATAAGATTATATATAATTCTGAAAATGTGAGGAGTAAATGTTTAATGGTGTGATTCTAATCGGAAGTATTGTCATGTCTATCCTCATGATGTAGAGAGCCTAGAGACACCATTATCATGAAGAAAGAAGTATCATATGCATGAGCAACACATTAGAAATTTAACGCTCAATAGGTGAAAAATGGCTCAAAGGTTATAAAAAACATATCATAGCCGAGCTATATACGCATCTCCAATAGAAATTTATATGAACCGAATATTTTGTATTTCTTATATTTAAAGTCGGAAAGGTTTACCATATGTTGACACGTGTATATCAAAAATAAATAAGTGATCAACATGTTCATTTCACAAATATACACCATGCAATCCATATGTAGATTTTTAACATCGTATATACGATAATTAGTCAATCTGTATATATACTATCTTTAAGTTTGAAACACTGTGTACGATAGATATAAAATATGACCTAAAAAACTCGGTTAAACTGTCTACGGTTGAAATTTTACATATACAAAACCTAAAAATTTTATGTCAACATAAAAAACAAGTCTTGACAAACTTCAGTGGCACAGTAGTTGACCTAAGAGAAAATATCAATTCTCTAATTTCAACAACTGTTACATCTCCTCCATTCGTATCCCCATCATGCAACGAGAGAGAGAGAATATGTATGTTTTCTCACTTTTCTGTACTATATAAAACTTGTTATTCAAGTCTCGTTGCGTGACATGTCCATGTATTTTGATCAAACAAATGTTTACTAATACTATTTATACGTGCGTTTTTGTTATCGTGTCGATGTGTCGATTCAAACAAATGGCACGTACCATTTGACTCAAACTAGTCGTTTCCATTCAGTAAGATTTCATTGGAAAAAATGTTCCATGCCCAAGTAACCAAGTTTTATACATGTGACTGTGATTGTCCATTAATACATTCAAAGTTTACAACAAAATCATATGCACGAGTACCAAATTCTTTCTGTCCATATCGTATATATACACGAGTACATAGCTTCTTTCTGTCCACTACGGTTGCGGGTGCCACCCAGACACTGGTAGGCTCCGACCCACAAGGTACCCTCATTTTTGTGGATTTCAAGCTCAAATGAATTGATTTTGTTCTTTCGATTCTAAACTAAAATTGTTAATTGTCCCCGTAGTTGGATTCATTGACTAACTGGTCTCTCTCTATTGCGATGGCCGTCTGCATCAAGATCTTGCCAACTCTAGCGACAATGGTACCAAATTACTAATTTTAAACCCGATACAAATTGATTTTCTTGCGTACTTTTAGTTAGATTTGTTCCCATATGTAGATTCACGGATTTGCTGGTGGGTTTCAATGAACTTGTTTCTCTTAACCTACAAACGCATTTCCGAGGCCATTATCCACATGGTAAGTTTTTTCTCTTTTTTCCCTTTTTTATTAGAATAATTTACATTTAAAGTTGTTTTTCTTTTTCGGGTCTCGACTCTTATTAACAGTCAAAATTAATGTTTAATCAGTTTTACCGAACCGCCTGAGAAATGTATGCATCAATGGTTTCTCTGGATTCTGTAGATTGATGTCTACGCCAAAATTTCTTTCCATTGCCATCAGTGCCTGCACTGAGGTGTTGCCACCTCTGGGAAGAAAGGTATCGATTTTTTTTTATTTTAAATCGGATTCAAATAGTCTTTTGCGTTCTTTTAATTTAGTATTTGTTCCTCTATGTAAATTGATAGATTCGAAAAAGATTATTTTCCCTTGGCGCGTGAGATGTTACGTTCAGGACTTAGCCTTATGGTACCTTTTTTGCCCTTCATATTTTTGATGGGATCCTGTTTAAAATATAAATCCCACTTTTATTAAATACTAATAATTTAATTTTATCCCTGATTTGCAAGGTGGACAGATACGACAGTGTTTGGGTGCCGGCAGTGCCAGGGACGGGAGTGTCGGAGCTGGTAGTGCCGGAGCCATTGGACCCAATTTCGGAGGCGGTGCATCAGTTTCATCTAATATCTCATTTAAAAGCTATTCGCAAAAATCGATCCTCAAGTCCCACTGCGTGTTCTTACTCAGCTTTCTCGGCTTTTGACTCTTTTGGCTGGTGAATCCATGAGATATATCATATATATCCATTCACTCAAATGTTTAATTTAAGTTTGAGATTTTTTTACTATCTGGTAACCGAAATATTTCTTTAAATATGAACTTAACTATTGTTATTATAATCAGTACATGATGAGTGTTTATGTGCTCCTTTCATGCATGCATATTGTGTTTTATCACCACCAAAACTTTGTTCTTAAAGTCCATTTTATTTTTCATCACTAAGTTTGGATGCTGTATAAAAAACATATATTACAAATATGGCCCTATTATTTCCATTTCGTTCAATCTGGCCGGCAAACATTGATTTGCTTCATTAGGCCCATAACTTTTGGATTTTGTTCAATCAGAGTAAAAGAATGTTTATTAGCGTTCCACACTAATATTTATTGTATTTATAACAGTTAAATGTTTATGATTGATTTTTTTGGATTTAAAAAATAAAACTGCATTGTGCAGATATTTAACTGTAGTTGTTAAGACAAATTTGAGAATATTTGTTGTATTTATAACAATTAAATGTATGCGATTGATTTTTTTGGATTTTTTTTTTGTACGAAACAAATAAAGTTTTGTATTCATTACTTTTAACATATTATGTCAAAAATATCTTGACATATCTTCCAATATCTCGGAATATCATATGTAATTTTATAAATTATAAAGTAAAAAATGAAGAAATATCTTATAACATATCATGTGTATAGTATAATAATTTTTTATGAACATAAAAATACGAACTAAACTAGAGAGGAAAGACCAAGATTCATTTTTATATAATTATTTTATACATGATTTGTACTTGTTACCAATTTATGTTTGTTTGTTATGTTTACAACATATCGTATTTGTACTTCTTTTGTATGTGATTTGTTCCCCTTAATTTATGCAAGCAGTGGTGAATCTTCAGATGAAATTTTGGTGATCGAAGACAAAATCTTGAGATGAAATTTTGCAGAATTGATCGTTCTTATTATTTTTTCCGTAAATTTTTTTCATGTTAATTCAAACAAAAAGTATAACCGACCCCATTAATACAAGCAGACCCTCGATCTGATTCAAAAATAAATAAATTATCCACCCATTTTAAGAGGATTTCGATTTGCTACTATCATCATAATTCTGATTTAACGCCTTTAAATAATGATGATCTTGACAAATTAACAATTTCGATATTGTTTACATACTATAAAATTACAGTAAAATGATATTTTCCATAGGACAAATATGATATTTTGTGTTTTTGAAAGGTTAAATATGTAAATCCCCAAATTCCATATATATTGGTTTTCTTTTCCATCTTTCATGATCACTAGCTTCTCCCCCGCGCATTGCGCGGGATTTTTTTCTCTCTTTGTAATTTTTTTCTTTTCCGAGTTTGTTTTTCTTGTGAGATGTTAGATGACGGAACATAAGAAACATGACATATGGGGCAAGATTAGTTTTTATATTTGTTTTTGCATTTGATATAGCATAGGGTAATTATGTTAATTGGCTCGTATGATTGAAATGTGATGGATATCTCTTATTTGGATAGTTAACTGGCTCGTATGATTGAAATGTGATGAATCTCTCTATTTATAATTCAATCTATCGAAGTCCATTGGCACGTTACATAAAAAGAGTTATTCGTATTGCGGGATTATTGAAATTTGTTGTGTGTCATTTGTAACGAAAACAGACCTTCGTCCCTGCATCCGAAGTAAACTAACAAATTGTTGAGTGAATACTTTTCAAAGTGAAAAAGGCGCAATGGTGCACATTACCAAAATAATGCTTTTCATTTGACATCACTAACCTAAACGATTGACAATGATAATGCGCTGCGATTTTTGTTCATAGTGATAACATCTCTTGAACGTACTGCGATATTTATTTCGAAGTTCTTTTATTCCATTTTGCATAACCAGAAAACCTATTTGTATCCCTTGTTGGCTACCAAAAATAAGATCGAAATTGCTGAAAAATACGAAAACGCCCTCTGAAAAGCTCAAATTACAAAATAACCCTGCGAATTTCTGTAATTTTGGAAAAAAATACCAAATATTGGTTGATATTAGTAAGAATAAAACCGAAATCGTTGAAAATTACCAAAAAGCCCTCCAAAAAGATGAAAGTTACAAAACAAACCTTAAAAAATTCTGTAATTTCAAAAAACAATCCCAGATGTTGGATTCTTTTCTTGAAGCTTAACATATTTTTTGTAAATAATACCGAAGAACACTGGAAATTACCACAAACCTTAAAAGCTAAAAATTACAAAATAAACCTTAAAAATTATGTAGTTTAAAAATAAAACAAACTAAATTATTGTTAGTTTCTTTTAAAGCTCAACATTTCTGGTAATGAAACTGTAAACAATGAAAATTACCAAAAAGACCTCTAAAAAGCTGAAAATCACAAAATAAACCTTCAAATTATGTAATTTGAAAAAAGAATCAAAAATATTGGTTTTTTTTTTAAGTGTAACTGTTTCTGAATATAAAACCGCAATCACACAAAATTACAAAAAGCCTCGTCCATAAAATTTCAATAATTTGAAAAGATAATCCCAAATATTAGTTGTTTTTTCAAACCTGAAAAGTTCTGAATAAAGAACCAAAAAGCTCAAAAATACGAAATAGTCCTCTAAAAATCTTCAAATTATGAAATAACACTTAAAATGGATCTAAAAGTCAGAAATATCGTGCAAATGTTAACCAAAAATGACCTGATAACTTTATGGTTTCTCGACCATGTTCACTCGGCCAATCCCGTGCTTGCCACCTATTTCATTTAGTTTGGCGAGGAGATTCGCGGGTGAGAGAGATTTGCCGTTTATTGAAACAGGTACGCCTTTCTCAATCCCAATGTCCACAAACCTAAATTATGAAAAATGAAATACATGTTAATGTACGTTTTCTAGGGTTTTGGGTTGAAGGAGAAATTAACATCTGAAAAATGAAAGCAAGGAAAGTATTTTTTCCACGAATTGTTGAAAATAAGAAGGGTTAAAATAGAAAATTGAATACCTAAATTTGCTTTGAACAAAGTGTTTGGTGACTCGAGCTCGACTGTACCGAAATTTCGTGTAATATGTTCTTATCAAATCGCTCACTCATCTCGTCTGCATGAGAAATACAAATTCCTAATTATTATATCGACAAATTAATATATTGGATTTGAAAACAAATAAATAAAGGAATTGTTTGTGGGTCCTCTACGCATCTGGACATGAACTGACATAACAGAAAAGAGAGAATCGGAACCTTGTCAATCGCACATCTCCTTGGATTGCGGTGATTTCCCAAACTGGCCAGCGACATGGCAAACAAATCACCCTTGAAGACCTGAATATTTTACCAAAATGACCCCCTTGATAATTAATCAATTAATTGAATAATCAAAGTGAATAGAATTTTTTTTTTCAAAAATACAAATGAACCTGAGTTTGTAAAAAATTTCCCTAATCGTATCGCAAGTAATTAATATGTATGTGGAAGACCATAACGTCTCGAGTATGTCCAGTTCACAATGCTCGATCCATGATCTGATTGTCCATGTTGTAATTAAATAAAAATATAACAATTTTTAGGGGGGTGATTGTAATATACATAAACAATAAACAATTGGGAAAACTGAGACCTGTATTCCATGCAGCATCAACAACAATGACTTGCAGCGTTTGTTATAGTCAGACCAAATCCAGCACTTATTACCAACTCCCTCTTGAAAATCCTACAATTTACATCTATACCGTATCAGAATAACAAACCTAAAATGAGATTATTATCTATATCATACCAGAATAACAAACCTCGCCACTGCAGCCGCAATCATTGGATAGTATGCTGAAAATTTGGGGGAAAAATCATCAGAATCGATGTCTTAAACAAATTTGATCAAATTCCCAATGAAATACAACAAAACTTCCCTCAAAGGGTTACACAAATAACAAAACAATTAAGTACACACCTCATCCTCGAGCTTCGAATCCATCTCGGCTAGGGTTTGCTCCGGCGTTTGAGACGGTCCCCAACCTACCGTCAAATCTTCCCCGTTTCGTGTCGGGTTCGTGGGGCTTTCGTGCCGATTTCGCCATTATTTGACCCAATCGTTTCATCTAGGGTTAGGGTTCGAACAGCTCGAAACAGAGAAGGAGAGGGAGGCGACGCGTCTGCCATAAAGATGGCCGTCGTCCTCTGCCGTCGTCGAAATCTTTTCGCCTCCATTTTCGCCCATTTTCGCCCTCAGGGTTTTCTGACCGCTTTTTTTCTTTTTCTCGTCGCGAAATGAAGAGAGAGAGGAAGAGAGGGAGGTAAGTGGGTGAGCTCGTGAGGAGGCTGGATAGACTCGGCTCACATGAACCATATCATGATAGCATGTCGTGGTCCATATAAGCCAAGTCCAATTGAATTGTGACCGTCCGATCTTCATTAATCTTGATCCGACGGCTGAGGCGAGTCTAGTGACGTGGACGCACCAGATCACAGCGATTTTGTTAACTTTATACATAACACTAGATTTTACCCGCGCGCATTCGCGCGGGAGTTCCCCGAGGATTCTCGAGTTTGAGACTAATTTTTTTTATATTAATTTTACTTTTTTTTTTGGTTTTTTATTTCTTATTTTTAATGTTGCAAATCAGTATAATTTCTTGAATGTAAATAAAAATATCATATATGCTGGTTGCGCGCATAATATCAACAAATTATGAATATATATCGAATATAACGTATAGGAATAAAATAAACAAATCATAAGTATTTCATAACAAAGAAGCAAACAACAATATATGAATTTTAATAATAAAAGAAACAAAAAAAATTACAACAATATAAAGTTATAATTAATTAAATAATTACACAATTAAATATATCCAAACTTTTCATTTAATAATAAAATTTGCAAGTGTTATATGTTTTGCCTCAGTAAATCATGATATGTATAAATTTTACAATAAGTACTATTTGAATTTTTCAAGAGCCGGATTTCTTGAACAATTCAAATAATCCTTGTTGTAGAATTTGTTTATTTTTCATACATCATCGGCAAAATCAAGACGGCAACAATGATGATGATGATGATGATGATGATGATGATGATGATGATGATATGATGATGATGATGATGATGATGATGGTGGTGGTGGTAGTGGTGGTACTCATTTTTGTGTTCGTTTTTGTTTCGAATTGGTGCTTGTGCATTTCTTCATACATATATTTTCTATTTTTTTTTGTAATCGTGACTTCAAATTGATGAGTGTTTCGTTATTTAACATGGCACGATACATGTGATTTATATTGGAGGGGTATACATGTGAAATTGAGCCAAAAAAACAAATAAACAAAAAGCATTACCAATATCAATAATGAATTACCAAATAATATCTGAGTTTCATATTCATTTCTCTGGAACCAGACCTGTAAAACCCTCAAAAAATTAGGCCAATTGACGTCAAATTGAGAAACATTATCAACACCACTTTCTCTCCCTCCATTTTGACTCTTCATTTCTTCATTTCTCTGCCAATGCCAATCCCAGTCCCACTTATTTAGGGTTTGGATTTTTAGATCTATTTGAATTTGAATTTGAATTACTGTTTCGTTTTTTAGGTTTTAACATTTCAATTAGTTCTAAGCATGGAGGCACAACAGTATATACGATTTGGAATAATACCTTGAAAGTGAAAATCATATATATTTCAAATTTTACATATCATTTTTGGGGTCCTCATCAAGGCCAATTCTTTTAATCTGGAGAAATTAAGTGTTTAAAAAATATAAGAAGAATGAGAAACACCAAAGAATGAGCAACACTGAATATTTTATAAGATATTATCCACTATGGTACGATAATTTTTTTTTAACCATAAAATTTTTATACGACCAAAATAGGAAAAAAGAAAAGGATACCTCTTCTTCATGAGTTCTCTTTGCACCAGTCAAATTAAAAAGAACACAAGACAAATATTAAATTACTATATTCAAACAATACAAATTTAGTTTCGGCAAGTTGAGAAATTAGCATTGCTCCCTTGAGATGTACCAGGTAAGTTTGAATAAATATCTTGAGAAATTAATAATATGCACCATGTCCCATTAATAATTTAATACTGTAGTCTCAACTCCATCTGGGTCCTAGCTTTTCTTGTGTTCCAAGAAACCTAACAGTAACATCCATAGCTGTCAAATACATGAATGATGAATGTGTGAACTGTGAAGCGAGTGACTTTTTTATGTGATTTTGAACAATGAAATCCAAGGCCTGGCCCATACACGCATTCAAAGAATAGCAGGGATTAAAGTTTGTATATTTAATGTACAAAATGGATCATAAAATCAATATAAAAATGATGAAATTGTAATCTTATTGTATGTGACTATGTGAGTGTGACACATTAATAAGATAATGTGACATAAAATATATAGTATCAAGTGAAGATTTTGGGTCAGAAAAATTGTATCAATAACAAACCTGAAATTGAAATACAAGATCTACATCCCTGAAAAATATTTTGATATATCAAAAAAATATTGATTTTAAAATGTAAACATTAAATTACTTGATAGAAAGGTGGCCATGTATAAAGCCATTGGAACATTTGTTACAAGTACAAAACCTGATTATAAAAATAAATATCGTTATACCCGTACAAAATACGAGAAATATCACCAATAACCCTCCTCTTCTTCTGATGTACCTTGAGTCTTACTTACTTGATGTACCTTGTTTGCCTTGTAAAACTATTTTAATTCAATCAAAATAGATCCACGCGAGCACGTTTCGCGCTCTAGGATCTACTTCAAAAAAAAAAAAACCTTCTAGAGAAAATAACGAAATAATGGGTATATATGATAATTTTATATTTTGTAGGGGTATACGGGATACTTTGAGAATTTAATTGCGCCAAAATAAAAAAGAAAGGGAAAGATTGCCAGTACCTAATTTATGAACTTTCTTTTCTCTATGATTGTTGTAAATTTAACTTTTGAAAATTAACTGGTACGATGACCCGCGTACCATACATAAATCAACCCGCTAAGCATGTCAGAGCAAGAATAAATGATCTGTGTAAATAAAGAATATATAAAAAGATAAGATGATGCTGATGTGTCATTATTCAATTTCAAACTCTAAGAAAATAAATTTGTTTCTTGGTGTCTTTGCTTGAATTTAAACAAAAACAAATAGATATTTGCACAAAAGATTTAGATATTCAAATCAAGAGAGCTTACTTGTTGTGATAAGAAAATTATGATTGAAGAGATATTATTATATACTAGATTTAGATATTAATGCAAGGATAATATCCGGATTCAAATCTGGATTTTATATCTGTTTTAAACTATATATTAACATTATGTCGAATAAATAAATAAATAATTTGAATCCATAATCACAAATATATATTAAATAAAATAATATGATTTGCTAATATCATATATTTTGTATATATATAACAAATATTTATAACATATTATTTGTTTTAGTAAGTAACTTGAGGTGAAATATCACTCAAAAGTTCAATGATATAACCATAAAAACTAACTTGAGGTGAAATCAAATAAATAACCGACACATTTGCTCTTAATTAGTGTTATCGGACATATAATTGGCATATATCTGTGCTTTGATAAAAATAACTTTATTTAGTTTGCACATTTGCTCTTAATAGAAATAACTTTTTGTTCAAAACAAAACTCAAACAGAAAAAAAATAACTTTTTGTTCTTTTTCCTGATTGATGAATATCATTTGGTTATTGCAGATTCAGTTTTTGCCATACGTTAGATTGAGATTACACAAGAAGAAGTATAAGGAGAAGAAAATGTTACTTCTTCCATGATCTCATCTCAACAAAACGTCCTAACCCATTGTTACTTTAATAGTGATGAATCTTTTTTTAGTTAAAATATGTAGATCGGATTTTGTGTTTGTTCAAAAAGTTGGGTGGATTTGGTTTCCATAAAAATAAAAATAGATGCATTATGATTTAATCTAATATGATAAAAACCTCAATTTAACTAGAGAAATACCCGCGCTTCGCAGCTCGGTCAAATATTTATAACTGAATTAACATAGAATTGTTTTTGATATATCATTTTAATATTACTTCTTGCAAGATTAAATGTGAATTATATTATATCAGTTTGGATAAGTTGGTCAAATAAAAAAACAGAGATAATGTAGCGGTCTTGTAGGGTTGATATTCACATATTTGGCGCAAGTAGCACATGAGGTTATTTGGTAGAGTTCATATAAATTCAAGATTCTTAGAATTTGTAATTTAGAACATTTTAATTTTTTTTTATATATTATGTAATAATATACACAGAGACATGACAATAGAATTTTTTTTTAATATATAGTCAAATTCAGGCTTATAAATATTCTAATTTCTCAATCATACGACCTATTTACAAGGAGCTTATAAATAACCAATTTTGAAATTCAACTCTTAGTTTAACATTAAACAATTTGAAATTAGTGATTTGAAGATGCACACAAGATTGGATGTCAATAATCTCTTTACATCACAATAAACTCCCAAATGTTATAAGATTTAACCACTTCATATTATTCAGTATACTTCTAATATCTTAATATTTTCTTAATTCAAGAATGGTTGAGTTTGGCCTTTACGAACTCTTTACTACAACAATGGTTGAGTTTAACCTACGTGGTTTCACATCAGGCTTCTCTTGTTCAGAACAGAAAAAACCGACTCCTAAATTGACCTCTTTTGGAGGAGAGTATTGTATCCAAAAATTGATAGGAAACTCAGGCTCACGGTTCCAAATCTTACTCACCGAATAGCCCCTCAGTCTCACGGCTCCAGAAACTTTTTTACGATAGTAAAGATGATTTGTTGTTGCTTATCAAGAGGAACTATTATATCTTTTTCATGGATATGGCTTAATCTAATCAACACACTGCAACTCTGACGAAGGTTTTTATATATTAATCATCAAGATTATTTGTTGCAAGATCATTTGTCTTTTGATATATTGATATGAAGAAATTTTTTATATATTAATCATGAACGTGTTACCAGAAAATAGGGGTGGGCAAATAGTTCGGTTTATTTGGGAACCGAACCGAACCGGTCGAATTCGATTTAATCGGTTCGGTTTTTCGATTTATTTGGTTCGGTTCAGTTCAAAATTTGATATTGTTCGGTTTATTCGGTTCGGTTCGGTTTTGATATTTTCAGAACCGATTAAACCGAACCGACCGAATTAATACTATTTTTTATTTTTTCTATTATATTCATTTAAAAAAATTAAAATTAAATATTGTAAAATTAGAAATAACGTAAGTATATTTTATATGATTTTGTTTTTATATTTTTTTTAAATAATATTTGAATTTTAACATTATAAAACTTCTAATTCGGTTCAACCGAATAAATCGAATAAGAAATTCGGTTTATTCAGTTCGGATTTAAATTGGTTCAAATTTTATTCGGTTCGGTTCGGTTTGAATCTAGTCCGGTTTGGTTAAATTATGTTTGCTCTTATTTGATTAGGTTCGGTTCAACTGAATACCCATGCCTAACCAGAAAGTTTTATAAATGTCAAAGTCCTCCTTCACCAACAATTAACATGTGCTAAATAATAATGCATCGTTAGTTCATATTTCGAACATTTTTATTTGAGGAAATATGGAGAGGACTCGAAGTCCCACTTTCATTAATTTATAAATATCAAAAACTATTAACAATGTTTTCATATTTCGTTACAATACATCCCATTAATGTTGCCCATTTTAATTGCATACATACATGTACATTTTAATTAGCTGAACTTCGCAACACGCAGACAATTCCACGCAAAAAAATTCCGTTTGCCCATTTTAATTTCAGATAAAGTCGACAAAACATCCTCGCTCTTCGATAGCGCATCACCTCATAGTTGACCTACACAAAATCAATACAAAAAAATTAACAAAAATAAAAACGACTCGAAGAAAAATTGTTATCATTACCAAAACAACCTTGAAATTGTTCCAAATCACGCATATAACCATGAGAAGACTCGAATTGTGTTCGGACACACCGTGTTGGTATGTGAGTCATGGAACCGAATTCCATAACAGCCATCTTGAGATGGTCCTCACTGGTACCGATACCATCCTCTCTCTCCTATTGCATCAACACCTCATAGTTGGCCTACACAAAACCAATACAAAAAGAACAAATAAAAATAAAAAAGGACTACGACAGAAATTGTAATGTTCACCAAAACAAACCTGAATTTGTTCCAAATCACGCATATCACGATGAAAAGACTCGACTCGTACCATATTACCATATTAGAGCCGTCTCGGATTTGCTCCAAGTTGCACCGCTTTCGTCTCCGCTAGGGTTTCGTTCGAACATAATGACTTGGATTTTGTCGCCTGAGCATAACTCGTGAATCGCCTCTTCTTCGCCCCTTCCTTCTCTTCGCGTTGGTCGCGTCCAGGGTTTTCTTTTCCCTCTGCTCTCGAGAATCACCTCTTCCGTTTAATCTCAAGATTTCCCCAATTGTCCTCATGCCATGTCACATCACGCTGCATAAAATTAATACATGACATTTTACATTTAGGGGCTGTTTGTTTTGATGTAAGTGTGGCAGTTTGTAACTGTAGTTACTGTATTAGTGCATTTTACATTGTTTGGTTTGATGTATTTTATCAAACTTCCGTAACTCATTTTACATCCTCACCGTCTTTTCCTGCAACTCAACATTCCTTCCAAGTTACGGGAAGTGGAGAAACATCACACAGAAAACCTTGGCGGGAGAAACATCACAAAGAAAAACCACTGCGTTCAGCCCTCTCTTCTGCTCGCTCCAGAGTACCACAACCTCGTCCTCGTCCTCTTGGTCTCTACACCGAGCAACTCTCCAGTACCTCCTTCACTTCCCCTCGCCATCTCAATCAGTGCAGGTTCCTCTCTTTTACATCTTGTTATTAGGGTTTCAGCTCGTCTCTCCCCTCTGCCTGCTACAGTGCCTCCGTAAGTATCAATGTTTTCTGCTCGTCTCTCCCCGCCAAGCAATAAATCAATCAATTCTGTTGTTTTTCTGCTCGTCTCTCCCCTCCAACTCTTAAGTATCGATGTTTACTTTATGGTTTCAGTTCGTCTCTCCCCTTCTGCTCGTTAGCAATTCTGTAAATCAATCAATCAATTTCGTAATTAGTCTTGAACATCAAATTATTGTTTTAACAATCAATTTTGTAATTAATCTCTCCCCTCCAACTCTGTAATTAGTCTCTCCCCTCCAATTTTGTAATCAATCAATTTTTCCTTGGTGATTAATTTTTGATTAAGCAATCAATTTTGTAATCAATCAATCAATTTAGCAATTAGTCTTGAACATCAAATTGTTGTTTTAACAATCAATTTTGTAATTAGTCTCTCCCCTTCAATTTTTTAATCAATCAATTTTTCCTTGGTGATTAATTTCTGATTAATTTGGTGATCAATCAATTTTGTAATCAATCAATTTTGTAATCAATCAATCAATTTCGTAATTAGTCTTGAACATCAAATTACGAAAGATACATTTCTGATTAATTTGGTGATTTGTATAGGTTTTCAAAATGTCAATCGAAGACCAACGTGCGGCTGCTTTAGGTGCTTTAGTGGGAGGTTTTATCATTTCGATGCTTCTCAAAAAAATTGAAGGAGGGCAAGCAAGCATTTCAAAGGATATAATTGACAAAAGACATTTCATCCGAAATTCGTACATAATAAGAGTGATTCATGAGTCCGATGTTGGATGTGTTGCGATGACCCGATTGAGAAGAAGTGCATTTTGTGGATTATGTGATATCATGAAAAATAGGAAATTAATGTGGGATACATTGCATGTCACACTTGAGGAGCAAATGGCCATATTTTTTGCACGTCATAGCTCATAGTGTGAGAACTTTTGTAATTTGAAATTAAATTAAAAAAATATTGGAATTTCATAATTCAATTACATCAAGCCAAACAAAATAAAATAAAACATGGTAGTTATTTTTACATCAATCCAAACATTATAATTAGAAGTGCAGTTACGAAAAATTGACTTACGGAAGGTGAATTTACTTCATGTAATTTGTAACACAGTCATCCAAACAAGCCCTTATATACTTCAAAACCTCAAAATAACCAAAGAACACCCCAAAATATAGCAAAACATTTTCGTGAGATTTATAAGTAATGAGTAATAATAAATCATACTTTTGGTAGAAAAATTTCAGGTCTAAGTATAGGATGTTTATGTCGAAACTTT
Organism: Luzula sylvatica; assembly: GCA_946800325.1. Lineage (NCBI taxonomy): Eukaryota > Viridiplantae > Streptophyta > Magnoliopsida > Poales > Juncaceae > Luzula > Luzula sylvatica. The sequence continues at coordinate 70,365,627 of OX326959.1, read as the reverse complement.
ATCATTTCAGAGGTATATCGAAAATGCCCCTCTCTCATTCCTTCCAACTGCTAAACAAAATGAAAATTAAATTAAAAAATTGTTTAATTAACATGTTTATGAAATGATATAAATAAAATTAGGATTATACCGAGCCCAACAGATGGCCCACCGTCCATGAGTTACCCTTTATTCGCAAGTGCTACATCTTTTCTCGCCTCTGTTGAAGCCACAGTTGGCTAAGTTATTAAAAATAAAAATTATTACTTTATGAATAAACTCTATATCATAAGAAAGAGATTATTATTATTATTAAAACATTAAAGTACCTTTAAACATGCACAGCCTACTATTCATGCAACTAATATTACTGCATCGGGATGGCTCGCAACCTATCATAAAGATAGATAATAATTATTATCAAAATAAACAATAAATTAAAAAATTAATTACAGACCTCTACGACAGTCTATTATTGCAAAACAAATCCATGTAAGGGAAAGTAGAAAGAAATGGCTGAAAAATTGTAACAAATACTAATTGTGACAGCATGTTTATAAGATATTCAAATTTAATCGTCCCCGTAATTGCATTATCGTAATTATAGGCGACGAAATCAGGGGCAGGACCAGAACAGATCGTATTTATAGGTGACGAAATCAGCAGAAGCAACATAATTAATTGTATTATTTTTTTTTAGTCGAATACCAAAGTGGTATCCAGTCATTTTTGTAATATAAAGATAAAATGTTATTTACATAATTAATTAATTGAATTATTAAACCATAACAAATTTTTTTTTTAAATATGATCTTCAAAAACATATAACCATTCCAAACTAAATTATCACCTTCTGTTTAAAGAGTCTTGTTCAAACCACTGTTGTAAAAAACGGTGAAAAACGGTGTTTCGGTGAAAAAAACATTCCGTTTTTTACAAGACGATTTGAAAAAACGGTCAAACGTTTTTTTACCGTGTTTGACCGTTTTTTTTTGGGAAAAAACGTTTTTCGGTTCGAAAAACGGCCGTTTTTCACAACAAAAAAAATGGAATTTTGATTATTTACCGTTTTTCAGTCCATTTTTTTTTCCAGCCCAATAAAATTACCATTTTCTTTTTACTTACGATTGTCCCAAATGATGTTAATGAATTTACTATTTAGTTTATGTTTAGATTTAAGTTTATATTTTGATGTTACGTTTTGTTGGACATTCGTTTTGATGTTACGTTTATGTTAGACATTCGTTTTGACGTTATGTTTTATGTTGGATTTTGTTTATGTTATTTTTTTTTATTAAAAAAATTAAATTATTATATATTTTTTTGGTTTCATTTATACATTTTAAGTAATTATTATCGATTTCGGTGACCGTTTTTTCACCGTTTTTTCATCGTTTTTTCACCGTTTTACGGTAATTCCGTTTACGATCCCCGACCGTTCCTTACCGTTTTCCGTATTTTACAACATTGGTTCAAACCATGTGAGAACAGAGGGAATTGTGAGGCACATTGTACATATTTCAAAATATATATAAATTGTTAATTAAAAATGTAGAAATATAATATTGGTTTTTAACCTACATAATCAGGTTTTACACAAAGATCTAACATCTTGAATCAATCAAGATAATTTCATGAAACAAATGATTTAACATAATCAAATAAATCGAGAAATTTTGAAACGTGTCTTTCATGTTTTTAATCTATCTAAACAGTGATGTTCAAAATGTGCACAATAAACCAACCAAACTTTATTAACCAAGATAATTTTATGAATCAAATAACTAACATAACAAGATGAACCAAATTCAACGCGACTCTTTATTAGACAGATTAAGCGAGACAATAATATGTACTTAAAATTAAGAATTATCCATACTTTATTCATTTTTGGAAAAATAATAATAGTAAGGCGTAATAAAACTAAACCAGGGTATTTGTCAAAATTGCGGAATTTAATCATATACTATTAAATAAGCCAACTCGGAATTTGAATTTAGTAAGAACAAATGTTAGCATTATGTAATATAATGAAGTGATCAAAGGGATTTAGCTTTATAAAACTAACTATCAAGCGATTACTCGTGCAAGAGGTTGCGAGATCAAAACTCAGCGAACTCGATTTCTTTGAAAATAGACGAGGCATATATGAGTCCATCCTATAATACAAAAAAAATATCATCTCGAAAAACAAGTGAATAATCGGACCAAAGTATTTGAAACGATGACAAAACAAAACGACAATAAAGTGGTCTGGCGCGCTTGAGGTTGTTCGAGACCGTGCATGTGACAATTTGTTTGTTGATTAATATTCATCCATGAATTATCATATGAAAAATTTGTAGCAGTAATTCTTGGATGAATGTTGCACGCCAAGATAAAATTATTTTGTAACAGTAAAGCTTAAAATGATTTATTGAGTCTGTCTACTGTAGGCTGTAGGCTGTAGGCTGTAGGCTGTAGGGCTGTAGTGTAGATAAATTATCCATTAAGGGGCCGTTTGGCAAGCGGAATTAGTAGAGTGGAATTGGATTATAAGGTGGAGGAGAAAAAAATTCTGGAATTAGTAATTCCACAGTTTGTTTGGATGTCCGAATTATAAAATACTGGAAAGTATAATTCTTTGTTTGGTTGGTTAGAAAAATTCTGGAATTTCATTATTGAAAATATAGAACAAATGTTTGATTAAAATTAACACAATATAATAGTATTTTCATATAATATTAAATTATTATAATATTATTATTATAATATTATTATTATTATGTTATTATATTCTTCTTCTTCTTATTATTATTATTATTATTATTATTATTATTATTATTATTATTATTATTATTATTATTATTGTTGATGTTGTTATGGTATTATAATATTATATTATTATAATGTTATAATATTATTATGATTAATTGTAATTATGATTATTATTATTATTATTAAAATTATTATTATTGTTGTTGTTGTTGTTGTTGTTGTTGTTGTTGTTGTTGTTGTTGTTGTTATTATTATTATATTATATTATTACAATATTATTATTGTAATCAAATTAGTATAAATAAATAAATAATATGATTATAATATAACATTATTAAAATATAAAATCATCATAATATTATTAATTGTAGTAATTTTATTGTACTAATTTTAATATTATAATTTTAAGTATAATAATAATATAATATTAATTATAATTATAATATATATTCATAATACTTATATTAATATTAATATTAAAATATTGTAAATAATAATAATATAATATTAATAGTTTTATATTAATGCTATTATATTAGCATATTCATATAATATACTATTATAATATTAACATACTAATATTATTAATATTGTTAATATATTAATATTATTTATATTAATAATAATATAATATATTAATATTACATAAATATATTAAAATAATATAAACATATTAATATTAATATTAATAAATTATTGTATTATTAACTAATAATATATTAATATTAATATTAATAATATATTAATATTAATATTAATAATATATTAATATTAATATTAATAATATATTAATATTAATAATGTACTCTAATATTAATATTTTTATTTAGTATATTAATATTAATATTTATATAAATATATTGAAATAATATTAACATATTGCTATTAATATATTATAATATTAATTTAATATTAATTTAATAGTATACTATTAATAATAATAATATTAATTATTAATATTAATATATTAATATTGATATTGGTATTAATATTATTATTATTATTATTATTATTTCCCTATTAAATATCCATGTAATACATTACTGTAGTATATAGTACTAATATTATAATTATATTATAATATTATATTGATATAATACACTATTATAATAATACTAAATGTATTGCTATATTATAATAATGTTTTATTGATATAATAATATTTTTTATAGTGATAAATATAATATATTATTGATTAAATGTTTTCCTCCACTTTGGCACTCCTCAAATTTGTGGAATCAAAATTTGCTAGAATAATGGAATTAGAAGATTCAAGAATTATATATTTCCATTTTTTTATACCCACCAAACAAAGAATTTAACTTTGCATCATTTTAAAATACTAATTCCATTCAAAATTCCACCATCCAAACACCCCCTAAATTGACTACTTGATTTATTGAGTCTTGGCCACTTGAGATAATGAATTGTTGGCTAGGAGTAGGACTGTAACGTGGGGGAATGGAAGGAGTAAGGAGTCATTTAACCCACTTAGATAGAAATCTCAACATATTAATTTGTGAGATATCTAAGGCCTTAGCATGTTGGACCTCCATTTTTAGCAAATTTAAAATGTTGGACCTCCATTTACTATTAGACCCAATAAATAGGCTTTTTAATTTTGGAAATATTAAGTGAATGTGATAGAATTGTAATACATGACATATTTTACTTGTGCCAGTAATACATGATTCATTATTTTTGTATGTATACAAAACATAAATAGAAAAAATAAATATTGGGGGTTTTTGGACAGGTTTCGGATAATACATGACATTTTTTTTTTTGAAAGAATGATTTAGGTTAATTAAATATTGTTTATTTGTCCCTGAAAATAGAAGTTAAATGGATCACCATTAAATATCCATGATCCAATGAAATTATCATTGTCAAATTATGTATGAAACGAACTCCAAAATCCAAAACCAAATATTTTTGAAGTTTGAATGAACCTAAAGTAAACAAGTAACGAAAATTCATAGAAGAAACGTAATGAAAATATGCAAAAAAAAAAATTGAAAACAAAGTAAATAAATAAAATATGTCATGGAAATTTATAGAAAATTACTTCATAAACATATCAATAAAGAAAAAAAAAATTACAATTTGCAAAATAATAAGAACTGAACCACCTATAAAAAAATACGAACCAATGAATTTAGAGATTAAATTATAAATAATGAAAAAAATTCAAGGATTAAAGAATAAAAGATTTATATCAACATTGAAACTTACAAAAAAGAAAATATTAGTATGTTAAAATTTAAGAAATAATAATAAGCAAAGCCTACAAAAAATATGAATCACTAATGTCTGGAAATAATAAAAATTTAGAAAAATATCTTAACTATAATTATTTACTAACGATGAATTTAGAGATTAAATAATAAATAATTGATAAAACACTAAAACTGAAATGAAAAAGAAGAAAAATTTGTATACATATTTTTTTTTAAAAACACAATATTATGTTCAATTTACCAAATAATAAAAGCAAAAAAAACTATGAAAATATGAAGCGCCACTAATGTCTTAAAAAAATTAGGAAAAAAGTCGTAACTATAATACCGATGAAAGATCAAATTTCCCAATTAAAGAACACATTATAAAAGAATAAGTTCTATTTTTTGGGGAAAATAAAGAAAAGCCACTAAACAATGTTTAAAAGAGGAGTAACTTACATTATAGGAGTAGTAAATTGCACAAATTATAATCCAAAGGAAAAGTTTTAACAAACATGAAAAAGTTGCTACAAAAATATAAAAATAAAATAAAAAGAACAAATCCAGACTACAAATTGGTAAAAAAATTGACCAAGAACTAAAAAATATATATATAGCACTAATTTCTGAAAAACTACGGTAAAACATTTAGCCGAATATTGCATTCGAAATATGCAGATAAGAATTGGTAATGTAGGAAAAAATAAAATTAAAATTTGCAGATAAAAGGATTGGTAATGTATGAAAAAATAAAATTGGAATGGATAAAAATAAATTATGTACCTCAGCCAAAGAACTCGACAATTTTGTGGAAGAAAACTCGAATTCTGTCTCTTCTTAAGTTTGACGCAATAAAATACAGGCTAACACAAAAACAATTGATCATTAATTAATTAGTTTACTTGTAAAAAAAAAAAAATGTTTGCATTATAGTTCTAATTCAAACCAATTATAGTTCTCCAAAAATAACTGAATTGTAATTAGGAAACAAAACAAAAGATCGTAATTAATATTCAGAATTCTTTAAGAAACTAATCACCAAAAATTCATAGTTCTTCTGACCAACCAAGTAAGTAGCACATTGAAAAAAACTCAAATAAATTTACCTCTAATTAGATAAAACTCCTTTCAGACATTTGATCGAACAACATTAGGGCCTCTTTTCTTCATCTGAATTTTTCAGAGGTACCAGCATCAATCATCATCAAACCTGGTTCTTCAATTTAAGTCTTCATCTGAATTTTTCAGAGGTACGAGCATCAATCATCATCAAACCTGGTTCATCAATTTAAGTCTTCATCTGAATTTTTGAGGTAATTTCATTTATCTTTTTTTTTTATATATTCATTGTATTTCAAGAAATTAGATAGAATGGAGATTAATTGAAGTATGTAAGTACAGATATATTTTCGAATTTGTAGAGGCGTGGATATTTCAGGATTTTTATTTTTAATTTTACCTTGTTGACACCCATCCGAACTCTCATTTTGTCTTGATTGTGTAAGAGGCCATTGGATGAAGCCAACTCTTCTGTAATTCCTTTAAGAGTCGAGATTTTATAACTTGTCACTATATGCTATATCACTATATCTCTTCAAGTTTCGAGCTATATCTCCAAGTTTCCGTGGCATATATATTTTTGTTAGTGGAAAAATGACCATATTTGATTTAAATGATTATATCTGATTTAGATATTTACCATCCCAAATACCCAAAATATCATAGTTATCAGTCGAATAATAGAAATATTATATTAAATATCCATAACATTATATTACCTTAGAAAAACTTACAAGATATAAATAAATCCAAAATATAATAACAATAACAATACTATGGGATATACATATTTATAGACATATTTACCTTCCTAAAAACCCAAGATATCATATTTATCATTAGAGAAAGAAGATATATATCATATTTACCCATCAAAAAATCTAAAATATCCTTTTTACCCTTGAAAAACCTAAAAAATATGAAAAATATCCAAATTAAAGACGACGACAACAATAATAATAATAATAATAAGCGGATTTACATATTTCCCTTCTAAAAATCTAAAAATATGATATTAATCATTTGAACAAAATAAAAATATGACTTGCAGTTAAAAAGTATTTAAACGAAACAATTAAAATAAGTCTTTTAAGATAATACTTTTATAAAATTGCTTTGCAATAGAAAGAAATTGAAATAGGAAAAATCAGTTTTGAAATAAAATAAAAAACTAAAAATAAAATTAATTCAAATACAAAAAGTTTTACAATAAAAAAAGGTTTAAATGATTAATTGGGTTGATGATTGTTATTTGTAGATTCTTGGGTGTAAACAATTTTATCTATTTAAAGAAATGAAGTGTTAAAATTTATTATAATCTTTAGATCCTCAAATGAATAATTTATATTTTTTAGATTTTTTAGATGATGTGATGCAAGATACGAGAAAAAAAAAATGTATGTAAGATCATATATAAATATAAATGCGAGAATTTTTTTTGAAAGTACAAATATACTCATCACTGGTGGTGCTTATGCGATCTCAATCATCCTAAAATATTTATTTTTGTTGGGCCAGGAGAGTATTGCAAGAAAATGAAATCATTATCCAATTAAATCCAAATGTTTTTTTATCCAGCCCAAAAGAATACTTATATTTTATTTTCCACAAGAAATAGTAATATAGGATCATTATATTATTTTCGATGATTAGATTTTGTTAGGTGAGTTATCTTTTTTAATTTAATGAATATATTTGAGGAGTTGTTTGATCAAAATTAACACCATCGTTAGTAGAACACTTGTTATTTATAAAGCCTTGCCTCTTTCATCCATGTTTATTGTTAGGCCGAATTAATTCATTTGGGCTTTGAAAGAAAATAAGCATTAACCTGCAAATATGAAATATAATCACAAATCGAAATCGAAATGATATCAACTCGCATTTCATGGACTCATGCATCATGTGTGATGTACCACTAAAAGTTGCTTTCAAATGCGAGTCGTGTGATATTATTCATAATATAGGATTATCCAATTATTTAAGGCTATTATATATAGACGACACGAAACATATATGTTTTTTATGAAATTTATTAAAATATTGTATTATAATACAATCATTCGCAAAAGTTGTAAGGATAAGGTATTGGAGAAAATCATGTTAAAAACTAGAAAAAGATGCGAGAATAAGAAATTTAATTATGGTTATAGGAGATAAAAGCAAGTTTTGGTCTGAAGGTATTTAGGATTTAATAATTTTTAGCTAGTGTAGGACAAATACCTTCAAAAAAATTTGCTTAATTATTATAAAAATATCTTGAAATTAATAAAACAATAGAAATAGGACTTATGAGCCTATTCTATTTAGGATTTGAAATTTGCTTAATTTTTGTACCAAATTTTATTTTATGTGACACTCGTAATATTTTATCTCTTCTAATCATTTTGCAAAGACATAAAATCATTTTGAAATATTTTATCTCTTCTAATCTCTGATTTTAGGAGAGTTTGTGATTCTGGAATGTAATATTTCAATTGAGCGAGCATATCACCCTCCCTTCAAAAAAATAAAATATATAATGCTATGTTAATGTTCACAAAATGTTTGAATTAAATGTTTTTAGAACCAAAATTTAATCTAGTACAGCGTGCCTTAATTAAGGTTAAATGACATGTTTGTGTTTATGGTGATATATTGTTAAACTGAGTCAAAATATATTAATAAAAAATTATCAATAAGTACGGTTGAGTTACGAGAAGTACGGTTGAGTTACGAGAAGTTGCATATTTTTAAACGGAAACTTAAACTTTAAGGTATCATATATTTAAAATTTAAAATGAAAGCTTAAAACTTTAAAGGGCATATTCCGATATTATCTGGCCAAATTGTTCGAATTCATAAAAAAAAATAAAAAAAAATCGAACACAATATACTAGAGATACAAATATATATATATACAAATTTTGAACAAGATGTATATGTATAATAAACATGAAGAAAATCTTATTGGTTTTGAGATTAAGACATCATATAAATATACTCATTGGTGATGCAGCGTAGTGATGAAATATTGATTCATAAATGATTATCTAAATCATTTTAGAATAGTCATTTTTATTTGTAAAGGAGGCTATTGCAAAGAGAATGAAGTCATTATCCAATTAAGCCCAAATCAATTACGAAAATTTGAACATTCTTCGTTTAGAAAAAACTATGAAACACCAATAAAATTCTTCATTATTATTGATAATATAATTGAAATAAGCATTATTGATGGTATAATTGAATAGAATTAAGTTTTCGTTTACAATTAATTCAGCCAATTATAACTAAATAAATTTTAATATTGCTAGAGCATGCAGTTATTTCGACTAGTGGCACAAAATAATTCAATCCACTTGTCAATATTTTTGGAAAGAATATAAAAACGGAAAGGGTGATAATATTCATGAAATCAAAATCTCGAGAGAAATCCTAGTCATTGTGGATGTGGTGAGTTTATTAATCAAGATAATTGGCAAGTTTTATTCCAGATTCCGCAAACTTCAAACGATTCCAACTCGTGTGACCGATTGTTATATTAATATTGAGCGGTATTAGACTAGCACATATTTATAAAGTCGTTCGGTATCGATATAACGTGATAAATCAATATCGACAATCTTGTAAGCGTTCATTTGGAAAAGTGAATCGAGCCACAAAGACACAAGTTGATTGCATGTCATTTCGAAGACATATCTACTCGTGAAAGTCGAATTGGTCGACTATCGAGTCAAAATACAGTTAAATCTCAAGCAATTATTTACGGAACCCCACAATTATTTTTGTTGTTAGTAAAATTGATTGATTCAATATCATTTTTTTATTTTAGTTATATTTATTTTGTAATTTCAATTATTTTGTTAATTAATACAATCCACTAACATATTGAATTTATTTTGACCCAAATTAAAAAAATTAAACTGTAAATTTGCCTATTCATCGTGAGACTATTACCGACGGCCAGTAGGTGTAGGTCAGAAATGACCCAACGGGTCAAACAATTGTGTCCAGCCGTCGGTAATGAGCTATTTGCGATAGCAAATATTGCGTCTGCCCGTCGGTGAAAGGGATCACTTCATTCCTCGCCAGGCTTAAATCTGTTGTAGTGAAATAGGCGGGCTTTCATACCTCGCCAGGCTCACTTTCATTCCCCGTCTTTTTTAATTAATACTTAACCGCCAGAATTAACCAATGGGAATAAAATTAAGGGAGGCACACTTCCATACTCATGCCTTTTTACAAATGGCGCAATTTCATACCCCGCAAAAGACATATTTGGAATTTTTTCTAAAACTTGGTTATTTCGTTAATTAACTTTGTACACTTGGTTAGAATTGAAAATTTTCCATATATAAATGCTAACAAAAATTCATAAAAAGAATCCAAAAAAGAATCCAAAAACCAAAATATATTATTGAAATTAACAAAATATATTATTGTATTTAGCAAAATATACTATTGAAAATGTATTATTTTATTCTGAATTTTAACTATGTTAACATATTGGATTCATCAATATATTTTGCTAGTTTCATCAGTATATTTTGCACGCGTGAATTCTTTTTGGATTCTTTTTTCGGATTCTCCTTATCAAACATATATATATTTTGACTTGCTAAATTACTTTGACTTGCTCTTTTTTTGTGTATTTTTATAAAAGGTAGTCATATACTCATATGTAATGTACCTAACATGAGAGGTCCCACCTATAAAAGGCAGGTAATTCTCTGTTGTTTTTTGTTTAGATGAGAACCTTTTACTTTGCAAGACAACTTCCTCTTCTGGCCCATTGTTTTAGCCCAATCCTTTGTTGTTTTTAAAGGCCCATCCTTTTAAAATGGTAAAGCCTTACTAACAAAACTCAAAAGAGTTCATATATGTAGCTTTTAGTAATTTCATTTACTAATTTCATTTTAGTCATTTCATTTCAAATATGGTCAAACATGAATTGTAATTAAGTAGAAACTATAATTAGAGTACCGGTTAGAAAAATGTGACATATTTTCTGAACTTGTAATATGAAGTGTGATACAACTTACAAGTGTCGTTCTCGTTTAATTTGCTAGTATATTGTTTTTCACATGAACCCGTACGAGTCCGAAGTTCTATTTATATCAACCAATTTTAGGGATGTAAGGAAGAAGTTGCATCAGATGCATGGCAGGTTTGTAATTCGGTTTACTCTAACATCTTAAAATTACTCCAATAAAACCACTCTATTGTTTATTGACATTATTGTTTATACTGCTAAAGCTAGAGAAATAATGCTTAAATAGGATTTTAAGATTAAAAAAAAAACTAAACATATTCTAGTGACAACACATTTAAAGTATATTAGCGTGTTAGAAATCTTTCAAGGGTCAACCAAATGAGTTTTTTTTTCTTTTTAGTAAGGAGAATGTTGCACCTCTCCCTTAGCCTCCCCCCACATTCTTGATGTGTCATCACAAGATTTAACACCTTAAAATTTAACATCTTAATTCATGGTTTAACATCTTAATTATATGTAAAATCATGAATTAAAATGTTAAACCAAAAAGAAAAGAAAAATAGAGTAGGTTTTTACACCCTACTTATATTGAAATTTTATATATTATAGTTTAAGTAATACAAGTAAGGAGGCAACCCTAAAAATAAATTCCTAAAATACCCCTATTCACTACTTATACTCCCTTTGTAACTACACTATAATTCCTGGATATTAAGATCCTAGCAACTGAAATGCTAGAAACTTAAATACTAGAAACTATTTCCCATATTTTTAGTGACCTAGGTATATATACCCTTCCGTACCGACTAGAATCCTTTCCTCTCTCTTCATTCACGCCGCCTTCTCATCTTCGTCTTCTTCCTTCCTAACAGAAAAGTAGATGTTAAACCATAAATTAAGATGTTAAATCATGAATCAAGATATTAAATTTTAAGGTGTAAAATTTTATGATGACACGTCAAGTATGTGAGGGGAGGCTAAGGAGAAGGTGCATCACTACTCTTTTAGTAATTTCATTTTAAATTTAAATATGGTCAAACATGAATGTAATAAAGTAGAAACTATAAGGTCAGTTCTTTTAGAATATTAATGCAAACATTATCATTCTCAAACATAGTTACATAGCGAATTTAACATATCCAAAAATAACTTTTTTGGTATAAATATCTTTATACTCTAAACGATGGTATTGGTGCAATGGGTAGCAAAGTAATTATTTCTCTTTATTAAAATTAAATTGATTCCAAATTAACATTCATTCTACAATTTTAATATTAACTAGGAGATTACCCGCGCTTCGCGGCGGTTTTGTTTCATTTGTTTTACCATACACATAATATATAGTTATGATTTTTCGGGATCAAATATATGATTTATGAAAATAAATATCGTATTGATTAAGGAAGTTTGGTGTTGACAAAATTATTATATTATTTTTGAATATGAAACATTGCATAATGTTTATTTAATACTTTAATGCAACACATAAAAAAAGAATAAATGTCACTATAAAATAATAAAACAACATGCGTAACATAAACAAAAATCAAAATCATATGATATTTTAAATTTTCATATCAAATTTTTTGAATAATAACATTGTAAAAGTTTAAAAAGATTATTTGTGTCTGGTAAATTTTATGTTTCATGTTTATTATTGAAAAATATTATACAAGTCAAATAAATTATTTGTGTTTAGTAAATAAATATCTTTCATTATTATTATTTTTAAAGATTAATATGAAACTGTTTTAAGTAAAAATGCAAGTATAACATAATTGTTTTAAAAATAATAATTAGGATGTGCAATTATTTTCAATTATATTTTCTAAAAAAATAATAATTAGGATTATAAATCATTTATGTAATTATATTTATTTTTATATCTTTTTTTACAAAATTGTTTTCATAATTTTAAGTTAGAGAAAAATATTGAATATATGATAATAACATACTTAATAATATGTGCAAAAAAAATTCAATTATAGTTTTAAAAATAATAATAATTAGGCTTACAAGTCATTAATGTAATTAAATTTATTTTTATATATTTTTTTACATAATTGTTTTCATAATTTGAAGTTAGAGAAAAATATTAAAAATATGATAATATTGATCTCAAAATAAAGATAAAATTCAAGCAAATATATTTCTCAATTTTTTTAAATTATATTATGAAAATACTAACAATATTTGATGTATGTTTTATGATATTATATATTAATTTATTAATGTTAGATATTAAAACTCTTCACATTCTATTTGTATTCACAATTGATCATGTAACATATTGTGAAAAAATTCAAAATCAAATACAACCGGTCCAACATGAACCTAACAAATAATATTTTGACACGTCATCAGTGTAAGGTGATGTGGCCTTCTAAAATTGCTTAAAACTATGTGTAAAATAAGGGACACATAAATATCTACAAATAAAACATAATCACACAAAATCAAAGGTTAATATATGGTTCATATGTTGTCACATATCATAATCTAATGGTTGAAATAATTATGATGATGTGGCATGAGTTGTGATGAGGTGGCATGAGGAGATTGCATAAAGATGGGTCCAAAATAAAGGGGTTGGTAAATTAAAAGCCGGCTAATAGAAAATGAAATCATCTTACATTTATAAACACTAACTTTAAGATGTTTCTGGTCTAATATATGAGAATACCCATATAAACACTTAATATGCTGATATGAAATTATTGAAGCAATTACAAAATTAAAAGATAAAGACAATAATAGTAACAATAATAATAATAAAAGCCAGCCTCATATTGTACTGAAATATGTCTTTATTGGCTAAAAAATCATGAAATCAATCCCACTTGATGAAAATTCTAGTTTCATCTTCGTGTAAACAACTACAAAATGGAGGTAAAAAATTCTAGTTTCATCCCTTATTGATGACATGACATAATTTGAATTGAAATTAAGATTTTTCTTTTCTACATTATATAGTACATTAAATAGAAGTACCAATGAAATTTCATAGGTTTTTTCAGGTTAATAATAATATTTTCCAGTTGGAATGATACATCCATTTAATATTAAGCAATGATACCTACGAATATTGGAGGGGTATACATGTGAAATTGAGTCAAAAAAACAAATAAACAAAAAGCATTATCAATATCAATATCAATAATTAATTACCAAATAATATCTGAGTTTCATATTGATTTCTCTGGAATTAGACCTGTAAAACCCTCAAAAATTTAGGTCAATTGACGTCAAATTGAGAAGCATTATCAACACCACTTTCTCTCTTCATTTTGACTCTTCATTTCTCTGCCAATGCCAATCCCAATCCCAATCCTACTTATTTGGGGTTTAGATTTTTAGATCTATTTGAATTTGAATTTGAATTACTGTTTCGTTTTTTAGGTTTTAACATTTCAATTAGTTCTAAGCATGGAGGCACAACAGTATATACGATTTGGAATAATACCTTGAAAGTGAAAATCATATATAATTGAAAATATTATATATGTGATTCAAAAGTGAATTTATTTGTATTTTCAAATTTTACATATCATTTATGGGGTCCTCATTAAGGCCAATTCTTTTAATCTGGAGAAATTACGTGCTTAAAAAATATAATAATTATAACGAAGAATGAGAAACACCAAAGAATGAACATCACTGAATATTTTGTAAGTTATTATCCACTAGTCTCTGGCTATGTTGCGCGGATACTTCAAAAAATCAAAATCTACCCGTATCCGATACGCGTATCATATCATAAATCATATGTTAAATTACTGTATCGCCGTATCCGATACGCGTAACCGTATCGCCGTATCGGCGTATCCGAGCAACATAAGTCTCTGGACTATGGTACGATAAAAAAAATTTAACCATAAAATATTTATACGACCAAAATATGAAAAAGAAAAGAAAAGGATACCTCTTCTTAAATGAGCTCTCTTGGCGCCAGTCAAATTAAAAAGAACACAAGACAAATATTAAATTACTATATTCGAACGATACAAATTTAGTTTCGGCAAGTTGAGAAATTACCATTGCACCCTTGAGATGTACCAGGTAAGTTTGAATAAATATCTTGAGAAATTAATAATATGCACCATGTCCCATTAATCTATAGTTGTCAACTCCATCTGGGTCCTAGTTTTTCTCGTGTTCCAAGAAACCTGTAGCCTCATAGCTGTCAAATACATGAATGGGGGAACTGTGAAGTGAGTGATGGCAAAAAATAAAGTTTGTATAATTGCATTCAAAGAATAGCAGCCAGCAGGGATTAAAGTTTGTATATTTAATGTACAAAATGATCATAAAATCAATATAAAAATGATATAATTGTAATTTTATTGTATGTGATACGTTAATAAGATAATGTGACATAAAAAAATATAGTATCAAGTGAAGGAAGAATAGCAGCCATTTGATTACCCATTTAAAACAAGGAACTTATCAAACAATTACAATTATGGAAGGGTAAATATGATATTTATGATGAATTTCTTGTTTTTTTTATTTCATCTGTGAAATGAATATACAGAGTTGAACGATCCTGTTGTCCAGAGGGACAACTAAGATAAAAAAAAAAAAGAGGAATTTCTTTTATATCCCTACTAAACTCACAAATAACATATTTATTCCTCTTAAGTTACAAATTACATATTTATCCCTCATAAACCCTATTAATATCAAATTTATCCAAAACTAACAATTTTGTTAAACTTAACAGAAAATTAATTCTAATTGACTAATTTACCCCTCTACTAATCCTCAATCTAATAAATCGGTTCAAACCCTAAACCCAATTACGAACCCGATAAGAAAATTAGTACCCTTTTTCTTCATCGATAACAAAATGACTACCCTGTATCTCTTTCTCCATAAACAACGACCCACATAAGCTTTCATCTTCGTACGAAGCTCCAGGAGGCGGTGTTCTGGCATGGCCGACGGTCAAGCGAGGGGGTCTTGATATCCGACGAGTCCGGCAGTCTGACACGGCTGACGATCAGGAGAGGCGGCCTTGAGATCCAGCCAAGCCGGCTGTCTGGTGAATGATTCTACTATTAATTTTGTTTATTTCACTAAATAATTTCTAGATTTGTAAACAATAAATTAGGTAATCAGTAGAAAACAGTGATTAGAGTGAATTTCTTGACCAAAGAAGTACATATTGGTGACAAACTATTCATTTTAGGGTTTAGGACTATTCAATTTACAGGTTCAATTACTTCTCTGTCAAATTATTAATTTCGATAATTATTTTGAGTTCTCCAGACACTTCTCTTTCAATTTACAGGGTTTGGAGCTATTCAATTTATCTTCTCTTTCAAATTTCTCTCTTACTCTTTCAAATTTATGTTTACACTTCTCGAGACACTTCTCTTTCAATCGACAAATTTTAGTAATGCCTTCCTCATTTCATGAGATAAGCGATTTGGAGTTTGAAGACAACTTGGCCATTCTAGTAAATATAAATTTCATATCTTTCAGGGTCCAAACTGCAAATCAATAATGTGTTAACTTAATTTGAATATTTTTATCAGGATTGATTTTTAAACATTTTCTTATTTTCTTTGTTTATTGTTTTTTTTCTTTTTGACAGCTTAGTAAAAATTTAAGAGATCAGAGAGAGAGATGGAAAACTTACATATTATATCAGGGTCTATTATGCAAAATTCCGATAAAGAACTTTTAATCGAAGAGGAAAAACGAACTTCTCGATCAATTGGTCGTATAATGGACCAATGTTTAAAACTCGGTATATAACTTCAAATTTGAAATATTTTTCCAATTTGAATTTATTAAAAGAATTGTTTTATAGGGAGGATAGTTATTTATGATGGAGTAATCACGAATGCACACCGGGACTGAAAACATAAATTATCTTAATTTCATAATTATTCCGAGTTGTAATTATTACATGTGAATTGTATATGAGGTTTTGATATTTTTGAGTTGTTAACATAAATTATCTTAATTTGATCATTATTTTGAGTTGTAATTGTTATACGTGTCTTTGAGAAGTTCCAGTACAAATAATTAATATTTTGTATTGTAATTAACTTGGATTGAACAAATAATTTGAGATCCGGTACAATTCGGTTGAACAACTAATCTGAGTTTTTCATGAATGCCGTAACATTTCAACAACTTCACAATTCTACATCAATACTATCCTATAATAATATAAAACTACTCAAATAAATTGTTGTTACATATATAAGAAACTGCCATACAAAATCATAATTACCAAATCGGCACGACCAAAATCAACCATCAAGCATGAAAATTTATACTATATGAGTACGCGACAAATCAAGGAAATACTCTCTCTCTCTCTCTCTCTCTCTCTCTCTCTCTCTCTCTCTCTCTCTCAAGCATTCACAACTCCATGCTGACTTGGCTTGCCTTCCAGATGCTCCATCGAATCTGATATATATCACATTTATAAATTAGTTGCATTTTTTATTCGGATTCATACTTCAAGGCACTCTTCATTAAATCGTCTTTTGCCGAAGTGTCAAAATGAGGAATCCATTTTGAAACATCAACATCGATTTATGTTTCCTAGCACAACAAAAGAAAATGTCCTGGATTTGACGGGACAACCAGAAATTAGAAAACAAAATACAAAATTGACAATCTATAAATACATATAAATTGTAAAATGAAGATATAAATAGGTATTAATAGGGGAAATTAAAATACTTGAATCAAGAATTCTCCTAGCCAATTATTGAGATAATGGAAATATTTTATGACAATAAATCATAACGAAAACACAACAATCATCAACTATGTAGACTACGACTCGAAGACTCTGAAACCTCTCTTGTCCATCTGTAATCTCACATCTATGCATTGCAAAAAAACTTTGGTTAATTACGTATATGTAAAGAATGAAAGAGAAATTTGGGGGAGAAGTAATTGATCATGTATCCAGAATAATCTGTCGTACTTCGTTGGTAACAAAATCAGCCCCAATTGTTGCTTTATATTGATAATATAACTAATTGTTTACATTTCTACAAATTATTCCGTGAAATTCACAAAATTAATAGGAAGAGTACCATTTTCCAGACTGCGGACGTCACCAGATCTCCATACCAGCTCGCCTGACCACCATCTTCGCAATATCTCAAGACCACCTCGCCTGTCCACCTCACCTTATCACCAACTTCTCCAGATCTCAAAACGATCTCTCCTGACCGCCATTTTCGCCATATGTCAAGACCACCTCGCCTGACCACCATCTTCGCAATATCTCAAGACCACCTCGCCTGTCCACCTCACCAACTTCTCCAGATCTCAAAACGATCTCTCCTGACCGCCATTTTCGCCATATGTCAAGACCACCTCGCCTGACCACCATCTTCGCAATATCTCAAGACCACCTCGCCTGTCCACCTCACCAACTTCTCCAGATCTCAAAACGATCTCTCCTGACCGCCATTTTCGCCATATGTCAAGACCACCTCGCCTGGCCACCTCCCAGACCGCCTCCAGAAGCTTCGTATGAAAACAAAGAAGAGAAGTGTGGATCGTATATTATGAAGAAAGAGATATAGGGTAGTCATTTTGTTATTGATGAAGAAAAAGGGTAGTAATTTTCTTATCGGGTTCGTTATTGGGTTTAGGGTTTGAACCGATTTATTAGATTGAGGATTAGTAGAGGGGTAAATTAGTCAATTAGAATTAATTTTCTGTTAAGTTTAACCAAATTGTTAGTTTTGGATAAATTTGGTATTAATAGGGTTTATGAGGGATAAATATGTAATTTGTAACTTAAGAGGGATAAATATGTTATTTGTGAGTTTGGTAGGGATATGAAAGAAATTCCCCCAAAAAAAAATGAGGCCTTCTACTATGCCTCCTCATTTCACCCACATTTTCATAATACAAATTTCAAGGCAATTAATTTCTAATTATCTCTTTCTCAATTAACGTATTTATTAATAATTGAATATTTCTAATTAATCTTTAATTTATAACGATCTTAATTATGTATTAAATTTTTAATAATTATGAATTAATTGTTAATTAACTTTGTTAATGATGGATTAATTAAGAGATAGGTGAAGAGAAAAATGGATGGGGAAGAGTATAATATTCCAAAAAAAATTGTGTGCAAAATAGCCCTTGTGATATGCCAAAACTGCAAAGTCAAGGTCCCATTTTCTGTTTCTTCTTTTACAATTTGGCTTTTATATCCTTGTAAGTAATAAAGAAATATTTATATGGCCTGTTTGAAATGATTCCTGGTCTTTTATTTATTCCAAAAGTATTGTTGATATTTCATGATTTTGTAGGGTAATATCTAATATGTGAAATTCTACCAAAAATGAAAGAGAATTTTGAATTTGTTCAAGTTTTTTTTTCAGATTCTTAAAGAAAGTTGGACAGTGATATTGACAGGAAAAATAAATACTAGATACAGGAAATTTTATTCAAATTTAGAATGAATTAAAATTAAAATTACCATTTCAAGTTTAAATTTCCTGTTTCCAGTAATTTTATTTCCTGTCAATATCATTACCCAAGAAAGTTAGTTTTATGGATGGATTGCATGGTGGTGATTTGTGATGTATTTTTTTGGATTTTATTTGTGATTTTTTATTTTTATCGGTTTGTAAATTATTAATTTATTTGTAGCATGTGTTTGCTACTTTTATTAGAATATTCCTTGAATGACGTGATATAATATGAAGCTATTTGTGGGCTGCTCTGAAAAACTTTCAATTACTATCCATGAATTAAACATAAATTGAAAATTGAAATAACAATAAGTCAATAATACTGTTTGTGGCATTAAACCAGAGGATCCAAGACTCCAAGTTCTTGACTAATATAACTAATTAATCAGTATGTATTTAAACAATGTTTAAATATGATGTGTTCGAATACATTATTACGACAATAACAATTACATACAATAGTAATTTTTTTTTATTCAATATATGTTTTAATTATTTGTTGTTGATTGAATAAATGATATGAAATATGATGTATGATTTTATAAAATATATGAACTAATATAAAAAATTAATTACTAAATATTTATTATTTTTAAACGACATTAAAAATTACTAAACATTATTTTATCTTGCACGAATGTATATAATATTTTTGTATATCATCTTCATCTTTCAAATTTTCAATGGCCTCGACGACCTCATTGACTTGCAGTTTCTTTTTGGGTGCCGGATCCGTTCCTTGGATGGCCGTGTCGGTCTTTTTTGTAGGACAGAGACGGCACCGATCCGTCTTGGTTGTAAAATCATATTTACGGTCGGATCTGCGGGTAGCTTCATCGATGAGTTTTAGGTAAAATTGGGAGGCGAAGTATAGTTACTCGAGCCTAAACTCTTTTCTGTCCATGTGTTTTTTATCCAGGGACTCATCGATGAGTTTTCCTTGTCTATGTTCTGTCCCATTTTTGGTTTTTCTTTATTTGATATCCTCCAATATTTTATTGGTAAGAGTATAATAAATAAATCACGACCATCAAATCGATATTATACCTTTTGTAATTGTTTCAAAATGACTAACATTTTCTCTAGGAAATTAGTGGAAGTTAATTAATTATGGGCTCGTCACTTGGGGGATGAATATGTGTTGTGTATGTATAACGGAACAATAAGATTATATATAATTCTGAAAATGTGAGGAGTAAATGTTTAATGGTGTGATTCTAATCGGAAGTATTGTCATGTCTATCCTCATGATGTAGAGAGCCTAGAGACACCATTATCATGAAGAAAGAAGTATCATATGCATGAGCAACACATTAGAAATTTAACGCTCAATAGGTGAAAAATGGCTCAAAGGTTATAAAAAACATATCATAGCCGAGCTATATACGCATCTCCAATAGAAATTTATATGAACCGAATATTTTGTATTTCTTATATTTAAAGTCGGAAAGGTTTACCATATGTTGACACGTGTATATCAAAAATAAATAAGTGATCAACATGTTCATTTCACAAATATACACCATGCAATCCATATGCAGATTTTTAACATCGTGTATATACGATAATTAGTCAATCTGTATATATACTATCTTTAAGTTTGAAACACTGTGTACGATAGATATAAAATATGACCTAAAAAACTCGGTTAAACTGTCTACGGTTGAAATTTTACATATACAAAACCTAAAAATTTTATGTCAACATAAAAAACAAGTCTTGACAAACTTCAGTGGCACAGTAGTTGACCTAAGAGAAAATATCAATTCTCTAATTTCAACAACTGTTACATCTCCTCCATTCGTATCCCCATCATGCAACGAGAGAGAGAGAATATGTATGTTTTCTCACTTTTCTGTACTATATAAAACTTGTTATTCAAGTCTCGTTGCGTGACATGTCCATGTATTTTGATCAAACAAATGTTTACTAATACTATTTATACGTGCGTTTTTGTTATCGTGTCGATGTGTCGATTCAAACAAATGGTACGTACCATTTGACTCAAACTAGTCGTTTCCATTCAGTAAGATTTCATTGGAAAAAATGGTCCATGCCCAAGTAACCAAGTTTTATACATGTGACTGTGATTGTCCATTAATACATTTAAAGTTTACAACAAAATCATATGCACGAGTACCAAATTCTTTCTGTCCATATCGTATATATACACGAGTACATAGCTTCTTTCTGTCCACTACGGTTGCGGGTGCCACCCAGACACTGGTAGGCTCCGACCCACAAGGTACCCTCATTTTTGTGGATTTCAAGCTCAAATGAATTGATTTTGTTCTTTCGATTCTAAACTAAAATTGTTAATTGTCCCCGTAGTTGGATTCATTGACTAACTGGTCTCTCTCTATTGCGATGGCCGTCTGCATCAAGATCTTGCCAACTCTAGCGACAATGGTACCAAATTACTAATTTTAAACCCGATACAAATTGATTTTCTTGCGTACTTTTAGTTAGATTTGTTCCCATATGTAGATTCACGGATTTGCTGGTGGGTTTCAATGAACTTGTTTCTCTTAACCTACAAACGCATTTCCGAGGCCATTATCCATTCCACATGGTAAGTTTTTTCTCTTTTTTCCCTTTTTTATTAGAATAATTTACATTTAAAGTTGTTTTTCTTTTTCGGGTCTCGACTCTTATTAACAGTCAAAATTAATGTTTAATCAGTTTTACCGAACCGCCTGAGAAATGTATGCATCAATGGTTTCTCTGGATTCTGTAGATTGATGTCTACGCCAAAATTTCTTTCCATTGCCATCAGTGCCTGCACTGAGGTGTTGCCACCTCTGGGAAGAAAGGTATCGATTTTTTTTAATTTTAAATCGGATTCAAATAGTCTTTTGCGTTCTTTTAATTTAGTATTTGTTCCTCTATGTAAATTGATAGATTCGAAAAAGATTATTTTCCCTTGACGCGTGAGATGTTACGTTCAGTTCTTAGCCTTATGGTACCTTTTTTGCCCTTCATATTTTTGATGGGATCCTGTTTAAAATATAAATCCCACTTTTATTAAATACTAATAATTTAATTTTATCCCTGATTTGCAAGGTGGACAGATACGACAGTGTTTGGGTGCCGGCAGTGCCAGGGACGGGAGTGTCGGAGCTGGTAGTGCCGGAGCCATTGGACCCAATCTCGGAGGCGGTGCATCAGTTTCATCTAATATCTCATTTAAAAGCTATTCGCAAAAATCGATCCGCAAGTCCCACTGTGTGTTCTTACTCAGCTTTCTCGGCTTTTGACTCTTTTGGCTGGTGAATCCATGAGATATATCATATATATCCATTCACTCAAATGTTTAATTTAAGTTTGAGATTTTTTTACTATCTGGTAACCGAAATATTTCTTTAAATATAAACTTAACTATTGTTATTATAATCAGTACATGATAAGTGTTTATGTGCTCCTTTCATGCATGCATATTATGTTTTATCACCACCAAAACTTTGTTCTTAAAGTCCATTTTATTTTTAATCACTAAGTTTGGATGCTGTATAAAAAACATATATTACAAATATGGCCCTATTATTTATTTCCATTTCGTTCAATCTGGCCGGCAAACATTGATTTGCTTCATTAGGCCCATAACTTTTGGATTTTGTTCAATCAGAGTAAAAGAATGTTTATTAGCGTTCCACACTAATATTTATTGTATTTATAACAGTTAAATGTTTATGATTGATTTTTTTTGGATTTAAAAAATAAAACTGCATTGTGCAGATATTTAACTGTAGTTGTTAAGACAAATTTGAGAATATTTGTTGTATTTATAACAATTAAATGTATGCGATTGATTTTTTTGGATTTTTTTTTTGTACGAAACAAATAAAGTTTTGTATTCATTACTTTTAACATATTATGTCAAAAATATCTTGACATATCTTCCAATATCTCGGAATATCATATGTAATTTTATAAATTATAAAGTAAAAAATGAAGAAATATCTTATAACATATCATGTGTATAGTATAATAATTTTTTATGAACATAAAAATACGAACTAAACTAGAGAGGAAAGACCAAGATTCATTTTTATATAATTATTTTATACATGATTTGTACTTGTTACCAATTTATGTTTGTTTGTTATGTTTACAACATATCGTATTTGTACTTCTTTTTTTTTTGAAGGAAAGGCAAGCGCGATACGCGCTCGATCCGATCTTTTTCATTAAAATATAAAAATAAAAGTACATTGTTTATTGAATATTTACAAATATGTTAGCCATTGATTTTGGAGATCTTTAATCGCGGAGATGACGAGCAAGTGCATTCGTCCTTTTCGTTGGAAAATGCGATTATTTCTCTCCCTCCAAATTTGTACTTCTTTTGTATGTGATTTGTTCCCCTTAATTTATGCAAGCAGTGGTGAATCTTCAGATGAAATTTTGGTGATCGAAGACAAAATCTTGAGATGAAATTTTGCAGAATTGATCGTTCTTATTATTTTTTCCGTAAATATTTTTCATGTTAATTCAAACAAAAAGTATAACCGACCCCATTAATACAAGCAGACCCTCGATCTGATTCAAAAATAAATAAATTATCCACCCATTTTAAGAGGATTTGGATTTGCTACTATGATCATAATTCTGATTTAACACCTTTAAATAATGATGATCTTGACAAATTAACAATTTCGATATTGTTTACATACTATAAAATTACAGTAAAATGATATTTTCCATAGGACAAATATGATATTTTTGTGTTTTTGAAAGGTTAAATATGTAAATCCCCAAATTCCATATATATTGTTTTTCTTTTCCATCTTTCATGATCATATGATATGATATGTACTTTCATTTATTTAAATACATACTTATAGTTGTTCACGTGTCCATCTCCATTTGGACTCGTTAATAATTCGTTTATATTGATCGTGCATTCTTCATCAATGATGTATTTGTATTTGTAGCGCCCTTAAAAGAATGAAAAACAAAACATTAATTCAAACTTTCAAATCTTAATAAAAGCCAAATTAAAATAATGATAATTAAGGAGTTAAATGCAAGCACAGGTAATTCTCTGTGGATAATAAAAAATAAAACTCTGTTACTTTTTGGTATTTCGAAAAAATATAGGGTTATATTTGAAAAATTACCCGTCCACAACCAATATCTAATCCAGATATTTCTACTGTTGAGCAATTTGCTCAACTGTACTCTTTGTTAAACCTGTTAGCTAGATAATAAAATAAAACAATCAACAATTATATAAATTGTTTCTATTTGTTTTACTTTATTTAAATTTTCATGTTAATGAAAGAATCATATCATATCACTTACTATATTTAAAAAATGGTAATAAGTACGAAAGAATCATATCGAGTGGGGTCTGATAAAAAACAAAAAATATCACGAAATGTCATGCATAGTGTATGCCCAAAAATGCCCTTCATTCACTACCTTATATTTATATATGTATTAAGTACGAAAGAGGGGTAGTTTAGGAAACTCTCTGAAAATTTAGGGGAGGAGCATACTGATTGATGATGATTCTCAAATTTTGCAGGGCTTAATTTAGCCTGAGCCACTCTATTTGCTTGGTTCAATTTATTATAGTCTGTCATAATGGAATTGTGGGCTTTGGTGTTATGAAGCACCATTTGATTATTAACAATTGTGTGTTGGAATAATATTTTCTGATCCATTAAATGGAACAATTTCATTTTGGATTGCATCCTTATTTAACGAAATTCCACATGATGTCTTCATTTTATTTAGTTGCGAAGTATCTAAAAAAGATGGGTTTTCGGCCTCTTTGGCAAATAATAGGAAAAAGTCTGATTTTGCCCCCCAACAATTACTAAAATGTTCAAGTTGCCCCCTCACTTTTTTTTTTGCGCGTTTTTGCCTTCTAAACTTGTTTAATTTGTTCGTTTTGCCCCCTTCCGTCAAATAATGGAGCCCCCCAGTTACTTGACCGTTAGATCCGTTAACCCGACCCATTAAGCCGAGCCGACCCGTTACTTAACCCCTCTCTCTACTCAGTGCAACGTCTCTCTCTTCAAATCGCTCGCGCTGCGTCTCTCTCTCTCTCTCGCGCCGTGCTCCGCTCCAGCCAGGTCAGTCTCTCTCTCTCTCGCTCTCTCGCTCTCCTGGTCTCTCTCGCTCTCCTGGTCTCTCTCTCTCTCTCTCTCTCTCTCTCTCTCTCTCTCTCTCTCTCTCTCTCTCGCTCTCTTGGTCTCTCTCTCTCTCTCTCCTGGTCTCTCTCTCTCTCGCTCTCCTGGTCTCTCTCTCTCTCTCCTGGTCTCTCCTGGTCTCTCTCTCTCTCTCCTGGTCTCGCTGTCCTGTTCTCTCTCTCTCTCTCTCTCTCTCTCTCTCTTGGTCTCTCGCGATTTAGGGTTTCAATTTAAACTTCAATTTCAGATTTCAATTTCAATTTCAGATTTAGGGTTTCAATTTCAGATTTAGGGTTTCAATTTCAGCGGAGCGCTGGAGCGGAGCTGGCTCAGACGCGACGCAAGAGAGAGAGAGAGACCCAGCGGGGCGCTGGGGCACTGGATCAGACGCGACGCAAGCGAGAGCAGGGAGGCTTGACGATTTTGCTGCTGGAGTGCTGCGCGAGAGAGAGAGAGAGAGAGAGAGAGAGAGAGAGAGAGAGAGAGAGAGAGATGCTGCAGTGAGAGAGGGGTTAAGTAACGGGTCTAACGCTGCAGTTAACGGATCTAACGGTCAAGTAACTGGGGGGGCTCCATTATTTGACGGAAGGGGGCAAAACGAACAAATTAAACAAGTTTAGGGGGCAAAAACGCGCAAAAAAAAAAGTGAGAGGACAACTTGAACATTTTGGTAATTGTTGGGGGGCAAAATCAGACTTTTTCCCTATAATATCAAGAATTTAATTTCTAGGGCCTTGTCGTGATGTTTGTAAGGCCTGTTGCTTGTTTTATCATTAATGGATCATTTACCCTCTTATTGCTCGGTTGGGCTTTAGCTTTAGATGCAATTTTAATTATTTTCTTTGCTTTTAATTTGTTTCTTATTTTTGCTAACGTGATATTAAATAGTCTGGACCCCGTAGCTAAATTATTAGAAGTGAGTTTCTTTGACTTGCTCTTCTTTTGTGTATTTTCAGCACCTGCAAAACCTGGCGGAAACTCCTTCGTGCTCTGTCTGCTCGCCTTCTATTGTTGGTATTTTCCCGTATTCCGACGTGCGCATGCGACCCATTTGGATTGGTGTGTTGGTCTGGCTGTCTCGAATTAATAATGGATTCTTTGACCATTTCATATTTACCGTTTGATCCTAAACCCCTTATGTTCTAAGAAATAATTGATAAATTCGTACACATCATTAAAGAAGTTCAATTACAAAATAGATATTAAAGATACAAGAGACCAAAAGCAACAACGACAGATCGCGCCCCCTGAGTCAGGTCATCATCTTCTTGAGAATCCAACTCGTAATTGACGTTTTTCATGTATGGATCATCGATATCCTCATCCTCCGTTTCCTCGGTTTCTTCCACGTCCTTTGATGATGGAATACCTTTGAAATTAACAAAGAGATGTTTCATTAGATTTAGAAATTCTCGTCAAAATAAATTTTCTTTTTGACGAGATGTTTTTTGATCTATTTTTTGAAACCCAGAAGAGATTTTTAATGTTTTTCTCTATCATTTTTTTTTGTCTCCCTTGGTTTTGCTTTTCTGAAACGAGCGGACCGAAATATTTGCTCTTATTTTTTGCAGCGGACTTTTATTTTTTTGTTTTTTTGGGGTCGGGTTTGGGGGGCAATAATCTTAAAGCTGAATGTATTTCATTAATAGTTTGAATTGTTAAAGAAGTGGTCCGGATAGACTAGTTTCCGGTTTGTAAGATTTTCAGAATACTTAGGGGGTGTTTGGATAGCCGATTTAGAAATTACATTTGGGATTGAAAATGCAGTTGTGGTGATTCCTGTAATTGCATTGTAATGTGTGTGTTTGGATGGAAGAAGATATGATTATTGCAGTTTACAATTCAGATGTTTGGACCAAACAATTTGGGCAATCGTAATTGTAATTGTAATATGAGTTTTATGTTTTGCATTGATGCAAGATATTCGGATATCACTAGTGTTTGCAATTAATATAACTTTAAACGAAAAAATCAATAAAATAATTTAATATATATTATAATATCCACACAGCTATCAACAAAAACACAAACAAAATCATCAAAATGAATCTCAATAACGGTACTGATCAAATCTCGCATCTTATATTTTTCAATTTCTCATATGTACTAGTATTGATAGGCCCTTGTAATATGATGTAAACATTGAAACTATGTCTTGATCAGATCTCAGCTCTCATTGTTCTTTTTTGATAAAAAAAATGTTCGAGTCTGAATTCGCTATGTTCCCGGCATGTTGATAATATTCACTGCTGAAAAAAGAAGTGTTAGCATATATTATAGCATTAAGCTAAAATACATTATGCAACTCGAAATTTTCCAAATCCTTGGATTAGGATTGGTACCAATCGAATTCGAGGCCAATGTGAGTAAGAATGAGATTAAAAGAAAAAAAGATGTGAATATGTGAGAAATTCTCTAACCAAATTTCCATATTGCACAAACTAAACAGGAAGCTCAAAATTAAAAGAAAAAAAGATGTGAGATTGATATGGATTTCAAATACTGTGCTAATATGTGAGAAATAACAACAACAAAAGAAAATGGGCAACAAATTCATCTAATTGATGAAAAATATTTTAGTTGGTACTTTCTCTAGACACACACACACGTTAATTTGTACCAGTACTTCATTGCCTAGACAATAGACACACATTTTTATTGGTACTTCTAGAAAAAATACTTTAATTGGTAGTTCAAACATCAATTCTCTGAGAAACAATTGTGGAAACGAAATTTTGCAAAAGTTCAAATGATGGACAGAGTTCTTTAATTGGAATGATGGACAAAGTTCTTTAATTGGTGTACTTCAACCAACAATTCTCTGAAAAAAGTGCAAATATATTTTCGTAGTTCAAATTGTGAGAAAAGAATCATTACGCAAAGCACTACTAGGAAATCAAATAGCAAAGTTAGGTCTAGGGTTACAAACCTGCAACGGCAAGAGAAATTACTTCAAAGGCTCTTGATGGACAGAGGACTTGATAGAGAGAAGTGAGCCAAGCTCTTGATAGAGAGAGGAGTGAGCATGAAATGGCGTGAATGGGAATTTTATGGAGAGAGGAAGAGAAGCGAGTGTTTTATGGAGATAGGCAGAGAGGAGAGCGTGCTCATCACTTCAGATTCTTGTCAGGTAACTGAGAAGAATTACTACTAATCTCACAATAACACAATATTTATTTGATTATTGGATAAAAAGAGTTTACGATTTCATACTGAAATCGTTTACACGAGAAAGAAGAAAGAAAGTAGAGAAATACAATTCAACAACTCCTAAAAATTACATTCTAAGGGTATTTATACATCCCCTTTTAACCTAAGAACGTAATTGTAATTTATTTAATCAACTCGCAGTAAAAACAGGAAATAACAAGATCGTATTCTTCCAGTACGATCATCTTCAACGGCTAGCTGGATCCTCTCCTTTGCTTTTAACACCACTAGGAGAATACTCGCGCTACGCGGCGAGAATGTTAATTATGTTTTTCATTGTAATACAAAATACATATAAATATGATAATAATGATAATATCATTTCATAATATAATTATTTGAACTAATTTGTCCATGATTATGTATATGTTTTACAATTATTTAACATCATGAAGACAAAAAAATTCATTTTCTTAAATAATAGCACTTGTATTAATGTCATTGTATAATAATAATAATAATATGAGTTATAACATGATTTTACAAAAAAACATAACAACAAATATTATATCATTGTTATTCACAATATTTCATACAATATCAAATATAAAAATAATGAATCATACAACATACGTAATAACATATTATTAATTATATATTACTAATAATTTGTTATTGATTCAAAATGTAATGAAAATTATAAATAATGCCAAACTTAATATTGCAAGTGATTTAATAAATAATATAAAAAATTAATTTAGCATAAACATAAAGATAAATTATTTTATAGCATATTTTTTTTTTTTTAATTTTATAGTTTTTAAAAATAACATTTTTATTTGATAAGTGTTTATAAATTTAAGAAATTATTTAGATGGATAAACTTTTTTTTTTATTTCTATTATTTTTCGAAAAAATTAATATTAAATTTCTTAAAAATAAATATAATCAACTTTGTATTATATGGTATTAGTATAGTTATAATTTTTTAAAAATAAATATTAATATTTAAAATTTCTATAATGTAACTATATTAATTAAAATTTTATTTTGTAAAAATGCACTTTTTGCATTGTATTTTACATAATATGTTTACAAATTCAAATTATGGAAAATGGTATGTACGAAATATGCTAATATGAATGTCAAAATAAAGAGAAAGTTAAAACGAATATATTTCATGAATTTTTAAAATTAAAATTCTAAAATTAATACTACTATGTGTTGTATGTTTATAATATTACATATTAAGTTATTAGTATTTCATATATATACTTTTCATCTTCCATTTTCTATTATGTAAGTAAAATAATTAAAATTTTATTTTCTAAAAATGTACTTTTTGCATTGTATTTTTTACATAATATGTTTACAAATTCAAATTATCAAAAAGTGTATGTACGAATTATGCTAATATGGATGTCAAAATAAAGAGAAAATTAAAACGAATATATTCGATGAATTTTTAAAATTAAAATTCTAAAATTAATACTACTATATATTGTATGTTTATAATATTACATATTAAGTTATTAGTATTTCATATATAAACTTTTCATCTTCCATTGTATTCACATTTGATTGTGTAATTTTGTGTGAAATGATAACAATTGAATAGACTTAGTCTAGTACGAATCTAACCAATAATATTAGTCCACGTCATTAATGTATGATGATGTGGCTTTCCAAGGATGCTTAAAACATGGTGTAAAATAATGACACATAAATGACTACACAAAATATGATCTTCAAAAAATCTAAAAAAAAAATCAATGGTTTAGATCAAAACACATCACTAAAAAGTCTACAGGATGAATCAATATCACAAAATCTAATGGTCAATAATCATGAATAACCATGATGATGTGGATTCATGAGGAGGCTCAAAGATAGGTGAAAAATAAGGGGGGTGGGTAAATTCTCTCCAGTTAGCTCATTACTGGGTTTCTTACTCCTTACTGGGCTTATTTAAAAGCCCAGTAACCAATTCCAGCCCATAAGCTTGATTTAAGCTTCCCTCTCTCTCTCGATCTCATCGTCTTCTCCATTGTTTACCCCTCTCCTGGAGATCTCCACTACCTGCAATGCCGTGGAACCTGACATTGCCGCTTCCTCGAAGCGTTTCTTGTCCTCAAGAAAAAACACCGGAAATCTATCACGCATCTCATCGTAATCTTCCCAAGTAGTCTCATCTTCGCTGAGGTTAGACCATTTAATCAAAATTTTGACTCCCAATTCATTTCCTTTTTTATAGGGTTCTCTTTGCATAATTTCGATTGGTTCAACCCTCATTTTACCTTCTGGCCCCACAATAGGTAGATTAGGTGTAATTTCACGATTGGTTCCCAATTTTTTCTTCAATTGGGATACATGAAATACCGGGTGTACCATTGACCCAGTAG
Source organism: Luzula sylvatica (assembly GCA_946800325.1). NCBI lineage: Eukaryota > Viridiplantae > Streptophyta > Magnoliopsida > Poales > Juncaceae > Luzula > Luzula sylvatica. The sequence goes on along the minus strand of OX326959.1, from coordinate 70,334,472 downwards.
GGAGATTCAATTTATAAGCTAATTCACCAATTTTTTCCACGATTTCAAAAGGGCCATAGAATTTGGGACTTAATTTCTGATTGGACCTGGATTGCACTGAAATTTGCCTATAAGGTTGTAATTTCAAATAGACCCAATCTCCCACTTTGAATTTTCTTTCACTCCTATGCATGTCAGCATATTTTTTCATCTTTTCTTGGGCTTTCATAAGTTGGAATTTCAACTGAGCTTGTATGGCTTCTCTCTCCTTCAATAATTCTTCCACCGAATTCACTCTAAATTCCTCTTCTTTATCCAGAGAGAGTAATGTGGGTTTATATCCATACAAAGCTTCAAAAGGAGTGATATTAAGTGCTGAATGAAAAGTATTATTATACCAGAATTCAGCCATTGAAAGCATAGATACCCATTTCTTAGGATAATTGGAGACCATACATCTTAGATATGATTCAATACACTGGTTCACCCTTTCAGATTGACCATCTGATTGTGGATGATATGCTGTGGTCATATTCAATTTAACCCCTATTTTTGAAAATAATTCTTTCCAAAAATTACTATTAAAGATAGGGTCTCTATCTGAAATAATAGTCGAAGGTAATCCATGGAGTTTATAGATATTATCCAAAAATATTTGAGCCACATCCTTGGCTTTGTAAGGATGAGTCATTGAGAAAAAATGCCCCACCTTTGTGAATCTATCTATGATCACTAAAATCACCTCTCTTCCATTAGATTTAGGTAGCCCAGTTATAAAATCCATACAGATACCTTGCCATGGTTTAGAGGGTAAGGGTATGGGCTGTAATAACCCTGGAGATTTTACATTTTCACCCTTATTCTTTTGACAAACTTCACATTCTCTTACCCATTTATAGATAAACTCCTTCATTTTAGGCCAATAAAAAAGCTTCTTAACTCTATGATATGTCCCTCTCATACCTGAATGTCCCCCTATGGATGAATCATGTAATTCTTGCATTATTTTATTCCTCCATTCTTTTTCAGATCCTACACACAATCTTCCCTTGTATCTCAAAATTCCTAGATGAAACTTATAATCAGGATTTTTATCCAGATTTTCCACCATCTCTTTGATCCACACATCATTAAAATAACTTTCCTTCATTTCTTCAACCCATTTGGGGCTTATTTCACTTATGGCTCTCATCTGAGCATCTATACTCAACACAGATTCTCCAGTGGACTTGCTTTTCTCATCTTGATTCAATCTGGATAGGGCATCAGCCACCCTATTTTCACTTCCTTTTTTATATTCAATAGTGTAATCTAAGCCCACTAATTTGCATAGACCCTTGTGTTGGAGTACATGATTCAATCTTTGCCCTAATAAATGTTGGAGACTTATGTGATCAGTTCTTATGATAAATGGTTGACCCTCTAAATAATGCCTCCATTTTTGGACAGCACTTAATAATGCTAGGAATTCTTTTTCATAAGTTGAAAGAGTTTGGTTTTTTGCACTTAAGCCCTTGCTAAAAAATGCAATGGGTCTCCTTTGCTGCATCAACACTGCTCCCATTCCAGTGTCACAAGCATCGGTTTCCAGCTCAAATGGTAATGAAAAATCTGGCATAGCTAAAACTGGTGCTGATGTCATTGCTTCCTTCAATTGATTAAATGCCTTTTCAGCCTCTGCATTCCAATTGAATGAATTCTTTTTTAATAGATTAGTTAGAGATTTGCTAATCAACCCATAATTCTTGATGAATTTCCTATAATATCCTGTTAACCCTAGAAACCCTCTCAAGGCTTTGATATTTTTAGGAATCGGCCAATTAAGCATTGCCTCTATCTTTCCTGGATCAGTGGCCACTCCATCTTTGGAAATAATATGCCCCAAATACTCTATCTGGGGTAATCCAAACTCACACTTACTCAACTTAGCCTTCATGTGATTTTCTCTCAATTTTTCTAGAGTTAACTTGAGATGAATCATATGATCATTCCAGTTTTCACTGTAAACTAGAATATCATCAAAAAACACAATCACAAATCTTCTCAAATAGGGTTTAAAAATTGTGTTCATAAGGGTTTGGAATGTAGCAGGGGCATTGCTCAAGCCAAAAGGCATAACTCTGTATTCATACAAACCTTCATGAGTTCTAAATGCTGTCTTATATATATCTTCCTTTTCCATCCTAATCTGATGGTAACCAGATCTTAAATCAATCTTAGAGAAGAATTTGGATCCCTTCAACTGGTTTAAGAGATCGTCTATGATAGGAATAGGATACTTATTCTTGATAGTATTAGAATTCAATTTCCTATAATCCACACATAATCTCCATGTGCCATCTTTTTTCTTAACTAACAATGCTGGTGAAGCATATGGGCAAGTTGAGTGGCCCAAATTGATTCAAGCAAGGAGTAGAAGTCCAGCTTGAAGTGTGTTTCTGAGGGGTAGTGTGCGTGCTTCTGTTGGAGAAGGAAGGTATTGTTAACGGGTTCTTATTGGGTGCAATTTGTGAACCCGACATTTCTAGAACTAACCCGATTAGCGATTGTGTCTACATATTCGGTCAAATTCCTGTGCGATATTCTACCGCGCTGAAACTGAACCTGGTTCAATCACAGGGATATCACCATCAATTACTCAAAATGTCAGGGGAGCTAGTTTATTTGCGAGATATATTTTATCCCGAGTTACCGGTTGGGCATAGATGCAAAGAAGGGTGTTTGGTTGCTATTTTTAGGAATGCATTTTGGTGCGAAAAAGAGGATGTATTTCATTATTGCGACGCAAATTGCGAACAAAAGACTGTGTACGATGATAATCATGCTTTATGTCCGGTTAGTGGTAAACTTTTCTCATTATCAATCGAGGAGAAATTAGCAATTAAGAACCACAAGGTTGATAGGTTTCAAGGAATTTTCCAACGATTATCATATCTTATAGAACGAACCTTCGAGGATAATAGAAGTCACTTTAACTTCATGTCAGTTGACACGGGAATTGAGTTTCCCGATGAATCAGATGTGATGAAGTGTCAAAGTGAGAGCAAAAATGAAGAACGCGAGAACATGCTACAAATTGATGAACATGAGAATGTACCACAAACCGAATCAAGGAAGGTGGAGGATTATGTTGCATCTGATGTGATCTGTAGTGGCTCAAATCATCCTTTTTGGTAACATTTTCACTTTGATCCCTCCTTTTTGAAAAATTTTCTTTAAAGATTCCTTTACCTCTTTTGTTAACACTGTCTTGGGATAGTTCATACTGACTGGCCATATCATAAGCGTCATTCAACGATTGTGGTTTTAAAACTTTCACCATAGGTTTTATATCCTCTCTCAACCCTAAAATGAAAGACTTGATATAGAACTGCTCATCCAATAAGGGATTTTCTGCTTTGAATCGATTTTTGAAAATTTCAAATTTGTCAATGTAATCTTCCACTCTTCCCCCTTGATTTAATTTTCTAAATTCCTCTATTGGATCTAGGGTTCCCCCTTTTCTGAACCTTCCTAAAATCTCTTCCTTCAAATTCACCCAACTAGGATGATTATTTTGAGCTATAAACCCTCTATACCACTCCATAGCTTTAGTCTCAAAATGCAAAACTGAAAGCTTTGTCTTTTGATCTTCCGGCACTCTATAAAGATCAAAATAAAACTCTGCTCTAGTGATCCAATCTTGAGTATCTACTCCTCTAAATACCGGGAAATCATTCTTTGGAAGATAAGATCTATACCCCCTATTCATATCCTGATGAAACCCCATTCTATTCTGCCTTTCATCACCATAAGCATGATGATCCTCTACTGGTCTATTAAGGATTCCTCTTCCTTCTGTAACAGATCCAGTTGGCATCGGCAATGGAGGTGCTTGATTAGATCCCCCTTCACCTCCTGCGATCTCTTTCCCCAAGGAGAGTCGGATCAATCTGTCTAGTTGGATTTCCACCCGATCCATCCTCTCATCCATGTTCCTTCCCACTAGACCCACTTGTTCTTTCACCGTAGAAACTACAAATTCCTTGAGCTCACTTTCTACTCGAGTGAATCTCAGATTCACTTCTTCCTGAGATTTGCTCATCTGCGATTTGAGTTCATCCATGGTTTTCTTTGCTCTCGTATCCTTCATACACTGACTATTCACAGCGATCAGTCACCCGCCTTGATCGTTGCTCTGATACCAAGTTGTCAGGTAATTGAGAAGAATTACTACTAATCTCACAATAACACAATATTTATTTGATTATTGGATAAAAAGAGTTTACGATTTCAGTATGAAATCGTTTACACGAGAAAGAAGAAAGAAAGTAGAGAAATACAATTCAACAACTCCTAAAAATTACATTCTAAGGGTATTTATACATCCCCTTTTAACCTAAGAACGTAATTGTAATTTATTTAATCAACTCGCAGTAAAAACAGGAAATAACAAGATCGTATTCTTCCAGTACGATCATCTTCAACGGCTAGCTGGATCCTCTCCTTTGCTTTTAACACCATTCTCTCCAGTTAGCTCATTACTGGGTTTCTTACTCCTTACTGGGCTTATTTAAAAGCCCAGTAACCAATTCCAGCCCATAAGCTTGATTTAAGCTTCCCTCTCTCTCGATCTCATCGTCTTCTCCATTGTTTACCCCTCTCCTGGAGATCTCCACTACCTGCAATGCCGTGGAACCTGACAAGTGAGCCAAGCTCTTGATAGAGAGAGGAGTGAGCATGAAATGGCGTGAAAGGGAATTTTATGGAGAGAGGAAGAGAAGCGAGTGTTTTATGGAGATAGGCAGAGAGGAGAGCGTGCTCATCAGTTCAGTTTCGTTAATTTTTCCCGCTATATTTCCCCATTACTGCTTTTGTCACTCTTGTGATTTCCACGGGGTTCATGATTGCAGTAATGGAAAAGTACAGAGAAAATATAATTGCAGTAGTATAACAAATACAACAATCCAAACGCACGTATAAGCCTAACTACAGCAATTACTACTACTAACTGCTCTAATTACACTTATCCAAACACCCCATTGTCATTGGCCTCTGTTGTTTTTTGTTTAGATGGGAACCTTTTACTTTGCAAGACAACTTCCTCTTCTGGCCCATTTTTTTAGCCCGATCCTTTGTTGCTTTTAAAGGCCCATCTTTTTAAATTGTAAAGCATTCTTTTCTTTATTTTCTAATATATATTTTTTTTCTTTAGTTGATCTTGATAATGATAGTAACGTATTCATATCTTAAGATTACTCTCTTTGTGGGTCCGACTTTGCCCTCCTCTGGAGCCCCACCTTGCAAGACCGAAGTGACAACCTGCACCCTTCTTTTCTTGTTCTCTGCAGAGTTGATTTGTTGGGGCTGCACGGACACGACAGGACATGCTGCTCCACAGAATTGAGCACATTTTTTATCATTCTTATCCCTCTCATCTTTATTTAATTACTAAGAAAAGAGTTCATATATGTAGCTTTTAGTAATTTCATTTACTAATTTCATTTTAGTAATTTCATTTTAAATATGATCGAACATGAATTGTAATTAAGTAGAAACTATAATTTTTTTTTATAATAAAAATAGAAGGCTCATATGTTCTCCATCCATTAATGTTAACGGAGATCGAACTCACAATATCTCACAACACATAATTTTTTGTGTCTCACACTCAACCAATTAGATTATGAGTTCATTGACAGTAGAAACTATAATTAGAGTACCCGTTAGAAAAATCTTTTTTTTAACTCGTGTATGTACGAAAAATCGTGACATATTTTTCTGAACCTATAATATGAAGTGTGATACCAGTGTTATGTTCTCGTGTAATTTGCTAGTATATTATTTTTCCACATGAACCCGTGCGAATCCGAAGTTTTATTTATATCAACCAATTTTAGGGATGTAAGGAAGAAGTTGCATTGGATGGCAGGTTTGTAATTCGGTTTACTCTAACATCTTATAATTACTCCAATAAACACTCTATTGTTTATACTGCTAAAGCGAGAGAAATAATGCTTAAATAGGATTTTAAGGATTATAAAATTCTAATATGCATTTTTATGTATCAGTTTTGGTTAGAGAGGTGTAGAAGAACTTTTACCAGTGTTCAATTTGATGATTGAAAAATTATAGATCACATATACTTTATGAATACAAACTCAATCAATCTAACAATTTTGATGATTTAAAATTTTCAAAGTTTCAAAATTGGATACCAGATATGGAATCAACAAATAATGCAACATAATTTACCAATTGAATTGACTTTAGATGAAAGTTTATATACTAATTTATCTAATTTTAATGCAGGTATTGAAGAGGAGGTAATAGTAAACGAGGAAAATACAACTCAATCTTGTGGTTTCAGTCAACTGAAAATCAAACGAGGAAAATACAAAAAGCATTATCAAAATTTGTTTTTGGTCCATACATACAAATTTTTATGTTATTTTGAACAATGAAATATAAACCTTGGCCCATACATGCATAATTGCATTCAAAGAATAGCAGGGATTTAAGTTTGTATATTTAATGTACAAAATGGATCATAAAATCAATATAAAAAGGAAAAAAATTTGTTTTTGGTCCCTAACAAATACTGAAATGTTGAACTTGTCCCCCGACTATTTTTTTTGTTCAACTTGCCCCCTAAACTTGCTATTTTTGTTCAAATTGCCCCATTCGTTAAAATAGTGCTGCCCCCCCAGTTATCTAACCGTTAACCACTTTATTTTATACTTATATTCTACCCGACCCATTAGTTACCCGACCCGTCATTAACCCTACCCATTAAACCCGTTAAGACCCTTCTCTCTCACACGCTCCCCTTTCTCTCTCACGCGCTGGCTTCACTGTTCAGACCGAAAATCTCCTTCTCAATCGCTGCTCCAACGGTCGAAGGTGGTCAATCTCTCTCGCTCTCCAACGCTGCAACACAACGCTCTACAACGCTGCCCTCTCTCTCGCTCGCTCAATCTCTCTCGCTAATTCTGTCGCCAAATTCTCTCACCATTTTTTCTTTACATAGGCTGCATGGTGATGATGAAAATTGATTAAATCATCTCTTCAATCTCTCGCCAAATTCTCTCAATCTCTCTTCATCTCTCTGCATGGTGATGGTTTATGGCATCCAAATTACTTCCAAATATGACCCCTGTGACAAATTTTTCCAAATTCCTTCCAAATATGGCCCCTGTGACGGGTTGTGATGAAATTGCCCCAAATTGCTTCCAAATTATGTGTGTGTGTCATATTTAATGGCTTCCAAATTGCTTCCAAATGAAATTTTGCCTCCAGCCACCTGGCGATACGCCCACGCGAAGATCCACATTCGATTCCATCATCGCAGGTTGTATCCCCATCTTCTTCGAAGAAGCCTCGGCAAAAAGACTGTATGGTTGGCATTTGACCAAGTCGAAGTACGAGGAATTCTCGGTGTTTATTCCCAAAGAAGACGTGGTGTTTGGAGGAGTAAGAATTGTCGAGGTTTTGGAAAAGATCTCAGAGGAGAAGGTCACCGCCAGTCATTTTCACCGCCATCAAACACGATCAACTCTTTATTCCCATTAGTTGTTGTCGCCGCCATTTTCACCGCCAGTCATCGCTTATCTTCGCCAATCGAGATCAACCGAGAACCGAAGATGAAAAAGCTAACCAGCCAGTAGGGCATGGAAGAGACGACTCGGCTAACACAGAGCCAAACAGCGCCGTAACCAACAAAAGAGCAAGCGGCGCCGATCAACAAAACGAGCCATGGCGCGAGCCGATTACAGAGCACTCCAGGTAGGAGACCGAAGTTCTCACCCACATCGTTGGCGACGCCGATCATAGTGAGCTGCTGTTGGTTGATACCCAATACCTCCTTGAGCGCATGTGAATAGAGAGGGAAAGTGTAGGCACAACCCGCCGCTACTTCCACCCATACCGCCGCTCCTAACCCCACTCATGTGAGCGAGAGAAAGGGGAGAGAGAGCCCAGGGGGAGAGTGATGTGAGCGGAGCGTTTGAGAGAGAGTGCTGTGAGCGGAGCGTTTGAGAGAGAGTGCTGTTGTGAGGAGAGAGAGAGAGAGAGAGAGAGAGAGAGAGAGAGAGAGAGAGAGAGAGAGAGAGAGAGATGTGAGAGAGATGAGTTAATAAACGGATCGGGTAAAAAGATGATGGATCGGATTAATTCATGATGGATCGGGTAGAAAAATAGGATAAAATAATATGTTCTAACGATAGTTTAACCCGGGGGGCAGAGGGTATTTGACAGAGGGACCAAAAAAAACAAAAATAGTGAGTTTAGGGGGCAAGTTGAACAAAAAAAATAGTCGGGGGGCAAGTTGAACATTTCGATATTTGTTAGGGATCAAAAACAGACTTTTTCCATATAAAAATGATATAATTGTAATCTTATTGTATGTGACACATTAATAAGATAATGTGACATAAAAAATATAGTATCAAGTGAAGGAAGAATATTTAAAAGTACCTTGCATTTTGGGTCAGAAAAATTGTATCAATAGCAAACCCGAAATTAAAATACAAGACCTACATGGCTAGGGCTGGCAATTTACCGAGCCGAGCCGAACACAGGGCAGCTCGAGCTCGGCTCGAGACTCGTTCGAGCCAGCTCGGCTCGACTCGTAAGAGGGGTTCGATCCGGCTCGAGCTCGACTCGAAAAAATCTTGAGCCAGCTCGGCTCGGCTCGATCCGGCTCGAAAAGAGATGGGCGAGGTCTGACAACGCACAACACCAAGAGAGAAGGAGGAGAAGCATCTGAAAATGAAGAGAGATGAGGGCTATGGCTTCTCTTTTCGCGCTAGCTGCACCACCATGACGCTATCGAGCATGGATTCGACAAAAAATGAAGAGAGAAAATGGTGTTCTGTGAAAGAGGAAGAGATAGGAGAGGGGGCGGGGCGGGATCTGTGAGAGAGAGGGGTTAGGGTTAGGGTAAGGGTTGAGAGTATTAAGATGGGTATTGAGTTGGGCCAGCCCAATTAGTATTATATGTAAATAACATATTCTGCAGGGCATAAGTGTAAAAAATTCGAACTCGAGCTGGCTCGCGAGCCGAACAACACTCAGCTCGAGCTCGGCTCGAAGTTGGCTCGAGCTGGCTCGGCTCGGCACGAAAAAATCGAGCCCATTTTCGAACGAGCTATTTTCGAACGGTCTTCGAGCCGAACTCGAACGAACGTTCGAGCCGAGATTTTTTTGCCAGCCCTATACATGGCTACATCCTTGAAAAATATTTTGATATATCAGAAAAATATTGATTTTAAAATGTAGGCATTAAATTAGAATTTTTTTTCAAAATAACCAAGTTACCAAACTTTATACCCGAAATAACCAAGTTTTGAACATAATTCTCAAAATGTCTTTTGCGGGGTACCATTCAGCGCCAGGCGGGGAATCATTCAGCGCCTTTGTTTACGGGAGTAATTAAGGTGGGTAAATGAAGGCGCTGAGCCAAGCGCTCAATGAAACAACGGCTTCCTATTATTTTTTTTTGTCACATACTAAAAAAAAATAATCCCCTCCAAAATGCACCTGCCGAATTCTCCATTATTTGAATTATTATATTTAATTAATGTGATAATTAATAATATATAATTAAATATTCATAAAAATTTGTTTAAATTGACGAATTCGAATAAATATTAATTATGTATTAAGTTAACAGCTAACATGTAATGATTATTATTTTAATTAATATATTAATTGGAACATAGAGATGTCATGATAAAATTTGGATAATTTCGGTTCGTATATTTAATTAAAATGATAACCAGTACATGTTAGCTGTTAACTTAATACGTAATTAATAATTGTTCGAATTCATAAATTTGAATAAATTTTACTGAATATTTAATTATATATCTTAATTATCAATATAATTGAACGTAATAACTAAATAATGGAGAATTCGGCAGGTACATCTTGGAGTGGAATAATTCTTTTATATCTTTTTTCAAACCGCGTGTGTCAGTGTGTGATATTAAAAAAAAAAAAATTAAACCCCTCCAAAGTGTACACGCCGCGAATTCTCCATTATTTAGTTATTACGTTCAATTATATAGATAATTAAATATTCAGTAAAATTTATTCAAATTTATGAATTCGAACAATTATTAATTATATATTAAGTTAACAGCTAACATGTACTAGTTATTATTTTAATTAAATATACTAATTAGGACATAGAGTAGTTATGGTAAAATTTGGATAATTTCGATTCGTCTATTTAATTAAAATGATAACCAGTACATGGTAGCTGTATGTCAAACCGTCGCACCCTTTCGGTATTCCATTAGAACGACACTGATACTTCGCTCAAATGGCAAATATTACAACATGCAAGTTCTAGATAATCTCATTATCTATCTAACCCAATTTGAACCATTCAAATCGGAGTTCCGTACTGAAAGTTATGCCAGTTTTACTGAAACGTCTTAAACTGAATTTTCTGGTTTTCTTAATAAAAGTCGTTTTTTGTCAATTTAACCATATATATCCTATATACATATGTGCATCTAATATACACATTATTTATGTCCACGAACGCGTACGTTCGTTTATCTTTGTGTACATTTTTACGGTTGATCCGAAACTGTATTTCTTTCACCGGATTCGAGTTCAGGTACGAAGGTAATTTTTTACTCGCGGATATACCCGAACTCGAAAAAATACCCGAACCAGAACCCGAAAAATACCCGAGAAATATCCGAAAATATCCAATGATATGAACATTTGTAATGTTTTATAGATTAATTATTTGTAATATTTGTATTTTTAATGTATTTTGTACAAGTTTCTTGTTTTATGTATATAAAATTGTGGTTGATTTTACGTATTTGTATAATAATTTTTTAGATTTTTTGTTTTTAGATTTTATATAGGTGGTTTTCGAGTAACGGGTTCGGGTTCGGATATGATTTTTTATCCGTGAGTATTTTGGTTTCGGGTTCGGATAATACTCGAAAATTCGGATTCGAATATGAAGGAGGTTTATCCGAACCCGACCCATCCCGTTGACATCCCTAGTTGCTAGAGCTTTATTCTCGTTGTATAACCCTTGGAAAACTGAAAAAATATCGTATTTGTCCCTATAAAAGTTATAATACCAAGTTTATCCCTCTAAACGCCAGTCATTATCATAAATGATCCGTACGTTATGCTTAACGAAAAACTTATGAAATTACTTGTTTGTCCTTGATCTTCTCAGCTCGACCCAAGCTTCTATTCCTAGCATATTTCCATGGCAAGTTGCATTGACGAATCTTGATCCAAGCTTCCTTTATTTTGACTATTTCTCTCTAGTGAATCCTCACCTTGATGATTATCTCTGCACCTATAAAGGTTATCAAACTTACTCTTGGTGAGGGAATGACCGACATTAATGGCAGGGAAAAGAAGTGTGCCCCTTTGAGTACATCTACGAAAGTCTCTGAACATCAGTGGTGGTCCCCTAAGTGATACAGAGTCTCTCGTTGTTCTTGGTGTACCTCTTACACTTAGGGCCGACCTTGAGATTGCCCAGAATCAAACTAACAACAATCTTGAACTCCGGTTAGTTGTGGCATCACCACCATCATATCCATGATTGGTCGGAAATCTGAAATCGAAATCAATTGAAATAGAAATCGAGAACTGAACTTAGATTGGATAATTAATTAATTGATCTTTGTAACCCAATCTTAAAGTAATGAAAATTTCAACTTCGTAAATTTATCAAATCTCAAAATACTCAAGTTTCATAGTATTTCGGTCTAATTGAACTCTGAAAATACTCAATCATAAAAAAGATTTCGTCACTGCCTCACCGATACCAGTTTTCGAGGATTTCAAAGATAATTTTCAATGCTTGTTGATGACTTCACAGAGAGGACAAAATAATGAGAAACCGTAAGGCAAACAGGAAGCGGCCTAACCTGAGAAGTAGTATATTGAAACGACTGACAATAAAACCTAAATACAAATCTTGTACTTGAATTCATGGAGGTTTCGTCTGCATTGTTATCGTGTTCTGTGAATTTTTCTTGGCACCAGACCAAGCAGGCATGGCCGCATGAGGCATCGACTCACCTAGTTCATGCAATGATAGTTGTCGGGCAAGTTATGACGACGATATTAGTCATGACATGCGCTGAGAAAAAAAGAAAATAATTTAGCTATATTTAACAATTATTAATATCGTTAGATGGAATATGGATGGAAACTTAATGGTTTGGACAAATTCGAAAATATATAAGTTTGGAATGGATTAATTTGATAGAATTTGAATTTTAAAAGATAAACTTGTTACTTTTTGGAATTTGAAGGGATCATTTTGATATTAACCATTTTTTAGGGACAAATATGATATTTTGAATTTTTTAGGGATATAATCGAAACTGCTCCTTTTGTATAAAATAATATATATATATATTTTTAAAAAGAATTCAATACAAGAAAAAAGAAAAAGATGAAATATCATGAATATCACTACAAAACACAAATGGAAAATATATGCTCTCTTTTCTATGATATTTTGTATGTTATGTAATGCAGCGATATCCATGATATTTTATTTTGCAAAATTATTGTTTAGGTATAAATATTAAATATGTAAATTATACTATTTTATGTTTAAATTTTGAATCCAAACAATAGGCAAACAACAACTCAAATAAAAAGTAACGAACATAATATAACAAAAATCACAAACATATAGTAAATTTAAAAAATCAATAAATATTACTAATCATATTCCATATCAATACTTTATAAGACTAAACGTTATGTGTGAATTGCTACAAAATATTCTGAGTTTGTTGCCCCACTGAGAGGTCGAAGAAGTGTTACATCGAAAGATAGAGATGAGACCTTTGTTGTATAAGTAAATAGCCAGCAAAGGAATCAAATAGAGAAGGGGTTATATATTGAGGCCATATATGGTTCTTCCTTATTTTCTCCAAACGTCCTTTATATTTTAATTATCTAATTAATTTATAAAAATATATTTTATTAATAATTAATTAATATATAATTAAAATATATATACATTAACAAATATTAATCAATAATTATTAACTGTTATAATTAATTATCAATTTATTAATGACTTTATTAATTAATTATTAATTAATAATATTAAAAAATACAAATTATCCTTGGCTCCTAAAGCCAGGAATTTTTTCTTTGACATCATCAAATCTTGCCTTTGTCCAAGGAGGCATGGACTAACCAAAAACATCAATAATCCCTGCCATGGATGTTTGGTGGCTTCATTAAATGCTTGCAGGCCAAAGTTCCTAGTCAATCACAAACAATGTTCCAGAAATCGCTCGGCGCTCGCTGGTCGGCAGACGACCATCAAGCGCCAAGGATGATTAATCGGGATTAATCGGGAATCTCGGCGGACCTCGGCGGATTTTTATTTTTTTATATTTAATATTTAAATTAATTAAACAAAATTACAAATCACAGTTTTTTTAATAAGTTTTAAATAATTTAAGTAACAAAATACACTACGTCACTAAACTAACATAAACTCAAATAATAATAATATATATAATATTAAAAATATGAAAAAATTTAGTCCAAGTATATTTTTTTGAATAGTATCCGACAAACGATCGTTTTCATTATTGATGTCTAATTTTTTTGATGTCAATGAAAATCCATTGGCAATCCATAACAAAAACGATCATTATTTTGAATAGTATCCCACAATCTCTCATAATATATGATTTTTTGTGCTTCACATTCAACCAACTAGACTATGGAACCGTTGGCAATTCAAAAAAAAATTTTAAAAAAAAAAAAAAAAAAAAAAAATTGCAAAAAAAAAAAAAAAAAAAAACTGTACACATCTAAAAATCGGCTCGGCGGTGGCTTGGCGGCCGCTTGGCGGAAATTCGCCAAGCACAAAACGCCAAGAATTTATCTCGACGGCGGACCCTCGACTACCGATTAATCGGTGATTAATCGGCCGCCAAGGCCGATTTCCAGAACACTGATCACAAATCATATCATATCTTCAATTAATGCATATGCTCCGTATAATCACACCAACTCCATGTCTTATCACAAATCATATCGTATCTTCAATTAATGCATATGCTCCGTTCCGTATAATCACACCAACTCCATCCAACGCTATGGCGTCCTGGATGATAGTGCGGCTACTTACACTTAGGTCCCGGGTTCGAATCCGGTCAGGAACAAGGACAAAAAATTGGGTAGTCTAGTAAAGTAGGATAGGGTAGGACAGAGTAGGAGTATGAGTAGGGGTGGGGCATACGGGCTAATAAATCAAAAAAAAAAGAAAAGCTCCATTCAAATCGAGTCCGTTTTCTCTGTTGCGTAAAGATTACAGCCTTATGTGAAACAATCATTGGGATATCATCCATGCCGTTGAAATATGTAGGGCTCAACAATCATAATGGCAATCTTCAATTTGTCAAAAGTTTCTATAACGTAACATATCACCTTTTACTATTTTAAATTATTATGGGACTAAATAATGTAACATATCCCTAACTTTTATTATTTTAAATTATTATGTGACTAAGTAAATTTAAATCAAGTATAACGCTTAAGCATGAATACTTCAAGAATATAAGTATTATTAAATTATGTATCTCTAAATATTGTATGAATAAAGAATTGTTATTATTAATTTTAATAAGTTGATTTTCATATAAAAATAAATTATCATATAACATGTATTGTATGTAAAAATATATATGTAAGAATATTATTATAAAAATTCCAGATTAAAATAATCAATGTTCGAGTTTTAAAAATAATATTATTTTATCACATCATTGATCATACTATATATTTTTTTGAATAATTTTTTTTATTATATTAATTTAATATCCGAACCGCATCCGGATCAGGATTGTTCCGTTTTGAACAAAAAGATGGATACGGATCTGGTATGACCACTATCCGAACCGAATCCGAAAAATGGTTCTGAAAAATTTACAACCATAATCATTCATCTAAAAATATATCATACATTGTAAATATATATAACATGTATCGTAAAAAAATATATCTTACATCTAAAATATATAAGATATATCTAAAAATGTATAACACATAAATAATATTATTTTTAAGACATAACTTTATCATTTATTTATAAGATACATCTAAAATATTATAGTATTTGAATTCGTGCAACATAGAGTATTTGTCTATATATTTTCTTTTCATATATTATCATTTATTTTAATAAATTGATTCAAACATAATTTTTTTATAATATTAAATTAAACATATTATTATCTATTTTGAAAAAAGCGATGAACACATCAGTATATATAATATATGTTTAATCAATCATGTTATATTATATTATATTATATTATATTAAATCAAATATATTATATTAATTCAATATTTATATACATATTTCTTTACATTTTGTGAAATCAAACATAATAATCTATAGATTGTTTTTTGTACTTTCTAAATTCGAATGTTTTCAAACAATTTCCACAATGAATAATAAATAACCGAATATATAAGGTTATATATGTGAAACAACCAATTATTATTTCATGCATCTTTTACTCCATTTATGCCTAGTCATTTTGATCTTCATCTTTTTGTGGGGTCCACTACCAGTCGGTCTTGTAAATTTGGGAGTAATGATTGGGTCACAAATATCAATCACAAATGTGTCACAAATAACTAAGTTTGTAATGTTAATTATGCATATATAAATCATAAATCAAATACAAACTTAGTCATTTGTGTCACATTTGTGGTTGGTATATTTCTGTTCCTATCATTAGTCCAATAAGCCCCAAACGACAAAAATAATAATATTAATATAGTTACTGAAAAATTATAGAAACAACCAAAAAATTATAATTATAGTTAGACATAATTATAATTATTATTAATAATGCTATTAAAATTATTAGTTATAAGCTATAAAAATATGTCATTGTTTTATTATATTTGTTCATGCTTTTTATTTGGAAATGCTCTTGAAAAATAGCATAGTTAATTTTCATCAAGAAAAATAACTTGTACTCTTTAATTGAATAAGATACATTGTAAATAAAAAATTGTAAAAAAAATTGTAACATGAATTATAGGTTTTATTTTTTTGTAAAATAATAAAGTTTTTCCAATTTAACAAATATTTAGTAATAAAATCTAATACGAAAGCCATATCTAATTGTTTGTTTTCTTTTTTTCCTAATATTTTTTTTATTTTCTTTGATTTCTTATTAATTTTCGTTTTCTTTTTGTAAGAAGTTAATAGCTTATCTAATTTCAAGACCCTAACTTTTATAACGACCCAAAGCGGTAGCTTCACCCGCCTTTTCGCAGGGACGCCTCTGTCCACTGTATAAGTGATTGAGAATGAATCACTTTTAAGGTTTTAAATTAGGCTTCATATTGAAGCGACAGAGAAAATATGAACTCATTCAAATCTTGTTTTTCATCACCCTCTCTTCTTCGCCATTGTTGCGGAGGTTTTCTTCATCTGCCTGATAATTCAATTGACGTGTCTGTTTTGTTTGGTGAGTGAGTTATGTATATTCTTCTTATATCTCAAATGAAGTAATATTTTGAATTAAAACTGAAAATCAGTAATGTCTGAAGTGAAGGTGTTCTCTCGACTTACTGGTTGTACGAGGAGGATGGAGGAGGAGTTGGAGATATGTGATTATGTGCAGTTTGTAGAGCCGTTACCTACGAACTTTAGCACTGACTGTGTCTCCGTCATCACGAACTGCCCACTAGAGTTAGACAGACGATTTCGGCATTGAGTTCTACAGTGTTGGTAAACATTTGATGCAATTTCCCTCTTGGTACGTATGGTACGGTACACATTCTTGTTTTTGAACGTGCGGGTCCCCGTTGGAGCAGGTTGTTAGGTTGGGTTTAACCCTTGGATGCCTAGCAATTACCAACCTTTTTTTTGGATCCATATTTATGCAATTTTCTCAAACCACCCCATCACAACTCATGCCACATCATCATAATTATTTCAACCATTAGATTATGATATGTGACAATATATGAACCATAATTAACTTTTGATTTTGTGTGCTTATGTTTTATTTGTAGATATGTACGTGTCCCCTATTTTACACATAGTTTTAAGCAATTTTAGAAGGCCACGTCACCTTACACTGATGACGTGTCAAATATAATTTGTTAGGTTCATGTTGGACAAGTTGTATTTGATTTTGAATTTTTTCACAATATGTTACATGATTAATTGTGAATAGAAATAGAATGTGAATAGTTTAAATATCTAACATTAATAAATTAATATATAATATCATAAAACATACATCAAATATTGTTAGTATTTTCATATATAATTTAAAAAATTAAGAAATATATTTGCTCGAATTTTATCTTTATTTTAAGATCCATATTATCATATAATTAATATTTTTTTCTAACTTAAAATTATGAAAACAATTATGTAAAAAAAAATATAAAAAAAATATAATTACATTAATGACTTGTAAGCCTAATAATAATTATTATTAAAACTATAATTGAAAAAAAATTGCACATACTACTAAGTATGTTATTATCATATATTCAATATTTTTCTCTAACTTAAAATTATGAAAACAATTATGTAAAAAAAATATATAAAAAATATAATTACATTATGACTTGTAATCCTAATTATTATTATTTTTAAACATATAATTGAAAAAAATTGCACATCCTAATTATTATTATTATTTTTAAAACAATTATGTTATATTTGTATTTTTACTTAAAATAGTTTCATGTTAATCTTTAAAAAAAATTAATGAAAGATATTTATTTACTAAACACAAATAATTTCTTTAACTTATATAATATTTTTCAATAATAAAAATGAAACATAAAATTTATCAGACACAAATAATTTTTTTAAACTTTTACAATGTTATTATTCTTAATTTTATATATGAAAATTTAAAATATCATATGATTTTGATTTTTGTTTATGTCCATGCATGTTGTTTTATTATTTTGTAGTGACATTTATTTTTTTTGTATGCGTTGCATTAAAATACTAAATAAATATTTCGCAATGTGTCATATTTAAAAATAGTATAATAATTTTGTCATCATCAAACTTTCTTAATCAATATGATATTTATTTCATAAAGTCTTATATTTGATCCCGAAAAATAATAATTATATATTATGTGTATGGTAAAACAAATGAAACAAAACCGCCGCGAAACGCGGGTAATCTTCTAGTCCTAGCAATGCTGCAGCAGCATCACTACTCTCTCCAAAAAGCACAAAAAATTTGACATAAAAATAATTTAGTCATTTGAAATATGATGAGAAGCTGAATTAGCTACATCCTCTCTCATCTTGTTTTCTTTGTTAATGGGGTCGGAGGCCTAATAAATTCCTTGATAATGGGGGCTCAAATGAGGATTGGATAGTATTTGTTTGCTTCCTTGCTTTCTTATTAGCTCATGCTCAGTCTTCAATTTTGATCCATTCAATTTCTCAACCAAAAACAAATTATGATTGGGCCTTCCATTCACCAATATTCTTCACCAATTCATTTCAAATTTTACAAAATAATTTTCAATATATTATTGAACCTTTCATTCACCAATATTCTTCACCAATTCATTCCAAATTTTACAAAATAATTTTCGATATATTATTGGGCCTTTCATTCACCAATATTCTTCACCAATTCATTCCAAATTTTACAAAATAATTTTCAATATATTATTGGGCCTTTCATTCACCAATATTCTTCACCAATTTTACAAAATCATTATTCACTAATTCATTCCAAATTTTACAAAATCATTTTCAATATATTATTAGACCTTCCATTCACCAATATTTTTCACCAATTCATTTCAAATTTTACAAAATCATTTTAAATATTTTATTGGACCTTTCATTCACCAATATTCTTCACCAATTCATTCCAAATTTTACAAAATAATTTTCAATATATTATTGGGCCTTTCATTCACCAATATTCTTCACCAATTTTACAAAATCATTATTCACTAATTCATTCCAATTTTACAAAATCATTTTAAATATATTATTGGGCCTTGTAAGATCAGGCCTCGTAAGGGTCAAATATAACATATGTTTTATTTTTACCGTTCATGATTCCCAACCAATAAAAAAGCAAGATGGCTTTCTGCCAATTCGAGAGAGGACTGAGAAGAAAGGAGAAGAGCACTGTAGATGGAGAGGCGAGTACTGAAGAGTATAGAGGAAGAGGCAGCCAGCGAACACTGTAGAGCGAGGAGGGGAGTACCAAAGAATAGAGGGACATGCGAGTGGGAGAGACTAAAGAGGAAGTAATGTAAGTTAACAGCGCCGTTAGCGTTTAAACACAGCACAGATCTTGAAGCAGATCCGATGGGAGAGAAATCACAAGTAGATTTCAATACTTGTACAAGTATTTTAGTTGCACTATATATATATATATATATATATATATATATATAGGGACCGGTTCCGTCGAGATCTTATTTCGAGTTTTTATTTTGAGTCCAAATCTTAACCCTTGATTTAAGAACGATGAATGGTCCAGATTTAAGTGATTTAGAAAACTACCCAGAAAATCAAAACAATACTTTTCCTCTGCCCGAAACTTATGGCCTATCAAACCAAACTCCTGATCGTACGATTCATTCCTTAGTTGTTATCTCATCTCCCTCTCTTTCTCTCTGTTTCTCAAGTCATATTAACGGTTAGGGAACAGCATCCTGTCAACGAGACACAACCTTGGTCGTCTTCAGGACATACCACGAGAGGTGTGAGATCAGATCGACCACCAGTTGCTCATCGAACGTGTAGTCGGGGCTATTGCTCAGCGAGACACAACCTGGTTGTCAGATCATGTACAATTAAGATTTGACGGCTATTAGCTTTGTAGAGGACAAGGGATTTTCCATTTAACTTTTTCTCATTATATTTATCACTTTATTG
Source organism: Luzula sylvatica (assembly GCA_946800325.1). Lineage (NCBI taxonomy): Eukaryota > Viridiplantae > Streptophyta > Magnoliopsida > Poales > Juncaceae > Luzula > Luzula sylvatica. The sequence continues at coordinate 70,314,570 of OX326959.1, read as the reverse complement.
TTCTTTCTTTTTTTGCTATTGCACAATTAAGAGCAAAACGGACTAATTATCGAAAAGGGCAAATAAAAGCTTAATCTAATTGAGGCATAATTGAACATTTGAGGTCATTATATTTACTCGAATTGAAAATTTGAAGTACTAATCAGTTATCACACTAATCAAGAATAGAGAATGATTTGTACTTGTGTATTTTATAATTTTGTAAGTCTTTTATTGAACACTGAGTTGTTTGGTTTTAGGTCATAAGGTACATTTTTTTTGCGACTGGCTCAGAAATAAGCGGCTGATATGCATAAAAAAGAAGAACAGATACCAGTATTCTTTATGCATCTTACTTTGATCGAGATCTAATTTTATTTGTCAAATAATATAAAACGGGAATAAATGTACAAAGGATTCTGTTTGTGCCTTTTTCTTGTTTGGTACAAATTTTATGAAACAATTATTTGGTCAGGATAGGTTGTACAAAAACGTAATTAAGTCTCAAGTATTAGCGAGTTAAAAGGTAAATGGCTAAATAAGTACATGAAAATCCCTAAGCTTGGCTGAATACATAAAAATCCTTATAGGAGCGTGAAAGAAATTAGGAGAAAGACCATAAGAAATTAGGAGAAAGACAATACTGTGTAAACAAGGAAACTTACAAACATCAGATTTTTTTTTTTGGCAAGTCAACAGGTTCGGGCACAAATTGAAATCTTGGGCAGGAAAATAATAGGCAACATGCAAAATTCAGGATTAAATATCAGCCATCCATCAAATCTAAATCTATGGTTCAGATTTGGACTCAAAATAAGGACTCAAAATAAGATCTCAACGGAACCGGATATATATATATATATATTAATGAGTCAAATAAAGTAATTAGTATATATATTTTTTTAGTTTAATCCTGAGATGGGTTTTACTATACTCAGGGCTTGTTTGGATATACAAGTATTTTGTAGTATAGGTAAGATTTCTTTTAAGGGCTTTTTTGGATGGTTGAGGAATTTCCGATTTTGGTAAGACAAGGAATAATTTACTGTACTTTTACTAAGTCTTATTTGGATGTAGGGCTGCAACTTTAGCTCGTGGCTCGTGGCTCGTGGCTCGCTCGAGCTCGACTCGATAATAGTTCGATAATAGCTCGCTCGATTTTAACTCGAAATTAAACGAGCCGAGCCGAGCTAGCTCGAACGCTTATTGAGCCGAGCTTGAGCCAGACTCAGCTCGCTCGTATTAAGCTCGAAAAGAATTTGAGCTCGATTTAAAAAATTAAATATTTTTATCATAATTAATTCATATTATATATATTATTATAATTAGAAAATTTTATAAGGAAAACTTTTTCTTCATAATAATTCCAAGTCAGGTTACAACTTAGGTCCTAAAAAGAATATTAACTAAGGGAGACAAATTAATAATACCAAGTCCAAATCCTATTTTTTATGTTTTGTGTTGTATGTTTGATTTATTATTGTTACGTTTTAAGATAGTTTGGTATTTAAAATATTTTTTGTTTATTCACAATTATTACAATTTTTTTAATTAAAATTCAAGTTATTTTTTTAATTGAGCTACTGTTGAGCCGAGCCGAGCTAGCTCGAATTAGAACGAGCCGAGTTTGAGCTTGATTTTCTAGCTCGAATCATAATTCTAAACGAGCCGAGCCAGCTCGAATAAGTTCCGAGCCGAGCTTGAGCTTGACACAGCTCGCTCGAGCTCGGCTCGTTTGCAGCCCTATTTGGATGTAGTTTTAGCAAAATCAAGGAAATAATTAGGTAAGGAAAGTTAAGTAACTTTTGTATAGAATTTTGGGCAAAACAAAAACTGATCTTTGTGGTCAGTTTTTTTCTAGGAATTTTTGTCCTTTCCACTTGTATAGTTGCATTAAATCCTAACCTATACTAATTTACAACCAAACAAACAAACCACTTAACAAAAAGTATCAAATTTATAATCCTATAGGTTGTTACATTTTGAAATACCGATTCCTAGAAACAAGCAATCCTATACTACAAAAATTCTATGCATCCAAACAAGTTAGGAATTAGGTTTTGAGTTTTACAAAAAACTATAGGATTACAAGTCTAGGAATTGTAGAAAAATGATATGTTTGGATGGATACAAATAAGTAAATTGTAGGTATGTCATGTATTTTATCATTTTTTGTAAATAATAATCAAAATAATGTATTTTTTTTCTTTTACCCTATCTATACTATATACTAATGCAAGGGGATTTGCTGCCTCCTGGTGCAGCCACGTCACCAGGGGCCTATTTGTAAAAAAAAAATATTTTGTTTACATTTTGGTCCTTTTTTATTTACAAATAGGTCCTTTTTTAAAAAATAAATTTACATTTTGGTCCTTTTGTTTTACATTTTGGTCCTTTATATTTGTATTTTGGTCCTTCGAAGTTTTAATATTCACATTTTGGTCCAAGGGCCTCAAATTGGTCCTGTTTTTTAAAAAAATTACATTTTGGTCCTTCTTTATCACATTTCGGTCCTTTATATTTGCATTTTGGTCCTTTTTTCGAAAAACAATTACATTTTGGTCCTTTTTGTTTACATTTTGGTCCTTTTTTATTTACAAATTGGTCCTTTTTTTAAAAAACAAATTACATTTTGGTCCTTTTTTTTACATTTTGGTCCATTATATTTGCATTTTGGTCCTTCGAAGTTTTAATATTCACATTTTGGTCCAGGGGCCTCAAATTGGTCCTTTTTAAAAAAAAAATTACATTTTGGTCCTTCTTTATCACATTTCGGTCCTTTATATTTGCATTTTGGTCCTTTTTTCGAAAAACAATTACATTTTGGTCCTTTTATTTTACATTTTGGTCCTTTTTTATTTACAAATTGGTCCTTTTTTAAAAAACAAAATTACATTTTGGTCCTTTTTGTTTACATTTTGGTCCTTTATATTTGCATTTTGGTCCTTCGAAGTTTTAATATTCACATTTTGGTCCAGGGGCCTCAAATTGGTCCTGTTTTTAAAAAAAAATTACATTTTGGTCCTTCTTTATCACATTTCGGTCCTTTATATTTGCATTCTGGTCCTTTTTTCGAAAAAAAATTACATTGGGGTCCTTTTTTTTAAATTTTGGTCCTTTATATTTGCATTTTGGCCCTTCGAAGTTTTGAAATTTACATTTAAGTCCAGGCAGCCACGTCACCAGGGGTCTATTTGTAAAAATAAATATTTTTTTTACATTTTGGTCCTTTTTTATTTACAAATTAGTCCTTTTTTTAAAAACAAAATTACATTTTGGTCCTTCTTTTTTACATTTTGGTCCTTTATATTTGCATTTTGGTCCTTCGAAATTTTAATATTCACATTTTGGTCCAGGGGCCTCAAATTGGTCCTGTTTTTTAAAACAAATTACATTTTGGTCTTTTTTTATCACTTTTCGGTCCTTTTAGATTTACAAATTGGTCCTTTTTTCAAAAAAATTTTACATTTTGGTCCTTTTTTGTTTACAAATTGGTCCTTTTTTCGAAAAAAATTTACATTTTGGTCCTTTTTTCCTCATTTTGGTCCTTTATATTTGCATTTTGGTCCTTCGAAGTTTTGAAATTTATATTTTAGTCCAGTTTGGTCATATTTTTTAAAAAAAATCATATTTTTGTCCTTTTTTCACATTTTGGTCCTTTATATTTGCATTTTTGTCCTCCGAAGTTTTAAAATTTACATTTTTGTCCTTTATTATTTTTCTTGAAAAACTAAAATAAAATTATAATAAGTTGAACAATATTAATAAAAGAACATCTTGCAAATATTTAAAAATAAAATATCACAAAACTATTAAAAAATACATAAAAAGAAAACTAAAATAAAAAATAGATGTTTAAATAGATATTTTCTATGAATATATTTGTAAGGTGTTTATTTATTATCATTTAATATTAGTTTTTTTATGAATAAAGAATGTAATATTAAAATTATATAAACAAAATATGTAATAATTAAATTTTTTTTAAATCACTACGTGTTAAGAAGTGTTTATGAATTTTCTTAAAATTAATAAAAAATAACAAAAATAAGTTTTAATTATTACATATGAGATTTGGAGGGTATTTTGGAAAAAAAAAATTAATATCATCCATAAGGAGTATTTTAAAATAAAAGTTTGGTAAAGAGTTTTTTTTTTGGGAGTTTACGAAAAGATAGAGAATTTTTTATAATATCCAAAAAAAATTAGGGGGTTAAAAATATACCAAATCATGGATGTGCGAATAATCATGACATAATTTAAATTAAAGATTCGAACGAAACGGTTAGCGATGACATCGTCAAAATTTGTTATTGGCTGACCACACAAAGGACGAAAAATATTTGTACTAAATATGTAGCGAAATTAAAGATTTGTGAAATTAAAAACACTCTTTTTTTCAGCAATGTTTTCTGAACTATTATGTTCTGAATAAATTTCATGACGACTCATTCGTTCTTTTTCCTTATTTTACTTATGAAGTATAAAATATAGATAATTTTTTTAGCAATAACCGTTTGAATTATTCAAGAAATCCGGCTCTTAAAATTTTCAAACGATTTTTGCTACAAAATTTCACTCGCACACAACACACTAAATTACACATATAATAATGATTACAAAAAGAAAGTCACATACACAAAATGAACAACAATTTTTTTCAACTACATTACTTATAAACCCGAACAGCCCCGCGCAATTGCGCGGGGGCAATGCTAGTTCATAATAAAATTGTAAATTGTAATATAATTAAGTTATAGGACTGATTTATCATTTAAGGCATGTACTAGTTTTATGAGTAAGAAGGTTTTTTTTTTTTTTTTGTTAAATTCAGCTATGCGACTCACTCACTAATACATATTAAAAACTATGAAAATCATAAAATAAAAAAAAATAAAAAAAAGTTAACTCTCACCTGAATCTTTAATCACAAGCAAAAAAAATTAAAAACTTAGCCAAATCAATCACTAGTGACCATTCAAAGACTCAAAACTAAGAAGATTAAGGAAACAACAAGAAATTGAAATGAAAGTTGAGAAGAAAATCAATATTTCATCTTCTTTTTTACTTCTCCATGGATATGAAACCTCCAAGCTTCATTTCTTCCAACCTTCTCTTCTTCTCTGAATGTTCTTTTCTCGTCGTGTCGGTGCTTCTCATGTCGAAATAAATATTATGTACCTCTCTGTTTACCCTTTACTACCCAATACAAGATTTTTCTCTTCCTGGCAATTTTCAGATATAATTTCGAAATAAATATTGCAAATTGAGAAAGAAATAAAAAGAACAAACTCTGTCAAAGAAAAGGAACGGGAAACACCATGGAGAAGGAAAGAGAGATAAGCAAGGTGGAGGAGAAAGAAGAAGAGAGAGAAATGCTTAATTAATGGTCTAATAATTAGGGTGTTTTCTTTTCTGAAAAATACTGACCAAAAAAGCTCAGTTTTATTTTGTACCGGTTTTCTATATCCTGTAAAATCCTTACCTGAAAAATTGACTGTAATTGCCTAACATGGACCCAAACATGCATAAGTAAATTCTTGGGAAAATTGTACTATACTACAAAATATCTGGTATTTTCTGGTGATCCAAACAAGCCCTCAGTGTGTTAAATTCTGGATATCTAGATTTTTGTTTTCACCCATAACAGAAAAAACATTGTTTTTTTTGTCCTTTATTTTTTGCAATTTGGTGTATTTTTTAGTATACTTCATAGTTCATATACAACTAATTTTTTCCAATATAATAATCAAGGGACCGGACTTGCCCAAAGCCATTTGGGCAAAGATTTCGTCCAAATATTTTCGTAACCGTTGGATCTAGTGATGATGAGTCTCTTTCTTTAATTAAACTTTTCAGCCGTTAACTCTTCCGTTTAACAAAAAATCTCTATTTTAGGAAAAATATGGGCATGATTATATTTGCTGGTTGAGAGATTTCTGTTGCCTTATTTGCTAGGCCCTCAATCTCAATCACTCGCCATTATCTCTTCTCTCTCTCCAACTTTAATTCCTTTATCGACAGTGCACTGATTCATCCTCTCCAAAATAAAATCAAGGAGTTGAACATGTTTAATTGAGTTGAACATGTTTCTAAATTTTTTAAATGAGTTGAACATGTTTCTAAATTTTTTAAATGAGTTGAACATGTTTCTCCTTCATTATGGGGGCCTCCCATAACAATCAACTTCATCCCATTATCTTCAATGGAACCTGTCTTCGTTGATCTTCATGAACTAATGAGAACTTTTGTGTATTACGATTTTAGAACTTTTAGAAATATCTTATGTGATTAATGGATGTAATTTTCAAGTTGAGAAAAACAATAGAAGCAAAATGAGACTGCAATTGAAATTATACACGTACTAGAATCAACTTCTTGGTTGTATTTATTTGTATAGAGTCTTGAGTCCTTTTTTTTTAATTAATCGAGTCTAGGGTCTTAATGGAATCAAAGCAATGAAATATGTAACTTCTGATCAATTTTCCATTAGTACTCAATCGGTGATGGATTTGTGTTTTAATTCGGGATATCAATCATTTTTTATTCAGAAATCAGAGTGAAGTTCTGAACCAAAAGGGATACAACTCAACTCAAGCAATGGAAGTTAGAATGAAAGCCACAATCTCAAGTGCAGAAAAAGAGGAATGTCATAATTAGAATATTTTCTATTTTTTCATCTTTCCATAACATTATATAGGCGACCTTCTTCTTTTGTTAGACGGAAAAGCTAGCTAGGGAAATGTTTAATCAAAGATAATTGCATCATGATTGAATCGCACGGGGTTACAAATTAGGTATTTGGAGGAAATCTTTGCCCAAATGACATATGCTTTATCAAAGTAAGAATCCGAATTCATTATAAAACTCGCCAGTGTTTACTATTGATTTCTCCTCATATCTTATGATTCTTATGCAAGGGTCAAATATAACATTTGTTTTATTTTTACCGTTCATGATTCTCATCTTTTAGTACATAAAGACATATTTTGTTACTATAACTTATATTGATATGAATCAATAAGTTAGGTCATTATGTGTAATAGTATTCCATACTTGTAATAATATAAGTGTGTTGTCAACTATAACTTAAAAAGAACTATTAACCAACATGATAATCATAATGAAATCTTTTTTTTGAAAACTAATAGAGTGGACTCAAGTTCCACTTCTATTTTATATTGAAATATGATAAAATACAGGGTCCTATATGGGAGTTGAGTATCCAAAATATAGAATACTCTTAACCCCTACTTGAAAAGTAATAAAGCCTATGTCTCACATATATAAAAAGAACAACCCTACTGATAAAAAAATACAACAAATAAGCCTAATGCATACATATGAACCAGAACCAGGAAATATAATCCCTTGCATGTAAATGCTTAAAAACCATTCTTCCATTTCCTGAATTCGATTCAACTTCTCCATTCGTGATTTATATTCCAGAGTAATGTTATATCTTAGGATTTTTGCATGTGTCAACCCTAAGATATAAAAGCCTTCCCTTGAGCTTCGTTTCTCTCTCTTCTCAAACAATCTCTTCTTGCCGCCACAGAATCCTCTATCCTTCTCTCGAATGTCCACAGTCATCTTCACCTTCTTCTCCTCTGCGATCCCTCTGCGATATTCATCTTTTCCTCCTTTGCGATGTTCACCTTCTTCTCCTCTACAATCATACTTCTTCACATTTTTCTCATTGATCTCGCCTAGATCTGCACCTTCTGCACTTCCTCTATTTCTACACTTCACAAAGTCGCCTCGATCTACTTCTTGTTCGTTACTTCTTACATCAGTGTTTGAAGATTTGTCAATCCTCCTTCGAAACAGGTCACTTCTCACCTTCTCTTGTCTCCTTTTCACTTGATATTTAATCAATTTCTTCTTTGATTTGGTTTTAGTTTCAGTAGATCTGAAAATTTTAACTCGTTTTTTGTTTGTTGAGGTTTGAATCTGGATGTTGTAACTGGTATGGAGGTGGATCCTGGTACGAATTTGACTACTGGTATTGAGAAGTTGCTGTGGAATGCTTGTTTTACCGGGTAAATTTGCCGGTTCGTCCTTTTGTATTTTCCTTTTCTTTATAGATTTTCTTCTCCATCTTCTAATTTTGATAATGCCTTCATTTTCCATGCAGATATTTTCTGAGTATGTAGGCTGCGTGATTGATTTTAAACTTCTAGTTTTGTCTTCAAGGATTGAATCTGCTTCATTCCATTGCTTGGATTTATGCTCCATTTAATAAGATAAGTTCTCCTCCCCCTGTGTATTAGAGTAAACAGATTTATTTAGTGTACTATTTGCATAAATTAAATCTCTATATTTTTCTAAAATTAAATCAACAAGTGCCCATTCATTTAATCTAATTCCTTCAAAAATCCTCCTACATCTTTCACACCATATTTGATACATGAATAAGATTGTTAATGTTCTATTTTTATGATCAACTAAATTATTTATAATACTTTGTGTTGGAATCATTAATTCAGTTTTGTTAATACCCAGTAGGCCCCAAAGCTTTTTTAAGATGTTAATTGAATATTCACATTTATTAAATATATGATTAACTGATTCTTCTTTTTTACAGCATAATTCACACCTATTAGCTAGAATCCACCCTTTTCTTTTCAAATTGTCAAGTGTGAGAATCCTATTATTCATAGATAACCAAATAAAAATTTTAATTTTTAATTGAATTTTAAGGTTCCATATTAGTATTAAATTACTTTTTATATATACTTCATTATTTAATATATTATATGCTGATTTACAGGTGAATTTGCCATTTGAAGTCCAGTTCCAGATCAAATGATCTGGGTAGCTTTGATCGCTGGTTGCAATAGCATTAGCACAAATGTGATTCAATTCTTCTAATTGAAGTTCTGCTTCTGGACCTAGGGAAATATGAATCCCTAAACAGGTATGCATTCCATTTTCTCTTATTTCTGATAGATATTCATTTAGTGTGCCATATCTTGTTTGTGAATAGGAATATAATTCTTTAAAATCATTTTTTAAAATAATACCACACCATTTATTGTTCCAGAAATTCGTTTTCATTCCATTTCCCACTATGATTTTTACACTTATGTTAAAAAATTCCATGTATTTCAGTATGTCATTCCAAAAGTATGAGTAGTTAGGGTTATGTATATATTCTGGATCATTTTCATTTAAATTAGACATTAGCTTAGGCCATTCTAATTTATTTTCATTATGATAATATTTCCAGATCCATTTTAACAATAAACTTATGTTAAATTTTTCTAAGTTTAATATTCCTAACCCCCCAGCTTCTTTTGATTTACATACTGTTTTCCAATTCATGAGAAAAATTTTCTAAGTTTAATCATAATGAAATCCGTCAACATGATTTGGAAATCTACTAATAACAATCTGAAAATATTGACCGGCACATAAGTCAAATCTCTTTAGTTACAAAAAAAAGTACTCGCATAACAATTTTATTAAAATATTAATCAACATGAGAATCATGAGAATCATAATGGAAGATCGCAACATGTTTTAAAGATTGACGAATAACTTCATAAAATATTAACCGACACATAAGTCAGTCTCTATAATTACATAAAAAGACAGGCACGGATTTTTCTTAACCAAAAAAAAGCAACAAATATATTTCACTGTCAACATTTTAATAACTTATTTTTTTCAAATTTGATCTTATTTACGAATTTCAAAAAAAAATACTTGCAATACGTAAGAAGAAATTACAGTTCGTTCTTATGTGCCCTCTGCTTTGAAAATATCATCAAAATAGTCAAAACAAATTGTGTAAATAACATTAAGCAATAGCGGTTTTAATAAAAGAATTCAATTTTTCATAAATAAATGAATAATTTCTTTACAAAAATAATTAAATGGCATTGCCTATAAGAAAACTCAGGAAGAAAAGTATCTGCGACTGGAGGGTGCGGTTTTAATATAAATGAAAGTAGTGCTTTTGTGGCGAGGCGATTTCGTGGCGAGGGGCGATTTCGTGGCGATTTCGTGGCGATTTCGGGGTGGAGGCAAACCCTAGCCGCCGCCTCCACCCCCCTCTCCCCGACGGCGGCGCCGGCTAGGGTTTTCGAAGCGACGGGCTGTGCTAGCGAGGGGCGACTGCTAGCGAGGGACTGGAGGTGACAGCTAGCGAGGGACAGCTAGCGAGGGCTGTGCTAGGGAGGGTTGTGCTAGCGAGGGGCGACAGCTAGCGAGGGACTGTGCTAGCGAGGGGCGACAGCTAGCGAGGACGGCGAGGTGAGGCCGACAGCTCCGAGAGCGACGGGCGACAGCCCCTGACGGAGATCCGAGGAAGAGATCCGACATCCGACGGCGACCGCGACCGCGACAGCGAGGGTGAGGCGGAGATCCGACAGCGAGGCGGAGATCCGGCAGCGACAGCGAGGCGGAGATCCGACAGCGACATCCAGGCAGAGATCAGAGGGCGACAGCGACGGGCGAGTCGGGGGGCAGTGAAAGAAAAAAGCGGGAAAGGAAAAAGGAAAATCGCGAGTCTGGTGCCGAGTCTTGGGCGAGTCTGGGTCGAGTTTGGGGCAAGTCTGGGGCAAGGCCGAGAGCGACGGCCGAGTCTGGGGCGAGTCTGGGGCGAGTCCGAGAGCGACGGGCCGCGACAGCGACGGTGACAGCTTCGACGACAATCCGAGCTCGCGTGGCAAACCGAGGGCAGATGGATGTGGAGGCCGGTACCATAACGACTACCTCGACGAGGTCGATTATGGAGACGAACCGTTCGTCTAAGGATGGCCGAAAGCATCATTTCTCGGTTTGTGTCTTACTTTGGCAATTGTAATTTACTTTTGCGGTAAACTAATTTTTTACATTTATCATGTAAAATCGTACCAATGTATTAAATTTTGCTTTAATATATTAAAAGAAGCTTCGTCTCTTTAGTTTTTCAAAAAAAAAAAAAAATATAAATGAAAGTTCAATTGTAGTACAATATAAATGACTTGACTTCTTGTAATACAAAATGGTTGTCGTGTCGAACCCGTTACAAACGCATCCTATATAAATATAAAGAGAAACTGAATTATATTTCCCAAGTTCAATTCTAGTATTAAATTAAAATAAAAATAAAAACATAATTAATCGTAGGGAATTGCAAGGAAAGATACCCAAAAGAAGACCGAGGATTGTAATTATTCTTAAATATTCTAAATGAGATTCCAACCTTGTTGTCAGATCCTCTCCTTGCACTCAAGTAATAAACAGTATATTGACAAATAAAATGAAATATCAACAAAATTTATTTACTTTCTTTTACTTTACGGATACATGTATTCATTTGGTAATTGTCGTTTTCAATTACCCCTCATTCTCCTTGAATAATTTCTTATTCTTCTTTCTCACACTAACTCTCTCTCTCAGTTCTCTCCATTTGAAGATTTCAAATATAGACTCTCATTTCCCCTTATTTGCAAAATACAGACTCTCTTGATCTGGTTTTGGTCTCTCTCGTTTTCTCTCTAATCGCCTTCTCTCTTCTCTTATGCAAAATAACAAATATCAATTCACAAAATAGTCTAAAAAAAAAGAAGAATATATAAAAGAGCAACTATACCTAAAAAACCCTCACAAGAGTGATGCGAGACAAATAAGACACAAATTTAATGCTTAATTTGGGAATTTTAGCCCTTGTGAACAACAATTATATATACTTTATTAATCATATTTGATATAACATGAATATTTCTTCACTAAATGTATTTTATTGCTTAATCACAGGAATTAGAAGGAATTTCTGGGAATTTGGAGAGTGTAGTTGTCTCCAACACGTCAAGAGGAGTGAAAACGATATATTATACCGATATATTCGGTACATGAATGAGACGGGAGGCAAACAATTATCATGATGAAAACTTACACAAAAGTCTACACGAAAACCACTCAATCCTTAGCCCTTATCCTGCCCACCTAGCTTTGGTGAGAATTACCTCCTTACCCCCAATCCTCTCCACAAACTCGTGACTAATAAGAAGACTCCATGAGTGCTATAAATATGACCACAAGGGCCACGAGTTTGATACGCTCTTTTGACCCTTTTGCGCTCTCTCTCTCTCTCTCTCTCTCTCTCTCTCTCTCTCTCTCTCTCTCTCTCTCTCTTAGCAAGTCCAAGAAACCTTCAAGAACACGCAAGAATTGCAAATTCGAACGATAATTCTCTAGGATCGAGCACCGAATAGAAGCTTACTTCATTCGGTGATTTGGTCTACACTTCGACGAAGATCGAGTTGTGTGGTTTGGGTTGGAGCTTTCTTCATCCGAATCCGCGCAAGCAAGAAAACGAGCTTACTCTACTTCGATTAGGAGCTTTCTTCCAATTGACATCTTGCAAATCTCGAGTTCACTCAACCGGTACGGAGCTTACTTCGATTGGCGAGTGGATTGGTACGAAAGGAACACGTTGTACGAGGCGACTAGCTCACTAGCATCTCAAGGCAACGGAGAAGACATCCAAGACGAGACTCATATCTCTAGGTGTTTTCTTTCTTTTCTTGTAATTCTTGTAGTTTTAATTGAATTGGATTTGTGTAAAGAATTTGTGGTTTAATGAATCTTTGCCTTTGAAATCTTCTTTGTTTGTTTGAGTGATCTTAATGCTTGTTACTTAGTTTAATTACCTTTCAATTTGAATCTCAAATCAAACCCTCAATTCAATCCTCAATTCAAATTACAACTTCGAAATCCATAACAAGTTCCGTTGTAACGGAACCCAACTTGCGTTGTAACGGACACTTCGGTTTGTACCGGACTTTCAGTCTGTTGGTACTCCATTGTAACCCAATTTAATTCCGTTGTAACGGACCAGTGAGGAAAAGTATTCAATAACACTCATACTAGTGCGTTGTAACGGACATACTAGTTCGTTATAACGGATCAACCAATCCGTTATAATGCTACTTCTATCCGTTATAACGGACTACCTCTTTCCGTTGTAACGGAATTCCCTCCGTTGTAACGGACCTTCATATCCATTCCTGTGTTAACAATTACCCTAATGTCCGTTGTAACGGAGCCTATTTCCGTTGTAACGGACTACCTTCTGTGAATTTTCTTTGTTATTTCTCATCTAGTTTTGATTTAATCTTTGACGCACTCACTCCTCGTGGAACGAACTTGCATATTTTCTACTATACAACTATATTTTCCAAACTTGTTGATTGAATCGGGTTTTCGAATGCAACGATAATTTTACACGCCAAAAAACCCGCTCATCAAAGAGAAAGCATTGTATTTGTCTCTCCTTTTCAACTTCGTCTCAAGAATCTTCTAAAATATATAAATTACAATGAATAATTCATGTTTCGATTAAACGTTTGAAAAAATATTTAAATAAATGGAAATTTACCGGGATGATAATCAAACTAAATAATAAATTGATTTTTTGTCTTGATTAATTCTCTTTCTTTCATCGATACTATCCTCGCGAGCCTGAAATAGGTTTAACAAATGCTTATTAAAATAGATAAATTAAGATTTTTTTGGCTTGAAATAATAAACTACGCAATTTTGGCGTAAAGTAGGTTTCTTTTTGTAAATTTTTCATTCTGAATGTTACATCATTCCATATTCCAGATAAATAATTTACACTTTTTATTAAAGAAAAAAAATCTGACAAAATTCTCTCTTTGAGCTTCAATTTCACAATAGATTGATTTTTCATTCGGAATGATTATTCTCAATTTGTAAATAAATCAAACCTCATTCAAATCATTGAAAATTACATCATGTAATCCGATCTTAATGATGCTTGTCCTGCCTATAATAACACAAAACAAACTTAATTTTATCAATTTACCCTTTCCAAATTTGAACAGAAATAAAGCAAAATTGAAGATTTAATGACTATGGAGAATACAGAAAAGTTGAAATTGCATGTTCTTTTCTTTAAAACCGAGTTAATTCTCGATTTCTTGGAACAAAAATCATTAAAACGTAATATTGACTGGGTGAATAGAATAAAGTATAATTGTTTTGGTTGGGATAAATTTCTCATTTTACATGCTCCAATACTCACTCGATTAATTAGATTAAAACGAAATATTGGATGTATTTGCTAAATTTTATGTTTTTCGAAAGTATCATGATATTTTGAACTTTTGAAAGGACCCCGACGCAAAATATATCCAAACAATTAAACAAATTGTGCACTAATTGATAATTCAAGTGCAATTAGTCTTTAAGATTTTACTCTGATTTTAGGTTTTGATTAGACAAGTCACACATGTTCATTTTTGACAAACTTAGTCACTGCAAATATATAACTTATAATTTAATAATATTTTTTTTATAAGAAGACATAACATGAAGGTGCATAGCACAATGCAAATTCTATTTTGAAGGAAAGACGATAATTTAATTAATATAATTAATTTAATGGAACTATATAACATCATTATTATACATTATTTATGTTGGTTCTCACAAATATAATATAACCAATATATAAGGAAAAAATTAAACACATAAAACTCGTGTGTGTTCATACATTAGGTGTTAAAGATCATTATATTTGCATGACCTAGGTAAATAATGCATATGATCATTAGTTGTGGAGAAGAAATGTATTTTTTTTCAGAATAACTGGTCGGACACCCGTTCCGCTTCGAATTATTATTTTTTATTTTTATGTTGTGTAATATCATGATATTTTCAGATTTTAAATTATAATATAGAATAATATTTTAAAAATATTTATCATATTACCATGTCCAAGTGGTGTATTTACTAGTTTGATGTCTTTCAAGATGTACTGAAAATACATTATTTTCAATTTTGCAAGTGTTAATATGAAAAGAAAAAAAATCTGTAGAAACAAGCATACCTAAATCCTGGTATAATCCAAACTATTAATAGGCTGAAATTGGACCCAAAAAATGAAATTTCTGAATAATATTTGGACCGATGATGAATATTGGTTCAACCTTGAATTAGAGAAGGCCCAAAACAGAGCAACACTTTTGATGAAAAAAATAATAAACAGACTACCTTTCCTCCGAGTCCTTCTAATTCTGTAGAAACAAGCTTTGTTTGGTTTGTTAGAATTTGATGGAAAAAAAAGATTGTCCATCATTGCATTATCCTAGAACTAGATGTCATGAGAAATGATATTTTCTTATGTTGTTTGAATTGCAAGACAATGGGGGACTTTATATCAAAGACATATTCATGCTATTAATGAATGTTTTTTAAATAAATTTCATAAATTAGTATAAACACTAAAATAAAAATAAAATAAAACTCAATTTTCCGAGAAAATGTATTATTATTATGATCATTATTATCATTAACATTGAAATTATTATCTTTATTATTTTAATATTAATTATAATAATAATTATTAGTATTCTATTTAAAATTATTATTAATAATAATATTTATAATTATAATTATAATTTATTATTGACATTGGAATTATTATCTTTATTATTATTTTTAATAGCAATTCTTATAATAATTCTAATAATAATTATTATTAGTATTATTAGTATTATCTTTAAAATTATTATTGATAATTTATTATTTTTATTATTATTATTAGTATCATCATCATTAACATTAAAATTATTATCTTTATTGTTATTTTTAATAGTAATTCTTATAATAATTCTAATAATAATAATTACTATTAGTATAAGTATTGATCTTTAAAATTATCATCATCATCATCATCATCATCATCATCATTGTTATCTATTATTATTTTTAATAGTAATTAACCCACCCCCTTATTTTGCACTCATCTTTGAGGCTCCTCATGAAGCCACATCATCATTCTTATCTTGATTATTAACCATTAGATTGTGTGATGTTGGTTCATCATATCCATTAATATGATATTTGATAATTTAAGACATGCATTTTGTATTATTATTTTTAAATATTAATTTGAACCATTAGATGCAGTGATGTGGTTTAATCTCAATCAATCATTTTTTGTTAGATTTTTTGAAGATCATATTTTGTGTAGTCATTTATGTGTTATTATTTTACACCATGTTTTAAGCATTCTTAGAAAGCCACATCATCATACATTAATGATGTGGTATATTATTATTGGTTATAATCATATTAGACCAAGTCTAATCAATTGTTTAACATTTCACATAAGATTATATGATCAAATGTGAATGCAATGGAATATAAAAAATTTATATATAAAATACTAATAATTTCATATGTAATATTATAAAAAATACAACATATATTAGTATTATTTTGGAAATTTAATTTTATAAACCCATCAAATATTTTCATTTTATTTTTCTCTTTATTTTGACATCCATATTAGCATAGTTCATACATATTATGTAAGAAAATACAATGCAAAAAAAATAAACATGTACATCATATATTTTTAAGAATTTTATTTGCATAATAGAATTTTAAAATATTATTATTTATTTTTTAGATAATTATAACAATAAGAATCTCATATAATACTAAGTAGATTATAATGTTTTTAAGCAAACAAATTTTGTTAAAAAATAATAGAATTAAAAAAAGTTTATCCATCTAAATAACTTTTTTAACTTGTAAACACCTATCAAATTGTATTGTTATTTTACAAAACGTAAAATTAAAAAAATCATATGATATAAAATAATTTGTATTTATGTTTATTGTAAATTAAATTCTGATATTATTTATTAAATTACTTCCCCTATTAAGTTTTATATTATTTTATATTTGCCATGATATTTGAATAAAAAAAATATTACTATATATAATTAATAATGTGTTAATACACATGTTGTATGATTCATTATTCTAATATTTGATATTGTATGAAATATTATGAATAGTGATATAATATGTGTTGTTACGTTTTTCGTAAAATTGTATTATATCTCATTCTTATATATTATTATATAATGACACTAATATGTGTATTATTATTTGATTACAAAAATGAGATTTTTTGTTATCATACTAAAATAATTGTAAACATATGAATAATCATAGATAAATGAATTCAAATAACTTTGCTTTAAGATGATATTATTAATATTTGTTGGAAATCGGCGTCACTACCGAGCCCCGCGCAGCGGATTGAGAGGCCCGGTCCGACCCGATCCCGAGGACCACGTCAACGACCCGAAAGTACGAATCATGAAATGCATCTAACCTATGAAATTAACGCTTAATTCATAGAGAATCATACCGCGTGAAATTGATCACGGAGACGGGTTGACTCTGTTAGCTGCTGCTTGCTTCGATTCCGGCGACACGCACGTCCCACGCCCGCGCGATTCGACACCTAATACGAAGCTCCGATTTGTCGTATACAACCGGAATTTATCCGGTTCGTCTCCGACCTTGCTCGTCCTTGCTCTCGATTGATCACAGTCGAAGATCTCAGTTGAGATCTCTCTACTCGTATCCACCTCGAGCTAACGTCTTTCGGTTGCGGCGAATTCCCCTAAAATTCCCGCAAACTTGCTCAAAACAATCTCCAATTCTCCTTCACTTGTCACACAAGTTTCTCTCTTCTTCTCAAGAATTAGGTCTGGCAGCCAGAGAGAGAGAGGAAGAAGAATCCACAGATCTTATATTAATCTGAGAGTTAATGGTGTATTAATGAGTATCAGAAACTGCTAATCCAGAATTCGGATCACTGTGCGTCATGACGCACGATATGGTGCGTCATGACGCACAAGTCACATTTACTTGGATATAGCCGTTACACAGTGTACCGTCATGACGCACGATAACGTCCGTCATGACGCATCACTCATGTGTACCGTCATGACGCAAGATAACTTGCGTCATGACGCACTACTCACAGATTGGCTTTCTCAGAATTACTCTATTGTGCGTCATGACGCACAATTTGGTGCGTCATGACGCACCATGTAATTTCTGCCAGATTTGCATAATCTTATTATGCATCCAATCGTTCCGACGAACACGTATGTTTGTCTACACTCATTTGTACATTCAACTAGTTGATCTGTAACTGTATTTCCTTCAATATTATCATATAAATATATAATTATATTAGAATGAAAAACATAATTTACATGCTCGCCGCGTAGCGCGAGTATTCTCCTAGTTCTTATAACAATCCTAGTAATAATAATAATAATAATTAGTATTAGTATTATTTTTAAAATTATTATTAATAACAATAATTTATTATAATAATAATAATTATTAATATTATCATTAACATTAAAATTATTATATTTGTTATTATTTTTAATATTAATTCAAATAATAATAATTATCTCTAACGTTCAAATTATTATTATTATTATTATATATATTTGGTAAAGTAATTAATTAATATTAATAATTATAATAATACAAGTTAAGAGAAAGAGTGTGTGAGAAATTGTTTTCCCATTTTTTTCAAGAGACATCAAAATGGGATAGTGAAGGACAATTTGGTGGGACCAAGACTTTGTTTTCCATCAAAGTGAATCACATCAAACAAAGGAAAATAGCAAAATCCGGTAAACCAATGTCATTTCTTTCTTTTTCCTTCAAATCAAACGGGCCTAAGAAGAAAATTATCATTTAAATTCAGACACCATTAAATTTTTTTGTCTTTAGTTAATCCTTAAAAGATAAATCACATGAAGCATTCTAGGTAAATTTTCAAAATGCATCAAATATTTTAGAATCATAAATAAAACCAATCTTGTTCGTATTATAAGTTTTTGTTTTTTAGGTAAATGCTCATTCACTTATTATTGTGATCATTCATTGAGCATGACTTTTTTCTATTTGAAAGTTTGATAAGTTTCGTCCCATGAAGTATAAATAAATATGCAAATAGAGGAAGAAGAAAATGAAAACATATTGTCGCAAAAGTCTAGACTTGCTAGTGATTTTTTTTTAGTTTAATATTTAGTCATCATATATATGAGTTATGAGATATTTGAGAAAACTATGTTATTGTTGAACTTTAATGTAATTTTTACTATTAACGAGTAATCAAGTCGAGATTTAACCATTGTACAATTCGAACGTGTTGCTATGAAACAACGTACTATCTTTCTATCAGGACCATCAAATAATATATATGTGTTGCCGAAAAAACATATATGTTTTACCAAGTCGATAAATCACCAATTTCAACTTCGTACTAAATGATAAATCAGTTACCCGTAACAAATGTATAAATTGTTCACTCATAAATATATTTAATTTCAAGGATATGACCGTGACAATAAATGTTAAATTATTAAATTCGCGTTCATATTGTTAAAATAGTCAGAATTATAGCATTACATTTTAATAATAAAATTCAATAATAAATTGGAATAATTATATAATTATATAATTACGCTTTGCAATTTTGTATAATTCAACTGTAAATATAGAAACCATGATCTTTTATTATTAAATGAAAAAGGTTTTTTTTTTGTTCTTCATTTATTTATGTTAATGAAAATTTAACAAATGACCTCATATGTTATTCACTCAATCACTTGAGAAATAATCCATTGGTTAGAAATCAAGATTATATTATTAATATATACATGGCTGGAAACCATTGGAAACCATATAAATTTCTCATTTTTCGCTGTCAAAAATGAAGGTTTTGTGCCTTTCCACTTTTCGCTGCCAAAGAAAGCTTCTAGTGCCTATTATTTTGGCTGCCAAAAGATACTTTTGGTGCCATTTTCTGTTTGGCTTCCAATTCTGAAGCTTTAGTGCCTATTTTGGTTTTGGTTGCCAAAAACTGAAGTTTAAGTGCCCTTTTGAATTTTTGGCTGCCAATAGGTGAATTTTTTTTCAGTTTTAGTGCCGTTTTATTTTCGCTGTTAAATAAGGTATGGTGTCTTTTCCTCCTTTTCGCTGCCAAAAATAACTATTAGTGTCTCTTCATTTTTAGCTGCCAAAAATAAGTTTAGTGCTATTTCACTTTTTTCGCTGTTAAAATAAGTTTGTGTCCATTCCACTTTTCGCTGCCAAAGAAAACTATCAGTGCCTTTCTTTTTTCGCTGCCAATGTTTTTAGTGCCTTTTTCTGTTTTTCCCTGTCATAAGAAATTTTTAGTCGAAATTGTAGAATGATAATTTTACAAAATTTGTGTCCATTAAAAAAAAGTTTGTGTCCATTCCACTTTCCACTTTTCTGAAATTTTACAAAATTTCCATGATCAATCATCAAACTATGACAATTTATCGACTTGTAGAATGATAACATTGTGCTGGGAATCCACGGATACGCTTTGGAGAAGAGAGAAAGTGTCCTAGCAGTCGAAATTGAAAAGACCGAGGACCAACTTGCAAAAAGCGCGTCTGGCGAATTTTGTTTGAAACTTGTGAAAAGAACCGTATAAAAACGAGAAAATAATTATGATTGAAGTAGGGATGTTTCAGGTAATTTTCATACACCAATACAATACAATTTGTTTACCACGTTAATACAGTTTAATTACCACCGTGAATGTAGAAGAGGCATGCAATTTGTTTACATTTCCTGCCGAGTGTAATTTTCAGGCTAAAAATTTCCTCTTAATATAATAATTTCGTCAAAAATACGGTCCGAGAATTTTGAACAGGTAAAAATAATGGTCAGAATTATTACATAGAAATATGTATAGAAATAAACATGATTATGTTTAATGATTTTTATGGGAAAATTGATGGAATCAAATAGTTCGCAGCAAAAAGGTGAGCAAATTAGGCTGAAGCTGATTTTTATTTCTTTTTCTTTCTATAAGGTCTCAATGAAATTAATTTGTTGATAAGTAAATTCAATTTATTTTTCTCTTAATATACCTTCTTTGTAATATTTGTAATATTCAGATTTGGAAAATTGAAACGGTATAATATAAAATATTAATATGAAAGTTAGCTAAACTAACTATATCATTAATGTATATAATTTTCTTTGAATTTCGATTAATAAATTTGTTTTAATATATGCTGCGAACTTGCTAAAGAATACATATTATATTTGAGGTTAATTAGTTTGGTAGCAATTATTTTACCCCTCCTATATACTTTGTAGGGGTATCCATGATATTTTTAATTTTGTATGGGTATCCATGAAATTATATACTCATTTATTATTTTCTAATATTTTGAAATTATATCTTCACTTATTACAATTTTCATATATACGCAATTTATTAGCAATTAGCAATTTCACCCATTTCTCATGGATTTGTTAAAAATTCAAGGTATGGATCCATGGCACACCAAATTTCTTAGCAGTTACACTCATTTCTCGATGTATGTTAAAAAAGTCAAAAAAAATTACTCTTCAAATGAAAAACCTATAAACAAATAATAAAAAAAAATGTCAGTCAACTAAAAAATAAAAAATCCAACCTTCAAAATATCATATATTCTATAAACAAATAATGCAAATAGAATGAAAACAAAAACTGCTAAGAAATGGGTGTAATCTTTTTCCAGTTACGCTCATTTTTAAGTTAGTATTATGTAGTAATCTCGTGTACGAATTGAATGAAAACAAAAACTGAACTTAAAAAATAGTATTTCATGTATAATCCTTATAATATATAATCAAATACTACCTTGTTTTATCGTGATTACTGAAAAAATATTATCCTAAATTATAATATTATAATTTCTTGCCAATGGTCCCATAGCCTGAATGGTTGAGTGCTCAGCACAATAAACCCTCATGTTATAGAGGTTGTGGGTAGGGGTGTACGTAGACCGGGTTGGGCGGGTTCTTATCGAAACTATAACCCAACCCACGTATAACGGGTTTCCATTTTTCCAACCCAACCCAACCCATGATACATATAAAAATTTCGAAACCCAACATAACCGGGTTGGGCGGGTTAGCCGGGTTTTTTTTGCCGAGTATCTACTATAGAGATATGTATTCAACTATTCATATGTTTCAAAAAAAAATATTCAATAAAAACTATATTTTTTATTAAATCATCACAATTATTTTAACAAACACATGAATCACAATTGAAAAATAATTCTTAATTAATTAAACCATATAATATAACAAACACCTAATTCGATGGTACCACTTGTATTTGAATCATATAATGTAACCATTAATTAAGAAAACTGGAATTCTTAAATTTTTAGTAAACTATGAATATTAAAAAGAAATTGTTGCAAAATAAATCTACACATTCCTCTCGTGTGAAAGATCTCGATTGTCCCGTGAAGAAATCGCCACATTCTTTTATGTTTTATGTCCCATGAAGAAGTTTTTATGTCGTTGGTTTGTTTATTGCGACTTCATTTGCTTCCAACGTGATAGAAATAAAAGAAACGATTTCATCATGTAATTGACTATTGAGTTATGTTATGGACTTGTGGCTAGTAATTTCGTGAACTTGTGCTTGTGTTTTAAGTGGATTATTAATTGAAGTAAAGAGAAACTAAGTCAAATTTATGTTAAAACTAATGTACAGGATAATGTGATAATTAATTTTTAAGTTATTAAAAATATGAATAAATTTTTCCTAATTAAATGAAAATTTGATAGTCTATGGGTCGGGTTGGGTTAATCCGGGTTTTAAATTTCAAATCCGTAACCCGACCCGCAAAAAACGGGTCGGTCCGGGTCCTGACTCAACAATTTCGAAACCCGTAAAAACGGGTCGGTCCGGGTTGGGTTGGGCGGGTTGGGCGGGTTGGACAATTTTGTGTACACCCCTAGTTGTGGGTTCGAATCCCGGCGGCATCATTATATTTATAAAAAAAGAAACCTATAATAGCCACGATTCTTGGCTTATGATTCTCTTAAAAAAAAATAAGAATATTGTCTTATATATTCTTCCAAAATTCTCTCTTTCGTTTCACTTTTTTGATCTAATATATTTGAGGTCTCGACACATTGTCAAACCTCCTTCAAAAAAATATTTTAATTTCTTACCCACACAAACAAGCTCTTAGGAGAAAAGTAGCCAGATAAAGTTTGCGGATTTGATAGCCAGACCATCTTCAAATATTCGAAAACTAATGTTTTTGCTATTTTCCCGTCACAATTAATATCACATTAATAGGCACGGACACAATATTATCGCATTAAGTTTGTCACAATTATTTCATTTTACTTATCACGAGGGTCTGGGTCCTCAGCCCGACCCGACCCCCCGTCTGGTAAATTCATAGATACATCTTAACTCTCTCTAAACACTTGTAGTCTCTCTCTCTCCAAGTTCCCCTAGACGATTCTCTATCCATCTATGAAAGAAGCTCTCCTCGCCAATTCTCTATCCATCTATGAAAGAAGCTCGCCTCCCCGATTGTCTCTCCTGTAGTCCCCTTCTCCCTACCAATTAATCGGGGACGCATGAAATGTAGTACCTTTCTTGGCAGGGATTTTGAAAGAGCGGAAGCAAGAAATGGAACAAATTCATGTTTTTTCAAGCAAAATGATTTTAGATAATTCTTGTTTTCTAACAAAACTTACAGCCCTAAATTGATGATGGATATGTGTGTGTATTTGAATGATATTTTCTGTATGATGATAGATATGTGCGTGTATTTATAACCATATGATGAAGGATACTGGATATGTTTGTATGACGATTGATGATAGATATGTGTTTGAATATGCACGTGTGTGCGTGGTACGTTATGTGTGTGCACCTGTATGTCTGTATGTGTGTGTATGATGGATGTGTTCTTACATAAATGTTAGCGTCGCTGATTCTTGAAATAAATCTCAACAGACGTTATTACATACATTAGACAACATTTAAAAAAAAAATCAAATGTTTTTTCTGAATCTTCGAACATGTTTCTAAATCAAGTGTTTAATACTTTGTTTTTTCACTATTCAAATATTTCACTTCGCGAAATCCGGCACGACAACAAAGAAAACAATGAAGGAAGGCAATCTACATACACGTTCAAATACACGTTTTCCGAGTTTTTGTTTTCGTACATCGAATCATTTTTTCTTTGCATAATCACAATAGAACTGTTCCGCGTCTTGTAGGGACGAAAACATCATTTCAACGATTTTCTTGTGCTCGAATAATTCTTCCATTATACGATTATCTTCGCATGACTAGATTAAAAAACAAATAAAATTGGTCATCTGCTCTAATTTTAGTCATGTACATGAGGTGCTCGATTAAATGCACAAGAGAGATTATTCTTGAATACTCAAAACAAAATTGGTCAAAAATTATTGAATGCATGAAAAAACAATCAAGTAAACCATCACGAACCAACAGAATCCTATTTTATGGAAGAAAAAATAATGATTGATACTTAATTAAAACAATAAATGTTAGGTACCTCATATTCCATGATATTTTTAAAGACGAGATGAACTGTGAGAGGTGGAGGCGAGATGGAGTGAGAGAGGATGGCGTCCGGTGAGAGAGGGAGAGGAGATGAACTGAGAGAGGTGGAGGCGAGATGGACTGAGAGAGGATGACGTCCGGTGAGAGAAGGAGAGGAGATGAACTGAGAGAGGTGGAGGCGAGATGGACTGAGAGAGGATGGCGTCCGGTGAGAGAGGGAGAGGAGATGAACTGAGAGAGGTGGAGGCGCTAGGAGAGCTCAGGTGAACAAACCGTATAAGAGAGGGGCTAGTTACGCAAGGAGCAGCTGGAGAAAACCGTATAAGTTACTGACCTGAAATGTTGTTGTTTTAATTTTAATTATCTTTGGACAATTACATTCTTCCCCATCGTTTCTCCACAATTTCCCCAAACTAATTAATCTCATAATTAACAAAGTAAATTAATAATTAATTCATGGTTATTAAAAATTTAATATGAAATTAAAGTCCATACTAATTAATGATTAATTTTAAATATTTAAAAATAAATAATTATGAATTAATAATTAATCCAAAACATTAATTATTGAATTAATCATGACTTACTATTGTGAAAAATTTTGAGGGACATGATATATGACCTCGTTATCTTTTATTATAAAGATTTATCAAATGAAAGAACAAAATAGTAATGGACCTCCATTAAATTAGAAACATCTATCTTTGATAAATATCGTATACTTATTACGAGTCTCATTGGTACCAATGGATGGAGGACCACCGAGCCTTCTCCATTTACTCGTTTTTTTTCATCAAAAATAAAAATAAATATCGTTTACAGAAGAGGTAAACAATTAAATACATTGAGACGGTCAGAAGCGTTATTCTCCGGCTGACTGAGGGGAATGCACCGTTCGAACTTATTTACTGGGGTTCGGAGAATTATCTCATGAGACCACCGGTGAAGTTTGATAGAGACCGCTATGTCCTCAACTGTCAGGCCATGATGGAGTGAGTTGGGATTGTGGTATACCTGTGGTCACTCGCTATCGGCGCCCGTATGAGGTACTGTACAATGGTCCGCTTCAGCAAATTCAAACTCTCGAAAAGCACTGAGTGATCGTCGGCACCACTAATCTGGATTTTGTGCCACCATACGTTAACTCTTTCTGTGATGGATCGAATCGAATAGTGTATGTAGAAGTGCCGAGGGCAATCGCAAAGTCGAAAACTTTCTACAAACCGCTCGACACTACGTCACGAGATTCATATTTTGCTGAGGTCGATAGAAGGAAGAAATAATCCCCCACTTATTCGCCAAATCCCCCCGCGCCAGTCTAACTCATCCTATTCTGCAACAACCATCGATACCTCAGTTCCTGACAGTCCGGTCCGAGGATCTGGTTACAGCAAAAACTCTGAGGAGATTCAGCAATTTGAAGAAAATGTGATGAAGGTCGAGATTCCACAAACGGCTCGCCCCTCTTTGCTCAAACTGTGGGAGTTGGCCCCTCCGTCAAAGTAGAAAGACCTTCTCGCGCCACTTCTTTTTGGTGCAATGACTCAGCGGGAGGTCAAAAACACAGTCCCCACCGCGGCGACAGCAAAAAAGCTGAGAATGACTTCTCCGAGAGTTTTGACGGGGCAATCAAGCCATCAACCATCAGTGGTCCACGAGATGGTCCGTGAACGGGCTCCAGCAGTACACCAAGACCAGGATGTTAGCCAACCAAGAAAAGAAGTGGGGAGGTCGGATCTGAGGGCAAGGGTGCATGAGTCAGACGAGGAGAGCAGTAGGCCACCTGGCTTTGCAGACCACAAAAATGGAAGAAACACCTTGGCTATGTCGCACGCATGCTTCAGAAGAAGTGGAGACGAAGAGGCACCTCACAAAAGAGGCAATTGAAGGAAGCACGTAGGGCTGCAAACGAGCCGAGCTCGAGCGAGCTGTGCCAAGCTCAAGCTCGGCTCGGAACTTATTCGAGCTGGCTCGGCTCGTTTAGAATTATGGTTCGAGCTGAAAAATCAAGCTCAAGCTCGGCTCGTTTTAATTCGAGCTAGCTCGGCTCGGCTCAACAGTAGCTCAATTAAAAAAATAACTTAAATTTTAATTAAAAAATTATAATAATCGCGCATAAACATAAAATATTTTAAATACTAAAATATCTTAAAACATAACAATAATAAATCAAGCATACACAACACAAAACATAAAAAAAATAAGATTTGAACTTGGTATTATTAATTTGTCTCCCCTAGTTAAAATTCTTTTTTAGGAGCTAAGTTGTAACCCGAATTGGAATTATTATGAAGATAAAAAATTTCTTTATAAAATTTTATAATTAAAATAATATATATAATGTAAATTAATTATAATAAAAATATTTAATTTTTTAAATCGAGCTCAAAAAAATTTCGAGCTTAATACGAGCGAGCGGAGTCTGGCTCAAGCTCGGCTCGATAAACGTTCGAGCTAGCTCGGCTCGGCTCGTTTAATTTCGAGTTAATATCGAGCGAGCTATTATCGAACTATTATCGAGTCGAGCTCGAGCGAGCCACGAGCCACGAGCTAAAGTTGCAGCCCTAGAAGCACGCATGCTTCAGAAGAAGTGGAGACGAAGAGGCACCTCACAAAAGAGGCAAGAGAGTGGCATGCCCATCCAGTAACCGAGGTACTCTTTTAAATGGAGCATTTCTAAACGTAACCTTTAATGAATTTTTTTTTCAAAAGATAACCTTCTTTCAAAAAATATTCTAAAATAACCCAAAACGGATTTTAAAATCTCGGTAACATCTGATTTTAAAAACCCGCCGAATTAGCTAGATACATGTACACTTAGAGACTTAGAGGTGAGATTAAACAAAGCTCACCGGATTTATAAAATCCGGTCAAAATAAAACTGATAAACTTCCCTAAAATTTAGCTCCATAACATGTATAATTCTAGTGTATACATTTAATTATGATGATAATTAATAAATAATTAAATATCATATCAATAACAGATAATTTAAATACAACTAAGATTTATTTGAATTATTATATTAAAATTAATATTAATTAATTTTTAATTATGTATTTTTTAATTATGTCAACTGTGTTAAATGGAATCAAGAGAATAGTGTTGTGCAATATTGGAGCAACCTAACTTTTCCCTTTATTTCATGTCAGACAATAATACAAGGAAATTTTCGGTGTTTCCAAAATTTCACCACAACATTTTTGATGTTCTATTTAACACAAATAATTAGCATAATAAATTCAAAAATTTGTAACTAAAATTTGACTAATATTAATTCAAATTTAGTAATTTAAATAAAAATTAATTATATAAAAATCAATTATTATTTATATGATATGTGTTAATTATATTGTTAATTAAATGTATTAATTAGAATATGTATGATATGGGGGTAAAATCTAGGGAGATTTAGTAACCATTTTTATAAAGTGTTTGACAATTCGGTGCTGCTGGGATTTGTTTAACCTCCCCAGTTAAGTGTACCTGCATCTAATTAATACTGCGGATTTTTAAAATCAGGTGTTATCGGGATTTTTAAATCCGGTTTGAGTTAGTTTTGAAATATTTTTCGGAACAAGGTTATTTTTGAAAATAAATTTCATACAAGGTTACCGTTGGAAATGGTCGTATCTAAATCAAGTAGAAATAGGGACCAACTTTGTACCCCGTTTGTTGTACCCGGTATTTTTAATTGGACTCTTGCTGGACTTAGGAAAAGACTCAAAACAAGGAAAATAAAAGCCAGGGCCTAAAAAAAGTATTACCGAGCACATCCAAATATGTAAAATTTAACACAAAAAGGTCCACATCCAAAACCGACAACAAAAGGCTTATCAACTAAACCTAAATCCACCAGGGCCAAAATGCTGGGCCAATTAAATTTGGAGGCCCAACAACCAAGCGAACTAGACTCGGCCCAAATCAGTATTTTGTGAGAACTTTGTAGATCATAATATTACATGGCCATCTAGATATTAATGGCTCGACAAACTCAATTTATTTCAGCACCCAAATATTCTGGCCCCTGATACTAATCTAAATACGGGGAATCTATCTATCTATCTATATACTAATGCAAGGGGATTTCCAGCCTCCTGGTGCAGCCACGTCACCAGGGGCCTATTCGTAAAAAAAAATATTTTTTTTACATTTTGGTCCTTTTTGATTTACAAATTGGTCTTTTTTTTAAAAAAAAAATTACATTTTGGTCCTTTTTCTTTACATTTTGGTCCTGTATATTTGCATTTTGGTCCTTCGAAGTTTTAATATTCACATTTTGGTCCAGAGGCCTCAAATTGGTCCTGTTTTTAAAAAAAATTACATTTCGGTCCTTCTTTATCACATTTCGGTCCTTTATATTTGCATTTTGGTCCTTTTTTCGAAAAAAAATTACATTTTGGTCCTTTTTTTTACATTTTGGTCCTTTATATTTGCATTGTGGCCCTTCGAAGTTTTGAAATTTACATTTTAGTCCAGGCAGCCACGTCACCAGGGGTCTATTTGTAAAAAAAAAAAATTTTATTTACATTTTGGTCCTTTTTGAATTACAAATTGGTCCTTTTTTTTAAAAAAAATTACATTTTGGTCCTTCTTTTTTACATTTTGGTCCTTTGTATTTGCATTTTGGTCCTTCGAAATTTTAATATTCACATTTTGGTCCAGGGGCCTCAAATTGGTCCTGTTTTTTAAAACAAATTATATTTTAGTCCTTTTTTATCACATTTCGGTCCTTTATATTTGCATTTTGGTCCTTTTTTCGAAAATTACATTTTGGTCCTTTTTTTTACATTTTGGTCCTTTATATTTGCATTTTGGCCCTTCGAAGTTTTCAAATTTACATTTTAGTTCAGGCAGCCACGTCACCAGGGGTCTATTTGTAAAATTTTTTTTTTTTACATTTTGGTCCTTTTTGATTTACAAATTGGTCCTTTTTTCGAAAAAAATTTACATTTTGGTCCTTTTTTCCATTTTGGTCCTTTTTTATTTACAAATTGGTCCTTTTTTCGAAAAAAATTTACATTTTGGTCCTTTTTTCCTCATTTTGGTCCTTTATATTTGCATTTTGGCCCTTCGAAGTTTTGAAATTTACATTTTAGTCCAGGGGCCTCAAATTGGTCATATTTTTAAAAAAAAATTATATTTTTGTCCTTTTTTCACATTTTGGTCATTTATATTTGCATTTTTGTCCTCCGAAGTTTTAAAATTTACATTTTGGTCCTTTATTATTTTTCTTGAAAAACTAAAATAAAATTATAATAAGTTGAACAATATTAATAAAAGAACATCTTGCAAATATTTAAAAATAAAATATCACAAAACTATTAAAAAATACGTAAAAAGAAAACTAAAATAAAAAATAGATGTTTAAATGATATTTTCTATGAATATATTTGCAAGGTGTTTATTTATTATCATTTAATGTTAGTTATTTTATGAATAAAGAATGTAATATTAAAATTATATAAACAAAATATGTAATAATTTAAATTTTTTTAAATCACTACGTGTTAAGAAGTGTTTATGAATTTTCTTAAAATTAATAAAAAATAACAAAAATAAGTTTTAATTATTACATATGAGATTTGGAGGGTATTTTGGAAAAAAAAAAAATTAATATCATCCATAAGGAATATTTTAAAATAAATGTTTGGTAAAGAGTTTTTTTTTTGGGAGTTTACGAAAAGATAGAGAATTTTTTATAATATGCAAAAAAAATTAGGGGGTTAAAAATATACCAAATCATGGATGTGCGAATAATCATGACATAATTTAAATTAAAGATTCGAACGAAACGGTTAGCGATGACATCGTCAAACTTTGTTGTTGGCTGACCACACAAAGGACGAAAAATATTTGTACTAAATATGTAGCGAAATTAAAGATTTGTGAAATTAAAAACACTATTTTTTTCAGCAATGTTTTCTGAACTATTATGTTCTTAATAAATTTCATGACGACTCATTCGTTCTTTTTCCTTATTTTACTTATGAAGTATAAAATATAGATAATTTTTTTAGCAATAACCGTTTGAATTATTCAAGAAATCCGGCTCTTAAAATTTTCAAACGATTTTTGCTACAAAATTTCACTCGCACACAACACACTAAATTACACATATAATAATGATTACAAAAAGAAAGTCACATACACAAAACGAACAACAATTTTTTTCAACTACATTACTTATAAACCCGAACAGCCCCGCGCAATTGCGCGGGGTAATGCTAGTCTATATACTAATGCAAGGGGATTTGCTGCCTCCTGGTGCAGCCACGTCACCAGGGGCCTATTCGTAAAAAAAATATTTTTTTTACATTTTGGTCCTTTTTTATTTACCATTTGGTCCTTTTTTAAAAAAAAATTACATTTTAGTCCTTTTTTTTACATTTTGGTCCTTTATATTTTGTATTTTGGTCTTTCGAAGTTTTAATATTCACATTTTGGTCCAGGGGCCTCAAATTGGTCCTGTTTTTTTAAAAAAATTACATTTTGGTCCTTCTTTATCACATTTCGATCCTTTATATTTGCATTTTGGTCCTTTTTTCGAAAAAAAATTATATTTTGGTCCTTTTTTTTACATTTTGGTCCTTTATATTTGCATTTTGGCCCTTCGAAGTTTTGAAATTTACATTTTCGTCCAGGCAGCCACGTCACCAGGGGGTCTATTTGTAAAAAAAAGACATTTTTTTTACATTTCGGTCCTTTTTAATTTACAAATTGGTCCTTTTTTAAAAAAAAAAAATTACATTTTGGTCCTTCTTTTTTACATTTTGGTCCTTTATATTTGCATTTTGGTCCTTCGAAATTTTAATATTCGCATTTTGGTCCAGGGGCCTCAAATTGGTCCTTTTTTTAAAACAAATTACATTTTAGTCCTTTTTTATCACATTTCGGTCCTTTATATTTACATTTTGGTCCTTCGAAATTTTAAAATTTACATTTTGGTCCTTTTTGATTTACCAATTGGTCCTTTTTTCGAAAAAATTTTACATTTTTGTCCTTTTATTTCCATGTTGGTCCTTTTTTATTTACAAATTGGTCCTTTTATCGAAAAAAATTTATATTTTGGTCCTTTTTTTTCCATTTTGGACATTTTTGATTTACAAATTGGTCCTTTTTTCGAAATAAATTTACATTTTGGTTCTTTTTTTCCATTTTGGTCCTTTTTTATTTACAAATTGGTCCTTTTTTCGAAATTTTTTTACATTTTGGTCCTTTTTTTCTCATTTTGGTCCTTTATATTTGCATTTTGGCCCTTCGAATTTTTGAAATTTACATTTTAGTCCAGGGGCCTCAAATTGGTCATATTTTTTAAAAAAAATTATATTTTTGTCCTTTTTTCACATTTTGGTCCTTTATATTTGCATTTTTGTCCTCCGAAGTTTTAAAATTTACATTTTGGTCCTTTATTATTTTTCTTGAAAAACTAAAATAAAATTATAATAAGTTGAACAATATTAATAAAAGAACATCTTGCAAATATTTAAAAATAAAATATCACAAAACTATTAAAAAATACATAAAAAAAAACTAAAATAAAAAATAGATGTTTAAATAGATATTTTCTATGAATATATTTGCAAGGTGTTTATTTATTATCATTTAATGTTAGTTTTTTTATGAATAAAGAATGTAATATTAAAATTATATAAACAAAATATGTAATAATTTAAAATTTTTTAAATCACTACGTGTTAAGAAGTGTTTATGAATTTTCTTAAAATTAATAAAAAATAACAAAAATAAGTTTTAATTATTACATATGAGATTTGGAGGGTATTTTGGAAAAAAAAAAATTAATATCATCCATAAGGAGTATTTTAAAATAAAAGTTTGGTAAAGAGTTTTTTTTTTTTTGGAGTTTACGAAAAGATAGAGAATTTTTTATAATATCCAAATAAAATTAGGGGGTTAAAAATATACCAAATCATGGATGTGCGAATAATCATGACATAATTTAAATTAAAGATTCGAACGAAACGGTTAGTGATGACATCGTCAAACTTTGTTGTTGGCTGACCACACAAAGGACGAAAAATATTTGTACTAAATATGTAGCGAAATTAAAGATTTGTGAAATTAAAAACACTCTTTTTTTCAGCAATGTTTTCTGAACTATTATGTTCTTAATAAATTTCATGACGACTCATTCGTTCTTTTTCCTTATTTTACTTATGAAGTATAAAATATAGATAATTTTTTTAGCAATAACCGTTTGAATTATTCAAGAAATCCGGTTCTTAAAATTTTCAAACGATTTTTGCTACAAAATTTCACTCACACACAACACACTAAATTACACATATAATAATGATTACAAAAAGAAAGTCACATACACAAAACGAACAACAATTTTTTTCAACTACATTACTTATAAACCCGAACAGCCCCGCGCAATTGCGCGGGGGTAATGCTAGTATTATTCAATTCAATCTATTATCCAGCCAATTTCTAATCTCGAAAACACCACTGAAAGGGTGATAAAGACAAACAAACGTCGCAAAGGATACTGATTGGCACACTCTCTCTAAATCATAATCAAAGGGACTTTTAGCTTCAAAGGATTCTCTTAATCTCTGCTCTTTTATTGCACTTTCACCTACTAAAGATTTAGTGAGCTCAAATTTGATTCCGAGGAAGACGATGAACAAAAGATCGACTATGGAGACGACAATGAGTTCTTTGCCTAAATCTATGAGACTCTAATATCTAGAGCAACATTGACTCCTTTTTGTGACTTATGTCGTTATTTAATTATCACTCTTTTTTGTGTTGTGTTGGAATGTTAGGGATCTCGGAAGCCCAAGAAAACGAATGATTGTTAAGAACTTAATTAGGGATTTGAATTGTAACATTCGATGTCTACAAGAAACAAAATGGGATGATCCTAATTATTTCCACTTTAAATCGGTTTGCACATCCTAATTATTTCCAAGTAATAGTAGCATTCGGGACTATTTTGGTGATTTGATTATGGGATTGTATACTGTTTTGCCTTTTAAACCATGAAATTGTTAATTAGTTTTTCGTACTCTAAAAAAAAACCAATTGACATGTTGACATTGGAGTGATGCAATCAAGGTCGTGGTGCAATATGAGAAATTTTATATTCCGTCCCATATTTTTATGCAGAGAATAAGAACTGGATTTTGCTTGACAACTGAATAAAAAAAAAAAAAAAAGCAAATCCATAGCACTCAAGACAGTGAAGAGAAATTTCTGAAAATTCAGGGAATTAATTGGAAAAATGTCCATGTTGGGTTAATCGAACAAATTCCTATTTTGTGCAATGCGATCCAACAGAGACGGCTCTTAAGTATTAAACAAAAGATTCATTTATTAATTCACCAAATTCCTATCAAGCTATTTCCCATTAAAATGTTGCCTTTTTAAATTCTCATATTTTTAAAGGAGTATTTTTGATAGTTCTGATATTTTCTGATTATATAAGTCCGTTTTTGAAATTTTCAGATTTTAAAGGTATATTTGATATTTTTAATTTGTGCAAAGGTATTTATGAAATTGTATGGCTGTTTTTCAGATTTTGAACTATTTTGATAATTTGAAAACTAAGTTCATCTTTTTTATGAGATTTCCTTGTAAATAAAGGTGTTATTATTTTATGGTTATTTCTTATATTGATTTTGAATGCCATATGTGACTAATGTTATTCCTCGGCAAATCTTTTGATCTTTTTATACAATCATGTTTCTCAAGTTCGATTAAGTTTTTCTTATCATTGGAGTAAATAATGATTGTGTAGTTAATGGTCATTATTTTTTCTTTAAATATTTTCTTATTAATTTTGAAATTACATGGTGATTACTAGTATCATGTTGTTTAACTATGTCCAAGATTATTGATGCTGAACAATGGGCACAAGGAAGACTTTATTTCAGATCTCCCTCAATTGGACGTCAGAGCAGCCTGAGCAGGCCCAGAGGCAAGCCCAACAAGCCTCTGGGCTATGGCAGCAAAATGTGAAAGGGCATCATGTAGTAAGTAGTAAGTAATATAAAATGATATACGATAGAAAGCATGGCCCAATTTCTTTAAATTAGAGAATGAGGAATGTTTCGTTAGCTTTTGTTGTTGTCCATTAAATAGAATTGTGTTTGATCCATTTTAACTAAGCTGGAGAAATGATTGTGTTGTTTCTATTTAGACCAAAATCATCACGAGAGAAGATAAATGGAGAAGAAATCACATGCCAATCAAAGTGAAATCAAGGATGAGCTTTCTTGAACACTTAGTGAGGACTCAAATATGGAAGAAGAAAGACAATCTAATAGACACTTCGGCCATTGATGGGCTTGAGGTGTGACCGCAACACGACCATGAAGTTATGACTTTCTTCGATGATGGAGGGAGGATAAGTTTTAATGTATGCAGGAATAGATGATTCCTTTGAGAATTTCCTCTGCCCAATTTTCAATAATGAAGGAATCATCAGTTTTGGTACAATTTATTATCCTTATTTTGAGAATTCAGAATTTTGATTTTTAATTTGCATTAGGATATAGATTAGTCGATCGATTAATTATTTTCATGAAATGAAATTGAGCTCTTTATTTAATTTTCCTTGTATAAGTTATCGACAAAAGTCAATATTTTTGCTTAAGCTACAAGTCACATACATACTCCAATTTAGATGGTCATATTCTAAATTTGCTATACTGATTTTGTATAATTGGAAATATATTATTTTTTTTGAGAAAAAAATTGGAAATATATTATGCAAATATACATATATTTAAGATGAAGCTCAAATATTTGGGGAAATGAAACGTGATGAATGAAGCGTGTTTGCACATCTTTACTTTTGAACTGGATTTGTGGTGTATACTTTTTTCAAGATTGCACTGATAACTTGGGCTAGGGCAACCGATATCTCCGAACCGGCCTTTATTGGACCACTCACAAATGCTTTAAAATCAAATGAAATTGTTTGATCTGTTGTATAGGATTGTGATATTCAATAGTTGCTGATCTTGAATGGTTTGGAGAAGACGAAGGAGAGGTTAGTGTACACAATGTAATATTTTAATAATACTTTGAAATCATAATTTTTGAAAATTCGCGAGTATGGAGGATTTATGGGTAAATTATTCATAATTAGTTTTTCCAAAGCCTCTTAAAAAAGCTAATTCTTCGTGGCAAGATCTTGATAAATATTACACAAATGTGTATAATTTCATTTCATATTTTAGTAGAAACTTAATTCAGTATTTTTATCGTTAGGGTATGATGACGCTCAAAATTTTTTAAATACTACAAAAGGTATAGACCAAAAACAAATTATAATTGTTTATTGAAAATATAGTGGGCACATGATGGATTTGGTCGAGATTGTAGTTATTTGCAATGAAAGTCATGAATCGTAATGCTAAATAAATTGTAACAAGGTCTTTACCAATCCTAAAATTTTAATATTAATTTCTTTTAATATATATTTATGTTGATTAATGTAAAACTTTTTTTTTCAGGTACTTAGAGAGGAAGTTGAGATACGCATATTTTTTGTTATACGTTTATGTTTATTAACGAACACCCACATTTTTTGGAAATATGATGTTAATAATTGAGATTTTGAATTGTAATAGAAATAATGAATGATTATATTGTTATTTTTATTGTATATAAACACGTAAAAAACACTCATAATTATTCGATTCACATGTACACAAAATATGATATTATTATTATTATTCGTCCCCCCTTGTTTGAGATGATTTTAATTTTCATAAATTCAAAGATAGAATGATAGTTTGAGATGATTTAAATTTTTGATAAAATGAAATTGATGAAATCAAAGATAGAATAATATAATCGCATAAAATCAACATTTCACAGAATGCATGTCGACTGTTATTTGAGATGATTTAAATTTGCATAGATTAAATGCATAGATTATCATAAATTGAACAACCAATCTTTGTATAATTTGTGTGTTCGATCAAACGACATCATTCGTAACTCTATATCCTTCCACAAGTAACATTCATAACACCATTATTATATGTCGAGATCCCTTGAACTTTCCAATTTCAAACTCAAGCTTACTTTCAACAACAATTTTATTATTAAATGCAATGCAGCTAAGAATGATCAAATTAAAATAATTCAGTATTTAAAATAAGTATAGATCATGATCCAATAATTTTTGAGATAATCACCTCTAAGAAACCCACAAATACATAGAGCATAACTCTACTCACATAAGCTAATAGGTGCATAATTAAGTCAGAAAATTTTGGCGTATATTTCTATTCCAAAAAACAAATTCAAACTTTCAAATATTATTATTATAATGAAGTAACTAAACAAATTAAATTATAAAATATAGTGAACCTTAAAGGATAATTGGTCTTAAACAAATTAAAATGTATTAAACTAAACAAATTAAATATAATTAGTACAAGTACTAATTAGTAATTTTATTATTTAATGAACCTTAAAGAATAATTTGTCCATATTCCCGTCAATGGGAGAGTTTGTGAGCCTTCTTGCTTATTCACAAATTATGTAACCAGCAAAATTACGAATAAATCCACAAAAGAGAAAAATCAAAATTGTGCATTTTTTTTCATAAAAGTCCCTCGTGATTTAAAAATGATAAAACTACTTACCTGTTTCTCCTCTTTAACGATCTGAAATAGTATTTTTCCAAACTATATGTATAAAGTCTAAATTTAAATAACCAGCATGATGATTTGTAACCAT
Source organism: Luzula sylvatica (assembly GCA_946800325.1). NCBI lineage: Eukaryota > Viridiplantae > Streptophyta > Magnoliopsida > Poales > Juncaceae > Luzula > Luzula sylvatica. Next base: position 70,277,621 of record OX326959.1, on the reverse strand, counting down.
TCGCCCACTTTATCGAAACATTCTTTTGGCTGATTAATAACCAAATCTGGTCCCTAAATCCAAAAAGAATTTGATATATACATTAATTTTTTTATTGTTCTTTGGAATTTATGTTTATTTTTTTGTAATAAATTGTTTAATGAATTTGAATAATCAACTCAATTGATTTGTTCAGATTATACCATCCGTGTGATTATACAAGCAATCTCTAAAATCATCTCTTTTGTCAAGCGGAACCCTACACAATTACAAAATTGCAAATACGACCCTACAATTAATCAAAATTTAAATCTTCAAATAAAACCTAAAATAGGAGTTTGTACCATCATTTCAAAGATTCATTTCGCTGAACTGGCAAATTTTTTATGGTCGCACGAATGAATTTCACCCCTGCGGCATGTTATATAAAAAAGAAATACAATTAGATACTTCTTTAGTATAGTGACACTCAAAATAGTATATTGAGAAGAAATAGTAGATGCATAACACCAATTCTTAATAGGCATTGTAAAACCGAGGAAATTTTCCTTTTACGCTCCCAAGAAAAGATTGACTCACGTATAATATAACAGGGTAGTTTTTTAAAATTTCAGTGCCTCCAAAACCAATGTCATGGCTGAATTTGAACCCTCCATATCTAGAAAAAGATAAAAATAATAACGATACCTTATTGACAATATAACAGGGTACATTTTTTAAAATTTCTATTATTATTTATTTAGAAACACATTGGAATTATGTCTCAGTGGAGAAGAAACGCGAGAAAGGAAGGAACAGAAGAAGGATTTACAGAAGTTACTCTACGTTAATATTTAGGAAAGACACCTTGCACCTTAGGATGCCAACAGCCAACCGGGGATAGAAGCCTTGGCATGTTTCGTCTGAATTCCAAGTTCTTGGATTTTAAACGTGTTAACTAGAAAATATAATAATATATGTTATTAATATGTTATTAATATATGTTATTAACAAGAGAATATAATGATATATGTTATCGATAACACCATTTCTTTTTTAGTGGATACAAAACTAGTTGATAATATGCCATGATGCGTCAACTAATTTTGCTTTGATATTCTAATTCTAATTTCCTCTTAATAACGAAAAAATTAGATAAATGATTTCATGTGCCTCACTTTTATTTTATTTATTTATTTATTGAGTCTTTTTAATTGTAGACTTTTAATTATAATTTACAATTACACATAAAAAATTAGATAAATGACTTTTAATTGTAGACTTTTAATTGTAGTCTTTTTGATTGACAAGAATGACGACATAGAAAAAGGGCTTAACAGCGAGGAAGAGAATACACATAACTCATGTGTTTCGAAAGCAGGGTCACGAGAACGCATTTTATTCCGAATACGTCAAGTATGTAATTTTTTACATTTCCCTTCTCAATTATTATATTATTGAATCGATGCAATTTAATTTACGTTTAATTTTTGCAGGCCTCGTTGGTACTCTGACTATTATCATTGGCTCAATATTATATGACTTAGCGGGGTCTTTTTACAAGGAATATATATACTAACGAGCTCCGATTTGTGTTATGCTTGTCATAGATACGGTACTCATTATCGTCAATATCTGCATAAGATCCCAATAATTGTTTAGCAAATGCAAATTGCTAATGATTATTTTATTGATCGATTTTTCTTTTAAGGGATTTTGTAATTTTATATTTTTGATAAATTTATTGTTAGTTCAAATTTCCTAATGTTTGATTATTTCAAATACAATGTCGATAATACTAACAAAATCTATCGAGAACATTGTATAGGATATATAGGTACAAAATGCAACAAGAAGATCGAGACAAACAAGTAAAAATCAATCAAGAATAGCAAATGATCAAGACGTCGAATAATTGCGAAGAAGATCAAGACGTAGAAGATTCCGGAATCAAGACATCGAAGATTCCGCAAGTTAGGATATCAATCTAATCACCAAAACACATTATATGTATTCATAAACTTGTTTATGAATGATTAAGCTCAAATCAAGTCAAATAAACATATTCGAAATACATCAAAATGATGAACTAATATAAAAGGCTGGAAAAAGGATGTCCGTTGTAACGGACCTCACTGTCCGTTGTAACGGACATGTTCGTCCCATTCAAGTTTGGAAATCACAACAAAGTCCGTTATAACGGATTAACCAATCCGTTATAACGGACACCACAAAAACGTTGTAACGGAAGTATGTCCGTTACAACGCTAATTAAATCCAAACGTGAAGGATGTCCCAGAACTATGTCCGTTGTAACGGACATATAAGTCCGTTGTAACGGACATTGAACTCACTTCAGTACAATAGTTTCTCTCCATCTCCGTTGTAACGTATTAACCAATCCGTTATAACGGAGTTCCTCTCAACGTTGTAATGGAATACTCTCCGTTGTAACGGGAATTAAAATCAAGCTGAAGTGAAGTCCCAGTGTGATGTCCGTTGTAACGGACTCATCGGTTCGTTGCAACGAACTTCTAAACACAGACGTCCGTTGTAACGGACATGATTTCCGTTGTAACGGACTGTGTGTTAATTCGAATATGACAGCTTAACGGCTAGTTTTGACTTTGTGTCCGTTACAACGGACCTCATGTCCGTTGTAACGGAATATGCAGAAAAAGCAAAGTTAGGGAATGGTCTATGTGTTCTATAAATAGAACTCTTTCCTCATTCTCTCTTCTCACTTCATCTATCCAAATCTAACATTCAAAAGAGAGAATACTTGCTATAATAATTGAGCTCATAATCTTCTAAACCATTCTTAGAGATTAGTTATTCCTCTTCCTCATCCAAATACGATTCCCAACTTGCGTGACCGAACACGTCTAGTTCGTATTTAGAATTGTAATAGGCTAGTGCAACAATTGTAAATCCCGCCATAGATCGATAGAAAACGTGTAAATCGATCTAGGCAAAACCTTGTACGAGTGAGTTGGAATTCAATCGAACGCCGAAAAGGCACAAGACATTCCCGGAGACGTAGGTACTTGCAACTAATCGAATCGGTCGATTAAGCAAGTAAAGGATGAGTTAAAGCTACAAAGCAACCACCTACCGAACTCCGTAATAAACATTGTGTGTTCGGTATTATCTTCTTTATATTACTTAAATTTATCTTCTGCATTAAACGTAGAATTTGTATACCTAGTCGAAAATTTCCCACTAGGATACCTATTCACCCCCCTCTAGGTTAGAATTAACCAACAATTGGTATAAGAGCAAAATACTAACCGTCTCTTTGTGTAAAGTGACAACTTGTATAACGATCATGGCCTCTATTAGTAATAGAAACAAAATTTCATACCCCGAAAAATTAGATGGAAAGAATTGGAATGTTTGGAAAAAATGCATGCTAAATACATTCACCTTCCAAAAGTTGAGATCGGTAGTGGAAAATGGTTTTGAAGTTTACACGGTAAGCTCCTCCGAAACCAATCCCACAAGAAAAATGTGCCACGGTTCCGATCTCGATGTGACCTCCGACATATATGCCCAAAACCTCATTGTAATATTCGTTTTTTTTAAGAAAACCACAAACTAATTTTCGTTTTTTTTAAGAAAACCACAAACTAATATTATTTTTTTTTGAAGAAAGCCACAAACTAATTTATTTTTTTGAAGAAAACCACAAAGTAATTTGTCTTTTGTTGAAGAAAATCACAAACTAATTTTTCTTTTTTTGAAGAAAACCACAAACTAATTTTTCTTTTTTTGAAGAAAACCACAAACTAATTTTCTTTTTTTGAAGAAAACAACAAACTAATTTTCTTTTTTTTTGAAGAAGACCACAAACTAATTTTTCTTTTTTTGAAGAAGACCACAAATTAATTTTCTTTTTTTGAAGAAAACCAAAATCTAATTTTCTTATTTTGAAGAAAACCACAAACTAATTTTCTTTTTTTTGAATAAAACGAAAAACTAATTTTTATTTTTTTGGAGAAAACCACAAACTAATTATCTTTTTTGATGAAAACCACAAACTAATTTTAATTTTTTTGAAGAAGACCACAAATTAATTTTCTTTATTTGAAGAAAACCACAAACTAATTTTTCTTTTTTTGAAGAAAACCACAAACCAATTTTTTTTTTTTGAAGAAAACCACTAACTAATTTTCATTTTTTGAAGAAAACCACAAACTAATTTTCTTTTTTTGGAGAAAACCACAAACTAATTATCTTTTTTGAAGAAAACCACAAACTAATTTTAATTTTTTTGAAGAAAACCACAAACTAATTTTCTTTTTTTGAAGAAAACCACAAATTAATTTTTCTTTTTTTGATGAACACTACAAACTAATTTTCTTTTTTTGAAGAAAACCACAAACTAATTTTCTTTTTTCGGAGAAAACCACAAACTAATTATCTTTTTTGAAGAAAACAACAAACTAATTTTAATTTTTTTGAAGAAAACCACAAACTAATTTTCTTTTTTTGAAGAAAACCACAAACTAAGTTTTCTTTTTTTGAAGAAAACCACAAACTAATTTTTCTTTTTTTGAAGAAAACCACAAAATAATTTTTCTTTTTTTGAAGAAAACAACAAACTAATTTTTTTTTGTTTGAAGAAAACCACAAACTAATTTTCTTTTTTTTTGAATAAAACCAGAAACTAATTTTTCTTTTTTTGAAGAAAACCACAAACTAATTATCTTTGTTGAAGAAAACCACAAACTAATTTTCTTTTTTTGAAGAAAATCACAAACTAATTTTCTTTTTTTGAAGAAAACCACAAAAAAATTACCTGTTTTTGAATAAAACCACAAACAATTTTTTTTTGAAGAAAACCACAAACTAATTTTCTTTTTTGAAGAAGACCACAAACTAATTTTCTTTTTTTGAAGAAAACCACAAATTAATTTTCTTTTTTTGAAGAAAACCAAAAACTAATTTTCTTTTTTTGAAGAAAACCACAAACTAATTTTCTTTTTTTTAAAGAAAACCACAAACTAATTTTCTTTTTTTGAAGAAAACCACAAACTAATTTTTTTTTATGAAAACCAGAAACTAATTTTCTTTTTTGGAAGAAAACCACAAACTAATTTTCTTTTTTTGAAGAAAACCACAAACTAATTTTCTTTTTTTGAAGAAAATCACAAAATAATTTTCTTTTTTTGGAGAAAACCACAAACTAATTATCATTTTTGAAGAAAACCACAAACTAATTTTAATTTTTTTGAAGAAAACCAAAAACTAATTTTCGTTTTTTGAAGAAAACCACAAACTAATTTTTCTTTTTTTGAAGAAAACAACAAACTAATTTTTCTTTTTTTGAAGAAAACCACAAACTAATTTTCTTTTTTTGAAGAAAACCACAAAATAATTTTCTTTTTTTTAAGAAAACCACAAACTAATTTTTTCTTTTTTTGAAGAAAACCACAAACTAATTTTCTTTTTTTGAAGAAAACCACAAAATAATTTTCATTTTTTGGAGAAAACCACAAACAAATTATCTTTTTTGAAGAAAACCACAAACTATATTTCTTTTTTTGAAGAAAACCACAAAGTAATTTTCTTTTTTTTGAAGAAAACCACACACTAATTTTCTTTTTTTTGAAGAAAACCACAAACTAATTTGTTTTTTTGAAGAAAACCACAAACTAATTTTTCTTTTGTTGAAGAAAACCACAAACTAATTTTACTTTTTTTTTTGAAGAAAACCATAAACTAATTTTCGTTTTTTGATGAAATTCACAGACTAATTTTTCTTTTTTTGAAGAAAACCAGAAACTAATTTTTTCTTTTTTTGAAGAAAACCACAAACTAATTTTCCATTTTTGAAGAAAACCACAAACTAATTTTCTTTTTTTTTGAATAAAACCAGAAACTAATTTTTCTTTTTTTGAAGAAAACCACAAACTAATTATCTTTGTTGAAGAAAACAACAAACTAATTTTCTTTTTTTTGAAGAAAATCACAAACTAATTTTCTTTTTTTGAAGAAAACCACAAAAAAATTATCTGTTTTTGAATAAAACCACAAACAATTTTTTTTTGAAGAAAATCACAAACTAATTTTCTTTTTTGAAGAAAACCAAAAACTAATTTTTTTTTTTTGAAGAAGACCACAAACTAATTTTCTTTTTTTGAAGAAAACCACAAATTAATTTTCTTTTTTTGAAGAAAACCAAAAACTAATTTTTCTTTTTTTGAAGAAAACCACAAACTAATTTTCTTTTTTTTAATGAAAACCACAAACTAATTTTCTTTTTTTGAAGAAAACCACAAACTAATTTTTTTTTATGAAAACCAGAAACTAATTTTCTTTTTTGTAAGAAAACCAGAAACTAATTTTCTTTTTTTGAAGAAAACCACAAACTAATTTTCTTTTTTTGAAGAAAACCACAAAATAATTTTCTTTTTTTGGAGAAAACCACAAACTAATTATCATTATTGAAGAAAACCACAAACTAATTTTAAATTTTTTGAAGAAAACCAAAAACTAATTTTCGTTTTTTGAAGAAAACCACAGACTAATTTTTCTTTTTTTTGAAGAAATCAACAAACTAATTTTTTCTTTTTTTGAAGAAAACCACAAAATAATTTTTTTTTTTTGAAGAAAACCACAAAATAATTTTATTTTTTTTAAGAAAACCACAAACTAATTTTTCTTTTTTTGAAGAAAACCACAAACTAATTTTCTTTTTTTGAAGAAAACCACAAACTAATTTTCATTTTTTGGAGAAAACCACAAACAAATTATCTTTTTTGAAGAAAACCACAAACTATATTTCTTTTTTTGAAGAAAACCACAAAGTAATTTTCTTTTTTTTGAAGAAAACCCCATACTAATTTTCTTTTTTTTGAAGAAAACCACAAACTAATTTGTTTTTTTGAAGAAAACCACAAACTAATTTTTCTTTTGTTGAAGAAAACCACAAACTAATTTTAATTTTTTTTTGAAGAAAACCATAGACAAATTTTCGTTTTTTGATGAAATTCACAGACTAATTTTTCTTTTTTTGAATAAAACCAGAAACTAATTTTTCTTTTTTTGAAGAAAACCACAAACTAATTTTCCATTTTTGAAGAAAATCACAAACTAACTTTTCTATTTTTGAAGAAAACCACAAACTAATTTTCTTTTTTTGAAGAAAACCACAAACTAATTTTCTTTTTTTGAATAAAACCACAAACTATTTTTTTTTTGAAGAAAATCACAAACTAATTTTCTTTTTTGAAGAAAACCACAAACTAATTTTCTTTTTTTGAAGAAAACCACAAACTAAATTTCTTTTTTTTTTGAAGAAAACCACAAACTAATTTGTTTTTTTAAAGAAATCCACAAACTAATTTTCCTTTTGTTCAAGAAAACCAAAAACTAATTTTCCTTTTTTTTGAAGAAAACCACAAACTAATTATCGTTTTTTGAAAAAATTCACAAACTAATTTTCCTTTTTTGAAGAAAACCACAAACTAATTTTCTTTTTTTAAGAAAACCACAAACTAATTTTTCTTTTTTTGAAGAAAACCAGAAACTAATTTTTTTTTTTTGAAGAAAACCACAAACTAATTTTCTTTTTTGAATAAAACCACAAACTAATTTTTCTTTTTTTGATGAAAACCACAAACTAATTTTCATTTTTTTGAAGAAAACCACAAACTAATTTTCTTTTTTTTTTTGTAGAAAACCACAAACTAATTTTTTTTTTTGAAGAAAATCACAAACTAATTTTCTTTTTTTGAAAAAATTCAGAAACTAATTTTCCTTTTTTGAAGAAAAACAGAAACTAATTTTCTTTTTTGAAGAAAACCACAAACTAATTTTTCTTTTTTTGAAGAAGACCACAAACTAATTTTATTTTTTGAAGAAAACCACAAATTAATTTTCTTTTTTTGAAGAAAACCACAAACTAATTTTTCTTTTTTTGAAGAAAACCACTAACTATTTTTCTTTTTTTGAAGAAAACCACAAACTAATTTTCTTTTTTGTTGAAGGAAACCACAAACTAATTTTCGTTTTTTGAAAAAATTCACAAACTAATTTTTCTTTTTTGAAGAAAACCACAAACTAATTTTCTTTTTTGAAGAAAACCACAAACTAATTTTTCTTTTTTTGAAGAAAACCACAAACTAATTTATTTTTTTTGAAGAAAACAACAAACTAATTTTCTTTTTTTTAAGAAAACCACAAACTAATTTTCTTTTTTTTTGAAGAAGACCACAAACTAATTTTTTTTTTTGAAGAAAACCAGAAACTAATTTTCTTTTTTTGTATAAAACCACAAACTAATTTTCTTTTTTTTGAAGAAAACCACAAACTAATTTTTTTTTAAAGAAAACCACAAACTAATTTTTCTTTTGTTGAAGAAAACCACAAACTAATTTTCCTTTTTTTTGAAGAAAACCACGAACTAATTTTTGTTTTTTGAAAAAATTCACAAACTAATTTTCCTTTTTTGAAGAATACCAGAAACTAATTTTCTTTTTGTGAATAAAACCACAAACTAATTTTTCTTTTTTTGAAGAAAACCAAAAACTAATTTTCCTTTTTTTTGAAGAAAACCACAAACTAATTATCTTTTTTGAATAAAACCACAAACTAATTTTTCTTTTTTTGAAGAAAACCAGAAACTAATTTTTTTTTTTGAAGAAAACCACAAACTTATTTTCTTTTTTGGATAAAGCCACAAACTAATTTTTCTTTTTTTGATGAAAACCACAAACTAATTTTCATTTTTTTGAAGAGAACCACAAACTAATTTTCTTTTTTTTTTTAAGAAAACCACAAACTAATTTTTTTTTTTTGAAGAAAACCACAAACTAATTTTCGTTTTTTGAAAAAATTCAGAAACTAATTTTCCTTTTTAGAAGAAAACCACAAACTAATTTTCTTTTTTGAAGAAAACCACAAACTAATTTTTCTTTTTTTGAAGAAGACCACAAACTAATTTTATTTTTTGAAGAAAACCACAAATTAATTTTCTTTTTTTGAAGAAAACCACAAACTAATTTTTCTTTTTTTGAAGAAAACCACAAACTGTTTTTCTTTTTTTGAAGAAAACCACAAACAAATTTTCTTTTTTTTTGAAGAAAACCACAAACTAATTTTCGTTTTTTGAAAAAATTCACAAACTAATTTTCCTTTTTTGAAGAAAACCACAAACTAATTTTCTTTTTTGAAGAAAACCACAAACTAATTCTTCTTTTTTTGAAGAAAACCACAAACTAATTTATTTTTTTTGAAGAAAACCACAAACTATTTTTTCTTTTTTTATAGAAAACAACAAACTAATTTTCTTTTTTTTGAAGAAAACCACAAACTAATTTTCTTTTTTTTTTGAAGAAGACCACAAACTAATTTTCTTTTTTTGAAGAAAACCAGAAACTAATTTTATTTTTTTGAATAAAACCACAAACTAATTTTCTTTTTTTTGAAGAAAACCACAAACTAATTTTTTTTGAATAAAACCACAACCTATTTTTTTTGTTTGAAGAAAACCACAAACTAATTTTCTTTTTTTGAAGAAAACCACAAACTAATTTTAATTTTTTTTGAAGAAAACCAAAAACTAATTTTTCTTTTTTTGAAGAAAACCACAAACTAATTTTTCTTTTTTGGGAGAAAACGACAAACTAATTTGTCTTTTTTTGAAGAGAACCACAAACAAATTTTCTTTTTTTGAAGAAAACCACAAACTAATTTTCTTTTTTTGAAGAAAACCACAAACTAATTTTCTTTTTTTGAAGAAAACCACAAACTATTTTTCTTTAATTCAAGAAAACCACAAACTAATTTTCTTTTTTTGAAGAAAACCCTAGACTAATTTTCTATTTTTTAAGAAAACCACAAACTAATTTTCCTATTTTTGAAGAAAACCACAAACTAATTTTCTTTTATTGAAGAAAACCACAAACTAATTTTCTTTTTTTGAATAAAACCACAAACTAATTTGTTTTTTTGAGGAAAACCACAGACTAAATTTTCTTTTGTTGAAGAAAACCAAAAACTAATTTTTCTTTTTTTTGAAGAAAACCACAAACTAATTTTATTTTTTTTGAATAAAACCACAACCTATTTTTTTTGTTTGAAGAAAACCACAAACTAATTTTCTTTTTTTGAAGAAAACCACAAACTAATTTTTTTTTTCTTTTTTTGAAGAAAACCACAAACTATTTTTCTTTTTTTGAAGAAACCACAAACTAATTTTCGTTTTTTTGAAGAAAACCACAAACTAATTTTTTTTTTTTGAAGAAAACCACAAACTAATTTGTTTTTTTGAAGAAAACCACAAACTAATTTTACTTTTTTTTGAAGAAAACCACAAACTAATTTTCGTTTTCTTTAGAAATTCACAAACTAATTTTTCCTTTTTTGAAGAAAACCAGAAACTAAATTTTTCTTTTTTTTTAAGAAAACCACAAACTAATTTTTTTTTTTTTTTTTAAGAAAATCATAAATTTTTTTTTTTTTTTGAAGAAAACAACAAACTATTTTTCTTTTTTTGAAGAAAACCGCAAACTAATTTTCGTTTTTTTGAAGAAAACCACAAACTAATTTTCTTTTTTTTGAAGAAAACCACAAACTAATTTTTCTTTTTTTTGAAGAAAACCACAAACAAATTTTCGTTTTTTGAAGAAATTCACAAACTAATTTTTCCTTTTTAGAAGAAAACCACAAACTAATTTTTCTATTTTTGAATAAAACCACAAACTAGCTTTTCTAGTTTTGAAGAAAACCACAAACTAATTTTCTTTTTTTGAATAAAACCACAAACTATTTTTTTTTTGAAGAAAATCACAAACTTATTTTCTTTTTTGAAGAAAACTACAAAGTAATTTTCTTTTTTTGAAGAAAACCACAAACTAATTTTCTTTTTTTTGAAGAAAACCACAAACTGATTTGTTTTTTTATACAAAGCCACAAACTAATTTTTCTTTTGTTGAAGAAAACCATAAACTAATTTTCCTTTTTTTTGAATAAAACCACAAACTAATTTTCATTTTTTGAAAAAATTCACAAACTAATTTTCCTTTTTTGAAGAAAACCACAAACTAATTTTCTTTTTTGAAGAAAACCACAAACTAATTTTTCTTTCTTTGAAGAAAACCACAAACTAATTATTTTTTTTTGAAGAAGACCACAAATTAATTTTCTTTTTTTGAAGAAAACCACAAACTAATTTTCTTTTTTTGAATAAAAGCACAAACTAATTTTTCTTTTTTTTAAGAAAACCACAAACTAATTTTCTATTTTTGAAGAAAACCACAAACTAATTTTCTTTTTTTGAAGAAGACCACAAACTAATTTACTTTTTTTGAAGAAAACCACAAATTAATTTTCTTTTTTTGAAGAAAACCAAAAACTAATTTTCCTTTTTTTGAAGAAAACCACAAACTAATTTTCTTTTCTTTGAATAAATCCAAAAATGAATTTTTATTTTTTTGGAGAAAACCACAAACTAATTTTTCATTCTTTGAAGAAAACCACAAACTAATTATTTTTTTTTGAAGAAAACCACAAATTAATTTTCTTTTTTTGAAGAAAACAACAAACTAATTTTCTTTTTTTGAATAAAAGCACAAACTAATTTTTCTTTTTTTGAAGAAAACCACAAACAAATTTTCTTTTTTTCAAGAAAACCACAAACTAATTTTTTTTTTTGAAGAAGACCACAAACTAAATTTCTTTTTTTGAAGAAAACCACAAATTAATTTTCTTTTTTTGAAGAAAGACAAAAACTAATTTTCCTTTTTTTGAAGAAAACAACAAACTAATTTTCTTTTCTTTGAATAAATCCAAAAACGAATTTTTCTTTTTTTGGAGAAAACCACAAACTAATTATCTTTTTTGAAGAAAACCACAAACTAATTTTTATTTTTTTGAAGAAAACCACAAACTAATTTTCATTTTTTTGATGAAAACCACAAACTAATTTTTCTTTTTTTTGAAGAAAACCACAAACTAATTTTCTGTTTTTGAAGAAAACCACATACTAATTTTCTTTTTTTTGAATAAAACCACAAACTAATTTTTCTTTTTTTGGAGAAGACAACAAACAAATTATCTTTTTTGAAGAAAAGCACAAACTAATTTTTATTTTTTTGATGAAAACTACAAACTAATTTTCTTTTTTTGAAGAAAACCACCAACTATTTTTTCATTATTTGAAGAAAACCACAAACTAATTTTTCTTTTTTTGAAGAAAACCACAAACTAATTTTCTTTTTTTGAAGAAAACCACAATGTAATTTTTTTTTTTGAATAAAAGCACAAACTAATTGTTCTTTTTTTGAAGAAAACGACAAACTAATTATCTTTTTTGAAGAAAACCACAAACTAATTTTCTTTTTTTGAAGAAAACCACAAACTAATTTTCTTTGTTTTGAAGAAAACCACAAAATAATTTTCTTTTTTTTGTATAAAACCACAAGCTATTTTTTTTTTGAAGAAAATCACAAACTAATTTTATTTTTTTGAAGAAAACCACAAACTAATTTTTTTTTTTTAAGAAAATCATAAATTTTTTTTCTTTTTTTGAAGAAAACCACAAACTATTTTTCTTTTTTTGAAGAAAACCACAAACTAATTTTCGTTTTTTTGAAGAAAACCACAAACTAATTTTCTTTTTTTTGAAGAAAACCACAAACTAATTTGTTTTTTTGATGAAAACCACAAACTAATTTTTCTTTTGTTGAAGAAAACCACAAACTAAATTTACTTTTTTTTGAAGAAAACCACAAACTAATTTTCGTTTTTTGAAGAAATTCACAAACTAATTTTTCTTTTTTTGAAGAAAACCAGAAACTAATTTTTCTTTTTTTGAAGAAAACCACAAGCTAATTTTCTTTTTTTTGAATAAAACCACAAACTATTTTTTCATTTTTTTGAAGAAAACCACAAACTAATTATCTTTTTTGAAGAAAACCACAAACTAATTTTCTTTTTTTTGAAGAAAACCAAAAACTAATTTTCTTTTTTAGAATAAAACCACAAACTATTTTTTTTTTGATGAAAACCACAAGCTAGTTTTCTATTTTTTAAGAAAACCACAAACTAATTTTTCTATTTTTGAAGAAAACCACAAACTAATTTTCTTTTTTTGAATAAAACCACAAACTAATTTTTTTTTTTAATAAAACCACAAACTAATTTTTCTTTTTTTGAAGAAAACCACAAACTAATTTCCTTTTTTTTGAATAAAACCACAAACTAAATTTTCTTTTTTTGAAGAAAACCACAAACTAATTATCTTTTTTGAAGAAAACCACAAACTAATTTTTTTTTTTGAATAAAACCACAAACTAAATTTTCTTTTTTTGAAGAAAACCACAAACTAATTTCCTTTTTTTTGAATAAAACCACAAACTAATTTTTCTTTTTTTTGAAGAAAACCACAAACTAATTTTCTGTTTTTTTGATGAAAACCACAAACTAATTATCTTTTTTGAAGAAAACCACAAACTAATTTTTTTTTTTGAATAAAACCACAAACTAAATTTTCTTTTGTTGAAGAAAACCACAAACTAATTTTTTTTTTTGAAGAAAACCACAAACTATTTTTCTTTTTTTGAAGAAAACCAAAAACAAATTTTCGTTTTTTTGAAGAAAACCACAAACTAATTTTCTTTTTTTTTAAGAAAACGACAAAATAATTTGTTTTTTTGAAGAAAACCACAAACTAATTTTTCTTTTGTTGAAGAAAACCACAAACTAATTTTCTTTTTTTGAAGAAAACCACAAACTAATTTTCTTTTTTTGAAGAAAACCACAAACTAATTTTCTTTTTTTTGAATAAAACCACAAAGTATTTTTTTTTTTTTAAGAAAACCACAAACTAATTATCTTTTTTGAAGAAAACCACAAACTAATTTTCTTTTTTTGAAGAAAACCACAAACTAATTTTTTTTTTTGAATAAAACCACAAACTATTTTTTTTTTTGAAGAAAATCACAAACTATTTTTCTTTTTTGAAGAAAACCACAAACTAATTTTCTTTTTTGAAGAAAACCACAAACTAATTTTCTTTTTTTGAAGAAAACCATAAACTAATTTTCTTTTTTTGAAGAAAACCACAAACTAATTTTTGTTTTTTTAAGAAAATCATAATTTGTTTTTCTTTGTTTGAAGAAAACCACAAACTATTTTTATTTTTTTGAAGAAAACCACAAAGTAATTTTCGTTTTTTTGAAGAAAATCACAAACTAATTTTCTTTTTTTTGAAGAAAACCACAAACTAATTTGTTTTTTTTTTTTAAGAAAATCCTAAATTTTTTTTTCTTTTTTTGAAGAAAACCACAAACTATTTTTCTTTATTTCAAGAAAACAACAAACTAATTTTTCTTTTTTTGAAGAAAACCCTAGACTAATTTTCTATTTTTTCAGAAAACCACAAACTAATATTTCTATTTTTGAAGAAAACCACAAACTAATTTTCTTTTATTGAAGAAAACCACAAACTAATTTTCTTTTTTTGAATAAAACCACAAACTAATTTTTTTTTTGAATAAAACCACAAACTAATTTTTCTTTTTTTGAAGAAAACCACAAACTAATTTCCTTTTTTTTGAATAAAACCACAAACTAAATTTTATTTTTTTGAAGAAAACCACAAACTAATTATCTTTTTTGAAGAAAACCACAAACTAATTTTTTTTTTTTGAAGAAAACCAAAACTATTTTTCTTTTTTTAAAGAAAACCACAAACAAATTTTCGTTTTTTTGAAGAAAACCACAAACTAATTTTCTTTTTTTGAAGTAAACCACAAACTAATTTTCTTTTTTTTTTCAAAAAACCACAAACTATTTGTTCTTTTTTTGAAGAAAACCACAAACTAATTATCTTTTTTGAAGAAAACCACAAACTAATTTTTCTTTTGTTGAAGAAAACCAAAAACTAATTTTCTTTTTTAGAATAAAACCACAAACTATTTTTTTTTTGATGAAAATCACAAACTAATTTTCTTTTTTGAAGAAAACCACAAACTAATTTTTTTTTTTTTAAGAAAATCAAAATTTTTTTTTCTTTTTTGGAAGAAAACCACAAACTATATTTCATTTTTTGAAGAAAACCAAAAACTAATTTTCGTTTTTTTGAAGAAAACAACAAACTAATTTTTTTTTTTTTTAAGAAAACCACAAACTAATTTGTTTTTTGGAAGAAAACCACAAACTAATTTTCGTTTTTTGAAGAAATTCACAAACTAATTTTTCTTTTTTTGAAGAAAACCAGAAACTAATTTTTCTTTTTTTGAAGACAACCAAATACTAATTTTCAATTTTTTAAGAAAACCACAAACTAATAAGTATACCACAAACTAATTTTTTTTTTTTAAGAATACCACAAACTAATATGTTTTTTTGAAGAAAACCACAAACTAATTTTTCTTTCGTTGAAGAAAACCACAAACTAATTTTCTTTTTTTGAAGAAAACCACAAACTAATTTTTTTTTTTTGAAGAAAACCACAAACTTATTTTCTTTTTTTTGAATAAAATCACAAACTATTTTTTCTTTTTTTGAAGAAGACCACAAACTAATTATCTTTTTTGAAGAAAACCACAAATTAATTTTCTTTTTTTGAAGTAAACCACAAACTAATTTTTTTTTTTTTGAATAAAACCACAAACTATTTTTTCTTTTTTTGAAGAAAACCACGAATTAATTATCTTTTTTGAAGAAAACCACAAACTAATTTTTCTTTTGTTGAAGAAAACCACAAACTAATTTTCTTTTTTTGAAGAAAACCACAAACTAATTTTCTTTTTTTTTGAAGAAAACCACAAACTAATTTTCTTTTTTTTGAATAAAACAACAAACAATTTTTTCTTTTTTTGAAGAAAACCACAAACTAATTTTTCTTTTGTTGAAGAAAACCACAAACTAATTTTTCTTTATTTGAAGAAAACCACAAACTAATTTTCATTTTTTTGAAGAAAACCACAAATTAATTTTCTTTTTTTTGAATAAAACCACAAACTATTTGTTCTTTTTTTGAAGAAAACCACAAACTAATTATCTTTTTTGAAGAAAACCACAAACTAATTTTCTTTTTTTGAAGTAAACCAGAAACTAATTTTTTTTTTTGAATAAAACCAAAAACTAATTTTCTTTTTTATGGAGAAAACCACACACTAATTTTCATTTTTTGAAGAAAACCACAAACTAATTTTCTTTTTTTGAATAAAAGCAAAAACTAATTTTTCTTTTTTTTAAGAAAACCACAAACTAATTTTCTATTTTTGAAGAAAACCACAAACTAATTTTCTTTTTTTGAAGAAGACCACAAACTAATTTACTTTTTTTGAAGAAAACCACAAATTAATTTTCTTTTTTTGAATAAAATCACAAACTATTTTTTCTTTTTTTGAAGAAGACCACAAACTAATTATCTTTTTTGAAGAAAACCACAAATTAATTTTCTTTTTTTGAAGTAAACCACAGACTAATTTTTTTTTTTTTGAATAAAACCACAAACTATTTTTTCTTTTTTTGAAGAAAACCACGAATTAATTATCTTTTTTGAAGAAAACCACAAACTAATTTTTCTTTTGTTGAAGAAAACCACAAACTAATTTTCTTTTTTTGAAGAAAACCACAAACTAATTTTCTTTTTTTTTGAAGAAAACCACAAACTAATTTTCTTTTTTTTGAATAAAACAACAAACAATTTTTTCTTTTTTTGAAGAAAACCGCAAACTAATTATATTTTTTCAAGAAAACCACAAACTAATTTTTCTTTTGTTGAAGAAAACAACAAACTAATTTTCTTTATTTGAAGAAAACCACAAACTAATGTTCATTTTTTTGAAGAAAACCAAAAATTAATTTTCTTTTTTTTGAATAAAACCACAAACTATTTGTTCTTTTTTTGAAGAAAACCACAAACTAATTATCTTTTTTGAAGAAAACCACAAACTAATTTTCTTTTTTTGAAGTAAACCAGAAACTAATTTTTTTTTTTGAATAAAACCAAAAACTAATTTTCTTTTTTTTGGAGAAAACCACACACTAATTTTCTTTTTTTGAAGAAAACCACAAATTAATTTTCTTTTTTTGAAGAAAACCAAAAACAGATTTTCTTTTTTTGAAGAAAACCACACACTTATTTTCTTTTTTTTGAAGAAAACCACAATAATTTTCTTTTTTTTGAAGAAAATCACAAACTAATTTTCTTTTTTGAAGAAAACCACAAACAAATTTTTTTTGTAAGAAAATCATAAAAAATTTTCTTTTTTTGAAGAAAACCACAAACTATTTTTCTTTTTTTGAAGAAAACCACAAACTAATTTTCGTTTTTTTGAAGAAAACCACATACTAATTTTCTTATTTTTTGAAGAAAACCACAAAGTAATTTGTTTTTTTGAAGAAAACCACAAACTAATTTTTCTTTTGTTGAAGAAAACCACAAACAAAATTTTCTTTTTTTTGAAGAAAACCACAAACTAATTTTCTTTGTTTTGAAGAAAACCACAAAATAATTTTCTTTTTTTTGTATAAAACCACAAGCTATTTTTTTTTGAAGAAAATCACAAACTAATTTTATTTTTTTGAAGAAAAACAAAAACTAATTTTTTTTTTTTAAGAAAATCATAAATTTTTTTTCTTTTTTTGAAGAAAACCACAAACTATTTTTCTTTTTTTGAAGAAAACGACAAACTAATTTTCGTTTTTTTGAAGAAAAACACTAACTAATTTTTTTTTTTTGAAGAAAACCACAAACTAATTTGTTTTTTTGATGAAAACCACAAACTAATCTTTCTTTTGTTGAAGAAAACTACAAACTAATTTTACTTTTTTTTGAAGAAAACCACAAACTAATTTTCGTTTTTTTGAAGAAATTCACAAACTAATTTTTCTTTTTTTGAAGAAAACCAGAAACTAATTTTTCTTTTTTTGAAGAAAACCACAAACTAGTTTTCTATTTTTGAAGAAAACCACAGACTAATTTTTCTATTTTTGAAGAAAACCACAAACTAATTTTTCTTTTTTTGAAGAAAACCACAAACTAGTTTTCTATTTTTGAAGAAAACCACAGACTAATTTTTCTTTTTTTGAAGAAAACCACAAATTAATTTTCTTTTTTTGAAGAAAACCAAAAACAGATTTTCTTTTTTTGAAGAAAACCACACACTTATTTTCTTTTTTTTGAAGAAAACCACAATAATTTTCTTTTTTTTGAAGAAAATCACAAACTAATTTTCTTTTTTGAAGAAAACCACAAACAAATTTTTTTTTGTAAGAAAATCATAAAAAATTTTCTTTTTTTGAAGAAAACCACAAACTATTTTTCTTTTTTTGAAGAAAACCACAAACTAATTTTCGTTTTTTTGAAGAAAACCACAAACTAATTTTCTTATTTTTTGAAGAAAACCACAAAGTAATTTGTTTTTTTGAAGAAAACCACAAACTAATTTTCTTTTTTTGAAGAAAACCACAAATTAATTTTCTTTTTTTGAAGAAAACCAAAAACTAATTTTCTTTTTTTTGGAGAAAACCACACACTAATTTTCTTTTTTTGAAGAAAACCACAAATTAATTTTCTTTTTTTGAAGAAAACCAAAAACAGATTTTCTTTTTTTGAAGAAAACCACACTTATTTTCTTTTTTTTGAAGAAAACCACAATAATTTTCTTTTTTTTGAAGAAAATCACAAACTAATTTTCTTTTTTGAAGAAAACCACAAACAAATTTTTTTTTGTAAGAAAATCATAAAAAATTTTCTTTTTTTGAAGAAAACCACAAACTATTTTTCTTTTTTTGAAGAAAACCACAAACTAATTTTCGTTTTTTTGAAGAAAACCACAAACTAATTTTCTTATTTTTTGAAGAAAACCACAAAGTAATTTGTTTTTTTGAAGAAAACCACAAACTAATTTTTCTTTTGTTGAAGAAAACCACAAACAAAATTTTCTTTTTTTTGAAGAAAACCACAAACTAATTTTCTTTGTTTTGAAGAAAACCACAAAATAATTTTCTTTTTTTTGTATAAAACCACAAGCTATTTTTTTTTGAAGAAAATCACAAACTAATTTTATTTTTTTGAAGAAAAACAAAAACTAATTTTTTTTTTTTAAGAAAATCATAAATTTTTTTTCTTTTTTTGAAGAAAACAACAAACTATTTTTCTTTTTTTGAAGAAAACGACAAACTAATTTTCGTTTTTTTGAAGAAAAACACTAACTATTTTTTTTTTTTGAAGAAAACCACAAACTAATTTGTTTTTTTTTGATGAAAACCACAAACTAATCTTTCTTTTGTTGAAGAAAACCACAAACTAATTTTACTTTTTTTTGAAGAAAACCACAAACTAATTTTCGTTTTTTGAAGAAATTCACAAACTAATTTTTCTTTTTTTGAAGAAAACCAGAAACTAATTTTTTCTTTTTTTGAAGAAAACCACAAACTAGTTTTCTATTTTTGAAGAAAACCACAGACTAATTTTTCTATTTTTGAAGAAAACCACAAACTTTTTTTTCTATTTTTGTAGAAAACCACAAACTAATTTTCTTTTTTTGAAGAAAACCACAAACTAATTTTCTTTTTTTGAATAAAACCATAAACTATTTTTTTTTTTGAAGAAAATCACAAACTAATTTTCTTTTTTGAAGAAAACCACAAACTAATTTTCTTTTTTGAAGAAAACCACAAACTAATTTTCTTTTTTTGAAGAAAACCACAAACTAATTTTCTTTTTTTGAAGAAAACCACAAATTAATTTTCGTTTTTTTGAAGAAAACCACAAACTAATTATCTTTTTTGAAGAAAACCACAAACTAATTTTCTTTTTTTGAAGAAAACCACAAACTAATTTTTTTTTTTGAATAAAACCACAAACTATTTTTTTTTTTGAAGAAAATCACAAACTAATTTTCTTTTTTGAAGAAAACCACAAACTAATTTTCTTTTTTGAAGAAAACCACAAACTAATTTTCTTTTTTTGAAGAAAACCATAAACTAATTTTCTTTTTTTGAAGAAAACCACAAACTAATTTTTGTTTTTTTAAGAAAATCATAATTTGTTTTTCTTTGTTTGAAGAAAACCACAAACTATTTTTATTTTTTTGAAGAAAACCACAAAGTAATTTTCGTTTTTTTGAAGAAAATCACAAACTAATTTTCTTTTTTTTGAAGAAAACCACAAACTAATTTTTTTTTTTTTTTAAGAAAATCCTAAATTTTTTTTTCTATTTTTGAAGAAAACCACAAACTATTTTTCTTTATTTCAAGAAAACCACAAACTAATTATTCTTTTTTTGAAGAAAACCCTAGACTAATTTTCTATTTTTTCAGAAAACCACAAACTAATTTTTCTATTTTTGAAGAAAACCACAAACTAATTTTCTTTTATTGAAGAAAACCACAAACTAATTTTCTTTTTTTGAATAAAACCACAAACTAATTTTTTTTTTGAATAAAACCACAAACTAATTTTTCTTTTTTTGAAGAAAACCACAAACTAATTTCCTTTTTTTTGAATAAAACCACAAACTAAATTTTCTTTTTTTGAAGAAAACCACAAACTAATTATCTTTTTTGAAGAAAACCACAAACTAATTTTTTTTTTTTGAAGAAAACCAAAACTATTTTTCTTTTTTTTGAAGAAAACCACAAACTAATTTTCTTTTTTTGAAGTAAACCACAAACTAATTTTCTTTTTTTTTAAAAAAACCACAAACTATTTTTTCTTTTTTTGAAGAAAACCACAAACTAATTATCTTTTTTGAAGAAAACCACAAACTAATTTTTCTTTTGTTGAAGAAAACCACAAACTAATTTTCTTTTTTTGAAGAAAACCACAAACTAATTTTCTTTTTTTTGAAGAAAACCACAAACTAATTTTCTTTTTTTTGAATAAAACCACAAACTATTTTTTTTTTTTTAAGAATACCACAAACTAATATGTTTTTATGAAGAAAACCACAAACTAATTTTTCTTTTGTTGAATAAATCCACAAACTAATTTTCTTTTTTTGAAGAAAACCACAAACTAATTTTCTTTTTTTTGAAGAAAACAACAAACTAATTTTCTTTTTTTTGAATAAAAGCACAAAATATTTTTTCTTTTTTTGAAGAAAACCACAAACTAATTATCATTTTTGAACAAAACCACAAACTAATTTTCTTTTTTTGAAGTAAACCACAAACTAATTTTCTTTTTTTTGAATAAAACCACAAACTATTTTTTCTTTTTTTGAAGAAAACCACAAACTAATTATCTTTTTTGAAGAAAACCACAAACTAATTTTTCATTTGTTGAAGAAAACCACAAACTAATTATCTTTTTTTGAAGAAAACCACAAACTAAGTTTCTTTTTTTTGAAGAAAACCACAAACTAATTTTGTTTTTTTTGAATAAAACCACAAATTATTTTTTCTTTTTTTGAAGAAAACCGCAAACTAATTATCTTTTTTGAAGAAAACAACAAACTAATTTTTCTTTTGTTGAAGAAAACAACAAACTAATTTTATTTTTTTGAAGAAGACCACAAACTAATTTTCTTTTTTTGAAGAAAACAACAAACTAATTTTATTTTTTTGAAAAAAACCACAAACTAATTTTCTTTTTTTGAAGAAAACCACAAACTATTTTTCTTTATTTCAAGAAAACCACAAACTAATTTTCTTTTTTTGGAGAAAACCCTAGACTAATTTTCTATTTTTTAAGAAAACCACAAACTAATTTTTCTATTTTTGAAGAAAACCACAAACTAATTTTCTTTTATTGAAGAAAACCACAAACTAATTTTCTTTTTTTGAATAAAACCACAAACTAATTTTTTTTTTTTTTAAGAAATCCACAAACTAATTTGTTTTTTGGAAGAAAACCACAAACTAATTTTCGTTTTTTGAAGAAATTCACAAACTAATTTTTTCATTTTTTGAAGAAAACCAGAAACTAATTTTTTTTTTTTTGAAGACAACCACAGACTAATTTTCAATTTTTTAAGAAAACCACAAACTAATTAGAAAACCACAAACTAATTTTTTTTTTTTAAGAATACCACAAACTAATATGTTTTTTTGAAGAAAACCACAAACTAATTTTTCTTTTGTTGAAGAAAACCATAAACTAATTTTCTTTTTTTGAAGAAAACCACAAACTAATTTTCTTTTTTTTGAAGAAAACCACAAAGTTATTTTCTTTTTTTTGAATAAAACCACAAACTATTTTTTCTTTTTTTGAAGAAGACCACAAACTAATTATCTTTTTTGAAGAAAACCACAAAGTAATTTTCATTTTTTGAAGAAAACCACAAACTAATTTTCTTTTTTTGAAGAAAACCACAAACTAATTATTTTTTTTTGAATAAAACCACAAACTATTATTTTTTTGAAGAAAATCACAAACTAATTTTCTTTTTTGAAGAAAACCACAAACAAATTTTTTTTTTTAAGAAAATCATAAATTTTTTTTTTTTTTTTGAAGAAAACCACAAACTAATTTTCTTTTTTTGAAGAAAACCACAAACTAATTTTCGTTTTTTTGAAGAAAACCACAAACTAATTTTCTTTTTTTGAAGAAAACCACAAACTAATTTTATTTTTTTGAAAAAAACCACAAACTAATTTTCTTTTTTTGAAGAAAACCACAAACTATTTTTCTTTATTTCAAGAAAACCACAAACTAATTTTCTTTTTTTGAAGAAAACCCTAGACTAATTTTCTATTTTTTAAGAAAACCACAAACTAATTTTTCTATTTTTGAAGAAAACCACAAACTAATTTTCTTTTATTGAAGAAAACCACAAACTAATTTTCTTTTTTTGAATAAAACCACAAACTAATTTTTTTTTTTTTAAGAAATCCACAAACTAATTTGTTTTTTGGAAGAAAACCACAAACTAATTTTCGTTTTTTGAAGAAATTCACAAACTAATTTTTCATTTTTTGAAGAAAACCAGAAACTAATTTCTTTTTTTGAAGACAACCACAGACTAATTTTCAATTTTTTAAGAAAACCACAAACTAATTAGAAAACCACAAACTAATTTTTTTTTTTTAAGAATACCACAAACTAATATGTTTTTTTGAAGAAAACCACAAACTAATTTTTCTTTTGTTGAAGAAAACCATAAACTAATTTTCTTTTTTTGAAGAAAACCACAAACTAATTTTCTTTTTTTTGAAGAAAACCACAAAGTTATTTTCTTTTTTTTGAATAAAACCACAAACTATTTTTTCTTTTTTTGAAGAAGACCACAAACTAATTTTCTTTTTTGAAGAAAACCACAAACAAATTTTTTTTTTTAAGAAAATCATAAATTTTTTTTTTTTTTTTGTGAAGAAAACCACAAACTAATTTTCTTTTTTTGAAGAAAACCCAAACTAATTTTCGTTTTTTTGAAGAAAACCACAAACTAATTTTCTTATTTTTTGAAGAAAACCACAAAGTAATTTGTTTTTTTGAAGAAAACCACAAACTAATTTTTTTTTTTTGAAGAAAACCACAAATTAATTTTCTTTTTTTGAAGAAAACCAAAAACTAATTTTCTTTTTTTTGAAGAAAACCACACACTAATTTTCTTTTTTTGAAGAAAACCACAAATTAATTTTCTTTTTTTGAAGAAAACCAAAAACAGATTTTCTTTTTTTGAAGAAAACCACACACTAATTTTCTTTTTTTTGAAGAAAACCACACTAATTTTCTTTTTTTTGAAGAAAATCACAAACTAATTTTCTTTTTTGAAGAAAACCAGAAACAATTTTTTTTTTTTAAGAAAATCATAAAAAATTTTCTTTTTTTGAAGAAAACCACAAACTATTTTTCTTTTTTTGAAGAAAACCACAAACTAATTTTCGTTTTTTTGAAGAAAACCACAAACTAATTTTCTTATTTTTTGAAGAAAACCACAAAGTAATTTGTTTTTTTGAAGAAAACCACAAACTAATTTTTCTTTTGTTGAAGAAAACCACAAACAAAATTTTCTTTTTTTTGAAGAAAACCACAAACTAATTTTCTTTGTTTTGAAGAAAACCAAAAAATAATTTTCTTTTTTTTGTATAAAACCACAAGCTATTTTTTTTTGAAGAAAATCACAA
This sequence comes from Luzula sylvatica, assembly GCA_946800325.1. Taxonomy (NCBI): domain Eukaryota; kingdom Viridiplantae; phylum Streptophyta; class Magnoliopsida; order Poales; family Juncaceae; genus Luzula; species Luzula sylvatica. The sequence continues at coordinate 70,253,624 of OX326959.1, read as the reverse complement.
ACTAATTTTATTTTTTTGAAGAAAAACAAAAACTAATTTTTTTTTTTTAAGAAAATCATATTTTTTTTTTCTTTTTTTGAAGAAAACCACAAACTATTTTTTCTTTTTTTGAAGAAAACGACAAACTAATTTTCGTTTTTTTGAAGAAAAACACTAACTAATTTTCTTTTTTTTGAAGAAAACCACAAACTAATTTGTTTTTTTGATGAAAACCACAAACTAATCTTTCTTTTGTTGAAGAAAACTGCAAACTAATTTTACTTTTTTTTGAAGAAAACCACAAACTAATTTTCGTTTTTTGAAGAAATTCACAAACTAATTTTTCTTTTTTTGAAGAAAACCAGAAACTAATTTTTCTTTTTTTGAAGAAAACCACAAACTAGTTTTCTATTTTTGAAGAAAACCACAAACTAATTTTTCTATTTTTGAAGAAAACCACAAACTATTTTTTCTATTTTTGTAGAAAACCACAAACTAATTTTCTTTTTTTGAAGAAAACCACAAACTAATTTTCTTTTTTTGAATAAAACCACAAACTATTTTTTTTTTTGAAGAAAATCACAAACTAATTTTCTTTTTTGAAGAAAACCACAAACTAATTTTCTTTTTTGAAGAAAACCACAAACTAATTTTCTTTTTTTGAAGAAAACCACAAACTAATTTTCTTTTTTTGAAGAAAACCACAAACTAATTTTTGTTTTTTTAAGAAAATCATAATTTTTTTTCTTTGTTTGAAGAAAACCACAAACTATTTTTATTTTTTTGAAGAAAACCACAAAGTAATTTTCGTTTTTTTGAAGAAAATCACAAACTAATTTTCGTTTTTTTGAAGAAAACCACAAACTAATTTGTTTTTTTTTTTAAGAAAATCCTAAATTTTTTTTCTTTTTTTGAAGAAAACCACAAACTATTTTTCTTTATTTCAAGAAAACCACAAACTAATTTTATTTTTTTGGAGAAAACCCTAGACTAATTTTCTATTTATTAAGAAAACCACAAACTAATTTTTCTATTTTTGAAGAAAACCACAAACTAATTTTCTTTTTTTGAATAAAACCACAAACTAATTTTTTTTTTTAATAAAACCACAAACTAATTTTTCTTTTTTTGAAGAAAACCACAAACTAATTTCCTTTTTTTTGAATAAAACCACAAACTAAATTTTCTTTTTTCCAGAAAACTACAAACTAATTATCTTTTTTTGAAGAAAACCACAAACTAATTTTTTTTTTGAAGAAAACCACAAACTATTTTTCTTTTTTTGAAGAAAACCAAAAACAAATTTTCGTTTTTTTGAAGAAAACCACAAACTAATTTTCTTTTTTTTTAAGAAAACCACAAAATAATTTGTTTTTTTGAAGAAAACCACAAACTAATTTTTCTTTTGTTGAAGAAAACCACAAACTAATTTTCTTTTTTTGAAGAAAACCACAAACTAATTTTCTTTTTTTGAAGAAAACCACAAACTAATTTTCTTTTTTTTGAATAAAACCACAAAGTATTTTTTTTTTTTGAAGAAAACCACAAACTAATTATCTTTTTTGAAGAAAACCACAAACTAATTTTCTTTTTTTGAAGAAAACCACAAACTAATTTTTTTTTTTTGAATAAAACCACAAACTATTTTTTTTTTTGAAGAAAATCACAAACTAATTTTCTTTTTTGAAGAAAACCACAAACTAATTTTCTTTTTTGAAGAAAACCACAAACTAATTTTCTTTTTTTGAAGAAAACCATAAACTAATTTTCTTTTTTTGAAGAAAACCACAAACTAATTTTTGTTTTTTTAAGAAAATCATAATTTGTTTTTCTTTGTTTGAAGAAAACCACAAACTATTTTTATTTTTTTGAAGAAAACCACAAAGTAATTTTAGTTTTTTTGAAGAAAATCACAAACTAATTTTCTTTTTTTTGAAGAAAACCACAAACTAATTTGTTTTTTTTTTAAGAAAATCCTAAATTTTTTTTTCTTTTTTTGAAGAAAACCACAAACTATTTTTCTTTATTTCAAGAAAACCACAAACTAATTTTTCTTTTTTTGAAGAAAACCCTAGACTAATTTTCTATTTTTTCAGAAAACCACAAACTAATATTTCTATTTTTGAAGAAAACCACAAACTAATTTTCTTTTATTGAAGAAAACCACAAACTAATTTTCTTTTTTTGAATAAAACCACAAACTAATTTTTTTTTTGAATAAAACCACAAACTAATTTTTCTTTTTTTGAAGAAAACCACAAACTAATTTCCTTTTTGTTGAATAAAACCACAAACTAAATTTTCTTTTTTTGAAGAAAACCACAAACTGATTATCTTTTTTGAAGAAAACCACAAACTAATTTTTTTTTTTTGAAGAAAACCAAAACTATTTTTCTTTTTTTGAAGAAAACCACAAACAAATTTTCGTTTTTTTGAAGAAAACCACAAACTAATTTTCTTTTTTTGAAGTAAACCACAAACTAATTTTCTTTTTTTTAAAAAAAACCACAAACTATTTTTTCTTTTTTTGAAGAAAACCACAAACTAATTATCTTTTTTGAAGAAAACCACAAACTAATTTTTCTTTTGTTGAAGAAAACCACAAACTAATTTTCTTTTTTTGAAGAAAACCACAAACTAATTTTCTTTTTTTTGAAGAAAACCACAAACTAATTTTCTTTTTTTTGAATAAAACCACAAACTATTTTTTTTTTTTAAGAATACCACAAACTAATATGTTTTTATGAAGAAAACCACAAACTAATTTTTCTTTAGTTGAATAAATCAACAAACTAATTTTCTTTTTTTGAAGAAAACCACAAACTAATTTTCTTTTTTTTGAAGAAAACAACAAACTAATTTTCTTTTTTTTGAATAAAAGCACAAAATATTTTTTCTTTTTTTGAAGAAAACCACAAACTAATTATCATTTTTGAACAAAACCACAAACTAATTTTCTTTTTTTGAAGTAAACCACAAACTAATTTTCTTTTTTTTGAATAAAACCACAAACTATTTTTTCTTTTTTTGAAGAAAACCACAAACTAATTATCTTTTTTGAAGAAAACCACAAACTAATTTTTCTTTTGTTGAAGAAAACCACAAACTAATTATCTTTTTTTGAAGAAAACCACAAACTAAGTTTCTTTTTTTTGAAGAAAACCACAAACTAATTTTGTTTTTTTTGAATAAAACCACAAATTATTTTTTCTTTTTTTGAAGAAAACCGCAAACTAATTATCTTTTTTGAAGAAAACAACAAACTAATTTTTCTTTTGTTGAAGAAAACCACAAACTAATTTTATTTTTTTGAAGAAAACCACAAACTAATTTTCTTTTTTTGAAGAAAACCACAAACTAATTTTATTTTTTTGAAAAAAACCACAAACTGATTTTCTTTTTTTGAAGAAAACCACAAACTATTTTTCTTTATTTCAAGAAAACCACAAACTAATTTTCTTTTTTTGAAGAAAACCCTAGACTAATTTTCTATTTTTTAAGAAAACCACAAACTAATTTTTCTATTTTTGAAGAAAACCACAAACTAATTTTCTTTTATTGAAGAAAACCACAAACTAATTTTCTTTTTTTGAATAAAACCACAAACTAATTTTTTTTTTTTTTTAAGAAATCCACAAACTAATTTGTTTTTTGGAAGAAAACCACAAACTAATTTTCGTTTTTTGAAGAAATTCACAAACTAATTTTTCATTTTTTGAAGAAAACCAGAAACTAATTTTTCTTTTTTTGAAGACAACCACAGACTAATTTTCAATTTTTTAAGAAAACCACAAACTAATTAGAAAACCACAAACTAATTTTTTTTTTTTAAGAATACCACAAACTAATATGTTTTTTTGAAGAAAACCACAAACTAATTTTTCTTTTGTTGAAGAAAACCATAAACTAATTTTCTTTTTTTGAAGAAAACCACAAACTAATTTTCCTTTTTTTGAAGAAAACCACAAAGTTATTTTCTTTTTTTTGAATAAAACCACAAACTATTTTTTCTTTTTTTGAAGAAGACCACAAACTAATTATCTTTTTTGAAGAAAACCACAAAGTAATTTTCATTTTTTGAAGAAAACCACAAACTAATTTTCTTTTTTTGAAGAAAACCACAAACTAATTATTTTTTTTTGAATAAAACCACAAACTATTATTTTTTTGAAGAAAATCACAAACTAATTTTCTTTTTTGAAGAAAACCACAAACAAATTTTTTTTTTTAAGAAAATCATAAATTTTTTTTTTTTTTTTTGAAGAAAACCAAAACTATTTTTCTTTTTTTGAAGAAAACCACAAACAAATTTTCGTTTTTTTGAAGAAAACCACAAACTAATTTTCTTTTTTTGAAGTAAACCACAAACTAATTTTCTTTTTTTTAAAAAAAACCACAAACTATTTTTTCTTTTTTTGAAGAAAACCACAAACTAATTATCTTTTTTGAAGAAAACCACAAACAAATTTTTCTTTTGTTGAAGAAAACCACAAACTAATTTTCTTTTTTTGAAGAAAACCACAAACTAATTTTCTTTTTTTTGAAGAAAACCACAAACTAATTTTCTTTTTTTTGAATAAAACCACAAACTATTTTTTTTTTTTTAAGAATACCACAAACTAATATGTTTTTATGAAGAAAACCACAAACTAATTTTTCTTTTGTTGAATAAATCCACAAACTAATTTTCTTTTTTTGAAGAAAACCACAAACTAATTTTCTTTTTTTTGAAGAAAACAACAAACTAATTTTCTTTTTTTTGAATAAAAGCACAAAATATTTTTTCTTTTTTTGAAGAAAACCACAAACTAATTATCATTTTTGAACAAAACCACAAACTAATTTTCTTTTTTTGAAGTAAACCACAAACTAATTTTCTTTTTTTTGAATAAAACCACAAACTATTTTTTCTTTTTTTGAAGAAAACCACAAACTAATTATCTTTTTTGAAGAAAACCACAAACTAATTTTTCTTTTGTTGAAGAAAACCACAAACTAATTATCTTTTTTTGAAGAAAACCACAAACTAAGTTTCTTTTTTTTGAAGAAAACCACAAACTAATTTTGTTTTTTTTGAATAAAACCACAAATTATTTTTTCTTTTTTTGAAGAAAACCGCAAACTAATTATCTTTTTTGAAGAAAACAACAAACTAATTTTTCTTTTGTTGAAGAAAACCACAAACTAATTTTATTTTTTTGAAGAAAACCACAAACTAATTTTCTTTTTTTGAAGAAAACCACAAACTAATTTTATTTTTTTGAAAAAAACCACAAACTAATTTTCTTTTTTTGAAGAAAACCACAAACTATTTTTCTTTATTTCAAGAAAACCACAAACTAATTTTCTTTTTTTGAAGAAAACCCTAGACTAATTTTCTATTTTTTAAGAAAACCACAAACTAATTTTTCTATTTTTGAAGAAAACCACAAACTAATTTTCTTTTATTGAAGAAAACCACAAACTAATTTTCTTTTTTTGAATAAAACCACAAACTAATTTTTTTTTTTTTTTAAGAAATCCACAAACTAATTTGTTTTTTGGAAGAAAACCACAAACTAATTTTCGTTTTTTGAAGAAATTCACAAACTAATTTTTCATTTTTTGAAGAAAACCAGAAACTAATTTTTCTTTTTTTGAAGACAACCACAGACTAATTTTCAATTTTTTAAGAAAACCACAAACTAATTTTTTTTTTTTAAGAATACCACAAACTAATATGTTTTTTTGAAGAAAACCAAAAACTAATTTTTCTTTTGTTGAAGAAAACCATAAACTAATTTTCTTTTTTTGAAGAAAACCACAAACTAATTTTCCTTTTTTTGAAGAAAACCACAAAGTTATTTTCTTTTTTTTGAATAAAACCACAAACTATTTTTTCTTTTTTTGAAGAAGACCACAAACTAATTATCTTTTTTGAAGAAAACCACAAAGTAATTTTCATTTTTTGAAGAAAACCACAAACTAATTTTCTTTTTTTGAAGAAAACCACAAACTAATTATTTTTTTTTGAATAAAACCACAAACTATTATTTTTTTGAAGAAAATCACAAACTAATTTTCTTTTTTGAAGAAAACCACAAACAAATTTTTTTTTTTAAGAAAATCATAAATTTTTTTTTTTTTTTTTGAAGAAAACCACAAACTAATTTTCTTTTTTTGAAGAAAACCACAAACTAATTTTCGTTTTTTTGAAGAAAACCACAAACTAATTTTCTTTTTTTGAAGAAAACCACAAACTAATTTTTTTTTTTTTTAAGAAAACCACAAACTAATTTGTTTTTTGGAAGAAAACCACAAACTAATTTTCGTTTTTTGAAGAAATTCACAAACTAATTTTTCTTTTTTTGAAGAAAACCAGAAACTAATTTTTCTTTTTTTGAAGACAACCAAATACTAATTTTCAATTTTTTAAGAAAACCACAAACTAATAAGTATACCACAAACTAATTTTTTTTTTTTAAGAATACCACAAACTAATATGTTTTTTTGAAGAAAACCACAAACTAATTTTTCTTTCGTTGAAGAAAACCACAAACTAATTTTCTTTTTTTGAAGAAAACCACAAACTAATTTTTTTTTTTTGAAGAAAACCACAAACTTATTTTCTTTTTTTTGAATAAAATCACAAACTAATTTTTCTTTTTTTGAAGAAGACCACAAACTAATTATCTTTTTTGAAGAAAACCACAAATTAATTTTCTTTTTTTGAAGTAAACCACAAACTAATTTTTTTTTTTTTGAATAAAACCACAAACTATTTTTTCTTTTTTTGAAGAAAACCACGAATTAATTATCTTTTTTGAAGAAAACCACAAACTAATTTTTCTTTTGTTGAAGAAAACCACAAACTAATTTTCTTTTTTTGAAGAAAACCACAAACTAATTTTCTTTTTTTTTGAAGAAAACCACAAACTAATTTTCTTTTTTTTGAATAAAACAACAAACAATTTTTTCTTTTTTTGAAGAAAACCGCAAACTAATTATATTTTTTGAAGAAAACCACAAACTAATTTTTCTTTTGTTGAAGAAAACCACAAACTAATTTTTCTTTATTTGAAGAAAACCACAAACTAATTTTCATTTTTTTGAAGAAAACCACAAATTAATTTTCTTTTTTTTGAATAAAACCACAAACTATTTGTTCTTTTTTTGAAGAAAACCACAAACTAATTATCTTTTTTGAAGAAAACCACAAACTAATTTTCTTTTTTTGAAGTAAACCAGAAACTAATTTTTTTTTTTGAATAAAACCAAAAACTAATTTTCTTTTTTTTGGAGAAAACCACACACTAATTTTCTTTTTTTGAAGAAAACCACAAACTAATTTTCTTTTTTTGAATAAAAGCACAAACTAATTTTTCTTTTTTTTAAGAAAACCACAAACTAATTTTCTATTTTTGAAGAAAACCACAAACTAATTTTCTTTTTTGGAAGAAGACCACAAACTAATTTACTTTTTTTGAAGAAAACCACAAATTAATTTTCTTTTTTTGAAGAAAACCAAAAACTAATTTTCCTTTTTTTGAAGAAAACCACAAACTAATTTTCTTTTCTTTGAATAAATCCAAAAATGAATTTTTATTTTTTTGGAGAAAACCACAAACTAATTTTTCATTCTTTGAAGAAAACCACAAACTAATTATTTTTTTTTGAAGAAAACCACAAATTAATTTTCTTTTTTTGAAGAAAACAACAAACTAATTTTTTTTTTTTGAATAAAAGCACAAACTAATTTTTCTTTTTTTGAAGAAAACCACAAACTAATTTTCTTTTTTTCAAGAAAACAACAAACTAATTTTTTTTTTGAAGAAGACCACAAACTAATTTTCTTTTTTTGAAGAAACCACAAATTAATTTTCTTTTTTTGAAGAAAACCAAAAACTAATTTTCCTTTTTTTGAAGAAAACCACAAACTAATTTTCTTTTCTTTGAATAAATCCAAAAACGAATTTTTCTTTTTTTGGAGAAAACCACAAACTAATTATCTTTTTTGAAGAAAACCACAAACTAATTTTTATTTTTTTGAAGAAAACCACAAACTAATTTTCATTTTTTTGATGAAAACCACAAACTAATTTTTCTTTTTTTTGAAGAAAACCACAAACTAATTTTCTGTTTTTGAAGAAAACCACATACTAATTTTCTTTTTTTTGAATAAAACCACAAACTAATTTTTCTTTTTTTGGAGAAAACAACAAACAAATTATCTTTTTTGAAGAAAACCGCAAACTAATTTTTATTTTTTTGATGAAAACCACAAACTAATTTTCTTTTTTTGAAGAAAACCACCAACTATTTTTTCTTTATTTGAAGAAAACCACAAACTAATTTTTCTTTTTTTGAAGAAAACCACAAACTAATTTTTCTTTTTTTGAAGAAAACCACAATGTAATTTTTTTTTTTTTGAATAAAAGAACAAACTAATTGTTCTTTTTTTGAAGAAAACGACAAACTAATTATCTTTTTTGAAGAAAACCACAAACTAATTTTCTTTTTTTGAAGAAAACCACAAACTAATTTTCTTTGTTTTGAAGAAAACCACAAAATAATTTTCTTTTTTTTGTATAAAACCACAAGCTATTTTTTTTTTGAAGAAAATCACAAACTAATTTTATTTTTTTGAAGAAAACCACAAACTAATATTTTTTTTTAAGAAAATCATAAATTTTTTTTCTTTTTTTGAAGAAAACCACAAACTATTTTTCTTTTTTTGAAGAAAACCACAAACTAATTTTCGTTTTTTTGAAGAAAACCACAAACTAATTTTCTTTTTTTTTGAAGAAAACCACAAACTAATTTGTTTTTTTGATGAAAACCACAAACTAATTTTTCTTTTGTTGAAGAAAACCACAAACTAAATTTACTTTTTTTTGAAGAAAACCACAAACTAATTTTCATTTTTTGAAGAAATTCACAAACTAATTTTTCTTTTTTTGAAGAAAACCAGAAACTAATTTTTCTTTTTTTGAAGAAAACCACAAGCTAGTTTTCTATTTTTGAAGAAAACCACAAACTAATTTTCTTTTTTTTGAATAAAACCACAAACTATTTTTTCATTTTTTTGAAGAAAACCACAAACTAATTATCTTTTTTGAAGAAAACCACAAACTAATTTTCTTTTTTTTGAAGAAAACCAAAAACTAATTTTCTTTTTTAGAATAAAACCACAAACTATTTTTTTTTTGATGAAAACCACAAGCTAGTTTTCTATTTTTTAAGAAAACCACAAACTAATTTTTCTATTTTTGAAGAAAACCACAAACTAATTTTCTTTTTTTGAATAAAACCACAAACTAATTTTTTTTTTTTAATAAAACCACAAACTAATTTTTCTTTTTTTGAGGAAAACCACAAACTAATTTCCTTTTTTTGAATAAAACCACAAACTAAATTTTCTTTTTTTGAAGAAAACCACAAACTAATTATCTTTTTTGAAGAAAACCACAAACTAATTTTTTTTTTTGAATAAAACCACAAACTAAATTTTCTTTTTTTGAAGAAAACCACAAACTAATTTCCTTTTTTTTGAATAAAACCACAAACTAATTTTTCTTTTTTTTGAAGAAAACCACAAACTAATTTTCTGTTTTTTTGATGAAAACCACAAACTAATTATCTTTTTTGAAGAAAACCACAAACTAATTTTTTTTTTTGAATAAAACCACAAACTAAATTTTCTTTTTTTGAAGAAAACCACAAACTAATTTTTTTTTTTGAAGAAAACCACAAACTATTTTTCTTTTTTTGAAGAAAACCAAAAACAAATTTTCGTTTTTTTGAAGAAAACCACAAACTAATTTTCTTTTTTTTTAAGAAAACGACAAAATAATTTTCTATTTTTGAAGAAAACCACAAACTAATTTTCTTTTTTTGAATAAAACCACAAACTAATTTTTTTTTTTGAATAAAACCACAAACTAAATTTTCTTTTTTTGAAGAAAACCACAAACTAATTTTTTTTTTTGAAGAAAACCACAAACTATTTTTCTTTTTTTGAAGAAAACCAAAAACAAATTTTCGTTTTTTTGAAGAAAACCACAAACTAATTTTTCTTTTGTTGAAGAAAACCACAAACTAATTTTCTTTTTTTGAAGAAAACCACAAACTAATTTTCTTTTTTTGAAGAAAACCACAAACTAATTTTCTTTTTTTTGAATAAAACCACAAAGTATTTTTTTTTTTTGAAGAAAACCACAAACTAATTATCTTTTTTGAAGAAAACCACAAACTAATTTTCTTTTTTTGAAGAAAACCACAAACTAATTTTTTTTTTTTGAATAAAACCACAAACTATTTTTTTTTTGAAGAAAATCACAAACTAATTTTCTTTTTTGAAGAAAACCACAAACTAATTTTCTTTTTTGAAGAAAACCACAAACTAATTTTCTTTTTTTGAAGAAAACCATAAACTAATTTTCTTTTTTTGAAGATAACCACAAACTAATTTTTGTTTTTTTAAGAAAATCATAATTTGTTTTTCTTTGTTTGAAGAAAACCACAAACTATTTTTATTTTTTTGAAGAAAACCACAAAGTAATTTTCGTTTTTTTGAAGAAAATCACAAACTAATTTTCTTTTTTTTGAAGAAAACCACAAACTAATTTGTTTTTTTTTTTAAGAAAATCCTAAATTTTTTTTTCTTTTTTTGAAGAAAACCACAAACTATTTTTCTTTATTTCAAGAAAACCACAAACTAATTTTTCTTTTTTTGAAGAAAACCCTAGACTAATTTTCTATTTTTTCAGAAAACCACAAACTAATTTTTCTATTTTTGAAGAAAACCACAAACTAATTTTCTTTTATTGAAGAAAACCACAAACTAATTTTCTTTTTTTGAATAAAACCACAAACTAATTTTTTTTTTGAATAAAACCACAAACTAATTTTTCTTTTTTTGAAGAAAACCACAAACTAATTTCCTTTTTTTTGAATAAAACCACAAACTAAATTTTCTTTTTTTGAAGAAAACCACAAACTAATTATCTTTTTTGAAGAAAACCACAAACTAATTTTTTTTTTTTGAAGAAAACCAAAACTATTTTTCTTTTTTTGAAGAAAACCACAAACAAATTTTCGTTTTTTTGAAGAAAACCACAAACTAATTTTCTTTTTTTGAAGTAAACCACAAACTAATTTTCTTTTTTTTTAAAAAAACCACAAACTATTTTTTCTTTTTTTGAAGAAAACCACAAACTAATTATCTTTTTTGAAGAAAACCACAAACTAATTTTTCTTTTGTTGAAGAAAACCAAAAACTAATTTTCTTTTTTAGAATAAAACCACAAACTATTTTTTTTTTGATGAAAATCACAAACTAATTTTTTTTTTTTGAAGAAAACCACAAACTAATTTTTTTTTTTTTAAGAAAATCAAAATTTTTTTTTCTTTTTTGCAAGAAAACCACAAACTATATTTCATTTTTTGAAGAAAACCAAAAACTAATTTTCGTTTTTTTGAAGAAAACCACAAACTAATTTTTTTTTTTTAAGAAAACCACAAACTAATTTGTTTTTTGGAAGAAAACCACAAACTAATTTTGGTTTTTTGAAGAAATTCACAAACTAATTTTTCTTTTTTTGAAGAAAACCAGAAACTAATTTTTCTTTTTTTGAAGACAACCAAATACTAATTTTCAATTTTTTAAGAAAACCACAAACTAATAAGTATACCACAAACTAATTTTTTTTTTTTAAGAATACCACAAACTAATATGTTTTTTTGAAGAAAACCACAAACTAATTTTTCTTTCGTTGAAGAAAACCACAAACTAATTTTCTTTTTTTGAAGAAAACCACAAACTAATTTTTTTTTTTTGAAGAAAACCACAAACTTATTTTCTTTTTTTTGAATAAAATCACAAACTATTTTTTCTTTTTTTGAAGAAGACCACAAACTAATTATCTTTTTTGAAGAAAACCACAAATTAATTTTCTTTTTTTGAAGTAAACCACAAACTAATTTTTTTTTTTTTGAATAAAACCACAAACTATTTTTTCTTTTTTTGAAGAAAACCACGAATTAATTATCTTTTTTGAAGAAAACCACAAACTAATTTTTCTTTTGTTGAAGAAAACCACAAACTAATTTTCTTTTTTTGAAGAAAACCACAAACTAATTTTCTTTTTTTTTGAAGAAAACCACAAACTAATTTTCTTTTTTTTGAATAAAACAACAAACATTTTTTTCTTTTTTTGAAGAAAACCGCAAACTAATCATATTTTTTGAAGAAAACCACAAACTAATTTTTCTTTTGTTGAAGAAAACCACAAACTAATTTTCTTTATTTGAAGAAAACCACAAACTAATTTTCATTTTTTTGAAGAAAACCACAAATTAATTTTCTTTTTTTTGAATAAAACCACAAACTATTTGTTCTTTTTTTGAAGAAAACCACAAACTAATTATCTTTTTTGAAGAAAACCACAAACTAATTTTCTTTTTTTGAAGAAAACCACAAATTAATTTTCTTTTTTTGAAGAAAACCAAAAACTAATTTTCTTTTTTTTGGAGAAAACCACACACTAATTTTCTTTTTTTGAAGAAAACCACAAATTAATTTTCTTTTTTTGAAGAAAACCAAAAACAGATTTTCTTTTTTTGAAGAAAACCACACACTTATTTTCTTTTTTTTGAAGAAAACCACAATAATTTTCTTTTTTTTGAAGAAAATCACAAACTAATTTTCTTTTCTGAAGAAAACCACAAACAAATTTTTTTTTGTAAGAAAATCATAAAAAATTTTCTTTTTTTGAAGAAAACCACAAACTATTTTTCTTTTTTTGAAGAAAACCACAAACTAATTTTCGTTTTTTTGAAGAAAACCACAAACTAATTTTCTTATTTTTTGAAGAAAACCACAAAGTAATTTGTTTTTTTGAAGAAAACCACAAACTAATTTTCTTTTTTTGAAGAAAACCACAAATTAATTTTCTTTTTTTTGAAGAAAACCACAAACTAATTTTCTTTGTTTTGAAGAAAACCACAAAATAATTTTCTTTTTTTTGTATAAAACCACAAGCTATTTTTTTTTGAAGAAAATCACAAACTAATTTTATTTTTTTGAAGAAAAACAAAAACTAATTTTTTTTTTTTAAGAAAATCATAAATTTTTTTTCTTTTTTTGAAGAAAACCACAAACTATTTTTATTTTTTTGAAGAAAACCACAAACTAATTTTCGTTTTTTTGAAGAAAAACACTAACTAATTTTTTTTTTTTGAAGAAAACCACAAACTAATTTGTTTTTTTGATGAAAACCACAAACTAATCTTTCTTTTGTTGAAGAAAACCACAAACTAATTTTACTTTTTTTTGAAGAAAACCACAAACTAATTTTCGTTTTTTGAAGAAATTCACAAACTAATTTTTCTTTTTTTGAAGAAAACCAGAAACTAATTTTTCTTTTTTTGAAGAAAACCACAAACTAGTTTTCTATTTTTGAAGAAAACCACAGACTAATTTTTCTATTTTTGAAGAAAACCACAAACTATTTTTTCTATTTTTGTAGAAAACCACAAACTAATTTTCTTTTTTTGAAGAAAACCACAAACTAATTTTCTTTTTTTGAATAAAACCACAAACTATTTTATTTTTTGAAGAAAATCACAAAGTAATTTTCTTTTTTGAAGAAAACCACAAACTAATTTTCTTTTTTTGAAGAAAACAACAAACTAATTTTCTTTTTTTGAAGAAAACCACAAACTAATTTTTGTTTTTTTAAGAAAATCATAATTTTTTTTTCTTTGTTTGAAGAAAACCACAAACTATTTTTATTTTTTTGAAGAAAACCACAAAGTAATTTTCGTTTTTTTGAAGAAAATCACAAACTAATTTTCTTTTTTTTGAAGAAAACCACAAACTAATTTGTTTTTTTTTTTAAGAAAATCCTAAATTTTTTTTCTTTTTTTGAAGAAAACCACAAACTATTTTTCTTTATTTCAAGAAAACCACAAACTAATTTTCTTTTTTTGGAGAAAACCCTAGACTAATTTTCTATTTTTTAAGAAAACCACAAACTAATTTTTCTATTTTTGAAGAAAACCACAAACTAATTTTCTTTTTTTGAATAAAACCACAAACTAATTTTTTTTTTTTTAATAAAACCAAAAACTAATTTTTCTTTTTTTGAAGAAAACCACAAACTAATTTCCTTTTTTTTGAATAAAACCACAAACTTAAATTTTCTTTTTTTGAAGAAAACCACAAACTAATTATCTTTTTTGAAGAAAACCACAAACTAATTTTTTTTTTTGAAGAAAACCACAAACTATTTTTCTTTTTTTGAAGAAAACCAAAAACAAATTTTCGTTTTTTTGAAGAAAACCACAAACTAATTTTCTTTTTTTTTAAGAAAACGACAAAATAATTTGTTTTTTTGAAGAAAACCACAAACTAATTTTTCTTTTGTTGAAGAAAACCACAAACTAATTTTCTTTTTTTGAAGAAAACCACAAACTAATTTTCTTTTTTTGAAGAAAACCACAAACTAATTTTCTTTTTTTTGAATAAAACCACAAAGTATTTTTTTTTTTTGAAGAAAACCACAAACTAATTATCTTTTTTGAAGAAAACCACAAACTAATTTTCTTTTTTTGAAGAAAACCACAAACTAATTTTTTTTTTTTGAATAAAACCACAAACTATTTTTTTTTTTGAAGAAAATCACAAACTAATTTTCTTTTTTGAAGAAAACCACAAACTAATTTTCTTTTTTGAAGAAAACCACAAACTAATTTTCTTTTTTTGAAGAAAACCATAAACTAATTTTCTTTTTTTGAAGAAAACCACAAACTAATTTTTGTTTTTTGAAGAAAACCACAAACTAATTTTCTTTTTTTTGAAGAAACCACCAAGTTATTTTCTTTTTTTTGAATAAAACCACAAACTATTTTTTCTTTTTTTGAAGAAAACCACAAACTAATTTGTTTTTTTGATGAAAACCACAAACTAATCTTTCTTTTGTTGAAGAAAACCACAAACTAATTTTACTTTTTTTTGAAGAAAACCACAAACTAATTTTCGTTTTTTGAAGAAATTCACAAACTAATTTTTCTTTTTTTGAAGAAAACCAGAAACTAATTTTTCTTTTTTTGAAGAAAACCACAAACTAGTTTTCTATTTTTGAAGAAAACCACAGACTAATTTTTCTATTTTTGAAGAAAACCACAAACTATTTTTTCTATTTTTGTAGAAAACCACAAACTAATTTTCTTTTTTTGAAGAAAACCACAAACTAATTTTCTTTTTTTGAATAAAACCACAAACTATTTTATTTTTTGAAGAAAATCACAAAGTAATTTTCTTTTTTGAAGAAAACCACAAACTAATTTTCTTTTTTTGAAGAAAACAACAAACTAATTTTCTTTTTTTGAAGAAAACCACAAACTAATTTTTGTTTTTTTAAGAAAATCATAATTTTTTTTTCTTTGTTTGAAGAAAACCACAAACTATTTTTATTTTTTTGAAGAAAACCACAAAGTAATTTTCGTTTTTTTGAAGAAAATCACAAACTAATTTTCTTTTTTTTGAAGAAAACCACAAACTAATTTGTTTTTTTTTTTAAGAAAATCCTAAATTTTTTTTCTTTTTTTGAAGAAAACCACAAACTATTTTTCTTTATTTCAAGAAAACCACAAACTAATTTTCTTTTTTTGGAGAAAACCCTAGACTAATTTTCTATTTTTTAAGAAAACCACAAACTAATTTTTCTATTTTTGAAGAAAACCACAAACTAATTTTCTTTTTTTGAATAAAACCACAAACTAATTTTTTTTTTTTTAATAAAACCAAAAACTAATTTTTCTTTTTTTGAAGAAAACCACAAACTAATTTCCTTTTTTTTGAATAAAACCACAAACTTAAATTTTCTTTTTTTGAAGAAAACCACAAACTAATTATCTTTTTTGAAGAAAACCACAAACTAATTTTTTTTTTTGAAGAAAACCACAAACTATTTTTTCTTTTTTTGAAGAAAACCAAAAACAAATTTTCGTTTTTTTGAAGAAAACCACAAACTAATTTTCTTTTTTTTTAAGAAAACGACAAAATAATTTGTTTTTTTGAAGAAAACCACAAACTAATTTTTCTTTTGTTGAAGAAAACCACAAACTAATTTTCTTTTTTTGAAGAAAACCACAAACTAATTTTCTTTTTTTGAAGAAAACCACAAACTAATTTTCTTTTTTTTGAATAAAACCACAAAGTATTTTTTTTTTTTGAAGAAAACCACAAACTAATTATCTTTTTTGAAGAAAACCACAAACTAATTTTCTTTTTTTGAAGAAAACCACAAACTAATTTTTTTTTTTTGAATAAAACCACAAACTATTTTTTTTTTTGAAGAAAATCACAAACTAATTTTCTTTTTTGAAGAAAACCACAAACTAATTTTCTTTTTTGAAGAAAACCACAAACTAATTTTCTTTTTTTGAAGAAAACCATAAACTAATTTTCTTTTTTTGAAGAAAACCACAAACTAATTTTTGTTTTTTGAAGAAAACCACAAACTAATTTTCTTTTTTTTGAAGAAACCACCAAGTTATTTTCTTTTTTTTGAATAAAACCACAAACTATTTTTTCTTTTTTTGAAGAAAACCACAAACTAATTTGTTTTTTTGATGAAAACCACAAACTAATCTTTCTTTTGTTGAAGAAAACCACAAACTAATTTTACTTTTTTTTGAAGAAAACCACAAACTAATTTTCGTTTTTTGAAGAAATTCACAAACTAATTTTTCTTTTTTTGAAGAAAACCAGAAACTAATTTTTCTTTTTTTGAAGAAAACCACAAACTAGTTTTCTATTTTTGAAGAAAACCACAGACTAATTTTTCTATTTTTGAAGAAAACCACAAACTATTTTTTCTATTTTTGTAGAAAACCACAAACTAATTTTCTTTTTTTGAAGAAAACCACAAACTAATTTTCTTTTTTTCAATAAAACCACAAACTATTTTATTTTTTGAAGAAAATCACAAAGTAATTTTCTTTTTTGAAGAAAACCACAAACTAATTTTCTTTTTTTGAAGAAAACAACAAACTAATTTTCTTTTTTTGAAGAAAACCACAAACTAATTTTTGTTTTTTTAAGAAAATCATAATTTTTTTTTCTTTGTTTGAAGAAAACCACAAACTATTTTTATTTTTTTGAAGAAAACCACAAAGTAATTTTCGTTTTTTTGAAGAAAATCACAAACTAATTTTCTTTTTTTTGAATAAAACCACAAACTATTTTTTTTTTTGAAGAAAATCACAAACTAATTTTCTTTTTTGAAGAAAACCACAAACTAATTTTCTTTTTTGAAGAAAACCACAAACTAATTTTCTTTTTTTGAAGAAAACCATAAACTAATTTTCTTTTTTTGAAGAAAACCACAAACTAATTTTTGTTTTTTGAAGAAAACCACAAACTAATTTTCTTTTTTTTGAAGAAACCACCAAGTTATTTTCTTTTTTTTGAATAAAACCACAAACTATTTTTTCTTTTTTTGAAGAAAACCACAAACTAATTTGTTTTTTTGATGAAAACCACAAACTAATCTTTCTTTTGTTGAAGAAAACCACAAACTAATTTTACTTTTTTTTGAAGAAAACCACAAACTAATTTTCGTTTTTTGAAGAAATTCACAAACTAATTTTTCTTTTTTTGAAGAAAACCAGAAACTAATTTTTCTTTTTTTGAAGAAAACCACAAACTAGTTTTCTATTTTTGAAGAAAACCACAGACTAATTTTTCTATTTTTGAAGAAAACCACAAACTATTTTTTCTATTTTTGTAGAAAACCACAAACTAATTTTCTTTTTTTGAAGAAAACCACAAACTAATTTTCTTTTTTTGAATAAAACCACAAACTATTTTATTTTTTGAAGAAAATCACAAAGTAATTTTCTTTTTTGAAGAAAACCACAAACTAATTTTCTTTTTTTGAAGAAAACAACAAACTAATTTTTTTTTTTGAAGAAAACCACAAACTATTTTTTGTTTTTTTAAGAAAATCATAATTTTTTTTTCTTTGTTTGAAGAAAACCACAAACTATTTTTATTTTTTTGAAGAAAACCACAAAGTAATTTTCGTTTTTTTGAAGAAAATCACAAACTAATTTTCTTTTTTTTGAAGAAAACCACAAACTAATTTGTTTTTTTTTTTAAGAAAATCCTAAATTTTTTTTCTTTTTTTGAAGAAAACCACAAACTATTTTTCTTTATTTCAAGAAAACCACAAACTAATTTTCTTTTTTTGGAGAAAACCCTAGACTAATTTTCTATTTTTTAAGAAAACCACAAACTAATTTTTCTATTTTTGAAGAAAACCACAAACTAATTTTCTTTTTTTGAATAAAACCACAAACTAATTTTTTTTTTTTTAATAAAACCAAAAACTAATTTTTCTTTTTTTGAAGAAAACCACAAACTAATTTCCTTTTTTTTGAATAAAACCACAAACTTAAATTTTCTTTTTTTGAAGAAAACCACAAACTAATTATCTTTTTTGAAGAAAACCACAAACTAATTTTTTTTTTTGAAGAAAACCACAAACTATTTTTCTTTTTTTGAAGAAAACCAAAAACAAATTTTCGTTTTTTTGAAGAAAACCACAAACTAATTTTCTTTTTTTTTAAGAAAACGACAAAATAATTTGTTTTTTTGAAGAAAACCACAAACTAATTTTTCTTTTGTTGAAGAAAACCACAAACTAATTTTCTTTTTTTGAAGAAAACCACAAACTAATTTTCTTTTTTTGAAGAAAACCACAAACTAATTTTCTTTTTTTTGAATAAAACCACAAAGTATTTTTTTTTTTTGAAGAAAACCACAAACTAATTATCTTTTTTGAAGAAAACCACAAACTAATTTTCTTTTTTTGAAGAAAACCACAAACTAATTTTTTTTTTTTGAATAAAACCACAAACTATTTTTTTTTTTGAAGAAAATCACAAACTAATTTTCTTTTTTGAAGAAAACCACAAACTAATTTTCTTTTTTGAAGAAAACCACAAACTAATTTTCTTTTTTTGAAGAAAACCATAAACTAATTTTCTTTTTTTGAAGAAAACCACAAACTAATTTTTGTTTTTTGAAGAAAACCACAAACTAATTTTCTTTTTTTTGAAGAAACCACCAAGTTATTTTCTTTTTTTTGAATAAAACCACAAACTATTTTTTCTTTTTTTGAAGAAGACCACAAACTAATTATCTTTTTTGAAGAAAACCACAAAGTAATTTTCATTTTTTGTAAGAAAACCACAAACTAATTTTCTTTTTTTGAAGAAAACCACAAACTAATTTTCTTTTTTTGAATAAAACCACAAACTAATTTTCTTTTTTTGAATAAAACCACAAACTATTATTTTTTTGAAGAAGATCACAAACTAATTTTCTTTTTTTGAAGAAGACCACAAACTAATTATCTTTTTTGAAGAAAACCACAAACTAATTTTCATTTTTTGAAGAAAACCACAAACTAATTTTTTTTTTTGAAGAAAACCACAAACTAATTTTCTTTTTTTGAATAAAACCACAAACTATTATTTTTTTGAAGAAGATCACAAACTAATTTTCTTTTTTGAAGAAAACCACAAACAAATTTTTTTTTTTTAAGAAAATCATAAATTTTTTTTTTTTTGAAGAAAACCACAAACTATTTTTCTTTTTTTGAAGAAAACCACAAACTAATTTTCATTTTTTTGAAGAAAACCACAAACTATTTTTCTTATTTTTTGAAGAAAACCACAAAGTAATTTGTTTTTTTGAAGAAAACCACAAACTATTTTTTCTTTTTTTGAAGAAGACCACAAACTAATTATCTTTTTTGAAGAAAACCACAAACTAATTTTCATTTTTTGAAGAAAACCACAAACTAATTTTCTTTTTTTGAAGAAAACCACAAACTAATTTTCTTTTTTTGAATAAAACCACAAACTATTATTTTTTTGAAGAAGATCACAAACTAATTTTCTTTTTTGAAGAAAACCACAAACAAATTTTTTTTTTTTAAGAAAATCATAAATTTTTTTTTTTTTTGAAGAAAACCACAAACTATTTTTCTTTTTTTGAAGAAAACCACAAACTAATTTTCATTTTTTTGAAGAAAACCACAAACTAATTTTCTTTTTTTGAATAAAACCACAAACTAATTTTTTTTTTTTAAGAAATCCACAAACTAATTTGTTTTTTGGAAGAAAACCACAAACTAATTTTCGTTTTTTGAAGAAATTCACAAACTAATTTTTCATTTTTTGAAGAAAACCAGAAACTAATTTTTCTTTTTTTGAAGACAACCACAGACTAATTTTCAATTTTGTATGAAAACCACAAACTAATTAGAAAACCAGAAACTAATTTTTTTTTTTTAAGAATACCACAAACTAATATGTTTTTTTGAAGAAAACCACAAACTAATTTTTCTTTTGTTGAAGAAAACCACAAACTAATTTTCTTTTTTTGAAGAAAACCACAAACTAATTTTCTTTTTTTTGAAGAAAACCACAAAGTTATTTTCTTTTTTTTGAATAAAACCACAAACTATTTGTTCTTTTTTTGAAGAAGACCACAAACTAATTAACTTTTTTGAAGAAAACCACAAAGTAATTTTCATTTTTTGAAGAAAACCACAAACTAATTTTCTTTTTTTGAAGAAAACCACAAACTAATTTTCTTTTTTTGAATAAAACCACAAACTATTATTTTTTTGAAGAAAATCACAAACTAATTTTCTTTTTTTAAGAAAACCACAAACAAATTTTTTTTTTTAAGAAAATCATAAATTTTTTTTTTTTTGAAGAAAACCACAAACTATTTTTCTTTTTTTGAAGAAAACCACAAACTAATTTTCGTTTTTTTGAAGAAAACCACAAACTAATTTTCTTATTTTTTGAAGAAAACCACAAAGTAATTTGTTTTTTTGAAGAAAACCACAAACTAATTTTCTTTTTTTGAAGAAAACCACAAATTAATTTTCTTTTTTTGAAGAAAACCAAAAACTAATTTTCTTTTTTTTGGAGAAAACCACACACTAATTTTCTTTTTTTGAAGAAAACCACAAATTAATTTTCTTTTTTTGAAGAAAACCAAAAACAGATTTTCTTTTTTTGAAGAAAACCACACACTTATTTTCTTTTTTTTGAAGAAAACCACAATAATTTTCTTTTTTTTGAAGAAAATCACAAACTAATTTTCTTTTTTGAAGAAAACCACAAACAAATTTTTTTTTGTAAGAAAATCATAAAAATTTTCTTTTTTTGAAGAAAACCACAAACTATTTTTCTTTTTTTGAAGAAAACCACAAACTAATTTTCGTTTTTTTGAAGAAAACCACAAACAAATTTTCTTATTTTTTGAAGAAAACCACAAAGTAATTTGTTTTTTTGAAGAAAACCACAAACTAATTTTTCTTTTGTTGAAGAAAACCACAAACAAAATTTTCTTTTTTTTGAAGAAAACCACAAACTAATTTTCTATGTTTTGAAGAAAACCACAAAATAATTTTCTTTTTTTTGTATAAAACCACAAGCTATTTTTTTTTGAAGAAAATCACAAACTAATTTTATTTTTTTGAAGAAAAACAAAAACTAATTTTTTTTTTTTAAGAAAATCATAAATTTTTTTTCTTTTTTTGAAGAAAACCACAAACTATTTTTCTTTTTTTGAAGAAAACGACAAACTAATTTTCGTTTTTTTGAAGAAAAACACTAACTATTTTTTTTTTTGAAGAAAACCACAAACTAATTTGTTTTTTTTGATGAAAACCACAAATTAATCTTTCTTTTGTTGAAGAAAACCACAAACTAATTTTACTTTTTTTTGAAGAAAACCACAAACTAATTTTCGTTTTTTGAAGAAATTCACAAACTAATTTTTCTTTTTTTGAAGAAAACCAGAAACTAATTTTTTCTTTTTTTGAAGAAAACCACAAACTAGTTTTCTATTTTTGAAGAAAACCACAGACAAATTTTTCTATTTTTGAAGAAAACCACAAACTATTTTTTCTATTTTTGTAGAAAACCACAAACTAATTTTCTTTTTTTGAAGAAAACCACAAACTAATTTTCTTTTTTTGAATAAAACCATAAACTATTTTTTTTTTTGAAGAAAATCACAAACTAATTTTCTTTTTTGAAGAAAACCACAAACTAATTTTCTTTTTTGAAGAAAACCACAAACTAATTTTCTTTTTTTTGAAGAAAACCACAAACTAATTTTCTTTTTTTGAAGAAAACCACAAACTAATTTTTGTTTTTTTAAGAAAATCATAATTTTTTTTTCTTTGTTTGAAGAAAACCACAAACTATTTTTATTTTTTTGAAGAAAACCACAAAGTAATTTTCGTTTTTTTGAAGAAAATCACAAACTAATTTTCTTTTTTTTTGAAGAAAACCACAAAATAATTTTTTTTTTTTTTTAAGAAAATCCTAAATTTTTTTTCTTTTTTTGAAGAAAACCACAAGCTATTTTTCTTTATTTGAAGCAAACCACAAACTAATTTTCTTTTTTTGGAGAAAACCCTAGACTAATTTTCTATTTTTTAAGAAAACCACAAACTAATTTTTCTATTTTTTAAGAAAACCACAAACTAATTTTTCTATTTTTGAAGAAAACCACAAATTAATTTTCTTTTTTTGAATAAAACCACAAACTAATTTTTTTTTTTAATAAAACCACAAACTAATTTTTCTTTTTTTGAAGAAAACCACAAACTAATTTCCTTTTTTTTGAATAAAACCACAAACTAAATTTTCTTTTTTTGAAGAAAACCACAAACTAATTATCTTTTTTGAAGAAAACCACAAACTAATTTTTTTTTTTGAAGAAAACCACAAACTATTTTTTCTTTTTTTGAAGAAAACCAAAAACAAATTTTCGTTTTTTTGAAGAAAACCACAGACTAATTTTCTTTTTTTTTAAGAAAACGACAAAATAATTTGTTTTTTTGAAGAAAACCACAAACTAATTTTTCTTTTGTTGAAGAAAACCACAAACTAATTTTCTTTTTTTGAAGAAAACCACAAACTAATTTTCTTTTTTTGAAGAAAACCACAAACTAATTTTCTTTTTTTTGAATAAAACCACAAAGTATTTTTTTTTTTTGAAGAAAACCACAAACTAATTATCTTTTTTGAAGAAAACCACAAACTAATTTTCTTTTTTTGAAGAAAACCACAAACTAATTTTTTTTTTTTGAATAAAACCACAAACTATTTTTTTTTTTGAAGAAAATCACAAACTAATTTTCTTTTTTGAAGAAAACCACAAACTAATTTTCTTTTTTGAAGAAAACCACAAACTAATTTTCTTTTTTTGAAGAAAACCATAAACTAATTTTCTTTTTTTGAAGAAAACCACAAACTAATTTTTGTTTTTTTAAGAAAATCATAATTTGTTTTTCTTTGTTTGAAGAAAACCACAAACTATTTTTATTTTTTTGAAGAAAACCACAAAGTAATTTTCGTTTTTTTGAAGAAAATCACAAACTAATTTTCTTTTTTTTGAAGAAAACCACAAACTAATTTGTTTTTTTTTTTAAGGAAATCCTAAATTTTTTTTTCTTTTTTTGAAGAAAACCACAAACTATTTTTCTTTATTTCAAGAAAACCACAAACTAATTTTTCTTTTTTTGAAGAAAACCCTAGACTAATTTTCTATTTTTTCAGAAAACCACAAACTAATTTTTCTATTTTTGAAGAAAACCACAAACTAGTTTTCTTTTATTGAAGAAAACCACAAACTAATTTTCTTTTTTTGAATAAAACCACAAACTAATTTTTTTTTTGAATAAAACCACAAACTAATTTTTCTTTTTTTGAAGAAAACCACAAACTAATTTCCTTTTTTTTGAATAAAACCGCAAACTAAATTTTCTTTTTTTGAAGAAAACCACAAACTAATTATCTTTTTTGAAGAAAACCACAAACTAATTTTTTTTTTTTGAAGAAAACCAAAACTATTTTTCTTTTTTTGAAGAAAACCACAAACAAATTTTCGTTTTTTTGAAGAAAACCACAAACTAATTTTCTTTTTTTGAAGTAAACCACAAACTAATTTTCTTTTTTTTTTTAAAAAAACCACAAACTATTTTTTCTTTTTTTGAAGAAAACCACAAACTAATTATCTTTTTTGAAGAAAACCACAAACTAATTTTTCTTTTGTTGAAGAAAACCACAAACTAATTTTCTTTTTTTGAAGAAAACCACAAACTAATTTTCTTTTTTTTGAAGAAAACCACAAACTAATTTTCTTTTTTTTGAATAAAACCACAAACTATTTTTTTTTTTTTTAAGAATACCACAAACTAATATGTTTTTATGAAGAAAACCACAAACTAATTTTTCTTTTGTTGAATAAATCCACAAACTAATTTTCTTTTTTTGAAGAAAACCACAAACTAATTTTCTTTTTTTTGAAGAAAACAACAAACTAATTTTCTTTTTTTTGAATAAAAGCACAAAATATTTTTTCTTTTTTTGAAGAAAACCAAAAACTAATTTTCTTTTTTTTGGAGAAAACCACACACTAATTTTCTTTTTTTGAAGAAAACCACAAATTAATTTTCTTTTTTTGAAGAAAACCAAAAACAGATTTTCTTTTTTTGAAGAAAACCACAAACTAATTATCTTTTTTGAAGAAAACCACAAACTAATTTTTCTTTTGTTGAAGAAAACCACAAACTAATTATCTTTTTTTGAAGAAAACCACAAACTAAGTTTCTTTTTTTTGAAGAAAACCACAAACTAATTTTGTTTTTTTTGAATAAAACCACAAATTATTTTTTCTTTTTTTGAAGAAAACCGCAAACTAATTTTCTTTTTTGAAGAAAACAACAAACTAATTTTTCTTTTGTTGAAGAAAACCACAAACTAATTTTATTTTTTTGAAGAAAACCACAAACTAATTTTCTTTTTTTGAAGAAAACCAAAAACTAATTTTATTTTTTTGAAAAAAACCACAAACTAATTTTCTTTTTTTGAAGAAAACCACAAACTATTTTTCTTTATTTCAAGAAAACCACAAACTAATTTTCTTTTTTTGAAGAAAACCCTAGACTAATTTTCTATTTTTTAAGAAAACCACAAACTAATTTTTCTATTTTTGAAGAAAACCACAAACTAATTTTCTTTTATTGAAGAAAACCACAAACTAATTTTCTTTTTTTGAATAAAACCACAAACTAATTTTTTTTTTTTTAAGAAATCCACAAACTAATTTGTTTTTTGGAAGAAAACCACAAACTAATTTTCGTTTTTTGAAGAAATTCACAAACTAATTTTTCATTTTTTGAAGAAAACCAGAAACTAATTTTTCTTTTTTTGAAGACAACCACAGACTAATTTTCAATTTTTTAAGAAAACCACAAACTAATTAGAAAACCACAAACTAATTTTTTTTTTTTAAGAATACCACAAACTAATATGTTTTTTTGAAGAAAACCACAAACTAATTTTCTTTTTTTTGAAGAAAACCACAAAGTTATTTTCTTTTTTTTGAATAAAACCACAAACTATTTTTTCTTTTTTTGAAGAAGACCACAAACTAATTATCTTTTTTGAAGAAAACCACAAAGTAATTTTCATTTTTTGAAGAAAACCACAAACTAATTTTCTTTTTTTGAAGAAAACCACAAACTAATTATTATTTTTTGAATAAAACCACAAACTATTATTTTTTTGAAGAAAATCACAAACTAATTTTCTTTTTTGAAGAAAACCACAAACAAATTTTTTTTTTTAAGAAAATCATAAATTTTTTTTTTTTTTTTGAAGAAAACCACAAACTAATTTTCTTTTTTTGAAGAAAACCACAAACTAATTTTCGTTTTTTTGAAGAAAACCACAAACTAATTTTTTTTTTTGAAGAAAACCACAAACTAATTTTATTTTTTTGAAAAAAACCACAAACTAATTTTCTTTTTTTGAAGAAAACCACAAACTATTTTTCTTTATTTCAAGAAAACCACAAACTAATTTTCTTTTTTTGAAGAAAACCCTAGACTAATTTTCTATTTTTTAAGAAAACCACAAACTAATTTTTATATTTTTGAAGAAAACCACAAACTAATTTTCTTTTATTGAAGAAAACCACAAACTAATTTTCTTTTTTTGAATAAAACCACAAACTAATTTTTTTTTTTTTTAAGAAATCCACAAACTAATTTGTTTTTTGGAAGAAAACCACAAACTAATTTTCGTTTTTTGAAGAAATTCACAAACTAATTTTTCATTTTTTGAAGAAAACCAGAAACTAATTTCTTTTTTTGAAGACAACCATAGACTAATTTTCAATTTTTTAAGAAAACCACAAACTAATTAGAAAACCACAAACTAATTTTTTTTTTTTAAGAATACCACAAACTAATATGTTTTTTTGAAGAAAACCACAAACTAATTTTTCTTTTGTTGAAGAAAACCATAAACTAATTTTCTTTTTTTGAAGAAAACCACAAACTAATTTTCTTTTTTTTGAAGAAAACCACAAAGTTATTTTCTTTTTTTTGAATAAAACCACAAACTATTTTTTCTTTTTTTGAAGAAGACCACAAACTAATTATCTTTTTTGAAGAAAACCACAAAGTAATTTTCATTTTTTGAAGAAAACCACAAACTAATTTTCTTTTTTTGAAGAAAACCACAAACTAATTTTCTTTTTTTGAATAAAACCACAAACTATTATTTTTTTGAAGAAAATCACAAACTAATTTTCTTTTTTGAAGAAAACCACAAACAAATTTTTTTTTTTAAGAAAATCATAAATTTTTTTTTTTTTTTTGTGAAGAAAACCACAAACTAATTTTCTTTTTTTGAAGAAAACCCAAACTAATTTTCGTTTTTTTGAAGAAAACCACAAACTAATTTTCTTATTTTTTGAAGAAAACCACAAAGTAATTTGTTTTTTTGAAGAAAACCACAAACTAATTTTCTTTTTTTGAAGAAAACCACAAATTAATTTTCTTTTTTTGAAGAAAACCAAAAACTAATTTTCTTTTTTTTGAAGAAAACCACACACTAATTTTCTTTTTTTGAAGAAAAACACAAATTAATTTTCTTTTTTTGAAGAAAACCAAAAACAGATTTTCTTTTTTTGAAGAAAACCAAACACTAATTTTCTTTTTTTTGAAGAAAACCACACTAATTTTCTTTTTTTTGAAGAAAATCACAAACTAATTTTCTTTTTTGAAGAAAACCAGAAACAATTTTTTTTTTTTAAGAAAATCATAAAAAATTTTCTTTTTTTGAAGAAAACCACAAACTATTTTTCTTTTTTTGAAGAAAACCACAAACTAATTTTCGTTTTTTTGAGGAAAACCACAAACTAATTTTCTTATTTTTTGAAGAAAACCACAAAGTAATTTGTTTTTTTGAAGAAAACCACAAACTAATTTTTCTTTTGTTGAAGAAAACCACAAACAAAACTTTCTTTTTTTTGAAGAAAACCACAAACTAATTTTCTTTGTTTTGAAGAAAACCACAAAATAATTTTCTTTTTTTTGTATAAAACCACAAGCTATTTTTTTTTGAAGAAAATCACAAACTAATTTTATTTTTTTGAAGAAAAACAAAAACTAATTTTTTTTTTTTAAGAAAATCATATTTTTTTTTTCTTTTTTTGAAGAAAACCACAAACTATTTTTTCTTTTTTTGAAGAAAACGACAAACTAATTTTCGTTTTTTTGAAGAAAAACACTAACTAATTTTCTTTTTTTTGAAGAAAACCACAAACTAATTTGTTTTTTTGATGAAAACCACAAACTAATCTTTCTTTTGTTGAAGAAAACTGCAAACTAATTTTACTTTTTTTTGAAGAAAACCACAAACTAATTTTCGTTTTTTGAAGAAATTCACAAACTAATTTTTCTTTTTTTGAAGAAAACCAGAAACTAATTTTTCTTTTTTTGAAGAAAACCACAAACTAGTTTTCTATTTTTGAAGAAAACCACAAACTAATTTTTCTATTTTTGAAGAAAACCACAAACTATTTTTTCTATTTTTTTAGAAAACCACAAACTAATTTTCTTTTTTTGAAGAAAACCACAAACTAATTTTCTTTTTTTGAATAAAACCACAAACTATTTTTTTTTTTGAAGAAAATCACAAACTAATTTTCTTTTTTGAAGAAAACCACAAACTAATTTTCTTTTTTGAAGAAAACCACAAACTAATTTTCTTTTTTTGAAGAAAACCACAAACTAATTTTCTTTTTTTGAAGAAAACCACAAACTAATTTTTGTTTTTTTAAGAAAATCATAATTTTTTTTTCTTTGTTTGAAGAAAACCACAAACTATTTTTATTTTTTTGAAGAAAACCACAAAGTAATTTTCGTTTTTTTGAAGAAAATCACAAACTAATTTTCGTTTTTTTGAAGAAAACCACAAACTAATTTGTTTTTTTTTTTAAGAAAATCCTAAATTTTTTTTCTTTTTTTGAAGAAAACCACAAACTATTTTTCTTTATTTCAAGAAAACCACAAACTAATTTTCTTTTTTTGGAGAAAACCCTAGACTAATTTTCTATTTATTAAGAAAACCACAAACTAATTTTTCTATTTTTGAAGAAAACCACAAACTAATTTTCTTTTTTTGAATAAAACCACAAACTAATTTTTTTTTTTAATAAAACCGCAAACTAATTTTTCTTTTTTTGAAGAAAACCACAAACTAATTTCCTTTTTTTTGAATAAAACCACAAACTAAATTTTCTTTTTTTCAAGAAAACTACAAACTAATTATCTTTTTTTGAAGAAAACCACAAACTAATTTTTTTTTCGAAGAAAACCACAAACTATTTTTCTTTTTTTGAAGAAAACCAAAAACAAATTTTCGTTTTTTTGAAGAAAACCACAAACTAATTTTCTTTTTTTTTAAGAAAATGACAAAATAATTTGTTTTTTTGAAGAAAACCACAAACTAATTTTTCTTTTGTTGAAGAAAACCACAAACTAATTTTCTTTTTTTGAAGAAAACCACAAACTAATTTTCTTTTTTTGAAGAAAACCACAAACTAATATTCTTTTTTTTGAATAAAACCACAAAGTATTTTTTTTTTTTGAAGAAAACCACAAACTAATTATCTTTTTTGAAGAAAACCACAAACTAATTTTCTTTTTTTGAAGAAAACCACAAACTAATTTTTTTTTTTTGAATAAAACCACAAACTATTTTTTTTTTTGAAGAAAATCACAAACTAATTTTCTTTTTTGAAGAAAACCACAAACTAATTTTCTTTTTTGAAGAAAACCACAAACTAATTTTCTTTTTTTGAAGAAAACCATAAACTAATTTTCTTTTTTTGAAGAAAACCACAAACTAATTTTTGTTTTTTTAAGAAAATCATAATTTGTTTTTCTTTGTTTGAAGAAAACCACAAACTATTTTTATTTTTTTGAAGAAAACCACAAAGTAATTTTCGTTTTTTTGAAGAAAATCACAAACTAATTTTGTTTTTTTTGAAGAAAACCACAAACTAATTTGTTTTTTTTTTTAAGAAAATCCTAAATTTTTTTTTCTTTTTTTGAAGAAAACCACAAACTATTTTTCTTTATTTCAAGAAAACCACAAACTAATTGTTCTTTTTTTGAAGAAAACCCTAGACTAATTTTCTATTATTTCAGAAAACCACAAACTAATTTTTCTATTTTTGAAGAAAACCACAAACTAATTTTCTTTTATTGAAGAAAACCACAAACTAATTTTTCTTTTTTTGAATAAAACCACAAACTAATTTTTTTTTTGAATAAAACCACAAACTAATTTTTCTTTTTTTGAAGAAAACCACAAACTAATTTCCTTTTTTTTGAATAAAACCACAAACTAAATTTTCTTTTTTTGAAGAAAACCACAAACTAATTATCTTTTTTGAAGAAAACCACAAACTAATTTTTTTTTTTTGAAGAAAACCAAAACTATTTTTCTTTTTTTGAAGAAAACCACAAACAAATTTTCGTTTTTTTGAAGAAAACCACAAACTAATTTTCTTTTTTTGAAGTAAACCACAAACTAATTTTCTTTTTTTTTAAAAAAACCACAAACTATTTTTTCTTTTTTTGAAGAAAACCACAAACTAATTATCTTTTTTGAAGAAAACCACAAACTAATTTTTCTTTTGTTGAAGAAAACCACAAACTAATTTTCTTTTTTTGAAGAAAACCACAAACTAATTTTATTTTTTTTGAAGAAAACCACAAACTAATTTTCTTTTTTTTTGAATAAAACCACAAACTATTTTTTTTTTTTTAAGAATACCACAAACTAATATGTTTTTATGAAGAAAACCACAAACTAATTTTTCTTTTGTTGAATAAATCCACAAACTAATTTTCTTTTTTTGAAGAAAACCACAAACTAATTTTCTTTTTTTTGAAGAAAACAACAAACTAATTTTCTTTTTTTTGAATAAAAGCACAAAATATTTTTTCTTTTTTTGAAGAAAACCACAAACTAATTATCATTTTTGAACAAAACCACAAACTAATTTTCTTTTTTTGAAGTAAACCACAAACTAATTTTCTATTTTTTGAATAAAACCACAAACTATTTTTTCTTTTTTTGAAGAAAACCACAAACTAATTATCTTTTTTGAAGAAAACCACAAACTAATTTTTCTTTTGTTGAAGAAAACCACAAACTAATTATCTTTTTTTGAAGAAAACCACAAACTAAGTTTCTTTTTTTTGAAGAAAACCACAAACTAATTTTGTTTTTTTTGAATAAAACCACAAATTATTTTTTCTTTTTTTGAAGAAAACCGCAAACTAATTATCTTTTTTGAAGAAAACAACAAACTAATTTTTCTTTTGTTGAAGAAAACCACAAACTAATTTTATTTTTTTGAAGAAAACCACAAACTAATTTTCTTTTTTTGAAGAAAACCACAAACTAATTTTATTTTTTTGAAAAAAACCACAAACTAATTTTTCTTTTTTTGAAGAAAACCACAAACTATTTTTCTTTATTTCAAGAAAACCACAAACTAATTTTTTTTTTTTGAAGAAAATCCTAGACTAATTTTCTATTTTTTAAGAAAACCACAAACTAATTTTTCTATTTTTGAAGAAAACCACAAACTAATTTTCTTTTATTGAAGAAAACCACAAACTAATTTTCTTTTTTTGAATAAAACCACAAACAAATTTTTTTTTTTTTTAAGAAATCCACAAACTAATTTGTTTTTTGGAAGAAAACCACAAACTAATTTTCGTTTTTTGAAGAAATTCACAAACTAATTTTTCATTTTTTGAAGAAAACCAGAAACTAATTTTTCTTTTTTTGAAGACAACCACAGACTAATTTTCAATTTTTTAAGAAAACCACAAACTAATTAGAAAACCACAAACTAATTTTTTTTTTTTAAGAATACCACAAACTAATATGTTTTTTTGAAGAAAACCACAAACTAATTTTTCTTTTGTTGAAGAAAACCATAAACTAATTTTCTTTTTTTGAAGAAAACCACAAACTAATTTTCTTTTTTTTGAAGAAAACCACAAAGTTATTTTCTTTTTTTTGAAAAAAAGCACAAACTATTTTTTCTTTTTTTGAAGAAGACCACAAACTAATTATCTTTTTTGAAGAAAACCACAAAGTAATTTTCATTTTTTGAAGAAAACCACAACCTAATTTTCTTTTTTCGAAGAAAACCACAAACTAATTATCTTTTTTTGAATAAAACCACAAACTATTATTTTTTTGAAGAAAATCACAAACTAATTTTCTTTTTTGAAGAAAACCACAAACAAATTTTTTTTTTTAAGAAAATCATAAATTTTTTTTTTTTTTTTGTGAAGAAAACCACAAACTAATTTTCTTTTTTTGAAGAAAACCCAAACTAATTTTCGTTTTTTTGAAGAAAACCACAAACTAATTTTCTTATTTTTTGAAGAAAACCACAAAGTAATTTGTTTTTTTGAAGAAAACCACAAACTAATTTTCTTTTTTTGAAGAAAACCACAAATTAATTTTCTTTTTTTGAAGAAAACCAAAAACTAATTTTCTTTTTTTTGAAGAAAACCACACACTAATTTTCTTTTTTTGAAGAAAACCACAAATTAATTTTCTTTTTTTGAAGAAAACCAAAAACAGATTTTCTTTTTTTGAAGAAAACCAAACACTAATTTTCTTTTTTTTGAAGAAAACCACACTAATTTTCTTTTTTTTGAAGAAAATCACAAACTAATTTTCTTTTTTGAAGAAAACCAGAAACAATTTTTTTTTTTTAAGAAAATCATAAAAAATTTTCTTTTTTTGAAGAAAACCACAAACTATTTTTCTTTTTTTGAAGAAAACCACAAACTAATTTTCGTTTTTTTGAAGAAAACCACAAACTAATTTTCTTATTTTTTGAAGAAAACCACAAAGTAATTTGTTTTTTTGAAGAAAACCACAAACTAATTTTTCTTTTGTTGAAGAAAACCACAAACAAAATTTTCTTTTTTTTGAAGAAAACCACAAACTAATTTTCTTTGTTTTGCAGAAAACCACAAAATAATTTTCTTTTTTTTGTATAAAACCACAAGCTATTTTTTTTTGAAGAAAATCACAAACTAATTTTATTTTTTTGAAGAAAAACAAAAACTAATTTTTTTTTTTTAAGAAAATCATATTTTTTTTTTCTTTTTTTGAAGAAAACCACAAACTATTTTTTCTTTTTTTGAAGAAAACGACAAACTAATTTTCGTTTTTTTGAAGAAAAACACTAACTAATTTTCTTTTTTTTGAAGAAAACCACAAACTAATTTGTTTTTTTGATGAAAACCACAAACTAATCTTTCTTTTGTTGAAGAAAACTGCAAACTAATTTTACTTTTTTTTGAAGAAAACCACAAACTAATTTTCGTTTTTTGAAGAAATTCACAAACTAATTTTTCTTTTTTTGAAGAAAACCAGAAACTAATTTTTCTTTTTTTGAAGAAAACCACAAACTAGTTTTCTATTTTTGAAGAAAACCACAAACTAATTTTTCTATTTTTGAAGAAAACCACAAACTATTTTTTCTATTTTTTTAGAAAACCACAAACTAATTTTCTTTTTTTGAAGAAAACCACAAACTAATTTTCTTTTTTTGAATAAAACCACAAACTATTTTTTTTTTTGAAGAAAATCACAAACTAATTTTCTTTTTTGAAGAAAACCACAAACTAATTTTCTTTTTTGAAGAAAAACACAAACTAATTTTCTTTTTTTGAAGAAAACCACAAACTAATTTTCTTTTTTTGAAGAAAACCACAAACTAATTTTTGTTTTTTTAAGAAAATCATAATTTTTTTTTCTTTGTTTGAAGAAAACCACAAACTATTTTTATTTTTTTGAAGAAAACCACAAAGTAATTTTCGTTTTTTTGAAGAAAATCACACACTAATTTTCGTTTTTTTGAAGAAAACCACAAACTAATTTGTTTTTTTTTTTAAGAAAATCCTAAATTTTTTTTCTTTTTTTGAAGAAAACCACAAACTATTTTTCTTTATTTCAAGAAAACCACAAACTAATTTTCTTTTTTTGGAGAAAACCCTAGACTAATTTTCTATTTATTAAGAAAACCACAAACTAATTTTTCTATTTTTGAAGAAAACCACAAACTAATTTTCTTTTTTTGAATAAAACCACAAACTAATTTTTTTTTTTAATAAAACCACAAACTAATTTTTCTTTTTTTGAAGAAAACCACAAACTAATTTCCTTTTTTTTGAATAAAACCACAAACTAAATTTTCTTTTTTTCAAGAAAACTACAAACTAATTATCTTTTTTTGAAGAAAACCACAAACTAATTTTTTTTTTGAAGAAAACCACAAACTATTTTTCTTTTTTTGAAGAAAACCAAAAACAAATTTTCGTTTTTTTGAAGAAAACCACAAACTAATTTTCTTTTTTTTTAAGAAAACGACAAAATAATTTGTTTTTTTGAAGAAAACCACAAACTAATTTTTCTTTTGTTGAAGAAAACCACAAACTAATTTTCTTTTTTTGAAGAAAACCACAAACTAATTTTCTTTTTTTGAAGAAAACCACAAACTAATTTTCTTTTTTTTGAATAAAACCACAAAGTATTTTTTTTTTTTGAAGAAAACCACAAACTAATTATCTTTTTTGAAGAAAACCACAAACTAATTTTCTTTTTTTGAAGAAAACCACAAACTAATTTTTTTTTTTTGAACAAAACCACAAACTATTTTTTTTTTTGAAGAAAATCACAAACTAATTTTCTTTTTTGAAGAAAACCACAAACTAATTTTCTTTTTTGAATAAAACCACAAACTAATTTTCTTTTTTTGAAGAAAACCATAAACTAATTTTCTTTTTTTGAAGAAAACCACAAACTAATTTTTGTTTTTTTAAGAAAATCATAATTTGTTTTTCTTTGTTTGAAGAAAACCACAAACTATTTTTATTTTTTTGAAGAAAACCACAAAGTAATTTTCGTTTTTTTGAAGAAAATCACAAACTAATTTTCTTTTTTTTGAAGAAAACCACAAACTAATTTGTTTTTTTTTTTAAGAAAATCCTAAATTTTTTTTTCTTTTTTTGAAGAAAACCACAAACTATTTTTCTTTATTTCAAGAAAACCACAAACTAATTGTTCTTTTTTTGAAGAAAACCCTAGACTAATTTTCCATTATTTCAGAAAACCACAAACTAATTTTTCTATTTTTGAAGAAAACCACAAACTAATTTTCTTTTATTGAAGAAAACCACAAACTAATTTTTCTTTTTTTGAATAAAACCACAAACTAATTTTTTTTTTGAATAAAACCACAAACTAATTTTTCTTTTTTTGAAGAAAACCACAAACTAATTTCCTTTTTTTTGAATAAAACCACAAACTAAATTTTCTTTTTTTGAAGAAAACCACAAACTAATTATCTTTTTTGAAGAAAACCACAAACTAATTTTTTTTTTTTGAAGAAAACCAAAACTATTTTTCTTTTTTTGAAGAAAACCACAAACAAATTTTCGTTTTTTTGAAGAAAACCACAAACTAATTTTCTTTTTTTGAAGTAAACCACAAACTAATTTTCTTTTTTTTTAAAAAAACCACAAACTATTTTTTCTTTTTTTGAAGAAAACCACAAACTAATTATCTTTTTTGAAGAAAACCACAAACTAATTTTTCTTTTGTTGAAGAAAACCACAAACTAATTTTCTTTTTTTGAAGAAAACCACAAACTAATTTTATTTTTTTTGAAGAAAACCACAAACTAATTTTCTTTTTTTTTGAATAAAACCACAAACTATTTTTTTTTTTTTTAAGAATACCACAAACTAATATGTTTTTATGAAGAAAACCACAAACTAATTTTTCTTTTGTTGAATAAATCCACAAACTAATTTTCTTTTTTTGAAGAAAACCACAAACTAATTTTCTTTTTTTTGAAGAAAACAACAAACTAATTTTCTTTTTTTTGAATAAAAGCACAAAATATTTTTTCTTTTTTTGAAGAAAACCACAAGCTAATTATCATTTTTGAACAAAACCACAAACTAATTTTCTTTTTTTGAAGTAAACCACAAACTAATTTTCTATTTTTTGAATAAAACCACAAACTATTTTTTCTTTTTTTGAAGAAAACCACAAACTAATTATCTTTTTTGAAGAAAACCACAAACTAATTTTTCTTTTGTTGAAGAAAACCACAAACTAATTATCTTTTTTTGAAGAAAACCACAAACTAAGTTTCTTTTTTTTGAAGAAAACCACAAACTAATTTTGTTTTTTTTGAATAAAACCACAAATTATTTTTTCTTTTTTTGAAGAAAACCGCAAACTAATTATCTTTTTTGAAGAAAACAACAAACTAATTTTTCTTTTGTTGAAGAAAACCACAAACTAATTTTATTTTTTTGAAGAAAACCACAAACTAATTTTCTTTTTTTGAAGAAAACCACAAACTAATTTTATTTTTTTGAAAAAAACCACAAACTAATTTTCTTTTTTTGAAGAAAACCACAAACTATTTTTCTTTATTTCAAGAAAACCACAAACTAATTTTCTTTTTTTGAAGAAAACCCTAGACTAATTTTCTATTTTTTAAGAAAACCACAAACTAATTTTTCTATTTTTGAAGAAAACCACAAACTAATTTTCTTTTATTGAAGAAAACCACAAACTAATTTTCTTTTTTTGAATAAAACCACAAACAAATTTTTTTTTTTTTTAAGAAATCCACAAACTAATTTGTTTTTTGGAAGAAAACCACAAACTAATTTTCGTTTTTTGAAGAAATTCACAAACTAATTTTTCATTTTTTGAAGAAAACCAGAAACTAATTTTTCTTTTTTTGAAGACAACCACAGACTAATTTTCAATTTTTTAAGAAAACCACAAACTAATTAGAAAACCACAAACTAATTTTTTTTTTTTAAGAATACCACAAACTAATATGTTTTTTTGAAGAAAACCACAAACTAATTTTTCTTTTGTTGAAGAAAACCATAAACTAATTTTCTTTTTTTGAAGAAAACCACAAACTAATTTTCTTTTTTTTGAAGAAAACCACAAAGTTATTTTCTTTTTTTTGAATAAAACCACAAACTATTTTTTCTTTTTTTGAAGAAGACCACAAACTAATTATCTTTTTTGAAGAAAACCACAAAGTAATTTTCATTTTTTGAAGAAAACCACAACCTAATTTTCTTTTTTCGAAGAAAACCACAAACTAATTATTTTTTTTTGAATAAAACCACAAACTATTATTTTTTTGAGGAAAATCACAAACTAATTTTCTTTTTTGAAGAAAACCACAAACAAATTTTTTTTTTTAAGAAAATCATAAATTTTATTTTTTTTTTTTGAAGAAAACCACAAACTAATTTTTTATTTTTGAAGAAAACCACAAACTAATTTTCGTTTTTTTGAAGAAAACCACAAACTAATTTTCTTTTTTTGAAGAAAACCACAAACTAATTTTATTTTTTTGAAAAAAACAACAAACTAATTTTCTTTTTTTGAAGAAAACCACAAACTATTTTTCTTTATTTCAAGAAAACCACAAACTAATTTTCTTTTTTTGAAGAAAACCCTAGACTAATTTTCTATTTTTTAAGAAAACCACAAACTAATTTTTCTATTTTTGAAGAAAACCACAAACTAATTTTCTTTTATTGAAGAAAACCACAAACTAATTTTTCTTTTTTTGAATAAAACCACAAACTAATTTTTTTTTTTTTTATGAAATCCAAAAACTAATTTGTTTTTTGGAAGAAAACCACAAACTAATTTTCGTTTTTTGAAGAAATTCACAAACTAATTTTTCATTTTTTTGAAGAAAACCAGAAACTAATTTCTTTTTTTGAAGACAACCACAGACTAATTTTCAATTTTTTAAGAAAACCACAAACTAATTTTTTTTTTTTTAAGAATACCACAAACTAATATGTTTTTTTGAAGAAAACCACAAACTAATTTTTCTTTTGTTGAAGAAAACCATAAACTAATTTTCTTTTTTTGAAGAAAACCACAAACTAATTTTCTTTTTTTTGAATAAAACCACAAAGTTATTTTCTTTTTTTTGAATAAAACCACAAACTATTTTTTCTTTTTTTGAAGAAGACCACAAACTAATTATCTTTTTTGAAGAAAACCACAAAGTAATTTTCATTTTTTGAAGAAAACCACAAACTAATTTTCTTTTTTTGAAGAAAACCACAAACTAATTTTCTTTTTTTGAATAAAACCACAAAAAATTATTTTTTTGAAGAAAATCACAAACTAATTTTCTTTTTTGAAGAAAACCACAAACAAATTTTTTTTTTTAAGAAAATCATAAATTTTTTTTTTTTTGTGAAGAAAACCACAAACTAATTTTCTTTTTTTGAAGAAAACCCAAACTAATTTTCGTTTTTTTGAAGAAAACCACAAACTAATTTTCTTATTTTTTGAAGAAAACCACAAAGTAATTTGTTTTTTTGAAGAAAACCACAAACTAATTTTCTTTTTTTGAAGAAAACCACAAATTAATTTTCTTTTTTTGAAGAAAACCAAAAACTAATTTTCTTTTTTTTGAAGAAAACCACACACTAATTTTCTTTTTTTGAAGAAAACCACAAATTAATTTTCTTTTTTTGAAGAAAACCAAAAACAGATTTTCTTTTTTTGAAGAAAACCACACACTAATTTTCTTTTTTTTGAAGAAAACCACACTAATTTTCTTTTTTTTGAAGAAAATCACAAACTAATTTTCTTTTTTGAAGAAAACCACAAAGTAATTTTCTTTTTTTGAAGAAAACCACAAACTAATTATCATTTTTGAACAAAACCACAAACTAATTTTCTTTTTTTCAAGTAAACCACAAACTAATTTTCTTTTTTTTGAATAAAACCACAAACTATTTTTTCTTTTTTTGAAGAAAACCACAAACAAATTATCTTTTTTGAAGAAAACCACAAACTAATTTTTCTTTTGTTGACGAAAACCACAAACTAATTATCTTTTTTTGAAGAAAACCACAAACTAAGTTTCTTTTTTTTGAAGAAAACCACAAACTAATTTTGTTTTTTTTTGAATAAAACCACAAATTATTTTTTCTTTTTTTGAAGAAAACCGCAAACTAATTATCTTTTTTGAAGAAAACAACAAACTAATTTTTCTTTTGTTGAAGAAAACCACAAACTAATTATATTTTTTTGAAGAAAACCACAAACTAATTTTCTTTTTTTGAAGAAAACCACAAACTAATTTTATTTTTTTGAAAAAAACCACAAACTAATTTTCTTTTTTTGAAGAAAACCACAAACTATTTTTCTTTATTTCAAGAAAACCACAAACTAATTTTCTTTTTTTGAAGAAAACCCTAGACTAATTTTCTATTTTTTAAGAAAACCAAAAACTAATTTTTCTATTTTTGAAGAAAACCACAAACTAATTTTCTTTTATTGAAGAAAACCACAAACTAATTTTCTTTTTTTGAATAAAACCACAAACTAATTTTTTTTTTTTTTAAGAAATCCACAAACTAATTTGTTTTTTGGAAGAAAACCACAAACTAATTTTCGTTTTTTGAAGAAATTCACAAACTAATTTTTCATTTTTTGAAGAAAACCAGAAACTAATTTTTCTTTTTTTGAAGACAACCACAGACTAATTTTCAATTTTTTAAGAAAACCACAAACTAATTAGAAAACCACAAACTAATTTTTTTTTTTTAAGAATACCACAAACTAATATGTTTTTTTGAAGAAAACCACAAACTAATTTTTCTTTTGTTGAAGAAAACCATAAACTAATTTTCTTTTTTTGAAGAAAACCACAAACTAATTTTCTTTTTTTTGAAGAAAACCACAAAGTTATTTTCTTTTTTTTGAATAAAACCACAAACTATTTTTTCTTTTTTTGAAGAAGACCACAAACTAATTATCTTTTTTGAAGAAAACCACAAAGTAATTTTCATTTTTTGAAGAAAACCACAAACTAATTTTCTTTTTTTGAAGAAAACCACAAACTAATTATTTTTTTTTGAATAAAACCACAAACTATTATTTTTTTGAAGAAAATCACAAACTAATTTTCTTTTTTGAAGAAAACCACAAACAATTTTTTTTTTTAAGAACATCATAAATTTTTTTTTTTTTTTTTGAAGAAAACCACAAACTAATTTTCTTTTTTTGAAGAAAACCACAAACTAATTTTCGTTTTTTTGAAGAAAACCACAAACTAATTTTCTTTTTTTGAAGAACACCACAAACTAATTTTATTTTTTTGAAAAAAACAACAAACTAATTTTCTTTTTTTGAAGAAAACCACAAACTATTTTTCTTTATTTCAAGAAAACCACAAACTAATTTTCTTTTTTTGAAGAAAACCCTGGACTAATTTTCTATTTTTTAAGAAAACCACAAACTAATTTTTCTATTTTTGAAGAAAACCACAAACTAATTTTCTTTTATTGAAGAAAACCACAAACTAATTTTTCTATTTTTGAAGAAAATCACAAACTAATTTTCTTTTTTGAAGAAAACCACAAACAAATTTTTTTTTTTAAGAAAATCATAAATTTTTTTTTTTTTTTGTGAAGAAAACCACAAACTAATTTTCTTTTTTTGAAGAAAACCCAAACTAATTTTCGTTTTTTTGAAGAAAACCACAAACTAATTTTCTTATTTTTTGAAGATAACCACAAAGTAATTTGTTTTTTTGAAGAAAACCACAAACTAATTTTCTTTTTTTGAAGAAAACCACAAATTAATTTTCTTTTTTTGAAGAAAACCAAAAACTAATTTTCTTTTTTTTGAAGAAAACCACACACTAATTTTCTTTTTTTGAAGAAAACCACAAATTAATTTTCTTTTTTTGAAGAAAACCAAAAACAGATTTTCTTTTTTTGAAGAAAACCACAAACTAATTTTCTTTTTTTTGAAGAAAACCACACTAACTTTCTTTTTTTTGAAGAAAATCACAAACTAATTTTCTTTTTTGAAGAAAATCATAAACAATTTTTTTTTTTTAAGAAAATCATAAAAAATTTTCTTTTTTTGAAGAAAACCAGAAACTATTTTTTCTTTTTTTGAAGAAAACCACAAACTAATTTTCGTTTTTTTGAAGAAAACCACAAACTAATTTTCTTATTTTTTGAAGAAAACCACAAAATAATTTGTTTTTTTGAAGAAAACCACAAACTAATTTTTCTTTTGTTGAAGAAAACCACAAACAAAATTTTCTTTTTTTTGAAGAAAACCACAAACTAATTTTCTTTGTTTTGAAGAAAACCACAAAATAATTTTCTTTTTTTTGTATAAAACCACAAGCTATTTTTTTTTGAAGAAAATCACAAACTAATTTTATTTTTTTGAAGAAAAACAAAAACTAATTTTTTTTTTTTAAGAAAATCATATTTTTTTTTTCTTTTTTTGAAGAAAACCACATACTATTTTTTCTTTTTTTGAAGAAAACGACAAACTAATTTTCGTTTTTTTGAAGAAAAACACTAACTAATTTTCTTTTTTTTGAAGAAAACCACAAACTAATTTGTTTTTTTGATGAAAACCACAAACTAATATTTCTTTTGTTGAAGAAAACTGCAAACTAATTTTACTTTTTTTTGAAGAAAACCACAAACTAATTTTCGTTTTTTGAAGAAATTCACAAACTAATTTTTCTTTTTTTGAAGAAAACCAGAAACTAATTTTTCTTTTTTTGAAGAAAACCACAAACTAGTTTTCTATTTTTGAAGAAAACCACAAACTAATTTTTCTATTTTTGAAGAAAACCACAAACTATTTTTTCTATTTTTGTAGAAAACCACAAACTAATTTTCTTTTTTTGAAGAAAACCACAAACTAATTTTCTTTTTTTGAATAAAACCACAAACTATTTTTTTTTTTTGAAGAAAATCACAAACTAATTTTCTTTTTTGAAGAAAACCACAAACTAATTTTCTTTTTTGAAGAAAACCACAAACTAATTTTCTTTTTTTGAAGAAAACCATAAACTAATTTTCTTTTTTTGAAGAAAACCACAAACTAATTTTTGTTTTTTTAAGGAAATCATAATTTTTTTTTCTTTGTTTGAAGAAAACCACAAACTATTTTTATTTTTTTGAAGAAAACCACAAAGTAATTTTCGTTTTTTTGAAGAAAATCACAAACTAATTTTCGTTATTTTGAAGAAAACCACAAACTAATTTGTTTTTTTTTTAAGAAAATCCTAAATTTTTTTTCTTTTTTTGAAGAAAACCACAATCTATTTTTGTTTATTTCAAGAAAACCACAAACTAATTTTCTTTTTTTGGAGAAAACCCTAGACTAATTTTCTATTTATTAAGAAAACCACAAACTATTTTTTCTATTTTTGAAGAAAACCACAAACTAATTTTCTTTTTTTGAATAAAACCACAAACTAATTTTTTTTTTTAATAAAACCACAAACTAATTTTTCTTTTTTTGAAGAAAACCACAAACTAATTTCCTTTTTTTTGAATAAAACCACAAACTAAATTTTCTTTTTTTCAAGAAAACTACAAACTAATTATCTTTTTTTGAAGAAAACCACAAACTAATTTTTTTTTTGAAGAAAACCACAAACTATTTTTCTTTTTTTGAAGAAAACCAAAAACAAATTTTCGTTTTTTTGAAGAAAACCACAAACTAATTTTCTTTTTTTTTAAGAAAACCACAAAATAATTTGTTTTTTTGAAGAAAACCACAAACTAATTTTTCTTTTGTTGAAGAAAACCACAAACTAATTTTCTTTTTTTGAAGAAAACCACAAACTAATTTTCTTTTTTTGAAGAAAACCACAAACTAATTTTCTTTTATTTGAATAAAACCACAAAGTATTTTTTTTTTTTTTGAAGAAAACCACAAACTAATTATCTTTTTTGAAGAAAACCACAAACTAATTTTCTTTTTTTGAAGAAAACCACAAACTAATTTTCTTTTTTTGAATAAAACCACAAACTATTTTTTTTTTTGAAGAAAATCACAAACTAATTTTCTTTTTTGAAGAAAACCACAAACTAATTTTCTTTTTTGAAGAAAACCACAAACTAATTTTCTTTTTTTGAAGAAAACCATAAACTAATTTTCTTTTTTTGAAGAAAACCACAAACTAATTTTTGTTTTTTTAAGAAATCATAATTTTTTTTTCTTTGTTTGAAGAAAACCACAAACTATTTTTATTTTTTTTGAAGAAAACCACAAAGTAATTTTCGTTTTTTTGAAGAAAATCACAAACTAATTTTCTTTTTTTTGAAGAAAACCACAAACTAATTTTTTTTTTTTGAAGAAAACCAAAACTATTTTTCTTTTTTTGAAGAAAACCACAAACAAATTTTCGTTTTTTTGAAGAAAACCACAAACTAATTTTCTTTTTTTGAAGTAAACCACAAACTAATTTTCTTTTTTTTTAATAAAACCACAAACTATTTTTTCTTTTTTTGAAGAAAACCACAAACTA
This sequence comes from Luzula sylvatica, assembly GCA_946800325.1. Lineage (NCBI taxonomy): Eukaryota > Viridiplantae > Streptophyta > Magnoliopsida > Poales > Juncaceae > Luzula > Luzula sylvatica. Next base: position 70,210,780 of record OX326959.1, on the reverse strand, counting down.
ATTATGTTTTTTGAAGAAAACCACAAACTAATTTTTCTTTTGTTGAAGAAAACAACAAACTAATTTTCTTTTTTTGATGAAAACCACAAACTAATTTTATTTTTTTTGAAGAAAACCACAAACTAATTTTCTTTTTTTTGAATAAAACCACAAACTATTTTTTTTTTATTTTAAGAATACCACAAACTAATATGTTTTTATGAAGAAAACCACAAACTAATTTTCTTTTTTTGAAGAAAACCACAAACTAATTTTCTTTTTTTTGAAGAAAACCACAAACTAATTTGTTTTTTTTTTTAAGAAAATCCTAAGTTTTTTTTTCTTTTTTTGAAGAAAACCACAAACTATTTTTCTTTATTTCAAGAAAACCACAAACTAATTTTCTTTTTTTGAAGAAAACCCTACATTAATTTTCTATTTTTTCAGAAAACCAAAAACTAATTTTTCTATTTTTGAAGAAAACCACAAACTAATTTTCTTTTATTGACGAAAACCACAAACTAATTTTCTTTTTTTGAATAAAACCTCAAACTAATTTTTTTTTTTGAATAAAACCACAAACTAATTTTTCTTTTTTTGAAGAAAACCACAAACTAATTTCCTTTTTTTTGAATAAAACCACAAACTAAATTTTCTTTTTTTGAAGAAAACCACAAACTAATTATCTTTTTTGAAGAAAACCACAAACTAATTTTTTTTTTTTGAAGAAAACCAAAACTATTTTTCTTTTTTTGAAGAAAACCACAAACAAATTTTCGTTTTTTTGAAGAAAACAACAAACTAATTTTCTTTTTTTGAAGAAAACCACAAACTAATTTTCTTTTTTTGAATAAAACCATAAACTATTTTTTTGTTTGAAGAAAATCACAAACTAATTTTCTTTTTTGAAGAAAACCACAAACTAATTTTCTTTTTTGAAGAAAACCACAAACTAATTTTCTTTTTTTGAAGAAAACCACAAACTAATTTTCTTTTTTTGAAGAAAACCATAAACTAATTTTTGTTTTTTTAAGAAAATCATAATTTTTTTTTCTTTGTTTGAAGAAAACCACAAACTATTTTTATTTTTTTGAAGAAAACTACAAAGTAATTTTCGTTTTTTTGAAGAAAATCACAAACTAATTTTCTTTTTTTTGAAGAAAACCACAAACTAATTTGTTTTTTTTTTTAAGAAAATCCTAAATTTTTTTTCTTTTTTTGAAGAAAACCACAAACTATTTTTCTTTATTTCAAGAAAACCACAAACTAATTTTCTTTTTTTGGAGAAAACCCTAGACTAATTTTCTATTTTTTAAGAAAACCACAAACTAATTTTTCTATTTTTGAAGAAAACCACAAACTAATTTTCTTTTTTTGAATAAAACCACAAACTAATTTTTTTTTTTTATAAAACCAAAAACTAATTTTTCTTTTTTTGAAGAAAACCACAAACTAATTTCCTTTTTTTTGAATAAAACCACAAACTAAATTTTCTTTTTTTGAAGAAAACCACAAACTAATTATCTTTTTTGAAGAAAACCACAAACTAATTTTTTTTTTTGAAGAAAACCACAAACTATTTTTCTTTTTTTGAAGAAAACCAAAAACATATTTTCGTTTTTTTGAAGAAAACCACAAACTAATTTTCTTTTTTTTTAAGAAAACGACAAAATAATTTGTTTTTTTGAAGAAAACCACAAACTAATTTTTCTTTTGTTGAAGAAAACCACAAACTAATTTTCTTTTTTTGATGAAAACCACAAACTAATTTTCTTTTTTTGAAGAAAACCACAAACTAATTTTCTTTTTTTTGAATAAAACCACAAAGTATTTTTTTTTTTGAAGAAAACCACAAACTAATTATCTTTTTTGAAGAAAACCACAAACTAATTTTCTTTTTTTGAAGAAAACCACAAACTAATTTTCTTTTTTTGAATAAAACCACAAACTATTTTTTTTTTTGAAGAAAATCACAAACTAATTTTCTTTTTTGAAGAAAACCACAAACTAATTTTCTTTTTTGAAGAAAACCACAAACTAATTTTCTTTTTTTGAAGAAAACCATAAACTAATTTTCTTTTTTTGAAGAAAACCACAAACTAATTTTTGTTTTTTTAAGAAATCATAATTTTTTTTTCTTTGTTTGAAGAAAACCACAAACTATTTTTATTTTTTTTGAAGAAAACCACAAAGTAATTTTCGTTATTTTGAAGAAAATCACAAACTAATTTTCTTTTTTTTGAAGAAAACCACAAACTAATTTGTTTTTTTTTTTAAGAAAATCCTAAATTTTTTTTTCTTTTTTTGAAGAAAACCACAAACTATTTTTCTTTATTTCAAGAAAACCACAAACTAATTTTTCTTTTTTTGAAGAAAACCCTACACTAATTTTCTATTTTTTCAGAAAACCACAAACTAATTTTTCTATTTTTGAAGAAAACCACAAACTAATTTTCTTTTATTGACGAAAACCACAAACTAATTTTCTTTTTTTGAATAAAACCACAAACTAATTTTTTTTTTTGAATAAAACCACAAACTAATTTTTTTTTTTTGAAGAAAACCACAAACTAATTTCCTTTTTTTTGAATAAAACCACGAACTAAATTTTCTTTTTTTGAAGAAAACCACAAACTAATTATCTTTTTTGAAGAAAACCACAAACTAATTTTTTTTTTTTGAAGAAAACCAAAACTATTTTTCTTTTTTTGAAGAAAACCACAAACAAATTTTCGTTTTTTTGAAGAAAACCACAAACTAATTTTCTTTTTTTGAAGTAAACCACAAACTAATTTTCTTTTTTTTTAATAAAACCACAAACTATTTTTTCTTTTTTTGAAGAAAACCACAAACTAATTATGTTTTTTGAAGAAAACCACAAACTAATTTTTCTTTTGTTGAAGAAAACAACAAACTAATTTTCTTTTTTTGAAGAAAACCACAAACTAATTTTATTTTTTTTGAAGAAAACCACAAACTAATTTTCTTTTTTTTGAATAAAACCACAAACTATTTTTTTTTTATTTTAAGAATACCACAAACTAATATGTTTTTATGAAGAAAACCACAAACTAATTTTCTTTTTTTGAAGAAAACCACAAACTAATTTTCTTTTTTTTGAAGAAAACCACAAACTAATTTGTTTTTTTTTTTAAGAAAATCCTAAATTTTTTTTTCTTTTTTTGAAGAAAACCACAAACTATTTTTCTTTATTTCAAGAAAACCACAAACTAATTTTCTTTTTTTGAAGAAAATCCTACACTAATTTTCTATTTTTTCAGAAAACCAAAAACTAATTTTTCTATTTTTAAAGAAAACCACAAACTAATTTTCTTTTATTGACGAAAACCACAAACTAATTTTCTTTTTTTGAATAAAACCACAAACTAATTTTTTTTTTTGAATAAAACCACAAACTAATTTCCTTTTTTTTGAATAAAACCACAAACTAAATTTTCTTTTTTTGAAGAAAACCACAAACTAATTATCTTTTTTGAAGAAAACCACAAACTAATTTTTTTTTTTTGAAGAAAACCAAAACTATTTTTCTTTTTTTGAAGAAAACCACAAACAAATTTTCGTTTTTTTGAAGAAAACCACAAACTAATTTTCTTTTTTTGAAGAAAACCACAAACTAATTTTCTTTTTTTGAATAAAACCATGAACTATTTTTTTTTTTGAAGAAAATCACAAACTAATTTTCTTTTTTGAAGAAAACCACAAACTAATTTTCTTTTTTGAAGAAAACCACAAACTAATTTTCTTTTTTTGAAGAAAACCACAAACTAATTTTCTTTTTTTGAAGAAAACCATAAACTAATTTTTGTTTTTTTAAGAAAATCATAATTTTTTTTTCTTTGTTTGAAGAAAACCACAAACTATTTTTATTTTTTTGAAGAAAACCACAAAGTAATTTTCGTTTTTTTGAAGAAAATCACAAACTAATTTTCTTTTTTTTGAAGAAAACCACAAACTAATTTGTTTTTTTTTTTAAGAAAATCCTAAATTTTTTTTCTTTTTTTGAAGAAAACCACAAACTATTTTTCTTTATTTCAAGAAAACCACAAACTAATTTTCTTTTTTTGGAGAAAACCCTAGACTAATTTTCTATTTTTTAAGAAAACCACAAACTAATTTTTCTATTTTTGAAGAAAACCACAAACTAATTTTCTTTTTTTGAATAAAACCACAAACTAATTTTTTTTTTTTTTATAAAACCAAAAACTAATTTTTCTTTTTTTGAAGAAAACCACAAACTAATTTCCTTTTTTTTGAATAAAACCACAAACTAAATTTTCTTTTTTTGAAGAAAACCACAAACTAATTATCTTTTTTGAAGAAAACCACAAACTAATTTTTTTTTTTGAAGAAAACCACAAACTATTTTTCTTTTTTTGAAGAAAACCAAAAACATATTTTCGTTTTTTTGAAGAAAACCACAAACTAATTTTTTTTTTTTTTAAGAAAACGACAAAATAATTTGTTTTTTTGAAGAAAACCACAAACTAATTTTTCTTTTGTTGAAGAAAACCACAAACTAATTTTCTTTTTTTGAAGAAAACCACAAACTAATTTTCTTTTTTTGAAGAAAACCACAAACTAATTTTCTTTTTTTTGAATAAAACCACAAAGTATTTTTTTTTGTTGAAGAAAACCACAAACTAATTATCTTTTTTGAAGAAAACCACAAACTAATTTTCTTTTTTTGAAGAAAACCACAAACTAATTTTTTTTTTTTGAATAAAACCACAAACTATTTTTTTTTTTGAAGAAAATCACAAACTAATTTTCTTTTTTGAAGAAAACCACAAACTAATTTTCTTTTTTGAAGAAACCCACAAACTAATTTTCTTTTTTTGAAGAAAACAATAAACTAATTTTCTTTTTTTGAAGAAAACCACAAACTAATTTTTGTTTTTTGAAGAAAACCACAAACTAATTTTCTTTTTTTTGAAGAAAACCACAAAGTTATTTTCTTTTTTTTGAATAAAACCACAAACTATTTTTTCTTTTTTTGAAGAAGACCACAAACTAATTATCTTTTTTGAAGAAAACCACAAAGTAATTTTCTTTTTTTGAATAAAACCACAAACTAATTTTATTTTTTTTGAAGAAAACCACACACTAATTTTCTTTTTTTGAAGAAAACCACAAATTAATTTTCTTTTTTTGAAGAAAACCACAAACTAATTTTTTATTTTGAAGAAAACCACATACTTATTTTTGTTTTTTTAAGAAATCATAATTTTTTTTTCTTTGTTTGAAGAAAACCACAAACTATTTTTATTTTTTTGAAGAAAACCACAAAGTAATTTTCGTTTTTTTGAAGAAAATCACAAACTAATTTTCTTTTTTTTGAAGAAAACCACAAACTAATTTTCTTTTTTGAAGAAAACCACAAACTAATTTTCTTTTTTTGAAGAAAACCATAAACTAATTTTCTTTTTTTGAAGAAAACCACAAACTAATTTTTGTTTTTTTAAGAAATCATAATTTTTTTTTCTTTGTTTGAAGAAAACCACAAACTATTTTTATTTTTTTTGAAGAAAACCACAAAGTAATTTTCGTTTTTTTGAAGAAAATCACAAACTAATTTTCTTTTTTTTGAAGAAAACCACAAACTAATTTTTTTTTTTTGAAGAAAACCAAAACTATTTTTCTTTTTTTGAAGAAAACCACAAACAAATTTTCGTTTTTTTGAAGAAAACCACAAACTAATTTTCTTTTTTTGAAGTAAACCACAAACTAATTTTCTTTTTTTTTAATAAAACCACAAACTATTTTTTCTTTTTTTGAAGAAAACCACAAACTAATTATGTTTTTTGAAGAAAACCACAAACTAATTTTTCTTTTGTTGAAGAAAACAACAAACTAATTTTCTTTTTTTGATGAAAACCACAAACTAATTTTATTTTTTTTGAAGAAAACCACAAACTAATTTTCTTTTTTTTGAATAAAACCACAAACTATTTTTTTTTTATTTTAAGAATACCACAAACTAATATGTTTTTATGAAGAAAACCACAAACTAATTTTCTTTTTTTGAAGAAAACCACAAACTAATTTTCTTTTTTTTGAAGAAAACCACAAACTAATTTGTTTTTTTTTTTAAGAAAATCCTAAGTTTTTTTTTCTTTTTTTGAAGAAAACCACAAACTATTTTTCTTTATTTCAAGAAAACCACAAACTAATTTTCTTTTTTTGAAGAAAACCCTACATTAATTTTCTATTTTTTCAGAAAACCAAAAACTAATTTTTCTATTTTTGAAGAAAACCACAAACTAATTTTCTTTTATTGACGAAAACCACAAACTAATTTTCTTTTTTTGAATAAAACCTCAAACTAATTTTTTTTTTTGAATAAAACCACAAACTAATTTTTCTTTTTTTGAAGAAAACCACAAACTAATTTCCTTTTTTTTGAATAAAACCACAAACTAAATTTTCTTTTTTTGAAGAAAACCACAAACTAATTATCTTTTTTGAAGAAAACCACAAACTAATTTTTTTTTTTTGAAGAAAACCAAAACTATTTTTCTTTTTTTGAAGAAAACCACAAACAAATTTTCGTTTTTTTGAAGAAAACAACAAACTAATTTTCTTTTTTTGAAGAAAACCACAAACTAATTTTCTTTTTTTGAATAAAACCATAAACTATTTTTTTGTTTGAAGAAAATCACAAACTAATTTTCTTTTTTGAAGAAAACCACAAACTAATTTTCTTTTTTGAAGAAAACCACAAACTAATTTTCTTTTTTTGAAGAAAACCACAAACTAATTTTCTTTTTTTGAAGAAAACCATAAACTAATTTTTGTTTTTTTAAGAAAATCATAATTTTTTTTTCTTTGTTTGAAGAAAACCACAAACTATTTTTATTTTTTTGAAGAAAACTACAAAGTAATTTTCGTTTTTTTGAAGAAAATCACAAACTAATTTTCTTTTTTTTGAAGAAAACCACAAACTAATTTGTTTTTTTTTTTAAGAAAATCCTAAATTTTTTTTCTTTTTTTGAAGAAAACCACAAACTATTTTTCTTTATTTCAAGAAAACCACAAACTAATTTTCTTTTTTTGGAGAAAACCCTAGACTAATTTTCTATTTTTTAAGAAAACCACAAACTAATTTTTCTATTTTTGAAGAAAACCACAAACTAATTTTCTTTTTTTGAATAAAACCACAAACTAATTTTTTTTTTTTATAAAACCAAAAACTAATTTTTCTTTTTTTGAAGAAAACCACAAACTAATTTCCTTTTTTTTGAATAAAACCACAAACTAAATTTTCTTTTTTTGAAGAAAACCACAAACTAATTATCTTTTTTGAAGAAAACCACAAACTAATTTTTTTTTTTGAAGAAAACCACAAACTATTTTTCTTTTTTTGAAGAAAACCAAAAACATATTTTCGTTTTTTTGAAGAAAACCACAAACTAATTTTCTTTTTTTTTAAGAAAACGACAAAATAATTTGTTTTTTTGAAGAAAACCACAAACTAATTTTTCTTTTGTTGAAGAAAACCACAAACTAATTTTCTTTTTTTGATGAAAACCACAAACTAATTTTCTTTTTTTGAAGAAAACCACGAACTAATTTTCTTTTTTTTGAATAAAACCACAAAGTATTTTTTTTTTTGAAGAAAACCACAAACTAATTATCTTTTTTGAAGAAAACCACAAACTAATTTTCTTTTTTTGAAGAAAACCACAAACTAATTTTCTTTTTTTGAATAAAACCACAAACTATTTTTTTTTTTGAAGAAAATCACAAACTAATTTTCTTTTTTGAAGAAAACCACAAACTAATTTTCTTTTTTGAAGAAAACCACAAACTAATTTTCTTTTTTTGAAGAAAACCATAAACTAATTTTCTTTTTTTGAAGAAAACCACAAACTAATTTTTGTTTTTTTAAGAAATCATAATTTTTTTTTCTTTGTTTGAAGAAAACCACAAACTATTTTTATTTTTTTTGAAGAAAACCACAAAGTAATTTTCGTTATTTTGAAGAAAATCACAAACTAATTTTCTTTTTTTTGAAGAAAACCACAAACTAATTTGTTTTTTTTTTTAAGAAAATCCTAAATTTTTTTTTCTTTTTTTGAAGAAAACCACAAACTATTTTTCTTTATTTCAAGAAAACCACAAACTAATTTTTCTTTTTTTGAAGAAAACCCTACACTAATTTTCTATTTTTTCAGAAAACCACAAACTAATTTTTCTATTTTTGAAGAAAACCACAAACTAATTTTCTTTTATTGACGAAAACCACAAACTAATTTTCTTTTTTTGAATAAAACCACAAACTAATTTTTTTTTTTGAATAAAACCACAAACTAATTTTTTTTTTTTGAAGAAAACCACAAACTAATTTCCTTTTTTTTGAATAAAACCACGAACTAAATTTTCTTTTTTTGAAGAAAACCACAAACTAATTATCTTTTTTGAAGAAAACCACAAACTAATTTTTTTTTTTTGAAGAAAACCAAAACTATTTTTCTTTTTTTGAAGAAAACCACAAACAAATTTTCGTTTTTTTGAAGAAAACCACAAACTAATTTTCTTTTTTTGAAGTAAACCACAAACTAATTTTCTTTTTTTTTAATAAAACCACAAACTATTTTTTCTTTTTTTGAAGAAAACCACAAACTAATTATGTTTTTTGAAGAAAACCACAAACTAATTTTTCTTTTGTTGAAGAAAACAACAAACTAATTTTCTTTTTTTGAAGAAAACCACAAACTAATTTTATTTTTTTTGAAGAAAACCACAAACTAATTTTCTTTTTTTTGAATAAAACCACAAACTATTTTTTTTTTATTTTAAGAATACCACAAACTAATATGTTTTTATGAAGAAAACCACAAACTAATTTTCTTTTTTTGAAGAAAACCACAAACTAATTTTCTTTTTTTTGAAGAAAACCACAAACTAATTTGTTTTTTTTTTTAAGAAAATCCTAAATTTTTTTTTCTTTTTTTGAAGAAAACCACAAACTATTTTTCTTTATTTCAAGAAAACCACAAACTAATTTTCTTTTTTTGAAGAAAACCCTACACTAATTTTCTATTTTTTCAGAAAACCAAAAACTAATTTTTCTATTTTTAAAGAAAACCACAAACTAATTTTCTTTTATTGACGAAAACCACAAACTAATTTTCTTTTTTTGAATAAAACCACAAACTAATTTTTTTTTTTGAATAAAACCACAAACTAATTTCCTTTTTTTTGAATAAAACCACAAACTAAATTTTCTTTTTTTGAAGAAAACCACAAACTAATTATCTTTTTTGAAGAAAACCACAAACTAATTTTTTTTTTTTGAAGAAAACCAAAACTATTTTTCTTTTTTTGAAGAAAACCACAAACAAATTTTCGTTTTTTTGAAGAAAACCACAAACTAATTTTCTTTTTTTGAAGAAAACCACAAACTAATTTTCTTTTTTTGAATAAAACCATGAACTATTTTTTTTTTTGAAGAAAATCACAAACTAATTTTCTTTTTTGAAGAAAACCACAAACTAATTTTCTTTTTTGAAGAAAACCACAAACTAATTTTCTTTTTTTGAAGAAAACCACAAACTAATTTTCTTTTTTTGAAGAAAACCATAAACTAATTTTTGTTTTTTTAAGAAAATCATAATTTTTTTTTCTTTGTTTGAAGAAAACCACAAACTATTTTTATTTTTTTGAAGAAAACCACAAAGTAATTTTCGTTTTTTTGAAGAAAATCACAAACTAATTTTCTTTTTTTTGAAGAAAACCACAAACTAATTTGTTTTTTTTTTTAAGAAAATCCTAAATTTTTTTTCTTTTTTTGAAGAAAACCACAAACTATTTTTCTTTATTTCAAGAAAACCACAAACTAATTTTCTTTTTTTGGAGAAAACCCTAGACTAATTTTCTATTTTTTAAGAAAACCACAAACTAATTTTTCTATTTTTGAAGAAAACCACAAACTAATTTTCTTTTTTTGAATAAAACCACAAACTAATTTTTTTTTTTTTTATAAAACCAAAAACTAATTTTTCTTTTTTTGAAGAAAACCACAAACTAATTTCCTTTTTTTTGAATAAAACCACAAACTAAATTTTCTTTTTTTGAAGAAAACCACAAACTAATTATCTTTTTTGAAGAAAACCACAAACTAATTTTTTTTTTTGAAGAAAACCACAAACTATTTTTCTTTTTTTGAAGAAAACCAAAAACATATTTTCGTTTTTTTGAAGAAAACCACAAACTAATTTTTTTTTTTTTTAAGAAAACGACAAAATAATTTGTTTTTTTGAAGAAAACCACAAACTAATTTTTCTTTTGTTGAAGAAAACCACAAACTAATTTTCTTTTTTTGAAGAAAACCACAAACTAATTTTCTTTTTTTGAAGAAAACCACAAACTAATTTTCTTTTTTTTGAATAAAACCACAAAGTATTTTTTTTTGTTGAAGAAAACCACAAACTAATTATCTTTTTTGAAGAAAACCACAAACTAATTTTCTTTTTTTGAAGAAAACCACAAACTAATTTTTTTTTTTTGAATAAAACCACAAACTATTTTTTTTTTTGAAGAAAATCACAAACTAATTTTCTTTTTTGAAGAAAACCACAAACTAATTTTCTTTTTTGAAGAAACCCACAAACTAATTTTCTTTTTTTGAAGAAAACAATAAACTAATTTTCTTTTTTTGAAGAAAACCACAAACTAATTTTTGTTTTTTGAAGAAAACCACAAACTAATTTTCTTTTTTTTGAAGAAAACCACAAAGTTATTTTCTTTTTTTTGAATAAAACCACAAACTATTTTTTCTTTTTTTGAAGAAGACCACAAACTAATTATCTTTTTTGAAGAAAACCACAAAGTAATTTTCTTTTTTTGAATAAAACCACAAACTAATTTTATTTTTTTTGAAGAAAACCACACACTAATTTTCTTTTTTTGAAGAAAACCACAAATTAATTTTCTTTTTTTGAAGAAAACCACAAACTAATTTTTTATTTTGAAGAAAACCACATACTTATTTTTGTTTTTTTAAGAAATCATAATTTTTTTTTCTTTGTTTGAAGAAAACCACAAACTATTTTTATTTTTTTGAAGAAAACCACAAAGTAATTTTCGTTTTTTTGAAGAAAATCACAAACTAATTTTCTTTTTTTTGAAGAAAACCACAAACTAATTTGTTTTTTTTTTTAAGAAAATCCTAAATTTTTTTTCTTTTTTTGAAGAAAACCACAAACTATTTTTCTTTATTTCAAGAAAACCACAAACTAATTTTCTTTTTTTGGAGAAAACCCTAGACTAATTTTCTATTTTTTAAGAAAACCACAAACTAATTTTTCTATTTTTGAAGAAAACCACAAACTAATTTTCTTTTTTTGAATAAAACCACAAACTAATTTTTTTTTTTTTTATAAAACCAAAAACTAATTTTTCTTTTTTTGAAGAAAACCACAAACTAATTTCCTTTTTTTTGAATAAAACCACAAACTAAATTTTCTTTTTTTGAAGAAAACCACAAACTAATTATCTTTTTTGAAGAAAACCACAAACTAATTTTTTTTTTTGAAGAAAACCACAAACTATTTTTCTTTTTTTGAAGAAAACCAAAAACATATTTTCGTTTTTTTGAAGAAAACCACAAACTAATTTTCTTTTTTTTTAAGAAAACGACAAAATAATTTGTTTTTTTGAAGAAAACCACAAACTAATTTTTCTTTTGTTGAAGAAAACCACAAACTAATTTTCTTTTTTTGAAGAAAACCACAAACTAATTTTTTTTTTTTTTATAAAACCAAAAACTAATTTTTCTTTTTTTGAAGAAAACCACAAACTAATTTCCTTTTTTTTGAATAAAACCACAAACTAAATTTTCTTTTTTTGAAGAAAACCACAAACTAATTATCTTTTTTGAAGAAAACCACAAACTAATTTTTTTTTTTGAAGAAAACCACAAACTATTTTTCTTTTTTTGAAGAAAACCAAAAACATATTTTCGTTTTTTTGAAGAAAACCACAAACTAATTTTCTTTTTTTTTAAGAAAACGACAAAATAATTTGTTTTTTTGAAGAAAACCACAAACTAATTTTTCTTTTGTTGAAGAAAACCACAAACTAATTTTCTTTTTTTGAAGAAAACCACAAACTAATTTTCTTTTTTTGAAGAAAACCACAAACTAATTTTCTTTTTTTTGAATAAAACCACAAAGTATTTTTTTTTTTGAAGAAAACCACAAACTAATTATCTTTTTTGAAGAAAACCACAAACTAATTTTCTTTTTTTGAAGAAAACCACAAACTAATTTTTTTTTTTTGAATAAAACCACAAACTATTTTTTTTTTTGAAGAAAATCACAAACTAATTTTCTTTTTTGAAGAAAACCACAAACAAATTTTCTTTTTTGAAGAAACCCACAAACTAATTTTCTTTTTTTGAAGAAAACCATAAACTAATTTTCTTTTTTTGAAGAAAACCACAAACTAATTTTTGTTTTTTGAAGAAAACCACAAACTAATTTTCTTTTTTTTGAAGAAAACCACAAAGTTATTTTCTTTTTTTTGAATAAAACCACAAACTATTTTTTCTTTTTTTGAAGAAGACCACAAACTAATTATCTTTTTTGAAGAAAACCACAAAGTAATTTTCTTTTTTTGAATAAAACCACAAACTAATTTTATTTTTTTTGAAGAAAACCACACACTAATTTTCTTATTTTGAAGAAAACCACAAATTAATTTTCTTTTTTTGAAGAAAACCACAAACTAATTTTCTTTTTTTGAAGAAAACCACAAACTAATTTTCTTTTTTTGAAGAAAACCACACACTAATTTTCTTTTTTTGAAGAAAACCACAAAGTTATTTTATTTTTTTTGAAGAAAACCACAAACTAATTTTCTTTGTCTTGAAGAAAACCACAAAATAATTTTCTTTCTTTTGTATAAAACCACAAGCTATTTTTTTTTTGAAGAAAATCACAAACTAATTTTATTTTTTTGAAGAAAAACAAAAACTAATTTTTTTTTTTGAAGAAAACCACAAACTATTTTTCTTTTTTTGAAGAAAACCACAAACTAATTTTCGTTTTTTGAAGAAATTCACAAACTAATTTATCTTTTTTTGAAGAAAACCAGAAACTAATTTTTCTTTTTTTGAAGAAAACCACAAACTAGTTTTCTATTTTTGAAGAAAACCACAAACTAATTTTTCTATTTTTGAAGAAAACCACAAACTATTTTTTCTATTTTTGTAGAAAACCACAAACTAATTTTCTCTTTTTGAAGAAAACCACAAACTAATTTTCTTTTTTTGAAGAAAACCACAAACTAATTTTTGTTTTTTTAAGAAAATCATAATTTTTTTTTCTTTGTTTGAAGAAAACCACAAACTATTTTTATTTTTTTGAAGAAAACCACAAAGTAATTTTCGTTTTTTTGAAGAAAATCACAAACTAATTTTATTTTTTTTGAAGAAAACCACAAACTAATTTGTTTTTTTTTTTAAGAAAATCCTAAATTTTTTTTCTTTTTTTGAAGAAAACCACAAACTATTTTTCTTTATTTCAAGAAAACCACAAACTAATTTTCTTTTTTTGGAGAAAACCCTAGACTAATTTTCTATTTTTTAAGAAAACCACAAACTAATTTTTCTATTTTTGAAGAAAACCACAAACTAATTTTCTTTTTTTGAATAAAACCACAAACTAATTTTTTTTTTTGAATAAAACCACAAACTAATTTTTCTTTTTTTGAAGGAAACCACAAACTAATTTCCTTTTTTTTGAATAAAACCACAAACTAAATTTTCTTTTTTTGAAGAAAACCACAAACTAATTATCTTTTTTGAAGAAAACCACAAACTAATTTTTTTTTTTTGAAGAAAACCAAAACTATTTTTCTTTTTTTGAAGAAAACCACAAACAAATTTTCGTTTTTTTGAAGAAAACCACAAACTAATTTTCTTTTTTTGAAGAAAACCACAAACTAATTTTCTTTTTTTGAATAAAACCATAAACTATTTTTTTTTTTGAAGAAAATCACAAACTAATTTTCTTTTTTGAAGAAAACCACAAACTAATTTTCTTTTTTGAAGAAAACCACAAACTAATTTTCTTTTTTTGAAGAAAACCACAAACTAATTTTCTTTTTTTGAAGAAAACCATAAACTAATTTTTGTTTTTTTAAGAAAATCATAATTTTTTTTTCTTTGTTTGAAGAAAACCACAAACTATTTTTATTTTTTTGAAGAAAACCACAAAGTAATTTTCGTTTTTTTGAAGAAAATCACAAACTAATTTTCTTTTTTTTGAAGAAAACCACAAACTAATTTGTTTTTTTTTTTAAGAAAATCCTAAATTTTTTTTCTTTTTTTGAAGAAAACCACAAACTATTTTTCTTTATTTCAAGAAAACCACAAACTAATTTTCTTTTTTTGGAGAAAACCCTAGACTAATTTTCTATTTTTTAAGAAAACCACAAACTAATTTTTCTATTTTTGAAGAAAAACAAAAACTAATTTTTTTTTTTGAAGAAAACCACAAACTATTTTTCTTTTTTTGAAGAAAACCACAAACTAATTTTCGTTTTTTGAAGAAATTCACAAACTAATTTATCTTTTTTTGAAGAAAACCAGAAACTAATTTTTCTTTTTTTGAAGAAAACCACAAACTAGTTTTCTATTTTTGAAGAAAACCACAAACTAATTTTTCTATTTTTGAAGAAAACCACAAACTATTTTTTCTATTTTTGTAGAAAACCACAAACTAATTTTCTCTTTTTGAAGAAAACCACAAACTAATTTTCTTTTTTTGAAGAAAACCACAAACTAATTTTTGTTTTTTTAAGAAAATCATAATTTTTTTTTCTTTGTTTGAAGAAAACCACAAACTATTTTTATTTTTTTGAAGAAAACCACAAAGTAATTTTCGTTTTTTTGAAGAAAATCACAAACTAATTTTATTTTTTTTGAAGAAAACCACAAACTAATTTGTTTTTTTTTTTAAGAAAATCCTAAATTTTTTTTCTTTTTTTGAAGAAAACCACAAACTATTTTTCTTTATTTCAAGAAAACCACAAACTAATTTTCTTTTTTTGGAGAAAACCCTAGACTAATTTTCTATTTTTTAAGAAAACCACAAACTAATTTTTCTATTTTTGAAGAAAACCACAAACTAATTTTCTTTTTTTGAATAAAACCACAAACTAATTTTTTTTTTTGAATAAAACCACAAACTAATTTTTCTTTTTTTGAAGGAAACCACAAACTAATTTCCTTTTTTTTGAATAAAACCACAAACTAAATTTTCTTTTTTTGAAGAAAACCACAAACTAATTATCTTTTTTGAAGAAAACCACAAACTAATTTTTTTTTTTGAAGAAAACCACAAACTATTTTTCTTTTTTTGAAGAAAACCAAAAACTAATTTTTGTTTTTTTGAAGAAAACCCCAAACTAATTTTTTTTTTTTTTAAGAAATCCACAAACTAATTTGTTTTTTGGAAGAAAACCACAAACTAATTTTCGTTTTTTGAAGAAATTCACAAACTAATTTTTTCATTTTTTGAAGAAAACCAGAAACTAATTTTTCTTTTTTTGAACACAACCACAGACTAATTTTCAATTTTTTAAGAAAACCACAAACTAATTAGAAAACCACAAACTAATTTTTTTTTTTTAAGAATACCACAAACTAATATGTTTTTTTGAAGAAAACCACAAACTAATTTTTCTTTTGTTGAAGAAAACCATAAACTAATTTTCTTTTTTTGAAGAAAACCACAAACTAATTTTCTTTTTTTTGAAGAAAACCACAAAGTTATTTTCTTTTTTTTGAATAAAACCACAAACTATTTTTTCTTTTTTTGAAGAAGACCACAAACTAATTATCTTTTTTGAAGAAAACCACAAAGTAATTTTCATTTTTTGAAGAAAACCACAAACTAATTTTCTTTTTTTGAAGAAACCACAAACTAATTATTTTTTTTTGAATAAAACCACAAACTATTATTTTTTTGAAGAAAATCACAAACTAATTTTCTTTTTTGAAGAAAACCACAAACAAATTTTTTTTTTTAAGAAAATCATAAATTTTTTTTTTTTTTTTTGAAGAAAACCACAAACTAATTTTCTTTTTTTGAAGAAAACCACAAACTAATTTTCGTTTTTTTGAAGAAAACCACAAACTAATTTTCTTTTTTTGAAGAAAACCACAAACTAATTTTATTTTTTTGAAAAAAACCACAAACTAATTTTCTTTTTTTGAAGAAAACCACAAACTATTTTTCTTTATTTCAAGAAAACCACAAACTAATTTTCTTTTTTTGAAGAAAACCCTAGACTAATTTTCTATTTTTTAAGAAAACCACAAACTAATTTTTCTATTTTTGAAGAAAACCACAAACTAATTTTCTTTTATTGAAGAAAACCACAAACTAATTTTCTTTTTTTGAATAAAACCACAAACTAATTTTTTTTTTTTTTAAGAAATCCACAAACTAATTTGTTTTTTGGAAGAAAACCACAAACTAATTTTCGTTTTTTGAAGAAATTCACAAACTAATTTTTCATTTTTTGAAGAAAACCAGAAACTAATTTCTTTTTTTGAAGACAACCACAGACTAATTTTCAATTTTTTAAGAAAACCACAAACTAATTTTTCTATTTTTGAAGAAAACCACAAACTATTTTTTCTATTTTTGTAGAAAACCACAAACTAATTTTCTTTTTTTGAAGAAAACCACAAACTAATTTTCTTTTTTTGAATAAAACCACAAACTATTTTTTTTTTTGAAGAAAATCACAAACTAATTTTCTTTTTTGAAGAAAACCACAAACTAATTTTCTTTTTTGAAGAAAACCACAAACTAATTTTCTTTTTTTGAAGAAAACCACAAACTAATTTTCTTTTTTTGAAGAAAACCACAAACTAATTTTTGTTTTTTTAAGAAAATCATAATTTTTTTTTCTTTGTTTGAAGAAAACCACAAACTATTTTTATTTTTTTGAAGAAAACCACAAAGTAATTTTCGTTTTTTTTGAAGAAAATCACAAACTAATTTTCGTTTTTTTGAAGAAAACCACAGACTAATTTGTTTTTTTTTTTAAGAAAATCCTAAGTTTTTTTTCTTTTTTTGAAGAAAACCACAAACTATTTTTCTTTATTTCAAGAAAACCACAAACTAATTTTCTTTTTTTGGAGAAAACCCTAGACTAATTTTCTATTTTTTAAGAAAACCACAAACTAATTTTTCTATTTTTGAAGAAAACCACAAACTAATTTTCTTTTTTTGAATAAAACCACAAACTAATTTTTTTTTTTAATAAAACCACAAACTAATTTTTCTTTTTTTGAAGAAAACCACAAACTAATTTCCTTTTTTTTGAATAAAACCACAAACTAAATTTTCTTTTTTTCAAGAAAACTACAAACTAATTATCTTTTTTTGAAGAAAACCACAAACTAATTTTTTTTTTGAAGAAAACCACAAACTATTTTTCTTTTTTTGAAGAAAACCAAAAACAAATTTTCGTTTTTTTGAAGAAAACCACAAACTAATTTTCTTTTTTTTTTAAGAAAACCACAAAATAATATGTTTTTTTGAAGAAAACCACAAACTAATTTTTCTTTTGTTGAAGAAAACCACAAACTAATTTTCTTTTTTTGAAGAAAACCACAAACTAATTTTCTTTTTTTGAAGAAAACCACAAATTAATTTTCTTTTATTTGAATAAAACCACAAAGTATTTTTTTTTTTTAAAGAAAACCACAAACTAATTATCTTTTTTGAAGAAAACCACAAACTAATTTTCTTTTTTTGAAGAAAACCACAAACTAATTTTCTTTTTTTGAATAAAACCACAAACTATTTTTTTTTTTGAAGAAAATCACAAACTAATTTTCTTTTTTGAAGAAAACCACAAACTAATTTTCTTTTTTGAAGAAAACCACAAACTAATTTTCTTTTTTTGAAGAAAACCATAAACTAATTTTCTTTTTTTGAAGAAAACCACAAACTAATTTTTGTTTTTTTAAGAAATCATAATTTTTTTTTCTTTGTTTGAAGAAAACCACAAACTATTTTTATTTTTTTTGAAGAAAACCACAAAGTAATTTTCGTTTTTTTGAAGAAAATCACAAACTAATTTTCTTTTTTTTGAAGAAAACCACAAACTAATTTGTTTTTTTTTTTTAAGAAAATCCTAAATTTTTTTTTCTTTTTTTGAAGAAAACCACAAACTATTTTTCTTTATTTCAAGAAAACCACAAACTAATTTTCTTTTTTTGAAGAAAACCCTACACTAATTTTCTATTTTTTCAGAAAACCACAAACTAATTTTTCTATTTTTGAAGAAAACCACAAACTAATTTTCTTTTATTGACGAAAACCACAAACTAATTTTTCTTTTTTTGAATAAAACCACGAACTAATTTTTTTTTTTGAATAAAACCACAAACTAATTTTTCTTTTTTTGAAGAAAACCACAAACTAATTTCCTTTTTTTTGAATAAAACCACAAACTAAATTTTCTTTTTTTGAAGAAAACCACAAACTATTATCTTTTTTGAAGAAAACCACAAACTAATTTTTTTTTTTGAAGAAAACCAAAACTATTTTTCTTTTTTTGAAGAAAACCACAAACAAATTTTCGTTTTTTTGAAGAAAACCACAAACTAATTTTCTTTTTTTGAAGTAAACCACAAACTAATTTTCTTTTTTTTTAATAAAACCACAAACTATTTTTTCTTTTTTTGAAGAAAACCACAAACTAATTATCTTTTTTGAAGAAAACCACAAACTAATTTTTCTTTTGTTGAAGAAAACAACAAACTAATTTTCTTTTTTTGAAGAAAACCACAAACTAATTTTCTTTTTTTTGAAGAAAACCACAAACTAATTTTCTTTTTTTTGAATAAAACCACAAACTATTTTTTTTTTTTTTTAAGAATACCACAAACTAATATGTTTTTATGAAGAAAACCACAAACTAATTTTCTTTTTTTGAAGAAAACCACAAACTAATTTTCTTTTTTTTGAAGAAAACCACAAACTAATTTGTTTTTTTTTTTAAGAAAATCCTAAATTTTTTTTTCTTTTTTTGAAGAAAACCACAAACTATTTTTCTTTATTTCAAGAAAACCACAAACTAATTTTCTTTTTTTGAAGAAAACCCTACACTAATTTTCTATTTTTTCAGAAAACCACAAACTAATTTTTCTATTTTTGAAGAAAACCACAAAGTAATTTTCTTTTATTGACGAAAACCACAAACTAATTTTCTTTTTTTGAATAAAACCACAAACTAATTTTTTTTTTTGAATAAAACCACAAACTAATTTTTCTTTTGTTGAAGAAAACCACAAACTAATTATCTTTTTTTGAAGAAAACCACAAACTAAGTTTCTTTTTTTTGAAGAAAACCACAAACTAATTTTGTTTTTTTTGAATAAAACCACAAATTATTTTTTCTTTTTTTGAAGAAAACCGCAAACTAATTATCTTTTTTGAAGAAAACAACAAACTAATTTTTCTTTTGTTGAAGAAAACCACAAACTAATTTTATTTTTTTGAAGAAAACCACAAACTAATTTTCTTTTTTTGAAGAAAACCACAAACTAATTTTATTTTTTTGAAAAAAACCACAAACTAATTTTCTTTTTTTGAAGAAAACCACAAACTATTTTTCTTTATTTCAAGAAAACCACAAACTAATTTTCTTTTTTTGAAGAAAACCCTAGACTAATTTTCTATTTTTTAAGAAAACCACAAACTAATTTTTCTATTTTTGAAGAAAACAACAAACTAATTTTCTTTTATTGAAGAAAACCACAAACAAATTTTCTTTTTTTGAATAAAACCACAAACTAATTTTTTTTTTTTTAAGAAATCCACAAACTAATTTGTTTTTTGGAAGAAAACCACAAACTAATTTTCGTTTTTTGAAGAAATTCACAAACTAATTTTTCATTTTTTGAAGAAAACCAGAAACTAATTTTTCTTTTTTTGAAGACAACCACAGACTAATTTTCAATTTTTTAAGAAAACCACAAACTAATTAGAAAACCACAAACTAATTTTTTTTTTTTTAAGAATACCACAAACTAATATGTTTTTTTGAAGAAAACCACAAACTAATTTTTCTTTTGTTGAAGAAAACCATAAACTAATTTTCTTTTTTTGAAGAAAACCACAAACTAATTTTCTTTTTTTTGAAGAAAACCACAAAGTTATTTTCTTTTTTTTGAATAAAACCACAAACAAATTTTTTCTTTTTTTGAAGAAGACCACAAACTAATTATCTTTTTTGAAGAAAACCACAAAGTAATTTTCATTTTTTGAAGAAAACCACAAACTAATTTTCTTTTTTTGAAGAAAACCACAAACTAATTTTCTTTTTTTGAATAAAACCACAAACTATTATTTTTTTGAAGAAAATCACAAACTAATTTTCTTTTTTGAAGAAAACCACAAACAAA
Source organism: Luzula sylvatica (assembly GCA_946800325.1). Lineage (NCBI taxonomy): Eukaryota > Viridiplantae > Streptophyta > Magnoliopsida > Poales > Juncaceae > Luzula > Luzula sylvatica. The sequence goes on along the minus strand of OX326959.1, from coordinate 70,190,343 downwards.
TTTTTTTTTTTAAGAAAATCATAAATTTTTATTTTTTTTTGTGAAGAAAACCACAAACTAATTTTCTTTTTTTGAAGAAAACCACAAACTAATTTTCGTTTTTTTGAAGAAAACCACAAACTAATTTTCTTATTTTTTGAAGAAAACCACAAAGTAATTTGTTTTTTTGAAGAAAACCACAAACTAATTTTCTTTTTTTGAAGAAAACCACAAATTAATTTTCTTTTTTTGAAGAAAACCAAAAACTAATTTTCTTTTTTTTGAAGAAAACTACACACTAATTTTCTTTTTTTGAAGAAAACCACAAATTAATTTTCTTTTTTTTGAAGAAAACCAAAAACAGATTTTCTTTTTTTGAAGAAAACCACACACTAATTTTCTTTTTTTTGAAGAAAACCACACTAATTTTCTTTTTTTTGAAGAAAATCACAAACTAATTTTCTTTTTTGAAGAAAGCCATAAACAATTTTTTTTTTTAAGAAAATCATAAAAAATTTTCTTTTTTTGAAGAAAACCACAAACTATTTTTCTTTTTTTGAAGAAAACCACAAACTAATTTTCGTTTTTTTGAAGAAAACCACAAACTAATTTTCTTATTTTTTGAAGAAAACCACAAAGTAATTTGTTTTTTTGAAGAAAACCACAAACTAATTTTTCTTTTGTTGAAGAAAACCACAAACAAAATTTTCTTTTTTTTGATGAAAACCACAAACTAATTTTCTTTGTTTTGAAGAAAACCACAAAATAATTTTCTTTTTTTTGTATAAAACCACAAGCTATTTTTTTTTTTGAAGAAAATCACAAACTAATTTTATTTTTTTGAAGAAAAACAAAAACTAATTTTTTTTTTTAAGAAAATCATATTTTTTTTTTCTTTTTTTGAAGAAAACCACAAACTATTTTTTCTTTTTTTGAAGAAAACGACAAACTAATTTTCGTTTTTTTGAAGAAAAACACTAACTAATTTTCTTTTTTTTGAAGAAAACCACAAACTAATTTGTTTTTTTGATGAAAACCACAAACTAATCTTTCTTTTGTTGAAGAAAACTGCAAACTAATTTTACTTTTTTTTGAAGAAAACCACAAACTAATTTTCGTTTTTTGAAGAAATTCACAAACTAATTTTTCTTTTTTTGAAGAAAACCAGAAACTAATTTTTCTTTTTTTGAAGAAAACCACAAACTAGTTTTCTATTTTTGAAGAAAACCACAAACTATTTTTTCTATTTTTGAAGAAAACCACAAACTATTTTTTCTATTTTTGTAGAAAACCACAAACTAATTTTCTTTTTTTGAAGAAAACCACAAACTAATTTTCTTTTTTTGAATAAAACCACAAACTATTTTTTTTTTTGAAGAAAATCACAAACTAATTTTCTTTTTTGAAGAAAACCACAAACTAATTTTCTTTTTTGAAGAAAACCACAAACTAATTTTCTTTTTTTGAAGAAAACCACAAACTAATTTTCTTTTCTTGAAGAAAACCACAAACTAATTTTTGTTTTTTTAAGAAAATCATAATTTTTTTTCTTTGTTTGAAGAAAACCACAAACTATTTTTATTTTTTTGAAGAAAACCACAAAGTAATTTTCGTTTTTTTGAAGAAAATCACAAACTAATTTTCGTTTTTTTTAAGAAAACCACAAACTAATTTGTTTTTTTTTTTAAGAAAATCCTAAATTTTTTTTCTTTTTTTGAAGAAAACCACAAACTATTTTTCTTTATTTCAAGAAAACCACAAACTAATTTTCTTTTTTTGGAGAAAACCCTAGACTAATTTTCTATTTTTTAAGAAAACCACAAACTAATTTTTCTATTTTTGAAGAAAACCACAAACTAATTTTCTTTTTTTGAATAAAACCACAAACTAATTTTTTTTTTTAATAAAACCACAAACTAATTTTTCTTTTTTTGAAGAAAACCACAAACTAATTTCCTTTTTTTTGAATAAAACCACAAACTAAATTATCTTTTTTTCAAGAAAACTACAAACTAATTATCTTTTTTTGAAGAAAACCACAAACTAATTTTTTTTTTGAAGAAAACCACAAACTATTTTTCTTTTTTTGAAGAAAACCAAAAACAAATTTTCGTTTTTTTGAAGAAAACCACAAACTAATTTTCTTTTTTTTTAAGAAAACCACAAAATAATTTGTTTTTTTGAAGAAAACCACAAACTAATTTTTCTTTTGTTGAAGAAAACCACAAACTAATTTTCTTTTTTTGAAGAAAACCACAAACTAATTTTCTTTTTTTGAAGAAAACCACAAACTAATTTTCTTTTATTTGAATAAAACCACAAAGTATTTTTTTTTTTTTAAGAAAACCACAAACTAATTATCTTTTTTGAAGAAAACCACAAACTAATTTTCTTTTTTTGAAGAAAACCAAAAACTAATTTTCTTTTTTTGAATAAAACCACAAACTATTTTTTTTTTTTGAAGAAAATCACAAACTAATTTTCTTTTTTGAAGAAAACCACAAACTAATTTTCTTTTTTGAAGAAAACCACAAACTAATTTTCTTTTTTTGAAGAAAACCATAAACTAATTTTCTTTTTTTGAAGAAAACCACAAACTAATTTTTGTTTGTTTAAGAAATCATAATTTTTTTTTCTTTGTTTGAAGAAAACCACAAACTATTTTTATTTTTTTTGAAGAAAACCACAAAGTAATTTTCGTTTTTTTGAAGAAAATCACAAACTAATTTTCTTTTTTTTGAAGAAAACCACAAACTAATTTGTTTTTTTTTTTAAGAAAATCCTAAATTTTTTTTTCTTTTTTTGAAGAAAACGACAAACTATTTTTCTTTATTTCAAGAAAACCACAAACTAATTTTCTTTTTTTGAAGAAAACCCTACACTAATTTTCTATTTTTTCAGAAAACCACAAACTAATTTTTCTATTTTTGAAGAAAACCACAAACTAATTTTCTTTTATTGACGAAAACCACAAACTAATTTTCTTTTTTTGAATAAAACCACAAACTAATTTTTTTTTTTGAATAAAACCACAAACTAATTTTTCTTTTTTTGAAGAAAACCACAAACTAATTTCCTTTTTTTTTGAATAAAACCACAAACTAAATTTTCTTTTTTTGAAGAAAACCACAAACTAATTATCTTTTTTGAAGAAAACAACAAACTAATTTTTTTTTTTTGAAGAAAACCAAAACTATTTTTCTTTTTTTGAAGAAAACCACAAACAAATTTTCGTTTTTTTGAAGAAAACCACAAACTAATTTTCTTTTTTTGAAGTAAACCACAAACTAATTTTCTTTTTTTTTAATAAAACCACAAACTATTTTTTCTTTTTTTGAAGAAAACCACAAACTAATTATGTTTTTTGAAGAAAACCACAAACTAATTTTTCTTTTGTTGAAGAAAACAACAAACTAATTTTCTTTTTTTGAAGAAAACCACAAACTAATTTTCTTTTTTTTGAAGAAAACCACAAACTAATTTTCTTTTTTTTGAATAAAACCACAAACTATTTTTTTTTTTTTTTAAGAATACCACAAACTAATATGTTTTTATGAAGAAAACCACAAACTAATTTTCTTTTTTTGAAGAAAACCACAAACTAATTTTCTTTTTTTTGAAGAAAACCAAAAACTAATTTGTTTTTTTTTTTAAGAAAATCCTAAATTTTTTTTTCTTTTTTTGAAGAAAACCACAAACTATTTTTCTTTATTTCAAGAAAACCACAAACTAATTTTCTTTTTTTGAAGAAAACCCTACACTAATTTTCTATTTTTTCAGAAAACCACAAACTAATTTTTCTATTTTTGAAGAAAACCACAAACTAATTTTCTTTTATTGACGAAAACCACAAACTAATTTTCTTTTTTTGAATAAAACCTCAAACTAATTTTTTTTTTTGAATAAAACCACAAACTAATTTTTCTTTTTTTGAAGAAAACCACAAACTAATTTCCTTTTTTTTGAATAAAACCACAAACTAAATTTTCTTTTTTTGAAGAAAACCACAAACTAATTATCTTTTTTGAAGAAAACCACAAACTAATTTTTTTTTTTTGAAGAAAACCAAAACTATTTTTCTTTTTTTGAAGAAAACCACAAACAAATTTTCGTTTTTTTGAAGAAAACCACAAACTAATCTTCTTTTTTTGAAGAAAACCACAAACTAATTTTCTTTTTTTGAATAAAACCATAAACTATTTTTTTTTTTGAAGAAAATCACAAACTAATTTTCTTTTTTGAAGAAAACCACAAACTAATTTTCTTTTTTGAAGAAAACCACAAACTAATTTTCTTTTTTTGAAGAAAACCACAAACTAATTTTCTTTTTTTGAAGAAAACCATAAACTAATTTTTGTTTTTTTAAGAAAATCATAATTTTTTTTTCTTTGTTTGAAGAAAACCACAAACTATTTTTATTTTTTTGAAGAAAATCACAAACTAATTTTCTTTTTTGAAGAAAACCATAAACAATTTTTTTTTTTTAAGAAAATCATAAAAAAATTTCTTTTTTTGAAGAAAACCACAAACTAATTTTCTTTTTTTGAAGAAAACCACAAACTAATTTTCTTTTTTTGAAGAAAACAATAAACTAATTTTTGTTTTTTTAAGAAAATCATAATTTTTTTTTCTTTGTTTGAAGAAAACCACAAACTATTTTTATTTTTTTGAAGAAAACCACAAAGTAATTTTCGTTTTTTTGAAGAAAATCACAAACTAATTTTCTTTTTTTTGAAGAAAACCACAAACTAATTTGTTTTTTTTTTTAAGAAAATCCTAAATTTTTTTTCTTTTTTTGAAGAAAACCACAAACTATTTTTCTTTATTTCAAGAAAAACACAAACTAATTTTCTTTTTTTGGAGAAAACCCTAGACTAATTTTCTATTTTTTAAGAAAACCACAAACTAATTTTTCTATTTTTGAAGAAAACCACAAACTAATTTTCTTTTTTTGAATAAAACCACAAACTAATTTTTTTTTTTTAATAAAACCAAAAACTAATTTTTCTTTTTTTGAAGAAAACCACAAACTAATTTCCTTTTTTTTGAATAAAACCACAAACTAAATTTTCTTTTTTTGAAGAAAACCACAAACTAATTATCTTTTTTGAAGAAAACCACAAACTATTTTTCTTTTTTTGAAGAAAACCAAAAACATATTTTCGTTTTTTTGAAGAAAACCACAAACTAATTTTCTTTTTTTTTAAGAAAACGACAAAATAATTTGTTTTTTTGAAGAAAACCACAAACTAATTTTTCTTTTGTTGAAGAAAACCACAAACTAATTTTCTTTTTTTGAAGAAAACCACAAACTAATTTTCTTTTTTTGAAGAAAACCACAAACTAATTTTCTTTTTTTTGAATAAAACCACAAAGTATTTTTTTTTTTAGAAGAAAACCACAAACTAATTATCTTTTTTGAAGAAAACCACAAACTAATTTTCTTTTTTTGAAGAAAACCACAAACTAATTTTTTTTTTTTGAATAAAACCACAAACTATTTTTTTTTTTGAAGAAAATCACAAACAAATTTTCTTTTTTGAAGAAAACCACAAACTAATTTTCTTTTTTGAAGAAAACCACAAACTAATTTTCTTTTTTTGAAGAAAACCATAAACTAATTTTCTTTTTTTGAAGAAAACCACAAACTAATTTTTGTTTTTTGAAGAAAACCACAAACTAATTTTCTTTTTTTTGAAGAAAACCACAAAGTTATTTTCTTTTTTTTGAATAAAACCACAAACTATTTTTTCTTTTTTTGAAGAAGACCACAAACTAATTATCTTTTTTGAAGAAAACCACAAAGTAATTTTCATTTTTTGAAGAAAACCACAAACTAATATTCTTTTTTTGAAGAAAACCACAAACTAATTTTCTTTTTTTGAATAAAACCATAAACTAATTTTCTTTTTTTGAATAAAACCACAAACTATTATTTTTTTGAAGAAGATCACAAACTAATTTTCTTTTTTTGAAGAAAACCACAAACTAATTTCCTTTTTTTTGAAGAAAACCACAAACTAATTTTCTTTTTTTGAAGAAAACCACAAACTAATTTCCTTTTTTTTGAATAAAACCACAAACTAAATTTTCTTTTTTTCAAGAAAACTACAAACTAATTATCTTTTTTTGAAGAAAACCACAAACTAATTTTTTTTTTGAAGAAAACCACAAACTATTTTTCTTTTTTTGAAGAAAACCAAAAACAAATTTTCGTTTTTTTGAAGAAAACCACAAACTAATTTTCTTTTTTTTTAAGAAAACCACAAAATAATTTGTTTTTTTGAAGAAAACCACAAACTAATTTTTCTTTTGTTGAAGAAAACCACAAACTAATTTTCTTTTTTTGAAGAAAACCACAAACTAATTTTCTTTTTTTGAAGAAAACCACAAACTAATTTTCTTTTATTTGAATAAAACCACAAAGTATTTTTTTTTTTGAAGAAAACCACAAACTAATTATCTTTTTTGAAGAAAACCACAAACTAATTTTCTTTTTTTGAAGAAAACCACAAACTAATTTTCTTTTTTTGAATAAAACCACAAACTATTTTTTTTTTTTGAAGAAAATCACAAACTAATTTTCTTTTTTGAAGAAAACCACAAACTAATTTTCTTTTTTGAAGAAAACCACAAACTAATTTTCTTTTTTTGAAGAAAACCATAAACTAATTTTCTTTTTTTGAAGAAAACCACAAACTAATTTTTGTTTGTTTAAGAAATCATAATTTTTTTTTCTTTGTTTGAAGAAAACCACAAACTATTTTTATTTTTTTTGAAGAAAACCACAAAGTAATTTTCGTTTTTTTGAAGAAAATCACAAACTAATTTTCTTTTTTTTGAAGAAAACCACAAACTAATTTGTTTTTTTTTTTAAGAAAATCCTAAATTTTTTTTTCTTTTTTTTAAGAAAACCACAAACTATTTTTCTTTATTTCAAGAAAACCACAAACTAATTTTCTTTTTTTGAAGAAAACCCTACACTAATTTTCTATTTTTTCAGAAAACCACAAACTAATTTTTCTATTTTTGAAGAAAACCACAAACTAATTTTCTTTTATTGACGAAAACCACAAACTAATTTTCTTTTTTTGAATAAAACCACAAACTAATTTTTTTTTTTGAATAAAACCACAAACTAATTTTTCTTTTTTTGAAGAAAACCACAAACTAATTTCCTTTTTTTTTGAATAAAACCACAAACTAAATTTTCTTTTTTTGAAGAAAACCACAAACTAATTATCTTTTTTGAAGAAAACAACAAACTAATTTTTTTTTTTTGAAGAAAACCAAAACTATTTTTCTTTTTTTGAAGAAAACCACAAACAAATTTTCGTTTTTTTGAAGAAAACCACAAACTAATTTTCTTTTTTTGAAGTAAACCACAAACTAATTTTCTTTTTTTTTAATAAAACCACAAACTATTTTTTCTTTTTTTGAAGAAAACCACAAACTAATTATGTTTTTTGAAGAAAACCACAAACTAATTTTTCTTTTGTTGAAGAAAACAACAAACTAATTTTCTTTTTTTGAAGAAAACCACAAACTAATTTTCTTTTTTTTGAAGAAAACCACAAACTAATTTTCTTTTTTTTGAATAAAACCACAAACTATTTTTTTTTTTTTTTAAGAATACCACAAACTAATATGTTTTTATGAAGAAAACCACAAACTAATTTTCTTTTTTTGAAGAAAACCACAAACTAATTTTCTTTTTTTTGAAGAAAACCAAAAACTAATTTGTTTTTTTTTTTAAGAAAATCCTAAATTTTTTTTTCTTTTTTTGAAGAAAACCACAAACTATTTTTCTTTATTTCAAGAAAACCACAAACTAATTTTCTTTTTTTGAAGAAAACCCTACACTAATTTTCTATTTTTTCAGAAAACCACAAACTAATTTTTCTATTTTTGAAGAAAACCACAAACTAATTTTCTTTTATTGACGAAAACCACAAACTAATTTTCTTTTTTTGAATAAAACCTCAAACTAATTTTTTTTTTTGAATAAAACCACAAACTAATTTTTCTTTTTTTGAAGAAAACCACAAACTAATTTCCTTTTTTTTGAATAAAACCACAAACTAAATTTTCTTTTTTTGAAGAAAACCACAAACTAATTATCTTTTTTGAAGAAAACCACAAACTAATTTTTTTTTTTTGAAGAAAACCAAAACTATTTTTCTTTTTTTGAAGAAAACCACAAACAAATTTTCGTTTTTTTGAAGAAAACCACAAACTAATCTTCTTTTTTTGAAGAAAACCACAAACTAATTTTCTTTTTTTGAATAAAACCATAAACTATTTTTTTTTTTGAAGAAAATCACAAACTAATTTTCTTTTTTGAAGAAAACCACAAACTAATTTTCTTTTTTGAAGAAAACCACAAACTAATTTTCTTTTTTTGAAGAAAACCACAAACTAATTTTCTTTTTTTGAAGAAAACCATAAACTAATTTTTGTTTTTTTAAGAAAATCATAATTTTTTTTTCTTTGTTTGAAGAAAACCACAAACTATTTTTATTTTTTTGAAGAAAATCACAAACTAATTTTCTTTTTTGAAGAAAACCATAAACAATTTTTTTTTTTTAAGAAAATCATAAAAAAATTTCTTTTTTTGAAGAAAACCACAAACTAATTTTCTTTTTTTGAAGAAAACCACAAACTAATTTTCTTTTTTTGAAGAAAACAATAAACTAATTTTTGTTTTTTTAAGAAAATCATAATTTTTTTTTCTTTGTTTGAAGAAAACCACAAACTATTTTTATTTTTTTGAAGAAAACCACAAAGTAATTTTCGTTTTTTTGAAGAAAATCACAAACTAATTTTCTTTTTTTTGAAGAAAACCACAAACTAATTTGTTTTTTTTTTTAAGAAAATCCTAAATTTTTTTTCTTTTTTTGAAGAAAACCACAAACTATTTTTCTTTATTTCAAGAAAAACACAAACTAATTTTCTTTTTTTGGAGAAAACCCTAGACTAATTTTCTATTTTTTAAGAAAACCACAAACTAATTTTTCTATTTTTGAAGAAAACCACAAACTAATTTTCTTTTTTTGAATAAAACCACAAACTAATTTTTTTTTTTTAATAAAACCAAAAACTAATTTTTCTTTTTTTGAAGAAAACCACAAACTAATTTCCTTTTTTTTGAATAAAACCACAAACTAAATTTTCTTTTTTTGAAGAAAACCACAAACTAATTATCTTTTTTGAAGAAAACCACAAACTATTTTTCTTTTTTTGAAGAAAACCAAAAACATATTTTCGTTTTTTTGAAGAAAACCACAAACTAATTTTCTTTTTTTTTAAGAAAACGACAAAATAATTTGTTTTTTTGAAGAAAACCACAAACTAATTTTTCTTTTGTTGAAGAAAACCACAAACTAATTTTCTTTTTTTGAAGAAAACCACAAACTAATTTTCTTTTTTTGAAGAAAACCACAAACTAATTTTCTTTTTTTTGAATAAAACCACAAAGTATTTTTTTTTTTAGAAGAAAACCACAAACTAATTATCTTTTTTGAAGAAAACCACAAACTAATTTTCTTTTTTTGAAGAAAACCACAAACTAATTTTTTTTTTTTGAATAAAACCACAAACTATTTTTTTTTTTGAAGAAAATCACAAACAAATTTTCTTTTTTGAAGAAAACCACAAACTAATTTTCTTTTTTGAAGAAAACCACAAACTAATTTTCTTTTTTTGAAGAAAACCATAAACTAATTTTCTTTTTTTGAAGAAAACCACAAACTAATTTTTGTTTTTTGAAGAAAACCACAAACTAATTTTCTTTTTTTTGAAGAAAACCACAAAGTTATTTTCTTTTTTTTGAATAAAACCACAAACTATTTTTTCTTTTTTTGAAGAAGACCACAAACTAATTATCTTTTTTGAAGAAAACCACAAAGTAATTTTCATTTTTTGAAGAAAACCACAAACTAATATTCTTTTTTTGAAGAAAACCACAAACTAATTTTCTTTTTTTGAATAAAACCATAAACTAATTTTCTTTTTTTGAATAAAACCACAAACTATTATTTTTTTGAAGAAGATCACAAACTAATTTTCTTTTTTTGAAGAAAACCACAAACTAATTTCCTTTTTTTTGAAGAAAACCACAAACTAATTTTCTTTTTTTGAAGAAAACCACAAACTAATTTCCTTTTTTTTGAATAAAACCACAAACTAAATTTTCTTTTTTTCAAGAAAACTACAAACTAATTATCTTTTTTTGAAGAAAACCACAAACTAATTTTTTTTTTGAAGAAAACCACAAACTATTTTTCTTTTTTTGAAGAAAACCACAAACTAATTTTCTTTTTTTTGAAGAAAACCACAAAGTTATTTTCTTTTTTTTGAATAAAACCACAAACTATTTTTTCTTTTTTTGAAGAAGACCACAAACTAATTATCTTTTTTGAAGAAAACCACAAAGTAATTTTCATTTTTTGAAGAAAACCACAAACTAATATTCTTTTTTTGAAGAAAACCACAAACTAATTTTCTTTTTTTGAATAAAACCATAAACTAATTTTCTTTTTTTGAATAAAACCACAAACTATTATTTTTTTGAAGAAGATCACAAACTAATTTTCTTTTTTTGAAGAAAACCACAAACTAATTTCCTTTTTTTTGAAGAAAACCACAAACTAATTTTCTTTTTTTGAAGAAAACCACAAACTAATTTCCTTTTTTTTGAATAAAACCACAAACTAAATTTTCTTTTTTTCAAGAAAACTACAAACTAATTATCTTTTTTTGAAGAAAACCACAAACTAATTTTTTTTTTGAAGAAAACCACAAACTATTTTTCTTTTTTTGAAGAAAACCAAAAACAAATTTTCGTTTTTTTGAAGAAAACCACAAACTAATTTTCTTTTTTTTTAAGAAAACCACAAAATAATTTGTTTTTTTGAAGAAAACCACAAACTAATTTTTCTTTTGTTGAAGAAAACCACAAACTAATTTTCTTTTTTTGAAGAAAACCACAAACTAATTTTCTTTTTTTGAAGAAAACCACAAACTAATTTTCTTTTATTTGAATAAAACCACAAAGTATTTTTTTTTTTGAAGAAAACCACAAACTAATTATCTTTTTTGAAGAAAACCACAAACTAATTTTCTTTTTTTGAAGAAAACCACAAACTAATTTTCTTTTTTTGAATAAAACCACAAACTATTTTTTTTTTTTGAAGAAAATCACAAACTAATTTTCTTTTTTGAAGAAAACCACAAACTAATTTTCTTTTTTGAAGAAAACCACAAACTAATTTTCTTTTTTTGAAGAAAACCATAAACTAATTTTCTTTTTTTGAAGAAAACCACAAACTAATTTTTGTTTGTTTAAGAAATCATAATTTTTTTTTCTTTGTTTGAAGAAAACCACAAACTATTTTTATTTTTTTTGAAGAAAACCACAAAGTAATTTTCGTTTTTTTGAAGAAAATCACAAACTAATTTTCTTTTTTTTGAAGAAAACCACAAACTAATTTGTTTTTTTTTTTAAGAAAATCCTAAATTTTTTTTTCTTTTTTTTAAGAAAACCACAAACTATTTTTCTTTATTTCAAGAAAACCACAAACTAATTTTCTTTTTTTGAAGAAAACCCTACACTAATTTTCTATTTTTTCAGAAAACCACAAACTAATTTTTCTATTTTTGAAGAAAACTACAAACTAATTTTCTTTTATTGACGAAAACCACAAACTAATTTTCTTTTTTTGAATAAAACCACAAACTAATTTTTTTTTTTGAATAAAACCACAAACTAATTTTTCTTTTTTTGAAGAAAACCACAAACTAATTTCCTTTTTTTTGAATAAAACCACAAACTAAATTTTCTTTTTTTGAAGAAAACCACAAACTAATTATCTTTTTTGAAGAAAACCACAAACTAATTTTTTTTTTTTGAAGAAAACCAAAACTATTTTTCTTTTTTTGAAGAAAACCACAAACAAATTTTCGTTTTTTTGAAGAAAACCACAAACTAATTTTCTTTTTTTGAAGTAAACCACAAACTAATTTTCTTTTTTTTTAATAAAACCACAAACTATTTTTTCTTTTTTTGAAGAAAACCACAAACTAATTATGTTTTTTGAAGAAAACCACAAACTAATTTTTCTTTTGTTGAAGAAAACAACAAACTAATTTTCTTTTTTTGAAGAAAACCACAAACTAATTTTCTTTTTTTTGAAGAAAACCACAAACTTATTTTCTTTTTTTTGAATAAAACCACAAACTATTTTTTTTTTTTCTTAAGAATACCACAAACTAATATGTTTTTATGAAGAAAACCACAAACTAATTTTCTTTTTTTGAAGAAAACCACAAACTAATTTTCTTTTTTTTGAAGAAAACCACAAACTAATTTGTTTTTTTTTTAAGAAAATCCTAAATTTTTTTTTCTTTTTTTGAAGAAAACCACAAACTATTTTTCTTTATTTCAAGAAAACCACAAACTAATTTTCTTTTTTTGAAGAAAACCCTACACTAATTTTCTATTTTTTCAGAAAACCACAAACTAATTTTTCTATTTTTGAAGAAAACTACAAACTAATTTTCTTTTATTGACGAAAACCACAAACTAATTTTCTTTTTTTGAATAAAACCACAAACTAATTTTTTTATTTGAATAAAACCACAAACTAATTTTTCTTTTTTTGAAGAAAACCACAAACTAATTTCCTTTTTTTTGAATAAAACCACAAACTAAATTTTCTTTTTTTGAAGAAAACCACAAACTAATTATCTTTTTTGAAGAAAACCACAAACTAATTTTTTTTTTTTGAAGAAAACCAAAACTATTTTTCTTTTTTTGAAGAAAACCACAAACAAATTTTCGTTTTTTTGAAGAAAACCACAAACTAATTTTCTTTTTTTGAAGTAAACCACAAACTAATTTTCTTTTTTTTTAATAAAACCACAAACTATTTTTTCTTTTTTTGAAGAAAACCACAAACTAATTATGTTTTTTGAAGAAAACCACAAACTAATTTTTCTTTTGTTGAAGAAAACAACAAACTAATTTTCTTTTTTTGAAGAAAACCACAAACTAATTTTCTTTTTTTTGAAGAAAACCAGAAACTAATTTTCTTTTTTTTGAATAAAACCACAAACTATTTTTTTTTTTTTTAAGAATACCACAAACTAATATGTTTTTATGAAGAAAACCACAAACCAATTTTCTTTTTTTGAAGAAAACCACAAACTAATTTTCTTTTTTTTGAAGAAAACCACAAACTAATTTGTTTTTTTTTTAAGAAAATCCTAAATTTTTTTTTCTTTTTTTGAAGAAAACCACAAACTATTTTTCTTTATTTCAAGAAAACCACAAACTAATTTTCTTTTTTTGAAGAAAACCCTACACTAATTTTCTATTTTTTCAGAAAACCACAAACTAATTTTTCTATTTTTGAAGAAAACCACAAACTAATTTTCTTTTATTGACGAAAACCACAAACTAATTTTCTTTTTTTGAATAAAACCACAAACTAATTTTTTTTTTTGAATAAAACCACAAACTAATTTTTCTTTTTTTGAAGAAAACCACAAACTAATTTCCTTTTTTTTGAATAAAACCACAAACTAAATTTTCTTTTTTTGAAGAAAACCACAAACTAATTATCTTTTTTGAAGAAAACCACAAACTAATTTTTTTTTTTTGAAGAAAACCAAAACTATTTTTCTTTTTTTGAAGAAAACCACAAACAAATTTTCGTTTTTTTAAAGAAAACCACAAACTAATTTTCTTTTTTTGAAGAAAACCACAAACTAATTTTATTTTTTTGAATAAAACCATAAACTATTTTTTTTTTGAAGAAAATCACAAACTAATTTTCTTTTTTGAAGAAAACCACAAACTAATTTTCTTTTTTGAAGAAAACCACAAACTAATTTTCTTTTTTTGAAGAAAACCACAAACTAATTTTCTTTTTTTGAAGAAAACCATAAACTAATTTTTGTTTTTTTAAGAAAATCATAATTTTTTTTTCTTTGTTTGAAGAAAACCACAAACTATTTTTATTTTTTTGAAGAAAATCACAAACTAATTTTCTTTTTTGAAGAAAACCATAAACAATTTTTTTTTTTAAGAAAATCATAAAAATTTTTCTTTTTTTGAAGAAAACCACAAACTAATTTTCTTTTTTTGAAGAAAACCACAAACTAATTTTCTTTTTTTGAAGAAAACCATAAACTAATTTTTGTTTTTTTAATAAAATCATAATTTTTTTTTCTTTGTTTGAAGAAAACCACAAACTATTTTTATTTTTTTGAAGAAAACCACAAAGTAATTTTCGTTTTTTTGAAGAAAATCACAAACTAATTTTCTTTTTTTTGAAGAAAACCACAAACTAATTTGTTTTTTTTTTTAAGAAAATCCTAAATTTTTTTTCTTTTTTTGAAGAAAACCACAAACTATTTTTCTTTATTTCAAGAAAAACACAAACTAATTTTCTTTTTTTGGAGAAAACCCTAGACTAATTTTCTATTTTTTAAGAAAACCACAAACTAATTTTTCTATTTTTGAAGAAAACCACAAACTAATTTTCTTTTTTTGAATAAAACCACAAACTAATTTTTTTTTTTTAATAAAACCAAAAACTAATTTTTCTTTTTTTGAAGAAAACCACAAACTAATTTCCTTTTTTTTGAATAAAACCACAAACTAAATTTTCTTTTTTTGAAGAAAACCACAAACTAATTATCTTTTTTGAAGAAAACCACAAACTAATTTTTTTTTTTGAAGAAAACCACAAACTATTTTTCTTTTTTTGAAGAAAACCAAAAACATATTTTCGTTTTTTTGAAGAAAACCACAAACTAATTTTCTTTTTTTTGAATAAAACCACAAACTATTTTTTTTTTTTTTAAGAATACCACAAACTAATATGTTTTTATGAAGAAAACCACAAACCAATTTTCTTTTTTTGAAGAAAACCACAAACTAATTTTCTTTTTTTTGAAGAAAACCACAAACTAATTTGTTTTTTTTTTAAGAAAATCCTAAATTTTTTTTTCTTTTTTTGAAGAAAACCACAAACTATTTTTCTTTATTTCAAGAAAACCACAAACTAATTTTCTTTTTTTGAAGAAAACCCTACACTAATTTTCTATTTTTTCAGAAAACCACAAACTAATTTTTCTATTTTTGAAGAAAACCACAAACTAATTTTCTTTTATTGACGAAAACCACAAACTAATTTTCTTTTTTTGAATAAAACCACAAACTAATTTTTTTTTTGAATAAAACCACAAACTAATTTTTCTTTTTTTGAAGAAAACCACAAACTAATTTCCTTTTTTTTGAATAAAACCACAAACTAAATTTTCTTTTTTTGAAGAAAACCACAAACTAATTATCTTTTTTGAAGAAAACCACAAACTAATTTTTTTTTTTTGAAGAAAACCAAAACTATTTTTCTTTTTTTGAAGAAAACCACAAACAAATTTTCGTTTTTTTAAAGAAAACCACAAACTAATTTTCTTTTTTTGAAGAAAACCACAAACTAATTTTATTTTTTTGAATAAAACCATAAACTATTTTTTTTTTGAAGAAAATCACAAACTAATTTTCTTTTTTGAAGAAAACCACAAACTAATTTTCTTTTTTGAAGAAAACCACAAACTAATTTTCTTTTTTTGAAGAAAACCACAAACTAATTTTCTTTTTTTGAAGAAAACCATAAACTAATTTTTGTTTTTTTAAGAAAATCATAATTTTTTTTTCTTTGTTTGAAGAAAACCACAAACTATTTTTATTTTTTTGAAGAAAATCACAAACTAATTTTCTTTTTTGAAGAAAACCATAAACAATTTTTTTTTTTAAGAAAATCATAAAAATTTTTCTTTTTTTGAAGAAAACCACAAACTAATTTTCTTTTTTTGAAGAAAACCACAAACTAATTTTCTTTTTTTGAAGAAAACCATAAACTAATTTTTGTTTTTTTAATAAAATCATAATTTTTTTTTCTTTGTTTGAAGAAAACCACAAACTATTTTTATTTTTTTGAAGAAAACCACAAAGTAATTTTCGTTTTTTTGAAGAAAATCACAAACTAATTTTCTTTTTTTTGAAGAAAACCACAAACTAATTTGTTTTTTTTTTTAAGAAAATCCTAAATTTTTTTTCTTTTTTTGAAGAAAACCACAAACTATTTTTCTTTATTTCAAGAAAAACACAAACTAATTTTCTTTTTTTGGAGAAAACCCTAGACTAATTTTCTATTTTTTAAGAAAACCACAAACTAATTTTTCTATTTTTGAAGAAAACCACAAACTAATTTTCTTTTTTTGAATAAAACCACAAACTAATTTTTTTTTTTTAATAAAACCAAAAACTAATTTTTCTTTTTTTGAAGAAAACCACAAACTAATTTCCTTTTTTTTGAATAAAACCACAAACTAAATTTTCTTTTTTTGAAGAAAACCACAAACTAATTATCTTTTTTGAAGAAAACCACAAACTAATTTTTTTTTTTGAAGAAAACCACAAACTATTTTTCTTTTTTTGAAGAAAACCAAAAACATATTTTCGTTTTTTTGAAGAAAACCACAAACTAATTTTCTTTTTTTTTAAGAAAACGACAAAATAATTTGTTTTTTTGAAGAAAACCACAAACTAATTTTTCTTTTGTTGAAGAAAACCACAAACTAATTTTCTTTTTTTGAAGAAAACCACAAACTAATTTTCTTTTTTTGAAGAAAACCACAAACTAATTTTCATTTTTTTGAATAAAACCACAAATTATTTTTTTTTTTTGAAGAAAACCACAAACTAATTATCTTTTTTGAAGAAAACCACAAACTAATTTTCTTTTTTTTGAAGAAAACCACAAACTAATTTTCTTTTTTTTGAATAAAACCACAAACTATTTTTTTTTTTTTTTAAGAATACCACAAACTAATATGTTTTTATGAAGAAAACCACAAACTAATTTTCTTTTTTTGAAGAAAACCACAAACTAATTTTCTTTTTTTTGAAGAAAACCACAAACTAATTTGTTTTTTTTTTAAGAAAATCCTAAATTTTTTTTTCTTTTTTTGAAGAAAACCACAAACTATTTTTCTTTATTTCAAGAAAACCACAAACTAATTTTCTTTTTTTGAAGAAAACCCTACACTAATTTTCTATTTTTTCAGAAAACCACAAACTAATTTTTCTATTTTTGAAGAAAACCACAAACTAATTTTCTTTTATTGACGAAAACCACAAACTAATTTTCTTTTTTTGAATAAAACCACAAACTAATTTTTTTTTTTGAATAAAACCACAAACTAATTTTTCTTTTTTTGAAGAAAACCACAAACTAATTTCCTTTTTTTTGAATAAAACCACAAACTAAATTTTCTTTTTTTGAAGAAAACCACAAACTAATTATCTTTTTTGAAGAAAACCACAAACTAATTTTTTTTTTTTTGAAGAAAACCAAAACTATTTTTCTTTTTTTGAAGAAAACCACAAACAAATTTTCGTTTTTTTAAAGAAAACCACAAACTAATTTTCTTTTTTTGAAGAAAACCACAAACTGATTTTATTTTTTTGAATAAAACCATAAACTATTTTTTTTTTGAAGAAAATCACAAACTAATTTTCTTTTTTGAAGAAAACCACAAACTAATTTTCTTTTTTGAAGAAAACCACAAACTAATTTTCTTTTTTTGAAGAAAACCACAAACTAATTTTCTTTTTTTGAAGAAAACCATAAACTAATTTTTGTTTTTTTAAGAAAATCATAATTTTTTTTTCTTTGTTTGAAGAAAACCACAAACTATTTTTATTTTTTTGAAGAAAATCACAAACTAATTTTCTTTTTTGAAGAAAACCATAAACAATTTTTTTTTTTAAGAAAATCATAAAAAATTTTCTTTTTTTGAAGAAAACCACAAACTAATTTTCTTTTTTTGAAGAAAACCACAAACTAATTTTCTTTTTTTGAAGAAAACCATAAACTAATTTTTGTTTTTTTAATAAAATCATAATTTTTTTTTCTTTGTTTGAAGAAAACCACAAACTATTTTTATTTTTTTGAAGAAAACCACAAAGTAATTTTCGTTTTTTTGAAGAAAATCACAAACTAATTTTCTTTTTTTTGAAGAAAACCACAAACTAATTTGTTTTTTTTTTAAGAAAATCCTAAATTTTTTTTCTTTTTTTGAAGAAAACCACAAACTATTTTTCTTTATTTCAAGAAAAACACAAACTAATTTTCTTTTTTTGGAGAAAACCCTAGACTAATTTTCTATTTTTTAAGAAAACCACAAACTAATTTTTCTATTTTTGAAGAAAACCACAAACTAATTTTCTTTTTTTGAATAAAACCACAAACTAATTTTTTTTTTTTAATAAAACCAAAAACTAATTTTTCTTTTTTTGAAGAAAACCACAAACTAATTTCCTTTTTTTTGAATAAAACGACAAACTAAATTTTCTTTTTTTGAAGAAAACCACAAACTAATTATCTTTTTTGAAGAAAACCACAAACTAATTTTTTTTTTTGAAGAAAACCACAAACTATTTTTCTTTTTTTGAAGAAAACCAAAAACATATTTTCGTTTTTTTGAAGAAAACCACAAACTAATTTTCTTTTTTTTTAAGAAAACGACAAAATAATTTGTTTTTTTGAAGAAAACCACAAACTAATTTTTCTTTTGTTGAAGAAAACCACAAACTAATTTTCTTTTTTTGAAGAAAACCACAAACTAATTTTCTTTTTTTGAAGAAAACCACAAACTAATTTTCATTTTTTTGAATAAAACCACAAATTATTTTTTTTTTTTGAAGAAAACCACAAACTAATTATCTTTTTTGAAGAAAACCACAAACTAATTTTCTTTTTTTGAAGAAAACCACAAACTAATTTTTTTTTTTTGAATAAAACCACAAACTATTTTTTTTTTGAAGAAAATCACAAACTAATTTTCTTTTTTGAAGAAAACCACAAACTAATTTTCTTTTTTGAAGAAAACCACAAACTAATTTTCTTTTTTTGAAGAAAACCATAAACTAATTTTCTTTTTTTGAAGAAAACCACAAACTAATTTTTGTTTTTTGAAGAAAACCACAAACTAATTTTCTTTTTTTTGAAGAAAACCACAAAGTTATTTTCTTTTTTTTGAATAAAACCACAAACTATTTTTTCTTTTTTTGAAGAAGACCACAAACTAATTATCTTTTTTGAAGAAAACCACAAAGTAATTTTCATTTTTTGAAGAAAACCACAAACTAATTTTCTTTTTTTGAAGAAAACCACAAACTAATTTTCTTTTTTTGAATAAAACCATAAACTAATTTTCTTTTTTTGAATAAAACCACAAACTATTATTTTTTTGAAGAAGATCACAAACTAATTTTCTTTTTTTGAAGAAGACCACAAACTAATTATCTTTTTTGAAGAAAACCACAAACTAATTTTCATTTTTTGAAGAAAACCACAAACTAATTTTCTTTTTTTGAAGAAAACCACAAACTAATTTTCTTTTTTTGAATAAAACCACAAACTATTATTTTTTTGAAGAAGATCACAAACTAATTTTCTTTTTTGAAGAAAACCACAAACAAATTTTTTTTTTTTAAGAAAATCATAAATTTTTTTTTTTTTGAAGAAAACCACAAACTATTTTTCTTTTTTTGAAGAAAACCACAAACTAATTTTCATTTTTTTGAAGAAAACCACAAACTATTTTTCTTATTTTTTGAAGAAAACCACAAAGTAATTTGTTTTTTTGAAGAAAACCACAAACTATTTTTTCTTTTTTTGAAGAAGACCACAAACTAATTATCTTTTTTGAAGAAAACCACAAACTAATTTTCATTTTTTGAAGAAAACCACAAACTAATTTTCTTTTTTTGAAGAAAACCACAAACTAATTTTCTTTTTTTGAATAAAACCACAAACTATTATTTTTTTGAAGAAGATCACAAACTAATTTTCTTTTTTGAAGAAAACCACAAACAAATTTTTTTTTTTAAGAAAATCATAAATTTTTTTTTTTTTGAAGA
The DNA here is from genome assembly GCA_946800325.1 of Luzula sylvatica. Classification (NCBI taxonomy): domain Eukaryota; kingdom Viridiplantae; phylum Streptophyta; class Magnoliopsida; order Poales; family Juncaceae; genus Luzula; species Luzula sylvatica. The sequence goes on along the minus strand of OX326959.1, from coordinate 70,170,365 downwards.
AAACCACAAACTATTTTTCTTTTTTTGAAGAAAACCACAAACTAATTTTCATTTTTTTGAAGAAAACCACAAACTATTTTTCTTATTTTTTGAAGAAAACCACAAAGTAATTTGTTTTTTTGAAGAAAACCACAAACTAATTTTTATTTTTTTGAAGAAAACCACAAATTAATTTTCTTTCTTTGAAGAAAACCAAAAACTAATTTTATTTTTTTTGAAGAAAACCACACACTAATTTTCTTTTTTTGAAGAAAACCACAAATTAATTTTCTTTTTTTGAAGAAAACCACAAACTAATTTTCTTTTTTTGAAGAAAACCACAAACTAATTTTCTTTTTTTGAAGAAAACCACACACTAATTTTCTTTTTTTGAAGAAAACCACAAAGTTATTTTCTTTTTTTTGAAGAAAACCACAAACTAATTTTCTTTGTCTTGAAGAAAACCACAAAATAATTTTCTTTCTTTTGTATAAAACCCCAAGCTATTTTTTTTTTGAAGAAAATCACAAACTAATTTTATTTTTTTGAAGAAAAACAAAATCTAATTTTTTTTTTTGAAGAAAACCACAAACTATTTTTCTTTTTTTGAAGAAAACCACAAACTAATTTTCGTTTTTTGAAGAAATTCACAAACTACTTTATCTTTTTTTGAAGAAAACCAGAAACTAATTTTTCTTTTTTTGAAGAAAACCACAAACTAGTTTTCTATTTTTGAAGAAAACCACAAACTAATTTTTCTATTTTTGAAGAAAACCACAAACTATTTTTTCTATTTTTGTAGAAAACCACAAACTAATTTTCTCTTTTTGAAGAAAACCACAAACTAATTTTCTTTTTTTGAAGAAAACCACAAACTAATTTTTGTTTTTTTAAGAAAATCATAATTTTTTTTTCTTTGTTTGAAGAAAACCACAAACTATTTTTATTTTTTTGAAGAAAACCACAAAGTAATTTTCGTTTTTTTGAAGAAAATCACAAACTAATTTTATTTTTTTTGAAGAAAACCACAAACTAATTTGTTTTTTTTTTTAAGAAAATCCTAAATTTTTTTTCTTTTTTTGAAGAAAACCACAAACTATTTTTCTTTATTTCAAGAAAACCACAAACTAATTTTCTTTTTTTGGAGAAAACCCTAGACTAATTTTCTATTTTTTAAGAAAACCACAAACTAATTTTTCTATTTTTGAAGAAAACTACAAACTAATTTTCTTTTTTTGAATAAAACCACAAACTAATTTTTTTTTTTGAATAAAACCACAAACTAATTTTTCTTTTTTTGAAGAAAACCACAAACTAATTTCCTTTTTTTTGAATAAAACCACAAACTAAATTTTCTTTTTTTGAAGAAAACCACAAACTAATTATCTTTTTTGAAGAAAACCACAAACTAATTTTTTTTATTGAAGAAAACCACAAACAATTTTTCTTTTTTTGAAGAAAACCAAAAAGTTATTTTTGTTTTTTTGAAGAAAACCCCAAACTAATTTTTTTTTTTTTAAGAAATCCACAAACTAATTTGTTTTTTGGAAGAAAACCACAAACTAATTTTCGTTTTTTGAAGAAATTCACAAACTAATTTTTCATTTTTTGAAGAAAACCAGAAACTAATTTTTCTTTTTTTGAAGACAACCACAGACTAATTTTCAATTTTTGAAGAAAACGACAAACTAATTTTTCTTTTGTTGAAGAAAACCACAAACTAATTTTCTTTTTTTGAGGAAAACCACAAACTAATTTTCTTTTTTTGAAGAAAACCACAAACTAATTTTCTTTTTTTGAATAAAACCACAAACTAATTTTGTTTTTTGAATAAAACCACAAACTAATTTTTCTTTTTTTGAAGAAAACCACAAACTAATTTCCTTTTTTTGGAATAAAACCACAAACTAAATTTTCTTTTTTTGAAGAAAACCACAAACTAATTATCTTTTTTGAAGAAAACCACAAACTAATTTTTTTTTTTGAAGAAAACCAAAACTATTTTTCTTTTTTTGAAGAAAACCACAAACAAATTTTCGTTTTTTTGAAGAAAACCACAAACTAATTTTCTTTTTTTGAAGAAAACCACAAACTAATTTTCTTTTTTTGAATAAAACCATAAACTATTTTTTTTTTTGAAGAAAATCACAAACTAATTTTCTTTTTTGAAGAAAACCACAAACTAATTTTCTTTTTTTGAAGAAAACCACAAACTAATTTTCTTTTTTTGAAGAAAACCATAAACTAATTTTTGTTTTTTTAAGAAAATCATAATTTTTTTTTCTTTGTTTGAAGAAAACCACAAACTATTTTTATTTTTTTGAAGAAAACCACAAAGTAATTTTCGTTTTTTTGAAGAAAATCACAAACTAATTTTCTTTTTTTTGAAGAAAACCACAAACTAATTTGTTTTTTTTTTTAAGAAAATCCTAAATTTTTTTTCTTTTTTTGAAGAAAACCACAAACTATTTTTCTTTATTTCAAGAAAAACACAAACTAATTTTCTTTTTTTGGAGAAAACCCTAGACTAATTTTCTATTTTTTAAGAAAACCACAAACTAATTTTTCTATTTTTGAAGAAAACCACAAACTAATTTTCTTTTTTTGAATAAAACCACAAACTAATTTTTTTTTTTTAATAAAACCAAAAACTAATTTTTCTTTTTTTGAAGAAAACCACAAACTAATTTCCTTTTTTTTGAATAAAACCACAAACTAAATTTTCTTTTTTTGAAGAAAACCACAAACTAATTATCTTTTTTGAAGAAAACTACAAACTAATTTTTTTTTTTGAAGAAAACCACAAACTATTTTTCTTTTTTTGAAGAAAACCAAAAACATATTTTCGTTTTTTTGAAGAAAACCACAAACTAATTTTCTTTTTTTTTAAGAAAACGACAAAATAATTTGTTTTTTTGAAGAAAACCACAAACTAATTTTTCTTTTGTTGAAGAAAACCACAAACTAATTTTCTTTTTTTGAAGAAAACCACAAACTAATTTTCTTTTTTTGAAGAAAACCACAAACTAATTTTCTTTTTTTTGAATAAAACCACAAAGTATTTTTTTTTTTGAAGAAAACCACAAACTAATTATCTTTTTTGAAGAAAACCACAAGCTAATTTTTTTTTTTTGAAGAAAACCAAAACTATTTTTCTTTTTTTGAAGAAAACCACAAACAAATTTTCGTTTTTTTGAAGAAAACCACAAACTAATTTTCTTTTTTTGAAGAAAACCACAAACTAATTTTATTTTTTTGAATAAAACCATAAACTATTTTTTTTTTTGAAGAAAATCACAAACTAATTTTCTTTTTTGAAGAAAACAACAAACTAATTTTCTTTTTTGAAGAAAACCACAAACTAATTTTCTTTTTTTGAAGAAAACCACAAAGTAATTTTCTTTTTTTGAAGAAAACCATAAACTAATTTTTGTTTTTTTAAGAAAATCATAATTTTTTTTTCTTTGTTTGAAGAAAACCACAAACTATTTTTATTTTTTTGAAGAAAATCACAAACTAATTTTCTTTTTTGAAGAAAACCATAAACAATTTTTTTTTTTAAGAAAATCATAAAAAATTTTCTTTTTTTGAAGAAAACCACAAACTAATTTTCTTTTTTTGAAGAAAACCAAAACTATTTTTCTTTTTTTGAAGAAAACCACAAACAAATTTTCGTTTTTTTAAAGAAAACCACAAACTAATTTTCTTTTTTTGAAGAAAACCACAAACTAATTTTATTTTTTTGAATAAAACCATAAACTATTTTTTTTTTGAAGAAAATCACAAACTAATTTTCTTTTTTTTGAAGAAAACCACAAACTAATTTGTTTTTTTTTTAAGAAAATCCTAAATTTTTTTTTCTTTTTTTGAAGAAAACCACAAACTATTTTTCTTTATTTCAAGAAAACCACAAACTAATTTTCTTTTTTTGAAGAAAACCCTACACTAATTTTCTATTTTTTCAGAAAACCACAAACTAATTTTTCTATTTTTGAAGAAAACCACAAACTAATTTTCTTTTATTGACGAAAACCACAAACTAATTTTCTTTTTTTGAATAAAACCACAAACTAATTTTTTTTTTTGAGTAAAACCACAAACTAATTTTTCTTTTTTTGAAGAAAACCACAAACTAATTTCCTTTTTTTTGAATAAAACCACAAACTAAATTTTCTTTTTTTGAAGAAAACCACAAACTAATTATCTTTTTTGAAGAAAACCACAAACTAATTTTTTTTTTTTGAAGAAAACCAAAACTATTTTTCTTTTTTTGAAGAAAACCACAAACAAATTTTCGTTTTTTTAAAGAAAACCACAAACTAATTTTCTTTTTTTGAAGAAAACCACAAACTAATTTTATTTTTTTGAATAAAACCATAAACTATTTTTTTTTTGAAGAAAATCACAAACTAATTTTCTTTTTTGAAGAAAACCACAAACTAATTTTCTTTTTTGAAGAAAACCACAAACTAATTTTCTTTTTTTGAAGAAAACCACAAACTAATTTTCTTTTTTTGAAGAAAACCATAAACTAATTTTTGTTTTTTTAAGAAAATCATAATTTTTTTTTCTTTGTTTGAAGAAAACCACAAACTATTTTTATTTTTTTGAAGAAAATCACAAACTAATTTTCTTTTTTGAAGAAAACCATAAACAATTTTTTTTTTTAAGAAAATCATAAAAAATTTTCTTTTTTTGAAGAAAACCACAGACTAATTTTCTTTTTTTGAAGAAAACCACAAACTAATTTTCTTTTTTTGAAGAAAACCATAAACTAATTTTTGTTTTTTTAATAAAATCATAATTTTTTTTTCTTTGTTTGAAGAAAACCACAAACTATTTTTATTTTTTTGAAGAAAACCACAAAGTAATTTTCGTTTTTTTGAAGAAAATCACAAACTAATTTTCTTTTTTTTGAAGAAAACCACAAACTAATTTGTTTTTTTTTTTAAGAAAATCCTAAATTTTTTTTCTTTTTTTGAAGAAAACCACAAACTATTTTTCTTTATTTCAAGAAAAACACAAACTAATTTTCTTTTTTTGGAGAAAACCCTAGACTAATTTTCTATTTTTTAAGAAAACCACAAACTAATTTTTCTTTTGTTGAAGAAAACCACAAACTAATTTTCTTTTTTTGAAGAAAACAACAAACTAATTTTCTTTTTTTGAAGAAAACCACAAACTAATTTTCTTTTATTTGAATAAAACCACAAAGTATTTTTTTTTTTTTGAAGAAAACCACAAACTAATTATCTTTTTTGAAGAAAACCACAAACTAATTTTCTTTTTTTGAAGAAAACCACAAACTAATTTTCTTTTTTTGAATAAAACCACAAACTATTTTTTTTTTTTGAAGAAAATCACAAACTAATTTTCTTTTTTGAAGAAAACCACAAACTAATTTTCTTTTTTGAAGAAAACCACAAACTAATTTTCTTTTTTTGAAGAAAACCACAAACTAATTATCTTTTTTGAAGAAAACAACAAACTAATTTTCTTTTTTTTAATAAAACCACAAACTATTTTTTTTTTTTTTTAAGAATACCACAAACTAATATGTTTTTATGAAGAAAACCACAAACTAATTTTCTTTTTTTGAAGAAAACCACAAACTAATTTTCTTTTTTTTGAAGAAAACCACAAACTAATTTGTTTTTTTTTTAAGAAAATCCTAAATTTTTTTTTCTTTTTTTGAAGAAAACCACAAACTATTTTTCTTTATTTCAAGAAAACCACAAACTAATTTTCTTTTTTTGAAGAAAACCCTACACTAATTTTCTATTTTTTCAGAAAACCACAAACTAATTTTTCTATTTTTGAAGAAAACCACAAACTAATTTTCTTTTATTGACGAAAACCACAAACTAATTTTCTTTTTTTGAATAAAACCACAAACTAATTTTTTTTTTTGAATAAAACCACAAACTAATTTTTCTTTTTTTGAAGAAAACCACAAACTAATTTCCTTTTTTTTGAATAAAACCACAAACTAAATTTTCTTTTTTTGAAGAAAACCACAAACTAATTATCTTTTTTGAAGAAAACCACAAACTAATTTTTTTTTTTTGAAGAAAACCAAAACTATTTTTCTTTTTTTGAAGAAAACAACAAACAAATTTTCGTTTTTTTGAAGAAAACCACAAACTAATTTTCTTTTTTTGAAGAAAACCACAAACTAATTTTATTTTTTTGAATAAAACCATAAACTATTTTTTTTTTTGAAGAAAATCACAAACTAATTTTCTTTTTTGAAGAAAACCACAAACTAATTTTCTTTTTTGAAGAAAACCACAAACTAATTTTCTTTTTTTGAAGAAAACCACAAACTAATTTTCTTTTTTTGAAGAAAACCATAAACTAATTTTTGTTTTTTTAAGAAAATCATAATTTTTTTTTCTTTGTTTGAAGAAAACCACAAACTATTTTTATTTTTTTGAAGAAAATCACAAACTAATTTTCTTTTTTGAAGAAAACCATAAACAATTTTTTTTTTTAAGAAAATCATAAAAAATTTTCTTTTTTTGAAGAAAACCACAAACTAATTTTCTTTTTTTGAAGAAAACCACAAACTAATTTTCTTTTTTTGAAGAAAACCATAAACTAATTTTTGTTTTTTTAAGAAAATCATAATTTTTTTTTCTTTGTTTGAAGAAAACCACAAACTATTTTTATTTTTTTGAAGAAAACCACAAAGTAATTTTCGTTTTTTTGAAGAAAATCACAAACTAATTTTCTTTTTTTTGAAGAAAACCACAAACTAATTTGTTTTTTTTTTTAAGAAAATCCTAAATTTTTTTTCTTTTTTTGAAGAAAACCACAAACTATTTTTCTTTATTTCAAGAAAAACACAAACTAATTTTCTTTTTTTGGAGAAAACCCTAGACTAATTTTCTATTTTTTAAGAAAACCACAAACCAATTTTTCTATTTTTGAAGAAAACCACAAACTAATTTTCTTTTTTTGAATAAAACCACAAACTAATTTTTTTTTTTTAATAAAACCAAAAACTAATTTTTCTTTTTTTGAAGAAAACCACAAACTAATTTCCTTTTTTTTGAATAAAACCACAAACTAAATTTTCTTTTTTTGAAGAAAACCACAAACTAATTATCTTTTTTGAAGAAAACCACAAACTAATTTTTTTTTTGAAGAAAACCACAAACTATGTTTCTTTTTTTGAAGAAAACCAAAAACATATTTTCGTTTTTTTGAAGAAAACCACAAACTAATTTTCTTTTTTTTTAAGAAAACGACAAAATAATTTGTTTTTTTGAAGAAAACCACAAACTAATTTTTCTTTTGTTGAAGAAAACCACAAACTAATTTTCTTTTTTTGAAGAAAACCACAAACTAATTTTCTTTTTTTGAAGAAAACCACAAACTAATTTTCTTTTTTTTGAATAAAACCACAAATTATTTTTTTTTTTTGAAGAAAACCACAAACTAATTATCTTTTTTGAAGAAAACCACAAACTAATTTTCTTTTTTTGAAGAAAACCACAAACTAATTTTTTTTTTTTGAATAAAACCACAAACTATTTTTTTTTTGAAGAAAATCACAAACTAATTTTCTTTTTTGAAGAAAACCACAAACTAATTTTCTTTTTTGAAGAAAACCACAAACTAATTTTCTTTTTTTGAAGAAAACCATAAACTAATTTTCTTTTTTTGAAGAAAACCACAAACTAATTTTTGTTTTTTGAAGAAAACCACAAACTAATTTTCTTTTTTTTGAAGAAAACCACAAAGTTATTTTCTTTTTTTTGAATAAAACCACAAACTATTTTTTCTTTTTTTGAAGAAGACCACAAACTAATTATCTTTTTTGAAGAAAACCACAAAGTAATTTTCATTTTTTGAAGAAAACCACAAACTAATTTTCTTTTTTTGAAGAAAACCACAAACTAATTTTCTTTTTTTGAATAAAACCATAAACTAATTTTCTTTTTTTGAATAAAACCACAAACTATTATTTTTTTGAAGAAGATCACAAACTAATTTTCTTTTTTGAAGAAAACCACAAACAAATTTTTTTTTTTTAAGAAAATCATAAATTTTTTTTTTTTTGAAGAAAACCACAAACTATTTTTCTTTTTTTGAAGAAAACCACAAACTAATTTTCATTTTTTTGAAGAAAACCACAAACTATTTTTCTTATTTTTTGAAGAAAACCACAAAGTAATTTGTTTTTTTGAAGAAAACTACAAACTATTTTTTCTTTTTTTGAAGAAGACCACAAACTAATTATCTTTTTTGAAGAAAACCACAAACTAATTTTCATTTTTTGAAGAAAACCACAAACTAATTTTCTTTTTTTGAAGAAAACCACAAACTAATTTTCTTTTTTTGAATAAAACCACAAACTATTATTTTTTTGAAGAAGATCACAAACTAATTTTCTTTTTTGAAGAAAACCACAAACAAATTTTTTTTTTTAAGAAAATCATAAATTTTTTTTTTTTTGAAGAAAACCACAAACTATTTTTCTTTTTTTGAAGAAAACCACAAACTAATTTTCATTTTTTTGAAGAAAACCACAAACTATTTTTCTTATTTTTTGAAGAAAACCACAAAGTAATTTGTTTTTTTGAAGAAAACCACAAACTAATTTTTATTTTTTTGAAGAAAACCACAAATTAATTTTCTTTTTTTGAAGAAAACCAAAAACTAATTTTATTTTTTTTGAAGAAAACCACACACTAATTTTCTTTTTTTGAAGAAAACCACAAATTAATTTTCTTTTTTTGAAGAAAACCACAAACTAATTTTCTTTTTTTGAAGAAAACCACAAACTAATTTTCTTTTTTTGAAGAAAACCACACACTAATTTTCTTTTTTTGAAGAAAACCACAAAGTTATTTTCTTTTTTTTGAAGAAAACCACAAACTAATTTTCTTTGTCTTGAAGAAAACCACAAAATAATTTTCTTTCTTTTGTATAAAACCCCAAGCTATTTTTTTTTTGAAGAAAATCACAAACTAATTTTATTTTTTTGAAGAAAAACAAAATCTAATTTTTTTTTTTGAAGAAAACCACAAACTATTTTTCTTTTTTTGAAGAAAACCACAAACTAATTTTCGTTTTTTTGAAGAAAACCACAAACTAGTTTTCTATTTTTGAAGAAAACCACAAACTAATTTTTCTATTTTTGAAGAAAACCACAAACTATTTTTTCTATTTTTGTAGAAAACCACAAACTAATTTTCTCTTTTTGATGAAAACCACAAACTAATTTTCTTTTTTTGAAGAAAACCACAAACTAATTTTTGTTTTTTTAAGAAAATCATAATTTTTTTTTCTTTGTTTGAAGAAAACCACAAACTATTTTTATTTTTTTGAAGAAAACCACAAAGTAATTTTCGTTTTTTTGAAGAAAATCACAAACTAATTTTATTTTTTTTGAAGAAAACCACAAACTAATTTGTTTTTTTTTTTAAGAAAATCCTAAATTTTTTTTCTTTTTTTGAAGAAAACCACAAACTATTTTTCTTTATTTCAAGAAAACCACAAACTAATTTTCTTTTTTTGGAGAAAACCCTAGACTAATTTTCTATTTTTTAAGAAAACCACAAACTAATTTTTCTATTTTTGAAGAAAACCACAAACTAATTTTCTTTTTTTGAATAAAACCACAAACTAATTTTTTTTTTTGAATAAAACCACAAACTAATTTTTCTTTTTTTGAAGGAAACCACAAACTAATTTCCTTTTTTTTGAATAAAACCACAAACTAAATTTTCTTTTTTTGAAGAAAACCACAAACTAATTATCTTTTTTGAAGAAAACCACAAACTAATTTTTTTTTTTTGAAGAAAACCAAAACTATTTTTCTTTTTTTGAAGAAAACCACAAACAAATTTTCGTTTTTTTGAAGAAAACCACAAACTAATTTTCTTTTTTTGAAGAAAACCACAAACTAATTTTCTTTTTTTGAATAAAACCATAAACTATTTTTTTTTTTGAAGAAAATCACAAACTAATTTTCTTTTTTGAAGAAAACCACAAACTAATTTTCTTTTTTGAAGAAAACCACAAACTAATTTTCTTTTTTTGAAGAAAACCACAAACTAATTTTCTTTTTTTGAAGAAAACCATAAACTAATTTTTGTTTTTTTAAGAAAATCATAATTTTTTTTTCTTTGTTTGAAGAAAACCACAAACTATTTTTATTTTTTTGAAGAAAACCACAAAGTAATTTTCGTTTTTTTGAAGAAAATCACAAACTAATTTTCTTTTTTTTGAAGAAAACCACAAACTAATTTGTTTTTTTTTTTAAGAAAATCCTAAATTTTTTTTCTTTTTTTGAAGAAAACCACAAACTATTTTTCTTTATTTCAAGAAAACCACAAACTAATTTTCTTTTTTTGGAGAAAACCCTAGACTAATTTTCTATTTTTTAAGAAAACCACAAACTAATTTTTCTATTTTTGAAGAAAACTACAAACTAATTTTCTTTTTTTGAATAAAACCACAAACTAATTTTTTTTTTTGAATAAAACCACAAACTAATTTTTCTTTTTTTGAAGAAAACCACAAACTAATTTCCTTTTTTTTGAATAAAACCACAAACTAAATTTTCTTTTTTTGAAGAAAACCACAAACTAATTATCTTTTTTGAAGAAAACCACAAACTAATTTTTTTTATTGAAGAAAACCACAAACAATTTTTCTTTTTTTGAAGAAAACCAAAAAGTTATTTTTGTTTTTTTGAAGAAAACCCCAAACTAATTTTTTTTTTTTTAAGAAATCCACAAACTAATTTGTTTTTTGGAAGAAAACCACAAACTAATTTTCGTTTTTTGAAGAAATTCACAAACTAATTTTTCATTTTTTGAAGAAAACCAGAAACTAATTTTTCTTTTTTTGAAGACAACCACAGACTAATTTTCAATTTTTGAAGAAAACGACAAACTAATTTTTCTTTTGTTGAAGAAAACCACAAACTAATTTTCTTTTTTTGAGGAAAACCACAAACTAATTTTCTTTTTTTGAAGAAAACCACAAACTAATTTTCTTTTTTTGAATAAAACCACAAACTAATTTTGTTTTTTGAATAAAACCACAAACTAATTTTTCTTTTTTTGAAGAAAACCACAAACTAATTTCCTTTTTTTGGAATAAAACCACAAACTAAATTTTCTTTTTTTGAAGAAAACCACAAACTAATTATCTTTTTTGAAGAAAACCACAAACTAATTTTTTTTTTTTGAAGAAAACCAAAACTATTTTTCTTTTTTTGAAGAAAACCACAAACAAATTTTCGTTTTTTTGAAGAAAACCACAAACTAATTTTCTTTTTTTGAAGAAAACCACAAACTAATTTTCTTTTTTTGAATAAAACCATAAACTATTTTTTTTTTTGAAGAAAATCACAAACTAATTTTCTTTTTTGAAGAAAACCACAAACTAATTTTCTTTTTTTGAAGAAAACCACAAACTAATTTTCTTTTTTTGAAGAAAACCATAAACTAATTTTTGTTTTTTTAAGAAAATCATAATTTTTTTTTCTTTGTTTGAAGAAAACCACAAACTATTTTTATTTTTTTGAAGAAAACCACAAAGTAATTTTCGTTTTTTTGAAGAAAATCACAAACTAATTTTCTTTTTTTTGAAGAAAACCACAAACTAATTTGTTTTTTTTTTTAAGAAAATCCTAAATTTTTTTTCTTTTTTTGAAGAAAACCACAAACTATTTTTCTTTATTTCAAGAAAAACACAAACTAATTTTCTTTTTTTGGAGAAAACCCTAGACTAATTTTCTATTTTTTAAGAAAACCACAAACTAATTTTTCTATTTTTGAAGAAAACCACAAACTAATTTTCTTTTTTTGAATAAAACCACAAACTAATTTTTTTTTTTTAATAAAACCAAAAACTAATTTTTCTTTTTTTGAAGAAAACCACAAACTAATTTCCTTTTTTTTGAATAAAACCACAAACTAAATTTTCTTTTTTTGAAGAAAACCACAAACTAATTATCTTTTTTGAAGAAAACTACAAACTAATTTTTTTTTTTGAAGAAAACCACAAACTATTTTTCTTTTTTTGAAGAAAACCAAAAACATATTTTCGTTTTTTTGAAGAAAACCACAAACTAATTTTCTTTTTTTTTAAGAAAACGACAAAATAATTTGTTTTTTTGAAGAAAACCACAAACTAATTTTTCTTTTGTTGAAGAAAACCACAAACTAATTTTCTTTTTTTGAAGAAAACCACAAACTAATTTTCTTTTTTTGAAGAAAACCACAAACTAATTTTCTTTTTTTTGAATAAAACCACAAAGTATTTTTTTTTTTGAAGAAAACCACAAACTAATTATCTTTTTTGAAGAAAACCACAAGCTAATTTTTTTTTTTTGAAGAAAACCAAAACTATTTTTCTTTTTTTGAAGAAAACCACAAACAAATTTTCGTTTTTTTGAAGAAAACCACAAACTAATTTTCTTTTTTTGAAGAAAACCACAAACTAATTTTATTTTTTTGAATAAAACCATAAACTATTTTTTTTTTTGAAGAAAATCACAAACTAATTTTCTTTTTTGAAGAAAACCACAAACTAATTTTCTTTTTTGAAGAAAACCACAAACTAATTTTCTTTTTTTGAAGAAAACCACAAAGTAATTTTCTTTTTTTGAAGAAAACCATAAACTAATTTTTGTTTTTTTAAGAAAATCATAATTTTTTTTTCTTTGTTTGAAGAAAACCACAAACTATTTTTATTTTTTTGAAGAAAATCACAAACTAATTTTCTTTTTTGAAGAAAACCATAAACAATTTTTTTTTTTAAGAAAATCATAAAAAATTTTCTTTTTTTGAAGAAAACCACAAACTAATTTTCTTTTTTTGAAGAAAACCAAAACTATTTTTCTTTTTTTGAAGAAAACCACAAACAAATTTTCGTTTTTTTAAAGAAAACCACAAACTAATTTTCTTTTTTTGAAGAAAACCACAAACTAATTTTATTTTTTTGAATAAAACCATAAACTATTTTTTTTTTGAAGAAAATCACAAACTAATTTTCTTTTTTTTGAAGAAAACCACAAACTAATTTGTTTTTTTTTTAAGAAAATCCTAAATTTTTTTTTCTTTTTTTGAAGAAAACCACAAACTATTTTTCTTTATTTCAAGAAAACCACAAACTAATTTTCTTTTTTTGAAGAAAACCCTACACTAATTTTCTATTTTTTCAGAAAACCACAAACTAATTTTTCTATTTTTGAAGAAAACCACAAACTAATTTTCTTTTATTGACGAAAACCACAAACTAATTTTCTTTTTTTGAATAAAACCACAAACTAATTTTTTTTTTTGAGTAAAACCACAAACTAATTTTTCTTTTTTTGAAGAAAATCACAAACTAATTTCCTTTTTTTTGAATAAAACCACAAACTAAATTTTCTTTTTTTGAAGAAAACCACAAACTAATTATCTTTTTTGAAGAAAACCACAAACTAATTTTTTTTTTTTGAAGAAAACCAAAACTATTTTTCTTTTTTTGAAGAAAACCACAAACAAATTTTCGTTTTTTTAAAGAAAACCACAAACTAATTTTCTTTTTTTGAAGAAAACCACAAACTAATTTTATTTTTTTGAATAAAACCATAAACTATTTTTTTTTTGAAGAAAATCACAAACTAATTTTCTTTTTTGAAGAAAACCACAAACTAATTTTCTTTTTTGAAGAAAACCACAAACTAATTTTCTTTTTTTGAAGAAAACCACAAACTAATTTTCTTTTTTTGAAGAAAACCATAAACTAATTTTTGTTTTTTTAAGAAAATCATAATTTTTTTTTCTTTGTTTGAAGAAAACCACAAACTATTTTTATTTTTTTGAAGAAAATCACAAACTAATTTTCTTTTTTGAAGAAAACCATAAACAATTTTTTTTTTTAAGAAAATCATAAAAAATTTTCTTTTTTTGAAGAAAACCACAGACTAATTTTCTTTTTTTGAAGAAAACCACAAACTAATTTTCTTTTTTTGAAGAAAACCATAAACTAATTTTTGTTTTTTTAATAAAATCATAATTTTTTTTTCTTTGTTTGAAGAAAACCACAAACTATTTTTATTTTTTTGAAGAAAACCACAAAGTAATTTTCGTTTTTTTGAAGAAAATCACAAACTAATTTTCTTTTTTTTGAAGAAAACCACAAACTAATTTGTTTTTTTTTTTAAGAAAATCCTAAATTTTTTTTCTTTTTTTGAAGAAAACCACAAACTATTTTTCTTTATTTCAAGAAAAACACAAACTAATTTTCTTTTTTTGGAGAAAACCCTAGACTAATTTTCTATTTTTTAAGAAAACCACAAACTAATTTTTCTTTTGTTGAAGAAAACCACAAACTAATTTTCTTTTTTTGAAGAAAACAACAAACTAATTTTCTTTTTTTGAAGAAAACCACAAACTAATTTTCTTTTATTTGAATAAAACCACAAAGTATTTTTTTTTTTTTGAAGAAAACCACAAACTAATTATCTTTTTTGAAGAAAACCACAAACTAATTTTCTTTTTTTGAAGAAAACCACAAACTAATTTTCTTTTTTTGAATAAAACCACAAACTATTTTTTTTTTTTGAAGAAAATCACAAACTAATTTTCTTTTTTGAAGAAAACCACAAACTAATTTTCTTTTTTGAAGAAAACCACAAACTAATTTTCTTTTTTTGAAGAAAACCACAAACTAATTATCTTTTTTGAAGAAAACAACAAACTAATTTTCTTTTTTTTAATAAAACCACAAACTATTTTTTTTTTTTTTTAAGAATACCACAAACTAATATGTTTTTATGAAGAAAACCACAAACTAATTTTCTTTTTTTGAAGAAAACCACAAACTAATTTTCTTTTTTTTGAAGAAAACCACAAACTAATTTGTTTTTTTTTTAAGAAAATCCTAAATTTTTTTTTCTTTTTTTGAAGAAAACCACAAACTATTTTTCTTTATTTCAAGAAAACCACAAACTAATTTTCTTTTTTTGAAGAAAACCCTACACTAATTTTCTATTTTTTCAGAAAACCACAAACTAATTTTTCTATTTTTGAAGAAAACCACAAACTAATTTTCTTTTATTGACGAAAACCACAAACTAATTTTCTTTTTTTGAATAAAACCACAAACTAATTTTTTTTTTTGAATAAAACCACAAACTAATTTTTCTTTTTTTGAAGAAAACCACAAACTAATTTCCTTTTTTTTGAATAAAACCACAAACTAAATTTTCTTTTTTTGAAGAAAACCACAAACTAATTATCTTTTTTGAAGAAAACCACAAACTAATTTTTTTTTTTTGAAGAAAACCAAAACTATTTTTCTTTTTTTGAAGAAAACAACAAACAAATTTTCGTTTTTTTGAAGAAAACCACAAACTAATTTTCTTTTTTTGAAGAAAACCACAAACTAATTTTATTTTTTTGAATAAAACCATAAACTATTTTTTTTTTTGAAGAAAATCACAAACTAATTTTCTTTTTTGAAGAAAACCACAAACTAATTTTCTTTTTTGAAGAAAACCACAAACTAATTTTCTTTTTTTGAAGAAAACCACAAACTAATTTTCTTTTTTTGAAGAAAACCATAAACTAATTTTTGTTTTTTTAAGAAAATCATAATTTTTTTTTCTTTGTTTGAAGAAAACCACAAACTATTTTTATTTTTTTGAAGAAAATCACAAACTAATTTTCTTTTTTGAAGAAAACCATAAACAATTTTTTTTTTTAAGAAAATCATAAAAAATTTTCTTTTTTTGAAGAAAACCACAAACTAATTTTCTTTTTTTGAAGAAAACCACAAACTAATTTTCTTTTTTTGAAGAAAACCATAAACTAATTTTTGTTTTTTTAAGAAAATCATAATTTTTTTTTCTTTGTTTGAAGAAAACCACAAACTATTTTTATTTTTTTGAAGAAAACCACAAAGTAATTTTCGTTTTTTTGAAGAAAATCACAAACTAATTTTCTTTTTTTTGAAGAAAACCACAAACTAATTTGTTTTTTTTTTTAAGAAAATCCTAAATTTTTTTTCTTTTTTTGAAGAAAACCACAAACTATTTTTCTTTATTTCAAGAAAAACACAAACTAATTTTCTTTTTTTGGAGAAAACCCTAGACTAATTTTCTATTTTTTAAGAAAACCACAAACCAATTTTTCTATTTTTGAAGAAAACCACAAACTAATTTTCTTTTTTTGAATAAAACCACAAACTAATTTTTTTTTTTTAATAAAACCAAAAACTAATTTTTCTTTTTTTGAAGAAAACCACAAACTAATTTCCTTTTTTTTGAATAAAACCACAAACTAAATTTTCTTTTTTTGAAGAAAACCACAAACTAATTATCTTTTTTGAAGAAAACCACAAACTAATTTTTTTTTTGAAGAAAACCACAAACTATGTTTCTTTTTTTGAAGAAAACCAAAAACATATTTTCGTTTTTTTGAAGAAAACCACAAACTAATTTTCTTTTTTTTTAAGAAAACGACAAAATAATTTGTTTTTTTGAAGAAAACCACAAACTAATTTTTCTTTTGTTGAAGAAAACCACAAACTAATTTTCTTTTTTTGAAGAAAACCACAAACTAATTTTCTTTTTTTGAAGAAAACCACAAACTAATTTTCTTTTTTTTGAATAAAACCACAAATTATTTTTTTTTTTTGAAGAAAACCACAAACTAATTATCTTTTTTGAAGAAAACCACAAACTAATTTTCTTTTTTTGAAGAAAACCACAAACTAATTTTTTTTTTTTGAATAAAACCACAAACTATTTTTTTTTTGAAGAAAATCACAAACTAATTTTCTTTTTTGAAGAAAACCACAAACTAATTTTCTTTTTTGAAGAAAACCACAAACTAATTTTCTTTTTTTGAAGAAAACCATAAACTAATTTTCTTTTTTTGAAGAAAACCACAAACTAATTTTTGTTTTTTGAAGAAAACCACAAACTAATTTTCTTTTTTTTGAAGAAAACCACAAAGTTATTTTCTTTTTTTTGAATAAAACCACAAACTATTTTTTCTTTTTTTGAAGAAGACCACAAACTAATTATCTTTTTTGAAGAAAACCACAAAGTAATTTTCATTTTTTGAAGAAAACCACAAACTAATTTTCTTTTTTTGAAGAAAACCACAAACTAATTTTCTTTTTTTGAATAAAACCATAAACTAATTTTCTTTTTTTGAATAAAACCACAAACTATTATTTTTTTGAAGAAGATCACAAACTAATTTTCTTTTTTGAAGAAAACCACAAACAAATTTTTTTTTTTTAAGAAAATCATAAATTTTTTTTTTTTTGAAGAAAACCACAAACTATTTTTCTTTTTTTGAAGAAAACCACAAACTAATTTTCATTTTTTTGAAGAAAACCACAAACTATTTTTCTTATTTTTTGAAGAAAACCACAAAGTAATTTGTTTTTTTGAAGAAAACTACAAACTATTTTTTCTTTTTTTGAAGAAGACCACAAACTAATTATCTTTTTTGAAGAAAACCACAAACTAATTTTCATTTTTTGAAGAAAACCACAAACTAATTTTCTTTTTTTGAAGAAAACCACAAACTAATTTTCTTTTTTTGAATAAAACCACAAACTATTATTTTTTTGAAGAAGATCACAAACTAATTTTCTTTTTTGAAGAAAACCACAAACAAATTTTTTTTTTTAAGAAAATCATAAATTTTTTTTTTTTTGAAGAAAACCACAAACTATTTTTCTTTTTTTGAAGAAAACCACAAACTAATTTTCATTTTTTTGAAGAAAACCACAAACTATTTTTCTTATTTTTTGAAGAAAACCACAAAGTAATTTGTTTTTTTGAAGAAAACCACAAACTAATTTTTATTTTTTTGAAGAAAACCACAAATTAATTTTCTTTTTTTGAAGAAAACCAAAAACTAATTTTATTTTTTTTGAAGAAAACCACACACTAATTTTCTTTTTTTGAAGAAAACCACAAATTAATTTTCTTTTTTTGAAGAAAACCACAAACTAATTTTCTTTTTTTGAAGAAAACCACAAACTAATTTTCTTTTTTTGAAGAAAACCACACACTAATTTTCTTTTTTTGAAGAAAACCACAAAGTTATTTTCTTTTTTTTGAAGAAAACCACAAACTAATTTTCTTTGTCTTGAAGAAAACCACAAAATAATTTTCTTTCTTTTGTATAAAACCCCAAGCTATTTTTTTTTTGAAGAAAATCACAAACTAATTTTATTTTTTTGAAGAAAAACAAAATCTAATTTTTTTTTTTGAAGAAAACCACAAACTATTTTTCTTTTTTTGAAGAAAACCACAAACTAATTTTCGTTTTTTTGAAGAAAACCACAAACTAGTTTTCTATTTTTGAAGAAAACCACAAACTAATTTTTCTATTTTTGAAGAAAACCACAAACTATTTTTTCTATTTTTGTAGAAAACCACAAACTAATTTTCTCTTTTTGATGAAAACCACAAACTAATTTTCTTTTTTTGAAGAAAACCACAAACTAATTTTTGTTTTTTTAAGAAAATCATAATTTTTTTTTCTTTGTTTGAAGAAAACCACAAACTATTTTTATTTTTTTGAAGAAAACCACAAAGTAATTTTCGTTTTTTTGAAGAAAATCACAAACTAATTTTATTTTTTTTGAAGAAAACCACAAACTAATTTGTTTTTTTTTTTAAGAAAATCCTAAATTTTTTTTCTTTTTTTGAAGAAAACCACAAACTATTTTTCTTTATTTCAAGAAAACCACAAACTAATTTTCTTTTTTTGGAGAAAACCCTAGACTAATTTTCTATTTTTTAAGAAAACCACAAACTAATTTTTCTATTTTTGAAGAAAACCACAAACTAATTTTCTTTTTTTGAATAAAACCACAAACTAATTTTTTTTTTTGAATAAAACCACAAACTAATTTTTCTTTTTTTGAAGAAAACCACAAACTAATTTCCTTTTTTTTGAATAAAACCACAAACTAAATTTTCTTTTTTTGAAGAAAACCACAAACTAATTATCTTTTTTGAAGAAAACCACAAACTAATTTTTTTTATTGAAGAAAACCACAAACTATTTTTCTTTTTTTGAAGAAAACCAAAAAGTTATTTTTGTTTTTTTGAAGAAAACCCCAAACTAATTTTTTTTTTTTTAAGAAATCCACAAACTAATTTGTTTTTTGGAAGAAAACCACAAACTAATTTTCGTTTTTTGAAGAAATTCACAAACTAATTTTTCATTTTTTGAAGAAAACCAGAAACTAATTTTTCTTTTTTTGAAGACAACCACAGACTAATTTTCAATTTTTGAAGAAAACGACAAACTAATTTTTCTTTTGTTGAAGAAAACCACAAACTAATTTTCTTTTTTTGAGGAAAACCACAAACTAATTTTCTTTTTTTGAAGAAAACCACAAACTAATTTTCTTTTTTTGAATAAAACCACAAACTAATTTTGTTTTTTGAATAAAACCACAAACTAATTTTTCTTTTTTTGAAGAAAACCACAAACTAATTTCCTTTTTTTGGAATAAAACCACAAACTAAATTTTCTTTTTTTGAAGAAAACCACAAACTAATTATCTTTTTTGAAGAAAACCACAAACTAATTTTTTTTTTTTGAAGAAAACCAAAACTATTTTTCTTTTTTTGAAGAAAACCACAAACAAATTTTCGTTTTTTTGAAGAAAACCACAAACTAATTTTCTTTTTTTGAAGAAAACCACAAACTAATTTTCTTTTTTTGAATAAAACCATAAACTATTTTTTTTTTTGAAGAAAATCACAAACTAATTTTCTTTTTTGAAGAAAACCACAAACTAATTTTCTTTTTTTGAAGAAAACCACAAACTAATTTTCTTTTTTTGAAGAAAACCATAAACTAATTTTTGTTTTTTTAAGAAAATCATAATTTTTTTTTCTTTGTTTGAAGAAAACCACAAACTATTTTTATTTTTTTGAAGAAAACCACAAAGTAATTTTCGTTTTTTTGAAGAAAATCACAAACTAATTTTCTTTTTTTTGAAGAAAACCACAAACTAATTTGTTTTTTTTTTTAAGAAAATCCTAAATTTTTTTTCTTTTTTTGAAGAAAACCACAAACTATTTTTCTTTATTTCAAGAAAAACACAAACTAATTTTCTTTTTTTGGAGAAAACCCTAGACTAATTTTCTATTTTTTAAGAAAACCACAAACTAATTTTTCTATTTTTGAAGAAAACCACAAACTAATTTTCTTTTTTTGAATAAAACCAGAAACTAATTTTTTTTTTTTAATAAAACCAAAAACTAATTTTTCTTTTTTTGAAGAAAACCACAAACTAATTTCCTTTTTTTTGAATAAAACCACAAACTAAATTTTCTTTTTTTGAAGAAAACCACAAACTAATTATCTTTTTTGAAGAAAACTACAAACTAATTTTTTTTTTTGAAGAAAACCACAAACTATTTTTCTTTTTTTGAAGAAAACCAAAAACATATTTTCGTTTTTTTGAAGAAAACCACAAACTAATTTTCTTTTTTTTTAAGAAAACGACAAAATAATTTGTTTTTTTGAAGAAAACCACAAACTAATTTTTCTTTTGTTGAAGAAAACCACAAACTAATTTTCTTTTTTTGAAGAAAACCACAAACTAATTTTCTTTTTTTGAAGAAAACCACAAACTAATTTTCTTTTTTTTGAATAAAACCACAAAGTATTTTTTTTTTTGAAGAAAACCACAAACTAATTATCTTTTTTGAAGAAAACCACAAGCTAATTTTTTTTTTTGAAGAAAACCAAAACTATTTTTCTTTTTTTGAAGAAAACCACAAACAAATTTTCGTTTTTTTGAAGAAAACCACAAACTAATTTTCTTTTTTTGAAGAAAACCACAAACTAATTTTATTTTTTTGAATAAAACCATAAACTATTTTTTTTTTTGAAGAAAATCACAAACTAATTTTCTTTTTTGAAGAAAACCACAAACTAATTTTCTTTTTTGAAGAAAACCACAAACTAATTTTCTTTTTTTGAAGAAAACCACAAAGTAATTTTCTTTTTTTGAAGAAAACCATAAACTAATTTTTGTTTTTTTAAGAAAATCATAATTTTTTTTTCTTTGTTTGAAGAAAACCACAAACTATTTTTATTTTTTTGAAGAAAACCACAAACTAATTTTCTTTTTTTGAAGAAAACCACAAACTAATTTTCTTTTTTTTGAATAAAACCACAAATTATTTTTTTTTTTTGAAGAAAACCACAAACTAATTATCTTTTTTGAAGAAAACCACAAACTAATTTTCTTTTTTTGAAGAAAACCACAAACTAATTTTTTTTTTTTGAATAAAACCACAAACTATTTTTTTTTTGAAGAAAATCACAAACTAATTTTCTTTTTTGAAGAAAACCACAAACTAATTTTCTTTTTTGAAGAAAACCATAAACTAATTTTCTTTTTTTGAAGAAAACCACAAACTAATTTTTGTTTTTTGAAGAAAACCACAAACTAATTTTCTTTTTTTTGAAGAAAACCACAAAGTTATTTTCTTTTTTTTGAATAAAACCACAAACTATTTTTTCTTTTTTTGAAGAAGACCACAAACTAATTATCTTTTTTGAAGAAAACCACAAAGTAATTTTCATTTTTTGAAGAAAACCACAAACTAATTTTCTTTTTTTGAAGAAAACCACAAACTAATTTTCTTTTTTTGAATAAAACCATAAACTAATTTTCTTTTTTTGAATAAAACCACAAACTATTATTTTTTTGAAGAAGATCACAAACTAATTTTCTTTTTTTGAAGAAGAGCACAAACTAATTATCTTTTTTGAAGAAAACCACAAACTAATTTTCATTTTTTGAAGAAAACCACAAACTAATTTTTCTTTTTTTGAAGAAAACCACAAACTAATTTTCTTTTTTTGAATAAAACCACAAACTATTATTTTTTTGAAGAAGATCACAAACTAATTTTCTTTTTTGAAGAAAACCACAAACAAATTTTTTTTTTTTCAGAAAATCATAAATTTTTTTTTTTTTGAAGAAAACCACAAACTATTTTTCTTTTTTTGAAGAAAACCACAAACTAATTTTCATTTTTTTGAAGAAAACCACAAACTATTTTTCTTATTTTTTGAAGAAAACCACAAAGTAATTTGTTTTTTTGAAGAAAACCACAAACTATTTTTTCTTTTTTTGAAGAAGACCACAAACTAATTATCTTTTTTGAAGAAAACCACAAACTAATTTTCATTTTTTGAAGAAAACCACAAACTAATTTTCTTTTTTTGAAGAAAACCACAAACTAATTTTCTTTTTTTGAATAAAACCACAAACTATTATTTTTTTGAAGAAGATCACAAACTAATTTTCTTTTTTGAAGAAAACCACAAACAAATTTTTTTTTTTAAGAAAATCATAAATTTTTTTTTTTTTGAAGAAAACCACAAACTATTTTTCTTTTTTTGAAGAAAACCACAAACTAATTTTCATTTTTTTGAAGAAAACCACAAACTATTTTTCTTATTTTTTGAAGAAAACCACAAAGTAATTTGTTTTTTTGAAGAAAACCACAAACTAATTTTTATTTTTTTGAAGAAAACCACAAATTAATTTTCTTTTTTTGAAGAAAACCAAAAACTAATTTTATTTTTTTTGAAGAAAACCACACACTAATTTTCTTTTTTTGAAGAAAACCACAAATTAATTTTCTTTTTTTGAAGAAAACCACAAACTAATTTTCTTTTTTTGAAGAAAACCACAAACTAATTTTCTTTTTTTGAAGAAAACCACACACTAATTTTCTTTTTTTGAAGAAAACCACAAAGTTATTTTCTTTTTTTTGAAGAAAACCACAAACTAATTTTCTTTGTCTTGAAGAAAACCACAAAATAATTTTCTTTCTTTTGTGTATAAAACCCCAAGCTATTTTTTTTTTGAAGAAAATCACAAACTAATTTTATTTTTTTGAAGAAAAACAAAATCTAATTTTTTTTTTTGAAGAAAACCACAAACTATTTTTCTTTTTTTGAAGAAAACCACAAACTAATTTTCGTTTTTTGAAGAAATTCACAAACTACTTTATCTTTTTTTGAAGAAAACCAGAAACTAATTTTTCTTTTTTTGAAGAAAACCACAAACTAGTTTTCTATTTTTGAAGAAAACCACAAACTAATTTTTCTATTTTTGAAGAAAACCACAAACTATTTTTTCTATTTTTGTAGAAAACCACAAACTAATTTTCTCTTTTTGAAGAAAACCACAAACTAATTTTCTTTTTTTGAAGAAAACCACAAACTAATTTTTGTTTTTTTAAGAAAATCATAATTTTTTTTTCTTTGTTTGAAGAAAACCACAAACTATTTTTATTTTTTTGAAGAAAACCACAAAGTAATTTTCGTTTTTTTGAAGAAAATCACAAACTAATTTTATTTTTTTTGAAGAAAACCACAAACTAATTTGTTTTTTTTTTTAAGAAAATCCTAAATTTTTTTTCTTTTTTTGAAGAAAACCACAAACTATTTTTCTTTATTTCAAGAAAACCACAAACTAATTTTCTTTTTTTGGAGAAAACCCTAGACTAATTTTCTATTTTTTAAGAAAACCACAAACTAATTTTTCTATTTTTGAAGAAAACCACAAACTAATTTTCTTTTTTTGAATAAAACCACAAACTAATTTTTTTTTTTGAATAAAACCACAAACTAATTTTTCTTTTTTTGAAGAAAACCACAAACTAATTTCCTTTTTTTTGAATAAAACCACAAACTAAATTTTCTTTTTTTGAAGAAAACCACAAACTAATTATCTTTTTTGAAGAAAACCACAAACTAATTTTTTTTATTGAAGAAAACCACAAACTATTTTTCTTTTTTTGAAGAAAACCAAAAAGTTATTTTTGTTTTTTTGAAGAAAACCCCAAACTAATTTTTTTTTTTTAAGAAATCCACAAACTAATTTGTTTTTTGGAAGAAAACCACAAACTAATTTTCGTTTTTTGAAGAAATTCACAAACTAATTTTTCATTTTTTGAAGAAAACCAGAAACTAATTTTTCTTTTTTTGAAGACAACCACAGACTAATTTTCAATTTTTGAAGAAAACGACAAACTAATTTTTCTTTTGTTGAAGAAAACCACAAACTAATTTTCTTTTTTTGAGGAAAACCACAAACTAATTTTCTTTTTTTGAAGAAAACCACAAACTAATTTTCTTTTTTTGAATAAAACCACAAACTAATTTTGTTTTTTGAATAAAACCACAAACTAATTTTTCTTTTTTTGAAGAAAACCACAAACTAATTTCCTTTTTTTGGAATAAAACCACAAACTAAATTTTCCTTTTTTGAAGAAAACCACAAACTAATTATCTTTTTTGAAGAAAACCACAAACTAATTTTTTTTTTTTGAAGAAAACCAAAACTATTTTTCTTTTTTTGAAGAAAACCACAAACAAATTTTCGTTTTTTTGAAGAAAACCACAAACTAATTTTCTTTTTTTGAAGAAAACCACAAACTAATTTTCTTTTTTTGAATAAAACCATAAACTATTTTTTTTTTTGAAGAAAATCACAAACTAATTTTCTTTTTTGAAGAAAACCACAAACTAATTTTCTTTTTTTGAAGAAAACCACAAACTAATTTTCTTTTTTTGAAGAAAACCATAAACTAATTTTTGTTTTTTTAAGAAAATCATAATTTTTTTTTCTTTGTTTGAAGAAAACCACAAACTATTTTTATTTTTTTGAAGAAAACCACAAAGTAATTTTCGTTTTTTTGAAGAAAATCACAAACTAATTTTCTTTTTTTTGAAGAAAACCACAAACTAATTTGTTTTTTTTTTTAAGAAAATCCTAAATTTTTTTTCTTTTTTTGAAGAAAACCACAAACTATTTTTCTTTATTTCAAGAAAAACACAAACTAATTTTCTTTTTTTGGAGAAAACCCTAGACTAATTTTCTATTTTTTAAGAAAACCACAAACTAATTTTTCTATTTTTGAAGAAAACCACAAACTAATTTTCTTTTTTTGAATAAAACCACAAACTAATTTTTTTTTTTTAATAAAACCAAAAACTAATTTTTCTTTTTTTGAAGAAAACCACAAACTAATTTCCTTTTTTTTGAATAAAACCACAAACTAAATTTTCTTTTTTTGAAGAAAACCACAAACTAATTATCTTTTTTGAAGAAAACTACAAACTAATTTTTTTTTTTGAAGAAAACCACAAACTATTTTTCTTTTTTTGAAGAAAACCAAAAACATATTTTCGTTTTTTTGAAGAAAACCACAAACTAATTTTCTTTTTTTTTAAGAAAACGACAAAATAATTTGTTTTTTTGAAGAAAACCACAAACTAATTTTTCTTTTGTTGAAGAAAACCACAAACTAATTTTCTTTTTTTGAAGAAAACCACAAACTAATTTTCTTTTTTTGAAGAAAACCACAAACTAATTTTCTTTTTTTTGAATAAAACCACAAAGTATTTTTTTTTTTGAAGAAAACCACAAACTAATTATCTTTTTTGAAGAAAACCACAAGCTAATTTTCTTTTTTTGAAGAAAACCACAAACTAATTTTTTTTTTTTGAATAAAACCACAAACTATTTTTTTTTTTGAAGAAAATCACAAACTAATTTTCTTTTTTGAAGAAAACCACAAACTAATTTTCTTTTTTGAAGAAAACCACAAACTAATTTTCTTTTTTTGAAGAAAACCATAAACTAATTTTCTTTTTTTGAAGAAAACCACAAACTAATTTTTTTTTTTTGAATAAAACCACAAACTATTTTTTTTTTTGAAGAAAATCACAAACTAATTTTCTTTTTTGAAGAAAACCACAAACTAATTTTCTTTTTTGAAGAAAACCACAAACTAATTTTCTTTTTTTGAAGAAAACCATAAACTAATTTTCTTTTTTTGAAGCAAACCACAAACTAATTTTTGTTTTTTGAAGAAAACCACAAACTAATTTTCTTTTTTTTGAAGAAAACCGCAAAGTTATTTTCTTTTTTTTGAATAAAACCACAAACTATTTTTTCTTTTTTTGAAGAAGACCACAAACTAATTATCTTTTTTGAAGAAAACCACAAAGTAATTTTCATTTTTTGAAGAAAACCACAAACTAATTTTCTTTTTTTGAAGAAAACCACAAACTAATTTTCTTTTTTTGAATAAAACCATAAACTAATTTTCTTTTTTTGAATAAAACCACAAACTATTATTTTTTTGAAGAAGATCACAAACTAATTTACTTTTTTTGAAGAAGACCACAAACTAATTATCTTTTTTGAAGAAAACCACAAACTAATTTTCATTTTTTGAAGAAAACCACAAACTAATTTTCTTTTTTTGAAGAAAACCACAAACTAATTTTCTTTTTTTGAATAAAACCACAAACTATTATTTTTTTGAAGAAGATCACAAACTAATTTTCTTTTTTGAAGAAAACCACAAACAAATTTTTTTTTTTTAAGAAAATCATAAATTTTTTTTTTTTTTGAAGAAAACCACAAACTATTTTTCTTTTTTTGAAGAAAACCACAAACTAATTTTCATTTTTTTGAAGAAAACCACAAACTATTTTTCTTATTTTTTGAAGAAAACCACAAAGTAATTTGTTTTTTTGAAGAAAACCACAAAGTAATTTGTTTTTTTGAAGAAAACCACAAACTATTTTTTCTTTTTTTGAAGAAGACCACAAACTAATTATCTTTTTTGAAGAAAACCACAAACTAATTTTCATTTTTTGAAGAAAACCACAAACTAATTTTCTTTTTTTGAAGAAAACCACAAACTAATTTTCTTTTTTTGAATAAAACCACAAACTATTATTTTTTTGAAGAAGATCACAAACTAATTTTCTTTTTTGAAGAAAACCACAAACAAATTGTTTTTTTTAAGAAAATCATAAATTTTTTTTTTTTGAAGAAAACCACAAACTATTTTTCTTTTTTTGAAGAAAACCACAAACTAATTTTCATTTTTTTGAAGAAAACCACAAACTATTTTTCTTATTTTTTGAAGAAAACCACAAAGTAATTTGTTTTTTTGAAGAAAACCACAAACTAATTTTTATTTTTTTGAAGAAAACCACAAATTAATTTTCTTTTTTTGAAGAAAACCAAAAGCTAATTTTATTTTTTTTGAAGAAAACGACACACTAATTTTCTTTTTTTGAAGAAAACCACAAATTAATTTTCTTTTTTTGAAGAAAACCACAAACTAATTTTCTTTTTTTGAAGAAAACCACAAACTAATTTTCTTTTTTTGAAGAAAACCACACACTAATTTTCTTTTTTTGAAGAAAACCACAAAGTTATTTTCTTTTTTTTGAAGAAAACCACAAACTAATTTTCTTTGTCTTGAAGAAAACCACAAAATAATTTTCTTTCTTTTGTATAAAACCACAAACTATTTTTTTTTTTGAAGAAAATCACAAACTAATTTTCTTTTTTGAAGAAAACCACAAACTAATTTTCTTTTTTGAAGAAAACCACAAACTAATTTTCTTTTTTTGAAGAAAACCATAAACTAATTTTCTTTTTTTGAAGAAAACCACAAACTAATTTTTGTTTTTTGAAGAAAACCACAAACTAATTTTCTTTTTTTTGAAGAAAACCACAAAGTTATTTTCTTTTTTTTGAATAAAACCACAAACTATTTTTTCTTTTTTTGAAGAAGACCACAAACTAATTATCTTTTTTGAAGAAAACCACAAAGTAATTTTCATTTTTTGAAGAAAACCACAAACTAATTTTCTTTTTTTGAAGAAAACCAGAAACTAATTTTCTTTTTTTGAATAAAACCATAAACTAATTTTCTTTTTTTGAATAAAACCACAAACTATTATTTTTTTGAAGAAGATCACAAACTAATTTTCTTTTTTTGAAGAAGACCACAAACTAATTATCTTTTTTGAAGAAAACCACAAACTAATTTTCATTTTTTGAAGAAAACCACAAACTAATTTTCTTTTTTTGAAGAAAACCACAAACTAATTTTCTTTTTTTGAATAAAACCACAAACTATTATTTTTTTGAAGAAGATCACAAACTAATTTTCTTTTTTGAAGAAAACCACAAACAAATTTTTTTTTTTTAAGAAAATCATAAATTTTTTTTTTTTTTGAAAAAAACCACAAACTATTTTTCTTTTTTTGAAGAAAACCACAAACTAATTTTCATTTTTTTGAAGAAAACCACAAACTATTTTTCTTATTTTTTGAAGAAAACCACAAAGTAATTTGTTTTTTTGAAGAAAACCACAATCTATTTTTTCTTTTTTTGAAGAAGACCACAAACTAATTATCTTTTTTGAAGAAAACCACAAACTAATTTTCATTTTTTGAAGAAAACCACAAACTAATTTTCTTTTTTTGAAGAAAACCACAAACTAATTTTCTTTTTTTGAATAAAACCACAAACTATTATTTTTTTGAAGAAGATCACAAACTAATTTTCTTTTTTGAAGAAAACCACAAACAAATTTTTTTTTTTAAGAAAATCATAAATTTTTTTTTTTTGAAGAAAACCACAAACTATTTTTCTTTTTTTGAAGAAAACCACAAACTAATTTTCATTTTTTTGAAGAAAACCACAAACTATTTTTCTTATTTTTTGAAGAAAACCACAAAGTAATTTGTTTTTTTGAAGAAAACCACAAACTAATTTTTATTTTTTTGAAGAAAACCACAAATTAATTTTCTTTTTTGAAGAAAACCACAAACTAATTTTCTTTTTTTGAAGAAAACCATAAACTAATTTTCTTTTTTTGAAGAAAACCACAAACTAATTTTCTTTTTTTGAAGAAAACCACAAACTAATTTTCTTTTTTTGAAGAAAACCACAAACTAATTTTCTTTTTTTGAAGAAAACCACACACTAATTTTCTTTTTTTGAAGAAAACCACAAATTAATTTTCTTTTTTTGAAGAAAACCACAAACTAATTTTCTTTTTTTGAAGAAAACCACAAACTAATTTTCTTTTTTTGAAGAAAACCACACACTAATTTTCTTTTTTTGAAGAAAACCACAAAGTTATTTTCTTTTTTTTGAAGAAAACCACAAACTAATTTTCTTTGTCTTGAAGAAAACCACAAAATAATTTTCTTTCTTTTGTATAAAACCACAAGCTATTTTTTTTTTGAAGAAAATAACAAACTAATTTTATTTCTTTGAAGAAAAACAAAATCTAATTTTTTTTTTTGAAGAAAACCACAAACTATTTTTCTTTTTTTGAAGAAAACCACAAACTAATTTTCGTTTTTTGAAGAAATTCACAAACTACTTTATCTTTTTTTGAAGAAAA
Source organism: Luzula sylvatica (assembly GCA_946800325.1). Taxonomy (NCBI): domain Eukaryota; kingdom Viridiplantae; phylum Streptophyta; class Magnoliopsida; order Poales; family Juncaceae; genus Luzula; species Luzula sylvatica. Next base: position 70,141,126 of record OX326959.1, on the reverse strand, counting down.
CCAGAAACTAATTTTTCTTTTTTTGAAGAAAACCAAAAACTAGTTTTCTATTTTTGAAGAAAACCACAAACTAATTTTTCTATTCTTGAAGAAAACCACAAACTATTTTTTCTATTTTTGTAGAAAACCACAAACTAATTTTCTCTTTTTGAAGAAAACCACAAACTAATTTTCTTTTTTTGAAGAAAACCACAAACTAATTTTTGTTTTTTTAAGAAAATCATAATTTTTTTTTCTTTGTTTGAAGAAAACCACAAACTATTTTTATTTTTTTGAAGAAAACCACAAAGTAATTTTCGTTTTTTTGAAGAAAATCACAAACTAATTTTATTTTTTTTGAAGAAAACCACAAACTAATTTGTTTTTTTTTTTAAGAAAATCCTAAATTTTTTTTCTTTTTTTGAAGAAAACCACAAACTATTTTTCTTTATTTCAAGAAAACCACAAACTAATTTTCTTTTTTTGGAGAAAACCCTAGACTAATTTTCTATTTTTTAAGAAAACCACAAACTAATTTTTCTATTTTTGAAGAAAACCACAAACTTATTTTCTTTTTTTGAATAAAACCACAAACTAATTTTTTTTTTTGAATAAAACCACAAACTAATTTTTCTTTTTTTGAAGAAAACCACAAACTAATTTCCTTTTTTTTGAATAAAACCACAAACTAAATTTTCTTTTTTTGAAGAAAACCACAAACTAATTATCTTTTTTGAAGAAAACCACAAACTAATTTTTTTTTTTGAAGAAAACCACAAACTATTTTTCTTTTTTTGAAGAAAACCAAAAAGTAATTTTTGTTTTTTTGAAGAAAACCCCAAACTAATTTTTTTTTTTTAAAGAAATCCACAAACTAATTTGTTTTTTGGAAGAAAAACACAAACTAATTTTCGTTTTTTGAAGAAATTCACAAACTAATTTTTCATTTTTTGAAGAAAACCAGAAACTAATTTTTCTTTTTTTGAAGACAACCACAGACTAATTATCTTTTTTGAAGAAAACCACAAACTAATTTTATTTTTTTGAAAAAAACCACAAACTAATTTTCTTTTTTGAAGAAAACCACAAACTATTTTTCTTTATTTCAAGAAAACCACAAACTAATTTTATTTTTTTGAAGAAAACCCTAGACTAATTTTCTATTTTTTAAGAAAACAACAAACTAATTTTTCTATTTTTGAAGAAAACCACAAACTAATTTTCTTTTATTGAAGAAAACCACAAACTAATTTTCTTTTTTTGAATAAAACCACAAACTAATTTATTTTTTTTTTAAGAAATCCACAAACTAATTTGTTTTTTGGAAGAAAACCACAAACTAATTTTCGTTTTTTGAAGAAATTCACAAACTAATTTTTCATTTTTTGAAGAAAACCAGAAACTAATTTCTTTTTTTGAAGACAACCACAGACTAATTTTCAATTTTTTAAGAAAACCACAAACTAATTAGAAAACCACAAACTAATTTTTTTTTTTTTAAGAATACCACAAACTAATATGTCTTTTTGAAGAAAACCACAAACTAATTTTTCTTTTGTTGAAGAAAACCATAAACTAATTTTCTTTTTTTGAAGAAAACCACAAACTAATTTTCTTTTTTTTGAAGAAAACCACAAAGTTATTTTCGTTTTTTTGAATAAAACCACAAACTATTTTTTCTTTTTTTGAAGAAGACCACAAACTAATTATCTTTTTTGAAGAAAACCACAAAGTAATTTTCGTTTTTTTGAAGAAAACCACAAACTAATTTTCTTTTTTTGAAGAAAACCACAAACTAATTTTATTTTTTTGAAAAAAACCACAAACTAATTTTCTTTTTTTGAAGAAAACCACAAACTATTTTTCTTTATTTCAAGAAAACCACAAACTAATTTTATTTTTTTGAAGAAAACCCTAGACTAATTTTCTATTTTTTAAGAAAACCACAAACTAATTTTTCTATTTTTGAAGAAAACCACAAACTAATTTTCTTTTATTGAAGAAAACCACAAACTAATTTTCTTTTTTTGAATAAAACCACAAACTAATTTTTTTTTTTTTTAAGAAATCCACAAACTAATTTGTTTTTTGGAAGAAAACCACAAACTAATTTTCGTTTTTTGAAGAAATTCACAAACTAATTTTTCATTTTTTGAAGAAAACCAGAAACTAATTTCTTTTTTTGAAGACAACCACAGACTAATTTTCAATTTTTTAAGAAAACCACAAACTAATTAGAAAACCACAAACTAATTTTTTTTTTTTTAAGAATACCACAAACTAATATGTTTTTTTGAAGAAAACCACAAACTAATTTTTCTTTTGTTGAAGAAAACCATAAACTAATTTTCTTTTTTTGAAGAAAACCACAAACTAATTTTCTTTTTTTTGAAGAAAACCACAAAGTTATTTTCGTTTTTTTGAATAAAACCACAAACTATTTTTTCTTTTTTTGAAGAAGACCACAAACTAATTATCTTTTTTGAAGAAAACCACAAAGTAATTTTCATTTTTTGAAGAAAACCACAAACTAATTTTCTTTTTTTGAAGAAAACCACAAACTAATTTTCTTTTTTTGAATAAAACCACAAACTATTATTTTTTTGAAGAAAATCACAAACTAATTTTCTTTTTTGAAGAAAACCACAAACAAATTTTTTTTTTTAAGAAAATCATAAATTTTTTTTTTTTTTTTTTAAGAAAACCACAAACTAATTTTCTTTTTTTGAAGAAAACCACAAACTAATTTTCTTTTTTTGAAGAAAACCACACACTAATTTTCTTTTTTTTGAAGAAAACCACACTAATTTTCTTTTTTTTGAAGAAAATCACAAACTAATTTTCTTTTTTGAAGAAAACCATAAACAATTTTTTTTTTTTAAGAAAATCATAAAAAATTTTCTTTTTTTGAAGAAAACCACAAACTATTTTTCTTTTTTTGAAGAAAACCACAAACTAATTATCGTTTTTTTGAAGAAAACCACAAACTAATTTTCTTATTTTTTGAAGAAAACCACAAAGTAATTTGTTTTTTTGAAGAAAACCACAAACTAATTTTTCTTTTGTTGAAGAAAACCACAAACAAAATTTTCTTTTTTTTGAAGAAAACCACAAACTAATTTTCTTTGTTTTGAAGAAAACCACAAAATAATTTTCTTTTTTTTTGTATAAAACCACAAGCTATTTTTTTTTGAAGAAAATCACAAACTAATTTTATTTTTTTGAAGAAAAACAAAAACTAATTTTTTTTTTTTAAGAAAATCATATTTTTTTTTTCTTTTTTTGAAGAAAACCACAAACTATTTTTTCTTTTTTTGAAGAAAACGACAAACTAATTTTCGTTTTTTTGAAGAAAAACACTAACTAATTTTCTTTTTTTTGAAGAAAACCACAAACTAATTTGTTTTTTTGATGAAAACCACAAACTAATCTTTCTTTTGTTGAAGAAAATTGCAAACTAATTTTACTTTTTTTTGAAGAAAACCACAAACTAATTTTCGTTTTTTGAAGAAATTCACAAACTAATTTTTCTTTTTTTGAAGAAAACCAGAAACTAATTTTCTTTTTTTGAAGAAAACCACAAACTAGTTTTCTATTTTTGAAGAAAACCACAAACTAATTTTTCTATTTTTGAAGAAAATCACAAACTATTTTTTCTATTTTTGTAGAAAACCACAAAATAATTTTCTTTTTTTGAAGAAAACCACAAACTAATTTTCTTTTTTTGAATAAAACCACAAACTATTTTTTTTTTTGAAGAAAATCACAAACTAATTTTCTTTTTTGAAGAAAACCACAAACTAATTTTCTTTTTTGAAGAAAACCACAAACTAATTTTCTTTTTTTGAAGAAAACCACAAACTAATTTTCTTTTTTTGAAGAAAACCACAAACTAATTTTTGTTTTTTTAAGAAAATCATAATTTTTTTTTCTTTGTTTGAAGAAAACCACAAACTATTTTTCTTTTTTTGAAGAAAACCACAAAGTAATTTTCGTTTTTTTGAAGAAAATCACAAACTAATTTTCGTTTTTTTTAAGAAAACCACAAACTAATTTGTTTTTTTTTTTAAGAAAATCCCAAATTTTTTTTCTTTTTTTGAAGAAAACCACAAACTATTTTTCTTTATTTCAAGAAAACCACAAACTAATTTTCTTTTTTTGGAGAAAACCCTAGACTAATTTTCTATTTTTTAAGAAAACCACAAACTAATTTTTCTATTTTTGAAGAAAACCACAAACTAATTTTCTTTTTTTGAATAAAACCACAAACTAATTTTTTTTTTTAATAAAACCACAAACTAATTTTTCTTTTTTTGAAGAAAACCACAAACTAATTTCCTTTTTTTTGAATAAAACCACAAACTAAATTTTCTTTTTTTCAAGAAAACTACAAACTAATTATCTTTTTTTGAAGAAAACCACAAACTAATTTTTTTTTTGAAGAAAACCACAAACTATTTTTCTTTTTTTGAAGAAAACCAAAAACAAATTTTCGTTTTTTTGAAGAAAACCACAAACTAATTTTCTTTTTTTTTAAGAAAACCACAAAATAATTTGTTTTTTTGAAGAAAACCACAAACTAAATTTTCTTTTGTTGAAGAAAACCACAAACTAATTTTCTTTTTTTGAAGAAAACCACAAACTAATTTTCTTTTTTTGAAGAAAACCACAAACTAATTTTCTTTTATTTGAATAAAACCACAAAGTATTTTTTTTTTTTTTGAAGAAAACCACAAACTAATTATCTTTTTTGAAGAAAACCACAAACTAATTTTCTTTTTTTGAAGAAAACCACAAACTAATTTTCTTTTTTTGAATAAAACCGCAAACTATTTTTTTTTTTGAAGAAAATCACAAACTAATTTTCTTTTTTGAAGAAAACCACAAACTAATTTTCTTTTTTGAAGAAAACCACAATCTAATTTTCTTTTTTTGAAGAAAACCATAAACTAATTTTCTTTTTTTGAAGAAAACCACAAACTAATTTTTGTTTTTTTAAGAAATCATAATTTTTTTTTCTTTGTTTGAAGAAAACGACAAACTATTTTTAATTTTTTTGAAGAAAACCACAAAGTAATTTTCGTTTTTTTGAAGAAAATCACAAACTAATTTTCTTTTTTTTGAAGAAAACCACAAACTAATTTGTTTTTTTTTTTAAGAAAATCCTAAATTTTTTTTTCTTTTTTTGAAGAAAACCACAAACTATTTTTCTTTATTTCAAGAAAACCACAAACTAATTTTCTTTTTTTGAAGAAAACCCTACACTAATTTTCAATTTTTTCAGAAAACCACAAACTAATTTTTCTATTTTTGAAGAAAACCACAAACTAATTTTCTTTTATTGACGAAAACCACAAACTAATTTTCTTTTTTTGAATAAAACCACAAACTAATTTTTTTTTTTGAATAAAACCACAAACTAATTTTTCTTTTTTTGAAGAAAACCACAAACTAATTTCCTTTTTTTTGAATAAAACCACAAACTAAATTTTCTTTTTTTGAAGAAAACCACAAACTAATTATCTTTTTTGAAGAAAACCACAAACTAATTTTTTTTTTTTGAAGAAAACCAAAACTATTTTTCTTTTTTTGAAGAAAACCACAAACAAATTTTCGTTTTTTTGAAGAAAACCACAAACTAATTTTTCTTTTTTTGAAGTAAACCACAAACTAATTTTCTTTTTTTTTAATAAAACCACAAACTATTTTTTCTTTTTTTGAAGAAAACCACAAACTAATTTTTCTTTTGTTGAAGAAAACAACAAACTAATTTTCTTTTTTTGAAGAAAACCACAAACTAATTTTCTTTTTTTTGAAGAAAACAACAAACTAATTTTCTTTTTTTTGAATAAAACAACAAACTATTTTTTTTTTTTTTTAAGAATACCACAAACTAATATGTTTTTGAAGAAAACCACAAACTATTTTTCTTTATTTCAATAAAACCACAAACTAATTTTCTTTTTTTGAAGAAAACCCTACACTAATTTTCTATTTTTTCAGAAAACCACAAACTAATTTTTCTATTTTTGAAGAAAACCACAAACTAATTTTCTTTTATTGACGAAAACCACATACTAATTTTCTTTTTTTGAATAAAACCAAAAACTAATTTTTTTTTTTGAATAAAACCACAAACTAATTTTTCTTTTTTTGAAGAAAACCACAAACTAATTTCCTTTTTTTTGAATAAAACCACAAACTAAATTTTCTTTTTTTGAAGAAAACCACAAACTAATTATCTTTTTTGAAGAAAACCACAAACTAATTTTTTTTTTTTTAAGAAAACCAAAACTATTTTTCTTTTTTTGAAGAAAACCACAAACAAATTTTCGTTTTTTTGAAGAAAACCACAAACTAATTTTCTTTTTTTGAAGAAAACCACAAACTAATTTTCTTTTTTTGAATAAAACCATAAACTATTTTTTTTTTGAAGAAAATCACAAACTAATTTTCTTTTTTTAAGAAAACCACAAACTAATTTTCTTTTTTGAAGAAAACCACAAACTAATTTTCTTTTTTGAAGAAAACCACAAACTAATTTTTTTTTTTTGAACAAAACCACAAACTAATTTTCTTTTTTTGAAGAAAACCATAAACTAATTTTTGTTTTTTTAAGAAAATCATAATTTTTTTTTCTTTGTTTGAAGAAAACCACAAACTATTTTTATTTTTTTGAAGAAAACCACGAAGTAATTTTCGTTTTTTTGAAGAAAATCACAAACTAATTTCCTTTTTTTTGAAGAAAACCACAAACTAATTTGTTTTTTTTTTTAAGAAAATCCTAAATTTTTTTTCTTTTTTTGAAGAAAACCACAAACTATTTTTCTTTATTTCAAGAAAACCACAAACTAATTTTCTTTTTTTGGAGAAAACCCTAGACTAATTTTCTATTTTTTAAGAAAACCACAAACTAATTTTTCTATTTTTGAAGAAAACCACAAACTAATTTTCTTTTTTTGAATAAAACCACAAAATAATATTTTTTTTTGAATAAAACCACAAACTAATTTTTCTTTTTTTGAAGAAAACCACAAACTAATTTCCTTTTTTTTGAATAAAACCACAAACTAAATTTTCTTTTTTTGAAGAAAACCACAAACTAATTATCTTTTTTGAAGAAAACCACAAACTAATTTTTTTTTTTGAAGAAAACCACAAACTATTTTTCTTTTTTTGAAGAAAACCAAAAACTAATTTTTGTTTTTTTGAAGAAAACCCCAAACTAATTGTTTTTTTTTTTAAGAAATCCACAAACTAATTTGTTTTTTGGAAGAAAACCAGAAACTAATTTTCGTTTTTTGAAGAAATTCACAAACTAAATTTTCATTTTTTGAAGAAAACCAGAAACTAATTTTTCTTTGTTTGAAGACAACCACAGACTAATTTTCAATTTTTTAAGAAAACCACAAACTAATTAGAAAACCACAAACTAATTTTTTTTTTTTAAGAACACCACAAACTAATATGTTTTTTTGAAGAAAACCACAAACTAATTTTTCTTTTGTTGAAGAAAACCATAAACTAATTTTCTTTTTTTGAAGAAAACCACAAACTAATTTTCTTTTTTTTGAAGAAAACCACAAAGTTATTTTCTTTTTTTTGAATAAAACCACAAACTATTTTTTCTTTTTTTGAAGAAGACCACAAACTAATTATCTTTTTTGAAGAAAACCACAAAGTAATTTTCATTTTTTGAAGAAAACCACAAACTAATTTTCTTTTTTTGAAGAAAACCACAAACTAATTATTTTTTTTTGAATAAAACCACAAACTATTATTTTTTTGAAGAAAATCACAAACTAATTTTCTTTTTTGAAGAAAACCACAAACTAATTTTCTTTTTTGAAGAAAACCACAATCTAATTTTCTTTTTTTGAAGAAAACCATAAACTAATTTTCTTTTTTTGAAGAAAACCACAAACTAATTTTTGTTTTTTTAAGAAATCATAATTTTTTTTTCTTTGTTTGAAGAAAACGACAAACTATTTTTAATTTTTTTGAAGAAAACCACAAAGTAATTTTCGTTTTTTTGAAGAAAATCACAAACTAATTTTCTTTTTTTTGAAGAAAACCACAAACTAATTTGTTTTTTTTTTTAAGAAAATCCTAAATTTTTTTTTCTTTTTTTGAAGAAAACCACAAACTATTTTTCTTTATTTCAAGAAAACCACAAACTAATTTTCTTTTTCTGAAGAAAACCCTACACTAATTTTCAATTTTTTCAGAAAACCACAAACTAATTTTTCTATTTTTGAAGAAAACCACAAACTAATTTTCTTTTATTGACGAAAACCACAAACTAATTTTCTTTTTTTGAATAAAACCACAAACTAATTTTTTTTTTTTAATAAAACCACAAACTAATTTTTCTTTTTTTGAAGAAAACCACAAACTAATTTCCTTTTTTTTGAATAAAACCACAAAATAAATTTTCTTTTTTTGAAGAAAACCACAAACTAATTATCTTTTTTGAAGAAAACCACAAACTAATTTTTTTTTTTTGAAGAAAACCAAAACTATTTTTCTTTTTTTGAAGAAAACCACAAACAAATTTTCGTTTTTTTGAAGAAAACCACAAACTAATTTTTCTTTTTTTGAAGTAAACCACAAACTAATTTTCTTTTTTTTTAATAAAACCACAAACTATTTTTTCTTTTTTTGAAGAAAACCACAAACTAATTTTTCTTTTGTTGAAGAAAACAACAAACTAATTTTCTTTTTTTGAAGAAAACCACAAACTAATTTTCTTTTTTTTGAAGAAAACCACAAACTAATTTTCTTTTTTTTGAATAAAACAACAAACTATTTTTTTTTTTTTTAAGAATACCACAAACTAATATGTTTTTGAAGAAAACCACAAACTATTTTTCTTTATTTCAATAAAACCACAAACTAATTTTCTTTTTTTGAAGAAAACCCTACACTAATTTTCTATTTTTTCAGAAAACCACAAACTAATTTTTCTATTTTTGAAGAAAACCACAAACTAATTTTCTTTTATTGACGAAAACCACATACTAATTTTCTTTTTTTGAATAAAACCACAAACTAATTTTTTTTTTTGAATAAAACCACAAACTAATTTTTCTTTTTTTGAAGAAAACCACAAACTAATTTCCTTTTTTTTGAGTAAAACCACAAACTAAATTTTCTTTTTTTGAAGAAAACCACAAACTAATTATCTTTTTTGAAGAAAACCACAAACTAATTTTTTTTTTTTGAAGAAAACCAAAACTATTTTTCTTTTTTTGAAGAAAACCACAAACAAATTTTCGTTTTTTTGAAGAAAACCACAAACTAATTTTCTTTTTTTGAAGAAAACCACAAACTAATTTTCTTTTTTTGAATAAAACCATAAACTATTTTTTTTTTGAAGAAAATCACAAACTAATTTTCTTTTTTTAAGAAAACCACAAACTAATTTTCTTTTTTGAAGAAAACCACAAACTAATTTTCTTTTTTGAAGAAAACCACAAACTAATTTTTTTTTTTTGAAGAAAACCACAAACTAATTTTCTTTTTTTGAAGAAAACCATAAACTAATTTTTGTTTTTTTAAGAAAATCATAATTTTTTTTTCTTTGTTTGAAGAAAACCACAAACTATTTTTATTTTTTTGAAGAAAACCACAAAGTAATTTTCGTTTTTTTGAAGAAAATCACAAACTAATTTCCTTTTTTCTGAAGAAAACCACAAACTAATTTGTTTTTTTTTTTAAGAAAATCCTAAATTTTTTTTCTTTTTTTGAAGAAAACCACAAACTATTTTTCTTTATTTCAAGAAAACCACAAACTAATTTTCTTTTTTTGGAGAAAACCCTAGACTAATTTTCTATTTTTTAAGAAAACCACAAACTAATTTTTCTATTTTTGAAGAAAACCACAAACTAATTTTCTTTTTTTGAATAAAACCACAAACTAATTTTTTTTTTTGAATAAAACCACAAACTAATTTTTCTTTTTTTGAAGAAAACCACAAACTAATTTCCTTTTTTTTGAATAAAACCACAAACTAAATTTTCTTTTTTTGAAAACCACAAACTAATTATCTTTTTTGAAGAAAACCACAAACTAATTTTTTTTTTTGAAGAAAACCACAAACTATTTTTCTTTTTTTGAAGAAAACCAAAAACTAATTTTTGTTTTTTTGAAGAAAACCCCAAACTAATTGTTTTTTTTTTTAAGAAATCCACAAACTAATTTGTTTTTTGGAAGAAAACCACAAACTAATTTTCGTTTTTTGAAGAAATTCAAAACTAAATTTTCATTTTTTGAAGAAAACCAGAAACTAATTTTTCTTTGTTTGAAGACAACCACAGACTAATTTTCAATTTTTTAAGAAAACCACAAACTAATTAGAAAACCACAAACTAATTTTTTTTTTTTAAGAACACCACAAACTAATATGTTTTTTTGAAGAAAACCACAAACTAATTTTTCTTTTGTTGAAGAAAACCATAAACTAATTTTCTTTTTTTGAAGAAAACCACAAACTAATTTTCTTTTTTTTGAAGAAAACCACAAAGTTATTTTCTTTTTTTTGAATAAAACCACAAACTATTTTTTCTTTTTTTGAAGAAGACCACAAACTAATTATCTTTTTTGAAGAAAACCACAAAGTAATTTTCATTTTTTGAAGAAAACCACAAACTAATTTTCTTTTTTTGAAGAAAACCACAAACTAATTATTTTTTTTTGAATAAAACCACAAACTATTATTTTTTTGAAGAAAATCACAAACTAATTTTCTTTTTTGAAGAAAACCACAAACAAATTTTTTTTTTTAAGAAAATCATAAATTTTTTTTTTTTTTTGTAGAAAACCACAAACTAATTTTCTTTTTTTGAAGAAAACCACAAACTAATTTTCGTTTTTTTGAAGAAAACCACAAACTAATTTTCTTTTTTTGAAGAAAACCACAAACTAATTATATTTTTTTGAAAAAAACCACAAACTAATTTTCTTTTTTTGAAGAAAACCACAAACTATTTTTCTTTATTTCAAGAAAACCACAAACTAATTTTCTTTTTTTGAAGAAAACCCTAGACTAATTTTCTATTTTTTAAGAAAACCACAAACTAATTTTTCTATTTTTGAAGAAAACCACAAACTAATTTTCTTTTATTGAAGAAAACCACAAACTAATTTTCTTTTTTTGAATAAAACCACAAACTAATTTTTTTTTTTTTTAAGAAATCCACAAACTAATTTGTTTTTTGGAAGAAAACCACAAACTAATTTTCGTTTTTTGAAGAAATTCACAAACTAATTTTTCATTTTATGAAGAAAACCAGAAACTAATTTCTTTTTTTGAAGACAACCACAGACTAATTTTCAATTTTTTAAGAAAACCACAAACTAATTAGAAAACCACAAACTAATTTTTTTTTTTTTAAGAATACCACAAACTAATATGTTTTTTTGAAGAAAACCACAAACTAATTTTTCTTTTGTTGAAGAAAACCATAAACTAATTTTCTTTTATTGAAGAAAACCACAAACTAATTTTCTTTTTTTTGAAGAAAACCACAAAGTTATTTTCTTTTTTTTGAATAAAACCACAAACTATTTTTTCTTTTTTTGAAGAAGACCACAAACTAATTATCTTTTTTGAAGAAAACCACAAAGTAATTTTCATTTTTTGAAGAAAACCACAAACTAATTTTCGTTTTTTGAAGAAAACCACAAACTAATTTTCTTTTTTTGAATAAAACCACAAACTATTATTTTTTTGAAGAAAATCACGAACTAATTTTCTTTTTTGAAAAAAACCACAAACAAATTTTTTTTTTTAAGAAAATCATAAATTTTTTTTTTTTTTTTTTAAGAAAACCACAAACTAATTTTCTTTTTTTGAAGAAAACCACAAACTAATTTTCGTTTTTTTGAAGAAAACCACAAACTAATTTTCTTATTTTTTGAAGAAAACCACAAAGTAATTTGTTTTTTTGAAGAAAACCACAAACTAATTTTCTTTTTTTGAAGAAAACCACAAATTAATTTTCTTTTTTTGAAGAAAACCAAAAACTAATTTTCTTTTTTTTGAAGAAAACCACACACTAATTTTCTTTTTTTGAAGAAAACCACAAATTAATTTTCTTTTTTTGAAGAAAACCAAAAACAGATTTTCTTTTTTTGAAGAAAACCACACACTAATTTTCTTTTTTTTGAAGAAAACCACACTAATTTTCTTTTTTTTGAAGAAAATCACAAACTAATTTTCTTTTTTGAAGAAAACCATAAACAATTTTTTTTTTTTAAGAAAATCATAAAAAATTTTCTTTTTTTGAAGAAAACCACAAACTATTTTTCTTTTTTTGAAGAAAACCACAAACTAATTTTCGTTTTTTTGAAGAAAACCACAAACGAATTTTCTTATTTTTTGAAGAAAACCACAAAGTAATTTGTTTATTTGAAGAAAACCACAAACTAATTTTTCTTTTGTTGAAGAAAACCACAAACAAAATTTTCTTTTTTTTGAAGAAAACCACAAACTAATTTTCTTTGTTTTGAAGAAAACCACAAAATAATTTTCTTTTTTTTGTATAAAACCACAAGCTATTTTTTTTTGAAGAAAATCACAAACTAATTTTATTTTTTTGAAGAAAAACAAAAACTAATTTTTTTTTTTTAAGAAAATCATATTTTTTTTTTCTTTTTTTGATGAAAACCACAAACTATTTTTTCATTTTTTGAAGAAAACGACAAACTAATTTTCGTTTTTTTGAAGAAAAACACTAACTAATTTTCTTTTTTTTGAAGAAAACCACAAACTAATTTGTTTTTTAGATGAAAACCACAAACTAATCTTTCTTTTGTTGAAGAAAACTGCAAACTAATTTTACTTTTTTTTGAAGAAAACCACAAACTAATTTTCGTTTTTTGAAGAAATTCACAAACTAATTTTTCTTTTTTTGAAGAAAACCAGAAACTAATTTTTTCTTTTTTTGAAGAAAACCACAAACTAGTTTTCTATTTTTGAAGAAAACCACAAACTAATTTTTCTATTTTTGAAGAAAACCACAAACTATTTTTTCTATTTTTGTAGAAAACCACAAACTAATTTTCTTTTTTTGAAGAAAACCACAAACTAATTTTCTTTTTTTGAATAAAACCACAAACTATTTTTTTTTTTGAAGAAAATCACAAACTAATTTACTTTTTTGAAGAAAACCACAAACTAATTTTCTTGTTTTGAAGAAAACCACAAACTAATTTTCTTTTTTTGAAGAAAACCACAAACTAATTTTTGTTTTTTTAAGAAAATCATAATTTTTTTTTCTTTGTTTGAAGAAAACCACAAACTATTTTTATTTTTTTGAAGAAAACCACAAAGTAATTTTCGTTTTTTTGAAGAAAATCACAAACTAATTTTCGTTTTTTTGAATAAAACCACAAACTAATTTGTTTTTTTTTTTAAGAAAATCCTAAATTTTTTTTCTTTTTTTGAAGAAAACCACAAACTATTTTTCTTTATTTCAAGAAAACCACAAACTAATTTTCTTTTTTTGGAGAAAACCCTAGACTAATTTTCTATTTTTTAAGAAAACCACAAACTAATTTTTCTATTTTTGAAGAAAACCATAAACTAATTTTCTTTTTTTGAATAAAACCACAAACTAATTTTTTTTTTTTAATAAAACCACAAACTAATTTTTCTTTTTTTGAAGAAAACCACAAACTAATTTCCTTTTTTTTGAATAAAACCACAAACTAAATTTTCTTTTTTTCAAGAAAACTACAAACTAATTATCTTTTTTTGAAGAAAACCACAAACTAATTTTTTTTTTGAAGAAAACCACAAACTAATTTTCTTTTTTTTGAATAAAACCACAAAGTATTTTTTTTTTTTGAAGAAAACCACAAACTAATTATCTTTTTTGAAGAAAACCACAAACTAATTTTCTTTTTTTGAAGAAAACCACAAACTAATTTTTTTTTTTGAATAAAACCACAAACTATTTTTTTTTTGGAAGAAAATCACAAACTAATTTTCTTTTTTGAAGAAAACCACAAACTAATTTTCTTTTTTGAAGAAAACCACAAACTAATTTTCTTTTTTTGAAGAAAACCATAAACTAATTTTCTTTTTTTGAAGAAAACCACAAACTAATTTTTATTTTTTGAAGAAAACCACAAACTAATTTTCTTTTTTTTGAAGAAAACCACTAAGTTATTTTCTTTTTTTTGAAGAAAACCACAAACTATTTTTTCTTTTTTTGAAGAAGACCACAAACTAATTATCTTTTTTGAAGAAAACCACAAACTAATTTTCATTTTTTGAAGAAAACCACAAACTAATTTTCTTTTTTTGAATAAAACCACAAGCTAATTTTCTTTTTTTGAATAAAACCACAAACTATTATTTTTTTGAAGAAGATCAGAAACTAATTTTCTTTTTTGAAGAAAACCACAAACAAATTTTTTTTTTTAAGAAAATCATAAATTTTTATTTTTTTTGAAGAAAACCACAAACTATTTTTCTTTTTTTGAAGAAAACCACAAACTAATTTTCATTTTTTTGAAGAAAACCACAAACTATTTTTCTTATTTTTTGAAGAAAACCACAAAGTAATTTGTTTTTTTGAAGAAAACCACAAACTAATTTTTATTTTTTTGAAGAAAACCACAAATTAATTTTCTTTTTTTGAAGAAAACCAAAAACTAATTTAATTTTTTTTGAAGAAAACCACACACTAATTTTCTTTTTTTGAAGAAAACCACAAATTAATTTTCTTTTTTTGAAGAAAACCACAAACTAATTTTCTTTTTTTGAAGAAAACCCCAAACTAATTTTCTTTTTTTGAAGAAAACCACACACTAATTTTCTTTTTTTGAAGAAAACCACAAAGTTATTTTCTTTTTTTTGAAGAAAACCACAAACTAATTTTCTTTGTCTTGAAGAAAACCACAAAATAATTTTCTTTCTTTTGTATAAAACCACAAGCTATTTTTTTTTTGAAGAAAATCACAAACTAATTTTATTTTTTTGAAGAAAAACAAAAACTAATTTTTTTTTTTGAAGAAAACCACAAACTATTTTTCTTTTTTTGAAGAAAACCACAAACTAATTTTCGTTTTTTGAAGAAATTCACAAACTAATTTATCTTTTTTTGAAGAAAACCAGAAACTAATTTTTCTTTTTTTGAAGAAAACCACAAACTAGTTTTCTATTTTTGAAGAAAACCACAAACTAATTTTTCTATTTTTGAAGAAAACCACAAACTATTTTTTCTATTTTTGTAGAAAACCACAAACTAATTTTCTCTTTTTGAAGAAAACCACAAACTAATTTTCTTTTTTTGAAGAAAACCACAAACTAATTTTTGTTTTTTTAAGAAAATCATAATTTTTTTTTCTTTGTTTGAAGAAAACCACAAACTATTTTTATTTTTTTGAAGAAAACCACAAAGTAATTTTCGTTTTTTTGAAGAAAATCACAAACTAATTTTATTTTTTTTGAAGAAAACCACAAACTAATTTGTTTTTTTTTTTAAGAAAATCCTAAATTTTTTTTCTTTTTTTGAAGAAAACCACAAACTATTTTTCTTTATTTCAAGAAAACTACAAACTAATTTTCATTTTTTGGAGAAAACCCTAGACTAATTTTCTATTTTTTAAGAAAACCACAAACTAATTTTTCTATTTTTGAAGAAAACCACAAACTAATTTTCTTTTTTTGAATAAAACCACAAACTAATTTTTTTTTTTGAATAAAACCACAAACTAATTTTTCTTTTTTTGAAGAAAACCACAAACTAATTTCCTTTTTTTTGAATAAAACCACAAACTAAATTTTCTTTTTTTGAAGAAAACCACAAACTAATTATCTTTTTTGAAGAAAACCACAAACTAATTTTTTTTTTTGAAGAAAACCAAAAACTATTTTTCTTTTTTTGAAGAAAACCAAAAACTAATTTTTGTTTTTTTGAAGAAAACCCCAAACTAATTGTTTTTTTTTTAAGAAATCCACAAACTAATTTGATTTTTGGAAGAAAACCACAAACTAATTTTCGTTTTTTGAAGAAATTCACAAACTAATTTTTCATTTTTTGAAGAAAACCAGAAACTAATTTTTCTTTGTTTGAAGACAACCACAGACTAATTTTCAATTTTTTAAGAAAACCACAAACTAATTAGAAAACCACAAACTAATTTTTTTTTTTAAGAATACCACAAACTAATATGTTTTTTTGAAGAAAACCACAAACTAATTTTTCTTTTGTTGAAGAAAACGATAAACTAATTTTCTTTTTTTGAAGAAAACCACAAACTAATTTTCTTTTTTTTGAAGAAAACCACAAAGTTATTTTCTTTTTTTTGAATAAAACCACAAACTATTTTTTCTTTTTTTGAAGAAGACCACAAACTAATTATCTATTTTGAAGAAAACCACAAAGTAATTTTCATTTTTTGAAGAAAACCACAAACTAATTTTCTTTTTTTGAAGAAAACCACAAACTAATTATTTTTTTTTGAATAAAACCACAAACTATTATTTTTTTGAAGAAAATCACAAACTAATTTTCTTTTTTGAAGAAAACCAAAAACAAATTTTTTTTTTTAAGAAAATCATAAATTTTTTTTTTTTTTTGAAGAAAACCACAAACTAATTTTCTTTTTTTGAAGAAAACCACAAACTAATTTTCGTTTTTTTGAAGAAAACCACAAACTAATTTTCTTTTTTTGAAGAAAATCACAAACTAATTATATTTTTTTGAAAAAAACCACAAACTAATTTTCTTTTTTTGAAGAAAACCACAAACTATTTTTCTTTATTTCAAGAAAACCACAAACTAATTTTCTTTTTTTGAAGAAAACCCTAGACTAATTTTCTATTTTTTAAGAAAACCACAAACTAATTTTTCTATTTTTGAAGAAAACCACAAACTAATTTTCTTTTATTGAAGAAATCCACAAACTAATTTTCTTTTTTTGAATAAAACCACAAACTAATTTTTTTTTTTTTTTAAGAAATCCACAAACTAATTTGTTTTTTGGAAGAAAACCACAAACTAATTTTCGTTTTTTGAAGAAATTCACAAACTAATTTTTCATTTTATGAAGAAAACCAGAAACTAATTTCTTTTTTTGAAGACAACCACAGACTAATTTTCAATTTTTTAAGAAAACCACAAACTAATTAGAAAACCACAAACTAATTTTTTTTTTTTTAAGAATACCACAAACTAATATGTTTTTTTGAAGAAAACCACAAACTAATTTTTCTTTTGTTGAAGAAAACCATAAACTAATTTTCTTTTTTTGAAGAAAACCACAAACTAATTTTCTTTTTTTTGAAGAAAACAACAAAGTTATTTTCTTTTTTTTGAATAAAACCACAAACTATTTTTTCTTTTTTTGAAGAAGACCACAAACTAATTATCTTTTTTGAAGAAAACCACAAAGTAATTTTCATTTTTTGAAGAAAACCACAAACTAATTTTCTTTTTTTGAAGAAAACCACAAACTAATTTTCTTTTTTTGAATAAAACCACAAACTATTATTTTTTTGAAGAAAATCACAAACTAATTTTCTTTTTTGAAAAAAACCACAAACAAATTTTTTTTTTTAAGAAAATCATAAATTTTTTTTTTTTTTTTTTAAGAAAACCACAAACTAATTTTCTTTTTTTGAAGAAAACCACAAACTAATTTTCGTTTTTTTGAAGAAAACCACAAACTAATTTTCTTATTTTTTGAAGAAAACCACAAAGTAATTTGTTTTTTTGAAGAAAACCACAAACTAATTTTCTTTTTTTGAAGAAAACCACAAATTAATTTTCTTTTTTTGAAGAAAACCAAAAACTAATTTTCTTTTTTTTGAAGAAAACCACACACTAATTTTCTTTTTTTGAAGAAAACCACAAATTAATTTTCTTTTTTTGAAGAAAACCAAAAACAGATTTTCTTTTTTTGAATTAAACCACACACTAATTTTCTTTTTTTTGAAGAAAACCACACTAATTTTCTTTTTTTTGAAGAAAATCACAAACTAATTTTCTTTTT
The DNA here is from genome assembly GCA_946800325.1 of Luzula sylvatica. NCBI lineage: Eukaryota > Viridiplantae > Streptophyta > Magnoliopsida > Poales > Juncaceae > Luzula > Luzula sylvatica. Next base: position 70,123,137 of record OX326959.1, on the reverse strand, counting down.
TGAAGAAAACCATAAACAATTTTTTTTTTTTAAGAAAATCATAAAAAAATTTCTTTTTTTGAAGAAAACCACAAACTATTTTTCTTTTTTTGAAGAAAACCACAAACTAATTTTCGTTTTTTTGAAGAAAACCACAAACTAATTTTCTTATTTTTTGAAGAAAACCACAAAGTAATTTGTTTTTTTGAAGAAAACCACAAACTAATTTTTCTTTTGTTGAAGAAAACCACAAACAAAATTTTCTTTTTTTTGAAGAAAACCACAAACTAATTTTCTTTGTTTTGAAGAAAACCACAAAATAATTTTCTTTTTTTTGTATAAAACCACAAGCTATTTTTTTTTTAAGAAAATCACAAACTAATTTTATTTTTTTGAAGAAAAACAAAAACTAATTTTTTTTTTTTAAGAAAATCATATTTTTTTTTTCTTTTTTTGATGAAAACCACAAACTATTTTTTCTTTTTTTGAAGAAAACGACAAACTAATTTTCGTTTTTTTGAAGAAAAACACTAACTAATTTTCTTTTTTTTGAAGAAAACCACAAACTAATTTGTTTTTTAGATGAAAACCACAAACTAATCTTTCTTTTGTTGAAGAAAACTGCAAACTAATTTTTTTTTTTTGAAGAAAACCACAAACTATTTTTTCTATTTTTGTAGAAAACCACAAACTAATTTTTCTTTTTTTGAAGAAAACCACAAACTAATTTTCTTTTTTTGAATAAAACCACAAACTATTTTTTTTTTTGAAGAAAATCACAAACTAATTTTCTTTTTTGAAGAAAACCACAAACTAATTTTCTTTTTTGAAGAAAACCACAAACTAATTTTCTTGTTTTGAAGAAAACCACAAACTAATTTTCTTTTTTTGAAGAAAACCACAAACTAATTTTTGTTTTTTTAAGAAAATCATAATTTTTTTTTCTTTGTTTGAAGAAAACCACAAACTATTTTTATTTTTTTGAAGAAAACCACAAAGTAATTTTCGTTTTTTTGAAGAAAATCACAAACTAATTTTCGTTTTTTTGAAGAAAACCACAAACTAATTTGTTTTTTTTTTTAAGAAAATCCTAAATTTTTTTTCTTTTTTTGAAGAAAACCACAAACTATTTTTCTTTATTTCAAGAAAACCACAAACTAATTTTCTTTTTTTGGAGAAAACCCCAGACTAATTTTCTATTTTTTAAGAAAACCACAAACTAATTTTTCTATTTTTGAAGAAAACCACAAACTAATTTTCTTTTTTTGAATAAAACCACAAACTAATTTTTTTTTTTAATAAAACCACAAACAAATTTTTCTTTTTTTGAAGAAAACCACAAACTAATTTCCTTTTTTTTTAATAAAACCACAAACTAAATTTTCTTTTTTGCAAGAAAACTACAAACTAATTATCTTTTTTTGAAGAAAACCACAAACTAATTTTTTTTTTGAAGAAAACCACAAACTATTTTTCTTTTTTTGAAGAAAACCAAAAACAAATTTTCGTTTTTTTGAAGAAAACCACAAACTAATTTTCTTTTTTTTTAAGAAAACCACAAAATAATTTGTTTTTTTGAAGAAAACCACAAACTAATTTTTCTTTTGTTGAAGAAAACCACAAACTAATTTTCTTTTTTTGAAGAAAACCACAAACTAATTTTCTTTTTTTGAAGAAAACCACAAACTAATTTTCTTTTATTTGAATAAAACCACAAAGTATTTTTTTTTTTTTTGAAGAAAACCACAAACTAATTATCTTTTTTGAAGAAAACCACAAACTAATTTTCTTTTTTTGAAGAAAACCACAAACTAATTTTCTTTTTTTGAATAAAACCACAAACTATTTTTTTGTTTGAAGAAAATCACAAACTAATTTTCTTTTTTGAAGAAAACCACAAACTAATTTTCTTTTTTGAAGAAAACCAGAAACTAATTTTCTTTTTTTGAAGAAAACCACAAACTAATTTTTGTTTTTTTAAGAAATCATAATTTTTTTTTCTTTGTTTGAAGAAAACCACAAACTATTTTTATTTTTTTTGAAGAAAACCACAAAGTAATTTTCGTTTTTTTGAAGAAAATCACAAACTAATTTTCTTTTTTTTGAAGAAAACCACAAACTAATTTGTTTTTTTTTTTAAGAAAATCCTAAATTTTTTTTTCTTTTTTTGAAGAAAACCACAAACTATTTTTCTTTATTTCAAGAAAACCACAAACTAATTTTCTTTTTTTGACGAAAACCCTACACTAATTTTCTATTTTTTCAGAAAACCACAAACTAATTTTTCTATTTTTGAAGAAAACCACAAACTAATTTTCTTTTATTGACGAAAACCACAAACTAATTTTCTTTTTTTGAATAAAACCACAAACTAATTTTTTTTTTTGAATAAAACCACAAACTAATTTTTCTTTTTTTGAAGAAAACCACAAACTAATTTCCTTTTTTTTGAATAAAACCACAAACTAAATTTTCTTTTTTTGAAGAAAACCACAAACTAATTATCTTTTTTGAAGAAAACCACAAACTAATTTTTTTTTTTGAAGAAAACCAAAACTATTTTTCTTTTTTTGAAGAAAACCACAAACAAATTTTCGTTTTTTTGAAGAAAACCACAAACTAATTTTCTTTTTTTGAAGTAAACCACAAACTAATTTTCTTTTTTTTTAATAAAACCACAAACTATTTTTTCTTTTTTTGAAGAAAACCACAAACTAATTATCTTTTTTGAAGAAAACCACAAACTAATTTTTCTTTTGTTGAAGAAAACAACAAACTAATTTTCTTTTTTTGAAGAAAACCACAAACTAATTTTCTTTTTTTTGAAGAAAACCACAAACTAATTTTCTTTTTTTTGAATAAAACCACAAACTATTTTTTTTTTTTTTAAGAATACCACAAACTAATATGTTTTTATGAAGAAAACCACAAACTAATTTTCTTTTTTTGAAGAAAACCACAAACTAATTTTCTTTTTTTTGAAGAAAACCACAAACTAATTTGTTTTTTTTTTTAAGAAAATCCTAAATTTTTTTTTCTTTTTTTGAGGAAAACCACAAACTATTTTTCTTTATTTCAAGAAAACCACAAACTAATTTTCTTTTTTTGAAGAAAACCCTACACTAATTTTCTATTTTTTCAGAAAACCACAAACTAATTTTTCTATTTTTGAAGAAAACCACAAACTAATTTTCTTTTATTGACGAAAACCACAAACTAATTTACTTTTTTTGAATAAAACCACAAACTAATTTTTTTTTTGAATAAAACCACAAACTAATTTTTCTTTTTTTGAAGAAAACCACAAACTAATTTCCTTTTTTTTGAATAAAACCACAAACTAAATTTTCTTTTTTTGAAGAAAACCACAAACTAATTATCTTTTTTGAAGAAAACCACAAACTAATTTTTTTTTTTTGAAGAAAACCAAAACTATTTTTCTTTTTTTGAAGAAAACCACAAACAAATTTTCGTTTTTTTGAAGAAAACCACAAACTAATTTTCTTTTTTTGAAGAAAACCACAAACTAATTTTCTTTTTTTGAATAAAACCATAAACTATTTTTTTTTTTGAAGAAAATCACAAACTAATTTTCTTTTTTGAAGAAAACCACAAACTAATTTTCTTTTTTGAAGAAAACCACAAACTAATTTTCTTTTTTTTGAAGAAAACCACAAACTAATTTTTCTTTTTTTGAAGAAAACCATAAACTAATTTTTGTTTTTTTAAGAAAATCATAATTTTTTTTTCTTTGTTTGAAGAAAACCACAAACTATTTTTATTTTTTTGAAGAAAACCACAAAGTAATTTTCGTTTTTTTGAAGAAAATCACAAACTAATTTTCTTTTTTTTGAAGAAAACCACAAACTAATTTGTTTTTTTTTTTAAGAAAATCCTAAATTTTTTTTCTTTTTTTGAAGAAAACCACAAACTATTTTTCTTTATTTCAAGAAAACCACAAACTAATTTTCTTTTTTTGGAGAAAACCCTAGACTAATTTTCTATTTTTTAAGAAAACCACAAACTAATTTTTCTATTTTTGAAGAAAACCACAAACTAATTTTCTTTTTTTGAATAAAACCACAAACTAATTTTTTTTTTTAATAAAACCAAAAACTAATTTTTCTTTTTTTGAAGAAAACCACAAACTAATTTCCTTTTTTTTGAATAAAGCCACAAACTAAATTTTCTTTTTTTGAAGAAAACCACAAACTAATTATCTCTTTTGAAGAAAACCACAAACTAATTTTTTTTTTTGAAGAAAACCACAAACTATTTTTCTTTTTTTGAAGAAAACCAAAAACAAATTTTCGTTTTTTTGAAGAAAACCACAAACTAATTTTCTTTTTTTTTAAGAAAACGACAAAATAATTTGTTTTTTTGAAGAAAACCACAAACTAATTTTTCTTTTGTTGAAGAAAACCACAAACTAATTTTCTTTTTTTGAATAAAACCAGAAACTAATTTTTCTTTTTTTGAAGACAACCACAGACTAATTTTCAATTTTTTAAGAAAACCACAAACTAATTAGAAAACCAGAAACTAATTTTTTTTTTTTAAGAATACCACAAACTAATATGTTTTTTTGAAGAAAACCACAAACTAATTTTTTTTTTTTTAAGAAAATCCTAATTTTTTTTTTCTTTTTTTTCAGAAAACCACAAACTAATTTTTCTATTTTTGAAGAAAACCACAAACTAATTTTCTTTTATTGAAGAAAACCACAAACTAATTTTCTTTTTTTGAATAAAACCACAAACTAATTTTTTTTTTGAATAAAACCACAAACTCATTTTTCTTTTTTTGAAGAAAACCACAAACTAATTTCCTTTTTTTTGAATAAAACCACAAACTATATTTTCTTTTTTTGAAGAAAACCACAAACTAATTATCTTTTTTGAAGAAAACCACAAACTAATTTTTTTTTTTTGAAGAAAACCAAAACTATTTTTCTTTTTTTGAAGAAAACCACAAACAAATTTTCGTTTTTTTGAAGAAAACCACAAACTAATTTTCTTTTTTTGAAGTAAACCACAAACTAATTTTCTTTTTTTTTAAAAAAACCACAAACTAATTTTCTTTTTTTTGAATAAAACCACAAACTATTTTTTTTTTTTTTAAGAATACCACAAACTAATATGTTTTTATGAAGAAAACCACAAACTAATTTTTCTTTTGTTGAAGAAATCCACAAACTAATTTTCTTTTTTTGAAGAAAACAACAAACTAATTTTCTTTTTTTTGAAGAAAACAACAAACTAATTTTCTTTTTTTTGAATAAAAGCACAAACTATTTTTTCTTTTTTTGAAGAAAACCACAAACTAATTATCATTTTTGAAGAAAACCACAAACTAATTTTCTTTTTTTGAAGTAAACCACAAACTGATTTTCTTTTTTTTGAATAAAACAACAAACTATTTTTTCTTTTTTTGAAGAAAACCACAAACTAATTATCTTTTTTGAAGAAAACCACAAACTAATTTTTCTTTTGTTGAAGAAAACCACAAACTAATTATCTTTTTTTTGAAGAAAACCACAAACTAATTTTCTTTTTTTTGAAGAAAACCACAAACTAATTTTGTTTTTTTTTAATAAAACCACAAATTATTTTTTCTTTTTTTGAAGAAAACCGCAAACTAATTATCTTTTTTGAAGAAAACAACAAACTAATTTTTCTTTTGTTGAAGAAAACCACAAACTAATTTTATTTTTTTGAAGAAAACCACAAACTAATTTTCTTTTTTTGAAGAAAACCACAAACTAATTTTATTTTTTTGAAAAAAACCACAAACTAATTTTCTTTTTTTGAAGAAAACCACAAACTATTTTTCTTTATTTCAAGAAAACCACAAACTAATTTTCTTTTTTTGAAGAAAACCCTAGACTAATTTTCTATTTTTAAAGAAAACCACAAACTAATTTTTCTATTTTTGAAGAAAACCACAAACTAATTTTCTTTTATTGAAGAAAACCACAAACTAATTTTCTTTTTTTGAATAAAACCACAAACTAATTTTTTTTTTGAATAAAACCACAAACTAATTTTTCTTTTTTTGAAGAAAACCACAAACTAATTTCCTTTTTTTTGAATAAAACCACAAACTAAATTTTCTTTTTTTGAAGAAAACCACAAACTAATTATCTTTTTTGAAGAAAACCACAAACTAATATTTTTTTTTGAAGAAAACCACAAACTATTTTTCTTTTTTTGAAGAAAACCACAAACAAATTTTCGTTTTTTTGAAGAAAACCACAAACTAATTTTCATTTTTTGAAGTAAACCACAAACTAATTTTCTTTTTTTTTTAATAAAACCACAAACTATTTTTTCTTTTTTTGAAGAAAACCACAAACTAATTATCTTTTTTGAAGAAAACCACAAACTAATTTTTCTTTTCTTGAAGAAAACAACAAACTAATTTTCTTTTTTTGAAGAAAACCACAAACTAATTTTCTTTTTTTTGAAGAAAACCACAAACTAATTTTCTTTTATTTGAATAAAACCACAAACTATTTTTTTTTTTTTTTAAGAATACCACAAACTAATATGTTTTTATGAAGAAAACCACAAACTAATTTTTCTTTTGTTGAAGAAATCCACAAACTAATTTTCTTTTTTTGAAGAAAACCACAAACTAATTTAATTTTTTTTTAAGAAAACCACAAACTAATGTTCTTTTTTTTGAATAAAACAACAAACATTTTTTTCTTTTTTTGAAGAAAACCGCAAACTAATTATCTTTTTTGAAGAAAACCACAAATTAATTTTTTTTTTGTTGAAGAAAACCACAAACTAATTTTCTTTTTTTGAAGAAAACCACAAACTAATTTTCATTTTTTTGAAGAAAACCACAAACTAATTTTCTTTTTTTTGAATAAAACCACAAACAATTTTTTCTTTTTTTGAAGAAAACCGCAAACTAATTTTCTTTTTTTTGAAGAAAACAACAAACTAATTTTCTTTTTTTTGAATAAAAGCACAAACTATTTTTTCTTTTTTTGAAGTAAACCACAAACTAATTTTCTTTTTTTTTTAATAAAACCACAAACTATTTTTTCTTTTTTTGAAGAAAACCACAAACTAATTATCTTTTTTGAAGAAAACCACAAACTAATTTTTCTTTTGTTGAAGAAAACCACAAACTAATTTTCTTTTTTTGAAGAAAACCACAAACTAATTTTCTTTTTTTTGAAGAAAACCACAAACTAATTTTCTTTTTTTTGAATAAAACGACAAACTATTTTTTTTTTTTAAGAATACCACAAACTAATATGTTTTTATGAAGAAAACCACAAACTAATTTTTCTTTTGTTGAAGAAAACCACAAACTAATTTTCTTTTTTTGTAGAAAACCACAAACTAATTTTCTTTTTTTTGAAGAAAACAACAAACTAATTTTCTTTTTTTTTAATAAAAGCACAAACTATTTTTTCTTTTTTTGAAGAAAACCACAAACTAATTATCATTTTTGAAGAAAACCACAAACTAATTTTCTTTTTTTGAAGTAAACCACAAACTAATTTTTTTTTTTTGAATAAAACCACAAACTATTTTTTCTTTTTTTGAAGAAAACCACAAACTAATTATCTTTTTTGAAGAAAACCACAAACTAATTTTTCTTTTGTTGAAGAAAACCACAAACTAATTATCTTTTTTTGAAGAAAACCACAAACTAATTTTTCTTTTGTTGAAGAAAACCACAAACTAATTTTCTTTTTTTGAAGAAAACCACAAACTATTTTTCTTTATTTCAAGAAAACCACAAACTAATTTTCTTTTTTTGAAGAAAACCCTAGACTAATTTTCTATTTTTAAAGAAAACCACAAACAAATTTTTCTATTTTTGAAGAAAACCACAAACTAATTTTCTTTTATTGAAGAAAACCACATATTAATTTTCTTTTTTTGAAGAAAACCACAAACTAATTATCTTTTTTGAAGAAAACCACAAACTAATTTTTTTTTTGAATAAAACCACAAACTAATTTTTCTTTTTTTGAAGAAAACCACAAACTAATTTCCTTTTTTTTGAATAAAACCACAAACTAAATTTCCTTTTTTTGAAGAAAACCACAAACTAATTATCTTTTTTGAAGAAAACCACAAACTAATTTTTTTTTTTTGAAGAAAACCACAAACTATTTTTTCTTTTTTTGAAGAAAACCACAAACAAATTTTCGTTTTTTTGAAGAAAACCACAAACTAATTTTCTTTTTTTGAAGTAAACCACAAACTAATTTTCTTTTTTTTTTAATAAAACCACAAACTATTTTTTCTTTTTTTGAAGAAAACCACAAACTAATTTTTCTTTTGTTGAAGAAAACCACAAACTAATTTTCTTTTTTTGAAGAAAACCACAAACTAATTTTCTTTTTTTTGAAGAAAACCACAAACTAATTTTCTTTTTTTTGAATAAAACGACAAACTATTTTTTTTTTTTAAGAATACCACAAACTAATATGTTTTTATGAAGAAAACCACAAACTAATTTTTCTTTTGTTGAAGAAAACCACAAACTAATTTTCTTTTTTTGTAGAAAACCACAAACTAATTTTCTTTTTTTTGAAGAAAACAACAAACTAATTTTCTTTTTTTTTAATAAAAGCACAAACTATTTTTTCTTTTTTTGAAGAAAACCACAAACTAATTATCATTTTTGAAGAAAACCACAAACTAATTTTCTTTTTTTGAAGTAAACCACAAACTAATTTTTTTTTTTTGAATAAAACCACAAACTATTTTTTCTTTTTTTGAAGAAAACCACAAACTAATTATCTTTTTTGAAGAAAACCACAAACTAATTTTTCTTTTGTTGAAGAAAACCACAAACTAATTATCTTTTTTTGAAGAAAACTACAAACTAATTTTCTTTTTTTTGAAGAAAACCACAAACTAATTTTGTATTTTTTGAATAAAACCACAAATTATTTGTTCTTTTTTTGAAGAAAACCGCAAACTAATTATCTTTTTTGTAGAAAACAACAAACTAATTTTTCTTTTGTTGAAGAAAACAACAAACTAATTTTATTTTTTTTAAGAAAACCACAAACTAATTTTCTTTTTTTGAAGAAAACCACAAACTAATTTTATTTTTTTGAAGAAAACCACAAACTAATTTTCTTTTTTTGAAGAAAACCACAAACTATTTTTCTTTAATATAAGAAAACCACAAACTAATTTTCTTTTTTTGAAGAAAACCCTAGACTAATTTTCTATTTTTTAAGAAAAACACAAACTAATTTTCCTATTTTTGAAGAAAACCACAAACTAATTTTCTTTTATTGAAGAAAACCACAAACTAATTTTCTTTTTTTGAATAAAACCACAAACTAATTTTTTTTTTTTGAATAAAACCACAAACTAATTTATCTTTTTTTGAAGAAAACCACAAACTAATTTCCTTTTTTTTGAATAAAACCACAAACTAAATTTTCTTTTTTTGAAGAGAAGCACAAACTAATTATCTTTTTTGAAGAAAACCACAAACTAATTTTTTTTTTTTTCAAGAAAACCATAAACTATTTTTTGTTTTTTTAAGAAAATCATAATTTTTTTTTCTTTGTTTGAAGAAAACCACAAACTATTTTTATTTTTTTGAAGAAAACCACAAAGTAATTTTCGTTTTTTTGAAGAAAATCACAAACTAATTTTCTTTTTTTTGAAGAAAACCACAAACTAATTTGTTTTTTTTTATAAGAAAATCCTAAATTTTTTTTCTTTTTTTGAAGAAAACCACAAACTATTGTTCTTTATTTCAAGAAAACCACAAACTAATTTTCTTTTTTTGGAGAAAACCCTAGACTAATTTTCTATTTTTAATGAAAACCACAAAGTAATTTTTCTATTTTTGAAGAAAACCACAAACTAATTTTCTTTTTTTGAATAAAACCACAAACTAATTTTTGTTTTTTAATAAAACCACAGACTAATTTTTCTTTTTTTGAAGAAAACCACAAGCTAATTTCCTTTTTTTTGAATAAAACCACAAACTAAATTTTCTTTTTTTGAAGAAAACCACAAACTAATTATCTTTTTTGAAGAAAACCACAAACTAATTTTTTTTTTGAAGAAAACCACAAACTATTTTTCTTTTTTTGAAGAAAACCAAAAACAAATTTTCGTTTTTTTGAAGAAAACCACAAACTAATTTTCTTTTTTTTTAAGAAAACGACAAAATAATTTGTTTTTTTGAAGAAAACCACAAACTAATTTTTCTTTTGTTGAAGAAAACCACAAACTAATTTTCTTTTTTCGAAGAAAACCACAAACTAATTTTCTTTTTTTGAAGAAAACCACAAACTAGTTTTCTTTTTTTTTAATATAACCACAAAGTATTTTTTTTTTTTGAAGAAAACCACAAACTAATTATCTTTTTTGAAGAAAACCACAAACTAATTTTCTTTTTTTGAAGAAAACCACAAACTAATTTTCTTTTTTTGAATAAAACCACAAACTATTTTTTTTTTTGAAGAAAATCACAAACTAATTTTCTTTTTTGAAGAAAACCACAAACTAATTTTCTTTTTTGAAGAAAACCACAAACTAATTTTCTTTTTTTGAAGAAAACCAGAAACTTATTTTCTTTTTTTGAAGAAAACCACAAACTAATTTTTGTTTTTTTAAGAAAAACATAATTTTTTTTTCTTTGTTTGAAGAAAACCACAAACTATTTTTATTTTTTTGAAGAAAACCACAAAGTAATTTTCGTTTTTTTGAAGAAAATCACAAACTAATTTTCTTTTTTTTGAAGAAAACCACAAACTAATTTGTTTTTTTTTTTAAGAAAATCCTAAATTTTTTTTCTTTTTTTGAAGAAAACCACAAACTATTGTTCTTTATTTCAAGAAAACCACAAACTAATTTTCTTTTTTTGGAGAAAACCCTAGACTAATTTTCTATTTTTTATGAAAACCACAAACTAATTTTTCTATTTTTGAAGAAAACCACAAACTAATTTTCTTTTTTTGAATAAAACCACAAACTAATTTTTTTTTTTTAATAAAACCACAGACTAATTTTTCTTTTTTTGAAGAAAACCACAAGCTAATTTCCTTTTTTTTGAATAAAACCACAAACTAAATTTTCTTTTTTTGAAGAAAACCACAAACTAATTATCTTTTTTGAAGAAAACCACAAACTAATTTTTTTTTTGAAGAAAACCACAAACTATTTTTCTTTTTTTGAAGAAAACCAAAAACAAATTTTCGTTTTTTTGAAGAAAACCACAAACTAATTTTCTTTTTTTTTAAGAAAACGACAAAATAATTTGTTTTTTTGAAGAAAACCACAAACTAATTTTTCTTTTGTTGAAGAAAACCACAAACTAATTTTCTTTTTTTGAAGAAAACCACAAACTAATTTTCTTTTTTTGAAGAAAACCACAAACTAATTTTCTTTTTTTTGAATATAACCACAAAGTATTTTTTTTTTTGAAGAAAACCACAAACTAATTATCTTTTTTGAAGAAAACCACAAACTAATTTTCTTTTTTTGAAGAAAACCACAAACTAATTTTCTTTTTTTGAATAAAACCACAAACTATTTTTTTTTTTGAAGAAAATCACAAACTAATTTTCTTTTTTGAAGAAAACCACAAACTAATTTTCTTTTTTGAAGAAAACCACAAACTAATTTTCTTTTTTTGAAGAAAACCAGAAACTAATTTTCTTTTTTTGAAGAAAACCACAAACTAATTTTTGTTTTTTTAAGAAAATCATAATTTTTTTTTTCTTTGTTTGAAGAAAACCACAAACTATTTTTATTTTTTTGAAGAAAACCACAAAGTAATTTTCGTTTTTTTGAAGAAAATCACAAACTAATTTTCTTTTTTTTGAAGAAAACCACAAACTAATTTGTTTTTTTTTTTAAGAAAATCCTAAATTTTTTTTTCTTTTTTTGAAGAAAACCATAAACTATTTTTCTTTATTTCAAGAAAACCACAAACTAATTTTCTTTTTTTGAAGAAAACCCTAGACTAATTTTCTATTTTTTCAGAAAACCACAAACTAATTTGTCTATTTTTGAAGAAAACCACAAACTAATTTTCTTTTATTGAAGAAAACCACAAACTAATTTTCTTTTTTTGAATAAAACCACAAACTAATTTTTTTTTTGAATAAAACCACAAACTAATTTTTCTTTTTTTGAAGAAAACCACAAACTAATTTCCTTTTTTTTGAATAAAACCACAAACTAAATTTTCTTTTTTTGAAGAAAACCACAAACTAATTATCTTTTTTGAAGAAAACCACAAACTAATTTTTTTTTTTTGAAGAAAACCAAAACTATTTTTCTTTTTTTGAAGAAAACCACAAACAAATTTTCGTTTTTTTGAAGAAAACCACAAACTAATTTTTTTTTTTGAAGTAAACCACAAACTAATTTTCTTTTTTTTTAATAAAACCACAAACTATTTTTTCTTTTTTTGAAGAAAACCACAAACTAATTATCTTTTTTGAAGAAAACCACAAACTAATTTTTCTTTTGTTGAAGAAAACCACAAACTAATTTTCTTTTTTTGAAGAAAACCACAAACTAATTTTCTTTTTTTTGAAGAAAACCACAAACTAATTTTCTTTTTTTTGAATAAAACCACAAACTATTTTTTTTTTTTTTAAGAATACCACAAACTAATATGTTTTTATGAAGAAAACCACAAACTAATTTTTCTTTTGTTGAAGAAATCCACAAACTAATTTTCTTTTTTTGAAGAAAACCACAAACAAAATTTCTTTTTTTTGAAGAAAACAACAAACTAATTTTCTTTTTTTTGAATAAAAGCACAAACTATTTTTTCTTTTTTTGAAGAAAACCACAAACTAATTATCATTTTTTAAGAAAACCACAAACTAATTTTCTTTTTTTGAAGTAAACCAGAAACTAATTTTCTTTTTTTTGAATAAAACCACAAACTATTTTTTCTTTTTTTGAAGAAAACCACAAACTAATTATCTTTTTTGAAGAAAATCACAAACTAATTTTTCTTTTGTTGAAGAAAACCACAAACTAATTATCTTTTTTTGAAGAAAACCACAAACTAAGTTTCTTTTTTTTGAAGAAAACCACAAACTAATTTTGTTTTTTTTGAATAAAACCACAATTTATTTTTTCTTTTTTTGAAGAAAACCGCAAACTAATTTTCTTTTTTTTGAATAAAACCACAAATTATTTTTTCTTTTTTTTGAAGAAAACAACAAACTAATTTTCTTTTTTTTGAATAAAAGCACAAACTATTTTTTCTTTTTTTGAAGAAAACCACAAACTAATTATCATTTTTGAAGAAAACCACAAACTAATTTTCTTTTTTTGAAGAAAACCACAAACTAATTTTATTTTTTTGAAAAAAACCACAAACTAATTTTCTTTTTTTGAAGAAAACCACAAACTAATTTTCTTATTTTGAATAAAACCACAAACTATTATTTTTTTGAAGAAAATCACAAACTAATTTTCTTTTTTGAAGAAAACCACAAACAATTTTTTTTTTTTAAGAAAATCATAAATTTTTTTTTTTTTTGTGAAGAAAACCACAAACTAATTATCTTTTTTGAAGAAAACCACCAACTAATTTTTCTTTTGTTGAAGAAAACCACAAACTAATTTTCTTTTTTGAAGAAAACCACAAACTAATTTTTCTTTTGTTGAAGAAAACCACAAACTAATTTTATTTTTTTGAAGAAAACCACAAACTAATTTTCATTTTTTTGAAGAGAACCACAAACTAATTTTCTTTTTTTTGAATAAAACCAAAAACTATTTATCTTTTTTGAAGAAAACCACAAACTAATTTTTCTTTTGTTGAAGAAAACCACAAACTAATTATCTTTTTTTGAAGAAAACCACAAACTAAGTTTCTTTTTTTTGAAGAAAACCACAAACTAATTTTGTTTTTTTTGAATAAAACCACAATTTATTTTTTCTTTTTTTGAAGAAAACCGCAAACTAATTTTCTTTTTTTTGAATAAAACCACAAATTATTTTTTCTTTTTTTTGAAGAAAACAACAAACTAATTTTCTTTTTTTTGAATAAAAGCACAAACTATTTTTTCTTTTTTTGAAGAAAACCACAAACTAATTATCATTTTTGAAGAAAACCACAAACTAATTTTCTTTTTTTGAAGAAAACCACAAACTAATTTTATTTTTTTGAAAAAAACCACAAACTAATTTTCTTTTTTTGAAGAAAACCACAAACTAATTTTCTTTTTTTGAATAAAACCACAAACTATTATTTTTTTGAAGAAAATCACAAACTAATTTTCTTTTTTGAAGAAAACCACAAACAATTTTTTTTTTTTAAGAAAATCATAAATTTTTTTTTTTTTTGTGAAGAAAACCACAAACTAATTATCTTTTTTGAAGAAAACCACCAACTAATTTTTCTTTTGTTGAAGAAAACCACAAACTAATTTTCTTTTTTGAAGAAAACCACAAACTAATTTTTCTTTTGTTGAAGAAAACCACAAACTAATTTTATTTTTTTGAAGAAAACCACAAACTAATTTTCATTTTTTTGAAGAGAACCACAAACTAATTTTCTTTTTTTTGAATAAAACCAAAAACTATTTTTTTTTTTTTTTTAGAAAAACACAAACTAATTATCTTTTTTGAAGAAAACCACAAACTAATTTTCTTTTTTTTGAAGAAAACCACAAACTAATTTGTTTTTTTGTAGAAAACCACAAACTAATTTTTCTTTTGTTGAAGAAAACCACAAACTAATTTTTCTTTTTTTTGAAGAAAACCACAAACTAATTGTCGTTTTTTGAAGAAATTCACAAACTAATTTTGTTTTTTTGAAGAAAACCAGAAACTAATTTTCTTTTTTTGAATAAAGCCAGAAACTATTTTTTTTCTTTTTTTGAAGAAAACCACAAACTAATTTTTTTTTTTGAAGAAAACCAGAAACTAATTTTTTTTTTTTGAATAAAACCACAAGATATTTTTTTTTTGAAGAAAATCACAAACTAATTTTCTTTTTTTGTAGAAAACAACAAACTAATTTTTATTTTGTTGAAGAAAACCACAAACTAATTTTTGTTTTTTTGAAGAAAACCACAAACTAATTTGTTTTTTTGATGAAAACCACAAACTAATTTTTGTTTTGTTGAAGAAAACCACAAACTAATTTTACTTTTTTTTGAAGAAATCCACAAAATAATTTTCGTATTTTGAAGAAATTCAGAAACTAATTTTTCTATTTTTGAAGAAAACCACAAACTAATTTTTCTATTTTTGAAGAAAACCACAAACTAATTTTCTTTTTTTGAAGAAAACCACAAACCAATTTTCTTTTTTTCGAAGAAAACCACAAACTAATATTTGTTTTTTTGAAGAAAACCACAAACTAATTTGTTTTTTTGATGAAAACCACAAACTAATTTTTCTTTTGTTGAAGAAAACCAAAAACTAATTTTCCTTTTGTTTGAAGGAAACCACAAACTAATTTTCGTTTCTTGAAAAAATTCACAAACTAATTTTCCTTTTTTGAAGAAAACCACAAACTAATTTTTTTTTTTGGAAGAAAACAACAAACTAATTTTCTTTTTTTTTGAATAAAACCACAAACTATTTTTTCTTTTTTTGAAGAAAACCACAAACTAATTTTCTTTTTTGAAGAAAACCACAAACTAATTTTCTTTTTTTTGAAGAAAACCACAGACTAATTTTCTTTTTTTGAAGAAAACCACAAACTATTTTTCTTTTTTTGAAGAAAACCACAAACTAATTTTCGTTTTTTGAAAAAATTCACAAACTAATTTTCCTTTTGTGAAGAAAACCACAAACTAATTTTCTTTTTTGAAGAAAACCACAAACTAATTTTTCTTTTTTTGAAGAAAACCACAAACTAATATTTTTTTTTGAAGAAAACCACAAACTATTTTTTCTTTTTTTGAAGAAAACCACAAATTAATTTTCTTTTTTTGAAGAAAACCACAAACTAATTTTCTTTTTTTTTGAAGAAGACCACAAACTAATTTTCTTTTTTTGAAGAAAACCAGAAACTAATTTTCTTTTTTGGAATAAAACCACAAACTAATTTTCTTTTTTTTGAAGAAAACCACAAACTATTTTTTTTTTAAAGAAAACCACAAACTAATTTTTCTTTTGTTGAAGAAAACCAGAAACTAATTTTACTTTTTTTTGAAGAAATCCACAAACTAATTTTCGTATTTTGAAGAAATTCAGAATCTAATTTTTCTATTTTTTAAGAAAACCACAAACTAATTTTTCTATTTTTGAAGAAAACCACAAACTAATTTTCTCTTTTTGAAGAAAACCACAAACTAATTTTATTCTTTTGAATAAAACCACAAACTATTTTTTTTTTTAAGAAAATCACAAACTAATTTTCTTTTTTGAAGAGAACCACAAATTAATTTTCATTTTTTGAAGAAAACCACAAACTAATTTTCTTTTTTTTGAAGAAAACCACAAACTAATTTGTTTTTTTAAAGAAAACCACAAACTAATTTTTCTTTTGTTGAAGAAAACCACAAACTAATTTTCCTTTTGTTTGAAGAAAACCACAAACAAATTTTGGTTTTTTGAAAAAATTCACAAAATAATTTTTCTTTTTTGAAGAAAACCACAAACTAATTTTCTATTTTGAAGAAAACCACATACTAATTTTTCTTTTTTTGAAGAAAACCACGGACTAATTTTCTTTTTTTGAAGAAAACCACAAACTAATTATCTTTTTTGAAGAAAACCACAAACTAATTTTCTTTTTTTGAAGAAAACCACAAACTAATTATCTTTTTTGAAGAAAACCACAAACAAATTTTCTTTTATTGAAGAAAATCACAAACTAATTTTCTTTCGTGGAAGAAAACCAAAAACTAATTTTCTTTTTTTGAAGAAAACCACAAACTAATTTTTCTTTTTTTTGAAGAAAACCACAAACTAATTTTCTTTTTTTTGAAGAAAACCACAAACTATATTTTTTTTTTTTAAGAATACCAAAAACTAATATGATTTTTTGAAGAAAACCACAAACTAATTTTCTTTTGTTTGAAGAAAACCACAAACTATTTTTTTTTTGAACAAAATCACAAACTAATTTTCTTTTTTGAAGAGAACCACAAACTAATTTACTTTTTTTGAACAAAACCACATACTAATTTTCTTTTTTTTGAAGAAAACCACAAACTAATTTGTTTTTTTAAAGAAAACCACAAACTAATTTTTCTTTTGTTGAAGAAAACCGCAAACTAATTTTCCTTTTGTTTGAAGAAAACCACAAACTAATTTTCGTTTCTTGAAAAAATTCACAAACTAATTTTCCTTTTTTGAAGAAAACCACAAACTAATTTTATTTTTTTTGAAGAAAACCACAAACTAATTTTCTTTTTTTTGAATAAAACCACAAACTATTTTTTCTTTTTTTGAAGAAAACCACAAACTAATTATCTTTTTTGAAGAAAACCACAAACTAATTTTCTTTTTTTTTGAAGAAAACCACAGACTAATTTTCTTTTTTTGAAGAAAACCACAAACTAATTTTCTTTTTTTGAAGAAAACCACAAACTAATTTTCTTTTTTTTTGAAGAAGACCACAAACTAATTTTCTTTTTTTGAAGAAAACCAGAAACTAATTTTCTTTTTTGGAATAAAACCACAAACTAATTTTCTTTTTTTTGAAGAAAACCACAAACTATTTTTTTTTTAAAGAAAACCACAAACTAATTTTTCTTTTGTTGAAGAAAACCAGAAACTAATTTTACTTTTTTTTGAAGAAATCCACAAACTAATTTTCGTATTTTGAAGAAATTCAGAATCTAATTTTTCTATTTTTGAAGAAAACCACAAACTAATTTTTCTATTTTTGAAGAAAACCACAAACTAATTTTCTCTTTTTGAAGAAAACCACAAACTAATTTTATTCTTTTGAATAAAACCACAAACTATTTTTTTTTTTAAGAAAATCACAAACTAATTTTCTTTTTTTTGAAGAAAACCACAAACTAATTTGTTTTTTTAAAGAAAACCACAAACTAATTTTTCTTTTGTTGAAGAAAACCACAAACTAATTTTCCTTTTGTTTGAAGAAAACCACAAACAAATTTTGGTTTTTTTAAAAAATTCACAAAATAATTTTTCTTTTTTGAAGAAAACCACAAACTAATTTTCTATTTTGAAGAAAACCACATACTAATTTTTCTTTTTTTGAAGAAAACCACGGACTAATTTTCTTTTTTTGAAGAAAACCACAAACTAATTATCTTTTTTGAAGAAAACCACAAACTAATTTTCTTTTTTTGAAGAAAACCACAAACTAATTATCTTTTTTGAAGAAAACCACAAACAAATTTTCTTTTTTTGAAGAAAACCACAAACTAATTTTCTTTCGTGGAAGAAAACCAAAAACTAATTTTCTTTTTTTGAAGAAAACCACAAACTAATTTTTCTTTTTTTTGAAGAAAACCACAAACTAATTTTCTTTTTTTTGAATAAAACCACAAACTATATTTTTTTTTTTTAAGAATACCAAAAACTAATATGATTTTTTTAAGAAAACCACAAACTAATTTTCTTTTGTTTGAAGAAAACCACAAACTAATTTTTCTATTTTTGAAGAAAACCACAAACTAATTTTCTCTTTTTGAAGAAAACCACAAACTAATTTTATTCTTTTGAATAAAACCACAAACTATTTTTTTTTTGAACAAAATCACAAACTAATTTTCTTTTTTGAAGAGAACCACAAACTAATTTACTTTTTTTGAACAAAACCACATACTAATTTTCTTTTTTTTGAAGAAAACCACAAACTAATTTGTTTTTTTAAAGAAAACCACAAACTAATTTTTCTTTTGTTGAAGAAAACCGCAAACTAATTTTCCTTTTGTTTGAAGAAAACCACAAACTAATTTTCGTTTCTTGAAAAAATTCACAAACTAATTTTCCTTTTTTGAAGAAAACCACAAACTAATTTTATTTTTTTTGAAGAAAACCACAAACTAATTTTCTTTTTTTTGAATAAAACCACAAACTATTTTTTCTTTTTTTGAAGAAAACCACAAACTAATTATCTTTTTTGAAGAAAACCACAAACTCATTTTCTTTTTTTTTGAAGAAAACCACAGACTAATTTTTTTTTTTTGAAGAAAACCACAATCTAATTTTCTTTTTTTGAAGAAAACCACAAACTAATTTTCTTATTTTTTGATGAAAACCACAAACTAATTTTCGTTTTTTTAAAAAATTCACAAACTAATTTTCCTTTTTTGAAGAAAACCACAAACTAATTTTCTTTTTTGAAGAAAATCACAAACTAATTTTTCTTTTTTTGAAGAAAACCACAAACTAATTTTTTTTTTTGAAGAAAACCACAATCTATTTTTTCTTTTTTTGAAGAAAACCACAAACTAATTTTATTTTTTTTGAATAAAACCACAAACTATTTTTTCTTTTTTTGAAGAAAACCACAAACTAATTATCTTTTTTGAAGAAAACCAAAAACTTATTTTCTTTTTTTTGAAGAAAACCACAGACTAATTTTCTTTTTTTGAAGGAAACCAGAAACTAATTTTCTTTTTTTGAAGAAAACCACAAACTAATTTTCTTATTTTTTGAAGAAAACCACAAACTAATTTTCGTTTTTTGAAAAAATTCACAAACTAATTTTCCTTTTGTGAAGAAAACCACAAACTAATTTTCATTTTTGAAGAAAACCACAAACTAATTTTTCTTTTTTTGAAGAAAACCACAAACTAATATTTTTTTTTGAAGAAAACCACAAACTATTTTTTCTTTTTTTGAAGAAAACCACAAACTAATTTTCTTTTTTTTTGAAGAAGACCACAAACTAATTTTCTTTTTTTGAAGAAAACTAGAAACTAATTTTCTTTTTTGGAATAAAACCACAAACTAATTTTCTTTTTTTTGAAGAAAACCACAAACTATTTTTTTTTTAAAGAAAACCACAAACTAATTTTTCCTTTGTTGAAGAAAACCACAAACTAATTTTACTTTTTTTTGAAGAAATCCACAAACTAATTTTCGTACTTTGAAGAAATTCAGAATCTAATTTTTCTATTTTTGAAGAAAACCACAAACTAATTTTTCTATTTTTGAAGAAAACCACAAACTAATTTTCTCTTTTTGAAGAAAACCACAAACTAATTTTATTCTTTTGAATAAAACCACAAACTAATTTTTTTTTTGAAGAAAATCACAAACTAATTTTCTTTTTTGAAGAGAACCACAAACTAATTTTCTTTTTTTAAGAAAACCACAAACTAATTTTATTTTTTTGAAGAAAACCACAAACTAATTTCCTTTTTTTGAAGAAAACCAAAATATAATTTTCTTTTTTTGAATAAAACCACAAACAATTTTTTTTTGAAGAACATCACAAACTAATTTTCTTTTTTGAAGAAAACCACAAACTAATTTTTTTTTTAAGAAAATCATAATTTTTTGTACTTTTTTGGAAGAAAACCACAAACTATTTTTCTTTTTTTGAAGAAAACCAAAAACTAATTTTCGTTTTTTGGAAGAAAAACACAAACTAATTTTTTTTTTTAAGAAAATCACAAACTAATTTGTTTTTTGGAAGAAAGCCACAAACTGATTTTCGTTTTTTGAAGAAATTCACAAACTAATTTTTCTTTTTTTGAAGAAAACCAGAAACTAATTTTTCTTTTGTTGAAGAAAACCACAAACTAATTTTCTTTTTATGAAGAAAACCACAAACTAATTTTTTTTTTTTTGAAGAAAACAACAAACTAATTTTCTTTTTTTTGAATGAAAGCACAAACTATTTTTTCTTTTTTTGAAGAAAACCACAAACTAATCATCATTTTTGAAGAAATCCACAAACTAATTTTCTTTTTTTGAAGTAAACCACAAACTAATTTTCTTTTTTTTGAATAAAACCACAAACTATTTTTTCTTTTTTTGAAGAAAACCACAAACTAATTATCTTTTTTGAAGAAAACCACAAACTAATTTTTCTTTTGTTGAAGAAAACCACATACTAATTTTTTTTTTTGAAGAAAACCACAAACTAATTTTCTTTTTTTTGAAGAAAACAAGAAACTAATTTCCTTTTTTTTGAATAAAACCACAAATTATTTTTTCTTTTTTTGAAGAAAACCGCAAACTAATTATCATTTTTGAAGAAAACAACAAACTAATTTTTCTTTTGTTGAAGAAAACCAAAAACTAATTTTTTTTTTTTGAAGAAAACCACAAACTAATTTTCTTTTTTTTGAAGAAAACCACAAACTAATTTTCTTTTTTTTGAATAAAACCACAAACTATTTTTTTTTTTTAAGAATACCACAAACTAATATGTTTTTTTGAAGAAAACCACAAACTAATTTTTCTTTTGTTGAAGAAAACCACAAACTAATTTTCTTTTTTTGAAGAAAACCACAAACTAATTTTTTTTTTTTTGAAGAAAACAACAAACTAATTTTCTTTTTTTTGAATAAAAGCACAAACTATTTTTTCTTTTTTTGAAGAAAACCACAAACTAATTATCATTTTTCAAGAAATCCACAAACTAATTTTCTTTTTTTGATGTAAACCACAAAATAATTTTCTTTTTTTTGAATAAAACCACAAACTATTTTTTCTTTTTTTGAAGAAAACCACAAACTAATTATCTTTTTTGAAGAAAACCACAAACTAATTTTTCTTTTGTTGAAGAAAACCACAAACTAATTTTTTTTTTTTGAACAAAACCACAAACTAATTTTCTTTTTTTTGAAGAAAACAGCAAACTAATTTTCTTTTTTTTGAATAAAACCACAAATTATTTTTTCTTTTTTTGAAGAAAACCGCAAACTAATTATCTTTTTTGAGGAAAACAACAAACTAATTTTTCTTTTGTTGAAGAAAACCAAAAACTAATTTTATTTTTTTGAAGAAAACCACAAACTAATTTTCATTTTTTTGAAGAAAACCACAAACTAATTTTCTTTTTTTTGAATAAAACCAAAAACTATTTTTTTTTTTTTTAGAAAACCACAAACTAATTATCTTTTTTGAAGAAAACCACAAACTAATTTTCTTTTTTTTGAAGAAAACCACAAACTAATTTGTTTTTTTGGAGAAAACCACAAACTAATTTTTCTTTTGTTGAAGAAAACCACGAACTAATTTTTCTTTTTTTTGAACAAAAACCACAAACTAATTGTCGCTTTTTGAAGAAATTCACAAAATAATTTTTTTTTTTTTAAGAAAACCAGAAACTAATTTTCTTTTTTTGAATAAAACCAGAAACTAATTTTTCTTTTTTTGAAGAAAACCACAAACTAATTTTCTTTTTTGAAGAAAACCAGAAACTAATTTTCTTTTTTTTGAATAAAACCACAAGATATTTTTTTTTTGAAGAAAATCACAAACTAATTTTCTTTTTTTGAAGAAAACAACAAACTAATTTTCTTTTTTTGAAGAAAACCACAAACTAATTTTCTTCTTTTGAATAAAACCACAAACTATTTTTTTTTTTGAAGAAAATCACAAACTAATTTTCTTTTTTGAAGAAAACCACAAACTAATTTTCATTTTTTAAAGAAAACCACAAAACTAATTTTCTTTTTTTTGAAGAAAACCACAAACTAATTTATTTTTTTAAAGAAAACCACAAACTAATTTTTCTTTTGTTGAAGAAAACCAAAAACTAATTTTCCTTTTGTTTGAAGAAAACCACAAACTAATTTTCGTTTCTTGAAAAAATTCACAAACTAATTTTCCTTTTTTGAAGAAAACCACAAACTAATTTTTTTTTTTTTTAAGAAAACAACAGACTAATTTTCTTTTTTTTGAATAAAACCACAAACTATTTTTTCTTTTTTTGAAGAAAACCACAAACTAATTATCTTTTTTGAAGAAAACCACAAACTAATTTTTTTTTTTTGAAGAAAACCACAGACTAATTTTCTTTTTTTGAAGAAAACCACAAACTAATTTTCTTTTTTTGAAGAAAACCACAAACTAATTTTCTTTTTTTTTGAAGAAAACAACACACTAATTTTTGTTTTTTGAAAAAATTCACAAACTAATTTTCCTTCTGTGAAGAAAACCACAAACTAATTTTCATTTTTGAAGAAAACCACAAACTAATTTTTCGTTTTTTGAAGAAAACCGCAAACTAATTTTCTTTTTTTGAAGAAAACCACAAACTAATTTTCTTATTTTTTGAAGAAAACCACAAACTAATTTTCGTTTTTTGAAAAAATTCACAAACTAATTTTCCTTTTTTGAAGAAAACCACAAACTAAATTTCTTTTTTGAAGAAAACCACAAACTAATTTTTCTTTTTTTGAAGAAAACCACAAACTAATTTTTTTTTTTGAAGAAAACCACAAACTATATTTTCTTCTTTTGAAGAAAACCACAAACTAATTTTATTTTTTTTGAAGAAAACCACAAACTAATTTTCTTTTTTTTTAATAAAACAACAAACATTTTTTTCTTTTTTTGAAGAAAACCACAAATTAATTTTTTTTTTGTTGAAGAAAACCACAAACTAATTTTCTTTTTTTGAAGAAAACCACAAACTAATTTTCATTTTTTTGAAGAAAACCACAAACTAATTTTCTTTTTTTTCAATAAAACCACAAACTATTTTTTCTTTTTTTGAAGAAAACCACAAACTAATTATCTTTTTTGAAGAAAACCACAAACTAATTTTTCTTTTGTTGAAGAAAACAACAAACTAATTTTATTTTTTTGAAGAAAACCACAAACTAATTTTCTTTTTTTTGAAGAAAACCACAAACTAATTTTCTTTTTTTTTAATAAAACCACAAACTATTTTTAATTTTTTTTAAGAATACCACAAACTATTATGTTTTTTTGAAGAAAATCACAAACTAATTTTCTTTTTTTTTTAAGAAAACGACAAACTAATTTGTTTTTTTTTTAAGAAAATACTAAATTTTTTTTATTTTTTTGAAGAAAACCACAAAATATTTTTCTTTATTTCCAGAAAACCACAAACTAATTTTCTTTTTATGAAGAAAACCCTAGACTAATTTTCTATTTTTTAAGAAAACCACAATCTAATTTTTCAATTTTTGAAGAAAACCAGAAACTAATTTTCTTTTATTGAAGAAAACCACAAACTAATTTTCTTTTTTTGAATAAAACCACAAACTAATTTTTTTTTTTTTGAATAAAACCACAAACTAATTTTTCTTTTTTTGAACAAAACCACAAACTAATTTCCATTTTTTTGAATAAAACCACAAACTAAATTTTTTTTTTTGAAGAACACCATAAACTAATTATCTTTTTTGAAGAAAACCACAAACTAATTTTTTTTTTTTGAAGAAAACAACAAACTATTTTTCTTTTTTTGAAGAAAACCACAAACAAATTTTCGTTTTTTTGGAGAAAACCACAAACTAATTTTCTTTTTTTTTAAGAAAACCACAAAATAATTTGTTTTTTTGAAGAAAACCACAAACTAATTTTTCTTTTGTTGAAGAAAACCACAAACTAATTTTCTTTTTTTGAAGAAAACCACAAACTAATTTTCTTTTTTTGAAGAAAACCACAAACTAATTTTCTTTTTTTTGAATAAAACAACAAACTATTTTTTATTTTTTTTTGAAGAAAATCACAAACGAATTTTCTTTTTTGTAGAAAACCACAAACTAAATTTTTTTTTCTTCAGAAAATCATAATTTTTTTTTCATTTTTGGAAGAAAACCACAAACTATTTTTCTTTTTTTGAAGAAAACCAAAAACTAATTTTCGTTTTTTTGAAGACAACCACAGACTAATTTTCAATTTTTTAAGAAAACCACAAACTAATTAGAAAACCACAAACTAATTTTTTTTTTTTTAAGAATACCACAAACTAATATGTTTTTTTGAAGAAAACCACAAACTATTTTTTCTTTTGTTGAAGAAAACCACAAACTAATTTTCTTTTTTTGGTGAAAACCACAAACTAATTTTCTTTTTTTTTGAAGAAAACCACAAACTTATTTTCTTTTTTTTGAATAAAACCACAAACTATTTTTTCTTTTTTTGAAGAAGACCACAAACTAATTATCTTTTTTGTAGAAAACCACAAACTAATTTTCTTTTTTTGAAGTAAACCACAAACTAATTTTCTTTTTTTGAATAAAACCACAAACTATTTTTTCTTTTTTTGAAGAAAACCACGAACTAATTATCTTTTTTGAAGAAAACCACAAACTAATTTTTCTTTTGTTGAAGAAAACCACAAACTAATTTTCTTTTTTTGAAGAAAACCACAAACTAATTTTATTTTTTTTGAAGAAAACCAGAAACTAATTTTCTTTTTTTTGAATAAAACAACAAACATTTTTTTCTTTTTTTGAAGAAAACCGCAAACTAATTATCTTTTTTGAAGAAAACCACAAATTAATTTTTTTTTTGTTGAAGAAAACCACAAACTAATTTTCTTTTTTTGAAGAAAACCACAAACTAATTTTCATTTTTTTGAAGAAAACCACGAACTAATTTTCTTTTTTTTCAATAAAACCACAAACTATTTTTTCTTTTTTTGAAGAAAACCACAAACTAATTATCTGTTTTGAAGAAAACCACAAACTAATTTTTCTTTTGGTAATGAAAACCACAAACTAATTTTCTTTTTTTGAAGAAAACCACAAACTAATTTTCTTTTTGTTGAAGAAAACAACAAACTAATTTTATTTTTTTTGAATAAAAGCACAAACTATTTTTTCTTTTTTTGAAGAAAACCACAAACTAATTATCATTTTTGAAGAAAACCACAAACTAATTTTCTTTTTTTGAAGTAAACCACAAACTAATTTTTTTTTTTTGAATAAAACCACAAACTATTTTTTCTTTTTTTGAAGAAAACCACAAACTAATTATCTTTTTTGAAGAAAACCACAAACTAATTTTTCTTTTGTTGAAGAAAACCACAAACTAATTTTCTTTTTTTGAAGAAAACCACAAACTAATTTTCTTTTTTTTGAAGAAAACCACAAACTAATTTTCTTGTTTTTGAATAAAACCACAAATTATTTTTTCTTTTTTTGAAGAAAACCGCAAACTAATTATCTTTTTTGAAGAAAACAACAAAATAATTTTTCTTTTGTTGAAGAAAACCACCAACTAATTTTATTTTTTTGAAGAAAACCACAAACTAATTTTCATTTTTTTCAAGAAAACCACAAACTAATTTTTTTTCTTTTGAATAAAACCAAAAACTTTTTTTTTTTTTTTTTTAGAAAACCACAAACTAATTATCTTTTTTGAAGAAAACCACAAACAAATTTTTTTTTTTTTTAAGAAAACCACAAACTAATTTGTTTTTTTGTAGAAAACCACAAACTAATTTTTCTTTTGTTGAAGAAAACCACAGACTAATTTTTCTTTTTTTTGAAGAAAACCACAAACTAATTGTCGTTTTTTGAAGAAATTCACAAACTAATTTTCTTTTTTTGAAGAAAACCAGAAACTAATTTTCCTTTTTTGAATAAAACCAGAAATTAATTTTTCTTTTTTTGAAGAAAACCACAAACTAATTTTCTTTTTTTGTAGAAAACCACAAACTAATTTTCTTCTTTTGAATAAAACCACAAATTATTTTTTTTTTGAAGAAAATCACAAACTAATTTTCTTTTTTGAAGAAAACAACAAACTAATTTTCTTTTTTTGAAGAAAACCACAAACTAATTTTCTTTTTTTTGAAGAAAACCACAAACTAATTTGTTTTTTTAAAGAAAACCACAAACTAATTTTTCTTTTGTTGAAGAAAACCACAAACTAATTTTCCTTTTGTTTGAAGAAAACCACAAACTAATTTTCGTTTCTTGAAATAATTCACAAACACTATTTTTTTTTTAAAGAAAAACCACAAACTAATTTGTCTTTTGTTGAAGAAAACCACAAACTAATTTTCTTATTTTTGAATAAAACCACAAACTATTTTTTCTTTTTTTGAAGAAAACCACAAACTAATTTTCTTTTTTGAAGAAAACCACATACTAATTTTCTTTTTTTGAAGAAAAGCACAAACTAATTTTCTTTTTTTGAAGAAAACCACAAACTAATTTTCTTATTTTTTGAAGAAAACCACAAACTAATTTTCGTTTTTTTAAAAAATTCACAAACTAATTTTCCTTTTGTGAAGAAAACCACAAACAAATTTTGTTTTT
Source organism: Luzula sylvatica (assembly GCA_946800325.1). Classification (NCBI taxonomy): domain Eukaryota; kingdom Viridiplantae; phylum Streptophyta; class Magnoliopsida; order Poales; family Juncaceae; genus Luzula; species Luzula sylvatica. Next base: position 70,096,031 of record OX326959.1, on the reverse strand, counting down.
TGAAGAAAACCACAAACTAATTTTTATTTTTTTGAAGAAAACCACAAACTAATTTTTTTTTTGAAGAAAACCACAAGCTATTTTTTCTTTTTTTGAAGAAAACCCCAAACTAATTTTCTTTTTTTGAAGAAAACCACAAACTAATTTTTTTTTTTGAAGAAGACCACAAACTAATTTTCTTTTTTTGAAGAAAACCAGAAACTAATTTTCTTTTTTTGAATAAAACCACAAACTAATTTTCTTTTTTTTGAAGAAAACCACAAACTATATTTTTTTTTAAAGAAAACAACAAACTAATTTTTCTTTTGTTGAAGAAAACCACAAACTAATTTTACTTTTTTTTGAAGAAATCCACAAACTAATTTTCGTATTTTGAAGAAATTCAGAAACTAATTTTTCTATTTTTGAAGAAAACCACAAACTAATTTTTCTATTTTTGAAGAAAACCACAAACTAATTTTCTTTTTTTTAAGAAAACCACAAACTAATTTTCTTCTTTTGAATAAAACCACAAACTATTTTTTTTTTGAAGAAAATCACAAACTAATTTTCTTTTTTGAAGAAAACCACAAACTAATTTTCTTTTTTTGAAGAAAACCACAAACTAATTTTCTTTTATTTGAAGAAAACCACAAACTAATTTTGTTTTTTTAATGAAAACCACAAACTAATTTTTCTTTTGATGAAGAAAACCATAAACTAATTTTCCTTTTGTTTGAAGAAAACCACAAACTAATTTTCGTTTTTTGAAAAAATTCACAAACTAATTTTCCATTTTTGAAGAAAACCACAAACTAATTTTCTTTTTTGAAGAAAACCACAAACTAATTTTTCTAATTTTGATGAAAACCACGGACTAATTTTCTTTTTTTGAAGAAAACCAGAAACTAATTATCTTTTTTGAAGAAAACCACAAACTAATTTTCTTTTTTTTGAAGAAAACCACAAACTAATTATCTTTTTTGAAGAAAACCACAAACTAATTTTCTTTTTTTTGAAGAAAACCACAGACTAATTTTCTTTTTTTGAAGAAAACCACAAACTAATTTTCTTCTGTTGAAGAAAACCACAAATTAATTTTCTTTTTTTGAAGAAAACCAGTAACTAATTTTTTTTTTTTTGAAGAAAACCACAAACTAATTATCTTTTTTGAAGAAAACCATAAACTAATTTGTTTTTTGGAAGAAAACCACAAACTAATTTTCGTTTTTTGAAGAAATTCACAAACTAATTTTTTTTTTTTGAATTAAACCATAAACTAGTTTTTCTTTTTTTGAAGAAAACCACAAACTAATTTTCTATTTTTTTGAAGAAGACCACAAACTAATTTTCTTTTTTTGAAGAAAACCAAAAATTAATTTTGTTTTTTTGAAGAAAACCAAAAACTAATTTTCTTTTTTTGAAGAACACCACAAAGTAATTTTTTTTTTTTTTAATAAAACCAAAAACTAATTTTTCTTTTTTTTGAGAAAACCACAAACTAATTCTCTTTTTTGAAGAAAACCACAAACTAATTTTAATTTTTTTGAAGAAAACGAAAAACTAATTTTCTTTTTTTTGAAGAAAACCACAAACTAAATTTTCTTTTTTTGAAGAAAACCGCAAACTAATTAACTTTTTTGAAGAAAGCAACAAACTAATTTTTCTTTTGTTGAAGAAAACCACAAACTAATTTTTCTTTTTTTTGAAGAAAACCACAAACAAATTGTAGTTTTTTGCAGAAATTCACAAACTAATTTTCTTTTTTTGAAGAAAACCATAAACTAATTTTCTTTTTTTGAATAAAACAAGAAACTAATTTTTCTTATTTTGAAGAAAACCACAAACTAATTTTCGTTTCTTGAAAAAATTCACAAACTAATTTTCCTTTTTTGAAGAAGACCACAAACTAATTTTCTTTTTTTTGAAGAAAACCACAAACTAATTTTCTTTTTTTTGAATAAAACCACAAACTATTTTTTCTTTTTTTGAAGAAAACCACAAACTAATTATCTTTTTTGAAGAAAACCACAAACTAATTTTCTTTTTTGAAGAAAACCACAAAATAATTTTCTTTTTTGAAGAAAACCACAAAATAATTTTTCTTTTTTTGAAGAAGACCACAAACTAATTTTCTTTTTTTGAAGAAAACCAGAAACTAATTTTCTTTTTTTGAATAAAACCACAAACTAATTTTCTTTTTTTTGAAGAAAACCACAAACTATTTTTTTTTAAAGAAAACCACAAACTAATTTTTCTTTTGTTGAAGAAAACCACAAACTAATTTTACTTCTTTTTGAACAAATCCACAAACTAATTTTCGTTTTTTGAAGAAATTCAGAAACTAATTTTTCTATTTTTGAAGAAAACCACAAAACTAATTTTTCTATTTTTGAAGAAAACCACAAACTAATTTTCTTTTTTTGAAGAAAACCACAAACTAATTTTCTCCTTTTGAATAAAACCACGAACTATTTTTTTTTTGAAGAAAACCACAAACTAATTTTCTTTTTTTTTGAAGAAAACCACAAACTAATTTTTCTTTTTTTTGAATAAAACCACAAACTATTTTTTCTTTTTTTGAAGAAAACCACAAACTAATTATCTTTTTTGAAGAAAACCACAAACTAATTTTCTTTTTTTTGAAGAAAACCACAGACTAATTTTCTTTTTTTGAAGAAAACCACAAACTAATTTTTTTTTTTGAAGAAAACCGCAAACTAATTTTCTTATTTTTTGAAGAAAACGACAAACTAATTTTCGTTTTTTGAAAAAATTCACAAACTAATTTTCCTTTTTTGAAGAAAACCACAAACTAATTTTATTTTTTTTGGAGAAAACCACAAAATAATTTTTCTTTTTTTGAAGAAAACCACAAACTAATTTTTCTTTTGTTGAAGAAAACCACAAACTAATTTTCTTTTTTTGAAGAAAACCACAAACTAATTTTATTTTTTTTGAAGAAAACCACAAACTAATTTTCTTTTTTTTGAATAAAACAACAAACATTTTTTTCTTTTTTTGAAGAAAACCGCAAACTAATTATCTTTTTTGAAGAAAACCACAAATTAATTTTTTTTTTGTTGAAGAAAACCACAAACTAATTTTCTTTTTTTGAAGAAAACCACAAACTAATTTTCATTTTTTTGAAGAAAACCACAAACTAATTTTCTTTTTTTTGAATAAAACCACAAACAATTTTTTCTTTTTTTGAAGAAAACCGCAAACTAATTAACTTTTTTGAAGAAAAGAACAAACTAATTTTTCTTTTGTTGAAGAAAACCACAAACTAATTTTCTTTTGTTGAAGAAAACCACAAACTAATTTTCATTTTTTTGAAGAAAACCACAAACTAATTTTCTTTTTTTTTGAATAAAACCACAAACTATTTTTTCTTTTTTTTTAGAAAACCACAAACTAATTATCTTTTTTGAAGAAAACCACAAACTAATTTTCTTTTTTTTGAAGAAAACCACAAACTAATTTGTTTTTTTGTTGAAAACCACAAACTAATTTTTCTTTTGTTGAAGAAAACAACAAACTAATTTTTCTTTTTTTTGAAGAAAACCACAAACTAATTGTAGTTTTTTGCAGAAATTCACAAACTAATTTTCTTTTTTTGAAGAAAACCCGAAATTAATTTTCTTTTTTTTAATAAAACAAGAAACAAATTTTTCTTTTTTTGAAGAAAACCACAAACTAATTGTCTTTTTTTTGAATAAAACCTCAAGATATTTTTTTTTTGAAGAAAATCACAAACTAATTTTCTTTTTTTGAAGAAAACAACAAACTAATTTTTTGAAGCAAACCACAAACTAATTTGTTTTTTTGAAGAAAACCACAAACTAATTTTTCTTTTGTTGAAGAAAACCACAAATTAATTTTACTTTTTTTTGAAAAAATCCACAAACTAATTTTCGTATTTTGAAGAAATTCAGAAACTAATTTTTCTATTTTTTAAGAAAACCACAAACTTATTTTTCTATTTTTGAAGAAAACCACAAACTAATTTTCTTTTATTGAAGAAAACCACAAACTAATTTTTTTTTTTTTGAAGAAAACAACAAACTAATTTTCTTTTTTTGAAAAAATTCACAAACTAATTTTCCTTTTTTGAAGAAGACCACAAACTAATTTTCTTTTTTTTTAAGAAAACCACAAACTAATTTTCTTTTTTTTGAATAAAACCACAAACTATTTTTTCTTTTTTTGAAGAAAACCACAAACTAATTATCTTTTTTGAAGAAAACCACAAACTAATTTTCTTTTTTTTGAAGAAAACCACAGACTTATTTTCTTTTTTTGAAGAAAACCACAAACTAATTTTCTTTTTTTGAAAAAAACCACAAACTAATTTTCTTATTTTTTTAAGAAAACCACAAACTAATTTTCGTTTTTTTAAAAAATTCACAAACTAATTTTCCTTTTTTGAAGAAAACCACAAACTAATTTTCTTTTTTGAAGAAAACCACAAACTAATTTTCTTTTTTTGAAGAAAACCACAAACTAATTTTCATTTTTTTTTAAGAAGAGCACAAACTAATTTTCTTTTTTTGAAGAAAACCAGAAACTAATTTTCTTTTTTTGAATAAAACCACAAACTAATTTTCTTTTTTTTGAGGAAAACCACAAACTATTTTTTTTTTAAAGAAAACCACAAACTAATTTTTCTTTTTTTGAAGAAAACCACAAACTAATTTTTTTTTTTTAAGAAAACCACTAACTAATTTTTTTTTTTTGAAGAAAACCACAAACTAATTTTCTTTTTTTTTGAAGAAGACCACAAACTAATTTTCTTTTTTTGAAGAAAACCAGAAACTAATTTTCTTTTTTTGAATAAAACCACAAACTAATTTTCTTTTTAAAGAAAACCACAAACTAATTTTCTTTTTAAAGAAAACCACAAACTAATTTTCTTTTTTTGAAGAAAACCACAAACTAATTTTCTTTTTTTTGAAGAAAACAGCAAACTAATTTTTCTTTTTTTTTGAAGAAAACCACAAACTAATTTCCGTTTCTTGAAAAAATTCACAAACTAATTTTTCTTTTGTTGAAGAAGTCCACAAACTAATTTTCTTTTGTTGAAGAAAACCACAAACTAATTTTCATTTTTTTGAAGAAAACCACAAACTAATTTTCTTTTTTTTTGAATAAAACCACAAACTATTTTTTCTTTTTTTTTAGAAAACCACAAACTAATTATCTTTTTTGAAGAAAACCACAAACTAATTTTCTTTTTTTTGAAGAAAACCACAAACTAATTTGTTTTTTTGTTGAAAACCACAAACTAATTTTTCTTTTGTTGAAGAAAACCACAAACTAATTTTTCTTTTTTTTGAAGAAAACCACAAACTAATTGTAGTTTTTTGCAGAAATTCACAAACTAATTTTCTTTTTTTGAAGAAAACCCGAAACTAATTTTCTTTTTTTTAATAAAACAAGAAACAAATTTTTCTTTTTTTGAAGAAAACCACAAACTAATTTTCTTTTTTTTCAATAAAACCTCAAGATATTTTTTTTTTGAAGAAAATCACAAACTAATTTTCTTTTTTTGAAGAAAACAACAAACTAATTTTTTGAAGCAAACCACAAACTAATTTGTTTTTTTGAAGAAAACCACAAACTAATTTTTCTTTTGTTGAAGAAAACCACAAATTAATTTTACTTTTTTTTGAAAAAATCCACAAACTAATTTTCGTATTTTGAAGAAATTCAGAAACTAATTTTTCTATTTTTTAAGAAAACCACAAACTTATTTTTCTATTTTTGAAGAAAACCACAAACTAATTTTCTTTTATTGATGAAAACCACAAACTAATTTTTTTTTTTTGAAGAAAACAACAAACTAATTTTCTTTTTTTGAAAAAATTCACAAACTAATTTTCCTTTTTTGAAGAAGACCACAAACTAATTTTCTTTTTTTTTAAGAAAACCACAAACTAATTTTCTTTTTTTTGAATAAAACCACAAACTATTTTTTCTTTTTTTGAAGAAAACCACAAACTAATTATCTTTTTTGAAGAAAACCACAAACTAATTTTCTTTTTTTTGAAGAAAACCACAGACTTATTTTCTTTTTTTGAAGAAAACCACAAACTAATTTTCTTTTTTTGAAAAAAACCACAAACTAATTTTCTTATTTTTTGAAGAAAACCACAAACTAATTTTCGTTTTTTTAAAAAATTCACAAACTAATTTTCCTTTTTTGAAGAAAACCACAAACTAATTTTCTTTTTTGAAGAAAACCACAAACTAATTTTCTTTTTTTGAAGAAAACCACAAACTAATTTTCATTTTTTTTTAAGAAGAGCACAAACTAATTTTCTTTTTTTGAAGAAAACCAGAAACTAATTTTCTTTTTTTGAATAAAACCACAAACTAATTTTCTTTTTTTTGAGGAAAACCACAAACTATTTTTTTTTTAAAGAAAACCACAAACTAATTTTTCTTTTTTTGAAGAAAACCACAAACTAATTTTTTTTTTTTAAGAAAACCACTAACTAATTTTTTTTTTTTGAAGAAAACCACAAACTAATTTTCTTTTTTTTTGAAGAAGACCACAAACTAATTTTCTTTTTTTGAAGAAAACCAGAAACTAATTTTCTTTTTTTGAATAAAACCACAAACTAATTTTCTTTTTAAAGAAAACCACAAACTAATTTTCTTTTTAAAGAAAACCACAAACTAATTTTCTTTTTTTGAAGAAAACCACAAACTAATTTTCTTTTTTTTGAAGAAAACAGCAAACTAATTTTCTTTTTTTTTGAAGAAAACCACAAACTAATTTCCGTTTCTTGAAAAAATTCACAAACTAATTTTCCTTTTTTGAAGAAGTCCACAAACTAATTTTCTTTTTTTTGAAGAAAACCACAAACTAATTTTCTTTTTTTTGAATAAAACCACAAACTATTTTTTCTTTTTTTGAAGAAAACCAGAAACTAATTATCTTTTTTGAAGAAAACCACAAACTAATTTTTTTTTTTTTGAAGAAAACCACAGACTTATTTTATTTTTTTGATGAAAACCACAAACTAATTTTCTTTTTTTGAAGAAAACCACAAACTAATTATCTTATTTTTTGAAGAAAACCACAAACTAATTTTCGTTTTTTTATAAAATTCACAAACTAATTTTCCTTTTTTGATGAAAACCACAAACTAATTTTCTTTTTTGAAGAAAACCAGAAACTAATTTTTCTTTTTTTGAAGAAAACCACAAACTAATTTTTTTTTTTTAAGAAAACCACAAACTATTTTTCTTTTTTTGAAGAAAACCACAAACTAATTTTCTTTTTTTGAAGAAAACCACAAACTAATTTTCTTTTTTTTTGAAGAAGACCACAAACTAATTTTCTTTTTTTGAAGAAAACCAGAAACTAATTTTCTTTTTTTGAATAAAACCACAAGCTAATTTTCTTTTTTTTGAAGAAAACCACAAACTATTTTTTTTTTAAAGAAGACCACAAACAAATTTTTCTTTTTTGAAGAAAACCACAAACTAATTTTCTTTTTTTTTGAAGAAAACCACAAACTAATTTTTTTTTTTGTAGAAAACCACAAACTAATTTTTCTTTTGTTGAAGAAAACCACAAACTAATTTTTCTTTTTTTTTGAAGAAAACCAAAAACTAATTGTAGTTTTTTTGCAGAAATTCACAAACTAATTTTCTTTTTTTGAACAAAACTAGAAACTAATTTTCTTTTTTTCAATAAAACAAGAAACTAATTTTTCTTTTTTTGAAGAAAACCACAAACTAATTTTCTTTTTTTTGAATAAGACCACAAGATATTTTTTTTTTGAAGAAAATCACAAACTAATTTTCTTTTTTTGAAGAAAACAACAAACTAATTTTTTGAAGCAAACCACAAACTAATTTGTTTTTTTGAAGAAAACCACAAACTAATTTTTCTTTTGTTGAAGAAAACCACAAACTAATTTTTACTTTTTTTTGAAGAAATCCACAAACTAATTTTCGTATTTTGAAGAAATTCAGAAACTAATTTTTCTATTTTTTAAGAAAACCATACACTAATTTTTCTATTTTTGAAGAAAACCACAAACTAATTTTCTTTTTTTGAAGAAAACCACAAACTAATTTTCTTTTTTTTGAAGAAAACAGCAAACTAATTTTCTTTTTTTTTGAAGAAAACCACAAACTAATTTTCGTTTCTTGAAAAAATTCACAAACTAATTTTCCTTTTTTGAAGAAGTCCACAAACTAATTTTCTTTTTTTTGAAGAAAACCACAAACTAATTTTCTTTTTTTTGAATAAAACCACAAACTATTTTTTCTTTTTTTGAAGAAAACCAGAAACTAATTATCTTTTTTGAAGAAAACCACAAACTAATTTTCTTTTTTTTGAAGAAAACCACAGACTTATTTTATTTTTTTGATGAAAACCACAAACTAATTTTCTTTTTTTGAAGAAAACCACAAACTAATTATCTTATTTTTTGAAGAAAACCACAAACTAATTTTCGTTTTTTTAAAAAATTCACAAACTAATTTTCCTTTTTTGATGAAAACCACAAACTAATTTTATTTTTTGAAGAAAACCAGAAACTAATTTTTTATTTTTTTGAATAAAACCACAAACTAATTTTCTTTTTTTGAAGAAAACCACAAACTAATTTTCTTTTTTTTTTGAAGAAGACCACAAACTAATTTTCTTTTTTTGAAGAAAACCAGAAACTAATTTTCTTTTTTTGAATAAAACCACAAACTAATTTTCTTTTTTTTGAAGAAAACCACAAACTATTTTTTTTTTAAAGAAGACCACAAACAAATTTTTCTTTTGTTGAAAAAACCACAAACTAATTTTCCTTTTTTTTTGAAGAAAATCACAACCTATTTTTCGTTTTTTGAAAAAATTCACCAACTAATTTTCCTTTTTTGAAGAAAACCAGAAACTAATTTTATTTTTTTGAATAAAACCGCAAACTAATTTTTCTCTTTTTTGAAGAAAACCACAAACTAATTTTCTTTTTTGAAGAAAACCACAAACTAATTTTTTTTTTTTGAAGAAAAGCACAAACTATATTTTCTTTTTTTGAAGAAAACCACAAACTAATTTTTCTTTTTTTGAAGAAAACCACAAATTAATTTTCTTTTTTTGAAGAAAACCACAAACTAATTTTCTTTTTTTGAATAAAACCACAAACTAATTTTTCTTTTTTGGAAGAAAACCACAAACTAATTTTCTATTTTTTTGAAGAAGACCACAAACTAATTTTCTTTTTTTGAAGAAAACCAAAAATTAATTTTTTTTTTTTGAAGAAAACCAAAAACTAATTTTTTTCTTTTTCTTTTAATAAAACCAAAAACTAATTTTTCTTTTTTTTGAGAAAACCACAAGCTAATTATCTTTTTTGAAGAAAACCACAAACTAATTTTAATTTTTTTGAAGAAAACCAAAAACTAATTTTCTTTTTTTGAAGAAAACCACAAACTAATTTATCTTTTTTTGAAGAAAACGACAAACTAATTTTTCTTTTTTTGAAGAGAACCACAAACTAATATTCTTTTTTTGAAGAAAACCACAAACTAATTTTATTTTTTTGAAGAAAACCACAAACTAATTTTCTTTTTTTTGAAGAAAACCACAAACTAATTTTATTTTTTTGAAGAAAACCACAAACTAATTTTCTTTTTTTTTAAGAAAACCACAAACTAATTTTCTTTTTTTGAAGAAAACTACAAACTAATTTTCTTTTTTTTGAAGAAAACCACAAACTAATTTTCTTTTTTTTGAATAAAACAACAAACAATTTTTTCTTTTTTTGAAGAAAACCGCAAACCAATTAACTTTTTTGAAGAAAACAACAAACTAATTTTTCTTTTGTTGAAGAAAACCACAAACTAATTTTCTTTTTTTGAAGAAAACCACAAACTAATTTTCATTTTTTTGAAGAGAACCACAAACTATTTTTTTTTTTTTTAAGAAAACCACAAACTAATTTTATTTTTTTGATGAAAACCACAAACTAATTTTCTTTTTTTGAAGAAAACCACAAACTAATTTTCTTTTTTTTGAAGAAAACAGCAAACTAATTTTCTTTTTTTTTGAAGAAAACCACAAACTAATTTTCGTTTCTTGAAAAAATTCACAAACTAATTTTCCTTTTTTGAAGAAGTCCACAAACTAATTTTCTTTTGTTGAAGAAAACCACAAACTAATTTTCTTTTTTTGAAGAAAACCACAAACTAATTTTCATTTTTTTGAAGAAAACCACAAACTAATTTTTTTTTTTTGAAGAAAACCACAAACTAATTTTATTTTTTTGAAGAAAACCACAAACTAATTTTCATTTTTTTGAAGAAAACCACAAACTAATTTTATTTTTTTTAAGAAAACCACAAACTAATTTTCTTTTTTTTTAAGAAAACCACAAAATAATTTTCTTTTTTTTGAAGAAAACCACAAACTAATTTTCTTTTTTTTGAAGAAAACCACAAACTAATTTTTTTTTTTGAATAAAACCACAAACAATTTTTTCTTTTTTTGAAGAAAACCGCAAACTAATTACCTCTTTTGAAGAAAACAACAAACTAATTTTTCTTTTGTTGAAGAAAACCACAAACTAATTTTCTTTTTTTGAAGAAAACCACAAACTAATTTTCATTTTTTTGAAGAAAACCACCAACTAATTTTCTTTTCTTTTTTGAATAAAAGCACAAACTATTTTTTCTTTTTTTTTTAGAAAACCACAAACTAATTTTCTTTTCTTTTTTGAAGAAAACCACAAACTAATTTTCTTTTTTTTTTAAGAAAACCACAAACTAATTTGTTTTTTTGTAGAAAACCACAAACTAATTTTTCTTTTGTTGAAGAAAACCACAAACTAATTTTTCTTTTTTTTTGAAGAAAACCACAAACTAATTGTAGTTTTTTTGCAGAAATTCACAAACTAATTTTCTTTTTTTGAAGATAACCAGAAACTAATTTTCTTTTTTTCAATAAAACAAGAAACTAATTTTTCTTTTTTTGAAGAAAACCACAAACTAATTTTCTTTTTTTTTAATAAAACCACAAGATATTTTTTTTTTAAGAAAATCACAAACTAATTTTCTTTTTTTGAAGAAAACAACAAACTAATTTTTTGAAGCAAACCACAAACTAATTTGTTTTTTTGAAGAAAACCACAAACTAATTTTTCTTTTGTTGAAGAAAACCACAAACTAATTTTTGTATTTTGAAGAAATTCAGAAACTAATTTTTCTATTTTTTAAGAAAACCATACACTAATTTTTCTATTTTTGAAGAAAACCACAAACTAATTTTCTTTTTTTGAAGAAAACCACAAACTAATTTTCTTTTTTTTGAAGAAAACAGCAAACTAATTTTCTTTTTTTTTGAAGAAAACCACAAACTAATTTTCGTTTCTTGAAAAAATTCACAAACTAATTTTCCTTTTTTGAAGAAGTCCACAAACTAATTTTCTTTTTTTTGAAGAAAACCACAAACTAATTTTCTTTTTTTTGAATAAAACCACAAACTATTTTTTCTTTTTTTGAAGAAAACCAGAAACTAATTATCTTTTTTGAAGAAAACCACAAACTAATTTTCTTTTTTTTGAAGAAAACCACAGACTTATTTTATTTTTTTGATGAAAACCACAAACTAATTTTCTTTTTTTGAAGAAAACCACAAACTAATTTTCTTATTTTTTTAAGAAAACCACAAACTAATTTTTGTTTTTTTAAAAAATTCACAAACTAATTTTCCTTTTTTGATGAAAACCACAAACTAATTTTCTTTTTTGAAGAAAACCAGAAACTAATTTTTCTTTTTTTGAAGAAAACCACAAACTAATTTTTTTTTTTAAGAAAACCACAAACTATTTTTTCTTTTTTTGAAGAAAACCACAAACTAATTTTTTTTTTTTTGAAGAAAACCACAAACTAATTTTCTGTTTTTTTTAAGAAGACCACAAACTAATTTTCTTTTTTTGAAGAAACCCAGAAACAAATTTTCTTTTATTGAATAAAACCACAAACTAATTTTCTTTTTTTTGAAGAAAACCACAAACTATTTTTTTTTAAAGAAGACCACAAACTAATTTTTCTTTTGTTGAAGAAAACCACAAACTAATTTTCCTTTTTTTTTGAAGAAAATCACAACCTATTTTTAGTTTTTTTAAAAAATTCACCAACTAATTTTCCTTTTTTGAAGAAAACCAGAAACTAATTTTATTTTTTTGAATAAAACCACAAACTAATTTTTCTCTTTTTTGAAGAAAACCACAAACTAATTTTCTTTTTTGAAGAAAACCACAAACTAATTTTTCTTTTTTTGAAGAAAAGCACAAACTATATTTTCTTTTTTTGAAGAAAACCACAAACTAATTTTTCTTTTTTTGAAGAAAACCACAAATTAATTTTCTTTTTTTGAAGAAAACCACAAACTAATTTTCTTTTTTTGAATAAAACCACAAACTAATTTTTCTTTTTTTGAAGAAAACCACAAACTAATTTTCTTTTTTTTTGAAGAAGAAGACCACAAACTAATTTTCTTTTTTTGAAGAAAACCAAAAATTAATTTTCTTTTTTTGAAGAAAACCAAAAACTAATTTTCTTTTTTTGAAGAAAACCACAAAGTAATTTTCTTTTTTTTTTAATAAAACCAAAAACTAATTTTTATTTTTTTTTGAGAAAACCACAAACTAATTATCTTTTTTGATGAAAACCACAAACTAATTTTAATTTTTTGAAGAAAACCAAAAACTAATTTTCTTTTTTTGAAGAAAACCACAAACTAATTTATCTTTTTTTGAAGAAAACGATAAACTAATTTTTTTTTTTTTTGAAGAGAACCACAAACTAATTTTATTTTTTTGAAGAAAACCACAACTAATTTTCTTTTTTTTTGAAGAAAACCACAAACTAATTTGTTTTTTTGAAGAAAACCACAGACTAATTTTTCTTTTGTTGAAGAAAACCAAAAACTAATTTTTCTTGTTTTTGAAGAAAACCACAAACTAATTTTATTTTTTTTGAATAAAACCACAACCTATTTTTTTTTTTGAAGAAACCACAAACTAATTTTTTTTTTTTGAAGAAAACCACAAACTAATTTTCTTTTTGGGAATAAAACCACAAACTAATTTTTCTTTTTTTGAAGAAAACCACCAACTAATTTTTCTTTTTTTGAAGAAAACCACAAACTAATTTTTTTTTTTGAATAAGACCAGAAACAAATTTTTCTTTTTTTGAAGATAACCACAAACTAATTTTCTTTTTTGAAGAAAACCAGAAACTAATTTTCTTATTTTTTGAAGAAAACCACAAACTAATTTTCGTTTTTTGAAAAAATTCACAAACTAATTTTCCTATTTTGAAGAAAACCACAAACTAATTTTCTTTTTTGAATAAAACCACAAACTAATTTTTCTTTTTTTGAAGAAAACGACAAACTAATTTTTTTTTTTTTAAGAAAACCACAAACTGTTTTTTCTTTTTTTGAAGAAAACCACAAACTAATTTTCTTTTTTTGAAGAAAACCACAAACTAATTTTCTTTTTTTTTGAAGAAGACCACAAAATAATTTTCTTTTTGTGAAGAAAACCACAAACTAATTTTCTTTTTTTGAATAAAACCACAAACTAATTTTCTTTTTTTTGAAGAAAACCACAAACTATTTTTTTTTTAAAGAAAACTACAAACTAATTTTTCTTTTGTTGAAGAAAACCACAAACTAATTTTCTTTTTTTGAAGAAAACCAGAAACTAATTTTTTCTTTTTTTGAATAAAACCACAAACTAATGTTCTTTTTTTTGAAGAAAACCACAAACTATTTTTTTTTTAAAGAAAACCACAATCTAATTTTTCTTTTGTTGAAGAAAACCACAAACTAATTTTCCTTTTTTTTGAAGAAAATCACAACCTATTTTTCGTTTTTTGAAAGAATTCACCAACTAATTTTCCTTTTTTGAAGAAAACCAGAAACTAATTATATTTTTTTGAATAAAACCACAAACTAATTTTTCTCTTTTTTGAAGAAAACCACAAACTAATTTCCTTTTTTGAAGAAAACCAGAAACTAATTATATTTTTTTGAATAAATCCACAAACTAATTTTTCTCTTTTTTGAAGAAAACCACAAACTAATTTTCTTTTTTGAAGAAAACCACAAACTAATTTTCTTTTTTGAATAAAACCACAAACTAATTTTCTTTTTTTGAAGAAAACCAAAAACTAATTTTTTTTTTTTGAAGAAAACCAGAAACTTATTTTTTTTTTTGAATAAAACCACAAACTAATTTTCTTTTTTTTGAAGAAAACCACAAACTAATTTTTTTTTTTTGAAGAAAAACCACAAACTAATTTTCTTTTTTTTGAAGAAAACCACAAACTAATTTGTTTTTTTAAAGAAAACCACAAACTAATTTTTCTTTTGTTGAAGAAAACCACAAACTAATTTTCCTTTTGTTTGAAGAAAACCACAAACTAATTTTCGTTTCTTGAAAAAATTCACAAACTAATTTTCCTTTTGTGAAGAAAACCACAAACTAATTTTTTTTTTTTGAAGAAAAATACAAACTAATTTTTTTTTTTTTTAATAAAGCCACAAACTATTTTTTCTTTTTTTGAAGAAAACCACAAACTAATTATCTTTTTTGAAGAAAACCACAAACTAATTTTCTTTTTTTTGAAGAAAACCACAGACTAATTTTTCTTTTTTTGAAGAAAACCACAAACTAATTTTCTTTTTATTGAAGAAAACCACAGACTAATTTTCTTTTTGTGAATAAAACCACAAACTAATTTTTCTTTTTTTGAAGAAAACCACCAACTAATTTTTCTTTTTTTGAAGAAAACCACAAACTAATTTTTTTTTTGAATAAGACCAGAAACTAATTTTTCTTTTTTTGAAGAAAACCACAAACTAATTTTCTTTTTTGAAGAAAACCAGAAACTAATTTTCTTATTTTTTGAAGAAAACCACAAACTAATTTTCGTTTTTTTAAAAAATTCACAAACTAATTTTCCTTTTTTGAAGAAAACCACAAACTAATTTTCTTTTTTGAATAAAACCACAAACTAATTTTTCTTTTTTTGAAGAAAACCACAAACTAATTTTTTTTTTTTGAAGAAAACCACAAACTATTTTTTCTTTTTTTGAAGAAAACCACAAACTAATTTTCTTTTTTTGAAGAAAACTACAAACTAATTTTCTGTTTTTTTGAAGAAGACCACAAACTAATTTTCTTTTTTTGATGAAAACCAGAAACTAATTTTCTTTTTTTGAATAAAACCACAAACTAATTTTCTTTTTTTTGAAGAAAACCACAAACTATTTTTTTTTTAAAGAAAACCACAAACTAATTTTTCATTTGTTGAAGAAAACCACAAACTAATTTTCCTTTTTTTTTAAGAAAACCACAAACTAATTTTCGTTTTTTGATAAAATTCACAAACTAATTTTCCTTTTTTGAAGAAAACCAGAAACTAATTTTCTTTTTTTGAATAAAACCACAAACTAATTTTTCTCTTTTTTGAAGAAAACCACAAACTAATTTTCTTTTTTGAAGAAAACCATAAACTAATTTTTCTTTTTTTGAAGAAAACCACAAACAAATTTTTTTTTTTAAGAAAACCACAAATTAATTTTTTTTTTTTGAAGAAAACCACAAACTAATTTTCCTTTTTTGAAGAAAACCACAAACTAATTTTCTTTTTTGAATAAAAGCACAAACTAATTTTTCTTTTTTTGAAGAAAACCACAAACTAATTTTTTTTTTTTGAAGAAAACCACAAACTATTTTTTCTTTTTTTGAAGAAAACCACAAACTAATTTTCTTTTTTTGAAGAAAACCATAAACTAATTTTCTGTTTTTTTGAAGAAGACCACAAACTAATTTTCTTTTTTTGAAGAAAACCAGAAACTAATTTTCTTTTTTTGAATAAAACCACAAACTAATTTTCTTTTTTTTGAAGAAAACCACAAACTATTTTTTTTTTAAAGAAAACCACAAACTAATTTTTCATTTGTTGAAGAAAACCACAAACTAATTTTCCTTTTTTTTGAAGAAAACCACAAACTAATTTTCGTTTTTTGATAAAATTCACAAACTAATTTTCCTTTTTTGAAGAAAACCAGAAACTAATTTTCTTTTTTTGAATAAAACCACAAACTAATTTTTCTCTTTTTTGAAGAAAACCACAAACTATTTTTCGTTTTTTTGAAAAAATTCACACACTAATTTTCCTTTTTTGAAGAAAACCACAAACTAATTTTCTTTTTTGAATAAAAGCACAAACTAATTTTTCTTTTTTTGGAGAAAACCACAAACTGTTTTTTCTTTTTTTGAAGAAAACCACAAACTAATTTTTTCTTTTTTTGAAGAAAATCACAAACTAATTTTCTTTTTTTTTGAAGAAGACCACAAACTAATTTTCTTTTTTTGAAGAAAACCAGAAACTAATTTTCTTTTTTTGAATAAAACCACAAACTAATTTTCTTTTTTTTGAAGAAAACCACAAACAATTTTTTTTTTAAAGAAAACCACAAACTAATTTTTCTTTTGTTGAAGAAAACCACAAACTAATTTTCGTTTTTTGAAAAAATTCACAAACTAATTTTTCCTTTGTTGAAGAAAACCAGAAACTAATTTTCTTTTTTTGAATAAAACCACAAACCAATTTTTCTCTTTTTTGAAGAAAACCACAAACTAATTTTCTTTTTTGAAGAAAACCAGAAACTAATTTTTCTTTTTTTGAAGAAAACCACAAACTAATTTTTTTTTTGAAGAAAACCACAAATTAATTTTCTTTTTTTGAAGAAAACCACAAACTAATTTTTCTTTTTTTGAATAAAACCACAAACTAATTTTTCTTTTTTTGAAGAAAACCACAAACTAATTTTCTTTTTTTTTGAAGAAGACCACCAACTAATTTTCTTTTTTTGAAGAAAACCAAAAATTAATTTTCTTTTTTTGAAGAAAACCAAAAACTAATTTTCTTTTTTTGAAGAAAACCACAAACTAATTTTCTTTTTTTTTAATAAAACCAAAAACTAATTTTTCTTTTTTTTGAGAAAACCACAAACTAATTATCTTTTTTGATGAAAACCACAAACTAATTTTAATTTTTTTGAAGAAAACCAAAAACTAATTTTCTTTTTTTGAAGAAAACCACAAACTAATTTATCTTTTTTTGAGGAAAACGACAAACTAATTTTTCTTTTTTTGAACAGAAGCACAAACTAATTTTCTTTTTTTGAAGAAAACCACAAACTAATTTTATTTTTTTGAAGAAAACCACAAACTAATTTTCTTTTTTTTGAAGAAAACCACAAAATAATTTTTCTTTTTTTTGAAGAAAACCACAAACTAATTTTATTTTTTTTGAATAAAACCACAACCTATTTTTTTTTTTGAAGAAAACCACAAACTAATTTTTTTTTTTGAAGAAAACCACAAACTAATTTTTTTTTTTTTAAGGAAATAATAATTTTTTTTTTTGAAGAAAACCACAAACTAATTTTCATTTTTTTGAAGAAAACCGCAAACTAATTAACTTTTTTGAAGAAAAGAACAAACTAATTTTTCTTTTGTTGAAGAAAACCACAAACTCATTTTCTTTTGTTGAAGAAAACCACAAACTAATTTTCATTTTTTTGAAGAAAACCACAAACTAATTTTCTTTTTTTTTGAATAAAACCACAAACTATTTTTTCTTTTTTTTTAGAAAACCACAAACTAATTATCTTTTTTGAAGAAAACCACAAACTAATTTTCTTTTTTTTGAAGAAAACCACAAACTAATTTGTTTTTTTGTTGAAAACCACAAACTAATTTTTCTTTTGTTGAAGAAAACCACAAACTAATTTTTCTTTTTTTTGAAGAAAACCACAAACTAATTGTAGTTTTTTGCAGAAATTCACAAACTAATTTTCTTTTTTTGAAGAAAACCCGAAACTAATTTTCTTTTTTTTAATAAAACAAGAAACAAATTTTTCTTTTTTTGAAGAAAACCACAAACTAATTTTCTTTTTTTTGAATAAAACCTCAAGATATTTTTTTTTTGAAGAAAATCACAAACTAATTTTCTTTTTTTGAAGAAAACAACAAACTAATTTTTTGAAGCAAACCACAAACTAATTTTTTTTTTGAAGAAAACCACAAACTAATTTTTCTTTTGTTGAAGAAAACCACAAATTAATTTTACTTTTTTTTGAAAAAATCCACAAACTAATTTTCGTATTTTGAAGAAATTCAGAAACTAATTTTTCTATTTTTTAAGAAAACCACAAACTTATTTTTCTATTTTTGAAGAAAACCACAAACTAATTTTCTTTTATTGAAGAAAACCACAAACTAATTTTTTTTTTTTTGAAGAAAACAACAAACTAATTTTCTTTTTTTGAAAAAATTCACAAACTAATTTTCCTTTTTTGAAGAAGACCACAAACTAATTTTCTTTTTTTTTAAGAAAACCACAAACTAATTTTCTTTTTTTTGAATAAAACCACAAACTATTTTTTCTTTTTTTGAAGAAAACCACAAACTAATTATCTTTTTTGAAGAAAACCACAAACTAATTTTCTTTTTTTTGAAGAAAACCACAGACTTATTTTCTTTTTTTGAAGAAAACCACAAACTAATTTTCTTTTTTTGAAAAAAACCACAAACTAATTTTCTTATTTTTTGAAGAAAACCCCAAACTAATTTTCGTTTTTTTTAAAAATTCACAAACTAATTTTTCCTTTTTTGAAGAAAACCACAAACTAATTTTCTTTTTTGAAGAAAACCACAAACTAATTTTCTTTTTTTTACCAACTAGAGTTAGCCTAGTTGGTCACACCTCTTGGCTAGGGAGCGAGAGGTGTGGGATTCGATTCCCGGCGGGGACACTGGATTATAGATTAAATGTTAAATGAGTGAATAGAGTGTGTGGCCTACGGGTTTGTAATAAAAAAATAAAAAAAAAGGAGATTGTGTTTGGAAGGGGGACTTTGAGCCCTCTCCGAATTTACTCAAAAAAAAAAAAAAAAAAAAAAAAAAAAAAAAATTTTCTTTTTTTTGAAAAAAACCACAAACTAATTTTCATTTTTTTTTAAGAAGAGCACAAACTAATTTTTCTTTTTTTGAAGAAAACCAGAAACTAATTTTCTTTTTTTGAATAAAACCACAAACTAATTTTCTTTTTTTTGAGGAAAACCACAAATTATTTTTTTTTAAAGAAAACCACAAACTAATTTTTCTTTTTTTGAAGAAAACCACAAACTAATTTTTTTTTTTAAGAAAACCACTAACTAATTTTTTTTTTTTGAAGAAAACCACAAACTAATTTTCTTTTTTTTTGAAGAAGACCACAAACTAATTTTCTTTTTTTGAAGAAAACCAGAAACTAATTTTCTTTTTTTGAATAAAACCACAAACTAATTTTCTTTTTAAAGAAAACCACAAACTAATTTTCTTTTTAAAGAAAACCACAAACTAATTTTCTTTTTTTGAAGAAAACCACAAACTAATTTTCTTTTTTTTGAAGAAAACTGCAAACTAATTTTCTTTTTTTTTGAAGAAAACCACAAACTAATTTTCGTTTCTTGAAAAAATTCACAAACTAATTTTCCTTTTTTGAAGAAGTCCACAAACTAATTTTCTTTTTTTTGAAGAAAACCACAAACTAATTTTCTTTTTTTTGAATAAAACCACAAACTATTTTTTCTTTTTTTGAAGAAAACCAGAAACTAATTATCTTTTTTGAAGAAAACCACAAACTAATTTTTTTTTTTTTGAAGAAAACCACAGACTTATTTTATTTTTTTGATGAAAACCACAAACTAATTTTCTTTTTTTGAAGAAAACCACAAACTAATTATCTTATTTTTTGAAGAAAACCACAAACTAATTTTCGTTTTTTTAAAAAATTCACAAACTAATTTTCCTTTTTTGATGAAAACCACAAACTAATTTTCTTTTTTGAAGAAAACCAGAAACTAATTTTTCTTTTTTTGAAGAAAACCACAAACTAATTTTTTTTTTTTAAGAAAACCACAAACTATTTTTCTTTTTTTGAAGAAAACCACAAACTAATTTTCTTTTTTTGAAGAAAACCACAAACTAATTTTCTTTTTTTTTGAAGAAGACCACAAACTAATTTTTCTTTTTTTGAAGAAAACCAGAAACTAATTTTCTTTTTTTGAATAAAACCACAAGCTAATTTTCTTTTTTTTGAAGAAAACCACAAACTATTTTTTTTTTAAAGAAGACCACAAACAAATTTTTCTTTTTTGAAGAAAACCACAAACTAATTTTCTTTTTTTTTGAAGAAAACCACAAACTAATTTTTTTTTTTGTAGAAAACCACAAACTAATTTTTCTTTTGTTGAAGAAAACCACGAACTAATTTTTCTTTTTTTTTGAAGAAAACCACAAACTAATTGTAGTTTTTTTGCAGAAATTCACAAACTAATTTTCTTTTTTTGAACAAAACCAGAAACTAATTTTCTTTTTTTCAATAAAACAAGAAACTAATTTTTCTTTTTTTGAAGAAAACCACAAACTAATTTTCTTTTTTTTGAATAAAACCACAAGATATTTTTTTTTTGAAGAAAATCACAAACTAATTTTCTTTTTTTGAAGAAAACAACAAACTAATTTTTTGAAGCAAACCACAAACTAATTTGTTTTTTTGAAGAAAACCACAAACTAATTTTTCTTTTGTTGAAGAAAACCACAAACTAATTTTTACTTTTTTTTGAAGAAATCCACAAACTAATTTTCGTATTTTGAAGAAATTCAGAAACTAATTTTTCTATTTTTTAAGAAAACCATACACTAATTTTTCTATTTTTGAAGAAAACCACAAACTAATTTTCTTTTTTTGAAGAAAACCACAAACTAATTTTCTTTTTTTTGAAGAAAACAGCAAACTAATTTTCTTTTTTTTTGAAGAAAACCACAAACTAATTTTCGTTTCTTGAAAAAATTCACAAACTAATTTTCCTTTTTTGAAGAAGTCCACAAACTAATTTTCTTTTTTTTTAAGAAAACCACAAACTAATTTTCTTTTTTTTGAATAAAACCACAAACTATTTTTTCTTTTTTTGAAGAAAACCAGAAACTAATTATCTTTTTTGAAGAAAACCACAAACTAATTTTCTTTTTTTTGAAGAAAACTACAGACTTATTTTATTTTTTTGATGAAAACCACAAACTAATTTTCTTTTTTTGAAGAAAACCACAAACTAATTATCTTATTTTTTGAAGAAAACCACAAACTAATTTTCGTTTTTTTAAAAAATTCACAAACTAATTTTCCTTTTTTGATGAAAACCACAAACTAATTTTCTTTTTTGAAGAAAACCAGAAACTAATTTTTATTTTTTTGAAGAAAACCACAAACTAATTTTCTTTTTTTGAAGAAAACCACAAACTAATTTTCTTTTTTTTTTGAAGAAGACCACAAACTAATTTTCTTTTTTTGAAGAAAACCAGAAACTAATTTTCTTTTTTTGAATAAAACCACAAACTAATTTTCTTTTTTTTGAAGAAAACCACAAACTATTTTTTTTTTAAAGAAGACCACAAACAAATTTTTCTTTTGTTCAAGAAAACCAGAAACTAATTTTATTTTTTTGAATAAAACCACAAACTAATTTTTCTCTTTTTTGAAGAAAACCACAAACTAATTTTCTTTTTTGAAGAAAACCACAAACTAATTTTTCTTTTTTTGAAGAAAAGCACAAACTATATTTTCTTTTTTTGAAGAAAACCACAAACTAATTTTTCTTTTTTTGAAGAAAACCACAAATTAATTTTCTTTTTTTGAAGAAAACCACAAACTAATTTTCTTTTTTTGAATAAAACCACAAACTAATTTTTCTTTTTTGGAAGAAAACCACAAACTAATTTTCTATTTTTTTGAAGAAGACCACAAACTAATTTTCTTTTTTTGAAGAAAACCAAAAATTAATTTTCTTTTTTTGAAGAAAACCAAAAACTAATTTTTTTCTTTTTCTTTTAATAAAACCAAAAACTAATTTTTCTTTTTTTTGAGAAAACCACAAACTAATTATCTTTTTTGAAGAAAACCACAAACTAATTTTAATTTTTTTGAAGAAAACCAAAAACTAATTTTCTTTTTTTGAAGAAAACCACAAACTAATTTATCTTTTTTTGAAGAAAACGACAAACTAATTTTTCTTTTTTTGAAGAGAACCACAAACTAATTTTCTTTTTTTGAAGAAAACCACAAACTAATTTTATTTTTTTGAAGAAAACGACAAACTAATTTTCTTTTTTTTGAAGAAAACCACAAACTAATTTTATTTTTTTGAAGAAAACCACAAACTAATTTTCTTTTTTTTTAAGAAAACCACAAACTAATTTTCTTTTTTTGAAGAAAACCACAAACTAATTTTCTTTTTTTTGAAGAAAACCACAAACTAATTTTCTTTTTTTTGAATAAAACCACAAACAATTTTTTCTTTTTTTGAAGAAAACCGCAAACCAATTAACTTTTTTGAAGAAAACAACAAACTAATTTTTCTTTTGTTGAAGAAAACCACAAACTAATTTTCTTTTTTTGAAGAAAACCACAAACTAATTTTCATTTTTTTGAAGAGAACCACAAACTATTTTTTTTTTTTTGAAGAAAACCATAAACTAATTTTATTTTTTTGAAGAAAACCACAAACTAATTTTCTTTTTTTGAAGAAAACCACAAACTAATTTTCTTTTTTTTGAAGAAAACCGCAAACTAATTTTCTTTTTTTTTGAAGAAAACCACAAACTAATTTTCGTTTCTTGAAAAAATTCACAAACTAATTTTCCTTTTTTGAAGAAGTCCACAAACTAATTTTCTTTTGTTGAAGAAAACTACAAACTAATTTTCTTTTTTTGAAGAAAACCACAAACTAATTTTCATTTTTTTGAAGAAAACCACAAACTAATTTTTTTTTTTGAAGAAAACCACAATCTAATTTTATTTTTTTGAAGAAAACCACAAACTAATTTTCATTTTTTTGAAGAAAACCACAAACTAATTTTATTTTTTTTAAGAAAACCACAAACTAATTTTCTTTTTTTTTAAGAAAACCACAAAATAATTTTCTTTTTTTTGAAGAAAACCACAAACTAATTTTCTTTTTTTTGAAGAAAACCACAAACTAATTTTTTTTTTTGAATAAAACCACAAACAATTTTTTCTTTTTTTGAAGAAAACCGCAAACTAATTAACTCTTTTGAAGAAAACAACAAACTAATTTTTCTTTTGTTGAAGAAAACCACAAACTAATTTTCTTTTTTTGAAGAAAACCACAAACTAATTTTCATTTTTTTGAAGAAAACCACAAACTAATTTTCTTTTCTTTTTTGAATAAAAGCACAAACTATTTTTTCTTTTTTTTTTAGAAAACCACAAACTAATTTTCTTTTCTTTTTTGAAGAAAACCACAAACTAATTTTCTTTTTTTTTTAAGAAAACCACAAACTAATTTGTTTTTTTGTAGAAAACCACAAACTAATTTTTCTTTTGTTGAAGAAAACCACAAACTAATTTTTCTTTTTTTTTGAAGAAAACCACAAACTAATTGTAGTTTTTTTGCAGAAATTCACAAACTAATTTTCTTTTTTTGAAGATAACCAGAAACTAATTTTCTTTTTTTCAATAAAACAAGAAACTAATTTTTCTTTTTTTGAAGAAAACCACAAACTAATTTTCTTTTTTTTGAATAAAACAACAAGATATTTTTTTTTTTAAGAAATTCACAAACTAATTTTCTTTTTTTTTGAAGAAAACCACAAACTAATTTTCGTTTCTTGAAAAAATTCACAAACTAATTTTCCTTTTTTGAAGAAGTCCACAAACTAATTTTCTTTTTTTTGAAGAAAACCACAAACTAATTTTCTTTTTTTTGAATAAAACCACAAACTATTTTTTCTTTTTTTGAAGAAAACCAGAAACTAATTATCTTTTTTGAAGAAAACCACAAACTAATTTTCTTTTTTTTGAAGAAAACCAGACTTATTTTATTTTTTTGATGAAAACCACAAACTAATTTTGTTTTTTTGATGAAAACCACAAACTAATTTTCTTATTTTTTGAAGAAAACCACAAACTAATTTTCGTTTTTTTAAAAAATTCACAAACTAATTTTCCTTTTTTGATGAAAACCACAAAATAATTTTCTTTTTTGAAGAAAACCAGAAACTAATTTTTCTTTTTTTGAAGAAAACCACAAACTAATTTTTTTTTTTAAGAAAACCACAAACTATTTTTTCTTTTTTTGAAGAAAACCACAAACTAATTTTTTTTTTTTTGAAGAAAACCACAAACTAATGTTCTGTTTTTTTTAAGAAGACCACAAACTAATTTTCTTTTTTTGAAGAAAACCAGAAACAAATTTTCTTTTTTTGAATAAAACCACAAACTAATTTTCTTTTTTTTGAAGAAAACCACAAACTATTTTTTTTTAAAGAAGACCACAAACTAATTTTTCTTTTGTTGAAGAAAACCACAAACTAATTTTCCTTTTTTTTTTAAGAAAATCACAACCTATTTTTCATTTTTTTTAAAAATTCACCAACTAATTTTCCTTTTTTGAAGAAAACCAGAAACTAATTTTATTTTTTTGAATAAAACCACAAACTAATTTTTCTCTTTTTTGAAGAAAACCACAAACTAATTTTCTTTTTTGAAGAAAACCACAAACTAATTTTTCTTTTTTTGAAGAAAAGCACAAACTATATTTTCTTTTTTTGAAGAAAACCACAAACTAATTTTTCTTTTTTTGAAGAAAACCACAAATTAATTTTCTTTTTTTGAAGAAAACCACAAACTAATTTTCTTTTTTTGAATAAAACCACAAACTAATTTTTCTTTTTTTGAAGAAAACCACAAACTAATTTTCTTTTTTTTTTTGAAGAAGACCACAAACTAATTTTCTTTTTTTTTTTGAAGAAAACCACAAACTAATTTTTCTTTTTTTGAAGAAAACCACAAATTAATTTTCTTTTTTTGAAGAAAACCACAAACTAATTTTCTTTTTTTGAATAAAACCACAAACTAATTTTTCTTTTTTTGAAGAAAACCACAAACTAATTTTCTTTTTTTTTTTGAAGAAGACCACAAACTAATTTTCTTTTTTTGAAGAAATCCAAAAATTAATTTTCTTTTTTTGAAGAAAACCAAAAACTAATTTTCTTTTTTTGAAGAAAACCACAAAGTAATTTTCTTTTTTTTTTAATAAAACCAAAAACTAATTTTTCATTTTTTTGAGAAAACCACAAACTAATTATCTTTTTTGATGAAAACCACAAACTAATTTTAATTTTTTTGAAGAAAACCAAAAACTAATTTTCTTTTTTTGAAGAAAACCACAAACTAATTTATCTTTTTTTGAAGAAAACGATAAACTAATTTTTTTTTTTTTGAAGAGAACCACAAACTAATTTTATTTTTTTGAAGAAAACCACAACTAATTTTTTTTTTTGAAGAAAACCACAAACTAATTTGTTTTTTTGAAGAAAACCACAGACTAATTTTTCTTTTGTTGAAGAAAACCAAAAACTAATTTTTCTTGTTTTTGAAGAAAACCACAAACTAATTTTATTTTTTTTGAATAAAACCACAACCTATTTTTTTTTTTGAAGAAACCACAAACTAATTTTTTTTTTTTGAAGAAAACCACAAACTAATTTTCTTTTTGGGAATAAAACCACAAACTAATTTTTCTTTTTTTGAAGAAAACCACCAACTATTTTTTCTTTTTTTGAAGAAAACCACAAACTAATTTTTTTTTTTTGAATAAGACCAGAAACAAATTTTTCTTTTTTTGAAGATAACCACAAACTAATTTTCTTTTTTGAAGAAAACCAGAAACTAATTTTCTTATTTTTTGAAGAAAACCACAAACTAATTTTCGTTTTTTGAAAAAATTCACAAACTAATTTTCCTTTTTTGAAGAAAACCACAAACTAATTTTCTTTTTTGAATAAAACCACAAACTAATTTTTCTTTTTTTGAAGAAAACGACAAACTAATTTTTTTTTTTTTAAGAAAACCACAAACTGTTTTTTCTTTTTTTGAAGAAAACCACAAACTAATTTTCTTTTTTTGAAGAAAACCACAAACTAATTTTCTTTTTTTTTGAAGAAGACCACAAAATAATTTTCTTTTTGTGAAGAAAACCACAAACTAATTTTCTTTTTTTGAATAAAACCACAAACTAATTTTCTTTTTTTTGAAGAAAACCACAAACTATTTTTTTTTAAAGAAAACTACAAACTAATTTTTCTTTTGTTGAAGAAAACCACAAACTAATTTTTCTTTTTTTGAAGAAAACCAGAAACTAATTTTTTCTTTTTTTGAATAAAACCACAAACTAATGTTCTTTTTTTTGAAGAAAACCACAAACTATTTTTTTTTTAAAGAAAACCACAATCTAATTTTTCTTTTGTTGAAGAAAACCACAAACTAATTTTCCTTTTTTTTGAAGAAAACCAGAAACTAATTATATTTTTTTGAATAAAACCACAAACTAATTTTCTTTTTTTGAAGAAAACCACAAACTAATTTTCTTTTTTTTGAAGAAAACAGCAAACTAATTTTCTTTTTTTTTGAAGAAAACCACAAACTAATTTTCGTTTCTTGAAAAAATTCACAAACTAATTTTCCTTTTTTGAAGAAGTCCACAAACTAATTTTCTTTTTTTTGAAGAAAACCACAAACTAATTTTTTTTTTTTGAATAAAACCACAAACTATTTTTTCTTTTTTTGAAGAAAACCAGAAACTAATTATCTTTTTTGAAGAAAACCACAAACTAATTTTCTTTTTTTTGAAGAAAACCAGACTTATTTTATTTTTTTGATGAAAACCACAAACTAATTTTCTTTTTTTGAAGAAAACCACAAACTAATTTTCTTATTTTTTGAAGAAAACCACAAACTAATTTTCGTTTTTTTAAAAAATTCACAAACTAATTTTCCTTTTTTGATGAAAACCACAAACTAATTTTCTTTTTTGAAGAAAACCAGAAACTAATTTTTCTTTTTTTGAAGAAAACCACAAACTAATTTTTTTTTTTAAGAAAACCACAAACTATTTTTTCTTTTTTTGAAGAAAACCACAAACTAATTTTTTTTTTTTTGAAGAAAACCACAAACTAATTTTCTGTTTTTTTTAAGAAGACCACAAACTAATTTTCTTTTTTTGAAGAAAACCAGAAACAAATTTTCTTTTTTTGAATAAAACCACAAACTAATTTTCTTTTTTTTGAAGAAAACCACAAACTATTTTTTTTTAAAGAAGACCACAAACTAATTTTTCTTTTGTTGAAGAAAACCACAAACTAATTTTCCTTTTTTTTTGAAGAAAATCACAACCTATTTTTCATTTTTTTAAAAAATTCACCAACTAATTTTCCTTTTTTGAAGAAAACCAGAAACTAATTTTATTTTTTTGAATAAAACCACAAACTAATTTTTCTCTTTTTTGAAGAAAACCACAAACTAATTTTCTTTTTTGAAGAAAACCACAAACTAATTTTTCTTTTTTTGAAGAAAAGCACAAACTATATTTTCTTTTTTTGAAGAAAACCACAAACTAATTTTTCTTTTTTTGAAGAAAACCACAAATTAATTTTCTTTTTTTGAAGAAAACCACAAACTAATTTTCTTTTTTTGAATAAAACCACAAACTAATTTTTCTTTTTTTGAAGAAAACCACAAACTAATTTTCTTTTTTTTTTTGAAGAAGACCACAAACTAATTTTCTTTTTTTTTTTGAAGAAAACCACAAACTAATTTTTCTTTTTTTGAAGAAATCCACAAATTAATTTTCTTTTTTTGAAGAAAACCACAAACTAATTTTCTTTTTTTGAATAAAACCACAAACTAATTTTTCTTTTTTTGAAGAAAACCACAAACTAATTTTCTTTTTTTTTTTGAAGAAGACCACAAACTAATTTTCTTTTTTTGAAGAAATCCAAAAATTAATTTTCTTTTTTTGAAGAAAACCAAAAACTAATTTTCTTTTTTTGAAGAAAACCACAAAGTAATTTTCTTTTTTTTTTAATAAAACCAAAAACTAATTTTTCATTTTTTTGAGAAAACCACAAACTAATTATCTTTTTTGATGAAAACCACAAACTAATTTTAATTTTTTTGAAGAAAACCAAAAACTAATTTTCTTTTTTTGAAGAAAACCACAAACTAATTTATCTTTTTTTGAAGAAAACGATAAACTAATTTTTTTTTTTTTGAAGAGAACCACAAACTAATTTTATTTTTTTTAAGAAAACCACAACTAATTTTTTTTTTTGAAGAAAACCACAAACTAATTTGTTTTTTTGAAGAAAACCACAGACTAATTTTTCTTTTGTTGAAGAAAACCAAAAACTAATTTTTCTTGTTTTTGAAGAAAACCACAAACTAATTTTATTTTTTTTGAATAAAACCACAACCTATTTTTTTTTTTGAAGAAACCACAAACTAATTTTTTTTTTTTGAAGAAAACCACAAACTAATTTTCTTTTTGGGAATAAAACCACAAACTAATTTTTCTTTTTTTGAAGAAAACCACCAACTAATTTTTCTTTTTTTGAAGAAAACCACAAACTAATTTTTTTTTTTGAATAAGACCAGAAACAAATTTTTCTTTTTTTGAAGATAACCACAAACTAATTTTCTTTTTTGAAGAAAACCAGAAACTAATTTTCTTATTTTTTGAAGAAAACCACAAACTAATTTTCGTTTTTTGAAAAAATTCACAAACTAATTTTCCTTTTTTGAAGAAAACCACAAACTAATTTTCTTTTTTGAATAAAACCACAAACTAATTTTTCTTTTTTTGAAGAAAACGACAAACTAATTTTTTTTTTTTGAAGAAAACCACAAACTGTTTTTTCTTTTTTTGAAGAAAACCACAATCTAATTTTTCTTTTGTTGAAGAAAACCACAAACTAATTTTCCTTTTTTTTGAAGAAAACCAGAAACTAATTATATTTTTTTGAATAAAACCACAAACTAATTTTCTTTTTTTGAATAAAACCACAAACTAATTTCCTTTTTTGAAGAAAACCAGAAACTAATTATATTTTTTTGAATAAAACCACAAACTAATTTTTCTCTTTTTTGAAGAAAACCACAAACTAATTTTCTTTTTTGAAGAAAACCACAAACTAATTTTCTTTTTTGAATAAAACCACAAACTAATTTTCTTTTTTTGAAGAAAACCAAAAACTAATTTTTTTTTTTTGAAGAAAACCAGAAACTAATTTTTTTTTTTGAATAAAACCACAAACTAATTTTCTTTTTTTTGAAGAAAACCACAAACTAATTTTTTTTTTTTGAAGAAAACCACAAACTAATTTTCTTTTTTTTGAAGAAAACCACAAACTAATTTGTTTTTTTAAAGAAAACCACAAACTAATTTTTCTTTTGTTGAAGAAAACCACAAACTAATTTTCCTTTTGTTTGAAGAAAACCACAAACTAATTTTCGTTTCTTGAAAAAATTCACAAACTAATTTTCCTTTTGTGAAGAAAACCACAAACTAATTTTTTTTTTTTGAAGAAAACTACAAACTAATTTTTTTTTTTTTTAATAAAGCCACAAACTATTTTTTCTTTTTTTGAAGAAAACCACAAACTAATTATCTTTTTTGAAGAAAACCACAAACTAATTTTCTTTTTTTTGAAGAAAACCACAGACTAATTTTTCTTTTTTTGAAGAAAACCACAAACTAATTTTCTTTTTTTTGAAGAAAACCACAGACTAATTTTCTTTTTGTGAATAAAACCACAAACTAATTTTTCTTTTTTTGAAGAAAACCACCAACTAATTTTTCTTTTTTTGAAGAAAACCACAAACTAATTTTTTGTTTGAATAAGACCAGAAACTAATTTTTCTTTTTTTGAAGAAAACCACAAACTAATTTTCTTTTTTGAAGAAAACCAGAAACTAATTTTCCTATTTTTTGAAGAAAACCACAAACTAATTTTCGTTTTTTTAAAAAATTCACAAACTAATTTTTCCTTTTTTGAAGAAAACCACAAACTAATTTTCTTTTTTGAATAAAACCACAAACTAATTTTTCTTTTTTTGAAGAAAACCACAAACTAATTTTTTTTTTTTGAAGAAAACCACAAACTATTTTTTCTTTTTTTGAAGAAAACCACAAACTAATTTTCTTTTTTTGAAGAAAACCACAAACTAATTTTCTGTTTTTTTGAAGAAGACCACAAACTAATTTTCTTTTTTTGAAGAAAACCAGAAACTAATTTTCTTTTTTTGAATAAAACCACAAACTAATTTTCTTTTTTTTGAAGAAAACCACAGACTAATTTTTCTTTTTTTGAAGAAAACCACAAACTAATTTTCTTTTTTTTTAAGAAAACCACAGACTAATTTTCTTTTTGTGAATAAAACCACAAACTAATTTTTCTTTTTTTGAAGAAAACCACCAACTAATTTTTCTTTTTTTGAAGAAAACCACACACTAATTTTTTTTTTGAATAAGACCAGAAACTAATTTTTCTTTTTTTGAAGAAAACCACAAACTAATTTTCTTTTTTGAAGAAAACCAGAAACTAATTTTCTTATTTTTTGAAGAAAACCACAAACTAATTTTCGTTTTTTTAAAAAATTCACAAACTAATTTTCCTTTTTTGAAGAAAACCACAAACTAATTTTCTTTTTTGAATAAAACAACAAACTAATTTTTCTTTTTTTGAAGAAAACCACAAACTAATTTTTTTTTTTGAAGAAAACCACAAACTATTTTTTCTTTTTTTGAAGAAAACCACAAACTAATTTTCTTTTTTTGAAGAAAACCACAAACTAATTTTCTGTTTTTTTGAAGAAGACCACAAACTAATTTTCTTTTTTTGAAGAAAACCAGAAACTAATTTTCTTTTTTTGAATAAAACCACAAACTAATTTTCTTTTTTTTGAAGAAAACCACAAACTATTTTTTTTTTAAAGAAAACCACAAACTAATTTTTCATTTGTTGAAGAAAACCACAAACTAATTTTCCTTTTTTTTTAAGAAAACCACAAACTAATTTTCGTTTTTTGATAAAATTCACAAACTAATTTTCCTTTTTTGAAGAAAACCAGAAACTAATTTTCTTTTTTTGAATAAAACCACAAACTAATTTTTCTCTTTTTTGAAGAAAACCACAAACTAATTTTCTTTTTTGAAGAAAACCAGAAACTAATTTTTTTTTTTTTGAAGAAAACCACAAACAAATTTTTTTTTTTAAGAAAACCACAAATTAATTTTTTATTTTTGAAGAAAACCACAAACTAATTTTCTTTTTTGAAGAAAACCTCAAACTAATTTTCCTTTTTTGAAGAAAACCACAAACTAATTTTCTTTTTTGAATAAATCCACAAACTAATTTTTCTTTTTTTGAAGAAAACCACAAACTAATTTTTTTTTTTTGAAGAAAACCACAAACTATTTTTTCTTTTTTTGAAGAAAACCACAAACTAATTTTCTTTTTTTGAAGAAAACCACAAACTAATTTTCTGTTTTTTTGAAGAAGACCACAAACTAATTTTCTTTTTTTGAAGAAAACCAGAAACTAACTTTCTTTTTTTGAATAAAACCACAAACTAATTTTCTTTTTTTTGAAGAAAACCACAAACTATTTTTTTTTTAAAGAAAACCACAAACTAATTTTTCATTTGTTGAAGAAAACCACAAACTAATTTTCCTTTTTTTTGAAGAAAACCACAAACTAATTTTCGTTTTTTGATAAAATTCACAAACTAATTTTCCTTTTTTGAAGAAAACCAGAAACTAATTTTCTTTTTTTGAATAAAACCACAAACTAATTTTTCTCTTTTTTGAAGAAAATCACAAACTAATTTTCTTTTTTGAAGAAAACCAAAAACTAATTTTTCTTTTTTTGAAGAAAACCACAAACAAATTTTTTTTTTTAAGAAAACCACAAATTAATTTTTTATTTTTGAAGAAAACCACAAACTAATTTTATTTTTTTGAATAAGACCAGAAACTAATTTTTCTTTTTTTGAAGAAAACCACAAACTAATTTTCGTTTTTCAAGAATACCAGAAACTAATTTTCTTCTTTTTTGAAGAAAACCACAAACTATTTTTCGTTTTTTTTAAAAAATTCACAAACTAATTTTCCTTTTTTGAAGAAAACCACAAACTAATTTTCTTTTTTGAATAAAACCACAAACTAATTTTTCTTTTTTTGGAGAAAACCACAAACTATTTTTTCTTTTTTTGAAGAAAACCACAAACTAATTTTCTTTTTTTGAAGAAAATCACAAACTAATTTTCTTTTTTTTTGAAGAAGACCACAAACTAATTTTCTTTTTTTGAAGAAAACCAGAAACTAATTTTCTTTTTTTGAATAAAACCACAAACTAATTTTCTTTTTTTTGAAGAAAACCACAAACAATTTTTTTTTTAAAGAAAACCACAAACTAATTTTTCTTTTGTTGAAGAAAACCACAAACTAATTTTCGTTTTTTGAAAAAATTCACAAACTAATTTTTCCTTTTTTGAAGAAAACCAGAAACTAATTTTCTTTTTTTGAATAAAACCACAAACCAATTTTTCTCTTTTTTGAAGAAAACCACAAACTAATTTTCTTTTTTGAAGAAAACCAGAAACTAATTTTTCTTTTTTTGAAGAAAACCAAAAACTAATTTTTTTTTTGAAGAAAACCACAAATTAATTTTCTTTTTTTGAAGAAAACCACAAACTAATTTTTCTTTTTTTGAATAAAACCACAAACTAATTTTTCTTTTTTTGAAGAAAACCACAAACTAATTTTCTTTTTTTTTGAAGAAGACCACCAACTAATTTTCTTTTTTTGAAGAAAACCAAAAATTAATTTTCTTTTTTTGAAGAAAACCAAAAACTAAATTTCTTTTTTTGAAGAAAACCACAAACTAATTTTCTTTTTTTTTAATAAAACCAAAAACTAATTTTTCTTTTTTTTGAGAAAACCACAAACTAATTATCTTTTTTGATGAAAACCACAAACTAATTTTAATTTTTTTGAAGAAAACCAAAAACTAATTTTCTTTTTTTGAAGAAAACCACAAACTAATTTATCTTTTTTTGAGGAAAACGACAAACTAATTTTTCTTTTTTTGAACAGAAGCAAAAACTAATTTTCTTTTTTTGAAGAAAACCACAAACTAATTTTATTTTTTTGAAGAAAACCACAAACTAATTTTCTTTTTTTTGAAGAAAACCACAAAATAATTTTTCTTTTTTTTGAAGAAAACCACAAACTAATTTTATTTTTTTTTAATAAAACCACAACCTATTTTTTTTTTTGAAGAAAACCACAAACTAATTTTTTTTTTTGAAGAAAACCACAAACTAATTTTTTTTTTTTTAAGGAAATAATAATTTTTTTTTCTTTTTTTGAAAAAACCACAAACTATTTTTCTTTTTTTGATGAAAACCACAAACTAATTTTCGTTTTTTATGAAGAAAACCACAAACAAATTTTCTTTTTTTTTTGAAGAAAACCACAAACTAATTTTTTTTTTTGAAGAAAACCACAAACTAATTTTCGTTTTTTGAAAAAATTCAGAAACTAATTTCCTTTTTTGAAGAAAACCACAAACTAATTTTCTTTTTTGAAGAAAACCACAAACTAATTTTTCTTTTTTTGAAGAAGACCACAAACTAATTTTATTTTTTGAAGAAAACCACAAATTAATTTTCTTTTTTTGAAGAAAATCACAAACTAATTTTTCAAAAAACCACAAACAATTTTTTCTTTTTTTGAACAAAACCACAAACTAATTTTCTTTTTTATGTAGAAAACCACAAAATAATTTTTCTTTAATTGAAGAAAACCACAAACGAATTTATCTTTTTTTTGAAGAAAACCACAAACTAATTGTCGTTTTTTGAAGAAATTCACAAACTAATTTTCTTTTTTTGAAGAAAACCAGAAACTAATTTTCATTTTTTTGAAGAAAACCACAAACTTATTTTTCTTTTTTGAAGAAAACCAGAAACTCATTTTCTTTTTTTTTGAATAAAACCACAAGATATTTTTATTTTGAAGAAAATCACAAACTAATTTTCTTTTTTTGAAGAAAACAACAAACTAATTTTTATTTTTTTGAAGACAACCACAAACTAATTTTTGTTTTTTTGAAGAAAACCACAAACTAATTTGTTTTTTTGAAGAAAACCACAAACTAATTTTTCTTTTGTTGAAGAAAACCACAAACTAATTTTACATTTTTTTGAAGAAATCCACAAACTAATTTTCGTATTTTGAAGAAATTTAGATACTAATTTTTCTATTTTTGAAGAAAACCACAAACTAATTTTTCAATTTTTGAAGAAAACCACAAACTAATTTTTTTTTTTGAAGAAAACCACAAACTAATTTTCTTCTTTTCAATAAAACCACAAACTATTTTTTTTTTGAAGAAAATCACAAACTAATTTTCTTTTTTGAAGAAAACCACAAACTAATTTTTTTTTTTTGAAGAAAACGACAAACTTATTTTCTTTTTTTTTTGAAGAAAACCACAAACTAATTTGTTTTTTTAAAGAAAACCACAAACTAATTTTTCTTTTGTTGAAGAAAACCACAAACTAATTTTCCTTTTGTTTGAAGAAAACCACAAACTAATTTTCGTTTCCTGAAAAAATTCACAAACTAATTTTCCTTTTGTGAAGAAAACCACAAACTAATTTTCTTTTTTTTGAAGAAAACAACAAACTAATTTTTTTTTTTTTTTAATAAAGCCACAAACTATTTTTTCTTTTTTTGAAGAAAACCACAAACTAATTATATTTTTTGAAGAAAACCACAAACTAATTTTCTTTTTTTTGAAGAAAACCACAGACTAATTTTTCTTTTTTTGAAGAAAACCACAAACTAATTTTATCTTTTTTGAAGAAAACCACAGACTAATTTTCTTTTTGTGAATAAAACCACAAACTAATTTTTCTTTTTTTGAAGAAAACCACCAACTAATTTTTATTTTTTTGAAGAAAACCACAAACTAATTTTTTTTTTGAATAAGACCAGAAACTAATTTTTCTTTTTTCGAAGAAAACCACAAGCTAATTTTCTTTTTTGAAGAAAACCAGAAACTAATTTTCTTATTTTTTGAAGAAAACCACAAACTAATTTTCGTTTTTTTAAAAAATTCACAAACTAATTTTCCTTTTTTGAAGAAAACCACAAACTAATTTTCTTTTTTGAATAAAACCACAAACTAATTTTTCTTTTTTTGAAGAAAACCACAAACTAATTTTTTTTTTTTGAAGAAAACCACAAACTATTTTTTCTTTTTTTGAAGAAAACCACAAACTAATTTTCTTTTTTTGAAGAAAACCACAAACTAATTTTCTGTTTTTTTGAAGAAGACCACAAACTAATTTTCTTTTTTTGAAGAAAACCAGAAACTAATTTTCTTTTTTTGAATAAAACCGCAAACTAATTTTCTTTTTTTTGAAGAAAACCACAAACTATTTTGTTTTTAAAGAAAACAACAAACTAATTTTTCATTTGTTGAAGAAAACCACAAACTAATTTTCCTTTTTTTTGAAGAAAACCACAAACTAATTTTCGTTTTTTGATAAAATTCACAAACTAATTTTCCTTTTTTGAAGAAAACCAGAAACTAATTTTTCTTTTTTTGAAGAAATCCACAAACAAATTTTTTTTTTTAAGAAAACCACAAATTAATTTTTTTTTTTTGAAGAAAACCACAAACTAATTTTTCTTTTTTTGCATAAGACCAGAAACTAATTTTTCTTTTTTTGAAGAAAACCACAAACTAATTTTCTTTTTTGAACAAAACCAGAAACTAATTTTCTTCTTTTTTAAAGAAAACCACAAACTATTTTTCGTTTTTTTGAAAAAATTCACAAACTAATTTTTCCTTTTTTGAAGAAAACCACAAACTAATTTTCTTTTTTGAATAAAACCACAAACTAATTTTTCTTTTTTTGAAGAAAACCACAAACTATTTTTTCTTTTTTTGAAGAAAACCACCAACTAATATTCTTTTTTTGAAGAAAATCACAAACTAATTTTCTTTTTTTTTTGAAGAAGACCACAAACTAATTTTCTTTTTTTGAAGAAAACCACAAACTAATTTTCTTTTTTTGAATAAAACCACAAACTAATTTTCTTTTTTTTGAAGAAAACCACAAACAATTTTTTTTTTAAAGAAAACCACAAACTAATTTTTCTTTTGTTGAAGAAAACCACAAACTAATTTTTCTTTTGTTGAAGAAAACCACAAACTAATTTTCGTTTTTTGAAAAAATTCACAAACTAATTTTTCCTTTTTTGAAGAAAACCAGAAACTAATTTTCTTTTTTTGAATTAAACCACAAACCAATTTTTCTCTTTTTTGAAGAAAACCACAAACTAATTTTCTTTTTTGAAGAAAACCAGAAACTAATTTTTCTTTTTTTGAAGAAAACCACAAACTAATTTTTTTTTTTGAAGAAAACCACAAATTAATTTTCAATTTTTGAAGAAAACCAGAAACTAATTTTCTTTTTTTGAATAAAACCACAGACTAATTTTTCTTTTTTTTGAAGAAAACCACAAACTAATTTTCTTTTTTAAAGAAAACCACAAACTAATTTTTCTTTTTTTGAAGAAAACCACAAACTAATTTTTCTTTTATTGAAGAAAACCACAAACTATTTTTCTTTTTTTCAAGAAAACCACAAACTA
Source organism: Luzula sylvatica (assembly GCA_946800325.1). Taxonomy (NCBI): domain Eukaryota; kingdom Viridiplantae; phylum Streptophyta; class Magnoliopsida; order Poales; family Juncaceae; genus Luzula; species Luzula sylvatica. The sequence continues at coordinate 70,059,382 of OX326959.1, read as the reverse complement.
ATTTTCTTATTTTTTGAAGAAAACCACACACTAATTTTCGTTTTTTGAAAAAAATTCAGAAACTAATTTTCCTTTTTTGAAGAAAACCACAAACTAATTTTTCTTTTTTTGAAGAAGACAACAAACTAATTTTATTTTTTGGAGAAAACCACAAATTAATTTTCTTTTTTTGATGAAAACCACAAACTAATTTTTCTTTTTTTGAAGAAGACCACAAACAATTTTTCTTTTTTTGAAGAAAACCACAAACTAATTTTCTTTTTTTTTGAAGAAAACCACAAATTAATTTTCGTTTTTTGAAAAAATTCACAAACTAATTTTTCTTTTTTGAAGAAAACCACAAACTAATTTTCTTTTTTGAAGAAAACCACAAACTAATTTTGTTATTTTTTGAAGAAAACCACAAACTAATTTTCGTTTTTTGAAAAAATTCACAACCTAATTTTCCTTTTTTGAAGAAAACCACAAACTAATTTTCTTTTTTGAAGAAAACCACAAACTAATTTTTCTTTTTTTGAAGAAAACCACAAACTAATTTTCTTTTTTGAAGAAAACCGCAATCTATTTTTTTCTTTTTTTGAAGAAAACCACAAACTAATTTTCCTTTTTTTTGAATAAAACCACAAACTAATTTTTGTTTTTTGAAAAAATTCACAAACTAATTTTCCATTTTTGAAGGAAACCGGAAACTATTTTTCTTTTTTTGAATAAAACCACAAACTAATTTTTCTTTTTTTTGAAGAAAACCACAAACTAATTTTTTTCTTTTGAATAAAACCACAAACTATTTTTTTTTTGAAGAAAATCACAAACTAATTTTCTTTTTTGAAGAAAACCACAAACTAATTTTTTTTTTTTGAAGAAAACCACAAACTTATTTTCTTTTTTTTTTGAAGAAAACCACAAACTAATTTGTTTTTTTAAAGAAAACCACAAACTAATTTTTCTTTTGTTGAAGAAAACCACAAACTAATTTTCCTTTTGTTTGAAGAAAACCACAAACTAATTTTCGTTTCCTGAAAAAATTCACAAACTAATTTTCCTTTTGTGAAGAAAACCACAAACTAATTTTCTTTTTTTTGAAGAAAACAACAAACTAATTTTTTTTTTTTTTTAATAAAGCCACAAACTATTTTTTCTTTTTTTGAAGAAAACCACAAACTAATTATATTTTTTGAAGAAAACCACAAACTAATTTTCTTTTTTTTGAAGAAAACCACAGACTAATTTTTCTTTTTTTGAAGAAAACCACAAACTAATTTTATCTTTTTTGAAGAAAACCACAGACTAATTTTCTTTTTGTGAATAAAACCACAAACTAATTTTTCTTTTTTTGAAGAAAACCACCAACTAATTTTTATTTTTTTGAAGAAAACCACAAACTAATTTTTTTTTTGAATAAGACCAGAAACTAATTTTTCTTTTTTCGAAGAAAACCACAAGCTAATTTTCTTTTTTGAAGAAAACCAGAAACTAATTTTCTTATTTTTTGAAGAAAACCACAAACTAATTTTCGTTTTTTTAAAAAATTCACAAACTAATTTTCCTTTTTTGAAGAAAACCACAAACTAATTTTCTTTTTTGAATAAAACCACAAACTAATTTTTCTTTTTTTGAAGAAAACCACAAACTAATTTTTTTTTTTTGAAGAAAACCACAAACTATTTTTTCTTTTTTTGAAGAAAACCACAAACTAATTTTCTTTTTTTGAAGAAAACCACAAACTAATTTTCTGTTTTTTTGAAGAAGACCACAAACTAATTTTCTTTTTTTGAAGAAAACCAGAAACTAATTTTCTTTTTTTGAATAAAACCACAAACTAATTTTCTTTTTTTTGAAGAAAACCACAAACTATTTTGTTTTTAAAGAAAACCACAAACTAATTTTTCATTTGTTGAAGAAAACCACAAACTAATTTTCCTTTTTTTTGAAGAAAACCACAAACTAATTTTCGTTTTTTGATAAAATTCACAAACTAATTTTCCTTTTTTGAAGAAAACCAGAAACTAATTTTCTTTTTTTGAATAAAACCACAAACTAATTTTTCTCTTTTTTGAAGAAAACCACAAACTAATTTTCTTTTTTGAAGAAAACCAGAAACTAATTTTTCTTTTTTTGAAGAAATCCACAAACAAATTTTTTTTTTTAAGAAAACCACAAATTAATTTTTTTTTTTTGAAGAAAACCACAAACTAATTTTTCTTTTTTTGAATAAGACCAGAAACTAATTTTTCTTTTTTTGAAGAAAACCACAAACTAATTTTCTTTTTTGAACAAAACCAGAAACTAATTTTCTTCTTTTTTGAAGAAAACCACAAACTATTTTTCGTTTTTTTGAAAAAATTCACAAACTAATTTTCCTTTTTTGAAGAAAACCACAAACTAATTTTCTTTTTTGAATAAAACCACAAACTAATTTTTCTTTTTTTGAAGAAAACCACAAACTATTTTTTCTTTTTTTGAAGAAAACCACCAACTAATATTCTTTTTTTGAAGAAAATCACAAACTAATTTTCTTTTTTTTTTGAAGAAGACCACAAACTAATTTTCTTTTTTTGAAGAAAACCACAAACTAATTTTCTTTTTTTGAATAAAACCACAAACTAATTTTCTTTTTTTTGAAGAAAACCACAAACAATTTTTTTTTTAAAGAAAACCACAAACTAATTTTTCTTTTGTTGAAGAAAACCACAAACTAATTTTTCTTTTGTTGAAGAAAACCACAAACTAATTTTCGTTTTTTGAAAAAATTCACAAACTAATTTTTCCTTTTTTGAAGAAAACCAGAAACTAATTTTCTTTTTTTGAATTAAACCACAAACCAATTTTTCTCTTTTTTGAAGAAAACCACAAACTAATTTTCTTTTTTGAAGAAAACCAGAAACTAATTTTTCTTTTTTTGACGAAAACCACAAACTAATTTTTTTTTTTGAAGAAAACCACAAATTAATTTTCAATTTTTGAATAAAACCAGAAACTAATTTTCTTTTTTTGAATAAAACCACAGACTAATTTTTCTTTTTTTTGAAGAAAACCACAAACTAATTTTCTTTTTTAAAGAAAACCACAAACTAATTTTTCTTTTTTTGAAGAAAACCACAAACTAATTTTTCTTTTATTGAAGAAAACCACAAACTATTTTTCTTTTTTTCAAGAAAACCACAAACTAATTTTCTTATTTTTTGAAGAAAACCACACACTAATTTTCGTTTTTTGAAAAAATTCAGAAACTAATTTTCCTTTTTTGAAGAAAACCACAAACTAATTTTTCTTTTTTTGAAGAAGACAACAAACTAATTTTATTTTTTGAAGAAAACCACAAATTAATTTTCTTTTTTTGATGAAAACCACAAACTAATTTTTCTTTTTTTGAAGAAGACCACAAACAATTTTTCTTTTTTTGAAGAAAACCACAAACTAATTTTCTTTTTTTTTGAAGAAAACCACAAATTAATTTTCGTTTTTTGAAAAAATTCACAAACTAATTTTTCTTTTTTGAAGAAAACCACAAACTAATTTTCTTTTTTGAAGAAAACCACAAACTAATTTTGTTATTTTTTGAAGAAAACCACAAACTAATTTTCGTTTTTTGAAAAAATTCACAAACTAATTTTCCTTTTTTGAAGAAAACCACAAACTAATTTTCTTTTTTGAAGAAAACCACAAACTAATTTTTCTTTTTTTGAAGAAAACCACAAACTAATTTTCTTTTTTGAAGAAAACCGCAATCTATTTTTTCTTTTTTTGAAGAAAACCACAAACTAATTTTCCTTTTTTTTGAATAAAACCACAAACTAATTTTTGTTTTTTGAAAAAATTCACAAACTAATTTTCCATTTTTGAAGGAAACCGGAAACTAATTTTCTTTTTTTGAATAAAACCACAAACTAATTTTTCTTTTTTTTGAAGAAAACCACAAACTAATTTTCTTTTTTGAAGAAAACCACAAAATAATTTTTCTTTTTTTGAAGAAAACCACAAACTAATTTTTTTTTTGAAGAAAACCACAAATTAATTTTCTTTTTTTGAAGAAAACCACAAACTAATTTTTTTTTTTTGAATAAAACCACAAACTAATTTTTCTTTTTTTGAAGAAAACAACAAACTAATTTTCTTTTTTTTTGAAGAAGACCACAAACTAATTTTCTTTTTTTGAAGAAAACCAAAAATTTATTTTCGTTTTATAAGAAAACCAAAAACTAATTTTCTTTTTTTGAAGAAAACCACAAAGTAATTTTCTTTTTTTTTTAATAAAACCAAAAACTAATTTTCTTTTTTTTGAGAAAACCACAAACTAATTATCTTTTTTGAAGAAAACCACAAACTAATTTTAATTTTTTTGAAGAAAACCAAAAACTAATTTTCTTTTTTTGAAGAAAACCACAAACTTATTTATCTTTTTTTGAAGAAAACGACAAACTAATTTTTCTTTTTTTGAAGAGAACCACAAACTAATTTTCTTTTTTTGAAGAAAACCACAAACTAATTTTATTTTTTTGAACAAAACCACAAACTAATTTTCTTTTTTTTGAAGAAAACCACAAACTAATCTGTTTTTTTGAAGAAAACCACAGAATAATTTTACTTTTGTTGAAGAAAACCAAAAACTAATTTTTCTTTTTTTTTAAGAAAACCACAAACTAATTTTTCCTTTTTTGAAGAAAATCACAAACTAATTTTTTTTTTTGAAGAAAACCACCAATTGATTTTCTTTTTTTGAAGAAAACCACAAACTAATTTTTCTTTTTTTGAAGAAAACCACAAACTATTTTTCTTTTTTTGAAGAAAACCACAAACTAATTTTCTTATTTTTTTAAGAAAACCACAAACTAATTTTCGTTTTTTGAAAAAATTCACAAACTAATTTTCCTTTTTTGAAGAAAACCAAAAACTAATTTTCTTTTTTGAAGAAAACCACAAACTAATTTTGCTTTTTTTGAAGAAAACCACAAACTATTTTTCTTATTTTCAAGAAAAGCACAAACTAATTTTCTTATTTTTTGAAGAAAACCACAAACTAATTTTCGTTTTTTGAAAAAATTCACAAACTAATTTTCATTTTTTGAAGAAAACCACAAACTAATTTTTCTTTTTTTGAAGAAAACCACAAACTTATTTTCTTTTTTTTTTGAAGAAAACGACAAACTAATTTGTTTTTTTAAAGAAATCCACAAACTAATTTTCCTTTTGTTGAAGAAAACCACAAACTATTTTCCTTTTTTTTGAAGAAAACCACAAACTAATTGTCGTTTTTTAAAAAAATTCACAAACTAATTTTCCTTTTTTGAAGAAAATCAGAAACTAATTTTCTTTTTTTGAATAAAACAACAGACTAATTTTTCTTTTTTTTTAAGAAAACCACAAACTAATTTTCTTTTTTGTAGAAAACCACAAACTAATTTTTCTTTTTTTGAAGAAAACCAGAAACTAATTTTTTTTTTTTTGAATAAAACCACAAGATATTTTTATTTTGAAGAAAATCACAAACTAATTTTCTTTTTTTGAAGAAAACAACAAACTAATTTTTATTTTTTTGAAGAAAACCACAAACTATTTTTTGTTTTTTTGAAGAAAACCACAAACTAATTTGTTTTTTTGAAGAAAACCACAAACTAATTTTTCTTTTGTTGAAGAAAACCACAAACTAATTTTACATTTTTTTCAAGAAATCCACAAACTAATTTTCGTATTTTGAAGAAATTCAGATACTAATTTTTCTATTTTTGAAGAAAACCACAAACTAATTTTTCTATTTTTTAAGAAAACCACAAACTAATTTTTTTTTTTGAAGAAAACCACAAACTAATTTTCTTCTTTTGAATAAAACCACAAACTATTTTTTTTTTTGAAGAAAATCACAAACTAATTTTCTTTTTTGAAGAAAACCACAAACTAAATTTTTTTTTTTGAAGAAAACCACAAACTAATTTTCTTTTTTTTGAAGAAAACCACAAACTAATTTGTTTTTTTAAGGAAAACCACAAACTAATTTTTCTTTTCTTGAAGAAAACCACAAACTAATTTTCCTTTTGTTTGAAGAAAACCACAAACTAATTTTCGTTTCTTGAAAAAATTCACAAACTAATTTTCCTTTTTTGAAGAAAACCAGAAACTAATTTTCTTTTTCTGAATAAAACCACAGACTAATTTTTCTTTTTTTTGAAGAAAACCAAAAACTAATTTTCTTTTTTGAAGAAAACCACAAACTAATTTTTTTTTTTTGAATAAAACCACAAACTAATTTTTCTTTTTTTGAAGAAAACAACAAACTAATTTTCTTTTTTTTTGAAGAAGACCACAAACTAATTTTCTTTTTTTGAAGAAAACCAAAAATTTATTTTCGTTTTATAAGAAAACCAAAAACTAATTTTCTTTTTTTGAAGAAAACCACAAAGTAATTTTCTTTTTTTTTTAATAAAACCAAAAACTAATTTTCTTTTTTTTGAGAAAACCACAAACTAATTATCTTTTTTGAAGAAAACCACAAACTAATTTTAATTTTTTTGAAGAAAACCAAAAACTAATTTTCTTTTTTTGAAGAAAACCACAAACTTATTTATCTTTTTTTGAAGAAAACGACAAACTAATTTTTCTTTTTTTGAAGAGAACCACAAACTAATTTTCTTTTTTTGAAGAAAACCACAAACTAATTTTATTTTTTTGAACAAAACCACAAACTAATTTTCTTTTTTTTGAAGAAAACCACAAACTAATCTGTTTTTTTGAAGAAAACCACAGAATAATTTTACTTTTGTTGAAGAAAACCAAAAACTAATTTTTCTTTTTTTTTAAGAAAACCACAAACTAATTTTTCCTTTTTTGAAGAAAATCACAAACTAATTTTTTTTTTTGAAGAAAACCACCAATTGATTTTCTTTTTTTGAAGAAAACCACAAACTAATTTTTCTTTTTTTGAAGAAAACCACAAACTATTTTTCTTTTTTTGAAGAAAACCACAAACTAATTTTCTTATTTTTTTAAGAAAACCACAAACTAATTTTCGTTTTTTGAAAAAATTCACAAACTAATTTTCCTTTTTTGAAGAAAACCAAAAACTAATTTTCTTTTTTGAAGAAAACCACAAACTAATTTTGCTTTTTTTGAAGAAAACCACAAACTATTTTTCTTATTTTCAAGAAAAGCACAAACTAATTTTCTTATTTTTTGAAGAAAACCACAAACTAATTTTCGTTTTTTGAAAAAATTCACAAACTAATTTTCATTTTTTGAAGAAAACCACAAACTAATTTTTCTTTTTTTGAAGAAAACCACAAACTTATTTTCTTTTTTTTTTGAAGAAAACGACAAACTAATTTGTTTTTTTAAAGAAATCCACAAACTAATTTTCCTTTTGTTGAAGAAAACCACAAACTATTTTCCTTTTTTTTGAAGAAAACCACAAACTAATTGTCGTTTTTTAAAAAAATTCACAAACTAATTTTCCTTTTTTGAAGAAAATCAGAAACTAATTTTCTTTTTTTGAATAAAACAACAGACTAATTTTTCTTTTTTTTTAAGAAAACCACAAACTAATTTTCTTTTTTGTAGAAAACCACAAACTAATTTTTCTTTTTTTGAAGAAAACCAGAAACTAATTTTTTTTTTTTTGAATAAAACCACAAGATATTTTTATTTTGAAGAAAATCACAAACTAATTTTCTTTTTTTGAAGAAAACAACAAACTAATTTTTATTTTTTTGAAGAAAACCACAAACTATTTTTTGTTTTTTTGAAGAAAACCACAAACTAATTTGTTTTTTTGAAGAAAACCACAAACTAATTTTTCTTTTGTTGAAGAAAACCACAAACTAATTTTACATTTTTTTCAAGAAATCCACAAACTAATTTTCGTATTTTGAAGAAATTCAGATACTAATTTTTCTATTTTTGAAGAAAACCACAAACTAATTTTTCTATTTTTTAAGAAAACCACAAACTAATTTTTTTTTTTGAAGAAAACCACAAACTAATTTTCTTCTTTTGAATAAAACCACAAACTATTTTTTTTTTTGAAGAAAATCACAAACTAATTTTCTTTTTTGAAGAAAACCACAAACTAAATTTTTTTTTTTGAAGAAAACCACAAACTAATTTTCTTTTTTTTGAAGAAAACCACAAACTAATTTGTTTTTTTAAGGAAAACCACAAACTAATTTTTCTTTTCTTGAAGAAAACCACAAACTAATTTTCCTTTTGTTTGAAGAAAACCACAAACTAATTTTCGTTTCTTGAAAAAATTCACAAACTAATTTTCCTTTTTTGAAGAAAACCAGAAACTAATTTTCTTTTTCTGAATAAAACCACAGACTAATTTTTCTTTTTTTTGAAGAAAACCAAAAACTAATTTTCTTTTTTGAAGAAAACCACAAACTAATTTTTCTTTTTTTGAAGAAAACCACAAACTAATTTTTTTTTTTTGAAGAAAACCACAAATTAATTTTCTTTTTTTGAAGAAAACAACAAACTAATTTTCTTTTTTTGAATAAAACCACAAACTAATTTTTCTTTTTTTGAAGAAAACCGCAAACTAATTTTTTTTTTTTTTTATGAAGACCACAAACTAATTTTCTTTTTTTGAAGAAAACCAAAAATTTATTTTCTTTTTTTGAAGAAAACCACAAAGTAATTTTCTTTTTTTTTTTAATAAAACCAAAAACTAATTTTTCTTTTTTTTGAGAAAACCACAAACTAATTATTTTTTTTGATGAAAACCACAAACTAATTTTAATTTTTTTGAAGAAAACCAAAAACTAATTTTCTTTTTTTGAAGAAAACCACAAACTAATTTATCTTTTTTTGAAGAAAACCACAAACTAATTTTCTTTTTTTTTTGAAGAAAACCACAAACTAATTATTTTTTTTGAAGAAAACCACAAACTAATTTTTCTTTTTTTGAAGAAGACAACAAACTAATTTTATTTTTTGAAGAAAACCACAAATTAATTTTCTTTTTTTGAAGAAAACCACAAACTAATTTTTCTCTTTTTGAAGAAGACCACAAACTATTTTTCTTTTTTTGAAGAAAACAACAAACTAATTTTCTTTTTTTTTGAAAAAACCACAAATTAATTTTCGTTTTTTGAAAAAATTCACAAACTAATTTTCCTTTTTTGAAGAAAACCACAAACTAATTTTCTTTTTTGAAGAAAACCACAAACTAATTTTGTTATTTTTTGAATAAAACCACAAACTAATTTTCGTTTTTTGAAAAAATTCACAAACTAATTTTCCTTTTTTGAAGAAAACCACAAACTAATTTTCTTTTTTGAAGAAAACCACAAACTAATTTTTCTTTTTGTGAAGAAAACCACAAACTAATTTTCTTTTTTGAAGAAAACCACAATCTATTTTTTCCTTTTTTGAAGAAAACCACAAACTAATTTTCCTTTTTTTTGAAGAAAACCACAAATTAATTTTTGTTTTTTAAAAAAATTCACAAACTAATTTTCCATTTTTGAAGGAAACCGGAAACCAATTTTCTTTTTTTGAATAAAACCAGAAACCAATTTTTCTTTTTTTGAAGAAAACCACAAACTAATTTTCTTTTTTTGAAGAAAATCACAAACTAATTTTCTTTTCTTTTTTAAGAAGACCACAAACTAATTTTCTTTGTTTGAAGAAAACCAGAAACTAATTTTCTTTTTTTGAATAAAACCACAAACTAATTTTCTTTTTTTTGAAGAAAACCACAAACAATTTTTTTTTTAAAGAAAACCACAAACTAATTTTTCTTTTGTTGAAGAAAACCACAAACTAATTTTTCTTTTGTTGAAGAAAACCACAAACTAATTTTCGTTTTTTGAAAAAATTCACAAACTAATTTTTCCTTTTTTGAAGAAAACCAGAAACTAATTTTCTTTTTTTGAATTAAACCACAAACAAATTTTTCTCTTTTTTGAAGAAAACCACAAACTAATTTTCTTTTTTGAAGAAAACCAGAAACTAATTTTTCTTTTTTTGAAGAAAACCACAAACTAATTTTTTTTTTGAAGAAAACCACAAATTAATTTTCTTTTTTTGAAGAAAACCACAAACTAATTTTCTTTTTTTGAATAAAACCACAAACTAATTTTTCTTTTTTTGAAGAAAACCACAAACTAATTTTCTTTTTTTTTGAAGAAGACCACCAACTAATTTTCTTTTTTTGAAGAAAACCAAAAATTAATTTTCTTTTTTTGAAGAAAACCAAAAACTAATTTTCTTTTTTTGAAGAAAACCAGAAACTAATTTTCTTTTTTTTTAATAAAACCAAAAACTAATTTTTCTTTTTTTTGAGAAAACCACAAACTAATTTTCTTTTTTTTGAAGAAAACCACAATTTTTCTTTTTTTTGAAGAAAACCACAAACTAATTTTATTTTTTTTTCAATAAGACCACAACCTATTTTTTTACAAACTATTTTTCTTTTTTTGAAGAAAACCACAAACTAATTTTCGTTTTTTTGAAGAAAACCACAAACTAATTTTCTTTTTTTCTTGAAGAAAACCACAAACTAATTATTTTTTTTGATGAAAACCACAAACTAATTTTCGTTTTTTGAAAAAATTCAGAAACTAATTTTCCTTTTTTGAAGAAAACCACAAACTAATTTTTCTTTTTTTGAAGAAGACAACAAACTAATTTTATTTTTTGAAGAAAACCACAAATTAATTTTCTTTTTTTGAAGAAAACCACAAACTAATTTTTCTTTTTTTGAAGAAGACCACAAACTATTTTTCTTTTTTTGAAGAAAACAACAAACTAATTTTCTTTTTTTTTGAAGAAAACCACAAATTAATTTTCGTTTTTTGAAAAAATTCACAAACTAATTTTCCTTTTTTGAAGAAAACCACAAACTAATTTTCTTTTTTGAAGAAAACCACAAACTAATTTTGTTATTTTTTGAAGAAAACCACAAACTAATTTTCGTTTTTTGAAAAAATTCACAAACTAATTTTCCTTTTTTGAAGAAAACCACAAACTAATTTTCTTTTTTGAAGAAAACCACAAACTAATTTTTCTTTTTTTGAAGAAAACCACAAACTAATTTTCTTTTTTGAAGAAAACCACAATCTATTTTTTCTTTTTTTGAAGAAAACCACAAACTAATTTTCCTTTTTTTTGAAGAAAACCATAAACTAATTTTTTTTTTTGAAAAAATTCACAAACTAATTTTCCATTTTTGAAGGAAACCGGAAACCAATTTTCTTTTTTTGAATAAAACCACAAGCTAATTTTTCTTTTTTTTGAAGAAAACCACAAACTAATTTTCTTTTTTGAAGAAAACCACAAACTAATTTTTCTTTTTTTGAAGAAAACCACAAACTAATTTTTTTTTTTTTTGAAGAAAACCACAAATTAATTTTATTTTTTTGAAGAAAACCACAAACTAATTTTTTTTTTTTGAATAAAACCACAAACTAATTTTTCTTTTTTTGAAGAAAACCACAAACTAATTTTCTTTTTTTTTGAAGAAGACCACCAACTAATTTTCTTTTTTTGAAGAAAACCAAAAATTTATTTTCTTTTTTTGAAGAAAACAAAAAACTAATTTTCTTTTTTTGAAGAAAACCACAAAGTAATTTTCTTTTTTTTTTAATAAAACCAAAAACTAATTTTTCTTTTTTTTGAGAAAACCACAAACTAATTATCTTTTTTGAAGAAAACCACAAACTAATTTTAATTTTTTTGAAGAAAACCAAAAACTAATTTTCTTTTTTTGAAGAAAACCACAAACTATTTTTCGTTTTTTTGAAAAAATTCACAAACTAATTTTCCTTTTTTGAAGAAAACCACAAACTAATTTTCTTTTTTGAATAAAACCACAAACTAATTTTTCTTTTTTTGAAGAAAAACACAAACTATTTTCTCTTTTTTTTAAGAAAACCACAAACTAATTTTCTTTTTTTGAAGAAATTCACAAACTAATTTTCTTTTTTTTTGAAGAAGACCACAAACTAATTTTCTTTTTTTGAAGAAAACCAGAAACTAATTTTCATTTTTTGAATAAAACCACAAACTAATTTTCTTTTTTTTGAAGAAAACCACCAATTGATTTTCTTTTTTTGAAGAAAACCACAAACTAATTTTTCTTTTTTTTAAGAAAACCACAAACTAATTTTCTTTTTTTGAAGAAAACCACAAACTAATTTTCTTATTTTTTTAAGAAAACCACAAACTAATTTTCGTTTTTTGAAAAAATTCACAGACTAATTTTCCTTTTTTGAAGAAAACCACAAACTAATTTTCTTTTTTGAAGAAAACAACAAACTAATTTTTCTTTTTTTCAAGAAAACCACAAACTAATTTTCTTATTTTTTGAAGAAAACCACAAACTAATTTTCATTTTTTGAAAAAATTCACAAACTAATTTTCCTTTTTTGAAGAAAACCACAAACTAATTTTCTTTTTTGAAGAAAACCACAAACTAATTTTCTTCTTTTTTGAAGAAAACCACAAACTATTTTTCGTTTTTTTGAAAAAATTTACAAACTAATTTTCCTTTTTTGAAGAAAACCACAAACTAATTTTCTTTTTTGAATAAAACCACAAAATAATTTTTCTTTTTTTGAAGAAAACCACAAACTATTTTCTCTTTTTTTTAAGAAAACCACAAACTAATTTTCTTTTTTTGAAGAAAATCACAAACTAATTTTCTTTTTTTTTGAAGAAGATCACAAACTAATTTTCTTTTTTTGAAGAAAACCAGAAACTAATTTTCTTTTTTTGAATAAAACCACAAACTAATTTTCTTTTTTTTGAAGAAAACCACAAACAATTTTTTTTTTAAAGAAAACCACAAACTAATTTTTCTTTTGTTGAAGAAAACCACAAACTAATTTTTCTTTTGTTGAAGAAAACCACAAACTAATTTTCATTTTTTGAAAAAATTCACAAACTAATTTTTCCTTTTTTGAAGAAAACCAGAAACTAATTTTCTTTTTTTGAATAAAACCACAAACCAATTTTTCTCTTTTTTGAAGAAAACCACAAACTAATTTTCTTTTTTGAAGAAAACCAGAAACTAATTTTTCTTTTTTTGAAGAAAACCACAAACTAATTTTTTTTTTGAAGAAAACCACAAATTAATTTTCTTTTTTTGAAGAAAACCACAAACTAATTTTCTTTTTTTGAATAAAACCACAAACTAATTTTTCTTTTTTTGAAGAAAACCACAAACTAATTTTCTCTTTTTTTGAAGAAGACCACCAACTAATTTTCTTTTTTTGAAGAAAACCAAAAATTAATTTTCTTTTTTTGAAGAAAACCAAAAACTAATTTTCTTTTTTTGAAGAAAACCACAAACTAATTTTCTTTTTTTTTAATAAAACCAAAAATTAATTTTTCTTTTTTTTGAGAAAACCACAAACTAATTTTCTTTTTTTTGAAGAAAACCACAATTTTTCTTTTTTTTGAAGAAAACCACAAACTAATTTTATTTTTTTTGAATAAGACCAGAACCTATTTTTTTTTTTGACGAAAGCCACAAACTAATTTTTTTTTTTTTAAGGAAATCATAATTTTTTTTTCTTTTTTTGAAAAAACCACAAACTATTTTTCTTTTTTTGAAGAAAACCACAAACTAATTTTCCTTTTTCTGAAGAAAACCACAAACTAATTTTCTTTTTTTTTTGAAGAAAACCACAAACTAATTATTTTTTTTGAAGAAAACCACAAACTAAGTTTCGTTTTTTGAAAAAAATTCAGAAACTAATTTTCCTTTTTTGAAGAAAACCACAAACTAATTTTTCTTTTTTTGAAGAAGACAACAAACTAATTTTATTTTTTGAAGAAAACCACAAATTAATTTTCTTTTTTTGAAGAAAACCACAAACTAATTTTTCTTTTTTTGAAGAAGACCACAAACTATTTTTCTTTTTTTGAAGAAAACCACAAACTAATTTTCTTTTTTTGTGAAGAAAACCACAAATTAATTTTCGTTTTTTGAAAAAATTCACAAACTAATTTTCCTTTTTTGAAGAAAACCACAAACTAATTTTCTTTTTTGAAGAAAACCACAAACTAATTTTGTTATTTTTTGAAGAAAACCACAAACTAATTTTCGTTTTTTGAAAAAATTCACAAACTAATTTTCCTTTTTTGAAGAAAACAACAAACTAATTTTCTTTTTTGAAGAAAACCACAAACTAATTTTTCTTTTTTTGAAGAAAACCACAAACTAATTTTCTTTTTTTTGAAGAAAACCACAAACTAATCTGTTTTTTTGAAGAAAACCACAGACTAATTTTTCTTTTGTTGAAGAAAACCAAAAACTAATTTTTCTTTTTTTTTAAGAAAACCACAAACTAATTTTTCCTTTTTTGAAGAAAATCACAAACTAATTTTTTTTTTTTAAGAAAACCACCAATTGATTTTCTTTTTTTGAAGAAAACCACAAACTAATTTTTCTTTTTTTGAAGAAAACCACAAACTATTTTTCTTTTTTTAAAGAAAACCACAAACTAATTTTCTTATTTTTTTAAGAAAACCACAAACTAATTTTCGTTTTTTGAAAAAATTCACAAACTAATTTTCCTTTTTTGAAGAAAACCACAAACTAATTTTCTTTTTTGAAGAAAACCACAAACTAATTTTTCTTTTTTTGAAGAAAACCACAAACTATTTTTCTTTTTTTCAAGACAACCACAAACTAATTTTCTTATTTTTTGAAGAAAACCACAAACTAATTTTCGTTTTTTGAAAAAATTCACAAACTAATTTTCCTTTTATGAAGAAAACCATAAACTAATTTTTCTTTTTTTGAAGAAAACCACAAACTTATTTTCTTTTTTTTTTGAAGAAAACAACAAACTAATTTGTTTTTTTAAAGAAATCCACAAACTAATTTTCCTTTTGTTGAAGAAAACCACAAACAAATTTTCCTTTTTTTTGAAGAAAACCACAAACTAATTGTCGTTTTTTAAAAAAATTCACAAACTAATTTTCCTTTTTTGAAGAAAATCAGAAACTAATTTTCTTTTTTTGAATAAAACCACAGACTAATTTTTCTTTTTTTTTAAGAAAACCACAAACCAATTTTCTTTTTTGTAGAAAACCACAAACTAATTTTTCTTTTTTTGAAGAAAACCAGAAACTAATTTTTTTTTTTTGAATAAAACCACAAGATATTTTTATTTTGAAGAAAATCACAAACTAATTTTCTTTTTTTGAAGAAAACAACAAACTAATTTTTATTTTTTTGAAGAAAACCACAAACTAATTTTTGTTTTTTTGAAGAAAACCACAAACTAATTTGTTTTTTTGAAGAAAACCACAAACTAATTTTTCTTTTGTTGAAGAAAACCACAAACTAATTTTACATTTTTTTGAAGAAATCCACAAACTAATTTTCGTATTTTGAAGAAATTCAGATACTAATTTTTCTATTTTTGAAGAAAACCACAAACTAATTTTTCTATTTTTTAAGAAAACCACAAACTAATTTTTTTTTTTGAAGAAAACCACTAACTAATTTTCTTCTTTTGAATAAAACCACAAACTATTTTTTTTTTGAAGAAAATCCCAACCTAATTTTCTTTTTTGAAGAAAACCACAAACTAAATTTTTTTTTTTGAAGAAAACCACAAACTAATTTGTTTTTTTAAGGAAACCACAAACTAATTTTTCTTTTGTTGAAGAAAACCACAAACTAATTTTCCTTTTGTTTGAAGAAAACCACAAACTAATTTTCGTTTCTTGAAAAAATTCACAAACTAATTTTCCTTTTTTGAAGAAAACCAGAAACTAATTTTCTTTTTTTGAATAAAACCACAGACTAATTTTTCTTTTTTTTGAAGAAAACCACAAACTAATTTTCTTTTTTGAAGAAAACCACAAACTAATTTTTCTTTTTTTTAAGAAAACCACAAACTAATTTTTCTTTTATTGAAGAAAACCACAAACTATTTTTCTTTTTTTCAAGAAAACCACAAACTAATTTTCTTATTTTTTGAAGAAAACCACACACTAATTTTCGTTTTTTGAAGAAAACCACAAACTAATTTTTCTTTTTTTGAAGAAGACAACAAACTAATTTTATTTTTTGAAGAAAACCACAAATTAATTTTCTTTTTTTGAAGAAAACCACAAACTAATTTTTCTTTTTTTGAAGAAGACCACAAACAATTTTTCTTTTTTTGAAGAAAACCACAAACTAATTTTCTTTTTTTTTGAAGAAAACCACAAATTAATTTTCGTTTTTTGAAAAAATTCACAAACTAATTTTTTTTTTTTTTGAAGAAAACCACAAACTAATTTTCTTTTTTGAAGAAAACCACAAACTAATTTTGTTATTTTTTGAAGAAAACCACAAATTAATTTTCGTTTTTTGAAAAAATTCACAAACTAATTTTCCTTTTTTGAAGAAAACCACAAACTAATTTTCTTTTTTGAAGAAAACCACAAACTAATTTTTCTTTTTTTGAAGAAAACCACAAACTAATTTTCTTTTTTGAAGAAAACCGCAATCTATTTTTTCTTTTTTTGAAGAAAACCACAAACTAATTTTCCTTTTTTTTGAAGAAAACCACAAACTAATTTTTGTTTTTTGAAAAAATTCACAAACTAATTTTCCATTTTTGAGGGAAACCGGAAACTAATTTTCTTTTCTTGAATAAAACCACAAACTAATTTTTCTTTTTTTTGAAGAAAACCACAAACTAATTTTCTTTTTTGAAGAAAACCACAAACTAATTTTTCTTTTTTTGAAGAAAACCACAAACTAATTTTTTTTTTTGAAGAAAACCACAAATTAATTTTCTTTTTTTGAAGAAATCCACAAACTAATTTTTCTTTTTTTGAAGAAGACCACAAACTATTTTTCTTTTTTTGAAGAAAACAACAAACTAATTTTCTTTTTTTTTGAAGAAAACCACAAATTAATTTTCGTTTTTTGAAGAAAACCACAAATTAATTTTCGTTTTTTGAAGAAAACCACAAACTAATTTTTTTTTTGAAGAAAACCACAAATTAATTTTCTTTTTTTGAAGAAAACCACAAACTAATTTTTTTTTTTGAATAAAACCACAAACTAATTTTTCTTTTTTTGAAGAAAACCACAAACTAATTTTCTTTTTTTTTGAAGAAGACCACAAACTAATTTTCTTTTTTTGAAGAAAACCAAAAATTTATTTTCTTTTTATAAGAAAACCAAAAACTAATTTTCTTTTTTTGAAGAAAACCACAAAGTAATTTTCTTTTTTTTTTAATAAAACCAAAAACTAATTTTCTTTTTTTTGAGAAAACCACAAACTAATTATCTTTTTTGAAGAAAACCACAAACTAATTTTAATTTTTTTGAAGAAAACCAAAAATTAATTTTCTTTTTTTGAAGAAAACCACAAACTAATTTATCTTTTTTTGAAGAAAACGACAAACTAATTTTTTCTTTTTTTGAAGAGAACCACAAACTAATTTTCTTTTTTTGAAGAAAACCACAAACTAATTTTATTTTTTTGAACAAAACCACAAACTAATTTTCTTTTTTTTGAAGAAAACCACAAACTAATCTGTTTTTTTTGAAGAAAACCACAGAATAATTTTTCTTTTGTTGAAGAAAACCAAAAACTAATTTTTCTTTTTTTTTAAGAAAACCACAAACTAATTTTTCCTTTTTTGAAGAAAATCACAAACTAATTTTTTTTTTTGAAGAAAACCACCAATTGATTTTCTTTTTTTGAAGAAAACCACAAACTAATTTTTCTTTTTTTGAAGAAAACCACAAACTATTTTTCTTTTTTTGAAGAAAACCACAAACTAATTTTCTTATTTTTTTAAGAAAACCACAAACTAATTTTCATTTTTTGAAAAAATTCACAAACTAATTTTCCTTTTTTGAAGAAAACCACAAACTAATTTTCTTTTTTGAAGAAAACCACAAACTAATTTTTCTTTTTTTGAAGAAAACCACAAACTATTTTTCTTATATTCAAGAAAAGCACAAACTAATTTTCTTATTTTTTGAAGAAAACCACAAACTAATTTTCTTTTTTTTGAAGAAAACCACCAATTGATTTTCTTTTTTTGAAGAAAACCACAAACTAATTTTTCTTTTTTTTAAGAAAACCACAAACTAATTTTCTTTTTTTGAAGAAAACCACAAACTAATTTTCTTATTTTTTTAAGAAAACCACAAACTAATTTTCGTTTTTTGAAAAAATTCACAGACTAATTTTCCTTTTTTGAAGAAAACCACAAACTAATTTTCTTTTTTGAAGAAAACAACAAACTAATTTTTCTTTTTTTCAAGAAAACCACAAACTAATTTTCTTATTTTTTGAAGAAAACCACAAACTAATTTTCATTTTTTGAAAAAATTCACAAACTAATTTTCCTTTTTTGAAGAAAACCACAAACTAATTTTCTTTTTTGAAGAAAACCACAAACTAATTTTCTTCTTTTTTGAAGAAAACCACAAACTATTTTTCGTTTTTTTGAAAAAATTTACAAACTAATTTTCCTTTTTTGAAGAAAACCACAAACTAATTTTCTTTTTTGAATAAAACCACAAAATAATTTTTCTTTTTTTGAAGAAAACCACAAACTATTTTCTCTTTTTTTTAAGAAAACCACAAACTAATTTTCTTTTTTTGAAGAAAATCACAAACTAATTTTCTTTTTTTTTGAAGAAGATCACAAACTAATTTTCTTTTTTTGAAGAAAACCAGAAACTAATTTTCTTTTTTTGAATAAAACCACAAACTAATTTTCTTTTTTTTGAAGAAAACCACAAACAATTTTTTTTTTAAAGAAAACCACAAACTAATTTTTCTTTTGTTGAAGAAAACCACAAACTAATTTTTCTTTTGTTGAAGAAAACCACAAACTAATTTTCATTTTTTGAAAAAATTCACAAACTAATTTTTCCTTTTTTGAAGAAAACCAGAAACTAATTTTCTTTTTTTGAATAAAACCACAAACCAATTTTTCTCTTTTTTGAAGAAAACCACAAACTAATTTTCTTTTTTGAAGAAAACCAGAAACTAATTTTTCTTTTTTTGAAGAAAACCACAAACTAATTTTTTTTTTGAAGAAAACCACAAATTAATTTTCTTTTTTTGAAGAAAACCACAAACTAATTTTCTTTTTTTGAATAAAACCACAAACTAATTTTTCTTTTTTTGAAGAAAACCACAAACTAATTTTCTCTTTTTTTGAAGAAGACCACCAACTAATTTTCTTTTTTTGAAGAAAACCAAAAATTAATTTTCTTTTTTTGAAGAAAACCAAAAACTAATTTTCTTTTTTTGAAGAAAACCACAAACTAATTTTCTTTTTTTTTAATAAAACCAAAAATTAATTTTTCTTTTTTTTGAGAAAACCACAAACTAATTTTCTTTTTTTTGAAGAAAACCACAATTTTTCTTTTTTTTGAAGAAAACCACAAACTAATTTTATTTTTTTTGAATAAGACCAGAACCTATTTTTTTTTTTGACGAAAGCCACAAACTAATTTTTTTTTTTTTAAGGAAATCATAATTTTTTTTTCTTTTTTTGAAAAAACCACAAACTATTTTTCTTTTTTTGAAGAAAACCACAAACTAATTTTCCTTTTTCTGAAGAAAACCACAAACTAATTTTCTTTTTTTTTTGAAGAAAACCACAAACTAATTATTTTTTTTGAAGAAAACCACAAACTAAGTTTCGTTTTTTGAAAAAAATTCAGAAACTAATTTTCCTTTTTTGAAGAAAACCACAAACTAATTTTTCTTTTTTTGAAGAAGACAACAAACTAATTTTATTTTTTGAAGAAAACCACAAATTAATTTTCTTTTTTTGAAGAAAACCACAAACTAATTTTTCTTTTTTTGAAGAAGACCACAAACTATTTTTCTTTTTTTGAAGAAAACCACAAACTAATTTTCTTTTTTTGTGAAGAAAACCACAAATTAATTTTCGTTTTTTGAAAAAATTCACAAACTAATTTTCCTTTTTTGAAGAAAACCACAAACTAATTTTCTTTTTTGAAGAAAACCACAAACTAATTTTGTTATTTTTTGAAGAAAACCACAAACTAATTTTCGTTTTTTGAAAAAATTCACAAACTAATTTTCCTTTTTTGAAGAAAACAACAAACTAATTTTCTTTTTTGAAGAAAACCACAAACTAATTTTTCTTTTTTTGAAGAAAACCACAAACTAATTTTCTTTTTTTTGAAGAAAACCACAAACTAATCTGTTTTTTTGAAGAAAACCACAGACTAATTTTTCTTTTGTTGAAGAAAACCAAAAACTAATTTTTCTTTTTTTTTAAGAAAACCACAAACTAATTTTTCCTTTTTTGAAGAAAATCACAAACTAATTTTTTTTTTTTAAGAAAACCACCAATTGATTTTCTTTTTTTGAAGAAAACCACAAACTAATTTTTCTTTTTTTGAAGAAAACCACAAACTATTTTTCTTTTTTTAAAGAAAACCACAAACTAATTTTCTTATTTTTTTAAGAAAACCACAAACTAATTTTCGTTTTTTGAAAAAATTCACAAACTAATTTTCCTTTTTTGAAGAAAACCACAAACTAATTTTCTTTTTTGAAGAAAACCACAAACTAATTTTTCTTTTTTTGAAGAAAACCACAAACTATTTTTCTTTTTTTCAAGACAACCACAAACTAATTTTCTTATTTTTTGAAGAAAACCACAAACTAATTTTCGTTTTTTGAAAAAATTCACAAACTAATTTTCCTTTTATGAAGAAAACCATAAACTAATTTTTCTTTTTTTGAAGAAAACCACAAACTTATTTTCTTTTTTTTTTGAAGAAAACAACAAACTAATTTGTTTTTTTAAAGAAATCCACAAACTAATTTTCCTTTTGTTGAAGAAAACCACAAACAAATTTTCCTTTTTTTTGAAGAAAACCACAAACTAATTGTCGTTTTTTAAAAAAATTCACAAACTAATTTTCCTTTTTTGAAGAAAATCAGAAACTAATTTTCTTTTTTTGAATAAAACCACAGACTAATTTTTCTTTTTTTTTAAGAAAACCACAAACCAATTTTCTTTTTTGTAGAAAACCACAAACTAATTTTTCTTTTTTTGAAGAAAACCAGAAACTAATTTTTTTTTTTTGAATAAAACCACAAGATATTTTTATTTTGAAGAAAATCACAAACTAATTTTCTTTTTTTGAAGAAAACAACAAACTAATTTTTATTTTTTTGAAGAAAACCACAAACTAATTTTTGTTTTTTTGAAGAAAACCACAAACTAATTTGTTTTTTTGAAGAAAACCACAAACTAATTTTTCTTTTGTTGAAGAAAACCACAAACTAATTTTACATTTTTTTGAAGAAATCCACAAACTAATTTTCGTATTTTGAAGAAATTCAGATACTAATTTTTCTATTTTTGAAGAAAACCACAAACTAATTTTTCTATTTTTTAAGAAAACCACAAACTAATTTTTTTTTTTGAAGAAAACCACTAACTAATTTTCTTCTTTTGAATAAAACCACAAACTATTTTTTTTTTGAAGAAAATCCCAACCTAATTTTCTTTTTTGAAGAAAACCACAAACTAAATTTTTTTTTTTGAAGAAAACCACAAACTAATTTGTTTTTTTAAGGAAACCACAAACTAATTTTTCTTTTGTTGAAGAAAACCACAAACTAATTTTCCTTTTGTTTGAAGAAAACCACAAACTAATTTTCGTTTCTTGAAAAAATTCACAAACTAATTTTCCTTTTTTGAAGAAAACCAGAAACTAATTTTCTTTTTTTGAATAAAACCACAGACTAATTTTTCTTTTTTTTGAAGAAAACCACAAACTAATTTTCTTTTTTGAAGAAAACCACAAACTAATTTTTCTTTTTTTTAAGAAAACCACAAACTAATTTTTCTTTTATTGAAGAAAACCACAAACTATTTTTCTTTTTTTCAAGAAAACCACAAACTAATTTTCTTATTTTTTGAAGAAAACCACACACTAATTTTCGTTTTTTGAAGAAAACCACAAACTAATTTTTCTTTTTTTGAAGAAGACAACAAACTAATTTTATTTTTTGAAGAAAACCACAAATTAATTTTCTTTTTTTGAAGAAAACCACAAACTAATTTTTCTTTTTTTGAAGAAGACCACAAACAATTTTTCTTTTTTTGAAGAAAACCACAAACTAATTTTCTTTTTTTTTGAAGAAAACCACAAATTAATTTTCGTTTTTTGAAAAAATTCACAAACTAATTTTTTTTTTTTTTGAAGAAAACCACAAACTAATTTTCTTTTTTGAAGAAAACCACAAACTAATTTTGTTATTTTTTGAAGAAAACCACAAATTAATTTTCGTTTTTTGAAAAAATTCACAAACTAATTTTCCTTTTTTGAAGAAAACCACAAACTAATTTTCTTTTTTGAAGAAAACCACAAACTAATTTTTCTTTTTTTGAAGAAAACCACAAACTAATTTTCTTTTTTGAAGAAAACCGCAATCTATTTTTTCTTTTTTTGAAGAAAACCACAAACTAATTTTCCTTTTTTTTGAAGAAAACCACAAACTAATTTTTGTTTTTTGAAAAAATTCACAAACTAATTTTCCATTTTTGAGGGAAACCGGAAACTAATTTTCTTTTCTTGAATAAAACCACAAACTAATTTTTCTTTTTTTTGAAGAAAACCACAAACTAATTTTCTTTTTTGAAGAAAACCACAAACTAATTTTTCTTTTTTTGAAGAAAACCACAAACTAATTTTTTTTTTTGAAGAAAACCACAAATTAATTTTCTTTTTTTGAAGAAATCCACAAACTAATTTTTCTTTTTTTGAAGAAGACCACAAACTATTTTTCTTTTTTTGAAGAAAACAACAAACTAATTTTCTTTTTTTTTGAAGAAAACCACAAATTAATTTTCGTTTTTTGAAGAAAACCACAAATTAATTTTCGTTTTTTGAAGAAAACCACAAACTAATTTTTTTTTTGAAGAAAACCACAAATTAATTTTCTTTTTTTGAAGAAAACCACAAACTAATTTTTTTTTTTGAATAAAACCACAAACTAATTTTTCTTTTTTTGAAGAAAACCACAAACTAATTTTCTTTTTTTTTGAAGAAGACCACAAACTAATTTTCTTTTTTTGAAGAAAACCAAAAATTTATTTTCTTTTTATAAGAAAACCAAAAACTAATTTTCTTTTTTTGAAGAAAACCACAAAGTAATTTTCTTTTTTTTTTAATAAAACCAAAAACTAATTTTCTTTTTTTTGAGAAAACCACAAACTAATTATCTTTTTTGAAGAAAACCACAAACTAATTTTAATTTTTTTGAAGAAAACCAAAAATTAATTTTCTTTTTTTGAAGAAAACCACAAACTAATTTATCTTTTTTTGAAGAAAACGACAAACTAATTTTTTCTTTTTTTGAAGAGAACCACAAACTAATTTTCTTTTTTTGAAGAAAACCACAAACTAATTTTATTTTTTTGAACAAAACCACAAACTAATTTTCTTTTTTTTGAAGAAAACCACAAACTAATCTGTTTTTTTTGAAGAAAACCACAGAATAATTTTTCTTTTGTTGAAGAAAACCAAAAACTAATTTTTCTTTTTTTTTAAGAAAACCACAAACTAATTTTTCCTTTTTTGAAGAAAATCACAAACTAATTTTTTTTTTTGAAGAAAACCACCAATTGATTTTCTTTTTTTGAAGAAAACCACAAACTAATTTTTCTTTTTTTGAAGAAAACCACAAACTATTTTTCTTTTTTTGAAGAAAACCACAAACTAATTTTCTTATTTTTTTAAGAAAACCACAAACTAATTTTCATTTTTTGAAAAAATTCACAAACTAATTTTCCTTTTTTGAAGAAAACCACAAACTAATTTTCTTTTTTGAAGAAAACCACAAACTAATTTTTCTTTTTTTGAAGAAAACCACAAACTATTTTTCTTATATTCAAGAAAAGCACAAACTAATTTTCTTATTTTTTGAAGAAAACCACAAACTAATTTTCGTTTTTTGAAAAAATTCACAAACTAATTTTCATTTTTTGAAGAAAACCACAAACTAATTTTCTTTTTTTGAAGAAAACCACAAACTTATTTTCTTTTTTTTTTGAAGAAATCGACAAACTAATTTGTTTTTTTAAAGAAATCCACAAACTAATTTTCCTTTTGTTGAAGAAAACCACAAAATAATTTTCCTTTTTTTTGAAGAAAACCACAAACTAATTGTCGTTTTTTAAAAAAATTCACAAACTAATTTTCCTTTTTTGAAGAAAATCAGAAACTAATTTTCTTTTTTTGAATAAAACCACAGACTAATTTTTCTTTTTTTTTAAGAAAACCACAAACTAATTTTCTTTTTTGTAGAAAACCACAAACTAATTTTTCTTTTTTTGAAGAAAACAAGAAACTAATTTTTTTTTTTTGAATAAAACCACAAGATATTTTTATTTTGAAGAAAATCACAAACTAATTTTCTTTTTTTGAAGAAAACAACAAACTAATTTTTATTTTTTTGAAGAAAACCACAAACTAATTTTTGTTTTTTTGAAGAAAACCACAAACTAATTTGTTTTTTTGAAGAAAACCACAAACTAATTTTTCTTTTGTTGAAGAAAACCACAAACTAATTTTACATTTTTTTGAAGAAATCCACAAACTAATTTTCGTATTTTGAAGAAATTCAGATACTAATTTTTCTATTTTTGAAGAAAACCACAAACTAATTTTTCTATTTTTTAAGAAAACCACAAACTAATTTTTTTTTTTGAAGAAAACCACAAACTAATTTTCTTCTTTTGAATAAAACCACAAACTATTTTTTTTTTTGAAGAAAATCACAAACTAATTTTCTTTTTTGAAGAAAACCACAAACTAAATTTTTTTTTTTGAAGACAACCACAAACTAATTTTCTTTTTTTTGAAGAAAACCACAAACTAATTTGTTTTTTTAAGGAAAACCACAAACTAATTTTTCTTTTGTTGAAGAAAACCACAAACTAATTTTCCTTTTGTTTGAAGAAAACCACAAACTAATTTTCGTTTCTTGAAAAAATTCACAAACTAATTTTCCTTTTTTGAAGAAAACCAGAAACTAATTTTCTTTTTTTGAATAAAACCACAGACTAATTTTTCTTTTTTTTGAAGAAAACCAAAAACTAATTTTCTTTTTTGAAGAAAACCACAAACTAATTTTTCTTTTTTTGAAGAAAACCACAAACTAATTTTTTTTTTTTGAAGAAAACCACAAATTAATTTTCTTTTTTTGAAGAAAACAACAAACTAATTTTCTTTTTTTGAATAAAACCACAAACTAATTTTTCTTTTTTTGAAGAAAACCGCAAACTAATTTTTTTTTTTTTTTATGAAGACCACAAACTAATTTTCTTTTTTTGAAGAAAACCAAAAACCAATTTTTTTTTTTTTGAAGAAAACCACAAAGTAATTTTCTTTTTTTTTTAATAAAACCAAAAACTAATTTTTCTTTTTTTTGAGAAAACCACAAACTAATTATTTTTTTTGATGAAAACCACAAACTAATTTTAATTTTTTCGAAGAAAACCAAAAACTAATTTTCTTTTTTTGAAGAAAACCACAAACTAATTTATCTTTTTTTGAAGAAAACCACAAACTAATTTTCTTTTTTTTTTGAAGAAAACCACAAACTAATTATTTTTTTTGATGAAAACCACAAACTAATTTTCGTTTTTTGAAAAAATTCATAAACTAATTTTCCTTTTTTGAAGAAATACACAAACTAATTTTTCTTTTTTTGAAGAAGACAACAAACTAATTTTATTTTTTGAAGAAAACCACAAATTAATTTTCTTTTTTTGAAGAAAACCACAAACTAATTTTTCTTTTTTTGAAGAAGACCACAAACTATTTTTCTTTTTTTGAAGAAAACAACAAACTAATTTTCTTTTTTTTTGAAGAAAACCACAAATTAATTTTCGTTTTTTGAAAAAATTCACAAACTAATTTTCCTTTTTTGAAGAAAACCACAAACTAATTTTCTTTTTTGAAGAAAACCACAAACTAATTTTGTTATTTTTTGAAGAAAACCACAAACTAATTTTCGTTTTTTGAAAAAATTCACAAACTAATTTTCCTTTTTTGAAGAAAACCACAAACTAATTTTCTTTTTTGAAGAAAACCACAAACTAATTTTTCTTTTTTTGAAGAAAACCACAAACTAATTTTCTTTTTTGAAGAAAACCACAATTTATTTTTTCTTTTTTTGAAGAAAACCACAAACTAATTTTCCTTTTTTTTGAAGAAAACCACAAACTAATTTTTGTTTTTTGAAAAAATTCACAAACTAATTTTCCATTTTTGAAGGAAACCGGAAACCAATTTTCTTTTTTTGAATAAAACCACAAACTAATTTTTCTTTTTTTTGAAGAAAACCACAAACTAATTTTCTTTTTTGAAGAAAACCACAAACTAATTTTTCTTTTTTTGAAGAAAACCACAAACTAATTTTTTTTTTTTTGAAGAAAACCACAAATTAATTTTCTTTTTTTGAAGAAAACCACAAACTAATTTTTTTTTTTTTAATAAAACCACAAACTAATTTTTCTTTTTTTGAAGAAAACCACAAACTAATTTTCTTCTTTTTTGAAGAAGACCACCAACTAATTTTCTTTTTTTGAAGAAAACCAAAAATTTATTTTCTTTTTTTGAAGAAAACCAAAAACTAATTTTCTTTTTTTGAAGAAAACCACAAAGTAATTTTCTTTTTTTTTTAATAAAACCAAAAACTAATTTTTCTTTTTTTTGAGAAAACCACAAACTAATTATCTTTTTTGAAGAAAACCACAAACTAATTTTAATTTTTTTGAAGAAAACCAAAATCTAATTTTCTTTTTTTGAAGAAAACCACAAACTAATTTATCTTTTTTTGAAGAAAACGACAAACTAATTTTTCTTTTTTTGAAGAGAACCACAAACTAATTTTCTTTTTTTGAAGAAAACCACAAACTAATTTTATTTTTTTGAACAAAACCACAAACTAATTTTCTTTTTTTTGAAGAAAACCACAAACTAATCTGTTTTTTTTAAGAAAACCGCAGACTAATTTTTCTTTTGTTGAAGAAAACCAAAAACTAATTTTTCTTTTTTTTTAAGAAAACCACAAACTAATTTTTCCTTTTTTGAAGAAAATCACAAACTAATTTATTTTTTTGAAGAAAACCACCAATTGATTTTCTTTTTTTGAAGAAAACCACAAACTAATTTTTCTTTTTTTTAAGAAAACCACAAACTATTTTTCTTTTTTTGAAGAAAACCACAAACTAATTTTCTTATTTTTTTAAGAAAACTACAAACTAATTTTCGTTTTTTGAAAAAATTCACAGACTAATTTTCCTTTTTTGAAGAAAACCACAAACTAATTTTCTTTTTTGAAGAAAACCACAAACTAATTTTTCTTTTTTTGAAGAAAACCACAAACTATTTTTCTTTTTTTCAAGAAAACCACAAACTAATTTTCTTATTTTTTGAAGAAAACCACAAACTAATTTTCGTTTTTTGAAAAAATTCACAAACTAATTTTCCTTTTTTGAAGAAAACAACAAACTAATTTTCTTTTTTGAAGAAAACCAGAAACTAATTTTCTTCTTTTTTGAAGAAAACAACAAACTAATTTTCTTTTTTGAAGAAAACCACAAACTAATTTTCTTATTTTTTGAAGAAAACCACAAACTATTTTTCGTTTTTTTGAAAAAATTCACAAACTAATTTTCCTTTTTTGAAGAAAACCACAAACTAATTTTCTTTTTTGAATAAAACCACAAACTAATTTTTCTTTTTTTGAAGAAAACCACAAACTATTTTTTCTTTTTTTTAAGAAAACCACAAACTAATTTTCTTTTTTTGAAGAAAATCACAAACTAATTTTCTTTTTTTTTTTAGAAGACCACAAACTAATTTTCTTTTTTTGAAGAAAACCAGAAACTAATTTTCTTTTTTTGAATAAAACCACAAACTAATTTTCTTTTTTTTGAAGAAAACCACAAAAAGAAAACCACAAACTAATTTTTCTTTTGTTGAAGAAAACCACAAACTAATTTTTCTTTTGTTGAAGAAAACCACAAACTAATTTTCGTTTTTTGAAAAAATTCACAAACTAATTTTTCTTTTTTGAAGAAAACCAGAAACTAATTTTCTTTTTTTGAATAAAACCACAAACCAATTTTTCTCTTTTTTGAAGAAAACCACAAACTAATTTTCTTTTTTGAAGAAAACCAGAAACTAATTTTTCTTTTTTTGAAGAAAACCACAAACTAATTTTTTTTTTGAAGAAAACCACAAATTAATTTTCTTTTTTTGAAGAAAACCACAAACTAATTTTCTTTTTTTGAATAAAACCACAAACTAATTTTTCTTTTTTTGAAGAAAACCACAAACTAATTTTCTTTTTTTTTGAAGAAGACCACCAACTAATTTTCTTTTTTTGAAGAAAACCAAAAATTAATTTTCTTTTTTTGAAGAAAACCAAAAACTAATTTTCTTTTTTTGAAGAAAACCACAAACTAATTTTCTTTTTTTTTAATAAAACCAAAAATTAATTTTTCTTTTTTTTGAGAAAACCACAAACTAATTTTCTTTTTTTTGAAGAAAACCACAAACTAATTTTATTTTTTTTGAATAAGACCACAACCTATTTTTTTTTTTTGAAGAAAACCACAAACTAATTTTCTTTTTTTGAAGAAAACCACAAACTAATTTTTTTTTTTTTAAGGAAATCATAATTTTTTTTTCTTTTTTTGAAAAAACCACAAACTATTTTTCTTTTTTTGAAGAAAACCACAAACTAATTTTCGTTTTTCTGAAGAAAACCACAAACTAATTTTCTTTTTTTTTTGAAGAAAACCACAAACTAATTATTTTTTTTGAAGAAAACCACAAACTAATTTTCGTTTTTTGAAAAAAATTCAGAAACTAATTTTCCTTTTTTGAAGAAAACCACAAACTAATTTTTCTTTTTTTGAAGAAGACAACAAACTAATTTTATTTTTTGAAGAAAACCACAAATTAATTTTCTTTTTTTGAAGAAAACCACAAACTAATTTTTCATTTTTTGAAGAAGACCACAAACTATTTTTCTTTTTTTGAAGAAAACCACAAACTAATTTTCTTATTTTGTGAAGAAAACCACAAATTAATTTTCGTTTTTTGAAAAAATTCACAAACTAATTTTCCTTTTTTGAAGAAAACCACAAACTAATTTTCTTTTTTGAAGAAAACCACAAACTAATTTTGTTATTTTTTGAAGAAAACCACAAACTAATTTTCGTTTTTTGAAAAAATTCACAAACTAATTTTCCTTTTTTGAAGAAAACCACAAACTAATTTTCTTTTTTGAAGAAAACCACAAACTAATTTTTCTTTTTTTGAAGAAAACCACAAACTAATTTTCTTTTTTGAAGAAAACCACAATCTATTTTTTCTTTTTGTGAAGAAAACCACAAACTAATTTTCCTTTTTTTTGAAGAAAACCACAAACTAATTTTTGTTTTTTGAAAAAATTCACAAACTAATTTTCCATTTTTGAAGGAAACCGGAAACTAATTTTCTTTTTTTGAATAAAACCACAAACTAATTTTTCTTTTTTTTGAAGAAAACCACAAACTAATTTTCTTTTTTGAAGAAAACCACAAACTATTTTTTCTTTTTTTGAAGAAAACCACAAACTAATTTTTTTTTTTTGAAGAAAACCACAAATTAATTTTCTTTTTTTGAACAAAACCACAAACTAATTTTTTTTTTTTGAATAAAACCACAAACTAATTTTTCTTTTTTTGAAGCAAACCACGAACTAATTTTCTTTTTTTTTGAAGAACACCACAAACTAATTTTCTTTTTTTCAAGAAAACCAAAAATTTATTTTCTTTTTTTAAAGAAAACCAAAAACTAATTTTCTTTTTTTGTAGAAAACCACAAAGTAATTTTCTTTTTTTTTTAATAAAACCAAAAACTAATTTTTCTTTTTTTTGAGAAAACCACAAACTAATTATCTTTTTTGAAGAAAACCACAAACTAATTTTAATTTTTTTGAAGAAAACCAAAAACTAATTTTCTTTTTTTGAAGAAAACCACAAACTAATTTATCTTTTTTTGAAGAAAACGACAAACTAATTTTTCTTTTTTTGAAGAGAACCACAAACTAATTTTCTTTTTTTGAAGAAAACCACAATCTAATTTTATTTTTTTGAAGAAAACCACAAACTAATTTTCTTTTTTTTGAAGAAAACCACAAACTAATCTGTTTTTTTGAAGAAAACCACAGACTAATTTTTCTTTTGTTGAAGAAAACCAAAAACTAATTTTTCTTTTTTTTTAAGAAAACCACAAACTAATTTTTCCTTTTTTGAAGAAAATCACAAACTAATTTTTTTTTTTTAAGAAAACCACCAATTGATTTTCTTTTTTTGAAGAAAACCACAAACTAATTTTTCTTTTTTTGAAGAAAACCACAAACTATTTTTCTTTTTTTGAAGAAAACCACAAACTAATTTTCTTATTTTTTTACGAAAACCACAAACTAATTTTCGTTTTTTGAAAAAATTCACAAACTAATTTTCCTTTTTTGAAGAAAACCACAAACTAATCTTCTTTTTTGAAGAAAACCACAAACTAATTTTTCTTTTTTTGAAGAAAACCACAAACTATTTTTCTTTTTTTCAAGACAACCACAAACTAATTTTCTTATTTTTTGAAGAAAACCACAAACTAATTTTCGTTTTTTGAAAAAATTCACAAACTAATTTTCCTTTTTTGAAGAAAACCACAAACTAATTTTTCTTTTTTTGAAGAAAACCGCAAACTTATTTTCTTTTTTTTTTGAAGAAAACAACAAACTAATTTGTTTTTTTAAAGAAATCCACAAACTAATTTTCCTATTGTTGAAGAAAACCACAAACTAATTTTCCTTTTTTTTGAAGAAAACCACAAACTAATTGTCGTTTTTTAAAAAAATTCACAAACTAATTTTCCTTTTTTGAAGAAAACCAGAAACTAATTTTCTTTTTTGGAATAAAACCACAGACTAATTTTTCTTTTTTTTTAAGAAAATCACAAACTAATTTTCTTTTTTGAAGAAAACAACAAACTAATTTTTCTTTTTTTGAAGAAAACCAAAAACTAATTTTTTTTTTTTTGAATAAAACCACAAGATATTTTTATTTTGAAGAAAATCACAAACTAATTTTCTTTTTTTGAAGAAAACAACAAACTAATTTTTATTTTTTTGAAGAAAACCACAAACTAATTTTTGTTTTTTTGAAGAAAACCACAAACTAATTTGTTTTTTTGAAGAAAACCATAAACTAATTTTTCTTTTGTTGAAGAAAACCACAAACTAATTTTACATTTTTTTGAAGAAATCCACAAACTAATTTTCGTATTTTGAAGAAATTCAGATACTAATTTTTCTATTTTTGAAGAAAACTACAAACTAATTTTTCTATTTTTTAAGAAAACCACAAACTAATTTTTTTTTTTGAAGAAAACCACTAACTAATTTTCTTCTTTTGAATAAAACCACAAACTATTTTTTTTTTGAAGATAATCACAAACTAATTTTCTTTTTTGAAGAAAACCACAAACTAAATTTTTTTTTTTGAAGAAAACCACAAACTAATTTTCTTTTTTTTGAAGAAAACCACAAACTAATTTGTTTTTTTAAGGAAAACCACAAACTAATTTTTCTTTTGTTGAAGAAAACCACAAACTAATTTTCCTTTTGGTTGAAGAAAACCACAAACTAATTTTTGTTTCTTCAAAAAATTCACAAACTAATTTTCCTTTTTTGAAGAAAACCAGAAACTAATTTTCTTTTTTTGAATAAAACCACAGACTAATTTTTCTTTTTTTTGAAGAAAACCACAAACTAATTTTCTTTTTTGAAGAAAACCACAAACTAATTTTTCTTTTTTTGAAGAAAACCACAAACTAATTTTTCTTTTATTGAAGAAAACCACAAACTATTTTTCTTTTTTTCAAGAAAACCACAAACTAATTTTCTTATTTTTTGAAGAAAACCACACACTAATTTTCGTTTTTTGAAAAAATTCAGAAACTAATTTTCCTTTTTTGAAGAAAACCACAAACTAATTTTTCTTTTTTTGAAGAAGACAACAAACTAATTTTATTTTTTGAAGAAAACCACAAATTAATTTTCTTTTTTTGAAGAAAACCACAAACTAATTTTTCTTTTTTTGAAGAAGACCACAAACAATTTTTCTTTTTTTGAAGAAAACCACAAACTAATTTTCTTTTTTTTTGAAGAAAACCACAAATTAATTTTCGTTTTTTGAAAAAATTCACAAACTAATTTTTCTTTTTTGAAGAAAACCACAAACTAATTTTCTTTTTTGAAGAAAACCACAAACTAATTTTGTTATTTTTTGAAGAAAACCACAAACTAATTTTCGTTTTTTGAAAAAATTCACAAACTAATTTTCCTTTTTTGAAGAAAACCACAAACTAATTTTCTTTTTTGAAGAAAACCACAAACTAATTTTTCTTTTTTTGAAGAAAACCACAAACTAATTTTCTTTTTTGAAGAAAACCGCAATCTATTTTTTCTTTTTTTGAAGAAAACCACAAACTAATTTTCCTTTTTTTTGAAGAAAACCACAAACTAATTTTTGTTTTTTGAAAAAATTCACAAACTAATTTTCCATTTTTGAAGGAAACCGGAAACTAATTTTCTTTTTTTGAATAAAACCACAAACTAATTTTTCTTTTTTTTGAAGAAAACCACAAACTAATTTTCTTTTTTGAAGAAAACCACAAACTAATTTTTCTTTTTTTGAAGAAAACCACAAACTAATTTTTTTTTTTGAAGAAAACCACAAATTAATTTTTTTTTTTGAAGAAAACCACAAACTAATTTTTTTTTTTTGAATAAAACCACAAACTATTTTTTCTTTTTTTGAAGAAAACCACAAGCTAATTTTCTTTTTTTTTGAAGAAGACCACAAACTAATTTTCTTTTTTTGAAGAAAACCAAAAATTTATTTTCTTTTTTTGAAGAAAACCAAAAACTAATTTTCTTTTTTTGAAGAAAACCACAAAGTAATTTTCTTTTTTTTTTAATAAAACCAAAAACTAATTTTCTTTTTTTTGAGAAAACCACAAACTAATTATCTTTTTTGAAGAAAACCACAAACTAATTTTAATTTTTTTGAAGAAAACCAAAAACTAATTTTCTTTTTTTGAAGAAAACCACAAACTAATTTATCTTTTTTTGAAGAAAACGACAAACTAATTTTTTTTTTTTTTGAAGAGAACCACAAACTAATTTTATTTTTTTGAAGAAAACCACAAACTAATTTTATTTTTTTGAACAAAACCACAAACTAATTTTCTTTTTTTTGAAGAAAACCACAAACTAATCTGTTTTTTTGAAGAAAACCACAGAATAATTTTTCTTTTGTTGAAGAAAACCAAAAACTAATTTTTCTTTTTTTTTAAGAAAACCACAAACTAATTTTTCCTTTTTTGAAGAAAATCACAAACTAATTTTTTTTTTTGAAGAAAACCACCAATTGATTTTCTTTTTTTGAAGAAAACCACAAACCAATTTTTCTTTTTTTGAAGAAAACCACAAACTATTTTTCTTTTTTTGAAGAAAACCACAAACTAATTTTCTTATTTTTTTAAGAAAACCACAAACTAATTTTCGTTTTTTGAAAAAATTCACAAACTAATTTTCCTTTTTTGAAGAAAACCACAAACTAATTTTCTTTTTTGAAGAAAACCACAAACTAATTTTTCTTTTTTTGAAGAAAACCACAAACTATTTTTCTTATTTTCAAGAAAAAGCACAAACTAATTTTCTTATTTTTTGAAGAAAACCACAAACTAATTTTCGTTTTTTGAAAAAATTCACAAACTAATTTTCATTTTTTGAAGAAAACCACAAACTAATTTTCTTTTTTTGAAGAAAACCACAAACTTATTTTCTTTTTTTTTTGAAGAAAACGACAAACTAATTTGTTTTTTTAAAGAAATCCACAAACTAATTTTCCTTTTGTTGAAGAAAACCACAAACTAATTTTCCTTTTTTTTGAAGAAAACCACAAACTAATTGTCGTTTTTTAAAAAAATTCACAAACTAATTTTCCTTTTTTGAAGAAAATCATAAACTAATTTTCTTTTTTTGAATAAAACCACAGACTAATTTTTCTTTTTTTTTAAGAAAACCACAAACTAATTTTCTTTTTTGTAGAAAACCACAAACTAATTTTTCTTTTTTTGAAGAAAACCAGAAACTAATTTTTTTTTTTTGAATAAAACCACAAGATATTTTTATTTTGAAGAAAATCACAAACTAATTTTCTTTTTTTGAAGAAAACAACAAACTAATTTTTATTTTTTTGAAGAAAACCACAAACTAATTTTTGTTTTTTTGAAGAAAACCACAAACTAATTTGTTTTTTTGAAGAAAACCACAAACTAATTTTTCTTTTGTTGAAGAAAACCACAAACTAATTTTACATTTTTTTGAAGAAATCCACAAACTAATTTTCGTATTTTGAAGAAATTCAGATACTAATTTTTCTATTTTTGAAGAAAACCACAAACTAATTTTTCTATTTTTTAAGAAAACCACAAACTAATTTTTTTTTTTGAAGAAAACCACAAACTAATTTTCTTCTTTTGAATAAAACCACAAACTATTTTTTTTTTTGAAGAAAATCACAAACTAATTTTCTTTTTTGAAGAAAACCACAAACTAATTTTCTTTTTTTTGAAGAAAACCACAAACTAATTTGTTTTTTTAAGGAAAACCACAAACTAATTTTTCTTTTGTTGAAGAAAACCACAAACTAATTTTCCTTTTGTTTGAAGAAAACCACAAACTAATTTTCGTTTCTTGAAAAAATTCACAAACTAATTTTCCTTTTTTGAAGAAAACCAGAAACTAATTTTCTTTTTTTGAATAAAACCACAGACTAATTTTTCTTTTTTTGAAGAAAACCACAAACTAATTTTCTTTTTTTGAAGAAAACCACAAATTAATTTTCTTTTTTTGAAGAAAACAACAAACTAATTTTCTTTTTTTGAATAAAACCACAAACTAATTTTTCTTTTTTTGAAGAAAACCGCAAACTAATTTTTTTTTTTTTTATGAAGACCACAAACTAATTTTCTTTTTTTGAAGAAAACCAAAAATTTATTTTCTTTTTTTGAAGAAAACCAAAAACTAATTTTCTTTTTTTGAAGAAAACCACAAAGTAATTTTCTTTTTTTTTTTAATAAAACCAAAAACTAATTTTTCTTTTTTTTGAGAAAACCACAAACTAATTATCTTTTTTGAAGAAAACCACAAACTAATTTTAATTTTTTTTAAGA
The DNA here is from genome assembly GCA_946800325.1 of Luzula sylvatica. Lineage (NCBI taxonomy): Eukaryota > Viridiplantae > Streptophyta > Magnoliopsida > Poales > Juncaceae > Luzula > Luzula sylvatica. Next base: position 70,024,104 of record OX326959.1, on the reverse strand, counting down.
AAACCAAAAACTAATTTTCTTTTTTTGAAGAAAACCACAAACTAATTTATCTTTTTTTGAAGTAAACGACAAACTAATTTTTCTTTTTTTGAAGAGAACCACAAACTAATTTTCTTTTTTTGAAGAAAACCACAAACTAATTTTATTTTTTTGAAGAAAACCACAAACTAATTTTCTTTTTTTTGAAGAAAACCACAAACTAATCTGTTTTTTTGAAGAAAACCACAGACTAATTTTTCTTTTGTTGAAGAAAACCAAAAACTAATTTTTCTTTTTTTTGAAGAAAACCAGAAACTAATTTTCTTTTTTTGAATAAAACCACAAACTAATTTTTTTTTTTTGAAGAAAACCACAAACTAATTTTTTTTTAAAGAAAACCACAAACTAATTTTACTTTTGTTGAAGAAAACCACAAACTAATTTTCTTTTTTTTTGAAGCAAACCACAAACTAATTTTCGTTTTTTTAAAAAATTCACAAACTAATTGTCCTTTTTTGAAGAAAACCAGAAACTAATTTTTTTTTGTGAATAAAACCACAAACTAATTGTTCTTTTTTTGAAGAAAACTACCAACTAATTTTCTTTTTTTGAAGAAAACCACAAACTAATTTTATTTTTTTGAAGAAAACCACAAACTAATTTTCTTTTTTTTGAAGAAAACCACAAACTAATCTGTTTTTTTGAAGAAAACCACAGACTAATTTTTCTTTTGTTGAAGAAAACCAAAAACTAATTTTTCTTTTTTTTGAAGAAAGCCAGAAACTAATTTCTTTTTTTGAATAAAACCACAAACTAATTTTCTTTTTTTTGAAGAAAACCACAAACTAATTTTTTTTTAAAGAAAACCACAAACTAATTTTTCTTTTGTTGAAGAAAACCACAAACTAATTTTCCTTTTTTTTGAAGAAAACCACAAACTAATTGTCGTTTTTTTTAAAAATTCACAAACTAATTGTCCTTTTTTGAAGAAAACCAGAAACTAATTTTGTTTTTGTGAATAAAACCACAAACTAATTTTTCTTTTTTTGAAGAAAACCACCAACTAATTTTCTTTTTTTGAAGAAAACCACAAACTAATTTTATTTTTTTGAAGAAAACCACAAACTAATTTTCTTTTTTTTGAAGAAAACCACAAACTAATCTGTTTTTTTGAGCAAAACCACAGACTAATTTTTCTTTTGTTGAAGAAAACCAAAAACTAATTTTTCTTTTTTTTGAAGAAAGCCAGAAACTAATTTTCTTTTTTTGAATAAAACCACAAACTAATTTTCTTTTTTTTGAAGAAAACCACAAACTAATTTTTTTTTAAAGAAAACCACAAACTAATTTTTCTTTTGTTGAAGAAAACCACAAACTAATTTTCCTTTTTTTTGAAGAAAACCACAAACTAATTTTCGTTTTTTGAAAAAATTCACAAACTAATTTTCCTTTTTTGAAGAAAACCAGAAACTAATTTTCTTTTTGTGAATAAAACCACAAACTAATTTTTCTTTTTTTGAAGAGAACCACAAACTAATTTTTCTTTTTTTGAAGAAAACCACAAACTAATTTTATTTTTTTGAAGAAAACCACAAACTAATTTTCTTTTTTTTGAAGAAAACCACAAACTAATATGTTTTGTTGAAGAAAACCACAAACTAATTTTCCTTTTTTTTGAAGAAAACCACAAACTAATTTTCGTTTTTTGAAAAAATTCACAAACTAATTTTTCTTTTTGGAAGAAAACCAGAAACTAATTTTCTTTTTGTGAATAAAACAACAAACTAATTTTTCTTTTTTTAAGAAAACCACGAACTAATTTTTCTTTTTTTGAAGAAAACCACAAACTAATTTATTTTTTTTTTAATAAGACCAGAAACTAACTTTTCTTTTTTTGAAGAAAACCACAAACTAATTTTCTTATTGTTTGAAGAAAACCACAAACTATTTTTCGTTTTTTGAAAAAATTCACGAACTAATTTTCCTTTTTTGAAGAAAACCACAAACTAATTTTCTTTTTTGAAGAAAACCACAAACTAATTTTTCTTTTTTTGAAGAAAACCGCAAACTAATTTTTTTTTTTTTTTATGAAGACCACAAACTAATTTTCTTTTTTTGAAGAAAACGAAAAATTTATTTTCTTTTTTTGAAGAAAACCAAAAACTAATTTTCTTTTTTTGAAGAAAACCACAAAGTAATTTTCTTTTTTTTTTTAATAAAACCAAAAACTAATTTTTCTTTTTTTTGAGAAAACCACAAACTAATTATCTTTTTTGAAGAAAACCACAAACTAATTTTAATTTTTTTTAAGAAAACCAAAAACTAATTTCCTTTTTTTGAAGAAAACCACAAACTAATTTATCTTTTTTTGAAGTAAACGACAAACTAATTTTTCTTTTTTTGAAGAGAACCACAAACTAATTTTCTTTTTTTGAAGAAAACCACAAACTAATTTTATTTTTTTGAAGAAAACCACAAACTAATTTTCTTTTTTTTGAAGAAAACCACAAACTAATCTGTTTTTTTGAAGAAAACCACAGACTAATTTTTCTTTTGTTGAAGAAAACCAAAAACTAATTTTTCTTTTTTTTGAAGAAAACCAGAAACTAATTTTCTTTTTTTGAATAAAACCACAAACTAATTTTTTTTTTTGAAGAAAACCGCAAACTAATTTTTTTTTAAAGAAAACCACAAACTAATTTTACTTTTGTTGAAGAAAACCACAAACTAATTTTTTTTTTTTTGAAGAAAACCACAAACTAATTTTCGTTTTTTTAAAAAATTCACAAACTAATTGTCCTTTTTTGAAGAAAACCAGAAACTAATTTTTTTTTGTGAATAAAACCACAAACTAATTGTTCTTTTTTTGAAGAAAACTACCAACTAATTTTCTTTTTTTGAAGAAAACCACAAACTAATTTTATTTTTTTGAAGAAAACCACAAACTAATTTTCTTTTTTTTGAAGAAAACCACAAACTAATCTGTTTTTTTGAAGAAAACCACAGACTAATTTTTCTTTTGTTGAAGAAAACCAAAAACTAATTTTTCTTTTTTTTGAAGAAAGCCAGAAACTAATTTTCTTTTTTTGAATAAAACCACAAACTAATTTTCTTTTTTTTGAAGAAAACCACAAACTAATTTTTTTTTAAAGAAAACCACAAACTAATTTTTCTTTTGTTGAAGAAAACCACAAACTAATTTTCCTTTTTTTTGAAGAAAACCACAAACTAATTTTCGTTTTTTTTAAAAATTCACAAACTAATTGTCCTTTTTTGAAGAAAACCAGAAACTAATTTTGTTTTTGTGAATAAAACCACAAACTAATTTTTCTTTTTTTGAAGAAAACCACCAACTAATTTTCTTTTTTTGAAGAAAACCACAAACTAATTTTATTTTTTTGAAGAAAACCACAAACTAATTTTCTTTTTTTTGAAGAAAACCACAAACTAATCTGTTTTTTTGAGGAAAACCACAGACTAATTTTTCTTTTGTTGAAGAAAACCAAAAACTAATTTTTCTTTTTTTTGAAGAAAGCCAGAAACTAATTTTCTTTTTTTGAATAAAACCACAAACTAATTTTCTTTTTTTTGAAGAAAACCACAAACTAATTTTTTTTTAAAGAAAACCACAAACTAATTTTTCTTTTGTTGAAGAAAACCACAAACTAATTTTCCTTTTTTTTTGAAGAAAACCACAAACTAATTTTCGTTTTTTGAAAAAATTCACAAACTAATTTTTCTTTTTTGAAGAAAACCAGAAACTAATTTTCTTTTTGTGAATAAAACCACAAACTAATTTTTCTTTTTTTGAAGAGAACCACAAACTAATTTTTCTTTTTTTGAAGAAAACCACAAACTAATTTTATTTTTTTGAAGAAAACCACAAACTAATTTTCTTTTTTTTGAAGAAAACCACAAACTAATATGTTTTGTTGAAGAAAACCACAAACTAATTTTCCTTTTTTTTGAAGAAAACCACAAACTAATTTTCGTTTTTTGAAAAAATTCACAAACTAATTTTTCTTTTTGGAAGAAAACCAGAAACTAATTTTCTTTTTGTGAATAAAACCACAAACTAATTTTTCTTTTTTTAAGAAAACCACGAACTAATTTTTTCTTTTTTTGAAGAAAACCACAAACTAATTTATTTTTTTTTTAATAAGACCAGAAACTAACTTTTCTTTTTTTGAAGAAAACCACAAACTAATTTACTTTTTTGAAGAAAACCACAAACTAATTTTCTTATTGTTTGAAGAAAACCACAAACTATTTTTCGTTTTTTGAAAAAATTCACGAACTAATTTTCCTTTTTTGAAGAAAACCACAAACTAATTTTCTTTTTTGAAGAAAACCACAAACTAATTTTTCTTTTTTGAAGAAAACCACAAACTAATTTTTTTTTTTTTTAAGAAGACCACAAACTAATTTTTTTTTTTGAAGAAAACCAGAAACTAATTTTCTTTTTTTGAATAAAACCACGAACTAATTTTTCTTTTTTTTGAAGAAAATCACAAACTAATTTTCTTTTTTGAAGAAAACCACAAACTAATTTTCCTTTTTTTGAAGAAAACCTCAAACTAATTTTTTTTTTGAAGAAAACCACAAATTAATTTTCTTTTTTTGAGAAAACCACAAATTAATTATCTTTTTTGAAGAAAACCACAGCAGTGACTGCACAGCAGTGGTGCAGGGGGAACGAGTACAGGCAAGAAGAACATCGCGTAACAACCTTCTCTTGGACAGGAGTCAGTGTACAGAGGGAATGTTGTGGCTAAGAGAGGAGATATAAATTGTTTCATTTTTTTTTTTTTTTGCATTCTGTCTGTAATAACTAGTGAGTGTGTGTGTTGTGGTGTGTGATTGAACGAGTGTGGTGAAGGCTCCTGGTCAGTGTGTTTAACCTGCCAGAGCTCAAATTTCCCTCGTGAATCCAAATTGAGTTAAATTGTTGAAATTGAGGATTAAATTGAGTGTTTGTGTTCAAATTCGTTGCAAGTTCTGGTGAATCGTTGCCCAGGGCTTGTCAATTGGTATCAGAGCGAGCTCTTTCCGACCTTCGAAGCGCAAAATCACCATTAATGGCGAAGAAGATGACGCCAGAGAATGATGAGATCCGTCGTCTCGATGGTGAGATGCATCAAACGAGGAAGGAGGTGGCTGATTTGCGAGGATATTGAGAGGGCATGAAAAAGGGGACGGATGACAAATTGCAAGATCTGCACACCATGATGATGCAGATGATGCAGAAAATGGAGAAATTCGACGTCTCAAATTCCCCTGAGGGCTCGGGTTCGATCCAGATCAAGGATACAGGCAAAAATGTGAGAGTTGAAGAGGGAGAAGGCAGTAGAGATAGAGATCGAGATCGAGTTTACACAGACCGTGGCATGGATGAGGGATTCGATCCGAGATTGGAGCAAAGAGCTCGATTGGATGAAGGATTCGATCCGAGATTGGAGAGGAGAGGAGAACGTAGAGGATACGATGATGTCTATGACAGGAGAGGTGATCGCAGAGGAGATCGAGTTCGTCACAACAACGATTTCATGCTTAAGCAACGAGTCGAGCTCAATAAATTCTCTGGTTCATCACCGAGAGTCTGGCTCAAGCACTGTGAGAATGTCTTTAACGTCTGTGGGGTGGCAGAGTGGTTACGAGTCGATTATGCAGCTATTTACCTCTCCGGTGAAGCAGCTGATTGGTATTACGCGTATGAACTCACCGAGCCTCATCCACCATGGGAGCAATTTGCTCGAGATTTACTCCGACGCTTTGAAAGTGAACTATTGATGGGATTAGTGGGTGAATTTCACACCATGAGGCAACAGGGCTCTGCTCGAGAGTATAGAAGAGAGTTCGATTTACTCAGGGGATTGATGCTCAAGAAATACCCTGACCTCGACGATGAATTCTTCAAATGTTGCTTCGTATCGGGCCTCAATTCGGAGCTGAAGTCCGAGGTAGCTGTGACGAGACCCCAAACACTCATACACGCATACGAAAATGCAATACATAAGGAAAACAAGCTCTCCTTTGCAAAAAAAAGACAACGAGAAACCTTCCCAGCCATGGAACAATAACCAAACGTTGATGACTAAATTACAATAAACTATATTTTCTGTTAATTGGGGTTAAAAAGACTAAATCTACCAAATCCAGTCACGTGGCGGCATTTCTCTCGCCGAGACGAGCGAGTTTGATATAAAGATCGTGCCATTTGGTGAAAAAAAGGATGAGAAAGTTACGAGGGTCTTAACATAACGGCATTACCATTTTCTCTAGTTTATTGTTATCCGCATTTTACACTTAATTGGTTAAATAACGAAGAACTTTTATCCTTAAATTATACGCCTGAAATTCACTGGAGGCGGTCTCTCCTCCTTCATTTCTTCGCGCAAAATAGGTCGTTTTCAACTCGCAATATCATGCCATAATCATCGTATTTAATAATTCATGACTAAATTACAATAAACTGTATTTTTTGTTAATTCGGGTTAAAAAGACAAAATCTCCCAAATCCAGTCACGAGGCTGCGTTCCCCTCGTCCAGGCGAGCGATTTTGATATAAAAATCGTTCCATTTGGTGAAAAAAAGGATGAGAAAGTTACGAGGATTTTAACATAACGGCATTAATATTTTTTCTAGTTTATTGTTATCAGCATTTTACAATTAATTGGTTAAATAATGAAGAACTTTTATCCTTAAATTATACGCCTGAAATTCACTGGAGGCGGTCTCTCCTCCTTCATTTCTTCGCGCAAAATAGGTCGTTTTCAACTTGCAAAATCATGCCATAATCATCGTATTTAATAATTCATGACTAAATTACAATAAAGTGTATTTTCTGTTAATTCGGGTTAAAAAGACCAAATCTCCCAAATCCAGTCGCGTGGCTGCATTTCTCTCGTCGAGACGAGCGATTTTGATATAAATATTGTGTCATTTGGTGAAAAAAAGGATGAGAAAATTGCGAGGGTTTTAACATAACGGCATTACCATTTTCTCTAGTTTATTGTTATCTGCATTTTACATTTAATTGGTTAAATAACGAAGAACTTTTATCCTTAAATTATACGCATGAAATTCACTGGAGGCGGTCTCTCCTCCTTCATTTCTTCGCACAAAATAGGTCGTTTTCAACTCACAAAATCATGCCATAATCATCCTATTTGATAATTCAAGACTAAATTACAATAAAGTGTATTTTCTGTCTATTCGGGTTAAAAAGTCCAAATCTCCCAAATCCAGTCACGAGGCTGCATTCTTCTCGTCGAGGCGAGCGATTTTGCTATAAAAATCGTGCCATTTGGTGAAAAAAAGGATGAGAAAGTTACGAGGGTTTTAACACAACGGCATTACCATTTTTTCTAGTTTATTGTTATCAACATTTTACAATTAATTGGTTAAATAACGAAGAACTCTTATCCTTAAATTATACGCCAGAAATTCACTGGAGGCGGTCTCTACTCCTTCATTTCTTCGCGCAAAATAAGTCGTTTTCAACTCGCAAAATCATGCCATAATCATCGTATTTAATAATTCATGACTAAATTGCAATAAACAGTATTTTCTTTTAATTCGGTTTAAAAGCACCAAATCTCCCAAATCCAGTCGCGTGGCTGCATTTCTCTCGTCGAGACGAGCGATTTTTATATAAATATCGTGCCATTTGTTGGAAAAAAAAGTATGAGAAAGTTACGAGGGTTTTAACATAACGGCATTACCATTTTCTCTAGTTTATTGTTATCTGCATTTTACAATTAATTGGTTAAATAATGAAGAACTTTTGTCCTTAAATTATACGCCTGAAATTCACGGGAGGCGGTCTCTCCTCCTTCATTTCTTCGCGCAAAATAGGTCATTTTCAACTTGCAAAATCATGCCATAATCATCGTATTTAATAATTCATGACTAAATTACAATAAAGTGTATTTTCTGTTAATTCGGATCAAAAAGACCGAATCTCCCAAATCCAGTCGCGTGGCTGCATTTCTCTCGTCGAGACGAGCGAGTTTGATATAAAGATCGTGCCATTTGGTGAAAAAAAAGACGAGTAAGTTACGAGGGTTTTAACATAACGGCATTACCATTTTTTCTAGTGTATTGTTATCTGCATTTTACAATTAATTGGTTAAATAACGAAGAACTTTTATCCTTAAATTATTCTCCTGAAATTCACTGGAGGCGGTCTCTCCTCCTTCATTTCTTCGCGCAAAATAGGTCATTTTTAACTCGCAAAATCATGCCATAATTATCTATTTAATAATTCATGACTAAATTACAATAAACTATATTTTCTGTTAATTGGGGTTAAAAAGACTAAATCTACCAAATCCAGTCACGTGGCGGCATTTCTCTCGCCGAGACGAGCGAGTTTGATATAAAGATCGTGCCATTTGGTGAAAAAAAGAATGAGAAATTTACGAGGGTCTTAACATAACGGCATTACCATTTTCTCTAGTTTATTGTTATCCGCATTTTACACTTAATTGGTTAAATAACGAAGAACTTTTATCCTTAAATTATACGCCTGAAATTCACTGGAGGCGGTCTCTCCTCCTTCATTTCTTCGCGCAAAATAGGTCGTTTTCAACTCGCAATATCATGCCATAATCATCGTATTTAATAATTCATGACTAAATTACAATAAACTGTATTTTCTGTTAATTCGGGTTAAAAAGACAAAATCTCCCAAATCCTGTCACGAGGCTGCGTTCCCCTCGTCCAGGCGAGCGATTTTGATATAAAAATCGTTCCATTTGATGAAAAAAAGGATGAGAAAGTTACGAGGATTTTAACATAACGGCATTAATATTTATTCTAGTTTATTGTTATCAGCATTTTACAATTAATTGGTTAAATAACGAAGAACTTTTATCCTTAAATTATACGCCTGAAATTCACTGGAGGCGGTCTCTCCTCCTTCATTTCTTCGTGCAAAATAGGTCGTTTTCAACTCGCAATATCACGCCATTTGGTGAAAAAAAAGATGAGAAAGTTACGAGGGTTTTAACATAACGGCATTACCATTTTCTCTAGTTTATTGTTATCTGCATTTTACAATTAATTGGTTAAATAACGAAGAACTTTTATCCTTAAATTATACGCCTGAAATTCACTAGAGGCGGTCTCTCCTCCGTCATTTCTTCGCGCAAAATAGGTCGTTTTCAACTTGCAAAATCATGCCATAACCATCGTATTTAATAATTCATGACTAAATTACAATAAACTGTATTTTCTGTTAATTCGGGTTAAAAATACCAAATCTCCCAAATCCAGTCGCGTGGCTGCAATTCTCTCGTCGAGACGAGCGAGTTTGATATAAAGATCGCGCCATTTGGTGAAAAAAAAGATGAGAAAGTTACGAGGGTTTTAACATAACGGCATTACCATTTTCTCTAGTGTACTGTTATCTGCATTTTACAATTAATGGGTTAAATAACGAAGAACTTTTGTCCTTAAATTATACTCCTGAAATTCCCTGGAGGCGGTCTCTCCTCCTTCATTTCTTCCCGCAAAATAGGTCGTTTTCAACTCGCAAAATCATGCCATAATTATCTATTTAATAATTCATGACTAAATTACAATAAACTGTATTTTCTGTTAATTGGGGTTAAAAAGACCAAATCTCCCAAATCCAGTCACGTGGCTGCATTTCTCTCGCCGAGACGAGCGAGTTTGATATAAAGATCGTGCCATTTGGTGAAAAAAAGGATGAGAATGTTACGAGGGTTTAAACATAACGGCATTACCATTTTCTCTAGTTTATTGTTATCTGCATTTTACACTTAATTGGTTAAATAACGAAGAACTTTTATCATTAAATTATACGCCTGAAATTCACTGGAGGCGGTCTCTCCTCCTTCATTTCTTCGCGCAAAATAGATCGTTTTCAACTCGCAATATCATGCCATAATCATCGTATTTAATAATTCATGACTAAATTACAATAAAGTGTATTTTCTGTTAATTCGGGTCAAAAAGACCAAATCTCCCAATTCCAGTCGCGTGGCTGCATTTCTCTCGTCGAGACGAGCGAGTTTGATATAAAGATCGTGCCATTTGGTGAAAAAAAAGATGAGAAAGTTACGAGGGTATTAACATAACGGCATTACCATTTTCTCTAGTGTATTGTTATCTGCATTTTACAATTTATTGGTTAAATAACGAAGAACTTTTATTCTTAAATTATACGCCTGAAATTCACTGGAGGCGGTCTCTCCTCCTTCATTTCTTCGCGCAAAATAGGTCATTTTCAACTTGCAAAATCATGCCATAATCATCGTATTTAATAATTCATGACTAAATTACAATAAAGTGTATTTTCTGTTAATTCGGGTTAAAAAGACCAAATCTCCCAAATCCAGTCGCGTGGCTGCATTTCTCTCGTCGAGACGAGCGAGTTTGATATAAAGATCGTGCCATTTGGTAAAAAAAAAGATGTGAAAGTTACAAGGGTTTTAACATAACGGCATTACCATTTTCTCTAGTGTGTTGTTATCTGCATTTTACAATTAATTGGTTAAATAACGAATAACTTTTATCCTTAAATTATACTCCTGAAATTCCCTGGAGGCGGTGTCTCCTCCTTCATTTCTTCCCGCAAAATAAGTCGTTTTCAACTCGCAAAATCATGCCATAATCATCGTATTTAATAATTCATGACTAAATTACAATAAAGTGTATTTTCTGTTAATTCGGGTTAAACAGACCAAATCTCCCATATCCAGTCGCGTTCTGCATTTCTCTCGTCGAGACGAGCGATTTTGATATAAATATCGTGTCATTTGGTGAAAAAAAGGATGAGAAAGTTACGAGGGTTTTAACATAACGGCATTACCATTTTCTCTAGTTTATTGTTATCTGCATTTTACAATTAATTGGTTCAATAACGAAGAACTTTTATCCTTAAATTATACGCCTGAAATTCACTGGCGGCGGTCTCTCATCCTTCATTTCTTCGCGCAAAATTGGTCGTTTTCAACTCGCAAAATCATGCCATAATCATCATATTTAATAATTCATGACTAAATTACAATAAACTGTATTTTCTGTGAATTCGGGTTAAAAAGACCAAATCTCCCAAATCCAGCCGCGTGGCTGCATGTCTCTCGTCGAGACGACCAATTTTGATATAAAGATCATGCCATTTGGTGAAAAAAAGCATGAGAAAGATACGAGGGTTTTAACATAACGGCATTACCATTTTCTCTAATTTATTGTTATGTGCATTTTACTATTAATTGGTTAAATAAAGAATAACTTTTATCCTTAAATTATACGCCTGAAATTCACTGGAGGCGGTCTCTCCTCCTTCATTTCTACGCGCAAAATAGGTCGTTTTCAACTCGCAATATCATGCCATAATAATCGTATTTAATAATTCATGACTAAATTACAACAAAGTGTATTTTCTGTTAATTCGGGTTAAAAAGACCAAATCTCCCAAATCCAGTCGCGTGGCTACATTTCTCTCGTCGAGACGAGCGATTTTTATATAAAGATCGTGCCATTTGGTGAAAAAAAGGATGAGAAAGTTACGAGGGTTTTAACATAACGGCATTACCATTTTCTCTAGTTTATTGTTATCTGCATTTTACAATTAATTGGTTAAATAACGAAGAACTTTTATCCTTAAATTATACGCCTGAAATTCACTGGAGGAGGTCTCTCCTCCTTCATTTCTTCGCGCAAATTACGTCGTTTTCAACTCGCAAAATCATGCCATAATCATCGTATTTAATAATTCATGACTAAATTACAATAAAGTGTATTTTCTGTTAATTCGGGTCAAAAAGACCAAATCTCCCAAATCCAGTCGCGTGGCTGCATTTCTCTCGTCCAGACGAGCGATTTTGATATAAAGATCGTATCATTTGGTGAAAAAAAGGATGAGAAAGTTGCGAGGGTTTTATCATAACGGCATTACAATTTTCTCTAGCTTATTGTTATCTGCATTTTACAATTAATTGGTTAAATAACGAAGAACTTTTAACCTTAAATTGTTATCTGCAATTTACAATTAATTGGTTAAATAACGAAGAACTTTTATCCTTGAATTATACGCCGGAAATTCACTGGAGGCGGTCTCTCCTCCTTCATTTCTTCGTACAAAATAGGTCGTTTTCAACTCGCAAAATCATGCCACAATCATCGTATTTAATAATTCATGACTAAATTACAATAAATTGTATTTTCTGTTAATTCGGGTTAAAAGACCAAATCTCACAAATCCAGTCACGAGGCTGCATTCCTCTCTTCGACGCGAGCAATTTTGATATAAAAATCGTTCCATTTGGTGAAAAAAAGGATGAGAAAGTTACGAGGGTTTAAACATAACGGCAGTACCATTTTTCTAGTTTATTGTTATTAGCATTTTACAATTAATTGGTTAAATAACGAAGATCTTTTATCCTTGATTTATACTCCTGAAATTCACTGGATGCGGTCTCTCGTCCTTCATTTCTTCGCACAAAATAGGTCGTTTTCAACTCGCAAAATCATGCCATAATTATCTATTTAATAATTCATGACTAAATTACAATAAACTGTATTTTCTGTTAATTCGGGTTAAAAAGACCCATTCTCCCAAATCCAGTCGCGTGGCTGCATTTCTCTCGTCGAGACGAGCGAGTTTGATATAAAGGTCGTGCCATTTGGTGAAAAAAAGGATGAGAAAGTTACGAGGGTTTTAACATAACGGCATTACCATTTTCTTTAGTTTATTGTTATCTGCATTTTACACTTAATTGGTTAAATAACGAAGAACTTTTATCCTTAAATTATACGCCAGAAATTCACTGGAGGCGGTCTCTCCTCCTTCATTTCTTCGCGCAAAATAGGTCGTTTTCAACTCGTAATATCATGCCATAATCATCGTATTTAATAATTCATGACTAAATTACAATAAATTGTATTTTCTGTTAATTCAGGTTAAAAGACCAAATCTCCCAAATCCAGTCGCCTGGCTGCTCCTCTCGTCGAGACGAGCGAGTTTGATATAAAGATCGTGCCATTTGGTGAAAAAAAAGATGAGGGAGTGACAAGGGTTTTAACATAACGGCATTACCATTTTCTCTAGTGTATTGTTATCTGCATTTTACAATTAATTGGTTAAATAACGAAGAACTTTTATCCTTAAATTATACTCCTGAAATTCCCTGGAGGTGGTCTCTCCTCCTTCATTTCTTCGCGCAAAATAGGTCATTTTCAACTCGCAAAATCATGCCATAATTATCTATTTAATAATACATGACTAAATTAAAATAGACTGTATTTTCTGTTAATTCGGGTTAAAAAGACCAAATCTCTCAAATCCAGTCGCGTGGCTGCATTTCTATCGTCGAGGCGAGCGATTTTGATATAAATATCGTGTCATTTGGTGAAAAAATGGATGAGAAAGTTGCGAGGGTTTTAACATAACGGCATTACCATTTTCTCTAGTTTATTGTTATCGGCATTTTACATTTAATTGGTTAAATAACGAAGAACTTTTGTCCTTAAATGATAAGCCTGAAATTTACTGGAGGCGGTCTCTCCTCCTTCATTTCTTCGCACAAAATAGGTCGTTTTCAACTCGCAAAATCATGCCATAATCATCGTATTTGATAATTCAAGACTAAATTACAATAAAGTGTATTTTCTGTCTATTCGGGTTAAAAAGACCAAATCTCCCAAATCCAGTCACGAGGCTGCATTCTTCTCGTCGAGGCGAGCGATTTTGCTATAAAAATCGTGCCATTTGGTGAAAAAAAGAATGAGAAAGTTACGAGGGTTTTAACACAACGGCATTACCATTTTTTCTAGTTTATTGTTATCAGCATTTTACAATTAATTGGTTAAATAACGAAGAACTTTTATCCTTAAATTATACGCCTGAAATTCACTGGAGGCGGTCTCTACTCCTTCATTTCTTCGCGCAAAATAAGTCGTTTTCAACTCGCAAAATCATGCCATAATCATCGTATTTAATAATTCATGACTAAATTGCAATAAACAATATTTTCTTTTAATTCGGCTTAAAAGCACCAAATCTCCCAAATCCAGTCGCGTGGCTGCATTTCTCTCGTCGAGACGAGCGATTTTTATATAAATATCGTGCCATTTGTTGGAAAAAAAAGTATGAGAAAGTTACGAGGGTTTTAACATAACGGCATTACCATTTTCTCTAGTTTATTGTTATCTGCATTTTACAATTAATTTGTTAAATAAAGAATAACTTTTATCCTTACATTATACGCCTGAAATTCACTGGAGCCGGTCTCTCCTCCTTCATGTTTTCGCGCAAAAAATAGGTCGTTTTCAACTCGCAATATCATGCCATAATCATTGTATTTAATAATTCATGCCTAAATTACAATAAACTGTATTTTCTGTTAATTCGGGTTAAAAAGACCAAATCTCCCAAATCCAGTCACGGGGCTGCGTTCCTCTCGTCCAGAAGAGCGATTTTGATATAAAAATCGTGCCATTTGGTGAAAAAAAGGATGAGAAATTTACGAGGGTTTTAACATAACGGCATTAACATTTTTTCTAGTTTATGGTTATCGGCATTTTACAATTAATTGGTTAAATAACGAAGAACTTTTATACTTAAATTATACGCCTGAAATTCACTTGAGGCGGTATCTCCTCCTTCATTTCTTCGCGCAAAATAGGTCGTTTTCAACTCGCAAAATCATGCCATAATCATCGTATTTAATAATTCATGACTAAATTAAAATAAACTGTATTTTCTGTTAACTCGGGTTAAAAAGATAAAATTTCAGAAGAGAAAGTGTGTAATAAGTACAGTGAATTGCACACTGGAGATCACCAGTAGGGTCGAACGGGAGAAGAATTAGAAGGTTGTTATGCCTCAATGTGATTGGCTATTTGTTCTCTATTCTGATTGGTTGATGTAAGATGGGAGCTGAGGATCCTCTGTATCGATGCAGTGTAGTTGGTCGTGTAGCTTGACTATCAGAGACAAGGAAGGAATTAACAGCGTGGGTTGTAGCGGGCTGTCGCCACAGAGGATCTTCAGTAAAGATAAAGCTTTTGTACTCGTGTGTCCTGACTGTAACGAGTAAGATCACTCACTCATTCTAGCATTGGCGTAGCGAGTCCCGGTTCCGGGTCATCAGGATCTGGTGTTTAGATTTTCTTTGTAGCCTTTGGTGTGACGGGTTGATTTGAGTAGGTGTTGTAACCCGCTTCATTAAAACTCTTGTAACTTCTTTATACTTCCACCGAACGGCATGATCTTCATATCGAAATCGCTCGTCTCGATGAGAAGAACGTGGCTGTGACATTGGATTTGGCTAATTTGGTCATTTTAACCTGAAATAAACACAACTTTAATTAAAGTATTTTCATCATGAATTGTTTAAACTAAGACTATAGCATGATTTTGTAATTATTTACTATTTAATTTCATTGTTTTAATATTAAAATATTCAACAAAATAGGCTCATAACACATATGAAAATGTTCACTTATAAAAAAACATTTGACATTTTTTTTAATTTGAGATTTAGAGAGAAAAGAAAAGATTTACCGATACCCAATTGATGTTTGTATGAAGAAAAGGGTTCAGATTTATCTTTATTTTTTAAAATTACATCCTTCATTATTCTGAATATTCTTGCTGTACTTGCATCTCAGCAAACTTCTTTAATCTCCCCTCTAACTCTTTGCTCTAAAACCCGTGAAAAGAATTTGTAATGCGAAATTTAAACCAATAAAGTTTTGTAAAAAGAAAAGATTTACCGAAATCAAAGAGACTCGGCTAGATCGCCGGAGGTGGTTACGATCGCAATTGGTTGTGTTGAGATTTGAGAATTTGCATTCGCCTTGTTTTCTTTTTCTATTTTTAGTTTGAACAATTGGCTTAATTGTTGATTAATGGATGCAAATATAAAATACATGAAAGGCCCATTATAAATATGTATGAAATGTTAATAATCATTGATTCCATTATGGACCAAATATATCGGGCCGTTCTGAATTTGTTTTGAAATTATAGTTTTTTTTAAGGTGTGGGTTCTTCTTCTTTAATAATAAAAATGGAAAGATTTTCAGTTAATTGGTAATAAAAATGGAATTAATGAATGTTAATCTCGATTGTGTCACTAATATATCAAGGAATTATCACTTATCAGTGAATCTTAATCTTGATAAAATATTAAAGCCGTAGAGTTTAAATATTTATTTAATGGTTGATGTAATTTCTTGCATAGTTTTGTATTATTTTTAATTTGATTATGGCCAAGATAATACTCGCGTTATGCTGCAAGATAGTTTTCCAAAATAAAACCAGTCACGCTATCCCTAACACCCAACCCGATAATACAAATCAAACAAGCTCACAAATTATGAGCAGAGACACTTAGAAGACCAAACATAATTATAATAATCCACAAAAGAAAGGAATTCTAGATTCCAATTCACAAAATAAATACGTCACTCTTTTTATACAACCACATTTCACGCCGAATCGAGAGGTCGTATATTTTACATCTCTTTTCAGCAGAATAGCGACTCGACCAGCTCCGGAGATTTCAAATTCGCTACCGATTCAAACTGCCACAATTACCAAAAGGAAAAAAAAATCAAAATTGGAATTATTTTTATAATATAAAAAGGGAAACAAATGCATACATTTTCATGCTTGTGCTTTTCACGAACAGCCTTGAGCGAAGAATTCTGAGTGTGGAGGTGCAATTCTCGCAGCGCGAGGATGGACGCTTTGAGATCCGCACTCTTATAGCAAGTGTAATGTTCAAGAGTTTCATTCTGAAAACAAAATAAAAATGAAATTTCATAAAAATATATTGCAATAACAAGTAAAATTAGACGACAAACTGAAGGTTCATTAGACTGATCAAGAGTCCATCGAGCGAGAAACACCGCGGATGCAGCGATCATTAGATCAAACCCAGTTCAAATTAAAAATAACTCATAATATATCTCGCAACAAAAACAAGCACTGCATTATGCATTCCACATTTTTCAATTTATATTTGCCTCTTTATCCACTCGCATTGTTGTTTTCAGAGCCTACACGAAAAAAATCAATAAAATTATGCATTGAGCTTATGTATACCGTTTATCAATGTATACAGATTAAAATGAAAAGATACAAGTTACCTCCTTGTTGGCTTGTTCCAATCACATTTCATGATAATAATAGTTAGGATTAAATTTGCAATATTTACTTGTATGTATTTACATACAATATTTGCTTATAATTACTTAAAATTAAGAGTTACTAATTACCAAAACACCAAACATAATTTGAAAAGGAAATCAAAAGGGAGGCCGATCAAATAATATGAATTATGATCCTACATTGACGTATGCCACTAGAAACAGTCAACCTGATCCTACTGCTACACCTACATTAATTTCATGCACCAAAATTTTCAAATTTGTGATCTCCTTTTTAATGAGAATGTAAATTTGTAATTTGAAAAATGAATTAAATTGAACTGACCAGAAAGAACTGGTTGAACACTATTAAGAAGGATAATTAGGGCTAACAAAATGGCTAGTTTGTCTACTACTTTTACTACATCATCCATCACTGGCGGTAAATACACAATTTAATTTGAACTCGGTTTCATCATTAGACATACAAATGATTTTTTTCATTAATTAGTCATACATATATTAGTGTCATGCTATAACAAAATTTGAGTTATAACACAATTTAAGTGAAAAATATATTTACAAATAATATATTATTGTTGTTCCCAAACATTATTACAATATCAAACATAGAAACAATAAATCATACAATATAATATATGTGATATATGTTATCACTGCAAATAATTAATAATTATGCTTGAACTTATTCTTTACTAATGTATAAATTATATAGTCATTTATTTATGTACGTCAACTTCTTCTTTACCATTGTATAAATTATACGAAGTAAATTAGTAACATACACTACAAAAAAAATTGCATACAATGACTCTTGTTGTTTGACGTTTGACTATATGCTGTCATTATTTGCAAAAAAAAAACGACATTAATTGATTAATCCTGCTATTGCATAAAAAGACGGTATTTAGCGTTAAGTGTCAAGAATACGATCATACAACGGCATTTTATACTGAACGTCGTTATTACAAGAAAATAATGACAAAAATAAATGCTGTGAATGTTCTTAATATAGATTTATTAATAAAATTAACTGTACATATTTTTTTGTCAAAATGGAAAAAATTGCATATTATTGATGCTACTCGTTGTAATACATGCCATGACATTGGCAATAGCCATAAATACAGCCCAAGGTGTTAAACCCACGAGCAGCACAGTGCACATCACCAATCATCCACTGCACGCACGCCCCTCCTCAATTCAATCCCAGCCCTTGCTCTTAGAGGACCCAACCTCACGCTTCCCCCAACCCAGCCCTCACTTTTACAGGCCCCAATCCTCTCGCAAAAACCCTAACTCAACATAAATCCTCCTCTTAGAGGACCCAACCTCACGCTTCCCCTAACCCAGCCCTCACTCTTACAGGCCCCAACCCTCTCGCAAAAACCCTAACTCAACATAAATCCTCCTCTTAGAGGACCCAACCTCACGCTTCCCCTAACCCAGCCCTCACTCTTACAGGCCCCAACCCTCTCGCAAAAACCCTAACTCAACATAAATCCTCCTCTTAGAGGACCCAACCTCACGCTTCCCCCAACCCAGCCCTCACTCTTACAGGCCCCAACCCTCTCGCAAAAACCCTAACTCAACATAAATCCTCGTCTTCCACGCCACCAAACTACTCTACCACAGAAAACAAATAACAAATCCTGCCATCGAGCCTCGATCGTACGCATTACATTTTTGTGAACACAAAGGCGCCATTACGTTCGCGCCTGTCCAAAATTGTGCAAATATTTGACGCCTCGTCCCCAAATGTTGAGTTGCCGCCTTCTATCCTAAGTCATACAAAACCTGTTACGGATCTACCATTTGTTTCCCTCTACAATTTGTTGGTTGGTAATTTCTATTCTAATTTATTTGTCTTATTTGGTTTTTTGTTGGTATTTTGTAAGATTATTGTTGACGTGTTGCATTTCTTGTCCAAGCTTTTAATTTGTTAGAAT
The DNA here is from genome assembly GCA_946800325.1 of Luzula sylvatica. Taxonomy (NCBI): domain Eukaryota; kingdom Viridiplantae; phylum Streptophyta; class Magnoliopsida; order Poales; family Juncaceae; genus Luzula; species Luzula sylvatica. The sequence goes on along the minus strand of OX326959.1, from coordinate 70,005,025 downwards.
TTTTATGATTGATTTTGATTTATGGAGTGATTTTTCCATGCTTAATTTTCAAATGATTTTGCTCTTGGTTTTTGTCCTCATCATTATTTTTTCCATTCTAGGGTCAAGTTGTTTGATTTTCCAATGCTTTACTGAAGAATTCTGTCAATTTTTTGTTTATCAAACTTAATTTTTAGTCATTATTAGTATTATTCTCATGCTTCATTTTGGCTTAATGTATACTGTATTTAAGATTCGAATTGTGTCAATTTATATCTGTTTTGGTAAAAATGTTAAATCGTTGACAGATTTAACTGACCAGAGCTATTTCTCAAACAATACACAAAATCAAGTCCCGAAATTCAAGCTTTAATTGACGTCGCAGGTAATTTGGTAAAATGATAAAAATCAGAGGAGATATACGGATTGATAGAAGCAGTACTGATCTTTCGATGTATTTTTCCCTGGTAAGTAAAATTGTTTTATTATTTTATTATATATATATTTTTAAGGTATAACTGGATGTCCGTAATAGACGTCGTGTAAAGAAATCCCCATGTATAGTCCTATTCCTATTGAGACCTTATTAAAGGTTTGTATTTAAAATAAATACTTCAAAAAACAATTAATAAATAAACAAAATGAAAAAATTGTTATTGTTGGGGCTAATTTGTGAATGTGATCTATATATGTTGTGGGGGGGATGATATGCAAAATTAATAATTGCATGTACTTTTGTGCAAAATTACAGATTTTGGGTTCTTTTTTATGTCATAGTTTTTTGCTTTTTTGGTTCAAATGTTTTGTTTAACTTCCATGAAGTTTAATTTTGTTTAACTAACCTCCTTCAGTAAGCAGGGGCTCTTTTGCATAGGGATACAAGGAAGTTTCTCAAAAATACCCTTATAGAATTGTCTCTCTCTTACTCTTTCTTATTGTAGGTTTTTTGTGTGTGCATTGGCTAAGGACTGCATTACTGGTACGTGCCCAATTGAATGAGTTTAACTCGCCTCTTTCAATAATGCAAGGCCTGTTTTGCACTTTTGTTTATCAATGTAGGGACATAATTATAATTATATAGTAATGAAGGGGCTGCTTGCAAGTTCCAAGAAAGCAAGGTTTTTTGCATCAAATGTTAAAAAGTAATTTTGTTTTGCCAATTTTGATCTTGATATTATGAAGGGGCTGCATTGGAAAGCAAAATGCAGAGTTGACTTTTGTATATTTTGGGCAGTGAGGGACTTTTTTGTAAATATTTTGGCCAGCATTAATTTGGTATTATTTGGACTTAATTTTAATAATTGTTTTGGTGGTCACATTCTAATTTCAGCATTAATAATTAAGATCGTGGTCACATTCTAATTTTGATCTTAATAATTTGGTCTTATACTCAACATTAATAATTAGCATTTGAAATATGTTATTCACCATAAAAGTGCTTTATACATATATACTCAACATTAATAATTAGCATTTGAAATATTATCCATTCATATAGTCGAATAGATACTTTATACATATGTTTATAACAAGAAAATATACAACTATATTTGTTTTTCATAAGATTGTATAAAGTATATATGAAATTGTATAAATTTGTATGAAGTATTTATGATTATCATTATGGATCAAATATTTTTTTTTTCCTATTGATATTACCAAAAAAAGCCCATTATGAAATTGTATGAAGTATTTACGATCACCATTATGGATCGAATATAGTTTCTTTTTCTATTGATATTACCAAAAGCCCATTATGAAATTGTATGAAGTATTTATGATCACCATTATGGATCAAATATTTTTTTTTTTTTTCTATTGATTTTACCAAAAAAGGCCCATTATGAAAATGTATGAAGTATTTATGATCATCATTGTGGAACAAATATATTTTTTTTTTTCTATTGATATTACAAAAAAAAGGTCCATTATGAAATTGTATGAAGTATTTATAATCACCATCATGGATCAAGTATATTTTCTTTTTCTATTGATATTATCAAAAAAGGCCCATTATGAAATTGTATGAAGTATTTATGATCATCATTATGGATCAAATATATATTTTTTTTCTATTGAAATTACCAAAAAGGTGGGATATATACAACTATATGTTTATAGCAAGAAAATATACAACTATATTCGTTTTTCACAAGATTTTGGAAGAAACCAAAAGTGGGAGATTTCCAATTCAAAATACACATCATATATAATGATAAATTATCCACCAAAGAAAAATGTGTCGCAACCAATTCGATATATTGATATAGTGATATATTGTATAAATAACAAAAATAATGACCGAACAAAACAACTAAATAAAATGGATAATTTAGGCAATTAAAAGTTGAGGAGCAAATTTGAAATAGAGATTTAATTTGAACAAATCAAAATTTTGTTGATAAGACAAGAAAACACAAGATTACAATCTTAAAGGGATAATTTTGACAACAAAAAACTCTTCTTAATGAGTGATTAAGAAGGCCTTTTTCTTTCCCTCTATTGAGTATATTGGGCCGATTAATTAGACCTGGAGGACTGGGTAATTGCGTTTATTTTATCCTTACTAAATTTTATACTGGACTAAGTTTTGTTTTGTAACATGGATTGATTAATGACCCACTTAGATTGATTAAGATCTGCATTAAATGGATATTTGACAACTCATTAAAATTCTCATTCTCATTTATTTAATGAGCAAAATATACGAAAGTTTTAATTGATTTATTTTTCTTTCAAGTGGTCTCGCTTGAAACTTAGCTATCAAGACATTAATCATAAGATCTTTATAAGCATGACATAACATGAATAATACATAGAGCATTGATGCACATCCTCCTTAGTCTTCCTCCACATTCTTGATGTGTCACCATAACATTTAACACCTTCAAATTTAACATCTTAATTTATGATGTTAAATCATATTTATGATTTAACATCATAAATTAAGATGTTAAATTTGAAGGTGTTAAATGTTATGATGACACATCAAGAATGTGAGAGAAACTAAGGGAAAGGTGCAACATTTTTCTAATACATAAACTTGTAATATATATTTATGTGTGCTTATCGCAGTACCGTTCAATTCTTTATAATAGAGTAAATTCACACGATCACTTTTCTTTTGCATAAGATTTTTGAAAAACAAAACATGAGATGTTATTAGTTAAATATAGGCATGATATGTAATAGAACAATAAACATCGTTTTTTAGGAAAAAGAACAAGAAATCATATGTTGCGTGATTATATTTGACGGAGGGGTGATAATTCACCGTATAATAATTCGACAAGCACCAATATTTGAATATTATGTCTACTTTTTCTTATGATTTTTGAAGATGTCTACAAAATTGTTTCTTGATGTGCGAAATTATATGGTATAATTCCAAACTATATGGTATAGTTTCTCATAATTAGCTTGAATGTGATTCTTGCTTTTGAAATTATACCATATTTATACTTATACTTAGTGATAATCTTACATATGTTTACTGTAATTTCATGCTTCCACGTCACTAATAACATGAACCGTTCATCTAATTATCAAGGGCTGTGATCAATTGTGCACCGAATACGTACATAAAAAACCATACAACTCTCCGGTCTCCACATATACCGTGTTTATTCAAATTACTACCATCTTCTCTCCATCTCATTTCATTTCTCATTCCTTCCAACGAAAGAAACGAAAAATGAAAGAAAGACGAGATCTCCATTCTTTTCGTCGTCTGGCAGGACAGGAAAGGCGAGATCTCCATTCTCTCTTCTCTTTATCGTCAGACGACGGCAAAAGAAGCACCCGGACGATATTAGCTCTGGAAATACGGCCAAGGATCTGAGAGCTTGGAAGAAACGCCCATGAATGTGGAGACCGGAGAGCTTTAGACGAAACCCATGAAGATACGGCTAGGTCGTTTCAAATCTGGAACTCAGAGTTTCGGTCCATTTCGGTTGCTCTATTCGGTTGTCGCCGATAGTAGGTTTTTTCAAATTTTTAATCTTTCTCATGAGTTGGGCTCACAAACTTAAATGAATTTTCTATTGAATTCAGCTCTACTTTTTGCTTGGTTAAGCCATAGAAGGAAGGCCTAATTGTAGCATAGGAGAAAAGCCTAATTGAAGCCTTGCATATCCCAATTCAAGGTATCACTAACTCAAATCTCTTCTTTCTTTGTTAAAAGTCACCGGAGTTGATTAATATTATCACCATGGCTTCAATAAAGCCATTAAAAACTATTCTCAAGTTAGTTTCTTGACAGAAAAAAGTCCATGCTGACAGTTTTGCGCATCACTTCTGACACGAAAGGTTTGATGTTTTTTATCTTTCCTTAGATAAGTTATTGTATATCAGTTGGTTTTCTTGGATTTCCCGTTTCGTTCCTAATTTCCACTAAATTTTGTCCAAAAACGACTAATTCCTGCTCAATTATTCAAGTAATGTCTCTGTTCAATTTGCAGTTGAGAAATTGATTCTGAAATTAAGACAATTTTATGTTTATCATTGAAATTTATTTCTGAAGCCAGCCGCAATTCGCAAATTTATGTTGAAATGCCCGATTAAGGCTTGAAATGTCTCGATCAATTTGATATTTGGTTAATTTATGCAGAAATTGATTTGAGATTAGGTAAATTTAAGAAAATTGGTTTTCAAATTACCATATACCCCTATAAAATGCAGAAAGACAATTACCATACATATCAATTTAATTTATGCATGGTAATTTATGCTGAAAACCAATTTTCTTGGATTTTTATTACTTTTAATTTAATTTGTTTGTATTTTCTATTTTTTCAGGTTGAATGGAATCATGTGAAGGTCTTCACTTTTGTACTTTTCTTTTCTGTTTTATCATTATTGATATAAAATTATGCATTAAATTTTGTCATACTTAAAATTCAAATAGAATCATCATCGAAATACTTAACATCAGACACTCTAAAATAACAATTTCATTCCGTTCCTGCCAAGTAATTCCATTTCTCTAAACCCTAATTCAAAGAGGGAGAATGGGACATGCTGATTTGTACCGACGTGGCGATTATGAGACCCCATATTCCTACTGTTGAGTGTTGATATGGTTATAAACAATGATATTTCCTCTGATTCCAATGTAATTCATTGAGGGGGTATATTAGATATTTTTAATATTTTTGTGATGGATGGATGTTTCGGGTTTTAGGTCGGTAAATATATAAATCTCTCTTCTTCTTATTATTATTATTATTATTATTTTCTAAGTTTTTCATGGGTAAGAATGATATTTTAGATTTTTGGAAGGATAAATATGATATTTGGGGTTTTTAGAAGTGAAATATGTAGATCCGGCTTTTTACTTTTATTATATTTTTTAAGTTTTTCAAGTGTAAAATTGATATTCTGAAATTTTGGAAGGATAAATATGATATTTGGAGTTTTTGGAAAGGTAAATATGATATTTTTGTTTATTAGGAGGGTAAACATGTAATCTTCCTGGAAAGATTTTGTTTATTATTAGGAGGGTAAATATGAAATTTTGTTTATTATTATTATCCCTGGAAAGAAATTGATGCTATGTTTTGTTATTGGTTTAGGTTTAATTTGAAGAAATTGACTTGATGAGAGTAGGGACCGAAGAATTGAGAGATTGAGTGCGTTCAATTCTGTTGCTGTGGGTGATGTTGACATGGTCGATGCAGGCCCGGTCCTAGGATTTCGGTGGTTTTAGGCGAAATCTAGAAGGGGCTTTTGAAATATAAAACAACAAAAAAAAAATTATTTACCAACTCATCATTCACTATCTTCATTGTCTTCCACAACTGAATCTCTCGTGCGATTGATTGTAATAAATTTATCCACGACACCACTTTGAGATTGGACAAATTTTTCCATTTATTCCTTCTTCTTTTCATATCCCAACAAATAATTCCTTATGAGCGACATAATTAACTACAGTATTCAATTGATAACAATATATTAGTAAATAAATAAAAAAATATGTTGCGTGGCAGTTTGTTTCATGGTTAAATTTTTTTAATGTTCTTTAGTGCAAATTAATGATAATTATGGTCCTTGGTTGGTCGATATGTAGCAAAACAAAATAAAATTTAAATATGACAAGAAAGTATCCAATAGCAAAACAAAATAAAATTTAAATATGACAAGAAAGTATCTAATGAGTTCACAATTATATGACAGTTATGTCTCTTTGCTGGATACTAATATGGGAAAAAAAAAAATAGAGTTTGGAATGTCATTTTATTTTTTTTTGAAGTGAAAGGCAAGCGCGATACGCGCTCGATCCAATCATTTTTATAGATACTAAAAAAAGCGAAATACAATGTTTACTAGTTACATCACTCCCGCAAATAAAAACAATAAGACTCAAATTGGCGGACTATTAACTATTGACTCGCCACCTAATAACTAGATCTTCGATAGTCTTAGCCACTAGGGCATGCATTCTACCCTTTCTTTGAAATATGCGGTTGTTGCGTTCTCTCCAAACGGTCCAAATGGTTGCCAACCATTTAGAGTCCCAAGATGTAGCATCGGTGACGGGTAATGAACTTCGGAAATCGTTCCAAAAAGAAAGTAAATTTTGTGCCCCGGGGTTAGTTCGCGGTTCGATGCACCTCCATAACTCCTTGGTGAAAGGACACCGAAGTAGAAGATGATTGTGGATTCTAAGGTCGCGGAACAAAGCGCACATGTAGGATCATGGGGCCATCCTCGTTTGTGGAGATCAAAATAACAATAGTTGGCCCATTATATTTGCTTACCATGTATATTTCGAAGAATTTTTCTTGCCGAAATCAAAATAGAAATCGTTTTTTACAGGACCGTATATGAATACGGATAATGGTTCTTCACTTTTTTTGTCCGAATTTATCTCTATTGAAAATGTACGATTCTAATTATACATGAATGTATTATGTATCGTATTATTGTCGTATTTTAATTTTGTTTGAAAATAATTTCTTTTTTTTGTAATAACTAAGTCTAGTAAGCGATTAATGAATTGTGTAATTTTGGATGATCTCTTTTAACACTTAGACTGATTATATTATTTTAATGTATGACCATTTGAATTAATTCATTAATGACTATGTGGTATGTTATGACAAAAATACTTATATTTGAATTTTGTACTGATTATATTATGTATACTTTTAGTTATATTATAATTTATATAATATTTCATGTTAATTTGTATTTATGTACATTATTCGTATAGTAAAAATCATTCGTTGTAATAGTGAATCGATGTTATATTATCCGCTAATGCTATACGTTAAATTAAATTTCAAAGCGCTGCTTGTCCGCTAATTGCTATTTTGAACATTGATACGAACTAATCACTAATCATACAACATTTGTTAGTTACCATATTAATTGAAGACTCCCCCCACATCCTCGATGACGTGTATATGGTTTAATAGCTTCAAAATTAACACACAAAAACATGGTTCAACATCTTAATTTATAGATTAATTATCTCTATTTATGATTGAATATACAATTAAAATATTAAAGCATGAATTAAAATATTATCTTTTAAGGTGTTCAATTATATTCAGGTTATCAAAAATTTGGGAGGAGAGGTGGGGGTATGTGCAACATTTTCCTTAATTGAATGTATAAAGGAAAGGAAAATAGAAAAAAATGACTAGTAAATTTATATTTAAAATATGAGCACATTTATGTGTGTCTATATTTTGAAACAAATTACTAGTAAATTTTGGATTTAAAATATGAGCTCATTTATGTGTGTCCATATTTTGGAAAAAAATGATTAGTAAATTTAGATTTAAAATGTGAGCCCATTTATGTGTGTCCATATTTTGAAAAAAAAAATGACTAGTAAGATTTGGATTTAAAATATAAGCCATTTGTGTGTGTTCATATTTTGAAAAAAATGACTAGTAAATTTGGATTTAAAATATGAGCCCATTTATGTGTGCCCATATTTTGAAAAAAATGACTAGTAAATTTTGGATTTAAAATATGAGCCCATTTATGTGTGTCCATATTTTGAAAAAAAATGACTAGTAAATTTGGATTTAAAATATGAGCCAATTTATGTGTGTCCATATTTTGAAAAAAAATGACCAGTAAATTTTGAATTTAAAATACGAGCTCATTTATGTGTGCCCATATTTTGAAAAAAAATGACTAGTAAATTTAGATTTAAAATATGAGGCAATTTATGTGTGTCCGTATTTTGTAAAAAATGACTAGTAAATTTTGGATTTAAATATGAGCCCATTTATGTGTGTTCATATTTTGAAAAAAATGACTAGTAAATTTGGATTTAAAATATGAACCCATTTATGTGTGTCCATATTTTGATAAAAAAATGGCTAGTAAATTTTGGATTTAAAATATGAGCCCATTTATGATTTTAAAAAAATTACTAGAAAATTTCGGATTTTAAAAAATGAGACCAATTATGTGTGTTCATATTTTGAAAAAAAAATAACTAGTAAATTTTGGATTTAAAATATGAGTCCATTTATGTGTGTCCATATTTTTTAAAAAAATGATTAGTAAATTTAGATTTAAAATATGAGCCCATTTATGTGTGTTCATATTTTGAAAAGAATGACTAGTAAAATTTGGATTTAAAATATGAGCCAATTTATGTGTGTCCATATTTTGAAAAAAATGACAAGTAAATTTTTGATTTAAAATATGAGCCCATTTATGAGTGTCCATATTTTGAGAAAAATGACTAGGAAATTTTGAATTTAAAATAGGAGCTCAATTAAGATTCGGAAAGTTTCATGATGTGGGAAGTTCCAATTAAGATTCGGCAAGTCTTTCGTGCATGTCGTCTTTTGTCTTCGCTAAAATAATTATAGAACTTGGTTTTGCACCTCATTTTTGGAATTTCGAATTTCGAAATCTATCTATGTGCATAACCCTACAAAATTAGGGTTAATTTTACTGAACTAGGATTAATTTTTCTGAAATTAGGGTCTATTTTGCTAAATTTGATAAAAGAGAGAATGTCATATGGTCTAATTTCACATGTAACCTTACAAAGCCTCAACATTAACCTATACCTCCAGAATATGTACTATAATAACGAGAAGCTTTGCAATCACCATTATTTCGTGCTAATCAATGTAGACTATATAATAGCTATCGAAACACATGTAAATGAAGGGTATATATGGTATTTATTATGTTTTGTTGGAAGATATATGATATTTTCCAAATATTAAGTACATACATGTTTGCGTATGTTGAAATTGAAATGGAGGTATTAAGGATGAATAAATACTTTGAAACAAGTAGAATTGAAGTGTGTATATTTGACGAAATAATATGAATGCTTTAAGTAATTAATGTTATCATTTTAATTTCCTTGCAGAGCAAATTAGTGATCATAAGTAACATGACAATTATTAGATACATTTCACACAAAAAATAATAATTTATACATTCACTCATGACATTCCAAACAAAAAATTACAATTTAGAATTTATAGATTATAATAGAAAATGAAATTTATGCCTCGATAATACTTTCTTTTTTCTTACAGGCCTCAAAATCTTCAATTCATTTTGGAATACAAAACTGAAATTATTGCACAAATCAAACACAAATTGGAAAAAAAAAAAAATGAGATTTCAACAATGATTTCGTTGATAATTTGAAATATTGCAAAAATTACAGAAAAGTCTCCGCCGTGATGTCTCAAGTTGGTTATGTTTGGTTACGTTGTTGAAATATTCCTAAGAAAATATTAAAACTTACTTGGTTATGTTTGGTTACGTTGTTGGAGCAAAATCAAATAAAAAAGTTGGATGAATAAAATGCACGATGCTACTTGTTCTTTTAATGCTGTTAGTTAATTCCCCTAATTGGGTGTGCATACGCACACTAATTTGAAAAATATTTGGGCAGTGAGAACACCATTAAGAATGCAAATATTTGCATGGCTATCGACACAAGACAGAATAGCAACAATGGATACGCTGAAGATGAGAGGTATGTACCTGGTAAATCGCTGTGTGATGTGCAGGAAGGAAGAAGAATCGTCGTTTCATTTGACTCGAGGAGGGTGCGCAGAGGTGAGAAAGATCTGGGATGGAGTAATTGCAAAAATCGATAGCGAATTGAAGCTGCCAGTGCAAATCGAAACAGCAATAAGTAATGTTTTTGAAAAGAAGAGAGAGAAGAGATGCAGAGAACTAACGGTGTTCTTTGTATATGCTGTGTGGAGGGAGAGATGTGCAAGAATCTTCTCGGATAGAATCAAGCCGAACGAGCTGCTGTGTGAAGAGGTGTTAGAAGAATGGAGACGCTTCAGGGAAGCAAACGCCCGAGCAGGTAGAAGAGAGGAGGAGGAAGAGAGCTCGGGGAGAGAGGGCACGGAGGTGAATCTCAGATCTAGTTTGCAGGTCTTGGGTGGACAAGTGAGAGAAGTGCAAGATGAGTACGAAGTGGGAGTGTGATAATAAATGCAAGATGGGCCAGCTCAGGATGTGGAAAATAAAGGCCCAATTCGGTTTTATATTTTTGCTATGGAAATGGAAAAATGATATGATAAGTCTAGTAGTATAATATCAGTATGAAAGAAACAAAATGTAAAGAATTATACATTTTTGAGCTTTAATGAAATCTTTTTTTTTTCTTTTTTTGTTTGGAAGAGGGATGAAGAAAGCCCTCTCTAAACTTTTTCAAAAAAAAAAGTTAATTCCCCTAATGAAGAAATAAAATAATTTCGTATTTTGACATGTTAAAATTTTATTATTTTGAAAGAATCATTATGATAATCACACTTTCAGAAGGACAAATCTGATATATTTAGTTTTTCGGAGAATGTAAATAAAATTCGTCGTATATAGAATGTTGGGATTTTGGGTATGATTTTAATTTATTTGAATGGAGAGAATATGGGGGGTTTAGATTGGGGAGCATTAACAAATACACTAAAATATTTTAATGCAAGGACCAAAGAACACACAGAGAAAGAGGGCTGCAGAGATTTTTTTTTTCTTCATTATTTCTTCCTTTATTTTTCTGAATATTTTATCTCTATTTTTATGGAGATTTTCTCTTTCTTAAAACATATGTGATGAGTTGCATTTATAGATCACATGCACCATCTCAATACAACTATTGGTTTATTCTAGATACTCATATTATATCTAATAGACACATATATCTCACATTCACACACAAATATATTGAATAATATCTTGCCCTAATAATATTATTAATTAAAAAACATTAATTTTAATACTCCCCCTTAATGTTTTTTTCGTTATTTTTTTTTTTGTTCTCGATACTCCCCCGTGATTTTTTTTCGTCACGCTCGTCTATTTTTTTAACTCGTTTTTTTTTCTTTAAACTTGTTTTTTTTAATCGGATTTTTTTCGAATCGTCCTTTTTTGGATCATCTTTTTCGAATCGCCTTTTTTCGAATCGTCCTTTTTCGGAACGTTTTTTTTCTTCGAATCATCTCTTTTCTTCATCATGCCCATACCATCGGTAATTTCTCCTCCTTCTAATATTTTTCTTAGACCACACGAGATCAAATAACCCTCGTGATAATTCTCCAAAAAATTAGATTTTTCTCCATCGAAATTGAGTTGCGAAATTTGTGGGAACCCGAACATACCGTCTTGGATTGTCGTGGCCTTCTCATACTCCAAATTTCTGCCGAACTCGATCAATCGGTAATGAGTTGTGAAGTTCGTGTGAGCCCAAGTACGTAACCTCCTTGGTAGTCTTGGTGACTCCTTCGACTTCTACTAAACTCGATGATTCGGAAATGAGTTGTGAATTTCGTGTGAGCCCAAGTACGTAACCTCTTTGGTTGTCTTGGTGACTCCTTCTCCGACTTCTACTAAACTCGATAACCGTCGCTCGATAACCGTCGCTTTCGATAACCGTCGCTTTCGATAACCTTCGCTCGATAACCGTCGCTTTCAATAACCGTCGATCGATAACCGTTGCTCTGATACCAATTTGTTGGAATTTTGGATATGATTTTAATTTATTTGAATGGAGAGAATCTGGGGGGTTTAGATTGGGGATCATTAACAACTCATTAACAAATACACTAAAATATTTTAATGGAAGAACCAAAGAACACACGGAGAAAGAGGGCTGCAGAGATTTTTGTTTTTTCTTCATTATTTCTTCTTTTATTTTTCTGAATATTTTCTCTCTATTTTTATGGAGATTTTCTCTCTCTTATAACATATGTGATGGGTTGCATTTATAGATCATATGCACCCTCTCAATATAACTCTTGGTTTATTCTAGATACTTCTATTCTATCTAATAGACACATATATCTCACATTTACACACAAATAAATTGAATAATATCCTGCCATAATAATATTATTAATTAAAAAAACATTAATTTTAATAAAGAAGCCCATTCATAATATGGGCCAAATCCGATGGTTTTGATTTTATAATAATTTGTTCTCCTTCTCTCAGAAGGCCTATAAAGATATTGTCAGGCCTCGATAAAAATCTAATAATGCTTTAATATCAAAAGCAATTATGTTTAAAACGAAAAGTAGGATAATATGATTACGTTCTTTTTCCAGTTGATGGAAAAATTATTCTTGTTTTCGTTTTCTAATTGAATTTGGAAAATTGAACCTAGTATTTTGTGGTCTTTAGTGACAACAATGCCGTCTTCCAATATTTTGGCATGTCTTTCGTGCATGTCGTCTTTTGTCTTCGCTAAAATAATCATAGATCTTGGTTTTGCACCTCATTTTTGAAATTTCAAATTACAAAATCTTATTTAAGTTTGATCCATGATCCTTTGTCCATAAAATATCATGGACCCTTAATTCATTGATCTATATGTGCGTAACTATGCCAAGTAAATTACTAATTATCATAAGATTGTGAAGGCATGATAACTTATCTATATCAAGCTTGTTAGTATAATATGTCATTTTGGTTCAAGGAAAAGATCTATAGAATCAAGTTTATCAACTAAATTAGTAATTTTTCTGTTTATCCTTGCATGTTCCTTCATTATTTAGCCTTCTCCATTAGTAGTTCCTCTTTTCATGATTAATGATTTTTAAAAGAATTATTACATTTGAAATCTTCTATGGATCGTACCTTGCCGATTTGTGTAATATCTTGTTTTGAATGGTGATTCTTGCTTTTGAAATTATACCACAAACCCTATAATTTTTGGAATGTCATTTTATTAGGAGCTTTTTATAATAAATGCTAATTATTTGTTTGTTTTAAAAATATATAGCGTTTTTATAATTAAAAATTAATTTTTCATATTTAAATAACAATAGTTGGAGCATTATATTTCCTTATTTGCTTCTAATCTTGTTCGACACAATAGAGTTAAACCACTCTATTCCATTTTCTTCTAACCTTGTTCGACAGAATAAAATGATTTTTTTCACTATCTTCCATTATTCCACTCTAATTTCACGTTGCCGAACGGGACCATATAATCAACAAAATATATATGATGTTTATCTTACAAAATATACAAGTACTTTTGTTTTGCATAAGATTTTGGAGAAAAACAAAAACAAAATATTTATAGGTAAATACGCACAGAATTGATATATATGAGAACAAGGAAACATATAAAGACTGACTTAATGAGGAAAAATATTTGTTTATATTGTTCTTATGTGCAAGTTTTTTTTATCGTGTCTTTTCTCATAATCTTTGTTTATATTGTTCTTTTATTATATATTACAAAATTATAATTTCAAACACTTATATTTTTTATAAATATTCTTAAAAGAATCCCATAAAATATTTTTGGAAAAAACAATATAGTTGATGAGAATATATACCATTCTTAAAAGAATCCATATTATATTTTTTATAAATATTCTTGATTGATTATTGATTTTGAAGAGAAGTATTATAGATGAAATGTTTTATAGGTTGTCATGCTGACTTTTGTGCTATATTGTTTTGATTGTGATTTTTTCTTTTGAAAATTTACCATATATTTTTAATGTCATTTTTTTTTATTCTGCATGTATAATTATTATGTTAAATATGTTATTCACCATAGAGTGGTGGTTGGAAACCCGAGAAGTATGATATAAAATGCAAAACATATGAACTTCTATTATATCTATGTTTATGTATATAAGAATCAATCAAGTTTGTGTAATCGAGTAGATACATATGTTTATCTCAAGAAAATATACGATTTTTTTTTTTTTTCATAAAATCTGGAAGGAAACCAACAGGTAAGAAATTTCTAGTTGACACATTTTTTTTTTGTATATTTAGAAGAATTTTTCATGCTATATATCATACATGGTAAGCAAACAAGCAAATATAATGCTTCAACTATTGTTATTTAAATATGAGAAATTAATTTTCAATTATAAAAACACTATTTATTTTTAAAACAAGCAAATAATTAGCATTTATTTTTGTGTAATCGAGTAGATACATATGTTTATCTCTAGAAAATATACGATTTTTTTTTCATAAGATTTGGAAGGAAACCAACAGGTAAGAAATTTCTAGTTGACACATTTTTTTTTGTGTATATTTAGAAGAATTTTTCATGCTATACATCATACATGGTAAGCAAACAAGCAAATATAATGCTCCAAATATTGTTATTTAAATATGAAAAATTAATTTTCAATTATAAAAACACTATTTATTTTTAAAACAAGCAAATAATTAGCATTTATTATAAAAGGACTCCTAATAAAATAAAATGATATTCTAAAATATATGGTATATGGTATTTTCAAAAGCAAGAATCACATTCAAGACAAGAATGACATAGGACATGTTTGATTTGAGGGATTTTGATGGATATATATTTTCTCATACATGAAATATATGGATAGTGTAAAATTTATTGTTTTATTTTTAGGTGTATTGCATTTCATCCTCCAAATTCGAATAGTGACGTTGGTTATATTTCAATAAAATAATCAAATAAACAAATTAAATAATTAATTAAATAATAATAATAAATAAATAAATCGAGAACAAGCCTGGTGTAGCCGCGTGGTCATACCACAGCTGTCCTAAAGACAGATAACGCCCTCTAGTGCAAGATATTTCGTTTCTACATCTCCAAGGTTCTACACCTTCGATTTGTCTCGGTTCCGATCTAGTAGCACAGTCGTAGAACGGAAGGCTTTCATCTCGAAAGAGACGAAGTCACATACACCAATTTCTCAATCAAGTCTTTTCCATTTAGAAGTTGAAGAATAAAATATTATGTATTTTGAAGGATATTAAATATCATAAGTTCAGATAGTTCAGATAGTTCAGAAAAAATATCATAACTTATGATATTAAATATCATAAGTTCAGATAGTTTTTCTCCAATGAGAAAAAGGAATGAAAGAAAAAATGTCTCACTAGTCATCTGAATATGAGATGAAAATATATAAATTGAGATTGAAGGAGAGAGTCATCGTTACTCTCTTTAATTATTTAATTCGGTTTTGTTTTAGGATATAAATGACAGCATATTACTAGCTTGTCCTTTAATATATTCAAAACCGAAATAGTGTGTTTTGAATCCTCATTTAATATCTCACATGAATTCTTTTATTTTGTATCTTAATGATATTTATATTTATGGATGAATATTAAAATTCATATGGTAATATTCTATATCATTAAAATAAATAAGTTTTAAAATTTAATTAGTATTATTTATAATAAATAATACAACAAGTGAAATACAAAAAGAATTGGCATTCCGATATACAAGGAGAGAGCTAATCCATGTATTTCATGATAATAATATTTTATTCATATTATATGTATTAATAATGACATAATTATATTATAAAATAATAAAACAATATAATTATATGTATTATATGAATATAATATAATATTATGTTATATAATGAAGTATAATATAATATAACATAACACAGTACATTATAACGAGGTTTTTGTTCATTATAATATAATATAATATTCCTAAGAAATGATGTTTCTTGTTCTAATACATATGATGCCTGTATTTAACTAATAACATCATCTCATGCAATCCTCAGAAATGATGTTTCTTGTTCACAGGCCACATCCTTTTGTTAGGCGGAATTGGCATCTGAAAAAAAGCCGCTTAAGAAGCTCCATTTTTTTAAAATATTTTGTTTTGATATATTATTCTTGGTTATTTTGTTTTTTGAAATTATCTGCTTTTGACGCGAGGAAAAGTGCATATTTATTGCATTGTACTATGAGATATATTTGTGAAATTATTTTTTTCGGGTTTTAACTTGTTTTCCAAGACAACTACTATTTTTAAATTAATATTTGTTGGTGCGTGATATTATAACTCTTACGCATGTCAGATATACCTTGAATAGATACGTCATGTCATTTATTTTTATTTTTTTGAAATAAGTCAAGTCATTTAAAATTAACAATATACATTTTGAGATTTTTGGTATATTTTATAACTAAAAAATATTTTTTTGAAACAAATTGCATTTTTAATGTAACATATTTTTAAAAAAAGTTGCATGATCATTACAACTTTTTTTCGGTAGCAATGTTGATATAAATGTATATTTGACTATATTGTTTTTAATAATAATATATAATATTTTGAATATTAGTATTTCAAAAATCTCTATCAATACAGACATCAACCATAAAGATTTCGGGTGGATAACTTTTTTGACCCGTCAAGGGTGCGGAACCCGACGCCTGACGAGTGACGAGTGACGGCGTGCAGCAGCATGACACGGAGGTTGGTGAGATAGGACGCATGCTTTCGGCTCATACGCACCAAAGCAGAATAATGATGATCTGCATGCTGCATCGATGCATCGAGTACCATGGAAACCCAAAAGGAAATATTGCAAGTTGCAACACAAAGGGAAGGGTCTGGTTCACGGTGCACCACAGGGAGTGAAGGTCCCAGTCCATGAGGATCCGCACCAGTGAGTGAGTCTATCACCATATCCTATGGACCACGGTGAGCCATCCTTACGAATGGATGAATCACCCAAAGGTATGGACACTCGTATTTTGTCCTCAATTCAGAAAATAAATCCACCAAATAATGGGCTGCTGGGCCTTAATTTCCAACCAAAGAAGATCTGTAAGCCTTCTCTAATGCTTAATTTCCAACCACCCAAAAAAAAATTAGACATAATAAGAAAATAATGAACCATTCTAAAAAAATAGCTCAAATTTTGTCATCTCTAGAGAATGAAATAAAAGGCTCCGCTTCTCTATCCCTCGACAAATTGCACATATTCAATTATTAAGTGGCCTAACAAAAAAGCTTGAACAAAAAATGTCTGCCAGTAACGTAATCACTCAAAGGCATGAGATCATTGGATCCAACTTGGCCACGCCCAACATAGAGTAAAATGTACCTGCGGGTCGCGTACCCGATTCGAACAGAACGGGTAATATCCGAAAAAATACTCGCGGGTCGGATATTATCCGGAAAAAATACCCGAACCTGAACCCGAGAAATACCCAAAAAATATCCGAAAAATACTCAATGATATGAAAAATTGTGATGTTTTATGGATTAATTATTTCTAATATTTGCACTTATAATGTATTTTGTACAAATTGATTGTTTTATGTATACAAAATTGTTGATGATTTTTAATTTTTTTTTATATAGATTGTGAATTGGTGATTTTTGGATAACGGGTTCGGGTATATTCGTTATCCGCGGGTTTGAATATGATTTTTTATCCGTGAGTATTTTGAGTTCGGATTCGGATAATACTCGAAAATTCGAATTCAGATATGATTGAAGCTTTCCCGAATCCGACCCGTCCCGTCCTTATCACATCCCTATTTAAGGGAGCTTTGGGCTCTAGAGGAGAATTGATCACAATGTGGAAGGACTCTTTTCTCTCTAGACTATGTGGTTGGCACTTCCTCACAAAATGTGACTGATGAGCGGGTTTTCGATCACTTCTAAATTGATATATCGTTGTATGTGAAAACCAATTCAATCAACAAGTTTGGAATTTAATGTGTATAGTAGTAATATGCAAGTTCGTTCCACGAGGAGTATATGCGTCAAATAAGATTAAACTTCAGATCTTTAAAATAATTATTTCGAAGTTTCCAAAATTAATGAAATTTTGTCTACAGTGAGTTCTGCATATTATCAAATTGATCCTAAAATTTCAAACAATTTGGACAACGGAATAAAAAGTTATTAACGAATTACAATTAGGTCTCTGAAAAACAGTCTCTGGAAACAGCAGGTTTTCAGTTTAAGTGACAGATTTCAAAGACTCATATCAATTCGAATATTTCATGAAATTCAACGATTCAAAATGTTCCCGAAACTAGAAATCAAGATCTACGTAATGAAAATTTTAACAGATCTAGCATATACAGAAAATGAAAAATAAAGAGAAAAAGAACAAGAAAAGAAAAGATCAAGAAAAGATCAAGAACAAGAATTTTAGAATCAAACAAGTTATATTTACACACATCAAATTCGAGAAAAGAAAAGATTACACCTAAAACGAGAAGGAAGCTTCAACGTGATTAGAGGTACTCCTTCCTTGTGATCGTGGACGATTGATGCTCGAATCGCTAGGAAGCTAGATGATTGAGCTGTTTTCTCGTCTTGAAGAAACGTCCTTCCCGGTTGAAGAAAGCTCCGAGTCCGGTTGTGACGTGTATCTTCTACGACTTGCTTCGATTATATCGATTCACCGGATGAAGAAAGCTTCGAGTCCGGCAAACAATCACTCGAGAATTCGAGTAATCCTTGAATGGTTCTTGACGTTCTTGAAAGTTCTTGGAATTGCTTAGAGAGAGAGAGAGAGAGAGAGAGAGAGAGAGAGAGAGAGAGAGAGAGAGAGAGAGAGAGAGAGAGAGAGAAGGTGCTCCGAAGAGCGGGGGAGGGGGAGAGAGAAGCAATCCTGCCCCATGGGCCCTTGGGGTCTATTTATAGTGCATTTGGAGCCCTCTCATTGGTCAAGAGGTGGTTGAGAGGATTGAGGGTAGTTTGGTAATTTTATGTGAGGAAAGTGGGCTGAATGGTGGTTATGGAGTGAGTGGTTTTCGTATAGAATTTGGTGTAGACTTTTGTGTGGTATATTACTTGTCTCCTTCCTCATACATGTACCGAAATGGGCAGTATAATATATCGATTTTATCGGCGCGAGGAGAGGAAGACGACTACACTGTTGGAATGCCAAAAACTTTCGCCCAAAAACCTGAAATTATCAATAAAACACACTTAGTGAAGAAATATTCTTGCTATCTCAAATATGAACAATTATATATATAAAGTTGTGATTCAAAAGGGCTAAAATCCCCAAATTAGATATCAAAAAGGTGCTTTATTTTCCTCTTATCAGTGACTAAATACACAAAATGAATTTAAAGTCATTATTTCTGATGTGTATGGACCGAACGATGTTTTCCAAAAAGATGATTTTCTCGTTGAACTTCATAACACAAACAACGACCCATTACTACCATGGATAAAATTAAAAAAACACGTATTTTATAAAAAAAAAAATTATAAAAAAAAAAATTAAAAAAACGACCCACTACTACCATGGATAAAATTATCTCTATTCCCAAACAACGACCCACTACTACCATGGATAAAATTATCTCTATTAATAATTCACATATTTTATAAAAAAAATTAAAAAAACACGTATAATATACGTATTGCCGCATTATACGTTTTTTAGAAGAAAAAAATATATATAATTTTTAAATAAATAAAAATACTTAAGTCCAAAAAAATAATTAAAGATAATTAAAATATCAATAATAATATACAACTTATGGTTTTAAACTAAAATAAATATTATTTAATAATATAATTATATTTTTTAATTATTTATAAATAAAAAAGTATATATATTTATATACTTTTATATACCGAATTATTGTATCCGTATTATGTAAAATAAACATAACTATGAACGAATATCCGAATTGACGAATTATTAGCATATTACGTTTTATTTGACTGAATATTTTACCGATTTGAAAAATGTTTAATCCGAATTATACACGAACGTATTACGTATCGTATTATTCGCGAATCACGAATGACTAACTATGGTGCAAACATGTTCTTTTATAATGTGCTTCGTTTGGTGAATTATTGATCAATTAATAATTAAAACAGTTACAAATATATTGAGGAAAAAACATATTTTTTTAATGATATGCAAATAAAAAATTTACATTTTAATCTACCTTGGTATTAATAACTACGACCAAATGTAAAATCATCCCGTCGTCCAAATTAAAAAAGAAATCACAACATGTTCTTTTATCATCCGGTCGACCAATTCTCTATAATCATGTTTTTATGTATGTTTATCTATTTTTAAATTTTTTTTATTTTTTTTTCTATTTTCTCCGATTATTTTACTAACCGTTCGATTTTTGTTTTTGACTCGTCCAAGTCGACCGAGTCCCGAGTCGTCAGAACCGACCGAGTCCGAATTCAAATCCGATATTCAGAACCGACCGAGTCCGAATTCAAATCCGATATTCAGAATCATGATTTTAATTGTGATTATTGCTTTTGAAATGTTACCATATAATTTGGATTGTCATTTTTTTATATTCTGCATGTATAATTATCATTTAAAATATGTTATTCGCCATAGAGTGGTGGTTAAAAATCCGATAAGGTATATAGAGTACATACATATGTTTATCTCAAGAAAATAGACGATTATTTTTTTGTTTTTCATAAGAGTTGAATTTCTGGTTAACACATATTCTTTATTGGGCTGAACCTACATCCAAATTCAGATTCATTTTGGATTAATTTTTCCTTACAAGCTTCAATTGAATTGAAATAAATTATAAGCTTACTGATTTTTCATATTTAGAAGAAAAGATGTCGCAGAATTTTCCAAAATTGTGAATTATCTGAGGACAAAGTGATTGAACTCCTTCTTCAGGAGCGTAAAGATATAAACTTCGCGTATGAGACGCAATGGAGAATTAACAGACGAGATGAATCTGAGGAAGAAGGAATTTAATGGAGGAGAGAGGTCATAATCGAAAGGTGATCTATGGAGATGGTCGGGAAGAGGAGAAAGAGAGAGAAATATTTCCAGGATATAAAAAACTTAGTTTTCTAATTTCCTGAAGGGATTGGGATTGTAAATCCTGAGTAATATAAAAAGATGAATATCATTTCCTCGCAACTCAACTCTACATGTGAAGATCTCGGAAAAAGGAAAAATGGTACTGGCTTTCTGGGGTTTTATTGCTCAGTACTCAGTAGTCTAATTTGAGATTATTAGTTAAGAACTTAAGTGTGTTATGTAATTTTTTATTTTCTTTATGTTCGTTGATTTATCTTGATGTTTGGTTTTGGGATTATTTTGATTAACCTTAATAGAAACTATAAAAACTTGATTTTTAACTAAGTAATAGAAGTGAGACTTATGAGTTATGAGCCCACTTTATTTTGATCATTTTTTTTAGAAACTAGAAATGATATATCAAGTGATTATTTATTCAAAAATTAATATTCAATAGAAATAAAGAAACTAACGTCTCGTTGGTGGAATTTTTACATTTGGTCGGAGTTATTCATACCAAGGTGTAGTGTAAACTTTAAATTTTTAATTTGCGTATCATTACAAAAATATCTTTTCTGTGCACCCCAGTCAGGCAACTAAAAACTTAAGGTTGACCAAAAATATCTATTTTATACTATTTGAGGAAAAAGTAATTTCTTTTCTTTTGTCAATCATAGGAGTATTTCTGCATATAATTCCTTCTGGAATCAAAATTCAAAAAATAATTCTCTTTCTGAAAATATTTCAAAGATACCTCTTTTTTGATAATATTCCCAAAATAACTCATAATTGGTTTTTAAATCCGTCGGTTAAAATTAGAATTTTAAATATGATATGTTTCCCCAAATTTTACCAAAACATCATCTATGATCTAACTAATATATTTAATTAAAATGATAACAATTACATGTTGGTTGTTAACTTAATACATAATTAATATTTATTCGAATTCATAAATTGGAATAAATTTTAATGAATATTTAATTATATATTTTAATTATCAAGTTAATTAAATGTAATTGTTCTATAATGGAGAATTCGGCTGGTACATTTTGGAGTAAAGTAAAAACTTTTTTTTTTTAATAATTAGTGAAGAAGGAAAAAAAATGTGAATCTCCAAAATGTATCTGCCGTATTCTCCATATTTTTTCTATTACATTTAGTTAACGTGATAATTACAAAATATCATTAAAGATTCACTAATATTAATTCAAATTTATAAATTCGAACTAATATGAAATACGTATTAAATTAATAGCTAACGTGTGTTAGTTATCATGTTAATTAAATATATTAAGTTAGAACATAGAGCAAATCCCGCGCAACCATAACATGTTCTATGTTCTAAGTTAATTTATTTAATTAACAAGGTAACTGACACATGTTAGTTATTAATTTAATACGTAATTAAGGTTAGTTCGAATTCATAAATTTAAATCAATATTAATGAATTTTTAATGATATGTCATAATTATCACGTTAATTAAATGTAATAATACAATTATGGAGAATACGGCGGGTACATTTTGGAGTAAAGTAAATTTTTTAATATCAGTTGTAATTTTCATAAAAATATATATATATATATATATATATATATATATATATATATATATATATATATATATATATATATATATATATATATATATATATAAAGTTCCAACATGTATCAGTTGTATTCTCCATATTTGTTTTATTGCATTTTATCAACGTGATAATTAGAACATATTATTAAATATTCATTAATATCAATGTTTTAAATTGCGATATTGCGGTCCATTGCGCTTGAACAATAATTTACACATGATCCCCGATATTGCGTCATATTGCGGCGATATTGCGACGCTATATAGCAGGTTGCGGTGTTGCGTTTTATGAATATTTATTGCGAATTGCGCTATTGCAGCGCAATTGCGCCGCAATTTAAATCATTGATTAATATTGATTCAAATTTATAAATTCGAACTAATGTCAATTACGTATTAAATTAATAGCTAACATGTGTTAGTTATCATGTTAATTAAATATTGATTCAAATTTTAAAAATATGTTCATGAGCGGTTGGGTAGATTTTATTGACGTTGAGGCACCAAAATTGCTTTATCTCTATCGATTTTGATTGCGATTTTGAAGTCATTGATCCGAATGTTGATATTAACAATTTCTTTAGTGGGATTGGGACGTTGAGAAATTGGAGCTCAGAGGAATTTTTTTAGATCATGTAAGTTTAATTATTATTTCAAAATGTAATTTTAAATATTTCTTGGTGACGAACTAGTATACATGAAATTCCATTATTTGTTGTTGGTGATGTGGGAAAAAAATTATATCTCTAATATGATTTTGTTGTATGCAAGATTTAATATTTGAAAGGATACCATTAAATTTATTTCTTTTATTAGAATACAAAATGGGTAATATGAAATTCTCATTTTTAATATGTGCATATTAGATATATAACAAACGACCCTAATTAAGCACCCATGATATTTGATTCATGTCAATAAAATAGAGAAAAAAATATAAATTATAAATTACATGTTTATCACAAAAATTAGTCGTTTCACAAGGACTTGTATTTTTTTTTTTATTACTATTTAGAGACGTCCCAATCACTCTTTTGATTTTTCTATATTTATTGGGCTTCGAAATGGATTTCATGCCTTGAGCCCCTATTTCATGATTTTGTAACAGTAAAGCTTTAAATGATTTTTTATTAATTTGTGACATGTCTAAGGCCTTAGCATGTTGGACCTCCATTTTTAGCAAATTTAAAATGTTGGACCTCGATTTACTATTAGACCCAATAGGCTTTTTAATTTTGGCATCATTTTTCAAATGACCCATATACTGCAAGTTGCTTTCTTGCCCATCTTTACTTTAGGCTTAACATTTTTTATATTTTTTTTATGTCTTATCGATTTAACCCAAGTTGATTCATGTCAATAAAATAGAGAAAAAAAATGTAAATTATAAATTACATGTTTATCACAAAAATATTGCTAAAAGATATATACACTTTATATTTAATTAATACACGTTATTTAGAAAATATGTCATATAATATTCACAAACTTTGATTTATTATATTTTAATTATATGTGCATTAAGTGGCAAAATAAGGATAGCTTAAGTTTTTTATTTGTGAAATCAAAAAGTACTGATGACACGGTCCCATTCTGAGGGTCACTTAGCATTTATGCCATTTCAAAGGAGTATATGAATAATTGTGTAATCATAATTAAAATATCAATAATAGTAATTATAAAACTATTGATTAAGATTAGGAAAAAATATTCTCAATGTTATTTTACATTTTTGTAATACTAATTAATTTGTGATATCATATATTTCGTAATTATTATAAACGACACACACATAATAGATCAATTTGTTTTTTTTACATTCATTGTTGTGTTGCATAATCGGAATGAAAATTGCAATTACAATTATCATTTATAATCGTACAAAACATGAAAATATTATTACAAATAACAATAATTACGTGTGTAAGCATAATGCATTAATGATAATTTGGATTTGAATATCGACTTTTCTATTAGAAATTTAATTTACCCAGCCCTTTATAATACCAAATTAACAATAAATGTTTTAATTGGCCCTCCCTGTTGGAACAAATATATGAAAAAACTCAAAATAATATTTTAATTACTAGAATGAATAAGTCTTGTAACCGATGTCATTAACACTCATTTCCTATAAATACTAGGACATTAAACATTCATAATTATTTTTTGATATAAAAATGTTATATGTTCAATCTAATTAAATATAGAATTTAATGCATACGTTTTATATTTTTATGAGTTTTATTTATACATGGACAGATACAAGAGAGAGACTCTATATATATATATATATATATATATATATATATATATAGGGGAAGGATCCCTTGACATCATGTTTGGACTCCCATATTAAACTTCATTATCTGAACCGTTGATCTATCACAAGAATGGCTGAGATCAATTCACAAAAGGCATGCTTTTTTCTGCTCCGTTACCGTGAATCCCAGGATACCCCTTCTCTTCTCTATTTCCTCACGTTCTACTCCATCCCATCTCCACGAAGCTGAATCCATGGCGAGCAGAACCTCGACGACGATCTTCTTTCGATGGCGACGGCAGCAGATTCCTTGACGACGGCCTTCTCCATCGTCGCAAACCCTTACCCTCGAGTTCCGGACGCAGCAGAACCAAACCCTAGACCACGACCTCCACATGGATCTTTTGTCGTAACAAGGTCTTTCTTCTCTGCTCGAGTTCACGACGCCCCAAAAGGTAATTAAAGTTAAATTAGGACTATTTTGGTCTAATTTCAAAACGATTTGTGTTAATTATGTTTTAATTCAGGTTTTTTGAGACTTCCTCTTGTCATCAATGTACTGAATTAGACAAACATAGCCCGTGAGATTGTTGAAGGGCCACGATCGAACTAAAAACATACATGCCGCAGCTAGTGAACCCTTCCCCTTCTTTCTCAAGACATGGCCACACTACGAACTCTCAAAGAAGTGGTACCATATTGTCCAGTACAACACATCCTTACAAGAATCTGCTGCCGTCACGAGGAATTGTCACGAGGAATCGTCACCACAGAGCCACACGCCACCGCTCTAGAAGTCACGATTAAGAAGGAATCATGGTTAATTTGATGGAGTATTGAATGAATCGACAGATGGATTGGGCACACCTTTCCCTTCTCGCAGCATTTTGTCGAGTTCACTGAGAGATACTTTATTACTCGCGTTTTTGCTGAATAAGATTTAGCGGGTGTAGGTTACAAGAGTTGTTGAAAGGCAGTGACGAATATCAGTGGAGAAGAATGTAAGGAGGGATGAAAGTTTAGGAGAGCCACGATGAAAGCTCTGTTGAAGCGCTTTTGTAATATATATTTATTTCTTAGAGAATACAAGGTTTTTGTATGTTATTGTATTAGTTAAATTTTATGAAGGTTGTTGAGTTGATCAATGTATTACTTTTTATTGGCGATGACTGGAGATAATTTAAGCGTCCCATATATTGATGTCCAAATTTTTTAATTTCATCAAAAATATGAGTAATCAATTCCATCTTGATTCCAGTACTAAAATCTCAATGTATTATACCTAAGTACCATCTATTTTACACAATTTCAACTCGATTACAGTACTAAAATCTCAAAATCAATTCCAATATACATTTTGTAGCTTTTCAATATTTTTCTTGATTTCTCCCATCCCGTTCAACCAATAGCAGTCAGTTATAATCCTCCAAGTATCATTTTATTTGCCCAGTTTTCTCCCCTTTCCATTGCCCTTTGATCTCCACGTACTGACAATCAGCATTCCTACAAAAATATTGAAGATAAAAATGTTGAAAAAATTCTTGCAACAAAATTTCCTTACCTTTTCAGTACAACATCCTGCCCCATATATCGAAAATCGGATATATAGACCGAATTGATTTCAGTTCTGTCAACAAGTATCCATAAATGAGTGGAACATTAACTGTCGCAAAAACTGTTTTTGCATCTTCATAACAGGCTGATAACAATTCCTCGTTTGTCCGGCCACATCTACAATAGCCAAATTAAACCCCAATTTAGTCAAGCTTCGCAAATCAAGCCAATTCAATACATTGATGACAAGAGGAGGTCTAAAAAAACCTGAATTAAAACATAATTAACACAAATCATTGTGAAATTAGACCGAAATAGCCCTAATTAGCTTTAATTATCCATTGGTTCGTCGTGAGCTGGAACAGAGAAGAAAGATCTTGTTACGACAAAAGAGTTCTGTGGAGGTCGTGGTCTAGGGTTTGGTTTTGCTACTCGAGGGTAAGGGTTTGCGACGATGGAGAAGGGCGTCGTCAAGGAATCTGCTGCCGTCGCCATCGAAAGAAGATCGTCGTCGAGGTTCTGCCCGCCATGCATTCAGCTTCGTGGAGATGGGATGGAGTAGAACGTGAGGAAATAGAGAGGAGAAGGGGTATCCTGGGATTCACGGTAACGGAGCAGAAAAAAGCATGCCTTTTGTGAATTGATCTCAGCCATTCTTGTGATGGATCAACGGTTCAGATAATGAAGTCTAATATGGGAGTCCAAACATGATGTCAAGGGATCCTCCCCCATATATATATATATATATATATATATATATATATATATATATATATCAATGTTTTAAATTGCGATATTGCGGTCCATTGCGGTCGGGGTTTTTTTTTTCAGCGGATTGCGTTTGCGAGCGCAATGACCTTATTGCGGACAGTCGTTGCGATATTAAATTATGTAAAAATAATAGTTTGCTTAAATATATTTTTCACAATATTTTTTATCACCCTTAATATCGTAAAATTTCCTTTATAATTTTCTTCTAAAGAGAATAAAAAAGTTGATTGTCCAAGAACCTTTTCGGTATAAATAAAAGTTGATCATAAAATTTCCATTAAAATGGCAATTATACGGGATCTTTGGAATTGTATTTTGTTGAAGAATTTTTTGTCGACATCCTAAAAATATCAAAACACTATAACTCAAATTTTAAATCGAAACATCAATGACATACAATGAAAATTACTAAATTCATACATTTATACATGAAAATGATACATTTTAGAAGTTATATATGTTATGAGCATATTTTATCAAATATTTTGATAATAAAACATGGAAACTAAGTATTAAATAATCACAAAATTTATGTTATAATATTTATATTAAATAATTCTCGATAAAATTACTTTAACGTGTGTTTTGTGTTTAATTCAGGGTAAAAGACAAAATTTCACAAATTCAAGCCCATCACTGCATTCCTCTCGTCGAGACGAGCGATTTCGATATAAATTTCATGTAATTTGGTGGAAGGATGAGAAAATTACAACGATTTGAATATTATCCGCAATATTTGACCCGGTATGGCCGCAATATTACCGATATTTCGCCGCAATCTCTCCGCAATATCCGCAATTTCTCAATAAATGATATTTTCGCAATACTTCATTGCGATATAGCGATTCTAAATCTCAGCCCGCAATATCCGCAATATCGCCGCAATTAAAAACACTGATATATATATATATATATATATACATACTTGAGAGTTAGATATCAGAATATATACACAGAGAAAGAGATCAAGAGAGATAATAGTGATAATACACATTTGAAAGATATATTCTTAATAATCCTCCACATTACTCTCAATATAATATTTACATAAACGATATATTATTTCGAGTTGGATGTTGAAGAAGACTATCATCGATCGTTCTCATGGATGTGTCCTAAAGAATGAAAATTCCGGATTATCTTGGGGCGTTTTCACGATGTATGTACGATAGACGGAATAATGTTTTAGGACAGTGTTTACACGATCCGGATAAACAGTTTCTATTTTACGATTATATGTTCTTGTATATTGATGTTATATATAAATAAGTATTTAAATGTTATATTTTATTATATTATAATATATCATTTTATTATATGTGTATTTCAACTCTCCCAACAAACCTTATCAAGGTCCGTCATTGTTTTCATAGTTTTTTTTGTGTAAGTTAGACGTTATAAAATCGAGTGTCCCGAAAGGAGCGAGGGAATGATGAGCGAATTTTATATAAATATATTTCATAGTTCATTTCATACTAACGATTATTTATGCCTATATATTTACTTGTTATTATACTTGATATATAAAAGATATATTAATATTCGCAACATGTATGTATTATTGAAATACTAGCATGACGCGCACGAAAAATTATTTGCGTCATTGTCGATATGTATTAGT
This sequence comes from Luzula sylvatica, assembly GCA_946800325.1. Classification (NCBI taxonomy): domain Eukaryota; kingdom Viridiplantae; phylum Streptophyta; class Magnoliopsida; order Poales; family Juncaceae; genus Luzula; species Luzula sylvatica. Next base: position 69,976,228 of record OX326959.1, on the reverse strand, counting down.
ATCCAATAATAAACTGAAATCATTAATTATGATCCATTCCAGAAAAACATAAATATTGTATAATTGTGAAAAACATTGAATAAATTCTAGTCATATTAAATTTTATATTGTTTTTTGTTTTATCGAGTAGTCAAGTCTCATAATTATTATCATTAAATCTCAATAGAAAATATTAGTTTTTCTCAACCATTAAATAATTATCGCGCGACATTTTTTCGACTCACAAAAAAACAAATCATTACAAGATAATTAGCAAGTTTTATTCCAAATTCCGCAAACTTCAAACGATTCCAACTCTTGTGACCAATTGTTACATTAATATTGAGCGGTATTAGACTAGCACATATTTATAAAGTCATTCGGTATCGATATAACGTGGTAAATCAATATCGACAATCTTGTAAACGTTTATTTGGAAAAGTGAATCGAGAGTCACAAAGACACAAGTTGATTGCATGTCATTTCGAAGACATATCTACTCGTGAAAGTCGAATTGGTCGACTACCGAGTCAAAATATAGTTAAATCTCAAGCAATTGTTCGCGGAACCCCACAATCAATTTTGTTGTTAGTAAAATTGATTGATTCAATATCATTTTTTTTTATTTTAATTATATTTTTTTTGTAATTTCAATTATTTTGTTAATTAATACAATCGACCAACATATTGAATTTATTTTGACCCAAATTAGAAAATTAAACTGTAAATTGCCTATTCATCGTCTCCTATGTCATATACATCATACTATGCTATTTTTATTGACCGAACAATCAAATTTGCTATGATGCTATTTTTTATTGGCCGAACAATCAAGTTTGCTTTTTTAGTCTTATTTATGATTAAACATGCAATTGTTTTTCTTATTGATACAACGTACGATTTCACGAAATATAATGAAGGTACTCTTTAATAGGGTGTTCAATGTTCATTCGGTCGGTTCGGTTCAAACCGAACCGAATAAGGCCAAATTAATTTAAACCAAACCGAACTAAATTCAAACCGAACCGAACCGTTTTAACTTTCGAACCGATTAAGAACCGAACCAAATAAAAAACATTATAACTTTAAAATAAAAATAAATTTATTGAAAAAAATATATTTTATTTATCAAAAAATATAAATACATATTATAAAATATCATTATATTATTTTATAAAAAATTTATATTATTTTAACATTATTATATTAAAAATTACGAAAAATGAGATGTTATTCGGTCGGTTCGGTTTGATCGGTTTTCGTTACATCAAAACCGAACCGAATCGAATAAACCGAACAATACTATTTTTAATCCGAACCGAACCAAATAAATCGAAAAGCCGAACCGATTAAACCGAATTCGATCGGTTCGGTTCGGTTCGGAATTTATAATACTTCAGTTTTCCATTAATATGAGATATTTCTGCAATTTAGTTATAATGCACATTTTTTTTGTCATATTGCGTTTCTCTTTTCATTGAATTTTTTAATCCAAATAAAATGCTAAGACCCAAAATAATCAACTTTTCTGACATTATGGATTTGTTGACCCTATATTATTAATTTTCTTCACTCTCTTCTCCTTTCTTCTCTCTTCTCTTCCCCTTTCACTGCTTCGTATTTCAATTCGAGATCTTCAAGCTCACAATTCTACTGCAATCCTCAAATAACCACTCTTCCTCTATCTAATTCAAGCCCCATAAGTCGTTTCCAGTTATACCCTTGTGCTCTTTCTCTGTCGCGGAAAAATATGGCGACCCATTGCTCCATTTTGGAAGAAACTAGTGCAATTGAAGCTTCGACTGGACATTATGGCTTCAATTGCTTGGATGGGATCCGTGAACTCGCTGAATCTTGCCGGTTTAAGGCAAGTTTTGATCTTTTGAATATTCAAATTCTTTATTGTATGCTAATTTTGAATATCAATGTGAAAATTGTGTGTTTATATTAGTAATATCTTCGATTCAAGTGATGTACAATGCTAATTTGTGAAGTTATGATTGTTTTAAGTGCATTAAAATAATCTTTGATTAAAATCCATGTCTATTTAAAGTTCAATTGAGGAATTTTTTTGGTTGAGATCACAAAATATTAGGCTGATTTCAGTTTATTGGGAAAAAATTAACCAGCAGAATATTTGATTTTTTGCAATTCCAACATTCATCTTCAAAGGCTTGGTTTTTAGACCAATTTGGTGTTCTTCATGACGGGAAAAACCCTTATCCTAGCGCCATTTCGACATGTATTATTTTTCATATTAATACACATATTACTAATAAATACTTTTATTAAAGTAATTTTGAATTATTTTTTCCATGGTAGTAGAGAAGCTAGTTTCAACAGGGGCAAAATTGGTAATTAATTATAAGCAATTCATCTAGAAGAGCATTTGTAACTCTAGATAAACTCAAGAGTCTTGGATTCGACCCTTCACTTTTTCAAGGAGCAATTATTAGTGGAGAATTAACGCATCAATTCCTTCTTAGGTAAAAAAAGAAGTAAAAACAATTATCATTTAACATAGGGTTCGTTATTCAAAAGCGACTTTTACTTTTACATTAGGAGAGATGATCCATGGTTTAAATCTCTTGGGAGAAAATGTATTCATATTACATGGAAAGATAGAGGCGCAATTTCTCTCGTGGTAAAACTCAATTCTTTTTAGTTTTTATTATACTTTACAGAGAAATTTGCAAAAAAGAATTTCACAAAAGACCCTTTTATCATACTTTATTTTTTGTGAATGTTTAGGGTTTGGGATCGGAAGTGGTGAGTGAAGTGGACGAAGTAGATTTTATACTGGCACACGGTACCGAAGCTATTGGTACGCCTTCTGGTACCGCCAATGCCATTAATTAGGAGGGCATTTTTGAAATTTTAGGGTTTTGTGCGAAGAGAAAAATTCCAATGGTCGTTGAAAATCCTGATTTTGTTACCGTTAAAGCCAGAGATTTGCGAATTATGCCTGGTATAATTATAAAATTATTTTGGTACTTTTGTGGGAATCTTTTTTTTATATATTGGTTATAATTTTCTTATAATTAGATTTTTGTAGGTTCTTGGAGGCGAAGGGTAAATGGATGGGTAAAGTATTATTTGTGATATATTAATATTAATATTTTGTAGGTTCTTATAATTAGATTTTTGTTAAGAACGATCCCTATACTTGCCATTTCTCTCCACTCTCTCGTTCAAGCAATTAAAAGTCCACATTGGCCCACTTATAATTTTTGTGTAGTATAATACAAGAATGAATTTATTTGGTTTCAGTATATTACTTTATTGAAATGAGCATGTTTGTGTTGGGTTTTTGGTATTCGAACTTGTGATTACATTAAATATATTACTTTATTGAAATGGACCGGGTTATATTTTCTTAAAAATCAAATTTCGTGTGATGGACTGCGCTATATCTACAAAATTGATTACGTTATTTTTGTTATAAAATAAAACACAAACAAAATGAAAAAGAACACAAGAGAGAGAAAAATTATATTCATATGGATCATCTTCAATGAGGTGCGGCAATTAGACTTCAATTCGACTCAAATTTGACTCGACTTCGACTCTAATTTCAGAATTTCTTGGTTGACTCTAATTTCTGAATTTGATTCCTATTCGATTCATATAATTTAGTATTCTAATTATTTTATTTGGGTCAATTTCATGTTTGTCGGTCGATTGGTCCTAAACTTTGTTATTAAATTTTAGTTACATTCTATTTTTCTTCTAAGCATTAAACGATATGATTTTGCTCATTTAATTTGCAGATCCATGAATTGTATGCAAAGTTCGATTAGAGATTAACTCATCTTGTTGGACTATTCAATTGATTTCTCTAGAGGCTATTTTGGGACAGGAGTATCGATCGCCAAATCCAATACAACAGGTACAATAAAAGACTGTTTAAATATTATAAGATTATTTCATAATCTTGTAAATTATTATTTTTTTAATTTTACATTTTTCTCCAATAAAAAGTTTGGTTATTTTCCAGTTGTAAGCTCAGGGCTTAAATAAGGAGAAAATAAAATGTCAAGGTATTCTTTTATCATAGAAAAAAGTACACTTTTGCTTCCCGAACTTATCGAAAATATCCACTTTGCCCCCCATACTAAAAGTTGCACCTTTTTACCCCCGAACTACTCATACTACAGTATTATATAATGATTACGAAACATCAATACTCATATTACAAAACACATCAATTTCAATTAAAAAATGTCGTCGAAAAATACGTCTCGAGTTTGCCAAGTATGATCTCAAATCCTTCTCAAGCCTGCCAAATACGTCCCGAGTTTACAAAACACATCAATTTCGAGAGAGAGAGAGAGAGAGAGAGAGAGAGAGAGAGAGAGAGAGAGAGTTACATTTTGGAGGGTTATGCGTGATATTCTGACAAATTATAGAATATGATAGACTCGTAAAAGGGTAGTTACGAGGTCAAGAGACTCGCTGAGCTGAGAATTGACTTCGAGAATTTCGCCAGAGATGAGAGAATTAATATCGCTAGTTGCTTTTACGCTCTCGACAGCGCCGAAATTCTTGCCTTGAGATACGCACACTCCCACTTCGGGTAACTCCACATACACCACATCGCCCAAGTGATCCTGCAGATTTTACGAAATTAAACTGTTAAGCTGAAATAATTCAAATAATTCAAATTAACCTGAAATTAAACTGTTAAGTTGAAATAAAACTGTTTACTGACTAATTAGCAGTATGAAATTACTGAAATTAAACCCTAATAAAACTGTTTACTGAAATTACTGAAATTAAACCTAATCAATTACTGAAATCAAACCTAGTCAATTACTGAAATTAAACCTAATTAATTACTGAAATTAAACCTAGTCAATTACTGAAATTAAACCTAATTAATTACTGAAAATTAAACCAAAAAATATAACAGTACAAAATATAATAGTTTTGAAAATATAACAGTACAAAAAATATTGAACCAAACCAAACCAAAAATATAACAGTACTGAAATACCCCTAATTAATTACTGAAATACCCCTAATTTCCAGAAATGCCCCTAAATATAATAGAATGAAATTGCACTCACAAAAAATTTCCAAAAATACCCCTGCTACGAAGCACTCACAAAACAAAATAGAACCGAACCAAAAATAACACTAATTTAACCCTAATTGAACCTAATTACTGTTAATCTAACCCTAATTTAACCTAATTACTGTTAATATAACCCTAATTGAACCTAATTACTGTTAATCTAACCCTAATTGAACGTAATTACTGTTAATTAACTGAAATTAACCTAATAGACAGTTTCATAGAGAGAGAGAGTCAGAGAGAGTGATAGAGTACTGGTGAGAGACCTGTTGAAGCGACAAACACGAAGACGAAGACGAAGACGAAGACGAAGACCTGTTGAAGCGACGAAGACCTGTTGAAGATGAAGACCTGTTGAACCCTTTTGAACCCTAATCGACGAAGACCTGTTGAAGACGAAGACGAAGACCCTTTTGAACCCTTTTGAAGAGCTGCAGAAGGGGCGATTCGAGAGAGAGAGCTGGCGAGAGAGAGAAAAATGGCAACAGACAGAGAGAGAAGGGGCGAGCGAGCGAGCGAGAAGAGAGAAGAGAGAAGAGAGGGGTTTAGTGGGTTCGGGGCTTTTCAGAGAGGAGAGGGGTTTAGCGGGTCGGGTTTGGGACCAAAACGGGTCGGGTTTGGGACCAAAACGGGTCGGGTTTGGGGTTTTAATGAGGTGACATATAAATAATCTTTTTTTTGCCACGTGATCCAGCCACGTCATCAATTGACAGAGCTTCTAACAGAAAAATGACGGAAGGGGTAACGTGCACAAAATTTGAACGTTCGGGGGCTAAAAATGTGCAATTTTTAGTATGGGGGGCAAAATAGATATTTTCGACAAGTTCGGGAGGCAAAAGTGTACTTTTTTTCTTTATCATATCATGATTTTTTCAAGTAAAAGTGTTTCGTATTTGTTTATCTTATATTTTGTAGATTTTATACTCAATTTTTTTCGTGCCTTCATTTACTATTATAAGCTCCATGTCTATATAAGCAAACAAATCATTTTTCAAATACACCATTGACTTTTCGTGTTAATTAAGTTCATAGGAAATAATCAAATAACTACAACCCAACTACATCAGTGAAACATTGCACATTGACTTTTCTTTTGGCATGTAATACAACATTTTGTTTTTTGGTCGGTAAACAATAAACATGACACAACAGTACTTGTGGTGAGTTGAGGAGTTCAAATAACTAGTTTTAAGATCATTTGTATCGTATCTTTTAGTACATAACTTTTCACCAAATTTCACAAACACTAAGAAACTTTGTTTTTCGATTCAAAACAAGATTTTAATGCTTTGAGGAGTTCAAATAACGTGTTTTTAGATCATTTGTATCGTATCTTTTAGTACATAACTTTTCACCAAATTTCACAAACACTAAGAAAGTTTGTTTTTTGATTCAAAACAAGATTTTAACGCTTTGAGGAGTTCAAATAACATGTTTTTAGATCATTTGTATCGAATCTTTTAGTACATAACTTTTCACCAAATTTCACAAACACTAAGAAAGTTTGTTTTTCGATTCAAAACAAGATTTGAATGCTTCGAGGAGTTCAAATAACTTGTTTTTAGGTCATTTGTATCGTATCTTTTAGTACATAACTTTTCACCAAATTTCACAAACACTAAGAAACTTTGTTTTTCGATTCAAAACAAGATTTTAACGCTTTGAGGAGTTCAAATAACGTGTTTTTAGATCATTTGTATCGTATCTTTTAGTACATAACTTTTCCCCAAATTTCACAAATACTAAGAAAGTTTGTTTTTTGATTCAAAACAAGATTTTAACGTTTTGAGGAGTTCAAATAACATGTTTTTAGATCATTTGTATCGAATCTTTTAGTACATATATTTTCTCCAAATTTCACAAACACTAAGAAAGTTTGTTTTTCGATTCAAAACAAGATTTTAATGCTTTGAGGAGTTCAAATAACTCGTTTTTAGGTCATTTGTATCGTATCTTTTAGTACATAACTTTTCACCAAATTTCACAAACACTAAGAAAGTTTGTTTTTCGATTCAAAACAAGATTTTAACGCTTTCAGCAGTTCAAATAACATGTTTTTAGATCATTTGTATCGTATCTTTTAGTACATTACTTTTCACCAAATTTCACAAACACTAAGAAAGATTGTTTTTCGATTCAAAACAAGATTTTAATGCTTTGAGGAGTTCAAATAACGTGTTTTTAGATCATTTGTATCGTATCTTTTTGTACATAACTTTTCACCAAATTTCACAAACACTAAGAAACTTTGTTTTTTGATTCAAAACAAGATTTTAATGCTTTGAGGAGTTCAAATAACGTGTTTTTAGATCATTTGTATCGTATCTTTTTGTACATAACTTTTCACCAAATTTCACAAACACTAAGAAAGTTTGTTTTTCGATTCAAAACAAGATTTTAATGCTTTGAGGAGTTCAAATAACTTGTTTTTAGATCATTTGTATCGTATCTTTTAGTACATAACTTTTCACCAAATTTCACAAACACTAAGAAATTTTGTTTTTCGATTCTAAACAAGATTTTAACGCTTTGAGGAGTTCAAATAACATGTTTTTAGATAATTTGTATCGTATCTTTTAATACATAACTTTTCACCAAATTTCACAAACACTAAGAAAGTTTGTTTTTCGATTCAAAACAAGATTTTAATGCTTTGAGGAGTTCAAATAACGTGTTTTTAGATCATTTGTATCGTATCTTTTTGTACATAACTTTTCACCAAATTTCACAAACACTAAGAAAGTTTGTTTTTCGATTCAAAACAAGATTTTAACGCTTTGAGGAGTTCACATAATGTATTTTTAGATCATTTGTATCGTATCTTTCAGTACATAACTTTTCACCAAATTTCACAAACACTAAGAAAGTTTGTTTTTGGATTCAAAACAAGATTTTAACGCTTTGAGGAGTTTAAATAACGTGTTTTTAGATCATTTGTATCGTATCTTTTAGTACATAACTTTTCACCAAATTTCACAAACACTAAGAAAGTTTGTTTTTCGATTCAAAACAAGATTTTAACGCTTTGAGGAGTTCAAATAACGTGTTTTTAGATCATTTGTACCGTATCTTTTAGTACATAACTTTTCACCAAATTTCACAAACACTAAGAAAGTTTGTTTTTCGATTCCAAACAAGATTTTAACGCTTTGAGGAGTTCAAATAATGTATTTTTAGATTATTTGAATCGTATCTTTTACTACATAACTTTTCACCAAATTTCACAAACACTAAGAAAGTTTGTTTTTCGATTCAAAACAAGATTTTAACGCTTTGAGGAGTTTAAATAACGTGTTTTTAGATCATTTGTATCGTATCTTTTAGTACATAACTTTTCACCAAATTTAACAAACACTAAGAAAGTTTGTTTTTCGATTCAAAACAAGATTTTAATGCTTTGAGGAGTTCAAATAACATGTTTTTAGATCATTTGTATCGAATCTTTTAGTACATAACTTTTCACCAAATTTCACAAACACTAAGAAAGTTTGTTTTTCGATTCAAAACAAGATTTTAATGCTTTGAGGAGTTCAAATAACTTGTTTTTAGGTCATTTGTATCGTATCTTTTAGTACATAACTTTTCACCAAATTTCACAAACACTAAGAAAGTTTGTTTTTCGATTCAAAACAAGATGTTAACGCTTTGAGGAGTTCAAATAACATGTTTTTAGATCATTTGTATCGTATCTTTTAGTGCATTACTTTTCACCAAATTTCACAAACACTAAGAAAGTTTGTTTTTCGATTCAAAACAAGATTTTAATGCTTTGAGGAGTTCAAATAACATGTTTTTAGATCATTTGTATCGTATCTTTTAGTACATAACTTTTCACCAAATTTCACAAACACTAAGAAAGTTTGTTTTTCGATTCAAAACAAGATTTTAATGCTTTGAGAAGTTCAAATAACGTGTTTTTAGATCATTTGTATCGTATCTTTTTGTACATAACTTTTCACCAAATTTCACAAACACTAAGAAAGTTTGTTTTTTGATTCAAAACAAGATTTTAACGCTTTGAGGTGTTCAAATAACATGTTTTTAGATCATTTGTATCGAATCTTTTAGTACATAACTTTTCACCAAATTTCACAAACACTAAGAAAGTTTGTTTTTCGATTCAAAACAAGATTTTAATGCTTTGAGGAGTTCAAATAACTTGTTTTTAGGTCATTTGTATCGTATCTTTTAGTACATAACTTTTCACCAAATTTCACAAACACTAAGAAAGTTTGTTTTTCGATTCCAAACAAGATTTTAACGCTTTGAGGAGTTCAAATAACGTGTTTTTAGATCATTTGTATCGTATCTTTTACTACATAACTTTTCACCAAATTTCACAAACACTAAGAAAGTTTGTTTTTCGATTCAAAACAAGATTTTAACACTTTGAGGAGTTGAAATAACGTGTTTTTAGACCATTTGTATCGTATCTTTTACTACATAACTTTTGACCAAATTTTACAAACACTAAGAAAGTTTGTTTTACGATTCAAAACAAGATTTTAACTCTTTGAGGTGTTCAAATAACGTTTTTTTAGATCATTTGTATCGTTTCTTTTACTACATAACTTTTCACCAAATTTCACAAACACTAAGAAAGTTTGTTTTTCGATTCAAAACAAGATTTTAACGCTTTGAGGAGTTCAAATAACGTGTTTTTAGATCATTTGTACCGTATCTTTTAGTACATAACTTTTCACCAAATTTCACAAACACTAAGAAAGTTTGTTTTTCGATTCCAAACAAGATTTTAACGCTTTGAGGAGTTCAAATAATGTATTTTTAGATTATTTGAATCGTATCTTTTACTACATAACTTTTCACCAAATTTCACAAACACTAAGAAAGTTTGTTTTTCGATTCAAAACAAGATTTTAACGCTTTGAGGAGTTTAAATAACGTGTTTTTAGATCATTTGTATCGTATCTTTTAGTACATAACTTTTCACCAAATTTAACAAACACTAAGAAAGTTTGTTTTTCGATTCAAAACAAGATTTTAATGCTTTGAGGAGTTCAAATAACATGTTTTTAGATCATTTGTATCGAATCTTTTAGTACATAACTTTTCACCAAATTTCACAAACACTAAGAAAGTTTGTTTTTCGATTCAAAACAAGATTTTAATGCTTTGAGGAGTTCAAATAACTTGTTTTTAGGTCATTTGTATCGTATCTTTTAGTACATAACTTTTCACCAAATTTCACAAACACTAAGAAAGTTTGTTTTTCGATTCAAAACAAGATGTTAACGCTTTGAGGAGTTCAAATAACATGTTTTTAGATCATTTGTATCGTATCTTTTAGTGCATTACTTTTCACCAAATTTCACAAACACTAAGAAAGTTTGTTTTTCGATTCAAAACAAGATTTTAATGCTTTGAGGAGTTCAAATAACATGTTTTTAGATCATTTGTATCGTATCTTTTAGTACATAACTTTTCACCAAATTTCACAAACACTAAGAAAGTTTGTTTTTCGATTCAAAACAAGATTTTAATGCTTTGAGAAGTTCAAATAACGTGTTTTTAGATCATTTGTATCGTATCTTTTTGTACATAACTTTTCACCAAATTTCACAAACACTAAGAAAGTTTGTTTTTTGATTCAAAACAAGATTTTAACGCTTTGAGGAGTTCAAATAACATGTTTTTAGATCATTTGTATCGAATCTTTTAGTACATAACTTTTCACCAAATTTCACAAACACTAAGAAAGTTTGTTTTTCGATTCAAAACAAGATTTTAATGCTTTGAGGAGTTCAAATAACTTGTTTTTAGGTCATTTGTATCGTATCTTTTAGTACATAACTTTTCACCAAATTTCACAAACACTAAGAAAGTTTGTTTTTCGATTCCAAACAAGATTTTAACGCTTTGAGGAGTTCAAATAACGTGTTTTTAGATCATTTGTATCGTATCTTTTACTACATAACTTTTCACCAAATTTCACAAACACTAAGAAAGTTTGTTTTTCGATTCAAAACAAGATTTTAACACTTTGAGGAGTTGAAATAACGTGTTTTTAGACCATTTGTATCGTATCTTATACTACATAACTTTTGACCAAATTTTACAAACACTAAGAAAGTTTGTTTTACGATTCAAAACAAGATTTTAACTCTTTGAGGAGTTCAAATAACGTTTTTTTAGATCATTTGTATCGTTTCTTTTACTACATAACTTTTCACCAAATTTCACAAACACTAAGAAAGTTTGTTTTTCGATTCAAAACAAGATTTTAACGCTTTGAGGAGTTCAAATAACGTGTTTTTAGATCATTTGTACCGTATCTTTTAGTACATAACTTTTCACCAAATTTCACAAACACTAAGAAAGTTTGTTTTTCGATTCCAAACAAGATTTTAACGCTTTGAGGAGTTCAAATAATGTATTTTTAGATTATTTGAATCGTATCTTTTACTACATAACTTTTCACCCAATTTCACAAACACTAAGAAAGTTTGTTTTTCGATTTCAATACCAGATTTTAACGCTTTGAGGAGTTCAAATAACTTGTTTTTAGGTCATTTGTATCATATCTTTTATTACATAACTTTTCACCAAATTTCACAAACACTAAGAAAGTTTGTTTTTCGATTCAAAACAATATTTTAACGCTTTGAGGAGTTCAAATAACAAGTTTTTAGATCAATTGTATCGTATCTTTTAGTTCATAACTTTTCACCAAATTTCGCAAACACTACGAAAGTTTGTTTTTCGATTCAAAACAAGATTTTAACGCTTTGAGGAGTTCAAATAACTTGTTTTTAAATCATTTGTATCGTATCTTTTAGTACATAACTTTTCACCAAATTTCACAAACTCTAAGAAAGATTGTTTTTCGATTCAAAACAAGATTTTAACGCTTTGAGAAGTTCAAATAACATGTTTTTAGATCATTTGTATCGTATCTTTTAGTACATAACTTTTCACCAAATTTCACAAACACTAAGAAAGTTTGTTTTTCGATTCCAAAGAAGATTTTAATGCTTTGAGGAGTTCAAATAACGTGTTTTTAGATCATTTGTATCGTATGTTTCAGTACATAACTTTTCACCAAATTTCACAAACACTAAGAAAGTTTGTTTTTCGATTCAAAACAAGATTTTAATGCTTTGAGAAGTTCAAATAACGTGTTTTTAGATCATTTGTATCGTATCTTTTTGTACATAACTTTTCACCAAATTTCACAAACACTAAGAAAGTTTGTTTTTTGATTCAAAACAAGATTTTAACGCTTTGAGGAGTTCAAATAACATGTTTTTAGATCATTTGTATCGAATCTTTTAGTACATAACTTTTCACCAAATTTCACAAACACTAAGAAAGTTTGTTTTTCGATTCAAAACAAGATTTTAATGCTTTGAGGAGTTCAAATAACTTGTTTTTAGGTCATTTGTATCGTATCTTTTAGTACATAACTTTTCACCAAATTTCACAAACACTAAGAAAGTTTGTTTTTCGATTCCAAACAAGATTTTAACGCTTTGAGGAGTTCAAATAACGTGTTTTTAGATCATTTGTATCGTATCTTTTACTACATAACTTTTCACCAAATTTCACAAACACTAAGAAAGTTTGTTTTTCGATTCAAAACAAGATTTTAACACTTTGAGGAGTTGAAATAACGTGTTTTTAGACCATTTGTATCGTATCTTTTACTACATAACTTTTGACCAAATTTTACAAACACTAAGAAAGTTTGTTTTACGATTCAAAACAAGATTTTAACTCTTTGAGGAGTTCAAATAACGTGTTTTTAGATCATTTGTATCGTTTCTTTTACTACATAACTTTTCACCAAATTTCACAAACACTAAGAAAGTTTGTTTTTCGATTCAAAACAAGATTTTAACGCTTTGAGGAGTTCAAATAACTTGTTTTTAGATCATTTGTATCGTATCTTTTAGTACATAACTTTTCACCAAATTTCACAAACTCTAAGAAAGATTGTTTTTCGATTCAAAACAAGATTTTAACGCTTTAAGGAGTTCAAATAACATGTTTTTAGATCATTTGTATCGTATCTTTTAGTACATAACTTTTCACCAAATTTCACAAACACTAAGAAAGTTTGTTTTTCGATTCCAAACAAGATTTTAATGCTTTGAGGAGTTCAAATAACGTGTTTTTAGATCATTTGTATCGTATCTTTTACTACTTAACTTTTCACCAAATTTCACAAACACTAAGAAAGTTTGTTTTTCGATTCAAAACAAGATTTTAACGCGTTGAGGAGTTCAAATAACGTGTTTTTAGATCAATTGTATCGTATCTTTTACTACATAACTTTTCACCAAATTTCACAAACACTAAGAAAGTTTGTTTTTCGATTCAAAACAAGATTTTAACGCTTTGAGGAGTTGAAATAACGTGTTTTTAGACCATTTGTATCGTATCTTTTACTACATAACTTTTCACCAAATTTTACAAACACTAAGATAGTTTGTTTTTCGATTCAAAACAAGATTTTAACGCTTTGAGGAGTTCAAATAACATGTTTTTAGATCATTTGTATCGTATCTTTTAGTACATAACTTTTCACCGAATTTCACAAACACTAAGAAAGTTTGTTTTTCGATTCAAAACAAGATTTTAACGCATTGAGGAGTTCAAATAACATGTTTTTAGATCATTTGTATCGTATCTTTTAGTACATAACTTTTCACCAAATTTCACAAACACTAAGAAAGTTTGTTTTTCGATTTCAATACCAGATTTTAACGCTTTGAGGAGTTCAAATAACTTGTTTTTAGGTCATTTGTATCATATCTTTTATTACATAACATTTCACCAAATTTCACAAACACTAAGAAAGTTTGTTTTTCGATTCAAAACAATATTTTAACGCTTTGAGGAGTTCAAATAACAAGTTTTTAGATCATTTGTATCGTATCTTTTAGTTCATAACTTTTCACCAAATTTCGCAAACACTACGAAAGTTTGTTTTTCGATTCAAAACAAGATTTTAACGCTTTGAGGAGTTCAAATAACTTGTTTTTAGATCATTTGTATCGTATCTTTTAGTACATAACTTTTCACCAAATTTCACAAACTCTAAGAAAGATTGTTTTTCGATTCAAAACAAGATTTTAACGCTTTGAGGAGTTCAAATAACATGTTTTTAGATCATTTGTATCGTATCTTTGAGTACATAACTTTTCACCAAATTTCACAAACACTAAGAAAGTTTGTTTTTCGATTCCAAACAAGATTTTAATGCTTTGAGGAGTTCAAATAACGTGTTTTTAGATCATTTGTATCGTATCTTTCAGTACATAGCTTTTCACCAAATTTCACGAACACTAAGAAAGTTTGTTTTTCGATTCAAAACACGATTTTAACGCTTTGAGGAGTTCAAATAACATGTTTTTAGATCATTTGTATCGTATCTTTTAGTACATAACTTTTCACCAAATTTCACAAACACTAAGAAAGTTTGTTTTTCGATTCCAAACAAGATTTTAACTCTTTGAGGAGTTCAAATAACGTGTTTTTAGATCATTTGTATCGTTTCTTTTACTACATAACTTTTCACCAAATTTCACAAACACTAAGAAAGTTTGTTTTTCGATTCAAAACAAGATTTTAACGCTTTGAGGAGTTCAAATAACGTGTTTTTAGATCATTTGTATCGTATCTTTTTGTACATAACTTTTCACCAAATTTCACAAACACTAAGAAAGTTTGTTTTTTGATTCAAAACAAGATTTTAACGCTTTGAGGAGTTCAAATAACATGTTTTTAGATCATTTGTATCGAATCTTTTAGTACATAACTTTTCACCAAATTTCACAAACACTAAGAAAGTTTGTTTTTCGATTCAAAACAAGATTTTAATGCTTTGAGGAGTTCAAATAACTTGTTTTTAGGTCATTTGTATCGTATCTTTTAGTACATAACTTTTCACCAAATTTCACAAACACTAAGAAAGTTTGTTTTTCGATTCCAAACAAGATTTTAACGCTTTGAGGAGTTCAAATAACGTGTTTTTAGATCATTTGTATCGTATCTTTTACTACATAACTTTTCACCAAATTTCACAAACACTAAGAAAGTTTGTTTTTCGATTCAAAACAAGATTTTAACACTTTGAGGAGTTGAAATAACGTGTTTTTAGACCATTTGTATCGTATCTTTTACTACATAACTTTTGACCAAATTTTACAAACACTAAGAAAGTTTGTTTTACGATTCAAAACAAGATTTTAACTCTTTGAGGAGTTCAAATAACGTGTTTTTAGATCATTTGTATCGTTTCTTTTACTACATAACTTTTCACCAAATTTCACAAACACTAAGAAAGTTTGTTTTTCGATTCAAAACAAGATTTTAACGCTTTGAGGAGTTCAAATAACTTGTTTTTAGATCATTTGTATCGTATCTTTTAGTACATAACTTTTCACCAAATTTCACAAACTCTAAGAAAGATTGTTTTTCGATTCAAAACAAGATTTTAACGCTTTAAGGAGTTCAAATAACATGTTTTTAGATCATTTGTATCGTATCTTTTAGTACATAACTTTTCACCAAATTTCACAAACACTAAGAAAGTTTGTTTTTCGATTCCAAACAAGATTTTAATGCTTTGAGGAGTTCAAATAACGTGTTTTTAGATCATTTGTATCGTATCTTTTACTACTTAACTTTTCACCAAATTTCACAAACACTAAGAAAGTTTGTTTTTCGATTCAAAACAAGATTTTAACGCGTTGAGGAGTTCAAATAACGTGTTTTTAGATCAATTGTATCGTATCTTTTACTACATAACTTTTCACCAAATTTCACAAACACTAAGAAAGTTTGTTTTTCGATTCAAAACAAGATTTTAACGCTTTGAGGAGTTGAAATAACGTGTTTTTAGACCATTTGTATCGTATCTTTTACTACATAACTTTTCACCAAATTTTACAAACACTAAGATAGTTTGTTTTTCGATTCAAAACAAGATTTTAACGCTTTGAGGAGTTCAAATAACATGTTTTTAGATCATTTGTATCGTATCTTTTAGTACATAACTTTTCACCGAATTTCACAAACACTAAGAAAGTTTGTTTTTCGATTCAAAACAAGATTTTAACGCATTGAGGAGTTCAAATAACATGTTTTTAGATCATTTGTATCGTATCTTTTAGTACATAACTTTTCACCAAATTTCACAAACACTAAGAAAGTTTGTTTTTCGATTTCAATACCAGATTTTAACGCTTTGAGGAGTTCAAATAACTTGTTTTTAGGTCATTTGTATCATATCTTTTATTACATAACATTTCACCAAATTTCACAAACACTAAGAAAGTTTGTTTTTCGATTCAAAACAATATTTTAACGCTTTGAGGAGTTCAAATAACAAGTTTTTAGATCATTTGTATCGTATCTTTTAGTTCATAACTTTTCACCAAATTTCGCAAACACTACGAAAGTTTGTTTTTCGATTCAAAACAAGATTTTAACGCTTTGAGGAGTTCAAATAACTTGTTTTTAGATCATTTGTATCGTATCTTTTAGTACATAACTTTTCACCAAATTTCACAAACTCTAAGAAAGATTGTTTTTCGATTCAAAACAAGATTTTAACGCTTTGAGGAGTTCAAATAACATGTTTTTAGATCATTTGTATCGTATCTTTGAGTACATAACTTTTCACCAAATTTCACAAACACTAAGAAAGTTTGTTTTTCGATTCCAAACAAGATTTTAATGCTTTGAGGAGTTCAAATAACGTGTTTTTAGATCATTTGTATCGTATCTTTCAGTACATAGCTTTTCACCAAATTTCACGAACACTAAGAAAGTTTGTTTTTCGATTCAAAACACGATTTTAACGCTTTGAGGAGTTCAAATAACATGTTTTTAGATCATTTGTATCGTATCTTTTAGTACATAACTTTTCACCAAATTTCACAAACACTAAGAAAGTTTGTTTTTCGATTCCAAACAAGATTTTAACTCTTTGAGGAGTTCAAATAACGTGTTTTTAGATCATTTGTATCGTTTCTTTTACTACATAACTTTTCACCAAATTTCACAAACACTAAGAAAGTTTGTTTTTCGATTCAAAACAAGATTTTAACGCTTTGAGGAGTTCAAATAACGTGTTTTTAGATCATTTGTATCGTATCTTTTTGTACATAACTTTTCACCAAATTTCACAAACACTAAGAAAGTTTGTTTTTCGATTTCAATACCAGATTTTAACGCTTTGAGGAGTTCAAATAACTTGTTTTTAGGTCATTTGTATCATATCTTTTATTACATAACTTTTCACCAAATTTCACAAACACTAAGAAAGTTTGTTTTTCGATTCAAAACAATATTTTAACGCTTTGAGGAGTTCAAATAACAAGTTTTTAGATCAATTGTATCGTATCTTTTAGTTCATAACTTTTCACCAAATTTCGCAAACACTACGAAAGTTTGTTTTTCGATTCAAAACAAGATTTTAACGCTTTGAGGAGTTCAAATAACTTGTTTTTAAATCATTTGTATCGTATCTTTTAGTACATAACTTTTCACCAAATTTCACAAACTCTAAGAAAGATTGTTTTTCGATTCAAAACAAGATTTTAACGCTTTGAGAAGTTCAAATAACATGTTTTTAGATCATTTGTATCGTATCTTTTAGTACATAACTTTTCACCAAATTTCACAAACACTAAGAAAGTTTGTTTTTCGATTCCAAACAAGATTTTAATGCTTTGAGGAGTTCAAATAACGTGTTTTTAGATCATTTGTATCGTATCTTTCAGTACATAACTTTTCACCAAATTTCACGAACACTAAGAAAGTTTGTTTTTCGATTCAAAACAAGATTTTAATGCTTTGAGAAGTTCAAATAACGTGTTTTTAGATCATTTGTATCGTATCTTTTTGTACATAACTTTTCACCAAATTTCACAAACACTAAGAAAGTTTGTTTTTTGATTCAAAACAAGATTTTAACGCTTTGAGGAGTTCAAATAACATGTTTTTAGATCATTTGTATCGAATCTTTTAGTACATAACTTTTCACCAAATTTCACAAACACTAAGAAAGTTTGTTTTTCGATTCAAAACAAGATTTTAATGCTTTGAGGAGTTCAAATAACTTGTTTTTAGGTCATTTGTATCGTATCTTTTAGTACATAACTTTTCACCAAATTTCACAAACACTAAGAAAGTTTGTTTTTCGATTCCAAACAAGATTTTAACGCTTTGAGGAGTTCAAATAACGTGTTTTTAGATCATTTGTATCGTATCTTTTACTACATAACTTTTCACCAAATTTCACAAACACTAAGAAAGTTTGTTTTTCGATTCAAAACAAGATTTTAACACTTTGAGGAGTTGAAATAACGTGTTTTTAGACCATTTGTATCGTATCTTTTACTACATAACTTTTGACCAAATTTTACAAACACTAAGAAAGTTTGTTTTACGATTCAAAACAAGATTTTAACTCTTTGAGGAGTTCAAATAACGTGTTTTTAGATCATTTGTATCGTTTCTTTTACTACATAACTTTTCACCAAATTTCACAAACACTAAGAAAGTTTGTTTTTCGATTCAAAACAAGATTTTAACGCTTTGAGGAGTTCAAATAACTTGTTTTTAGATCATTTGTATCGTATCTTTTAGTACATAACTTTTCACCAAATTTCACAAACTCTAAGAAAGATTGTTTTTCGATTCAAAACAAGATTTTAACGCTTTAAGGAGTTCAAATAACATGTTTTTAGATCATTTGTATCGTATCTTTTAGTACATAACTTTTCACCAAATTTCACAAACACTAAGAAAGTTTGTTTTTCGATTCCAAACAAGATTTTAATGCTTTGAGGAGTTCAAATAACGTGTTTTTAGATCATTTGTATCGTATCTTTTACTACTTAACTTTTCACCAAATTTCACAAACACTAAGAAAGTTTGTTTTTCGATTCAAAACAAGATTTTAACGCGTTGAGGAGTTCAAATAACGTGTTTTTAGATCAATTGTATCGTATCTTTTACTACATAACTTTTCACCAAATTTCACAAACACTAAGAAAGTTTGTTTTTCGATTCAAAACAAGATTTTAACGCTTTGAGGAGTTGAAATAACGTGTTTTTAGACCATTTGTATCGTATCTTTTACTACATAACTTTTCACCAAATTTTACAAACACTAAGATAGTTTGTTTTTCGATTCAAAACAAGATTTTAACGCTTTGAGGAGTTCAAATAACATGTTTTTAGATCATTTGTATCGTATCTTTTAGTACATAACTTTTCACCGAATTTCACAAACACTAAGAAAGTTTGTTTTTCGATTCAAAACAAGATTTTAACGCATTGAGGAGTTCAAATAACATGTTTTTAGATCATTTGTATCGTATCTTTTAGTACATAACTTTTCACCAAATTTCACAAACACTAAGAAAGTTTGTTTTTCGATTTCAATACCAGATTTTAACGCTTTGAGGAGTTCAAATAACTTGTTTTTAGGTCATTTGTATCATATCTTTTATTACATAACATTTCACCAAATTTCACAAACACTAAGAAAGTTTGTTTTTCGATTCAAAACAATATTTTAACGCTTTGAGGAGTTCAAATAACAAGTTTTTAGATCATTTGTATCGTATCTTTTAGTTCATAACTTTTCACCAAATTTCGCAAACACTACGAAAGTTTGTTTTTCGATTCAAAACAAGATTTTAACGCTTTGAGGAGTTCAAATAACTTGTTTTTAGATCATTTGTATCGTATCTTTTAGTACATAACTTTTCACCAAATTTCACAAACTCTAAGAAAGATTGTTTTTCGATTCAAAACAAGATTTTAACGCTTTGAGGAGTTCAAATAACATGTTTTTAGATCATTTGTATCGTATCTTTGAGTACATAACTTTTCACCAAATTTCACAAACACTAAGAAAGTTTGTTTTTCGATTCCAAACAAGATTTTAATGCTTTGAGGAGTTCAAATAACGTGTTTTTAGATCATTTGTATCGTATCTTTCAGTACATAGCTTTTCACCAAATTTCACGAACACTAAGAAAGTTTGTTTTTCGATTCAAAACACGATTTTAACGCTTTGAGGAGTTCAAATAACATGTTTTTAGATCATTTGTATCGTATCTTTTAGTACATAACTTTTCACCAAATTTCACAAACACTAAGAAAGTTTGTTTTTCGATTCCAAACAAGATTTTAACTCTTTGAGGAGTTCAAATAACGTGTTTTTAGATCATTTGTATCGTTTCTTTTACTACATAACTTTTCACCAAATTTCACAAACACTAAGAAAGTTTGTTTTTCGATTCAAAACAAGATTTTAACGCTTTGAGGAGTTCAAATAACGTGTTTTTAGATCATTTGTATCGTATCTTTTTGTACATAACTTTTCACCAAATTTCACAAACACTAAGAAAGTTTGTTTTTCGATTTCAATACCAGATTTTAACGCTTTGAGGAGTTCAAATAACTTGTTTTTAGGTCATTTGTATCATATCTTTTATTACATAACTTTTCACCAAATTTCACAAACACTAAGAAAGTTTGTTTTTCGATTCAAAACAATATTTTAACGCTTTGAGGAGTTCAAATAACAAGTTTTTAGATCAATTGTATCGTATCTTTTAGTTCATAACTTTTCACCAAATTTCGCAAACACTACGAAAGTTTGTTTTTCGATTCAAAACAAGATTTTAACGCTTTGAGGAGTTCAAATAACTTGTTTTTAAATCATTTGTATCGTATCTTTTAGTACATAACTTTTCACCAAATTTCACAAACTCTAAGAAAGATTGTTTTTCGATTCAAAACAAGATTTTAACGCTTTGAGAAGTTCAAATAACATGTTTTTAGATCATTTGTATCGTATCTTTTAGTACATAACTTTTCACCAAATTTCACAAACACTAAGAAAGTTTGTTTTTCGATTCCAAACAAGATTTTAATGCTTTGAGGAGTTCAAATAACGTGTTTTTAGATCATTTGTATCGTATCTTTCAGTACATAACTTTTCACCAAATTTCACGAACACTAAGAAAGTTTGTTTTTCGATTCAAAACAAGATTTTAACGCTTTGAGGAGTTCAAATAACATGTTTTTAGATCATTTGTATCGTATCTTTTAGTACATAACTTTTCACCAAATTTCACAAACACTAAGAAAGTTTGTTTTTCGATTCCAAACAAGATTTTAACGCTTTGAGGAGTTCAAATAACGTGTTTTTAGATCATTTGTATCGTTTCTTTTACTACATAACTTTTCACCAAATTTCACAAACACTAAGAAAGTTTGTTTTTCGATTCAAAACAAGATTTTAACGCTTTGAGGAGTTCAAATAACGTGTTTTTAGATCATTTGTATCGTATCTTTTTGTACATAACTTTTCACCAAATTTCACAAACACTAAGAAAGTTTGTTTTTCGATTCAAAACAAGATTTTAACGCTTTGAGGAGTTCAAATAACGTGTTATTAGAACAATTGTATCGTATCTTTCAGTACATAACTTTTCACCAAATTTCACAAACACTAAGAAAGTTTGTTTTTCGATTCAAAACAAGATTTTAACGCTTTGAGGAGTTGAAATAACGTGTTTTTAGATCATTTGTATCGTATCTTTTAGTACATAACTTTTCACCAAATTTCACAAACACTAAGAAAGTTTGTTTTTCGATTCAAAACAAGATTTTAACGCTTTGAGGAGTTCGAATAATGTGTTTTTAGATCATTTGTATCGTATCTTTCAGTACATAACTTTTCACCAAATTTCACAAACACTAAGAAAGTTTGTTTTTGGATTCAAAACAAGATTTTAACGCTTTGAGGAGTTCAAACAACATGTTTTTAGATCATTTGTATCGAATCTTTTAGTACATAACTTTTCACCAAATTTCACAAACACTAAGAAAGTTTGTTTTTCGATTCAAAACAAGATTTTAATGCTTTGAGAAGTTCAAATAACTTGTTTTTAGGTCATTTGTATCGTATCTTTTAGTACATAACTTTTCACCAAATTTCACAAACACTAAGAAAGTTTGTTTTTCTATTCAAAACAAGATTTTAACGCTTTGAGGAGTTCAAATAACTTGTTTTTAGATCATTTGTATCGTATCTTTTCACCAAATTTCACAAACACTAAGAAAGTTTGTTTTTTGATTCAAAACAAGATTTTAACGCTTTGAGGAGTTCAAATAACATGTTTTTAGATCATTTGTTTCGAATCTTTTAGTACATAAATTTTCTCCAAATTTCACAAACACTAAGAAAGTTTGTTTTTCGATTCAAAACAAGATTTTAATGCTTTGAGGAGTTCAAATAACTTGTTTTTAGGTCATTTGTATCGTATCTTTTAGTACATAACTTTTCACCAAATTTCACAAACACTAAGAAAGTTTGTTTTTCGATTCAAAACAAGATTTTAACGCTTTGAGCAGTTCAAATAACATGTTTTTAGATCATTTGTATCGTTTCTTTTACTACATAACTTTTCACCAAATTTCACAAACACTAAGAAAGTTTGTTTTTCGATTCAAAACAAGATTTTAACGCTTTGAGGAGTTCAAATAACGTGTTTTTAGATCATTTGTATCGTTTCTTTTACTACATAACTTTTCACCAAATTTCACAAACACTAAGAAAGTTTGTTTTTCGATTCAAAACAAGATTTTAACGCTTTGAGGAGTTCAAATAACTTGTTTTTAGATCATTTGTATCGTATCTTTTAGTACATAACTTTTCACCAAATTTCACAAACTCTAAGAAAGATTGTTTTTCGATTCAAAACAAGATTTTAACGCTTTAAGGAGTTCAAATAACATGTTTTTAGATCATTTGTATCGTATCTTTTAGTACATAACTTTTCACCAAATTTCACAAACACTAAGAAAGTTTGTTTTTCGATTCCAAACAAGATTTTAATGCTTTGAGGAGTTCAAATAACGTGTTTTTAGATCATTTGTATCGTATCTTTTACTACTTAACTTTTCACCAAATTTCACAAACACTAAGAAAGTTTGTTTTTCGATTCAAAACAAGATTTTAACGCGTTGAGGAGTTCAAATAACGTGTTTTTAGATCAATTGTATCGTATCTTTTACTACATAACTTTTCACCAAATTTCACAAACACTAAGAAAGTTTGTTTTTCGATTCAAAACAAGATTTTAACGCTTTGAGGAGTTGAAATAACGTGTTTTTAGACCATTTGTATCGTATCTTTTACTACATAACTTTTCACCAAATTTTACAAACACTAAGATAGTTTGTTTTTCGATTCAAAACAAGATTTTAACGCTTTGAGGAGTTCAAATAACATGTTTTTAGATCATTTGTATCGTATCTTTTAGTACATAACTTTTCACCGAATTTCACAAACACTAAGAAAGTTTGTTTTTCGATTCAAAACAAGATTTTAACGCATTGAGGAGTTCAAATAACATGTTTTTAGATCATTTGTATCGTATCTTTTAGTACATAACTTTTCACCAAATTTCACAAACACTAAGAAAGTTTGTTTTTCGATTTCAATACCAGATTTTAACGCTTTGAGGAGTTCAAATAACTTGTTTTTAGGTCATTTGTATCATATCTTTTATTACATAACATTTCACCAAATTTCACAAACACTAAGAAAGTTTGTTTTTCGATTCAAAACAATATTTTAACGCTTTGAGGAGTTCAAATAACAAGTTTTTAGATCATTTGTATCGTATCTTTTAGTTCATAACTTTTCACCAAATTTCGCAAACACTACGAAAGTTTGTTTTTCGATTCAAAACAAGATTTTAACGCTTTGAGGAGTTCAAATAACTTGTTTTTAGATCATTTGTATCGTATCTTTTAGTACATAACTTTTCACCAAATTTCACAAACTCTAAGAAAGATTGTTTTTCGATTCAAAACAAGATTTTAACGCTTTGAGGAGTTCAAATAACATGTTTTTAGATCATTTGTATCGTATCTTTGAGTACATAACTTTTCACCAAATTTCACAAACACTAAGAAAGTTTGTTTTTCGATTCCAAACAAGATTTTAATGCTTTGAGGAGTTCAAATAACGTGTTTTTAGATCATTTGTATCGTATCTTTCAGTACATAGCTTTTCACCAAATTTCACGAACACTAAGAAAGTTTGTTTTTCGATTCAAAACACGATTTTAACGCTTTGAGGAGTTCAAATAACATGTTTTTAGATCATTTGTATCGTATCTTTTAGTACATAACTTTTCACCAAATTTCACAAACACTAAGAAAGTTTGTTTTTCGATTCCAAACAAGATTTTAACTCTTTGAGGAGTTCAAATAACGTGTTTTTAGATCATTTGTATCGTTTCTTTTACTACATAACTTTTCACCAAATTTCACAAACACTAAGAAAGTTTGTTTTTCGATTCAAAACAAGATTTTAACGCTTTGAGGAGTTCAAATAACGTGTTTTTAGATCATTTGTATCGTATCTTTTTGTACATAACTTTTCACCAAATTTCACAAACACTAAGAAAGTTTGTTTTTCGATTTCAATACCAGATTTTAACGCTTTGAGGAGTTCAAATAACTTGTTTTTAGGTCATTTGTATCATATCTTTTATTACATAACTTTTCACCAAATTTCACAAACACTAAGAAAGTTTGTTTTTCGATTCAAAACAATATTTTAACGCTTTGAGGAGTTCAAATAACAAGTTTTTAGATCAATTGTATCGTATCTTTTAGTTCATAACTTTTCACCAAATTTCGCAAACACTACGAAAGTTTGTTTTTCGATTCAAAACAAGATTTTAACGCTTTGAGGAGTTCAAATAACTTGTTTTTAAATCATTTGTATCGTATCTTTTAGTACATAACTTTTCACCAAATTTCACAAACTCTAAGAAAGATTGTTTTTCGATTCAAAACAAGATTTTAACGCTTTGAGAAGTTCAAATAACATGTTTTTAGATCATTTGTATCGTATCTTTTAGTACATAACTTTTCACCAAATTTCACAAACACTAAGAAAGTTTGTTTTTCGATTCCAAACAAGATTTTAATGCTTTGAGGAGTTCAAATAACGTGTTTTTAGATCATTTGTATCGTATCTTTCAGTACATAACTTTTCACCAAATTTCACGAACACTAAGAAAGTTTGTTTTTCGATTCAAAACAAGATTTTAACGCTTTGAGGAGTTCAAATAACATGTTTTTAGATCATTTGTATCGTATCTTTTAGTACATAACTTTTCACCAAATTTCACAAACACTAAGAAAGTTTGTTTTTCGATTCCAAACAAGATTTTAACGCTTTGAGGAGTTCAAATAACGTGTTTTTAGATCATTTGTATCGTTTCTTTTACTACATAACTTTTCACCAAATTTCACAAACACTAAGAAAGTTTGTTTTTCGATTCAAAACAAGATTTTAACGCTTTGAGGAGTTCAAATAACGTGTTTTTAGATCATTTGTATCGTATCTTTTTGTACATAACTTTTCACCAAATTTCACAAACACTAAGAAAGTTTGTTTTTCGATTCAAAACAAGATTTTAACGCTTTGAGGAGTTCAAATAACGTGTTATTAGAACAATTGTATCGTATCTTTCAGTACATAACTTTTCACCAAATTTCACAAACACTAAGAAAGTTTGTTTTTCGATTCAAAACAAGATTTTAACGCTTTGAGGAGTTGAAATAACGTGTTTTTAGATCATTTGTATCGTATCTTTTAGTACATAACTTTTCACCAAATTTCACAAACACTAAGAAAGTTTGTTTTTCGATTCAAAACAAGATTTTAACGCTTTGAGGAGTTCGAATAATGTGTTTTTAGATCATTTGTATCGTATCTTTCAGTACATAACTTTTCACAAAATTTCACAAACACTAAGAAAGTTTGTTTTTCGATTCCAAACAAGATTTTAACGCTTTGAGGAGTTCAAATAACGTGTTTTTAGATCATTTGTATCGTTTCTTTTACTACATAACTTTTCACCAAATTTCACAAACACTAAGAAAGTTTGTTTTTCGATTCAAAACAAGATTTTAACGCTTTGAGGAGTTCAAATAACGTGTTTTTAGATCATTTGTATCGTATCTTTTTGTACATAACTTTTCACCAAATTTCACAAACACTAAGAAAGTTTGTTTTTCGATTCAAAACAAGATTTTAACGCTTTGAGGAGTTCAAATAACGTGTTTTTAGATCATTTGTATCGTATCTTTTTGTACATAACTTTTCACCAAATTTCACAAACACTAAGAAAGTTTGTTTTTCGATTTCAATACCAGATTTTAACGCTTTGAGGAGTTCAAATAACTTGTTTTTAGGTCATTTGTATCATATCTTTTATTACATAACTTTTCACCAAATTTCACAAACACTAAGAAAGTTTGTTTTTCGATTCAAAACAATATTTTAACGCTTTGAGGAGTTCAAATAACAAGTTTTTAGATCAATTGTATCGTATCTTTTAGTTCATAACTTTTCACCAAATTTCGCAAACACTACGAAAGTTTGTTTTTCGATTCAAAACAAGATTTTAACGCTTTGAGGAGTTCAAATAACTTGTTTTTAAATCATTTGTATCGTATCTTTTAGTACATAACTTTTCACCAAATTTCACAAACTCTAAGAAAGATTGTTTTTCGATTCAAAACAAGATTTTAACGCTTTGAGAAGTTCAAATAACATGTTTTTAGATCATTTGTATCGTATCTTTTAGTACATAACTTTTCACCAAATTTCACAAACACTAAGAAAGTTTGTTTTTCGATTCCAAACAAGATTTTAATGCTTTGAGGAGTTCAAATAACGTGTTTTTAGATCATTTGTATCGTATCTTTCAGTACATAACTTTTCACCAAATTTCACGAACACTAAGAAAGTTTGTTTTTCGATTCAAAACAAGATTTTAACGCTTTGAGGAGTTCAAATAACATGTTTTTAGATCATTTGTATCGTATCTTTTAGTACATAACTTTTCACCAAATTTCACAAACACTAAGAAAGTTTGTTTTTCGATTCCAAACAAGATTTTAACGCTTTGAGGAGTTCAAATAACGTGTTTTTAGATCATTTGTATCGTTTCTTTTACTACATAACTTTTCACCAAATTTCACAAACACTAAGAAAGTTTGTTTTTCGATTCAAAACAAGATTTTAACGCTTTGAGGAGTTCAAATAACGTGTTTTTAGATCATTTGTATCGTATCTTTTTGTACATAACTTTTCACCAAATTTCACAAACACTAAGAAAGTTTGTTTTTCGATTCAAAACAAGATTTTAACGCTTTGAGGAGTTCAAATAACGTGTTATTAGAACAATTGTATCGTATCTTTCAGTACATAACTTTTCACCAAATTTCACAAACACTAAGAAAGTTTGTTTTTCGATTCAAAACAAGATTTTAACGCTTTGAGGAGTTGAAATAACGTGTTTTTAGATCATTTGTATCGTATCTTTTAGTACATAACTTTTCACCAAATTTCACAAACACTAAGAAAGTTTGTTTTTCGATTCAAAACAAGATTTTAACGCTTTGAGGAGTTCGAATAATGTGTTTTTAGATCATTTGTATCGTATCTTTCAGTACATAACTTTTCACCAAATTTCACAAACACTAAGAAAGTTTGTTTTTGGATTCAAAACAAGATTTTAACGCTTTGAGGAGTTCAAACAACATGTTTTTAGATCATTTGTATCGAATCTTTTAGTACATAACTTTTCACCAAATTTCACAAACACTAAGAAAGTTTGTTTTTCGATTCAAAACAAGATTTTAATGCTTTGAGAAGTTCAAATAACTTGTTTTTAGGTCATTTGTATCGTATCTTTTAGTACATAACTTTTCACCAAATTTCACAAACACTAAGAAAGTTTGTTTTTCTATTCAAAACAAGATTTTAACGCTTTGAGGAGTTCAAATAACTTGTTTTTAGATCATTTGTATCGTATCTTTTCACCAAATTTCACAAACACTAAGAAAGTTTGTTTTTTGATTCAAAACAAGATTTTAACGCTTTGAGGAGTTCAAATAACATGTTTTTAGATCATTTGTTTCGAATCTTTTAGTACATAAATTTTCTCCAAATTTCACAAACACTAAGAAAGTTTGTTTTTCGATTCAAAACAAGATTTTAATGCTTTGAGGAGTTCAAATAACTTGTTTTTAGGTCATTTGTATCGTATCTTTTAGTACATAACTTTTCACCAAATTTCACAAACACTAAGAAAGTTTGTTTTTCGATTCAAAACAAGATTTTAACGCTTTGAGCAGTTCAAATAACATGTTTTTAGATCATTTGTATCGTTTCTTTTACTACATAACTTTTCACCAAATTTCACAAACACTAAGAAAGTTTGTTTTTCGATTCAAAACAAGATTTTAACGCTTTGAGGAGTTCAAATAACGTGTTTTTAGATCATTTGTATCGTTTCTTTTACTACATAACTTTTCACCAAATTTCACAAACACTAAGAAAGTTTGTTTTTCGATTCAAAACAAGATTTTAACGCTTTGAGGAGTTCAAATAACTTGTTTTTAGATCATTTGTATCGTATCTTTTAGTACATAACTTTTCACCAAATTTCACAAACTCTAAGAAAGATTGTTTTTCGATTCAAAACAAGATTTTAACGCTTTAAGGAGTTCAAATAACATGTTTTTAGATCATTTGTATCGTATCTTTTAGTACATAACTTTTCACCAAATTTCACAAACACTAAGAAAGTTTGTTTTTCGATTCCAAACAAGATTTTAATGCTTTGAGGAGTTCAAATAACGTGTTTTTAGATCATTTGTATCGTATCTTTTACTACTTAACTTTTCACCAAATTTCACAAACACTAAGAAAGTTTGTTTTTCGATTCAAAACAAGATTTTAACGCGTTGAGGAGTTCAAATAACGTGTTTTTAGATCAATTGTATCGTATCTTTTACTACATAACTTTTCACCAAATTTCACAAACACTAAGAAAGTTTGTTTTTCGATTCAAAACAAGATTTTAACGCTTTGAGGAGTTGAAATAACGTGTTTTTAGACCATTTGTATCGTATCTTTTACTACATAACTTTTCACCAAATTTTACAAACACTAAGATAGTTTGTTTTTCGATTCAAAACAAGATTTTAACGCTTTGAGGAGTTCAAATAACATGTTTTTAGATCATTTGTATCGTATCTTTTAGTACATAACTTTTCACCGAATTTCACAAACACTAAGAAAGTTTGTTTTTCGATTCAAAACAAGATTTTAACGCATTGAGGAGTTCAAATAACATGTTTTTAGATCATTTGTATCGTATCTTTTAGTACATAACTTTTCACCAAATTTCACAAACACTAAGAAAGTTTGTTTTTCGATTTCAATACCAGATTTTAACGCTTTGAGGAGTTCAAATAACTTGTTTTTAGGTCATTTGTATCATATCTTTTATTACATAACATTTCACCAAATTTCACAAACACTAAGAAAGTTTGTTTTTCGATTCAAAACAATATTTTAACGCTTTGAGGAGTTCAAATAACAAGTTTTTAGATCATTTGTATCGTATCTTTTAGTTCATAACTTTTCACCAAATTTCGCAAACACTACGAAAGTTTGTTTTTCGATTCAAAACAAGATTTTAACGCTTTGAGGAGTTCAAATAACTTGTTTTTAGATCATTTGTATCGTATCTTTTAGTACATAACTTTTCACCAAATTTCACAAACTCTAAGAAAGATTGTTTTTCGATTCAAAACAAGATTTTAACGCTTTGAGGAGTTCAAATAACATGTTTTTAGATCATTTGTATCGTATCTTTGAGTACATAACTTTTCACCAAATTTCACAAACACTAAGAAAGTTTGTTTTTCGATTCCAAACAAGATTTTAATGCTTTGAGGAGTTCAAATAACGTGTTTTTAGATCATTTGTATCGTATCTTTCAGTACATAGCTTTTCACCAAATTTCACGAACACTAAGAAAGTTTGTTTTTCGATTCAAAACACGATTTTAACGCTTTGAGGAGTTCAAATAACATGTTTTTAGATCATTTGTATCGTATCTTTTAGTACATAACTTTTCACCAAATTTCACAAACACTAAGAAAGTTTGTTTTTCGATTCCAAACAAGATTTTAACTCTTTGAGGAGTTCAAATAACGTGTTTTTAGATCATTTGTATCGTTTCTTTTACTACATAACTTTTCACCAAATTTCACAAACACTAAGAAAGTTTGTTTTTCGATTCAAAACAAGATTTTAACGCTTTGAGGAGTTCAAATAACGTGTTTTTAGATCATTTGTATCGTATCTTTTTGTACATAACTTTTCACCAAATTTCACAAACACTAAGAAAGTTTGTTTTTCGATTTCAATACCAGATTTTAACGCTTTGAGGAGTTCAAATAACTTGTTTTTAGGTCATTTGTATCATATCTTTTATTACATAACTTTTCACCAAATTTCACAAACACTAAGAAAGTTTGTTTTTCGATTCAAAACAATATTTTAACGCTTTGAGGAGTTCAAATAACAAGTTTTTAGATCAATTGTATCGTATCTTTTAGTTCATAACTTTTCACCAAATTTCGCAAACACTACGAAAGTTTGTTTTTCGATTCAAAACAAGATTTTAACGCTTTGAGGAGTTCAAATAACTTGTTTTTAAATCATTTGTATCGTATCTTTTAGTACATAACTTTTCACCAAATTTCACAAACTCTAAGAAAGATTGTTTTTCGATTCAAAACAAGATTTTAACGCTTTGAGAAGTTCAAATAACATGTTTTTAGATCATTTGTATCGTATCTTTTAGTACATAACTTTTCACCAAATTTCACAAACACTAAGAAAGTTTGTTTTTCGATTCCAAACAAGATTTTAATGCTTTGAGGAGTTCAAATAACGTGTTTTTAGATCATTTGTATCGTATCTTTCAGTACATAACTTTTCACCAAATTTCACGAACACTAAGAAAGTTTGTTTTTCGATTCAAAACAAGATTTTAACGCTTTGAGGAGTTCAAATAACATGTTTTTAGATCATTTGTATCGTATCTTTTAGTACATAACTTTTCACCAAATTTCACAAACACTAAGAAAGTTTGTTTTTCGATTCCAAACAAGATTTTAACGCTTTGAGGAGTTCAAATAACGTGTTTTTAGATCATTTGTATCGTTTCTTTTACTACATAACTTTTCACCAAATTTCACAAACACTAAGAAAGTTTGTTTTTCGATTCAAAACAAGATTTTAACGCTTTGAGGAGTTCAAATAACGTGTTTTTAGATCATTTGTATCGTATCTTTTTGTACATAACTTTTCACCAAATTTCACAAACACTAAGAAAGTTTGTTTTTCGATTCAAAACAAGATTTTAACGCTTTGAGGAGTTCAAATAACGTGTTATTAGAACAATTGTATCGTATCTTTCAGTACATAACTTTTCACCAAATTTCACAAACACTAAGAAAGTTTGTTTTTCGATTCAAAACAAGATTTTAACGCTTTGAGGAGTTGAAATAACGTGTTTTTAGATCATTTGTATCGTATCTTTTAGTACATAACTTTTCACCAAATTTCACAAACACTAAGAAAGTTTGTTTTTCGATTCAAAACAAGATTTTAACGCTTTGAGGAGTTCGAATAATGTGTTTTTAGATCATTTGTATCGTATCTTTCAGTACATAACTTTTCACAAAATTTCACAAACACTAAGAAAGTTTGTTTTTGGATTCAAAACAAGATTTTAACGCTTTGAGGAGTTCAAACAACATGTTTTTAGATCATTTGTATCGAATCTTTTAGTACATAACTTTTCACCAAATTTCACAAACACTAAGAAAGTTTGTTTTTCGATTCAAAACAAGATTTTAATGCTTTGAGAAGTTCAAATAACTTGTTTTTAGGTCATTTGTATCGTATCTTTTAGTACATAACTTTTCACCAAATTTCACAAACACTAAGAAAGTTTGTTTTTCTATTCAAAACAAGATTTTAACGCTTTGAGGAGTTCAAATAACTTGTTTTTAGATCATTTGTATCGTATCTTTTCACCAAATTTCACAAACACTAAGAAAGTTTGTTTTTTGATTCAAAACAAGATTTTAACGCTTTGAGGAGTTCAAATAACATGTTTTTAGATCATTTGTTTCGAATCTTTTAGTACATAAATTTTCTCCAAATTTCACAAACACTAAGAAAGTTTGTTTTTCGATTCAAAACAAGATTTTAATGCTTTGAGGAGTTCAAATAACTTGTTTTTAGGTCATTTGTATCGTATCTTTTAGTACATAACTTTTCACCAAATTTCACAAACACTAAGAAAGTTTGTTTTTCGATTCAAAACAAGATTTTAACGCTTTGAGCAGTTCAAATAACATGTTTTTAGATCATTTGTATCGTTTCTTTTACTACATAACTTTTCACCAAATTTCACAAACACTAAGAAAGTTTGTTTTTCGATTCAAAACAAGATTTTAACGCTTTGAGGAGTTCAAATAACTTGTTTTTGGATCATTTGTATCGTATCTTTTAGTACATAACTTTTCACCAAATTTCACAAACTCTAAGAAAGATTGTTTTTCGATTCAAAACAAGATTTTAACGCTTTAAGGAGTTCAAATAACATGTTTTTAGATCATTTGTATCGTATCTTTTAGTACATAACTTTTCACCAAATTTCACAAACACTAAGAAAGTTTGTTTTTCGATTCCAAACAAGATTTTAATGCTTTGAGGAGTTCAAATAACGTGTTTTTAGATCATTTGTATCGTATCTTTTACTACTTAACTTTTCACCAAATTTCACAAACACTAAGAAAGTTTGTTTTTCGATTCAAAACAAGATTTTAACGCGTTGAGGAGTTCAAATAACGTGTTTTTAGATCAATTGTATCGTATCTTTTACTACATAACTTTTCACCAAATTTCACAAACACTAAGAAAGTTTGTTTTTCGATTCAAAACAAGATTTTAACGCTTTGAGGAGTTGAAATAACGTGTTTTTAGACCATTTGTATCGTATCTTTTACTACATAACTTTTCACCAAATTTTACAAACACTAAGATAGTTTGTTTTTCGATTCAAAACAAGATTTTAACGCTTTGAGGAGTTCAAATAACATGTTTTTAGATCATTTGTATCGTATCTTTTAGTACATAACTTTTCACCGAATTTCACAAACACTAAGAAAGTTTGTTTTTCGATTCAAAACAAGATTTTAACGCATTGAGGAGTTCAAATAACATGTTTTTAGATCATTTGTATCGTATCTTTTAGTACATAACTTTTCACCAAATTTCACAAACACTAAGAAAGTTTGTTTTTCGATTTCAATACCAGATTTTAACGCTTTGAGGAGTTCAAATAACTTGTTTTTAGGTCATTTGTATCATATCTTTTATTACATAACATTTCACCAAATTTCACAAACACTAAGAAAGTTTGTTTTTCGATTCAAAACAATATTTTAACGCTTTGAGGAGTTCAAATAACAAGTTTTTAGATCATTTGTATCGTATCTTTTAGTTCATAACTTTTCACCAAATTTCGCAAACACTACGAAAGTTTGTTTTTCGATTCAAAACTAGATTTTAACGCTTTGAGGAGTTCAAATAACTTGTTTTTAGATCATTTGTATCGTATCTTTTAGTACATAACTTTTCACCAAATTTCACAAACTCTAAGAAAGATTGTTTTTCGATTCAAAACAAGATTTTAACGCTTTGAGGAGTTCAAATAACATGTTTTTAGATCATTTGTATCGTATCTTTGAGTACATAACTTTTCACCAAATTTCACAAACACTAAGAAAGTTTGTTTTTCGATTCCAAACAAGATTTTAATGCTTTGAGGAGTTCAAATAACGTGTTTTTAGATCATTTGTATCGTATCTTTCAGTACATAGCTTTTCACCAAATTTCACGAACACTAAGAAAGTTTGTTTTTCGATTCAAAACACGATTTTAACGCTTTGAGGAGTTCAAATAACATGTTTTTAGATCATTTGTATCGTATCTTTTAGTACATAACTTTTCACCAAATTTCACAAACACTAAGAAAGTTTGTTTTTCGATTCCAAACAAGATTTTAACTCTTTGAGGAGTTCAAATAACGTGTTTTTAGATCATTTGTATCGTTTCTTTTACTACATAACTTTTCACCAAATTTCACAAACACTAAGAAAGTTTGTTTTTCGATTCAAAACAAGATTTTAACGCTTTGAGGAGTTCAAATAACGTGTTTTTAGATCATTTGTATCGTATCTTTTTGTACATAACTTTTCACCAAATTTCACAAACACTAAGAAAGTTTGTTTTTCGATTTCAATACCAGATTTTAACGCTTTGAGGAGTTCAAATAACTTGTTTTTAGGTCATTTGTATCATATCTTTTATTACATAACTTTTCACCAAATTTCACAAACACTAAGAAAGTTTGTTTTTCGATTCAAAACAATATTTTAACGCTTTGAGGAGTTCAAATAACAAGTTTTTAGATCAATTGTATCGTATCTTTTAGTTCATAACTTTTCACCAAATTTCGCAAACACTACGAAAGTTTGTTTTTCGATTCAAAACAAGATTTTAACGCTTTGAGGAGTTCAAATAACTTGTTTTTAAATCATTTGTATCGTATCTTTTAGTACATAACTTTTCACCAAATTTCACAAACTCTAAGAAAGATTGTTTTTCGATTCAAAACAAGATTTTAACGCTTTGAGAAGTTCAAATAACATGTTTTTAGATCATTTGTATCGTATCTTTTAGTACATAACTTTTCACCAAATTTCACAAACACTAAGAAAGTTTGTTTTTCGATTCCAAACAAGATTTTAATGCTTTGAGGAGTTCAAATAACGTGTTTTTAGATCATTTGTATCGTATCTTTCAGTACATAACTTTTCACCAAATTTCACGAACACTAAGAAAGTTTGTTTTTCGATTCAAAACAAGATTTTAACGCTTTGAGGAGTTCAAATAACATGTTTTTAGATCATTTGTATCGTATCTTTTAGTACATAACTTTTCACCAAATTTCACAAACACTAAGAAAGTTTGTTTTTCGATTCCAAACAAGATTTTAACGCTTTGAGGAGTTCAAATAACGTGTTTTTAGATCATTTGTATCGTTTCTTTTACTACATAACTTTTCACCAAATTTCACAAACACTAAGAAAGTTTGTTTTTCGATTCAAAACAAGATTTTAACGCTTTGAGGAGTTCAAATAACGTGTTTTTAGATCATTTGTATCGTATCTTTTTGTACATAACTTTTCACGAAATTTCACAAACACTAAGAAAGTTTGTTTTTCGATTCAAAACAAGATTTTAACGCTTTGAGGAGTTCAAATAACGTGTTATTAGAACAATTGTATCGTATCTTTCAGTACATAACTTTTCACCAAATTTCACAAACACTAAGAAAGTTTGTTTTTCGATTCAAAACAAGATTTTAACGCTTTGAGGAGTTGAAATAACGTGTTTTTAGATCATTTGTATCGTATCTTTTAGTACATAACTTTTCACCAAATTTCACAAACACTAAGAAAGTTTGTTTTTCGATTCAAAACAAGATTTTAACGCTTTGAGGAGTTCGAATAATGTGTTTTTAGATCATTTGTATCGTATCTTTCAGTACATAACTTTTCACCAAATTTCACAAACACTAAGAAAGTTTGTTTTTGGATTCAAAACAAGATTTTAACGCTTTGAGGAGTTCAAACAACATGTTTTTAGATCATTTGTATCGAATCTTTTAGTACATAACTTTTCACCAAATTTCACAAACACTAAGAAAGTTTGTTTTTCGATTCAAAACAAGATTTTAATGCTTTGAGAAGTTCAAATAACTTGTTTTTAGGTCATTTGTATCGTATCTTTTAGTACATAACTTTTCACCAAATTTCACAAACACTAAGAAAGTTTGTTTTTCTATTCAAAACAAGATTTTAACGCTTTGAGGAGTTCAAATAACTTGTTTTTAGATCATTTGTATCGTATCTTTTCACCAAATTTCACAAACACTAAGAAAGTTTGTTTTTTGATTCAAAACAAGATTTTAACGCTTTGAGGAGTTCAAATAACATGTTTTTAGATCATTTGTTTCGAATCTTTTAGTACATAAATTTTCTCCAAATTTCACAAACACTAAGAAAGTTTGTTTTTCGATTCAAAACAAGATTTTAATGCTTTGAGGAGTTCAAATAACTTGTTTTTAGGTCATTTGTATCGTATCTTTTAGTACATAACTTTTCACCAAATTTCACAAACACTAAGAATGTTTGTTTTTCGATTCAAAACAAGATTTTAACGCTTTGAGCAGTTCAAATAACATGTTTTTAGATCATTTGTATCGTATCTTTTAGTACATTACTTTTCACCAAATTTCACAAACACTAAGAAAGTTTGTTTTTCGATTCAAAACAAGATTTTAATGCTTTGAGGAGTTCAAATAACGTGTTTTTAGATCATTCGTATCGTATCTTTTTGTACATAACTTTTCAGCAAATTTCACAAACACTAAGAAAGTTTGTTTTTTGATTCAAAACAAGATTTTAATGCTTTGAGGAGTTCAAATAACGTGTTTTTAGATCATTTGTATCGTATCTTTTTGTACATAACTTTTCACCAAATTTCACAAACACTAAGAAAGTTTGTTTTTCGATTCAAAACAAGATTTTAATGCTTTGAGGAGTTCAAATAACTTGTTTTTATATCATTTGTATCGTATCTTTTAGTACATAACTTTTCACCAAATTTCACAAACACTAAGAAAGTTTGTTTTTCGATTCTAAACATGATTTTAATGCTTTGAGGAGTTCAAATAACATGTTTTTAGATCATTTGTATCGTATCTTTTAGTACATAACTTTTCACCAAATTTCACAAACACTAAGAAAGTTTGTTTTTCGATTCAAAACAAGATTTTAATGCTTTGAGGAGTTCAAATAACGTGTTTTTAGATCATTTATATCGTATCTTTTTGTACATAACTTTTCACCAAATTTCACAAACACTAAGAGAGTTTCTTTTTTGATTCAAAACAAGATTTTAACGCTTTGAGGAGTTCAAATAACATGTTTTTAGATCATTTGTATCGTATCTTTTAGTACATAACATTTCACCAAATTTCACAAACACTAAGAAAGTTTGTTTTTCGATTCAAAACAAAATTTTAACGCATTGAGGAGTTCAAATAACATGTTTTTAGATCATTTTTATCGTATCTTTTAGTACATAACTTTTCACCAAATTTCACAAACACTAAGAAAGTTTGTTTTTCGATTTCAATACCAGATTTTAACGCTTTGAGGAGTTCAAATAACTTGTTTTTAGGTCATTTGTATCATATCTTTTATTACATAACTTTTCACCAAATTTCACAAACACTAAGAAAGTTTGTTTTTCGATTCAAAACAATATTTAACGCTTTGAGGAGTTCAAATAACAAGTTTTTTGATCATTTGTATCGTATCTTTTAGTTCATAACTTTTCACCAAATTTCGCAAACACTACGAAAGTTTGTTTTTCGATTCAAAACAAGATTTTAACGCTTTGAGGAGTTCAAATAACTTGTTTTTAGATCATTTGTATCGTATCTTTTAGTACATAAATTTTCACCAAATTTCACAAACTCTAAGAAAGATTGTTTTTCGATTCAAAACAAGATTTTAACGCTTTGAGGAGTTCAAATAACATGTTTTTAGATCATTTGTATCGTATCTTTTAGTACATAACTTTTCACCAAATTTCACAAACACTAAGAAAGTTTGTTTTTCGATTCCAAACAAGATTTTAATGCTTTGAGGAGTACAAATAACGTGTTTTTAGATCATTTGTATCGTATCTTTCAGTACATAGCTTTTCACCAAATTTCACGAACACTAAGAAAGTTTGTTTTTCGATTCAAAACACGATTTTAACGCTTTGAGGAGTTCAAATAAAATGTTTTTAGATCATTTGTATCGTATCTTTTAGTACATAACTTTTCACCAAATTTCACAAACACTAAGAAAGTTTGTTTTTCGATTCCAAACAAGATTTTAACGCTTTGAGGAGTTCAAATAACGTGTTTTTAGATCATTTGTATCGTTTCTTTTACTACATAACTTTTCACCAAATTTCACAAACACTAAGAAAGTTTGTTTTTCGATTCAAAACAAGATTTTAACGCTTTGAGGAGTTCAAAGAACGTGTTTTTAGATCATTTGTATCGTATCTTTTTGTACATAACTTTTCACCAAATTTCACAAACACTAAGAAAGTTTGTTTTTCGATTTCAATACCAGATTTTAACGCTTTGAGGAGTTCAAATAACTTGTTTTTAGGTCATTTGTATCATATCTTTTATTACATAACTTTTCACCAAATTTCACAAACACTAAGAAAGTTTGTTTTTCGATTCAAAACAATATTTTAACGCTTTGAGGAGTTCAAATAACAAGTTTTTAGATCAATTGTATCGTATCTTTTAGTTCATAACTTTTCACCAAATTTCGCAAACACTACGAAAGTTTGTTTTTCGATTCAAAACAAGATTTTAACGCTTTGAGGAGTTCAAATAACTTGTTTTTAAATCATTTGTATCGTATCTTTTAGTACATAACTTTTCACCAAATTTCACAAACTCTAAGAAAGATTGTTTTTCGATTCAAAACAAGATTTTAACGCTTTGAGAAGTTCAAATAACATGTTTTTAGATCATTTGTATCGTATCTTTTAGTACATAACTTTTCACCAAATTTCACAAACACTAAGAAAGTTTGTTTTTCGATTCCAAACAAGATTTTAATGCTTTGAGGAGTTCAAATAACGTGTTTTTAGATCATTTGTATCGTATCTTTCAGTACATAACTTTTCACCAAATTTCACGAACACTAAGAAAGTTTGTTTTTCGATTCAAAACAAGATTTTAACGCTTTGAGGAGTTCAAATAACGTGTTTTTAGATCATTTGTACCGTATCTTTTAGTACATAACTTTTCACCAAATTTCACAAACACTAAGAAAGTTTGTTTTTCGATTCCAAACAAGATTTTAACGCTTTGAGGAGTTCAAATAATGTATTTTTAGATTATTTGAATCGTATCTTTTACTACATAACTTTTCACCAAATTTCACAAACACTAAGAAAGTTTGTTTTTGGATTCAAAACAAGATTTTAACGCTTTGAGGAGTTTAAATAACGTGTTTTTAGATCATTTGTATCGTATCTTTTAGTACATAACTTTTCACCAAATTTCACAAACACTAAGAAAGTTTGTTTTTCGATTCAAAACAAGATTTTAACGCTTTGAGGAGTTCAAATAACGTGTTTTTAGATCATTTGTACCGTATCTTTTAGTACATAACTTTTCACCAAATTTCACAAACACTAAGAAAGTTTGTTTTTCGATTCCAAACAAGATTTTAACGCTTTGAGGAGTTCAAATAATGTATTTTTGGATTATTTGAATCGTATCTTTTACTACATAACTTTTCACCAAATTTCACAAACACTAAGAAAGTTTGTTTTTCGATTCAAAACAAGATTTTAACGCTTTGAGGAGTTTAAATAACGTGTTTTTAGATCATTTGTATCGTATCTTTTAGTACATAACTTTTCACCAAATTTCACAAACACTAAGAA
Organism: Luzula sylvatica; assembly: GCA_946800325.1. Taxonomy (NCBI): domain Eukaryota; kingdom Viridiplantae; phylum Streptophyta; class Magnoliopsida; order Poales; family Juncaceae; genus Luzula; species Luzula sylvatica. The sequence goes on along the minus strand of OX326959.1, from coordinate 69,936,605 downwards.
AGTTTGTTTTTCGATTCAAAACAAGATTTTAATGCTTTGAGGAGTTCAAATAACATGTTTTTAGATCATTTGTATCGAATCTTTTAGTACATAACTTTTCACCAAATTTCACAAACACTAAGAAAGTTTGTTTTTCGATTCAAAACAAGATTTTAATGCTTTGAGGAGTTCAAATAACTTGTTTTTAGGTCATTTGTATCGTATCTTTTAGTACATAACTTTTCACCAAATTTCACAAACACTAAGAAAGTTTGTTTTTCGATTCAAAACAAGATTTTAACGCTTTGAGGAGTTCAAATAACATGTTTTTAGATCATTTGTATCGTATCTTTTAGTGCATTACTTTTCACCAAATTTCACAAACACTAAGAAAGTTTGTTTTTCGATTCAAAACAAGATTTTAATGCTTTGAGGAGTTCAAATAACATGTTTTTAGATCATTTGTATCGTATCTTTTAGTACATAACTTTTCACCAAATTTCACAAACACTAAGAAAGTTTGTTTTTCGATTCAAAACAAGATTTTAATGCTTTGAGAAGTTCAAATAACGTGTTTTTAGATCATTTGTATCGTATCTTTTTGTACATAACTTTTCACCAAATTTCACAAACACTAAGAAAGTTTGTTTTTTGATTCAAAACAAGATTTTAACGCTTTGAGGAGTTCAAATAACATGTTTTTAGATCATTTGTATCGAATCTTTTAGTACATAACTTTTCACCAAATTTCACAAACATTAAGAAAGTTTGTTTTTCGATTCAAAACAAGATTTTAACGCTTTGAGGAGTTCAAATAACGTGTTTTTAGATCATTTGTACCGTATCTTTTAGTACATAACTTTTCACCAAATTTCACAAACACTAAGAAAGTTTGTTTTTCGATTCAAAACAAGATTTTAACGCTTTGAGGAGTTCAAATAACATGTTTTTAGATCATTTGTACCGTATCTTTTAGTACATAACTTTTCACCAAATTTCACAAACACTAAGAAAGTTTGTTTTTCGATTCCAAACAAGATTTTAACGCTTTGAGGAGTTCAAATAATGTATTTTTAGATTATTTGAATCGTATCTTTTACTACATAACTTTTCACCAAATTTCACAAACACTAAGAAAGTTTGTTTTTCGATTCAAAACAAGATTTTAACGCTTTGAGGAGTTTAAATAACGTGTTTTTAGATCATTTGTATCGTATCTTTTAGTACATAACTTTTCACCAAATTTCACAAACACTAAGAAAGTTTGTTTTTCGATTCAAAACAAGATTTTAATGCTTTGAGGAGTTCAAATAACATGTTTTTAGATCATTTGTATCGAATCTTTTAGTACATAACTTTTCACCAAATTTCACAAACACTAAGAAAGTTTGTTTTTCGATTCAAAACAAGATTTTAATGCTTTGAGGAGTTCAAATAACTTGTTTTTAGGTCATTTGTATCGTATCTTTTAGTACATAACTTTTCACCAAATTTCACAAACACTAAGAAAGTTTGTTTTTCGATTCAAAACAAGATTTTAACGCTTTGAGGAGTTCAAATAACATGTTTTTAGATCATTTGTATCGTATCTTTTAGTGCATTACTTTTCACCAAATTTCACAAACACTAAGAAAGTTTGTTTTTCGATTCAAAACAAGATTTTAATGCTTTGAGGAGTTCAAATAACATGTTTTTAGATCATTTGTATCGTATCTTTTAGTACATAACTTTTCACCAAATTTCACAAACACTAAGAAAGTTTGTTTTTCGATTCAAAACAAGATTTTAATGCTTTGAGAAGCTCAAATAACGTGTTTTTAGATCATTTGTATCGTATCTTTTTGTACATAACTTTTCACCAAATTTCACAAACACTAAGAAAGTTTGTTTTTTGATTCAAAACAAGATTTTAACGCTTTGATGAGTTCAAATAACATGTTTTTAGATCATTTGTATCGAATCTTTTAGTACATAACTTTTCACCAAATTTCACAAACACTAAGAAAGTTTGTTTTTCGATTCAAAACAAGATTTTAATGCTTTGAGGAGTTCAAATAACTTGTTTTTAGGTCATTTGTATCGTATCTTTTAGTACATAACTTTTCACCAAATTTCACAAACACTAAGAAAGTTTGTTTTTCGATTCCAAACAAGATTTTAACGCTTTGAGGAGTTCAAATAACGTGTTTTTAGATCATTTGTATCGTATCTTTTACTACATAACTTTTCACCAAATTTCACAAACACTAAGAAAGTTTGTTTTTCGATTCAAAACAAGATTTTAACACTTTGAGGAGTTGAAATAACGTGTTTTTAGACCATTTGTATCGTATCTTTTACTACATAACTTTTCACCAAATTTTACAAACACTAAGAAAGTTTGTTTTACGATTCAAAACAAGATTTTAACTCTTTGAGGAGTTCAAATAACGTGTTTTTAGTTCATTTGTATCGTTTCTTTTACTACATAACTTTTCACCAAATTTCACAAACACTAAGAAAGTTTGTTTTTCGATTCAAAACAAGATTTTAACGCTTTGAGGAGTTCAAATAACTTGTTTTTAGATCATTTGTATCATATCTTTTAGTACATAACTTTTCACCAAATTTCACAAACTCTAAGAAAGATTGTTTTTCGATTCAAAACAAGATTTTAACGCTTTAAGGAGTTCAAATAACATGTTTTTAGATCATTTGTATCGTATCTTTTAGTACATAACTTTTCACCAAATTTCACAAACACTAAGAAAGTTTGTTTTTCGATTCCAAACAAGATTTTAATGCTTTGAGGAGTTCAAATAACGTGTTTTTAGATCATTTGTATCGTATCTTTTACTACTTAACTTTTCACCAAATTTCACAAACACTAAGAAAGTTTGTTTTTCGATTCAAAACAAGATTTTAACGCGTTGAGGAGTTCAAATAACGTGTTTTTAGATCAATTGTATCGTATCTTTTACTACATAACTTTTCCCCAAATTTCACAAACACTAAGAAAGTTTGTTTTTCGATTCAAAACAAGATTTTAACGCTTTGAGGAGTTGAAATAACGTGTTTTTAGACCATTTGTATCGTATCTTTTACTACATAACTTTTCACCAAATTTTACAAACACTAAGACAGTTTGTTTTTCGATTCAAAACAAGATTTTAACGCTTTGAGGAGTTCAAATAACATGTTTTTAGATCATTTGTATCGTATCTTTTAGTACATAACTTTTCACCGAATTTCACAAACACTAAGAAAGTTTGTTTTTCGATTCAAAACAAGATTTTAACGTTTTGAGGAGTTCAAATAACATGTTTTTAGATCATTTGTATCGTATCTTTTAGTACATAACTTTTCACTAAATTTCACAAACACTAAGAAAGTTTGTTTTTCGATTTCAATACCAGATTTTAACGCTTTGAGGAGTTCAAATAACTTGTTTTTAGGTCATTTGTATCATATATTTTATTACATAACTTTTCACCAAATTTCACAAACACTAAGAAAGTTTGTTTTTCGATTCAAAACAATATTTTAACGCTTTGAGGAGTTCAAATAACATGTTTTTAGATCATTTGTATCGTATCTTTTAGTACATAACTTTTCACCAAATTTCACAAACACTAAGAAAGTTTGTTTTTCGATTTCAATACCAGATTTTAACGCTTTGAGGAGTTCAAATAACTTGTTTTTAGGTCATTTGTATCATACCTTTTATTACATAACTTTTCACCAAATTTCACAAACACTAAGAAAGTTTGTTTTTCGATTCAAAACAATATTTTAACGCTTTGATGAGTTCAAATAACAAGTTTTTAGATCAATTGTATCGTATCTTTTAGTTCATAACTTTTCACCAAATTTCGCAAACACTACGAAAGTTTGTTTTTCGATTCAAAACAAGATTTTAACGCTTTGAGGAGTTCAAATAACTTGTTTTTAAATCATTTGTATCGTATCTTTTAGTACATAACTTTTCACCAAATTTCACAAACTCTAAGAAAGATTGTTTTTCGATTCAAAACAAGATTTTAACGCTTTGAGAAGTTCAAATAACATGTTTTTAGATCATTTGTATCGTATCTTTTAGTACATAACTTTTCACCAAATTTCACAAACACTAAGAAAGTTTGTTTTTCGATTCCAAACAAGATTTTAATGCTTTGAGGAGTTCAAATAACGTGTTTTTAGATCATTTGTATCGTATCTTTCAGTACATAACTTTTCACCAAATTTCACGAACACTAAGAAAGTTTGTTTTTCGATTCAAAACAAGATTTTAACGCTTTGAGGAGTTCAAATAACATGTTTTTAGATCATTTGTATCGTATCTTTTAGTACATAACTTTTCACCAAATTTCACAAACACTAAGAAAGTTTGTTTTTCGATTCCAAACAAGATTTTAACGCTTTGAGGAGTTCAAATAACGTGTTTTTAGATCATTTGTATCGTTTCTTTTACTACATAACTTTTCACCAAATTTCACAAACACTAAGAAAGTTTGTTTTTCGATTCAAAACAAGATTTTAACGCTTTGAGGAGTTCAAATAACGTGTTTTTAGATCATTTGTATCGTATCTTTTTGTACATAACTTTTCACCAAATTTCACAAACACTAAGAAAGTTTGTTTTTCGATTCAAAACAAGATTTTAACGCTTTGAGGAGTTCAAATAACGTGTTATTAGAACAATTGTATCGTATCTTTCAGTACATAACTTTTCACCAAATTTCACAAACACTAAGAAAGTTTGTTTTTCGATTCAAAACAAGATTTTAACGCTTTGAGGAGTTGAAATAACGTGTTTTTAGATCATTTGTATCGTATCTTTTAGTACATAACTTTTCACCAAATTTCACAAACACTAAGAAAGTTTGTTTTTCGATTCAAAACAAGATTTTAACGCTTTGAGGAGTTCGAATAATGTGTTTTTAGATCATTTGTATCGTATCTTTCAGTACATAACTTTTCACCAAATTTCACAAACACTAAGAAAGTTTGTTTTTGGATTCAAAACAAGATTTTAACGCTTTGAGGAGTTCAAACAACATGTTTTTAGATCATTTGTATCGAATCTTTTAGTACATAACTTTTCACCAAATTTCACAAACACTAAGAAAGTTTGTTTTTCGATTCAAAACAAGATTTTAATGCTTTGAGAAGTTCAAATAACTTGTTTTTAGGTCATTTGTATCGTATCTTTTAGTACATAACTTTTCACCAAATTTCACAAACACTAAGAAAGTTTGTTTTTCGATTCAAAACAAGATTTTAACGCTTTGAGGAGTTCAAATAACTTGTTTTTAGATCATTTGTATCGTATCTTTTCACCAAATTTCACAAACACTAAGAAAGTTTGTTTTTTGATTCAAAACAAGATTTTAACGCTTTGAGGAGTTCAAATAACATGTTTTTAGATCATTTGTTTCGAATCTTTTAGTACATAAATTTTCTCCAAATTTCACAAACACTAAGAAAGTTTGTTTTTCGATTCAAAACGAGATTTTAATGCTTTGAGGAGTTCAAATAACTTGTTTTTAGGTCATTTGTATCGTATCTTTTAGTACATAACTTTTCACCAAATTTCACAAACACTAAGAAAGTTTGTTTTTCGATTCAAAACAAGATTTTAACGCTTTGAGCAGTTCAAATAACATGTTTTTAGATCATTTGTATCGTATCTTTTAGTACATTACTTTTCACCAAATTTCACAAACACTAAGAAAGTTTGTTTTTCGATTCAAAACAAGATTTTAATGCTTTGAGGAGTTCAAATAACGTGTTTTTAGATCATTTGTATCGTATCTTTTTGTACATAACTTTTCACCAAATTTCACAAACACTAATAAAGTTTGTTTTTTGATTCAAAACAAGATTTTAATGCTTTGAGGAGTTCAAATAACGTGTTTTTAGATCATTTGTATCGTATCTTTTTGTACATAACTTTTCACCAAATTTCACAAACACTAAGAAAGTTTGTTTTTCGATTCAAAACAAGATTTTAATGCTTTGAGGAGTTCAAATAACTTGTTTTTATATCATTTGTATCGTATCTTTTAGTACATAACTTTTCACCAAATTTCACAAACACTAAGAAAGTTTGTTTTTCGATTCTAAACATGATTTTAATGCTTTGAGGAGTTCAAATAACATGTTTTTAGATCATTTGTATCGTATCTTTTAGTACATAACTTTTCACCAAATTTCACAAACACTAAGAAAGTTTGTTTTTCGATTCAAAACAAGATTTTAATGCTTTGAGGAGTTCAAATAACGTGTTTTTAGATCATTTATATCGTATCTTTTTGTACATAACTTTTCACCAAATTTCACAAACACTAAGAGAGTTTCTTTTTTGATTCAAAACAAGATTTTAACGCTTTGAGGAGTTCAAATAACATGTTTTTAGATCATTTGTATCGTATCTTTTAGTACATAACATTTCACCAAATTTCACAAACACTAAGAAAGTTTGTTTTTCGATTCAAAACAAAATTTTAACGCATTGAGGAGTTCAAATAACATGTTTTTAGATCATTTGTATCGTATCTTTTAGTACATAACTTTTCACCAAATTTCACAAACACTAAGAAAGTTTGTTTTTCGATTTCAATACCAGATTTTAACGCTTTGAGGAGTTCAAATAACTTGTTTTTAGGTCATTTGTATCATATCTTTTATTACATAACTTTTCACCAAATTTCACAAACACTAAGAAAGTTTGTTTTTCGATTCAAAACAATATTTTAACGCTTTGAGGAGTTCAAATAACAAGTTTTTTGATCATTTGTATCGTATCTTTTAGTTCATAACTTTTCACCAAATTTCGCAAACACTACGAAAGTTTGTTTTTCGATTCAAAACAAGATTTTAACGCTTTGAGGAGTTCAAATAACTTGTTTTTAGATCATTTGTATCGTATCTTTTAGTACATAACTTTTCACCAAATTTCACAAACTCTAAGAAAGATTGTTTTTCGATTCAAAACAAGATTTTAACGCTTTGTGGAGTTCAAATAACATGTTTTTAGATCATTTGTATCGTATCTTTTAGTACATAACTTTTCACCAAATTTCACAAACACTAAGAAAGTTTGTTTTTCGATTCCAAACAAGATTTTAATGCTTTGAGGAGTTCAAATAACGTGTTTTTAGATCATTTGTATCGTATCTTTCAGTACATAGCTTTTCACCAAATTTCACGAACACTAAGAAAGTTTGTTTTTCGATTCAAAACACGATTTTAACGCTTTGAGGAGTTCAAATAAAATGTTTTTAGATCATTTGTATCGTATCTTTTAGTACATAACTTTTCACCAAATTTCACAAACACTAAGAAAGTTTGTTTTTCGATTCCAAACAAGATTTTAACGCTTTGAGGAGTTCAAATAACGTGTTTTTAGATCATTTGTATCGTTTCTTTTACTACATAACTTTTCACCAAATTTCACAAACACTAAGAAAGTTTGTTTTTCGATTCAAAACAAGATTTTAACGCTTTGAGGAGTTCAAAGAACGTGTTTTTAGATCATTTGTATCGTATCTTTTTGTACATAACTTTTCACCAAATTTCACAAACACTAAGAAAGTTTGTTTTTCGATTTCAATACCAGATTTTAACGCTTTGAGGAGTTCAAATAACTTGTTTTTAGGTCATTTGTATCATATCTTTTATTACATAACTTTTCACCAAATTTCACAAACACTAAGAAAGTTTGTTTTTCGATTCAAAACAATATTTTAACGCTTTGAGGAGTTCAAATAACAAGTTTTTAGATCAATTGTATCGTATCTTTTAGTTCATAATTTTTCACCAAATTTCGCAAACACTACGAAAGTTTGTTTTTCGATTCAAAACAAGATTTTAACGCTTTGAGGAGTTCAAATAACTTGTTTTTAAATCATTTGTATCGTATCTTTTAGTACATAACTTTTCACCAAATTTCACAAACTCTAAGAAAGATTGTTTTTCGATTCAAAACAAGATTTTAACGCTTTGAGAAGTTCAAATAACATGTTTTTAGATCATTTGTATCGTATCTTTTAGTACATAACTTTTCACCAAATTTCACAAACACTAAGAAAGTTTGTTTTTCGATTCCAAACAAGATTTTAATGCTTTGAGGAGTTCAAATAACGTGTTTTTAGATCATTTGTATCGTATCTTTCAGTACATAACTTTTCACCAAATTTCACGAACACTAAGAAAGTTTGTTTTTCGATTCGAAACAAGATTTTCACGCTTTGAGGAGTTCAAATAACGTGTTTTTAGATCATTTGTATCGTATCTTTTTGTACATAACTTTTCACCAAATTTCACAAACACTAAGAAAGTTTGTTTTTTGATTCAAAACAAGATTTTAACGCTTTGAGGAGTTTAAATAACGTGTTTTTAGATCATTTGTATCGTATCTTTTAGTACATAACTTTTCACCAAATTTCACAAACACTAAGAAAGTTTGTTTTTCGATTCAAAACAAGATTTTAACGCTTTGAGGAGTTCAAATAACGTGTTTTTAGATCATTTGTACCGTATCTTTTAGTACATAACTTTTCACCAAATTTCACAAACACTAAGAAAGTTTGTTTTTCGATTCCAAACAAGATTTTAACGCTTTGAGGAGTTCAAATAATGTATTTTTAGATTATTTGAATCGTATCTTTTACTACATAACTTTTCACCAAATTTCACAAACACTAAGAAAGTTTGTTTTTCGATTCAAAACAAGATTTTAACGCTTTGAGGAGTTTAAATAACGTGTTTTTAGATCATTTGTATCGTATCTTTTAGTACATAACTTTTCACCAAATTTCACAAACACTAAGAAAGTTTGTTTTTCGATTCAAAACAAGATTTTAATGCTTTGAGGAGTTCAAATAACATGTTTTTAGATCATTTGTATCGAATCTTTTAGTACATAACTTTTCACCAAATTTCACAAACACTAAGAAAGTTTGTTTTTCGATTCAAAACAAGATTTTAATGCTTTGAGGAGTTCAAATAACTTGTTTTTAGGTCATTTGTATCGTATCTTTTAGTACATAACTTTTCACCAAATTTCACAAACACTAAGAAAGTTTGTTTTTCGATTCAAAACAAGATTTTAACGCTTTGAGGAGTTCAAATAACATGTTTTTAGATCATTTGTATCGTATCTTTTAGTGCATTACTTTTCACCAAATTTCACAAACACTAAGAAAGTTTGTTTTTCGATTCAAAACAAGATTTTAATGCTTTGAGGAGTTCAAATAACATGTTTTTAGATCATTTGTATCGTATCTTTTAGTACATAACTTTTCACCAAATTTCACAAACACAAAGAAAGTTTGTTTTTCGATTCCAAACAAGATTTTAATGCTTTGAGGAGTTCAAATAACGTGTTTTTAGATCATTTGTATCGTATCTTTTACTACTTAACTTTTCACCAAATTTCACAAACACTAAGAAAGTTTGTTTTTCGATTCAAAACAAGATTTTAACGCGTTGAGGAGTTCAAATAACGTGTTTTTAGATCAATTGTATCGTATCTTTTACTACATAACTTTTCCCCAAATTTCACAAACACTAAGAAAGTTTGTTTTTCGATTCAAAACAAGATTTTAACGCTTTGAGGAGTTGAAATAACGTGTTTTTAGACCATTTGTATCGTATCTTTTACTACATAACTTTTCTCCAAATTTTACAAACACTAAGATAGTTTGTTTTTCGATTCAAAACAAGATTTTAACGCTTTGAGGAGTTCAAATAACATGTTTTTAGATCATTTGTATCGTATCTTTTAGTACATAACTTTTCACCGAATTTCACAAACACTAAGAAAGTTTGTTTTTCGATTCAAAACAAGATTTTAACGTTTTGAGGAGTTCAAATAACATGTTTTTAGATCATTTGTATCGTATCTTTTAGTACATAACTTTTCACTAAATTTCACAAACACTAAGAAAGTTTGTTTTTCGATTGCAATACCAGATTTTAACGCTTTGAGGAATTCAAATAACTTGTTTTTAGGTCATTTGTATCATATATTTTATTACATAACTTTTCACCAAATTTTACAGACACTAAGAAAGTTTGTTTTACGATTCAAAACAAGATTTTAACTCTTTGAGGAGTTCAAATAACGTGTTTTTAGATCATTTGTATCGTATCTTTTTGTACATAACTTTTCACCAAATTTCACAAACACTAAGAAAGTTTGTTTTTTGATTCAAAACAAGATTTTAACGCTTTGAGGAGTTTAAATAACGTGTTTTTAGATCATTTGTATCGTATCTTTTAGTACATAACTTTTCACCAAATTTCACAAACACTAAGAAAGTTTGTTTTTCGATTTCAATACCAGATTTTAACGCTTTGAGGAGTTCAAATAACTTGTTTTTAGGTCATTTGTATCATATCTTTTATTACATAACTTTTCACCAAATTTCACAAACACTAAGAAAGTTTGTTTTTCGATTCAAAACAATATTTTAACGCTTTGAGGAGTTCAAATAACAAGTTTTTAGATCAATTGTATCGTATCTTTTAGTTCATAACTTTTCACCAAATTTCGCAAACACTACGAAAGTTTGTTTTTCGATTCAAAACAAGATTTTAACGCTTTGAGGAGTTCAAATAACTTGTTTTTAAATCATTTGTATCGTATCTTTTAGTACATAACTTTTCACCAAATTTCACAAACTCTAAGAAAGATTGTTTTTCGATTCAAAACAAGATTTTAACGCTTTGAGAAGTTCAAATAACATGTTTTTAGATCATTTGTATCGTATCTTTTAGTACATAACTTTTCACCAAATTTCACAAACACTAAGAAAGTTTGTTTTTCGATTCCAAACAAGATTTTAATGCTTTGAGGAGTTCAAATAACGTGTTTTTAGATCATTTGTATCGTATCTTTCAGTACATAACTTTTCACCAAATTTCACGAACACTAAGAAAGTTTGTTTTTCGATTCAAAACAAGATTTTAACGCTTTGAGGAGTTCAAATAACATGTTTTTAGATCATTTGTATCGTATCTTTTAGTACATAACTTTTCACCAAATTTCACAAACACTAAGAAAGTTTGTTTTTCGATTCCAAACAAGATTTTAACGCTTTGAGGAGTTCAAATAACGTGTTTTTAGATCATTTGTATCGTTTCTTTTACTACATAACTTTTCACCAAATTTCACAAACACTAAGAAAGTTTGTTTTTCGATTCAAAACAAGATTTTAACGCGTTGAGGAGTTCAAATAACGTGTTTTTAGATCAATTGTATCGTATCTTTTACTACATAACTTTTCCCCAAATTTCACAAACACTAAGAAAGTTTGTTTTTCGATTCAAAACAAGATTTTAACGCTTTGAGGAGTTGAAATAACGTGTTTTTAGACCATTTGTATCGTATCTTTTACTACATAACTTTTCACCAAATTTTACAAACACTAAGACAGTTTGTTTTTCGATTCAAAACAAGATTTTAACGCTTTGAGGAGTTCAAATAACATGTTTTTAGATCATTTGTATCGTATCTTTTAGTACATAACTTTTCACCGAATTTCACAAACACTAAGAAAGTTTGTTTTTCGATTCAAAACAAGATTTTAACGTTTTGAGGAGTTCAAATAACATGTTTTTAGATCATTTGTATCGTATCTTTTAGTACATAACTTTTCACTAAATTTCACAAACACTAAGAAAGTTTGTTTTTCGATTTCAATACCAGATTTTAACGCTTTGAGGAGTTCAAATAACTTGTTTTTAGGTCATTTGTATCATATATTTTATTACATAACTTTTCACCAAATTTCACAAACACTAAGAAAGTTTGTTTTTCGATTCAAAACAATATTTTAACGCTTTGAGGAGTTCAAATAACATGTTTTTAGATCATTTGTATCGTATCTTTTAGTACATAACTTTTCACCAAATTTCACAAACACTAAGAAAGTTTGTTTTTCGATTTCAATACCAGATTTTAACGCTTTGAGGAGTTCAAATAACTTGTTTTTAGGTCATTTGTATCATACCTTTTATTACATAACTTTTCACCAAATTTCACAAACACTAAGAAAGTTTGTTTTTCGATTCAAAACAATATTTTAACGCTTTGATGAGTTCAAATAACAAGTTTTTAGATCAATTGTATCGTATCTTTTAGTACATAACTTTTCACCAAATTTCACAAACACTAAGAAAGTTTGTTTTTCGATTCCAAACAAGATTTTAATGCTTTGAGGAGTTCAAATAACGTGTTTTTAGATCATTTGTATCGTATCTTTTACTACTTAACTTTTCACCAAATTTCACAAACACTAAGAAAGTTTGTTTTTCGATTCAAAACAAGATTTTAACGCGTTGAGGAGTTCAAATAACGTGTTTTTAGATCAATTGTATCGTATCTTTTACTACATAACTTTTCCCCAAATTTCACAAACACTAAGAAAGTTTGTTTTTCGATTCAAAACAAGATTTTAACGCTTTGAGGAGTTGAAATAACGTGTTTTTAGACCATTTGTATCGTATCTTTTACTACATAACTTTTCACCAAATTTTACAAACACTAAGACAGTTTGTTTTTCGATTCAAAACAAGATTTTAACGCTTTGAGGAGTTCAAATAACATGTTTTTAGATCATTTGTATCGTATCTTTTAGTACATAACTTTTCACCGAATTTCACAAACACTAAGAAAGTTTGTTTTTCGATTCAAAACAAGATTTTAACGTTTTGAGGAGTTCAAATAACATGTTTTTAGATCATTTGTATCGTATCTTTTAGTACATAACTTTTCACTAAATTTCACAAACACTAAGAAAGTTTGTTTTTCGATTTCAATACCAGATTTTAACGCTTTGAGGAGTTCAAATAACTTGTTTTTAGGTCATTTGTATCATATATTTTATTACATAACTTTTCACCAAATTTCACAAACACTAAGAAAGTTTGTTTTTCGATTCAAAACAATATTTTAACGCTTTGAGGAGTTCAAATAACATGTTTTTAGATCATTTGTATCGTATCTTTTAGTACATAACTTTTCACCAAATTTCACAAACTCTAAGAAAGATTGTTTTTCGATTCAAAACAAGATTTTAACGCTTTAAGGAGTTCAAATAACATGTTTTTAGATCATTTGTATCGTATCTTTTAGTACATAACTTTTCACCAAATTTCACAAACACTAAGAAAGTTTGTTTTTCGATTCCAAACAAGATTTTAATGCTTTGAGGAGTTCAAATAACGTGTTTTTAGATCATTTGTATCGTATCTTTTACTACTTAACTTTTCACCAAATTTCACAAACACTAAGAAAGTTTGTTTTTCGATTCAAAACAAGATTTTAACGCGTTGAGGAGTTCAAATAACGTGTTTTTAGATCAATTGTATCGTATCTTTTACTACATAACTTTTCCCCAAATTTCACAAACACTAAGAAAGTTTGTTTTTCGATTCAAAACAAGATTTTAACGCTTTGAGGAGTTGAAATAACGTGTTTTTAGACCATTTGTATCGTATCTTTTACTACATAACTTTTCACCAAATTTTACAAACACTAAGACAGTTTGTTTTTCGATTCAAAACAAGATTTTAACGCTTTGAGGAGTTCAAATAACATGTTTTTAGATCATTTGTATCGTATCTTTTAGTACATAACTTTTCACCGAATTTCACAAACACTAAGAAAGTTTGTTTTTCGATTCAAAACAAGATTTTAACGTTTTGAGGAGTTCAAATAACATGTTTTTAGATCATTTGTATCGTATCTTTTAGTACATAACTTTTCACTAAATTTCACAAACACTAAGAAAGTTTGTTTTTCGATTTCAATACCAGATTTTAACGCTTTGAGGAGTTCAAATAACTTGTTTTTAGGTCATTTGTATCATATATTTTATTACATAACTTTTCACCAAATTTCACAAACACTAAGAAAGTTTGTTTTTCGATTCAAAACAATATTTTAACGCTTTGAGGAGTTCAAATAACATGTTTTTAGATCATTTGTATCGTATCTTTTAGTACATAACTTTTCACCAAATTTCACAAACACTAAGAAAGTTTGTTTTTCGATTTCAATACCAGATTTTAACGCTTTGAGGAGTTCAAATAACTTGTTTTTAGGTCATTTGTATCATACCTTTTATTACATAACTTTTCACCAAATTTCACAAACACTAAGAAAGTTTGTTTTTCGATTCAAAACAATATTTTAACGCTTTGATGAGTTCAAATAACAAGTTTTTAGATCAATTGTATCGTATCTTTTAGTTCATAACTTTTCACCAAATTTCGCAAACACTACGAAAGTTTGTTTTTCGATTCAAAACAAGATTTTAACGCTTTGAGGAGTTCAAATAACTTGTTTTTAAATCATTTGTATCGTATCTTTTAGTACATAACTTTTCACCAAATTTCACAAACTCTAAGAAAGATTGTTTTTCGATTCAAAACAAGATTTTCACGCTTTGAGAAGTTCAAATAACATGTTTTTAGATCATTTGTATCGTATCTTTTAGTACATAACTTTTCACCAAATTTCACAAACACTAAGAAAGTTTGTTTTTCGATTCCAAACAAGATTTTAATGCTTTGAGGAGTTCAAATAACGTGTTTTTAGATCATTTGTATCGTATCTTTCAGTACATAACTTTTCACCAAATTTCACGAACACTAAGAAAGTTTGTTTTTCGATTCAAAACAAGATTTTAACGCTTTGAGGAGTTCAAATAACATGTTTTTAGATCATTTGTATCGTATCTTTTAGTACATAACTTTTCACCAAATTTCACAAACACTAAGAAAGTTTGTTTTTCGATTCCAAACAAGATTTTAACGCTTTGAGGAGTTCAAATAACGTGTTTTTAGATCATTTGTATCGTTTCTTTTACTACATAACTTTTCACCAAATTTCACAAACACTAAGAAAGTTTGTTTTTCGATTCAAAACAAGATTTTAACGCTTTGAGGAGTTCAAATAACGTGTTTTTAGATCATTTGTATCGTATCTTTTTGTACATAACTTTTCACCAAATTTCACAAACACTAAGAAAGTTTGTTTTTCGATTCAAAACAAGATTTTAACGCTTTGAGGAGTTCAAATAACGTGTTATTAGAACAATTGTATCGTATCTTTCAGTACATAACTTTTCACCAAATTTCACAAACACTAAGAAAGTTTGTTTTTCGATTCAAAACAAGATTTTAACGCTTTGAGGAGTTGAAATAACGTGTTTTTAGATCATTTGTATCGTATCTTTTAGTACATAACTTTTCACCAAATTTCACAAACACTAAGAAAGTTTGTTTTTCGATTCAAAACAAGATTTTAACGCTTTGAGGAGTTCGAATAATGTGTTTTTAGATCATTTGTATCGTATCTTTCAGTACATAACTTTTCACCAAATTTCACAAACACTAAGAAAGTTTGTTTTTGGATTCAAAACAAGATTTTAACGCTTTGAGGAGTTCAAACAACATGTTTTTAGATCATTTGTATCGAATCTTTTAGTACATAACTTTTCACCAAATTTCACAAACACTAAGAAAGTTTGTTTTTCGATTCAAAACAAGATTTTAATGCTTTGAGAAGTTCAAATAACTTGTTTTTAGGTCATTTGTATCGTATCTTTTAGTACATAACTTTTCACCAAATTTCACAAACACTAAGAAAGTTTGTTTTTCGATTCAAAACAAGATTTTAACGCTTTGAGGAGTTCAAATAACTTGTTTTTAGATCATTTGTATCGTATCTTTTCACCAAATTTCACAAACACTAAGAAAGTTTGTTTTTTGATTCAAAACAAGATTTTAACGCTTTGAGGAGTTCAAATAACATGTTTTTAGATCATTTGTTTCGAATCTTTTAGTACATAAATTTTCTCCAAATTTCACAAACACTAAGAAAGTTTGTTTTTCGATTCAAAACGAGATTTTAATGCTTTGAGGAGTTCAAATAACTTGTTTTTAGGTCATTTGTATCGTATCTTTTAGTACATAACTTTTCACCAAATTTCACAAACACTAAGAAAGTTTGTTTTTCGATTCAAAACAAGATTTTAACGCTTTGAGCAGTTCAAATAACATGTTTTTAGATCATTTGTATCGTATCTTTTAGTACATTACTTTTCACCAAATTTCACAAACACTAAGAAAGTTTGTTTTTCGATTCAAAACAAGATTTTAATGCTTTGAGGAGTTCAAATAACGTGTTTTTAGATCATTTGTATCGTATCTTTTTGTACATAACTTTTCACCAAATTTCACAAACACTAATAAAGTTTGTTTTTTGATTCAAAACAAGATTTTAATGCTTTGACGAGTTCAAATAACGTGTTTTTAGATCATTTGTATCGTATCTTTTTGTACATAACTTTTCACCAAATTTCACAAACACTAAGAAAGTTTGTTTTTCGATTCAAAACAAGATTTTAATGCTTTGAGGAGTTCAAATAACTTGTTTTTATATCATTTGTATCGTATCTTTTAGTACATAACTTTTCACCAAATTTCACAAACACTAAGAAAGTTTGTTTTTCGATTCTAAACATGATTTTAATGCTTTGAGGAGTTCAAATAACATGTTTTTAGATCATTTGTATCGTATCTTTTAGTACATAACTTTTCACCAAATTTCACAAACACTAAGAAAGTTTGTTTTTCGATTCAAAACAAGATTTTAATGCTTTGAGGAGTTCAAATAACGTGTTTTTAGATCATTTATATCGTATCTTTTTGTACATAACTTTTCACCAAATTTCACAAACACTAAGAGAGTTTCTTTTTTGATTCAAAACAAGATTTTAACGCTTTGAGGAGTTCAAATAACATGTTTTTAGATCATTTGTATCGTATCTTTTAGTACATAACATTTCACCAAATTTCACAAACACTAAGAAAGTTTGTTTTTCGATTCAAAACAAAATTTTAACGCATTGAGGAGTTCAAATAACATGTTTTTAGATCATTTGTATCGTATCTTTTAGTACATAACTTTTCACCAAATTTCACAAACACTAAGAAAGTTTGTTTTTCGATTTCAATACCAGATTTTAACGCTTTGAGGAGTTCAAATAACTTGTTTTTAGGTCATTTGTATCATATCTTTTATTACATAACTTTTCACCAAATTTCACAAACACTAAGAAAGTTTGTTTTTCGATTCAAAACAATATTTTAACGCTTTGAGGAGTTCAAATAACAAGTTTTTTGATCATTTGTATCGTATCTTTTAGTTCATAACTTTTCACCAAATTTCGCAAACACTACGAAAGTTTGTTTTTCGATTCAAAACAAGATTTTAACGCTTTGAGGAGTTCAAATAACTTGTTTTTAGATCATTTGTATCGTATCTTTTAGTACATAACTTTTCACCAAATTTCACAAACTCTAAGAAAGATTGTTTTTCGATTCAAAACAAGATTTTAACGCTTTGTGGAGTTCAAATAACATGTTTTTAGATCATTTGTATCGTATCTTTTAGTACATAACTTTTCACCAAATTTCACAAACACTAAGAAAGTTTGTTTTTCGATTCCAAACAAGATTTTAATGCTTTGAGGAGTTCAAATAACGTGTTTTTAGATCATTTGTATCGTATCTTTCAGTACATAGCTTTTCACCAAATTTCACGAACACTAAGAAAGTTTGTTTTTCGATTCAAAACACGATTTTAACGCTTTGAGGAGTTCAAATAAAATGTTTTTAGATCATTTGTATCGTATCTTTTAGTACATAACTTTTCACCAAATTTCACAAACACTAAGAAAGTTTGTTTTTCGATTCCAAACAAGATTTTAACGCTTTGAGGAGTTCAAATAACGTGTTTTTAGATCATTTGTATCGTTTCTTTTACTACATAACTTTTCACCAAATTTCACAAACACTAAGAAAGTTTGTTTTTCGATTCAAAACAAGATTTTAACGCTTTGAGGAGTTCAAAGAACGTGTTTTTAGATCATTTGTATCGTATCTTTTTGTACATAACTTTTCACCAAATTTCACAAACACTAAGAAAGTTTGTTTTTCGATTTCAATACCAGATTTTAACGCTTTGAGGAGTTCAAATAACTTGTTTTTAGGTCATTTGTATCATATCTTTTATTACATAACTTTTCACCAAATTTCACAAACACTAAGAAAGTTTGTTTTTCGATTCAAAACAATATTTTAACGCTTTGAGGAGTTCAAATAACAAGTTTTTAGATCAATTGTATCGTATCTTTTAGTTCATAATTTTTCACCAAATTTCGCAAACACTACGAAAGTTTGTTTTTCGATTCAAAACAAGATTTTAACGCTTTGAGGAGTTCAAATAACTTGTTTTTAAATCATTTGTATCGTATCTTTTAGTACATAACTTTTCACCAAATTTCACAAACTCTAAGAAAGATTGTTTTTCGATTCAAAACAAGATTTTAACGCTTTGAGAAGTTCAAATAACATGTTTTTAGATCATTTGTATCGTATCTTTTAGTACATAACTTTTCACCAAATTTCACAAACACTAAGAAAGTTTGTTTTTCGATTCCAAACAAGATTTTAATGCTTTGAGGAGTTCAAATAACGTGTTTTTAGATCATTTGTATCGTATCTTTCAGTACATAACTTTTCACCAAATTTCACGAACACTAAGAAAGTTTGTTTTTCGATTCGAAACAAGATTTTCACGCTTTGAGGAGTTCAAATAACGTGTTTTTAGATCATTTGTATCGTATCTTTTTGTACATAACTTTTCACCAAATTTCACAAACACTAAGAAAGTTTGTTTTTTGATTCAAAACAAGATTTTAACGCTTTGAGGAGTTTAAATAACGTGTTTTTAGATCATTTGTATCGTATCTTTTAGTACATAACTTTTCACCAAATTTCACAAACACTAAGAAAGTTTGTTTTTCGATTCAAAACAAGATTTTAACGCTTTGAGGAGTTCAAATAACGTGTTTTTAGATCATTTGTACCGTATCTTTTAGTACATAACTTTTCACCAAATTTCACAAACACTAAGAAAGTTTGTTTTTCGATTCCAAACAAGATTTTAACGCTTTGAGGAGTTCAAATAATGTATTTTTAGATCATTTGTATCGTATCTTTTAGTACATAACTTTTCACCGAATTTCACAAACACTAAGAAAGTTTGTTTTTCGATTCAAAACAAGATTTTAACGTTTTGAGGAGTTCAAATAACATGTTTTTAGATCATTTGTATCGTATCTTTTAGTACATAACTTTTCACTAAATTTCACAAACACTAAGAAAGTTTGTTTTTCGATTTCAATACCAGATTTTAACGCTTTGAGGAGTTCAAATAACTTGTTTTTAGGTCATTTGTATCATATATTTTATTACATAACTTTTCACCAAATTTCACAAACACTAAGAAAGTTTGTTTTTCGATTCAAAACAATATTTTAACGCTTTGAGGAGTTCAAATAACATGTTTTTAGATCATTTGTATCGTATCTTTTAGTACATAACTTTTCACCAAATTTCACAAACACTAAGAAAGTTTGTTTTTCGATTTCAATACCAGATTTTAACGCTTTGAGGAGTTCAAATAACTTGTTTTTAGGTCATTTGTATCATACCTTTTATTACATAACTTTTCACCAAATTTCACAAACACTAAGAAAGTTTGTTTTTCGATTCAAAACAATATTTTAACGCTTTGATGAGTTCAAATAACAAGTTTTTAGATCAATTGTATCGTATCTTTTAGTACATAACTTTTCACCAAATTTCACAAACACTAAGAAAGTTTGTTTTTCGATTCCAAACAAGATTTTAATGCTTTGAGGAGTTCAAATAACGTGTTTTTAGATCATTTGTATCGTATCTTTTACTACTTAACTTTTCACCAAATTTCACAAACACTAAGAAAGTTTGTTTTTCGATTCAAAACAAGATTTTAACGCGTTGAGGAGTTCAAATAACGTGTTTTTAGATCAATTGTATCGTATCTTTTACTACATAACTTTTCCCCAAATTTCACAAACACTAAGAAAGTTTGTTTTTCGATTCAAAACAAGATTTTAACGCTTTGAGGAGTTGAAATAACGTGTTTTTAGACCATTTGTATCGTATCTTTTACTACATAACTTTTCACCAAATTTTACAAACACTAAGACAGTTTGTTTTTCGATTCAAAACAAGATTTTAACGCTTTGAGGAGTTCAAATAACATGTTTTTAGATCATTTGTATCGTATCTTTTAGTACATAACTTTTCACCGAATTTCACAAACACTAAGAAAGTTTGTTTTTCGATTCAAAACAAGATTTTAACGTTTTGAGGAGTTCAAATAACATGTTTTTAGATCATTTGTATCGTATCTTTTAGTACATAACTTTTCACTAAATTTCACAAACACTAAGAAAGTTTGTTTTTCGATTTCAATACCAGATTTTAACGCTTTGAGGAGTTCAAATAACTTGTTTTTAGGTCATTTGTATCATATATTTTATTACATAACTTTTCACCAAATTTCACAAACACTAAGAAAGTTTGTTTTTCGATTCAAAACAATATTTTAACGCTTTGAGGAGTTCAAATAACATGTTTTTAGATCATTTGTATCGTATCTTTTAGTACATAACTTTTCACCAAATTTCACAAACTCTAAGAAAGATTGTTTTTCGATTCAAAACAAGATTTTAACGCTTTAAGGAGTTCAAATAACATGTTTTTAGATCATTTGTATCGTATCTTTTAGTACATAACTTTTCACCAAATTTCACAAACACTAAGAAAGTTTGTTTTTCGATTCCAAACAAGATTTTAATGCTTTGAGGAGTTCAAATAACGTGTTTTTAGATCATTTGTATCGTATCTTTTACTACTTAACTTTTCACCAAATTTCACAAACACTAAGAAAGTTTGTTTTTCGATTCAAAACAAGATTTTAACGCGTTGAGGAGTTCAAATAACGTGTTTTTAGATCAATTGTATCGTATCTTTTACTACATAACTTTTCCCCAAATTTCACAAACACTAAGAAAGTTTGTTTTTCGATTCAAAACAAGATTTTAACGCTTTGAGGAGTTGAAATAACGTGTTTTTAGACCATTTGTATCGTATCTTTTACTACATAACTTTTCACCAAATTTTACAAACACTAAGACAGTTTGTTTTTCGATTCAAAACAAGATTTTAACGCTTTGAGGAGTTCAAATAACATGTTTTTAGATCATTTGTATCGTATCTTTTAGTACATAACTTTTCACCGAATTTCACAAACACTAAGAAAGTTTGTTTTTCGATTCAAAACAAGATTTTAACGTTTTGAGGAGTTCAAATAACATGTTTTTAGATCATTTGTATCGTATCTTTTAGTACATAACTTTTCACTAAATTTCACAAACACTAAGAAAGTTTGTTTTTCGATTTCAATACCAGATTTTAACGCTTTGAGGAGTTCAAATAACTTGTTTTTAGGTCATTTGTATCATATATTTTATTACATAACTTTTCACCAAATTTCACAAACACTAAGAAAGTTTGTTTTTCGATTCAAAACAATATTTTAACGCTTTGAGGAGTTCAAATAACATGTTTTTAGATCATTTGTATCGTATCTTTTAGTACATAACTTTTCACCAAATTTCACAAACACTAAGAAAGTTTGTTTTTCGATTTCAATACCAGATTTTAACGCTTTGAGGAGTTCAAATAACTTGTTTTTAGGTCATTTGTATCATACCTTTTATTACATAACTTTTCACCAAATTTCACAAACACTAAGAAAGTTTGTTTTTCGATTCAAAACAATATTTTAACGCTTTGATGAGTTCAAATAACAAGTTTTTAGATCAATTGTATCGTATCTTTTAGTTCATAACTTTTCACCAAATTTCGCAAACACTACGAAAGTTTGTTTTTCGATTCAAAACAAGATTTTAACGCTTTGAGGAGTTCAAATAACTTGTTTTTAAATCATTTGTATCGTATCTTTTAGTACATAACTTTTCACCAAATTTCACAAACTCTAAGAAAGATTGTTTTTCGATTCAAAACAAGATTTTCACGCTTTGAGAAGTTCAAATAACATGTTTTTAGATCATTTGTATCGTATCTTTTAGTACATAACTTTTCACCAAATTTCACAAACACTAAGAAAGTTTGTTTTTCGATTCCAAACAAGATTTTAATGCTTTGAGGAGTTCAAATAACGTGTTTTTAGATCATTTGTATCGTATCTTTCAGTACATAACTTTTCACCAAATTTCACGAACACTAAGAAAGTTTGTTTTTCGATTCAAAACAAGATTTTAACGCTTTGAGGAGTTCAAATAACATGTTTTTAGATCATTTGTATCGTATCTTTTAGTACATAACTTTTCACCAAATTTCACAAACACTAAGAAAGTTTGTTTTTCGATTCCAAACAAGATTTTAACGCTTTGAGGAGTTCAAATAACGTGTTTTTAGATCATTTGTATCGTTTCTTTTACTACATAACTTTTCACCAAATTTCACAAACACTAAGAAAGTTTGTTTTTCGATTCAAAACAAGATTTTAACGCTTTGAGGAGTTCAAATAACGTGTTTTTAGATCATTTGTATCGTATCTTTTTGTACATAACTTTTCACCAAATTTCACAAACACTAAGAAAGTTTGTTTTTCGATTCAAAACAAGATTTTAACGCTTTGAGGAGTTCAAATAACGTGTTATTAGAACAATTGTATCGTATCTTTCAGTACATAACTTTTCACCAAATTTCACAAACACTAAGAAAGTTTGTTTTTCGATTCAAAACAAGATTTTAACGCTTTGAGGAGTTGAAATAACGTGTTTTTAGATCATTTGTATCGTATCTTTTAGTACATAACTTTTCACCAAATTTCACAAACACTAAGAAAGTTTGTTTTTCGATTCAAAACAAGATTTTAACGCTTTGAGGAGTTCGAATAATGTGTTTTTAGATCATTTGTATCGTATCTTTCAGTACATAACTTTTCACCAAATTTCACAAACACTAAGAAAGTTTGTTTTTGGATTCAAAACAAGATTTTAACGCTTTGAGGAGTTCAAACAACATGTTTTTAGATCATTTGTATCGAATCTTTTAGTACATAACTTTTCACCAAATTTCACAAACACTAAGAAAGTTTGTTTTTCGATTCAAAACAAGATTTTAATGCTTTGAGAAGTTCAAATAACTTGTTTTTAGGTCATTTGTATCGTATCTTTTAGTACATAACTTTTCACCAAATTTCACAAACACTAAGAAAGTTTGTTTTTCGATTCAAAACAAGATTTTAACGCTTTGAGGAGTTCAAATAACTTGTTTTTAGATCATTTGTATCGTATCTTTTCACCAAATTTCACAAACACTAAGAAAGTTTGTTTTTTGATTCAAAACAAGATTTTAACGCTTTGAGGAGTTCAAATAACATGTTTTTAGATCATTTGTTTCGAATCTTTTAGTACATAAATTTTCTCCAAATTTCACAAACACTAAGAAAGTTTGTTTTTCGATTCAAAACGAGATTTTAATGCTTTGAGGAGTTCAAATAACTTGTTTTTAGGTCATTTGTATCGTATCTTTTAGTACATAACTTTTCACCAAATTTCACAAACACTAAGAAAGTTTGTTTTTCGATTCAAAACAAGATTTTAACGCTTTGAGCAGTTCAAATAACATGTTTTTAGATCATTTGTATCGTATCTTTTAGTACATTACTTTTCACCAAATTTCACAAACACTAAGAAAGTTTGTTTTTCGATTCAAAACAAGATTTTAATGCTTTGAGGAGTTCAAATAACGTGTTTTTAGATCATTTGTATCGTATCTTTTTGTACATAACTTTTCACCAAATTTCACAAACACTAATAAAGTTTGTTTTTTGATTCAAAACAAGATTTTAATGCTTTGACGAGTTCAAATAACGTGTTTTTAGATCATTTGTATCGTATCTTTTTGTACATAACTTTTCACCAAATTTCACAAACACTAAGAAAGTTTGTTTTTCGATTCAAAACAAGATTTTAATGCTTTGAGGAGTTCAAATAACTTGTTTTTATATCATTTGTATCGTATCTTTTAGTACATAACTTTTCACCAAATTTCACAAACACTAAGAAAGTTTGTTTTTCGATTCTAAACATGATTTTAATGCTTTGAGGAGTTCAAATAACATGTTTTTAGATCATTTGTATCGTATCTTTTAGTACATAACTTTTCACCAAATTTCACAAACACTAAGAAAGTTTGTTTTTCGATTCAAAACAAGATTTTAATGCTTTGAGGAGTTCAAATAACGTGTTTTTAGATCATTTATATCGTATCTTTTTGTACATAACTTTTCACCAAATTTCACAAACACTAAGAGAGTTTCTTTTTTGATTCAAAACAAGATTTTAACGCTTTGAGGAGTTCAAATAACATGTTTTTAGATCATTTGTATCGTATCTTTTAGTACATAACATTTCACCAAATTTCACAAACACTAAGAAAGTTTGTTTTTCGATTCAAAACAAAATTTTAACGCATTGAGGAGTTCAAATAACATGTTTTTAGATCATTTGTATCGTATCTTTTAGTACATAACTTTTCACCAAATTTCACAAACACTAAGAAAGTTTGTTTTTCGATTTCAATACCAGATTTTAACGCTTTGAGGAGTTCAAATAACTTGTTTTTAGGTCATTTGTATCATATCTTTTATTACATAACTTTTCACCAAATTTCACAAACACTAAGAAAGTTTGTTTTTCGATTCAAAACAATATTTTAACGCTTTGAGGAGTTCAAATAACAAGTTTTTTGATCATTTGTATCGTATCTTTTAGTTCATAACTTTTCACCAAATTTCGCAAACACTACGAAAGTTTGTTTTTCGATTCAAAACAAGATTTTAACGCTTTGAGGAGTTCAAATAACTTGTTTTTAGATCATTTGTATCGTATCTTTTAGTACATAACTTTTCACCAAATTTCACAAACTCTAAGAAAGATTGTTTTTCGATTCAAAACAAGATTTTAACGCTTTGTGGAGTTCAAATAACATGTTTTTAGATCATTTGTATCGTATCTTTTAGTACATAACTTTTCACCAAATTTCACAAACACTAAGAAAGTTTGTTTTTCGATTCCAAACAAGATTTTAATGCTTTGAGGAGTTCAAATAACGTGTTTTTAGATCATTTGTATCGTATCTTTCAGTACATAGCTTTTCACCAAATTTCACGAACACTAAGAAAGTTTGTTTTTCGATTCAAAACACGATTTTAACGCTTTGAGGAGTTCAAATAAAATGTTTTTAGATCATTTGTATCGTATCTTTTAGTACATAACTTTTCACCAAATTTCACAAACACTAAGAAAGTTTGTTTTTCGATTCCAAACAAGATTTTAACGCTTTGAGGAGTTCAAATAACGTGTTTTTAGATCATTTGTATCGTTTCTTTTACTACATAACTTTTCACCAAATTTCACAAACACTAAGAAAGTTTGTTTTTCGATTCAAAACAAGATTTTAACGCTTTGAGGAGTTCAAAGAACGTGTTTTTAGATCATTTGTATCGTATCTTTTTGTACATAACTTTTCACCAAATTTCACAAACACTAAGAAAGTTTGTTTTTCGATTTCAATACCAGATTTTAACGCTTTGAGGAGTTCAAATAACTTGTTTTTAGGTCATTTGTATCATATCTTTTATTACATAACTTTTCACCAAATTTCACAAACACTAAGAAAGTTTGTTTTTCGATTCAAAACAATATTTTAACGCTTTGAGGAGTTCAAATAACAAGTTTTTAGATCAATTGTATCGTATCTTTTAGTTCATAATTTTTCACCAAATTTCGCAAACACTACGAAAGTTTGTTTTTCGATTCAAAACAAGATTTTAACGCTTTGAGGAGTTCAAATAACTTGTTTTTAAATCATTTGTATCGTATCTTTTAGTACATAACTTTTCACCAAATTTCACAAACTCTAAGAAAGATTGTTTTTCGATTCAAAACAAGATTTTAACGCTTTGAGAAGTTCAAATAACATGTTTTTAGATCATTTGTATCGTATCTTTTAGTACATAACTTTTCACCAAATTTCACAAACACTAAGAAAGTTTGTTTTTCGATTCCAAACAAGATTTTAATGCTTTGAGGAGTTCAAATAACGTGTTTTTAGATCATTTGTATCGTATCTTTCAGTACATAACTTTTCACCAAATTTCACGAACACTAAGAAAGTTTGTTTTTCGATTCGAAACAAGATTTTCACGCTTTGAGGAGTTCAAATAACGTGTTTTTAGATCATTTGTATCGTATCTTTTTGTACATAACTTTTCACCAAATTTCACAAACACTAAGAAAGTTTGTTTTTTGATTCAAAACAAGATTTTAACGCTTTGAGGAGTTTAAATAACGTGTTTTTAGATCATTTGTATCGTATCTTTTAGTACATAACTTTTCACCAAATTTCACAAACACTAAGAAAGTTTGTTTTTCGATTCAAAACAAGATTTTAACGCTTTGAGGAGTTCAAATAACGTGTTTTTAGATCATTTGTACCGTATCTTTTAGTACATAACTTTTCACCAAATTTCACAAACACTAAGAAAGTTTGTTTTTCGATTCCAAACAAGATTTTAACGCTTTGAGGAGTTCAAATAATGTATTTTTAGATTATTTGAATCGTATCTTTTACTACATAACTTTTCACCAAATTTCACAAACACTAAGAAAGTTTGTTTTTCGATTCAAAACAAGATTTTAACGCTTTGAGGAGTTTAAATAACGTGTTTTTAGATCATTTGTATCGTATCTTTTAGTACATAACTTTTCACCAAATTTCACAAACACTAAGAAAGTTTGTTTTTCGATTCAAAACAAGATTTTAATGCTTTGAGGAGTTCAAATAACATGTTTTTAGATCATTTGTATCGAATCTTTTAGTACATAACTTTTCACCAAATTTCACAAACACTAAGAAAGTTTGTTTTTCGATTCAAAACAAGATTTTAATGCTTTGAGGAGTTCAAATAACTTGTTTTTAGGTCATTTGTATCGTATCTTTTAGTACATAACTTTTCACCAAATTTCACAAACACTAAGAAAGTTTGTTTTTCGATTCAAAACAAGATTTTAACGCTTTGAGGAGTTCAAATAACATGTTTTTAGATCATTTGTATCGTATCTTTTAGTGCATTACTTTTCACCAAATTTCACAAACACTAAGAAAGTTTGTTTTTCGATTCAAAACAAGATTTTAATGCTTTGAGGAGTTCAAATAACATGTTTTTAGATCATTTGTATCGTATCTTTTAGTACATAACTTTTCACCAAATTTCACAAACACAAAGAAAGTTTGTTTTTCGATTCCAAACAAGATTTTAATGCTTTGAGGAGTTCAAATAACGTGTTTTTAGATCATTTGTATCGTATCTTTTACTACTTAACTTTTCACCAAATTTCACAAACACTAAGAAAGTTTGTTTTTCGATTCAAAACAAGATTTTAACGCGTTGAGGAGTTCAAATAACGTGTTTTTAGATCAATTGTATCGTATCTTTTACTACATAACTTTTCCCCAAATTTCACAAACACTAAGAAAGTTTGTTTTTCGATTCAAAACAAGATTTTAACGCTTTGAGGAGTTGAAATAACGTGTTTTTAGACCATTTGTATCGTATCTTTTACTACATAACTTTTCTCCAAATTTTACAAACACTAAGATAGTTTGTTTTTCGATTCAAAACAAGATTTTAACGCTTTGAGGAGTTCAAATAACATGTTTTTAGATCATTTGTATCGTATCTTTTAGTACATAACTTTTCACCGAATTTCACAAACACTAAGAAAGTTTGTTTTTCGATTCAAAACAAGATTTTAACGTTTTGAGGAGTTCAAATAACATGTTTTTAGATCATTTGTATCGTATCTTTTAGTACATAACTTTTCACTAAATTTCACAAACACTAAGAAAGTTTGTTTTTCGATTGCAATACCAGATTTTAACGCTTTGAGGAATTCAAATAACTTGTTTTTAGGTCATTTGTATCATATATTTTATTACATAACTTTTCACCAAATTTTACAGACACTAAGAAAGTTTGTTTTACGATTCAAAACAAGATTTTAACTCTTTGAGGAGTTCAAATAACGTGTTTTTAGATCATTTGTATCGTATCTTTTTGTACATAACTTTTCACCAAATTTCACAAACACTAAGAAAGTTTGTTTTTTGATTCAAAACAAGATTTTAACGCTTTGAGGAGTTTAAATAACGTGTTTTTAGATCATTTGTATCGTATCTTTTAGTACATAACTTTTCACCAAATTTCACAAACACTAAGAAAGTTTGTTTTTCGATTTCAATACCAGATTTTAACGCTTTGAGGAGTTCAAATAACTTGTTTTTAGGTCATTTGTATCATATCTTTTATTACATAACTTTTCACCAAATTTCACAAACACTAAGAAAGTTTGTTTTTCGATTCAAAACAATATTTTAACGCTTTGAGGAGTTCAAATAACAAGTTTTTAGATCAATTGTATCGTATCTTTTAGTTCATAACTTTTCACCAAATTTCGCAAACACTACGAAAGTTTGTTTTTCGATTCAAAACAAGATTTTAACGCTTTGAGGAGTTCAAATAACTTGTTTTTAAATCATTTGTATCGTATCTTTTAGTACATAACTTTTCACCAAATTTCACAAACTCTAAGAAAGATTGTTTTTCGATTCAAAACAAGATTTTAACGCTTTGAGAAGTTCAAATAACATGTTTTTAGATCATTTGTATCGTATCTTTTAGTACATAACTTTTCACCAAATTTCACAAACACTAAGAAAGTTTGTTTTTCGATTCCAAACAAGATTTTAATGCTTTGAGGAGTTCAAATAACGTGTTTTTAGATCATTTGTATCGTATCTTTCAGTACATAACTTTTCACCAAATTTCACGAACACTAAGAAAGTTTGTTTTTCGATTCAAAACAAGATTTTAACGCTTTGAGGAGTTCAAATAACATGTTTTTAGATCATTTGTATCGTATCTTTTAGTACATAACTTTTCACCAAATTTCACAAACACTAAGAAAGTTTGTTTTTCGATTCCAAACAAGATTTTAACGCTTTGAGGAGTTCAAATAACGTGTTTTTAGATCATTTGTATCGTTTCTTTTACTACATAACTTTTCACCAAATTTCACAAACACTAAGAAAGTTTGTTTTTCGATTCAAAACAAGATTTTAACGCTTTGAGGAGTTCAAATAACGTGTTTTTAGATCATTTGTATCGTATCTTTTTGTACATAACTTTTCACCAAATTTCACAAACACTAAGAAAGTTTGTTTTTCGATTCAAAACAAGATTTTAACGCTTTGAGGAGTTCAAATAACGTGTTATTAGAACAATTGTATCGTATCTTTCAGTACATAACTTTTCACCAAATTTCACAAACACTAAGAAAGTTTGTTTTTCGATTCAAAACAAGATTTTAACGCTTTGAGGAGTTGAAATAACGTGTTTTTAGATCATTTGTATCGTATCTTTTAGTACATAACTTTTCACCAAATTTCACAAACACTAAGAAAGTTTGTTTTTCGATTCAAAACAAGATTTTAACGCTTTGAGGAGTTCGAATAATGTGTTTTTAGATCATTTGTATCGTATCTTTCAGTACATAACTTTTCACCAAATTTCACAAACACTAAGAAAGTTTGTTTTTGGATTCAAAACAAGATTTTAACGCTTTGAGGAGTTCAAACAACATGTTTTTAGATCATTTGTATCGAATCTTTTAGTACATAACTTTTCACCAAATTTCACAAACACTAAGAAAGTTTGTTTTTCGATTCAAAACAAGATTTTAATGCTTTGAGAAGTTCAAATAACTTCTTTTTAGGTCATTTGTATCGTATCTTTTAGTACATAACTTTTCACCAAATTTCACAAACACTAAGAAAGTTTGTTTTTCGATTCAAAACAAGATTTTAACGCTTTGAGGAGTTCAAATAACTTGTTTTTAGATCATTTGTATCGTATCTTTTCACCAAATTTCACAAACACTAAGAAAGTTTGTTTTTTGATTCAAAACAAGATTTTAACGCTTTGAGGAGTTCAAATAACATGTTTTTAGATCATTTGTTTCGAATCTTTTAGTACATAAATTTTCTCCAAATTTCACAAACACTAAGAAAGTTTGTTTTTCGATTCAAAACGAGATTTTAATGCTTTGAGGAGTTCAAATAACTTGTTTTTAGGTCATTTGTATCGTATCTTTTAGTACATAACTTTTCACCAAATTTCACAAACACTAAGAAAGTTTGTTTTTCGATTCAAAACAAGATTTTAACGCTTTGAGCAGTTCAAATAACATGTTTTTAGATCATTTGTATCGTATCTTTTAGTACATTACTTTTCACCAAATTTCACAAACACTAAGAAAGTTTGTTTTTCGATTCAAAACAAGATTTTAATGCTTTGAGGACTTCAAATATCGTGTTTTTAGATCATTTGTATCGTATCTTTTTGTACATAACTTTTCACCAAATTTCACAAACACTAAGAAAGTTTGTTTTTTGATTCAAAACAAGATTTTAATGCTTTGAGGAGTTCAAATAACGTGTTTTTAGATCATTTGTATCGTATCTTTTTGTACATAACTTTTCACCAAATTTCACAAACACTAAGAAAGTTTGTTTTTCGATTCAAAACAAGATTTTAATGCTTTGAGGAGTTCAAATAACTTGTTTTTATATCATTTGTATCGTATCTTTTAGTACATAACTTTTCACCAAATTTCACAAACACTAAGAAAGTTTGTTTTTCGATTCTAAACATGATTTTAATGCTTTGAGGAGTTCAAATAACATGTTTTTAGATCATTTGTATCGTATCTTTAAGTACATAACTTTTCACCAAATTTCACAAACACTAAGAAAGTTTGTTTTTCGATTCAAAACAAGATTTTAATGCTTTGAGGAGTTCAAATAACGTGTTTTTAGATCATTTATATCGTATCTTTTTGTACATAACTTTTCACCAAATTTCACAAACACTAAGAGAGTTTCTTTTTTGATTCAAAACAAGATTTTAACGCTTTGAGGAGTTCAAATAACATGTTTTTAGATCATTTGTATCGTATCTTTTAGTACATAACATTTCACCAAATTTCACAAACACTAAGAGAGTTTGTTTTTCGATTCAAAACAAGATTTTAACGCTTTGAGGAGTTCAAATAACGTGTTATTAGAACAATTGTATCGTATCTTTCAGTACATAACTTTTCACCAAATTTCACAAACACTAAGAAAGTTTGTTTTTCGATTCAAAACAAGATTTTAACGCTTTGAGGAGTTGAAATAACGTGTTTTTAGATCATTTGTATCGTATCTTTTAGTACATAACTTTTCACCAAATTTCACAAACACTAAGAAAGTTTGTTTTTCGATTCAAAACAAGATTTTAACGCTTTGAGGAGTTCGAATAATGTGTTTTTAGATCATTTGTATCGTATCTTTCAGTACATAACTTTTCACCAAATTTCACAAACACTAAGAAAGTTTGTTTTTGGATTCAAAACAAGATTTTAACGCTTTGAGGAGTTCAAACAACATGTTTTTAGATCATTTGTATCGAATCTTTTAGTACATAACTTTTCACCAAATTTCACAAACACTAAGAAAGTTTGTTTTTCGATTCAAAACAAGATTTTAATGCTTTGAGAAGTTCAAATAACTTGTTTTTAGGTCATTTGTATCGTATCTTTTAGTACATAACTTTTCACCAAATTTCACAAACACTAAGAAAGTTTGTTTTTCGATTCAAAACAAGATTTTAACGCTTTGAGGAGTTCAAATAACTTGTTTTTAGATCATTTGTATCGTATCTTTTCACCAAATTTCACAAACACTAAGAAAGTTTGTTTTTTGATTCAAAACAAGATTTTAACGCTTTGAGGAGTTCAAATAACATGTTTTTAGATCATTTGTTTCGAATCTTTTAGTACATAAATTTTCTCCAAATTTCACAAACACTAAGAAAGTTTGTTTTTCGATTCAAAACGAGATTTTAATGCTTTGAGGAGTTCAAATAACTTGTTTTTAGGTCATTTGTATCGTATCTTTTAGTACATAACTTTTCACCAAATTTCACAAACACTAAGAAAGTTTGTTTTTCGATTCAAAACAAGATTTTAACGCTTTGAGCAGTTCAAATAACATGTTTTTAGATCATTTGTATCGTATCTTTTAGTACATTACCTTTCACCAAATTTCACAAACACTAAGAAAGTTTGTTTTTCGATTCAAAACAAGATTTTAATGCTTTGAGGAGTTCAAATAACGTGTTTTTAGATCATTTGTATCGTATCTTTTTGTACATAACTTTTCACCAAATTTCACAAACACTAAGAAAGTTTGTTTTTTGATTCAAAACAAGATTTTAATGCTTTGAGGAGTTCAAATAACGTGTTTTTAGATCATTTGTATCGTATCTTTTTGTACATAACTTTTCACCAAATTTCACAAACACTAAGAAAGTTTGTTTTTCGATTCAAAACAAGATTTTAATGCTTTGAGGAGTTCAAATAACTTGTTTTTATATCATTTGTATCGTATCTTTTAGTACATAACTTTTCACCAAATTTCACAAACACTAAGAAAGTTTGTTTTTCGATTCTAAACATGATTTTAATGCTTTGAGGAGTTCAAATAACATGTTTTTAGATCATTTGTATCGTATCTTTAAGTACATAACTTTTCACCAAATTTCACAAACACTAAGAAAGTT
Source organism: Luzula sylvatica (assembly GCA_946800325.1). Lineage (NCBI taxonomy): Eukaryota > Viridiplantae > Streptophyta > Magnoliopsida > Poales > Juncaceae > Luzula > Luzula sylvatica. The sequence goes on along the minus strand of OX326959.1, from coordinate 69,903,913 downwards.
TGTTTTTCGATTCAAAACAAGATTTTAATGCTTTGAGGAGTTCAAATAACGTGTTTTTAGATCATTTATATCGTATCTTTTTGTACATAACTTTTCACCAAATTTCACAAACACTAAGAGAGTTTCTTTTTTGATTCAAAACAAGATTTTAACGCTTTGAGGAGTTCAAATAACATGTTTTTAGATCATTTGTATCGTATCTTTTAGTACATAACATTTCACCAAATTTCACAAACACTAAGAGAGTTTGTTTTTCGATTCAAAACAAGATTTTAACGCTTTGAGGAGTTCAAATAACGTGTTATTAGAACAATTGTATCGTATCTTTCAGTACATAACTTTTCACCAAATTTCACAAACACTAAGAAAGTTTGTTTTTCGATTCAAAACAAGATTTTAACGCTTTGAGGAGTTGAAATAACGTGTTTTTAGATCATTTGTATCGTATCTTTTAGTACATAACTTTTCACCAAATTTCACAAACACTAAGAAAGTTTGTTTTTCGATTCAAAACAAGATTTTAACGCTTTGAGGAGTTCGAATAATGTGTTTTTAGATCATTTGTATCGTATCTTTCAGTACATAACTTTTCACCAAATTTCACAAACACTAAGAAAGTTTGTTTTTGGATTCAAAACAAGATTTTAACGCTTTGAGGAGTTCAAACAACATGTTTTTAGATCATTTGTATCGAATCTTTTAGTACATAACTTTTCACCAAATTTCACAAACACTAAGAAAGTTTGTTTTTCGATTCAAATCAAGATTTTAATGCTTTGAGAAGTTCAAATAACTTGTTTTTAGGTCATTTGTATCGTATCTTTTAGTACATAACTTTTCACCAAATTTCACAAACACTAAGAAAGTTTGTTTTTCGATTCAAAACAAGATTTTAACGCTTTGAGGAGTTCAAATAACTTGTTTTTAGATCATTTGTATCGTATCTTTTCACCAAATTTCACAAACACTAAGAAAGTTTGTTTTTTGATTCAAAACAAGATTTTAACGCTTTGAGGAGTTCAAATAACATGTTTTTAGATCATTTGTTTCGAATCTTTTAGTACATAAATTTTCTCCAAATTTCACAAACACTAAGAAAGTTTGTTTTTCGATTCAAAACGAGATTTTAATGCTTTGAGGAGTTCAAATAACTTGTTTTTAGGTCATTTGTATCGTATCTTTTAGTACATAACTTTTCACCAAATTTCACAAACACTAAGAAAGTTTGTTTTTCGATTCAAAACAAGATTTTAACGCTTTGAGCAGTTCAAATAACATGTTTTTAGATCATTTGTATCGTATCTTTTAGTACATTACTTTTCACCAAATTTCACAAACACTAAGAAAGTTTGTTTTTCGATTCAAAACAAGATTTTAATGCTTTGAGGAGTTCAAATAACGTGTTTTTAGATCATTTGTATCGTATCTTTTTGTACATAACTTTTCACCAAATTTCACAAACACTAAGAAAGTTTGTTTTTTGATTCAAAACAAGATTTTAATGCTTTGAGGAGTTCAAATAACGTGTTTTTAGATCATTTGTATCGTATCTTTTTGTACATAACTTTTCACCAAATTTCACAAACACTAAGAAAGTTTGTTTTTCGATTCAAAACAAGATTTTAATGCTTTGAGGAGTTCAAATAACTTGTTTTTATATCATTTGTATCGTATCTTTTAGTACATAACTTTTCACCAAATTTCACAAACACTAAGAAAGTTTGTTTTTCGATTCTAAACATGATTTTAATGCTTTGAGGAGTTCAAATAACATGTTTTTAGATCATTTGTATCGTATCTTTAAGTACATAACTTTTCACCAAATTTCACAAACACTAAGAAAGTTTGTTTTTCGATTCAAAACAAGATTTTAATGCTTTGAGGAGTTCAAATAACGTGTTTTTAGATCATTTATATCGTATCTTTTTGTACATAACTTTTCACCAAATTTCACAAACACTAAGAGAGTTTCTTTTTTGATTCAAAACAAGATTTTAACGCTTTGAGGAGTTCAAATAACATGTTTTTAGATCATTTGTATCGTATCTTTTAGTACATAACATTTCACCAAATTTCACAAACACTAAGAAAGTTTGTTTTTCGATTCAAAACAAAATTTTAACGCATTGAGGAGTTCAAATAACATGTTTTTAGATCATTTGTATCGTATCTTTTAGTACATAACTTTTCACCAAATTTCACAAACACTAAGAAAGTTTGTTTTTCGAATTCAATACCAGATTTTAACGCTTTGAGGAGTTCAAATAACTTGTTTTTAGGTCATTTGTATCATATCTTTTATTACATAACTTTTCACCAAATTTCACAAACACTATGAAAGTTTGTTTTTCGATTCAAAACAATATTTTAACGCTTTGAGGAGTTCAAATAACAAGTTTTTTGATCATTTGTATCGTATCTTTTAGTTCATAACTTTTCACCAAATTTCGCAAACACTACGAAAGTTTGTTTTTCGATTCAAAACAAGATTTTAACGCTTTGAGGAGTTCAAATAACTTGTTTTTAGATCATTTGTATCGTATCTTTTAGTACATAACTTTTCACCAAATTTCACAAACTCTAAGAAAGATTGTTTTTCGATTCAAAACAAGATTTTAACGCTTTGAGGAGTTCAAATAACATGTTTTTAGATCATTTGTATCGTATCTTTTAGTACATAACTTTTCACCAAATTTCACAAACACTAAGAAAGTTTGTTTTTCGATTCCAAACAAGATTTTAATGCTTTGAGGAGTTCAAATAACGTGTTTTTAGATCATTTGTATCGTATCTTTCAGTACATAGCTTTTCACCAAATTTCACGAACACTAAGAAAGTTTGTTTTTCGATTCAAAACACGATTTTAACGATTTGAGGAGTTCAAATAAAATGTTTTTAGATCATTTGTATCGTATCTTTTATTACATAACTTTTCACCAAATTTCACAAACACTAAGAAAGTTTGTTTTTCGATTCCAAACAAGATTTTAACGCTTTGAGGAGTTCAAATAACGTGTTTTTAGATCATTTGTATCGTTTCTTTTACTACATAACTTTTCACCAAATTTCACAAACACTAAGAAAGTTTGTTTTTCGATTCAAAACAAGATTTTAACGCTTTGAGGAGTTCAAAGAACGTGTTTTTAGATCATTTGTATCGTATCTTTTTGTACATAACTTTTCACCAAATTTCACAAACACTAAGAAAGTTTGTTTTTCGATTTCAATACCAGATTTTAACGCTTTGAGGAGTTCAAATAACTTGTTTTTAGGTCATTTGTATCATATCTTTTATTACATAACTTTTCACCAAATTTCACAAACACTAAGAAAGTTTGTTTTTCGATTCAAAACAATATTTTAACGCTTTGAGGAGTTCAAATAACAAGTTTTTAGATCAATTGTATCGTATCTTTTAGTTCATAACTTTTCACCAAATTTCGCAAACACTACGAAAGTTTGTTTTTCGATTCAAAACAAGATTTTAACGCTTTGAGGAGTTCAAATAACTTGTTTTTAAATCATTTGTATCGTATCTTTTAGTACATAACTTTTCACCAAATTTCACAAACTCTAAGAAAGATTGTTTTTCGATTCAAAACAAGATTTTAACGCTTTGAGAAGTTCAAATAACATGTTTTTAGATCATTTGTATCGTATCTTTCAGTACATAACTTTTCACCAAATTTCACGAACACTAAGAAAGTTTGTTTTTCGATTCAAAACAAGATTTTCACGCTTTGAGGAGTTCAAATAACGTGTTTTTAGATCATTTGTATCGTATCTTTTTGTACATAACTTTTCACCAAATTTCACAAACACTAAGAAAGTTTGTTTTTTGATTCAAAACAAGATTTTAACGCTTTGAGGAGTTTAAATAACGTGTTTTTAGATCATTTGTATCGTATCTTTTAGTACATAACTTTTCACCAAATTTCACAAACACTAAGAAAGTTTGTTTTTCGATTCAAAACAAGATTTTAACGCTTTGAGGAGTTCAAATAACGTGTTTTTAGATCATTTGTACCGTATCTTTTAGTACATAACTTTTCACCAAATTTCACAAACACTAAGAAAGTTTGTTTTTCGATTCCAAACAAGATTTTAACGCTTTGAGGAGTTCAAATAATGTATTTTTAGATTATTTGAATCGTATCTTTTACTACATAACTTTTCACCAAATTTCACAAACACTAAGAAAGTTTGTTTTTCGATTCAAAACAAGATTTTAACGCTTTGAGGAGTTTAAATAACGTGTTTTTAGATCATTTGTATCGTATCTTTTAGTACATAACTTTTCACCAAATTTCACAAACACTAAGAAAGTTTGTTTTTCGATTCAAAACTAGATTTTAATGCTTTGAGGAGTTCAAATAACATGTTTTTAGATCATTTGTATCGAATCTTTTAGTACATAACTTTTCACCAAATTTCACAAACACTAAGAAAGTTTGTTTTTCGATTCAAAACAAGATTTTAATGCTTTGAGGAGTTCAAATAACTTGTTTTTAGGTCATTTGTATCGTATCTTTTAGTACATAACTTTTCACCAAATTTCACAAACACTAAGAAAGTTTGTTTTTCGATTCAAAACAAGATTTTAACGCTTTGAGGAGTTCAAATAACATGTTTTTAGATCATTTGTATCGTATCTTTTAGTGCATTACTTTTCACCAAATTTCACAAACACTAAGAAAGTTTGTTTTTCGATTCAAAACAAGATTTTAATGCTTTGAGGAGTTCAAATAACATGTTTTTAGATCATTTGTATCGTATCTTTTAGTACATAACTTTTCACCAAATTTCACAAACACTAAGAAAGTTTGTTTTTCGATTCAAAACAAGATTTTAATGCTTTGAGAAGTTCAAATAACGTGTTTTTAGATCATTTGTATCGTATCTTTTTGTACATAACTTTTCACCAAATTTCACAAACACTAAGAAAGTTTGTTTTTTGATTCAAAACAAGATTTTAACGCTTTGAGGAGTTCAAATAACATGTTTTTAGATCATTTGTATCGAATCTTTTAGTACATAACTTTTCACCAAATTTCACAAACACTAAGAAAGTTTGTTTTTCGATTCAAAACAAGATTTTAACGCTTTGAGGAGTTCAAATAACGTGTTTTTAGATCATTTGTACCGTATCTTTTAGTACATAGCTTTTCACCAAATTTCACAAACACTAAGAAAGTTTGTTTTTCGATTCAAAACAAGATTTTAACGCTTTGAGGAGTTCAAATAACATGTTTTTAGATCATTTGTATCGAATCTTTTAGTACATAACTTTTCACCAAATTTCACAAACACTAAGAAAGTTTGTTTTTCGATTCAAAACAAGATTTTAATGCTTTGAGGAGTTCAAATAACTTGTTTTTAGGTCATTTGTATCGTATCTTTTTGTACATAACTTTTCACCAAATTTCACAAACACTAAGAAAGTTTGTTTTTCGATTCAAAACAAGATTTTAATGCTTTGAGGAGTTCAAATAACTTGTTTTTATATCATTTGTATCGTATCTTTTAGTACATAACTTTTCACCAAATTTCACAAACACTAAGAAAGTTTGTTTTTCGATTCTAAACATGATTTTAATGCTTTGAGGAGTTCAAATAACATGTTTTTAGATCATTTGTATCGTATCTTTAAGTACATAACTTTTCACCAAATTTCACAAACACTAAGAAAGTTTGTTTTTCGATTCAAAACAAGATTTTAATGCTTTGAGGAGTTCAAATAACGTGTTTTTAGATCATTTATATCGTATCTTTTTGTACATAACTTTTCACCAAATTTCACAAACACTAAGAGAGTTTCTTTTTTGATTCAAAACAAGATTTTAACGCTTTGAGGAGTTCAAATAACATGTTTTTAGATCATTTGTATCGTATCTTTTAGTACATAACATTTCACCAAATTTCACAAACACTAAGAAAGTTTGTTTTTCGATTCAAAACAAAATTTTAACGCATTGAGGGGTTCAAATAACATGTTTTTAGATCATTTGTATCGTATCTTTTAGTACATAACTTTTCACCAAATTTCACAAACACTAAGAAAGTTTGTTTTTCGATTTCAATACCAGATTTTAACGCTTTGAGGAGTTCAAATAACTTGTTTTTAGGTCATTTGTATCATATCTTTTATTACATAACTTTTCACCAAATTTCACAAACACTATGAAAGTTTGTTTTTCGATTCAAAACAATATTTTAACGCTTTGAGGAGTTCAAATAACAAGTTTTTTGATCATTTGTATCGTATCTTTTAGTTCATAACTTTTCACCAAATTTCGCAAACACTACGAAAGTTTGTTTTTCGATTCAAAACAAGATTTTAACGCTTTGAGGAGTTCAAATAACTTGTTTTTAGATCATTTGTATCGTATCTTTTAGTACATAACTTTTCACCAAATTTCACAAACTCTAAGAAAGATTGTTTTTCGATTCAAAACAAGATTTTAACGCTTTGAGGAGTTCAAATAACATGTTTTTAGATCATTTGTATCGTATCTTTTAGTACATAACTTTTCACCAAATTTCACAAACACTAAGAAAGTTTGTTTTTCGATTCCAAACAAGATTTTAATGCTTTGAGGAGTTCAAATAACGTGTTTTTAGATCATTTGTATCGTATCTTTCAGTACATAGCTTTTCACCAAATTTCACGAACACTAAGAAAGTTTGTTTTTCGATTCAAAACACGATTTTAACGATTTGAGGAGTTCAAATAAAATGTTTTTAGATCATTTGTATCGTATCTTTTATTACATAACTTTTCACCAAATTTCACAAACACTAAGAAAGTTTGTTTTTCGATTCCAAACAAGATTTTAACGCTTTGAGGAGTTCAAATAACGTGTTTTTAGATCATTTGTATCGTTTCTTTTACTACATAACTTTTCACCAAATTTCACAAACACTAAGAAAGTTTGTTTTTCGATTCAAAACAAGATTTTAACGCTTTGAGGAGTTCAAAGAACGTGTTTTTAGATCATTTGTATCGTATCTTTTTGTACATAACTTTTCACCAAATTTCACAAACACTAAGAAAGTTTGTTTTTCGATTTCAATACCAGATTTTAACGCTTTGAGGAGTTCAAATAACTTGTTTTTAGGTCATTTGTATCATATCTTTTATTACATAACTTTTCACCAAATTTCACAAACACTAAGAAAGTTTGTTTTTCGATTCAAAACAATATTTTAACGCTTTGAGGAGTTCAAATAACAAGTTTTTAGATCAATTGTATCGTATCTTTTAGTTCATAACTTTTCACCAAATTTCGCAAACACTACGAAAGTTTGTTTTTCGATTCAAAACAAGATTTTAACGCTTTGAGGAGTTCAAATAACTTGTTTTTAAATCATTTGTATCGTATCTTTTAGTACATAACTTTTCACCAAATTTCACAAACTCTAAGAAAGATTGTTTTTCGATTCAAAACAAGATTTTAACGCTTTGAGAAGTTCAAATAACATGTTTTTAGATCATTTGTATCGTATCTTTCAGTACATAACTTTTCACCAAATTTCACGAACACTAAGAAAGTTTGTTTTTCGATTCAAAACAAGATTTTCACGCTTTGAGGAGTTCAAATAACGTGTTTTTAGATCATTTGTATCGTATCTTTTTGTACATAACTTTTCACCAAATTTCACAAACACTAAGAAAGTTTGTTTTTTGATTCAAAACAAGATTTTAACGCTTTGAGGAGTTTAAATAACGTGTTTTTAGATCATTTGTATCGTATCTTTTAGTACATAACTTTTCACCAAATTTCACAAACACTAAGAAAGTTTGTTTTTCGATTCAAAACAAGATTTTAACGCTTTGAGGAGTTCAAATAACGTGTTTTTAGATCATTTGTACCGTATCTTTTAGTACATAACTTTTCACCAAATTTCACAAACACTAAGAAAGTTTGTTTTTCGATTCCAAACAAGATTTTAACGCTTTGAGGAGTTCAAATAATGTATTTTTAGATTATTTGAATCGTATCTTTTACTACATAACTTTTCACCAAATTTCACAAACACTAAGAAAGTTTGTTTTTCGATTCAAAACAAGATTTTAATGCTTTGAGAAGTTCAAATAACGTGTTTTTAGATCATTTGTATCGTATCTTTTTGTACATAACTTTTCACCAAATTTCACAAACACTAAGAAAGTTTGTTTTTTGATTCAAAACAAGATTTTAACGCTTTGAGGAGTTCAAATAACATGTTTTTAGATCATTTGTATCGAATCTTTTAGTACATAACTTTTCACCAAATTTCACAAACACTAAGAAAGTTTGTTTTTCGATTCAAAACAAGATTTTAATGCTTTGAGGAGTTCAAATAACTTGTTTTTAGGTCATTTGTATCGTATCTTTTTGTACATAACTTTTCACCAAATTTCACAAACACTAAGAAAGTTTGTTTTTCGATTTCAATACCAGATTTTAACGCTTTGAGGAGTTCAAATAACTTGTTTTTAGGTCATTTGTATCATATCTTTTATTACATAACTTTTCACCAAATTTCACAAACACTAAGAAAGTTTGTTTTTCGATTCAAAACAATATTTTAACGCTTTGAGGAGTTCAAATAACAAGTTTTTAGATCAATTGTATCGTATCTTTTAGTTCATAACTTTTCACCAAATTTCGCAAACACTACGAAAGTTTGTTTTTCGATTCAAAACAATATTTTAACGCTTTGAGGAGTTCAAATAACTTGTTTTTAAATCATTTGTATCGTATCTTTTAGTACATAACTTTTCACCAAATTTCACAAACTCTAAGAAAGATTGTTTTTCGATTCAAAACAAGATTTTAACGCTTTGAGAAGTTCAAATAACATGTTTTTAGATCATTTGTATCGTATCTTTTAGTACATAACTTTTCACCAAATTTCACAAACACTAAGAAAGTTTGTTTTTCGATTCCAAACAAGATTTTAATGCTTTGAGGAGTTCAAATAACGTGTTTTTAGATCATTTGTATCGTATCTTTCAGTACATAACTTTTCACCAAATTTCACGAACACTAAGAAAGTTTGTTTTTCGATTCAAAACAAGATTTTAACGCTTTGAGGAGTTCAAATAACATGTTTTTAGATCATTTGTATCGTATCTTTTAGTACATAACTTTTCACCAAATTTCACAAACACTAAGAAAGTTTGTTTTTCGATTCCAAACAAGATTTTAACGCTTTGAGGAGTTCAAATAACGTGTTTTTAGATCATTTGTATCGTTTCTTTTACTACATAACTTTTCACCAAATTTCACAAACACTAAGAAAGTTTGTTTTTCGATTCAAAACAAGATTTTAACGCTTTGAGGAGTTCAAATAACGTGTTTTTAGATCATTTGTATCGTATCTTTTTGTACATAACTTTTCACCAAATTTCACAAACACTAAGAAAGTTTGTTTTTCGATTGAAAACAAGATTTTAACGCTTTGAGGAGTTCAAATAACGTGTTTTTAGACCAATTGTATCGTATCTTTCAGTACATAACTTTTCACCAAATTTCACAAACACTAAGACAGTTTGTTTTTCGATTCAAAACAAGATTTTAACGCTTTGAGGAGTTGAAATAACGTGTTTTTATATCATTTGTATCGTATCTTTTAGTACATAACTTTTCACCAAATTTCAGAAACACTAAGAAAGTTTGTTTTTCGATTCAAAACAAGATTTTAACGCTTTGAGGAGTTCGAATAATGTGTTTTTAGATCATTTGTATCGTATCTTTCAGTACATAACTTTTCACCAAATTTCACAAACACTAAGAAAGTTTGTTTTTGGATTCAAAACAAGATTTTAACGCTTTGAGGAGTTCAAACAACATGTTTTTAGATCATTTGTATCGAATCTTTTAGTACGTAACTTTTCACCAAATTTCACAAACACTAAGAAAGTTTGTTTTTCGATTCAAAACAAGATTTTAATGCTTTGAGAAGTTCAAATAACTTGTTTTTAGGTCATTTGTATCGTATCTTTTAGTACATAACTTTTCACCAAATTTCACGAACACTAAGAAAGTTTGTTTTTCGATTCAAAACAAGATTTTAACGCTTTGAGGAGTTCAAATAACATGTTTTTAGATCATTTGTATCGTATCTTTTAGTACATAACTTTTCACCAAATTTCACAAACACTAAGAAAGTTTGTTTTTCGATTCCAAACAAGATTTTAACGCTTTGAGGAGTTCAAATAACGTGTTTTTAGATCATTTGTATCGTTTCTTTTACTACATAACTTTTCACCAAATTTCACAAACACTAAGAAAGTTTGTTTTTCGATTCAAAACAAGATTTTAACGCTTTGAGGAGTTCAAATAACGTGTTTTTAGATCATTTGTATCGTATCTTTTTGTACATAACTTTTCACCAAATTTCACAAACACTAAGAAATTTTGTTTTTCGATTGAAAACAAGATTTTAACGCTTTGAGGAGTTCAAATAACGTGTTTTTAGACCAATTGTATCGTATCTTTCAGTACATAACTTTTCACCAAATTTCACAAACACTAAGACAGTTTGTTTTTCGATTCAAAACAAGATTTTAACGCTTTGAGGAGTTGAAATAACGTGTTTTTATATCATTTGTATCGTATCTTTTAGTACATAACTTTTCACCAAATTTCAGAAACACTAAGAAAGTTTGTTTTTCGATTCAAAACAAGATTTTAACGCTTTGAGGAGTTCGAATAATGTGTTTTTAGATCATTTGTATCGTATCTTTCAGTACATAACTTTTCACCAAATTTCACAAACACTAAGAAAGTTTGTTTTTGGATTCAAAACAAGATTTTAACGCTTTGAGGAGTTCAAACAACATGTTTTTAGATCATTTGTATCGAATCTTTTAGTACGTAACTTTTCACCAAATTTCACAAACACTAAGAAAGTTTGTTTTTCGATTCAAAACAAGATTTTAATGCTTTGAGAAGTTCAAATAACTTGTTTTTAGGTCATTTGTATCGTATCTTTTAGTACATAACTTTTCACCAAATTTCACAAACACTAAGAAAGTTTGTTTTTCGATTCAAAACAAGATTTTAACGCTTTGAGGAGTTCAAATAACTTGTTTTTAGATCATTTGTATCGTATCTTTTCACCAAATTTCACAAACACTAAGAAAGTTTGTTTTTTGATTCAAAACAAGATTTTAACGCTTTGAGGAGTTCAAATAACATGTTTTTAGATCATTTGTTTCGAATCTTTTAGTACATAAATTTTCTCCAAATTTCACAAACACTAAGAAAGTTTGTTTTTCGATTCAAAACAAGATTTTAATGCTTTGAGGAGTTCAAATAACTTGTTTTTAGGTCATTTGTATCGTATCTTTTAGTACATAACTTTTCACCAAATTTCACAAACACTAAGAAAGTTTGTTTTTCGATTCAAAACAAGATTTTAACGCTTTGAGCAGTTCAAATAACATGTTTTTAGATCATTTGTATCGTATCTTTTAGTACATTACTTTTCACCAAATTTCACAAGCACTAAGAAAGTTTGTTTTTCGATTCAAAACAAGATTTTAATGCTTTGAGGAGTTCAAATAACGTGTTTTTAGATCATTTGTATCGTATCTTTTTGTACATAACTTTTCACCAAATTTCACAAACACTAAGAAAGTTTGTTTTTTGATTCAAAACAAGATTTTAATGCTTTGAGGAGTTCAAATAACGTGTTTTTAGATCATTTGTATCGTATATTTTTGTACATAACTTTTCATCAAATTTCACAAACACTAAGAAAGTTTGTTTTTCGATTCAAAACAAGATTTTAATGCTTTGAGGAGTTCAAATAACTTGTTTTTAGATCATTTGTATCGTATCTTTTAGTACATAACTTTTCACCAAATTTCACAAACACTAAGAAAGTTTGTTTTTCGATTCTAAACAAGATTTTAACGCTTTGAGGAGTTCAAATAACATGTTTTTAGATCATTTGTATCGTATCTTTTAGTACATAACTTTTCACCAAATTTCACAAACACTAAGAAAGTTTGTTTTTCGATTCAAAACAAGATTTTAATGCTTTGAGGAGTTCAAATAACGTGTTTTTAGATCATTTATATCGTATCTTTTTGTACATAACTTTTCACCAAATTTCACAAACACTAAGAGAGTTTGTTTTTTGATTCAAAACAAGATTTTAACGCTTTGAGGAGTTCAAATAACATGTTTTTAGATCATTTGTATCGTATCTTTTAGTACATAACATTTCACCAAATTTCACAAACACTAAGAAAGTTTGTTTTTCGATTCAAAACAAAATTTTAACGCATTGAGGAGTTCAAATAACATGTTTTTAGATCATTTGTATCGTATCTTTTAGTACATATCTTTTCACCAAATTTCACAAACACTAAGAAAGTTTGTTTTTCGATTTCAATACCAGATTTTAACGCTTTGAGGAGTTCAAATAACTTGTTTTTAGGTCATTTGTTTCATATCTTTTATTACATAACTTTTCACCAAATTTCACAAACACTAAGAAAGTTTGTTTTTCGATTCAAAACAATATTTTAACGCTTTGAGGAGTTCAAATAACAAGTTTTTTGATCATTTGTATCGTATCTTTTAGTTCATAACTTTTCACCAAATTTCGCAAACACTACGAAAGTTTGTTTTTCGATTCAAAACAAGATTTTAACGCTTTGAGGAGTTCAAATAACTTGTTTTTAGATCATTTGTATCGTATCTTTTAGTACATAACTTTTCACCAAATTTCACAAACTCTAAGAAAGATTGTTTTTCGATTCAAAACAAGATTTTAACGCTTTGAGGCGTTCAAATAACATGTTTTTAGATCATTTGTATCGTATCTTTTAGTACATAACTTTTCACCAAATTTCACAAACACTAAGAAAGTTTGTTTTTCGATTCCAAACAAGATTTTAGTGCTTTGAGGAGTTCAAATAACGTGTTTTTAGATCATTTGTATCGTATCTTTCAGTACATAGCTTTTCACCAAATTTCACGAACACTAAGAAAGTTTGTTTTTCGATTCAAAACACGATTTTAACGCTTTGAGGAGTTCAAATAACATGTTTTTAGATCATTTGTATCGTATCTTTTAGTACATAACTTTTCACCAAATTTCACAAACACTAAGAAAGTTTGTTTTTCGATTCCAAACAAGATTTTAACGCTTTGAGGAGTTCAAATAACGTGTTTTTAGATCATTTGTATCGTTTCTTTTACTACATAACTTTTCACCAAATTTCACAAACACTAAGAAAGTTTGTTTTTCGATTCAAAACAAGATTTTAACGCTTTGAGGAGTTCAAATAACGTGTTTTTAGATCATTTGTATCGTATCTTTTTGTACATAACTTTTCACCAAATTTCACAAAAACTAAGAAAGTTTGTTTTTCGATTTCAATACCAGATTTTAACGCTTTGACGAGTTCAAATAACTTGTTTTTAGGTCATTTGTATCATATCTTTTATTACATAACTTTTCACCAAATTTCACAAACACTAAGAAAGTTTGTTTTTCGATTCAAAACAATATTTTAACGCTTTGAGGAGTTCAAATAACAAGTTTTTAGATCAATTGTATCGTATCTTTTAGTTCATAACTTTTCACCAAATTTCGCAAACACTACGAAAGTTTGTTTTTCGATTCAAAACAAGATTTTAACGCTTTGAGGAGTTCAAATAACTTGTTTTTAAATCATTTGTATCGTATCTTTTAGTACATAACTTTTCACCAAATTTCACAAACTCTAAGAAAGATTGTTTTTCGATTCAAAACAAGATTTTAACGCTTTGAGAAGTTCAAATAACATGTTTTTAGATCATTTGTATCGTATCTTTTAGTACATAACTTTTCACCAAATTTCACAAACACTAAGAAAGTTTGTTTTTCGATTCCAAACAAGATTTTAATGCTTTGAGGAGTTCAAATAACGTGTTTTTAGATCATTTGTATCGTATCTTTCAGTATATAACTTTTCACCAAATTTCACGAACACTAAGAAAGTTTGTTTTTCGATTCCAATACCAGATTTTAACGCTTTGAGGAGTTCAAATAACTTGTTTTTAGGTCATTTGTATCATATCTTTTATTACATAACTTTTCACCAAATTTCACAAACACTAAGAAAGTTTGTTTTTCGATTCAAAACAATATTTTAACGCTTTGAGGAGTTCAAATAACAAGTTTTTTGATCATTTGTATCGTATCTTTTAGTTCATAACTTTTCACCAAATTTCGCAAACACTACGAAAGTTTGTTTTTCGATTCAAAACAAGATTTTAACGCTTTGAGGAGTTCAAATAACTTGTTTTTAGATCATTTGTATCGTATCTTTTAGTACATAACTTTTCACGAAATTTCACAAACACTAAGAAAGTTTGTTTTTCGATTCCAAACAAGATTTTAACGCTTTGAGGAGTTCAAATAACGTGTTTTTAGATCATTTGTATCGTATCTTTTACTACATAACTTTTCACCAAATTTCACAAACACTAAGAAAGTTTGTTTTTCGATTCAAAACAAGATTTTAACACTTTGAGGAGTTGAAATAACGTGTTTTTAGACCATTTGTATCGTATCTTTTACTACATAACTGTTCACCAAATTTTACAGACACTAAGAAAGTTTGTTTTACGATTCAAAACAAGATTTTAACTCTTTGAGGAGTTCAAATAACGTGTTTTTAGTTCATTTGTATCGTTTCTTTTACTACATAACTTTTCACCAAATTTCACAAACACTAAGAAATTTTGTTTTTCGATTCAAAACAAGATTTTAACGCTTTGAGGAGTTCAAATAACTTGTTTTTAGATCATTTGTATCGTATCTTTTAGTACATAACTTTTCACCAAATTTCACAAACTCTAAGAAAGATTGTTTTTCGATTCAAAACAAGATTTTAACGCTTTAAGGAGTTCAAATAACATGTTTTTAGATCATTTGTATCGTATCTTTCAGTACATAACTTTTCTCCAAATTTCACAAACACTAAGAAAGTTTGTTTTTCGATTCCAAACAAGATTTTAATGCTTTGAGGAGTTCAAATAACGTGTTTTTAGATCATTTGTATCGTATCTTTTACTACTTAACTTTTCA
Organism: Luzula sylvatica; assembly: GCA_946800325.1. Taxonomy (NCBI): domain Eukaryota; kingdom Viridiplantae; phylum Streptophyta; class Magnoliopsida; order Poales; family Juncaceae; genus Luzula; species Luzula sylvatica. The sequence continues at coordinate 69,888,832 of OX326959.1, read as the reverse complement.
CCAAATTTCACAAACACTAAGAAAGTTTGTTTTTCGATTCAAAACAAGATTTTAACGCGTTGAGGAGTTCAAATAACGTGTTTTTAGATCAATTGTATCGTATCTTTTACTACATAACTTTTCCCCAAATTTCACAAACACTAAGAAAGTTTGTTTTTCGATTCAAAACAAGATTTTAACGCTTTGAGGAGTTGAAATAACGTGTTTTTAGACCATTTGTATCGTATCTTTTACTACATAACTTTTCACCAAATTTTACAAACACTAAGATAGTTTGTTTTTCGATTCAAAACAAGATTTTAACGCTTTGAGGAGTTCAAATAACAAGTTTTTAGATCAATTGTATCGTATCTTTTAGTTCATAACTTTTCACCAAATTTCGCAAACACTACGAAAGTTTGTTTTTCGATTCAAAACAAGATTTTAACGCTTTGAGGAGTTCAAATAACTTGTTTTTAAATCATTTGTATCGTATCTTTTAGTACATAACTTTTCACCAAATTTCACAAACTCTAAGAAAGATTGTTTTTCGATTCAAAACAAGATTTTAACGCTTTGAGAAGTTCAAATAACATGTTTTTAGATCATTTGTATCGTATCTTTCAGTACATAACTTTTCACCAAATTTCACGAACACTAAGAAAGTTTGTTTTTTGATTCAAAACAAGATTTTCACGCTTTGAGGAGTTCAAATAACGTGTTTTTAGATCATTTGTATCGTATCTTTTTGTACATAACTTTTCACCAAATTTCACAAACACTAAGAAAGTTTGTTTTTTGATTCAAAACAAGATTTTAACGCTTTGAGGAGTTTAAATAACGTGTTTTTAGATCATTTGTATCGTATCTTTTAGTACATAACTTTTCACCAAATTTCACAAACACTAAGAAAGTTTGTTTTTCGATTCCAAACAAGATTTTAATGCTTTGAGGAGTTCAAATAACGTGTTTTTAGATCATTTGTATCGTATCTTTCAGTACATAAGTTTTCACCAAATTTCACGAACACTAAGAAAGTTTGTTTTTCGATTCAAAACAAGATTTTAACGCTTTGAGGAGTTCAAATAACATGTTTTTAGATCATTTGTATCGTATCTTTTAGTACATAACTTTTCACCAAATTTCACAAACACTAAGAAAGTTTGTTTTTCGATTCAAAACAAGATTTTAACGCTTTGAGGAGTTCAAATAACGTGTTTTTAGATCATTTGTATCGTATCTTTTTGTACATAACTTTTCACCAAATTTCACAAACACTAAGAAAGTTTGTTTTTCGATTTCAATACCAGATTTTAACGCTTTGAGGAGTTCAAATAACTTGTTTTTAGGTCATTTGTATCATATCTTTTATTACATAACTTTTCACCAAATTTCACAAACACTAAGAAAGTTTGTTTTTCGATTGAAAACAATATTTTAACGCTTTGAGGAGTTCAAATAACAAGTTTTTAGATCAATTGTATCGTATCTTTTAGTTCATAACTTTTCACCAAATTTCGCAAACACTACGAAAGTTTGTTTTTCGATTCAAAACAATATTTTAACGCTTTGAGGAGTTCAAATAACTTGTTTTTAAATCATTTGTATCGTATCTTTTAGTACATAACTTTTCACCAAATTTCACAAACTCTAAGAAAGATTGTTTTTCGATTCAAAACAAGATTTTAACGCTTTGAGAAGTTCAAATAACATGTTTTTAGATCATTTGTATCGTATCTTTTAGTACATAACTTTTCACCAAATTTCACAAACACTAAGAAAGTTTGTTTTTCGATTCCAAACAAGATTTTAATGCTTTGAGGAGTTCAAATAACGTGTTTTTAGATCATTTGTATCGTATCTTTCAGTACATAACTTTTCACCAAATTTCACGAACACTAAGAAAGTTTGTTTTTCGATTCAAAACAAGATTTTAACGCTTTGAGGAGTTCAAATAACATGTTTTTAGATCATTTGTATCGTATCTTTTAGTACATAACTTTTCACCAAATTTCACAAACACTAAGAAAGTTTGTTTTTCGATTCCAAACAAGATTTTAACGCTTTGAGGAGTTCAAATAACGTGTTTTTAGATCATTTGTATCGTTTCTTTTACTACATAACTTTTCACCAAATTTCACAAACACTAAGAAAGTTTGTTTTTCGATTCAAAACAAGATTTTAACGCTTTGAGGAGTTCAAATAACGTGTTTTTAGATCATTTGTATCGTATCTTTTTGTACATAACTTTTCACCAAATTTCACAAACACTAAGAAAGTTTGTTTTTCGATTGAAAACAAGATTTTAACGCTTTGAGGAGTTCAAATAACGTGTTTTTAGACCAATTGTATCGTATCTTTCAGTACATAACTTTTCACCAAATTTCACAAACACTAAGACAGTTTGTTTTTCGATTCAAAACAAGATTTTAACGCTTTGAGGAGTTGAAATAACGTGTTTTTATATCATTTGTATCGTATCTTTTAGTACATAACTTTTCACCAAATTTCAGAAACACTAAGAAAGTTTGTTTTTCGATTCAAAACAAGATTTTAACGCTTTGAGGAGTTCGAATAATGTGTTTTTAGATCATTTGTATCGTATCTTTCAGTACATAACTTTTCACCAAATTTCACAAACACTAAGAAAGTTTGTTTTTGGATTCAAAACAAGATTTTAACGCTTTGAGGAGTTCAAACAACATGTTTTTAGATCATTTGTATCGAATCTTTTAGTACGTAACTTTTCACCAAATTTCACAAACACTAAGAAAGTTTGTTTTTCGATTCAAAACAAGATTTTAATGCTTTGAGAAGTTCAAATAACTTGTTTTTAGGTCATTTGTATCGTATCTTTTAGTACATAACTTTTCACCAAATTTCACAAACACTAAGAAAGTTTGTTTTTCGATTCAAAACAAGATTTTAACGCTTTGAGGAGTTCAAATAACTTGTTTTTAGATCATTTGTATCGTATCTTTTCACCAAATTTCACAAACACTAAGAAAGTTTGTTTTTTGATTCAAAACAAGATTTTAACGCTTTGAGGAGTTCAAATAACATGTTTTTAGATCATTTGTTTCGAATCTTTTAGTACATAAATTTTCTCCAAATTTCACAAACACTAAGAAAGTTTGTTTTTCGATTCAAAACAAGATTTTAATGCTTTGAGGAGTTCAAATAACTTGTTTTTAGGTCATTTGTATCGTATCTTTTAGTACATAACTTTTCACCAAATTTCACAAACACTAAGAAAGTTTGTTTTTCGATTCAAAACAAGATTTTAACGCTTTGAGCAGTTCAAATAACATGTTTTTAGATCATTTGTATCGTATCTTTTAGTACATTACTTTTCACCAAATTTCACAAGCACTAAGAAAGTTTGTTTTTCGATTCAAAACAAGATTTTAATGCTTTGAGGAGTTCAAATAACGTGTTTTTAGATCATTTGTATCGTATCTTTTTGTACATAACTTTTCACCAAATTTCACAAACACTAAGAAAGTTTGTTTTTTGATTCAAAACAAGATTTTAATGCTTTGAGGAGTTCAAATAACGTGTTTTTAGATCATTTGTATCGTATATTTTTGTACATAACTTTTCATCAAATTTCACAAACACTAAGAAAGTTTGTTTTTCGATTCAAAACAAGATTTTAATGCTTTGAGGAGTTCAAATAACTTGTTTTTAGATCATTTGTATCGTATCTTTTAGTACATAACTTTTCACCAAATTTCACAAACACTAAGAAAGTTTGTTTTTCGATTCTAAACAAGATTTTAACGCTTTGAGGAGTTCAAATAACATGTTTTTAGATCATTTGTATCGTATCTTTTAGTACATAACTTTTCACCAAATTTCACAAACACTAAGAAAGTTTGTTTTTCGATTCAAAACAAGATTTTAATGCTTTGAGGAGTTCAAATAACGTGTTTTTAGATCATTTATATCGTATCTTTTTGTACATAACTTTTCACCAAATTTCACAAACACTAAGAGAGTTTGTTTTTTGATTCAAAACAAGATTTTAACGCTTTGAGGAGTTCAAATAACATGTTTTTAGATCATTTGTATCGTATCTTTTAGTACATAACATTTCACCAAATTTCACAAACACTAAGAAAGTTTGTTTTTCGATTCAAAACAAAATTTTAACGCATTGAGGAGTTCAAATAACATGTTTTTAGATCATTTGTATCGTATCTTTTAGTACATAACTTTTCACCAAATTTCACAAACACTAAGAAAGTTTGTTTTTCGATTTCAATACCAGATTTTAACGCTTTGAGGAGTTCAAATAACTTGTTTTTAGGTCATTTGTATCATATCTTTTATTACATAACTTTTCACCAAATTTCACAAACACTAAGAAAGTTTGTTTTTCGATTCAAAACAATATTTTAACGCTTTGAGGAGTTCAAATAACAAGTTTTTTGATCATTTGTATCGTATCTTTTAGTTCATAACTTTTCACCAAATTTCGCAAACACTACGAAAGTTTGTTTTTCGATTCAAAACAAGATTTTAACGCTTTGAGGAGTTCAAATAACTTGTTTTTAGATCATTTGTATCGTATCTTTTAGTACATAACTTTTCACCAAATTTCACAAACTCTAAGAAAGATTGTTTTTCGATTCAAAACAAGATTTTAACGCTTTGAGGCGTTCAAATAACATGTTTTTAGATCATTTGTATCGTATCTTTTAGTACATAACTTTTCACCAAATTTCACAAACACTAAGAAAGTTTGTTTTTCGATTCCAAACAAGATTTTAGTGCTTTGAGGAGTTCAAATAACGTGTTTTTAGATCATTTGTATCGTATCTTTCAGTACATAGCTTTTCACCAAATTTCACGAACACTAAGAAAGTTTGTTTTTCGATTCAAAACACGATTTTAACGCTTTGAGGAGTTCAAATAACATGTTTTTAGATCATTTGTATCGTATCTTTTAGTACATAACTTTTCACCAAATTTCACAAACACTAAGAAAGTTTGTTTTTCGATTCAAAACAAGATTTTAACGCTTTGAGGAGTTCAAATAACATGTTTTTAGATCATTTGTATCGTATCTTTTAGTACATCACTTTTCACCAAATTTCACAAACACTAAGAAAGTTTGTTTTTCGATTCCAAACAAGATTTTAATGCTTTGAGGAGTTCAAATAACGTGTTTTTAGATCATTTGTATCGTATCTTTCAGTACATAAGTTTTCACCAAATTTCACGAACACTAAGAAAGTTTGTTTTTCGATTCAAAACAAGATTTTAACGCTTTGAGGAGTTCAAATAACATGTTTTTAGATCATTTGTATCGTATCTTTTAGTACATAACTTTTCACCAAATTTCACAAACACTAAGAAAGTTTGTTTTGCGATTCCAAACAAGATTTTAACGCTTTGAGGAGTTCAAATAACGTGTTTTTAGATCATTTGTATCGTTTCTTTTACTACATAACTTTTCACCAAATTTCACAAACACTAAGAAAGTTTGTTTTTCGATTCAAAACAAGATTTTAACGCTTTGAGGAGTTCAAATAACGTGTTTTTAGATCATTTGTATCGTATCTTTTTGTACATAACTTTTCACCAAATTTCACAAACACTAAGAAAGTTTGTTTTTCAATTTCAATACCAGATTTTAACGCTTTGAGGAGTTCAAATAACTTGTTTTTAGGTCATTTGTATCATATCTTTTATTACATAACTTTTCACCAAATTTCACAAACACTAAGAAAGTTTGTTTTTCGATTCAAAACAATATTTTAACGCTTTGAGGAGTTCAAATAACAAGTTTTTAGATCAATTGTATCGTATCTTTTAGTTCATAACTTTTCACCAAATTTCGCAAACACTACGAAAGTTTGTTTTTCGATTCAAAACAATATTTTAACGCTTTGAGGAGTTCAAATAACTTGTTTTTAAATCATTTGTATCGTATCTTTTAGTACATAACTTTTCACCAAATTTCACAAACTCTAAGAAAGATTGTTTTTCGATTCAAAACAAGATTTTAACGCTTTGAGAAGTTCAAATAACATGTTTTTAGATCATTTGTATCGTATCTTTTAGTACATAACTTTTCACCAAATTTCACAAACACTAAGAAAGTTTGTTTTTCGATTCCAAACAAGATTTTAATGCTTTGAGGAGTTCAAATAACGTGTTTTTAGATCATTTGTATCGTATCTTTCAGTACATAACTTTTCACCAAATTTCACGAACACTAAGAAAGTTTGTTTTTCGATTCAAAACAAGATTTTAACGCTTTGAGGAGTTCAAATAACATGTTTTTAGATCATTTGTATCGTATCTTTTAGTACATAACTTTTCACCAAATTTCACAAACACTAAGAAAGTTTGTTTTTCGATTCCAAACAAGATTTTAACGCTTTGAGGAGTTCAAATAACGTGTTTTTAGATCATTTGTATCGTTTCTTTTACTACATAACTTTTCACCAAATTTCACAAACACTAAGAAAGTTTGTTTTTCGATTCAAAACAAGATTTTAACGCTTTGAGGAGTTCAAATAACGTGTTTTTAGATCATTTGTATCGTATCTTTTTGTACATAACTTTTCACCAAATTTCACAAAAACTAAGAAAGTTTGTTTTTCGATTTCAATACCAGATTTTAACGCTTTGACGAGTTCAAATAACTTGTTTTTAGGTCATTTGTATCATATCTTTTATTACATAACTTTTCACCAAATTTCACAAACACTAAGAAAGTTTGTTTTTCGATTCAAAACAATATTTTAACGCTTTGAGGAGTTCAAATAACAAGTTTTTAGATCAATTGTATCGTATCTTTTAGTTCATAACTTTTCACCAAATTTCGCAAACACTACGAAAGTTTGTTTTTCGATTCAAAACAAGATTTTAACGCTTTGAGGAGTTCAAATAACTTGTTTTTAAATCATTTGTATCGTATCTTTTAGTACATAACTTTTCACCAAATTTCACAAACTCTAAGAAAGATTGTTTTTCGATTCAAAACAAGATTTTAACGCTTTGAGAAGTTCAAATAACATGTTTTTAGATCATTTGTATCGTATCTTTTAGTACATAACTTTTCACCAAATTTCACAAACACTAAGAAAGTTTGTTTTTCGATTCCAAACAAGATTTTAATGCTTTGAGGAGTTCAAATAACGTGTTTTTAGATCATTTGTATCGTATCTTTCAGTACATAACTTTTCACCAAATTTCACGAACACTAAGAAAGTTTGTTTTTCGATTCCAATACCAGATTTTAACGCTTTGAGGAGTTCAAATAACTTGTTTTTAGGTCATTTGTATCATATCTTTTATTACATAACTTTTCACCAAATTTCACAAACACTAAGAAAGTTTGTTTTTCGATTCAAAACAATATTTTAACGCTTTGAGGAGTTCAAATAACAAGTTTTTTGATCATTTGTATCGTATCTTTTAGTTCATAACTTTTCACCAAATTTCGCAAACACTACGAAAGTTTGTTTTTCGATTCAAAACAAGATTTTAACGCTTTGAGGAGTTCAAATAACTTGTTTTTAGATCATTTGTATCGTATCTTTTAGTACATAACTTTTCACCAAATTTCACAAACTCTAAGAAAGATTGTTTTTCGATTCAAAACAAGATTTTAACGCTTTGAGGAGTTCAAATAACATGTTTTTAGATCATTTGTATCGTATCTTTTAGTACATAACTTTTCACCAAATTTCACAAACACTAAGAAAGATTGTTTTTCGATTCAAAACAAGATTTTAACGCTTTGAGGAGTTCAAATAACATGTTTTTAGATCATTTGTATCGTATCTTTTAGTACATAACTTTTCACCAAATTTCACAAACATTAAGAAAGTTTGTTTTTCGATTCAAAACAAGATTTTAACGCTTTGAGGAGTTCAAATAACATGTTTTTAGATCATTTGTATCGTATCTTTTAGTACATAACTTTTCACCAAATTTCACAAACACTAAGAAAGTTTGTTTTTCGATTCCAAACAAGATTTTAATGCTTTGAGGAGTTCAAATAACGTGTTTTTAGATCATTTGTATCGTATCTTTCAGTACATAAGTTTTCACCAAATTTCACGAACACTAAGAAAGTTTGTTTTTCGATTCAAAACAAGATTTTAACGCTTTGAGGAGTTCAAATAACATGTTTTTAGATCATTTGTATCGTATCTTTTAGTACATAACTTTTCACCAAATTTCACAAACACTAAGAAAGTTTGTTTTGCGATTCCAAACAAGATTTTAACGCTTTGAGGAGTTCAAATAACGTGTTTTTAGATCATTTGTATCGTTTCTTTTACTACATAACTTTTCACCAAATTTCACAAACACTAAGAAAGTTTGTTTTTCGATTCAAAACAAGATTTTAACGCTTTGAGGAGTTCAAATAACGTGTTTTTAGATCATTTGTATCGTATCTTTTTGTACATAACTTTTCACCAAATTTCACAAACACTAAGAAAGTTTGTTTTTCGATTTCAATACCAGATTTTAACGCTTTGAGGAGTTCAAATAACTTGTTTTTAGGTCATTTGTATCATATCTTTTATTACATAACTTTTCACCAAATTTCACAAACACTAAGAAAGTTTGTTTTTCGATTCAAAACAATATTTTAACGCTTTGAGGAGTTCAAATAACAAGTTTTTAGATCAATTGTATCGTATCTTTTAGTTCATAACTTTTCACCAAATTTCGCAAACACTACGAAAGTTTGTTTTTCGATTCAAAACAATATTTTAACGCTTTGAGGAGTTCAAATAACTTGTTTTTAAATCATTTGTATCGTATCTTTTAGTACATAACTTTTCACCAAATTTCACAAACTCTAAGAAAGATTGTTTTTCGATTCAAAACAAGATTTTAACGCTTTGAGAAGTTCAAATAACATGTTTTTAGATCATTTGTATCGTATCTTTTAGTACATAACTTTTCACCAAATTTCACAAACACTAAGAAAGTTTGTTTTTCGATTCCAAACAAGATTTTAATGCTTTGAGGAGTTCAAATAACGTGTTTTTAGATCATTTGTATCGTATCTTTCAGTACATAACTTTTCACCAAATTTCACGAACACTAAGAAAGTTTGTTTTTCGATTCAAAACAAGATTTTAACGCTTTGAGGAGTTCAAATAACATGTTTTTAGATCATTTGTATCGTATCTTTTAGTACATAACTTTTCACCAAATTTCACAAACACTAAGAAAGTTTGTTTTTCGATTCCAAACAAGATTTTAACGCTTTGAGGAGTTCAAATAACGTGTTTTTAGATCATTTGTATCGTTTCTTTTACTACATAACTTTTCACCAAATTTCACAAACACTAAGAAAGTTTGTTTTTCGATTCAAAACAAGATTTTAACGCTTTGAGGAGTTCAAATAACGTGTTTTTAGATCATTTGTATCGTATCTTTTTGTACATAACTTTTCACCAAATTTCACAAACACTAAGAAAGTTTGTTTTTCGATTGAAAACAAGATTTTAACGCTTTGAGGAGTTCAAATAACGTGTTTTTAGACCAATTGTATCGTATCTTTCAGTACATAACTTTTCACCAAATTTCACAAACACTAAGACAGTTTGTTTTTCGATTCAAAACAAGATTTTAACGCTTTGAGGAGTTGAAATAACGTGTTTTTATATCATTTGTATCGTATCTTTTAGTACATAACTTTTCACCAAATTTCAGAAACACTAAGAAAGTTTGTTTTTCGATTCAAAACAAGATTTTAACGCTTTGAGGAGTTCGAATAATGTGTTTTTAGATCATTTGTATCGTATCTTTCAGTACATAACTTTTCACCAAATTTCACAAACACTAAGAAAGTTTGTTTTTGGATTCAAAACAAGATTTTAACGCTTTGAGGAGTTCAAACAACATGTTTTTAGATCATTTGTATCGAATCTTTTAGTACATAACTTTTCACCAAATTTCACAAACACTAAGAAAGTTTGTTTTTCGATTCAAAACAAGATTTTAATGCTTTGAGAAGTTCAAATAACTTGTTTTTAGGTCATTTGTATCGTATCTTTTAGTACATAACTTTTCACCAAATTTCACAAACACTAAGAAAGTTTGTTTTTCGATTCAAAACAAGATTTTAACGCTTTGAGGAGTTCAAATAACTTGTTTTTAGATCATTTGTATCGTATCTTTTCACCAAATTTCACAAACACTAAGAAAGTTTGTTTTTTGATTCAAAACAAGATTTTAACGCTTTGAGGAGTTCAAATAACATGTTTTTAGATCATTTGTTTCGAATCTTTTAGTACATAAATTTTCTCCAAATTTCACAAACACTAAGAAAGTTTGTTTTTCGATTCAAAACAAGATTTTAATGCTTTGAGGAGTTCAAATAACTTGTTTTTAGGTCATTTGTATCGTATCTTTTAGTACATAACTTTTCACCAAATTTCACAAACACTAAGAAAGTTTGTTTTTCGATTCAAAACAAGATTTTAACGCTTTGAGCAGTTCAAATAACATGTTTTTAGATCATTTGTATCGTATCTTTTAGTACATTACTTTTCACCAAATTTCACAAACACTAAGAAAGTTTGTTTTTCGATTCAAAACAAGATTTTAATGCTTTGAGGAGTTCAAATAACGTGTTTTTAGATCATTTGTATCGTATCTTTTTGTACATAACTTTTCACCAAATTTCACAAACACTAAGAAAGTTTGTTTTTTGATTCAAAACAAGATTTTAATGCTTTGAGGAGTTCAAATAACGTGTTTTTAGATCATTTGTATCGTATATTTTTGTACATAACTTTTCACCAAATTTCACAAACACTAAGAAAGTTTGTTTTTCGATTCAAAACAAGATTTTAATGCTTTGAGGAGTTCAAATAACTTGTTTTTAGATCATTTGTATCGTATCTTTTAGTACATAACTTTTCACCAAATTTCACAAACACTAAGAAAGTTTGTTTTTCGATTCTAAACAAGATTTTAACGCTTTGAGGAGTTCAAATAACATGTTTTAAGATCATTTGTATCGTATCTTTTAGTACATAACTTTTCACCAAATTTCACAAACACTAAGAAAGTTTGTTTTTCGATTCAAAACAAGATTTTAATGCTTTGAGGAGTTCAAATAACGTGTTTTTAGATCATTTATATCGTATCTTTTTGTACATAACTTTTCACCAAATTTCACAAACACTAAGAGAGTTTGTTTTTTGATTCAAAACAAGATTTTAACGCTTTGAGGAGTTCAAATAACATGTTTTTAGATCATTTGTATCGTATCTTTTAGTACATAACATTTCACCAAATTTCACAAACACTAAGAAAGTTTGTTTTTCGATTCAAAACAAAATTTTAACGCATTGAGGAGTTCAAATAACATGTTTTTAGATCATTTGTATCGTATCTTTTAGTACATAACTTTTCACCAAATTTCACAAACACTAAGAAAGTTTGTTTTTCGATTTCAATACCAGATTTTAACGCTTTGAGGAGTTCAAATAACTTGCTTTTAGGTCATTTGTATCATATCTTTTATTACATAACTTTTCACCAAATTTCACAAACACTAAAAAGTTTGTTTTTCGATTCAAAACAATATTTTAACGCTTTGAGGAGTTCAAATAACAAGTTTTTAGATCATTTGTATCGTATCTTTTAGTTCATAACTTTTCACCAAATTTCGCAAACACTACGAAAGTTTGTTTTTCGATTCAAAACAAGATTTTAACGCTTTGAGGAGTTCAAATAACTTGTTTTTAAATCATTTGTATCGTATCTTTTAGTACATAACTTTTCACCAAATTTCACAAACTCTAAGAAAGATTGTTTTTCGATTCAAAACAAGATTTTAACGCTTTGAGAAGTTCAAATAACATGTTTTTAGATCATTTGTATCGTATCTTTTAGTACATAACTTTTCACCAAATTTCACAAACACTAAGAAAGTTTGTTTTTCGATTCCAAACAAGATTTTAATGCTTTTAGGAGTTCAAATAACGTGTTTTTAGATCATTTGTATCGTATCTTTCAGTACATAACTTTTCACCAAATTTCACGAACACTAAGAAAGTTTGTTTTTCGATTCAAAACAAGATTTTAACGCTTTGAGGAGTTCAAATAACATGTTTTTAGATCATTTGTATCGTATCTTTTAGTACATAACTTTTCACCAAATTTCACAAACACTAAGAAAGTTTGTTTTTCGATTCCAAACAAGATTTTAACGCTTTGAGGAGTTCAAATAACGTGTTTTTAGATCATTTGTATCGTTTCTTTTACTACATAACTTTTCACCAAATTTCACAAACACTAAGAAAGTTTGTTTTTCGATTCAAAACAAGATTTTAACGCTTTGAGGAGTTCAAATAACGTGTTTTTAGATCATTTGTATCGTATCTTTTTGTACATAACTTTTCACCAAATTTCACAAAAACTAAGAAAGTTTGTTTTTCGATTTCAATACCAGATTTTAACGCTTTGACGAGTTCAAATAACTTGTTTTTAGGTCATTTGTATCATATCTTTTATTACATAACTTTTTACCAAATTTCACAAACACTAAGAAAGTTTGTTTTTCGATTCAAAACAATATTTTAACGCTTTGAGGAGTTCAAATAACAAGTTTTTAGATCAATTGTATCGTATCTTTTAGTTCATAACTTTTCACCAAATTTCGCAAACACTACGAAAGTTTGTTTTTCGATTCAAAACAAGATTTTAACGCTTTGAGGAGTTCAAATAACTTGTTTTTAAATCATTTGTATCGTATCTTTTAGTACATAACTTTTCACCAAATTTCACAAACTCTAAGAAAGATTGTTTTTCGATTCAAAACAAGATTTTAACGCTTTGAGAAGTTCAAATAACATGTTTTTAGATCATTTGTATCGTATCTTTTAGTACATAACTTTTCACCAAATTTCACAAACACTAAGAAAGTTTGTTTTTCGATTCCAAACAAGATTTTAATGCTTTGAGGAGTTCAAATAACGTGTTTTTAGATCATTTGTATCGTATCTTTCAGTACATAACTTTTCACCAAATTTCACGAACACTAAGAAAGTTTGTTTTTCGATTCCAATACCAGATTTTAACGCTTTGAGGAGTTCAAATAACTTGTTTTTAGGTCATTTGTATCATATCTTTTATTACATAACTTTTCACCAAATTTCACAAACACTAAGAAAGTTTGTTTTTCGATTCAAAACAATATTTTAACGCTTTGAGGAGTTCAAATAACAAGTTTTTTGATCATTTGTATCGTATCTTTTAGTTCATAACTTTTCACCAAATTTCGCAAACACTACGAAAGTTTGTTTTTCGATTCAAAACAAGATTTTAACGCTTTGAGGAGTTCAAATAACTTGTTTTTAGATCATTTGTATCGTATCTTTTAGTACATAACTTTTCACCAAATTTCACAAACTCTAAGAAAGATTGTTTTTCGATTCAAAACAAGATTTTAACGCTTTGAGGAGTTCAAATAACATGTTTTTAGATCATTTGTATCGTATCTTTTAGTACATAACTTTTCACCAAATTTCACAAACACTAAGAAAGATTGTTTTTCGATTCAAAACAAGATTTTAACGCTTTGAGGAGTTCAAATAACATGTTTTTAGATCATTTGTATCGTATCTTTTAGTACATAACTTTTCACCAAATTTCACAAACACTAAGAAAGTTTGTTTTTCGATTCAAAACAAGATTTTAACGCTTTGAGGAGTTCAAATAACATGTTTTTAGATCATTTGTATCGTATCTTTTAGTACATAACTTTTCACCAAATTTCACAAACACTAAGAAAGTTTGTTTTTCGATTCCAAACAAGATTTTAATGCTTTGAGGAGTTCAAATAACGTGTTTTTAGATCATTTGTATCGTATCTTTCAGTACATAAGTTTTCACCAAATTTCACGAACACTAAGAAAGTTTGTTTTTCGATTCAAAACAAGATTTTAACGCTTTGAGGAGTTCAAATAACATGTTTTTAGATCATTTGTATCGTATCTTTTAGTACATAACTTTTCACCAAATTTCACAAACACTAAGAAAGTTTGTTTTGCGATTCCAAACAAGATTTTAACGCTTTGAGGAGTTCAAATAACGTGTTTTTAGATCATTTGTATCGTTTCTTTTACTACATAACTTTTCACCAAATTTCACAAACACTAAGAAAGTTTGTTTTTCGATTCAAAACAAGATTTTAACGCTTTGAGGAGTTCAAATAACGTGTTTTTAGATCATTTGTATCGTATCTTTTTGTACATAACTTTTCACCAAATTTCACAAACACTAAGAAAGTTTGTTTTTCGATTTCAATACCAGATTTTAACGCTTTGAGGAGTTCAAATAACTTGTTTTTAGGTCATTTGTATCATATCTTTTATTACATAACTTTTCACCAAATTTCACAAACACTAAGAAAGTTTGTTTTTCGATTCAAAACAATATTTTAACGCTTTGAGGAGTTCAAATAACAAGTTTTTAGATCAATTGTATCGTATCTTTTAGTTCATAACTTTTCACCAAATTTCGCAAACACTACGAAAGTTTGTTTTTCGATTCAAAACAATATTTTAACGCTTTGAGGAGTTCAAATAACTTGTTTTTAAATCATTTGTATCGTATCTTTTAGTACATAACTTTTCACCAAATTTCACAAACTCTAAGAAAGATTGTTTTTCGATTCAAAACAAGATTTTAACGCTTTGAGAAGTTCAAATAACATGTTTTTAGATCATTTGTATCGTATCTTTTAGTACATAACTTTTCACCAAATTTCACAAACACTAAGAAAGTTTGTTTTTCGATTCCAAACAAGATTTTAATGCTTTGAGGAGTTCAAATAACGTGTTTTTAGATCATTTGTATCGTATCTTTCAGTACATAACTTTTCACCAAATTTCACGAACACTAAGAAAGTTTGTTTTTCGATTCAAAACAAGATTTTAACGCTTTGAGGAGTTCAAATAACATGTTTTTAGATCATTTGTATCGTATCTTTTAGTACATAACTTTTCACCAAATTTCACAAACACTAAGAAAGTTTGTTTTTCGATTCCAAACAAGATTTTAACGCTTTGAGGAGTTCAAATAACGTGTTTTTAGATCATTTGTATCGTTTCTTTTACTACATAACTTTTCACCAAATTTCACAAACACTAAGAAAGTTTGTTTTTCGATTCAAAACAAGATTTTAACGCTTTGAGGAGTTCAAATAACGTGTTTTTAGATCATTTGTATCGTATCTTTTTGTACATAACTTTTCACCAAATTTCACAAACACTAAGAAAGTTTGTTTTTCGATTGAAAACAAGATTTTAACGCTTTGAGGAGTTCAAATAACGTGTTTTTAGACCAATTGTATCGTATCTTTCAGTACATAACTTTTCACCAAATTTCACAAACACTAAGACAGTTTGTTTTTCGATTCAAAACAAGATTTTAACGCTTTGAGGAGTTGAAATAACGTGTTTTTATATCATTTGTATCGTATCTTTTAGTACATAACTTTTCACCAAATTTCAGAAACACTAAGAAAGTTTGTTTTTCGATTCAAAACAAGATTTTAACGCTTTGAGGAGTTCGAATAATGTGTTTTTAGATCATTTGTATCGTATCTTTCAGTACATAACTTTTCACCAAATTTCACAAACACTAAGAAAGTTTGTTTTTGGATTCAAAACAAGATTTTAACGCTTTGAGGAGTTCAAACAACATGTTTTTAGATCATTTGTATCGAATCTTTTAGTACATAACTTTTCACCAAATTTCACAAACACTAAGAAAGTTTGTTTTTCGATTCAAAACAAGATTTTAATGCTTTGAGAAGTTCAAATAACTTGTTTTTAGGTCATTTGTATCGTATCTTTTAGTACATAACTTTTCACCAAATTTCACAAACACTAAGAAAGTTTGTTTTTCGATTCAAAACAAGATTTTAACGCTTTGAGGAGTTCAAATAACTTGTTTTTAGATCATTTGTATCGTATCTTTTCACCAAATTTCACAAACACTAAGAAAGTTTGTTTTTTGATTCAAAACAAGATTTTAACGCTTTGAGGAGTTCAAATAACATGTTTTTAGATCATTTGTTTCGAATCTTTTAGTACATAAATTTTCTCCAAATTTCACAAACACTAAGAAAGTTTGTTTTTCGATTCAAAACAAGATTTTAATGCTTTGAGGAGTTCAAATAACTTGTTTTTAGGTCATTTGTATCGTATCTTTTAGTACATAACTTTTCACCAAATTTCACAAACACTAAGAAAGTTTGTTTTTCGGTTCAAAACAAGATTTTAACGCTTTGAGCAGTTCAAATAACATGTTTTTAGATCATTTGTATCGTATCTTTTAGTACATTACTTTTCACCAAATTTCACAAACACTAAGAAAGTTTGTTTTTCGATTCAAAACAAGATTTTAATGCTTTGAGGAGTTCAAATAACGTGTTTTTAGATCATTTGTATCGTATCTTTTTGTACATAACTTTTCACCAAATTTCACAAACACTAAGAAAGTTTGTTTTTTGATTCAAAACAAGATTTTAATGCTTTGAGGAGTTCAAATAACGTGTTTTTAGATCATTTGTATCGTATATTTTTGTACATAACTTTTCACCAAATTTCACAAACACTAAGAAAGTTTGTTTTTCGATTCAAAACAAGATTTTAATGCTTTGAGGAGTTCAAATAACTTGTTTTTAGATCATTTGTATCGTATCTTTTAGTACATAACTTTTCACCAAATTTCACAAACACTAAGAAAGTTTGTTTTTCGATTCAAAACAAGATTTTAACGCTTTGAGCAGTTCAAATAACATGTTTTTAGATCATTTGTATCGTATCTTTTAGTACATTACTTTTCACCAAATTTCACAAACACTAAGAAAGTTTGTTTTTCGATTCAAAACAAGATTTTAATGCTTTGAGGAGTTCAAATAACGTGTTTTTAGATCATTTGTATCGTATCTTTTTGTACATAACTTTTCACCAAATTTCACAAACACAAAGAAAGTTTGTTTTTTGATTCAAAACAAGATTTGAATGCTTTGAGGAGTTCAAATAACGTGTTTTTAGATCATTTGTATCGTATATTTTTGTACATAACTTTTCACCAAATTTCACAAACACTAAGAAAGTTTGTTTTTCGATTCAAAACAAGATTTTAATGCTTTGAGGAGTTCAAATAACTTGTTTTTAGATCATTTGTATCGTATCTTTTAGTACATAACTTTTCACCAAATTTCACAAACACTAAGAAAGTTTGTTTTTCGATTCTAAACAAGATTTTAACGCTTTGAGGAGTTCAAATAACATGTTTTTAGATCATTTGTATCGTATCTTTTAGTACATAACTTTTCACCAAATTTCACAAACACTAAGAAAGTTTGTTTTTCGATTCAAAACAAGATTTTAATGCTTTGAGGAGTTCAAATAACGTGTTTTTAGATCATTTATATCGTATCTTTTTGTACATAACTTTTCACCAAATTTCACAAACACTAAGAGAGTTTGTTTTTTGATTCAAAACAAGATTTTAACGCTTTGAGGAGTTCAAATAACATGTTTTTAGATCATTTGTATCGTATCTTTTAGTACATAACATTTCACCAAATTTCACAAACACTAAGAAAGTTTGTTTTTCGATTCAAAACAAAATTTTAACGCATTGAGGAGTTCAAATAACATGTTTTTAGATCATTTGTATCGTATCTTTTAGTACATAACTTTTCACCAAATTTCACAAACACTAAGAAAGTTTGTTTTTCGATTTCAATACCAGATTTTAACGCTTTGAGGAGTTCAAATAACTTGCTTTTAGGTCATTTGTATCATATCTTTTATTACATAACTTTTCACCAAATTTCACAAACACTAAAAAGTTTGTTTTTCGATTCAAAACAATATTTTAACGCTTTGAGGAGTTCAAATAACAAGTTTTTTGATCATTTGTATCGTATCTTTTAGTTCATAACTTTTCACCAAATTTCGCAAACACTACGAAAGTTTGTTTTTCGATTCAAAACAAGATTTTAACGCTTTGAGGAGTTCAAATAACTTGTTTTTAGATCATTTGTATCGTATCTTTTAGTACATAACTTTTCACCAAATTTCACAAACTCTAAGAAAGATTGTTTTTCGATTCAAAACAAGATTTTAACGCTTTGAGGCGTTCAAATAACATGTTTTTAGATCATTTGTATCGTATCTTTTAGTACATAACTTTTCACCAAATTTCACAAACACTAAGAAAGTTTGTTTTTCGATTCCAAACAAGATTTTAATGCTTTGAGGAGTTCAAATAACGTGTTTTTAGATCATTTGTATCGTATCTTTCAGTACATAGCTTTTCACCAAATTTCACGAACACTAAGAAAGTTTGTTTTTCGATTCAAAACACGATTTTAACGCTTTGAGGAGTTCAAATAACATGTTTTTAGATCATTTGTATCGTATCTTTTAGTACATAACTTTTCACCAAATTTCACAAACACTAAGAAAGTTTGTTTTTCGATTCCAAACAAGATTTTAACGCTTTGAGGAGTTCAAATAACGTGTTTTTAGATCATTTGTATCGTTTCTTTTACTACATAACTTTTCACCAAATTTCACAAACACTAAGAAAGTTTGTTTTTCGATTCAAAACAAGATTTTAACGCTTTGAGGAGTTCAAATAACGTGTTTTTAGATCATTTGTATCGTATCTTTTTGTACATAACTTTTCACCAAATTTCACAAACACTAAGAAAGTTTGTTTTTCGATTTCAATACCAGATTTTAACGCTTTGACGAGTTCAAATAACTTGTTTTTAGGTCATTTGTATCATATCTTTTATTACATAACTTTTCACCAAATTTCACAAACACTAAGAAAGTTTGTTTTTCGATTCAAAACAATATTTTAACGCTTTGAGGAGTTCAAATAACAAGTTTTTAGATCAATTGTATCGTATCTTTTAGTTCATAACTTTTCACCAAATTTCGCAAACACTACGAAAGTTTGTTTTTCGATTCAAAACAAGATTTTAACGCTTTGAGGAGTTCAAATAACTTGTTTTTAAATCATTTGTATCGTATCTTTTAGTACATAACTTTTCACCAAATTTCACAAACTCTAAGAAAGATTGTTTTTCGATTCAAAACAAGATTTTAACGCTTTGAGAAGTTCAAATAACATGTTTTTAGATCATTTGTATCGTATCTTTTAGTACATAACTTTTCACCAAATTTCACAAACACTAAGAAAGTTTGTTTTTCGATTCCAAACAAGATTTTAATGCTTTGAGGAGTTCAAATAACGTGTTTTTAGATCATTTGTATCGTATCTTTCAGTACATAACTTTTCACCAAATTTCACGAACACTAAGAAAGTTTGTTTTTCGATTCCAATACCAGATTTTAACGCTTTGAGGAGTTCAAATAACTTGTTTTTAGGTCATTTGTATCATATCTTTTATTACATAACTTTTCACCAAATTTCACAAACACTAAGAAAGTTTGTTTTTCGATTCAAAACAATATTTTAACGCTTTGAGGAGTTCAAATAACAAGTTTTTTGATCATTTGTATCGTATCTTTTAGTTCATAACTTTTCACCAAATTTCGCAAACACTACGAAAGTTTGTTTTTCGATTCAAAACAAGATTTTAACGCTTTGAGGAGTTCAAATAACTTGTTTTTAGATCATTTGTATCGTATCTTTTAGTACATAACTTTTCACCAAATTTCACAAACTCTAAGAAAGATTGTTTTTCGATTCAAAACAAGATTTTAACGCTTTGAGGAGTTCAAATAACATGTTTTTAGATCATTTGTATCGTATCTTTTAGTACATAACTTTTCACCAAATTTCACAAACACTAAGAAAGTTTGTTTTTCGATTCAAAACAAGATTTTAACGCTTTGAGGAGTTCAAATAACATGTTTTTAGATCATTTGTATCGTATCTTTTAGTACATAACTTTTCACCAAATTTGACAAACACTAAGAAAGTTTGTTTTTCGATTCCAAACAAGATTTTAACGCTTTGAGGAGTTCAAATAACGTGTTTTTAGATCATTTGTATCGTTTCTTTTACTACATAACTTTTCACCAAATTTCACAAACACTAAGAAAATTTGTTTTTCGATTCAAAACAAGATTTTAACGCTTTGAGGAGTTCAAATAACGTGTTTTTAGATCATTTGTATCGTATCTTTTTGTACATAACTTTTCACCAAATTTCACAAACACTAAAAAAGTTTGTTTTTCGATTCAAAACAAGATTTTAATGCTTTGAGGAGTTCAAATAACGTGTTTTTAGACCAATTGTATCGTATCTTTCAGTACATAACTTTTCACCAAATTTCACAAACACTAAGAAAGTTTGTTTTTCGATTCCAAACAAGATTTTAACGCTTTGAGGAGTTCAAATAACGTGTTTTTAGATCATTTGTATCGTTTCTTTTACTACATAACTTTTCACCAAATTTCACAAACACTAAGAAAATTTGTTTTTCGATTCAAAACAAGATTTTAACGCTTTGAGGAGTTCAAATAACGTGTTTTTAGACCAATTGTATCGTATCTTTCAGTACATAACTTTTCACCAAATTTCACAAACACTAAGAAAGTTTGTTTTTCGATTCAAAACAAGATTTTAACGCTTTGAGGAGTTGAAATAACGTGTTTTTAGATCATTTGTATCGTATCTTTTAGTACATAACTTTTCACCAAATTTCACAAACACTAAGAAAGTTTGTTTTTCGATTCAAAAAAAGATTTTAACGCTTTGAGGAGTTCGAATAATGTGTTTTTAGATCATTTGTATCGTATCTTTTAGTACATAACTTTTCACCAAATTTCACAAACACTAAGAAAGTTTGTTTTTCGATTCAAAACAAGATTTTAACGCTTTGAGGAGTTCAAATAACATGTTTTTAGATCATTTGTATCGTATCTTTTAGTACATAACTTTTCACCAAATTTCACAAACTCTAAGAAAGATTGTTTTTCGATTCAAAACAAGATTTTAACGCTTTGAGGCGTTCAAATAACATGTTTTTAGATCATTTGTATCGTATCTTTTAGTACATAACTTTTCACCAAATTTCACAAACACTAAGAAAGTTTGTTTTTCGATTCCAAACAAGATTTTAATGCTTTGAGGAGTTCAAATAACGTGTTTTTAGATCATTTGTATCGTATCTTTCAGTACATAGCTTTTCACCAAATTTCACGGACACTAAGAAAGTTTGTTTTTCGATTCAAAACACGATTTTAACGCTTTGAGGAGTTCAAATAACATGTTTTTAGATCATTTGTATCGTATCTTTTAGTACATAACTTTTCACCAAATTTCACAAACACTAAGAAAGTTTGTTTTTCGATTCCAAACAAGATTTTAACGCTTTGAGGAGTTCAAATAACGTGTTTTTAGATCATTTGTATCGTTTCTTTTACTACATAACTTTTCACCAAATTTCACAAACACTAAGAAAGTTTGTTTTTCGATTCAAAACAAGATTTTAACGCTTTGAGGAGTTCAAATAACGTGTTTTTAGATCATTTGTATCGTATCTTTTTGTACATAACTTTTCACCAAATTTCACAAACACTAAGAAAGTTTGTTTTTCGATTTCAATACCAGATTTTAACGCTTTGACGAGTTCAAATAACTTGTTTTTAGGTCATTTGTATCATATCTTTTATTACATAACTTTTCACCAAATTTCACAAACACTAAGAAAGTTTGTTTTTCGATTCAAAACAATATTTTAACGCTTTGAGGAGTTCAAATAACAAGTTTTTAGATCAATTGTATCGTATCTTTTAGTTCATAACTTTTCACCAAATTTCGCAAACACTACGAAAGTTTGTTTTTCGATTCAAAACAAGATTTTAACGCTTTGAGGAGTTCAAATAACTTGTTTTTAAATCATTTGTATCGTATCTTTTAGTACATAACTTTTCACCAAATTTCACAAACTCTAAGAAAGATTGTTTTTCGATTCAAAACAAGATTTTAACGCTTTGAGAAGTTCAAATAACATGTTTTTAGATCATTTGTATCGTATCTTTTAGTACATAACTTTTCACCAAATTTCACAAACACTAAGAAAGTTTGTTTTTCGATTCCAAACAAGATTTTAATGCTTTGAGGAGTTCAAATAACGTGTTTTTAGATCATTTGTATCGTATCTTTCAGTACATAACTTTTCACCAAATTTCACGAACACTAAGAAAGTTTGTTTTTCGATTCCAATACCAGATTTTAACGCTTTGAGGAGTTCAAATAACTTGTTTTTAGGTCATTTGTATCATATCTTTTATTACATAACTTTTCACCAAATTTCACAAACACTAAGAAAGTTTGTTTTTCGATTCAAAACAATATTTTAACGCTTTGAGGAGTTCAAATAACAAGTTTTTTGATCATTTGTATCGTATCTTTTAGTTCATAACTTTTCACCAAATTTCGCAAACACTACGAAAGTTTGTTTTTCGATTCAAAACAAGATTTTAACGCTTTGAGGAGTTCAAATAACTTGTTTTTAGATCATTTGTATCGTATCTTTTAGTACATAACTTTTCACCAAATTTCACAAACTCTAAGAAAGATTGTTTTTCGATTCAAAACAAGATTTTAACGCTTTGAGGAGTTCAAATAACATGTTTTTAGATCATTTGTATCGTATCTTTTAGTACATAACTTTTCACCAAATTTCACAAACACTAAGAAAGTTTGTTTTTCGATTCAAAACAAGATTTTAACGCTTTGAGGAGTTCAAATAACATGTTTTTAGATCATTTGTATCGTATCTTTTAGTACATAACTTTTCACCAAATTTCACACACACTAAGAAAGTTTGTTTTTCGATTCCAAACAAGATTTTAACGCTTTGAGGAGTTCAAATAACGTGTTTTTAGATCATTTGTATCGTTTCTTTTACTACATAACTTTTCACCAAATTTCACAAACACTAAGAAAATTTGTTTTTCGATTCAAAACAAGATTTTAACGCTTTGAGGAGTTCAAATAACGTGTTTTTAGATCATTTGTATCGTATCTTTTTGTACATAACTTTTCACCAAATTTCACAAACACTAAAAAAGTTTGTTTTTCGATTCAAAACAAGATTTTAACGCTTTGAGGAGTTCAAATAACGTGTTTTTAGACCAATTGTATCGTATCTTTCAGTACATAACTTTTCACCAAATTTCACAAACACTAAGAAAGTTTGTTTTTCGATTCAAAACAAGATTTTAACGCTTTGAGGAGTTGAAATAACGTGTTTTTAGATCATTTGTATCGTATCTTTTAGTACATAACTTTTCACCAAATTTCACAAACACTAAGAAAGTTTGTTTTTCGATTCAAAACAAGATTTTAACGCTTTGAGGAGTTCGAATAATGTGTTTTTAGATCATTTGTATCGTATCTTTCAGTACATAACTTTTCACAAAATTTCACAAACACTAAGAAAGTTTGTTTTTGGATTCAAAACAAGATTTTAACGCTTTGAGGAGTTCAAACAACATGTTTTTAGATCATTTGTATCGAATCTTTTAGTACATAACTTTTCACCAAATTTCACAAACACTAAGAAAGTGAAATTTGGTGAAAAGTTATGTAGTAAAAGATACGATACAAATGATCTAAAAACACGTTATTTAAACTCCTCAAATCGTTAAAATCTTGTTTTGAATCGAAAAACAAACTTTCTTAGTGTTTGTGAAATTTGGTGAAAAGTTATGTAGTAAAAGATACGATACAAATGATCTAAAAACACGTTATTTGAACTCCTCAAAGCGTTAAAATCTTGTTTTGAATCGAAAAATAAACTTCCTTAGTGTTTGTGAAATTTGGAGAAAAGTTATGTAGTAAAAGATACGATACAAATGATCTAAAAACACGTTATTTGAACTCCTCAAAGCGTTAAAATCTTGTTTTGAATCGAAAAACAAACTTTCTTAGTGTTTGTGAAATTTGGTGAAAAGTTATGTAGTAAAAGATACGATACAAATGATCTAAAAACACGTTATTTAAACTCCTCAAAGCGTTAAAATCTTGTTTTTAATCGAAAAACAAACTTTCTTAGTGTTTGTGATATTTGGTGAAAAGTTTTGTA
This sequence comes from Luzula sylvatica, assembly GCA_946800325.1. Taxonomy (NCBI): domain Eukaryota; kingdom Viridiplantae; phylum Streptophyta; class Magnoliopsida; order Poales; family Juncaceae; genus Luzula; species Luzula sylvatica. The sequence continues at coordinate 69,864,756 of OX326959.1, read as the reverse complement.
CTGAAAGATACGATACAAATGATCTGAAAACAAGTTATTTGAACTCCTCAAAGCGTTAAAATCTTGTTTTGAATCGAAAAACAAACTTTCTTAGTGTTTGTGAAATTTGGTGAAAAGTTATGTAGTAAAAGATACGATACAAATGATCTAAAAACAAGTTATTTGAACTCCTCAAAACGTTAAAATCTTGTTTTGAATCGAAAAACAAACTTTCTTAGTGTTTGTGAAATTTGGTGAAAAGTTATGTAGTAAAAGATACGATACAAATGATCTAAAAACACGTTATTTAAACTCCTCAAATCGTTCAAATCTTGTTTTGAATCGAAAAACAAACTTTCTTAGTGTTCGTGAAATTTGGTGAAAACTTATGTACTGAAAGATACGATACAAATGATCTAAAAACACGTTATTTGAACTCCTCAAAGCATTAAAACCTTGTTTTGAATCGAAAAACAAACTTTCTTAGTGTTCGTGAAATTTGGTGAAAAGTTATGTACTAAAATATACGATACAAATGATCTAAAAACATGTTATTTGAACTCCTCAAAGCGTTAAAATCTGGTTTTGAATCGAAAAACAAACTTTCTTAGTGTTTGTGAAATTTGGTGAATAGTTATGTACTAAAAGATACGATACAAATGATCTAAAAACATGTTATTTGAACTCCTCAAAGCGTTAAAATCTTGTTTTGAATCGAAAAACAAACTTTCTTAGTGTTTGTGAAATTTGGTGAAAAGTTATGTACTAAAAGATACGATGCAAATGATCTAAAAACATGTTATTTGAACTCCTCAAAGCGTTAAAATTTTGTTTTGAATCGAAAAACAAACTTTCTTAGTGTTTGTGAAATTTGGTGAAAAGTTATGTACTAAAAGATACGATACAAATGATCTAAAAACAAGTTATTCGAACTCCACAATGCATTAAAATCTTGTTTTGAATCGAAAAACAAACTTTCTTAGTGTTTGTGAAATTTGGTGAAAAGTTATGTAGTAAAAGATACGATACAAATGATCTAAAAACAAGTTATTTGAACTCCTCAAAGCGTTAAAATCTTGTTTTGAATCGAAAAACAAACTTTCTTAGTGTTTGTGAAATTTGGCGAAATGTTATGTAGTAAAAGATACGATACAAATGATCTAAAAACACGTTATTTGAACTCCTCAAAGCGTTAAAATCTTGTTTTGAATCGAAAAACAAACTTTCTTAGTGTTCGTGAAATTTGGTGAAAAGTTATTTAGTAAAAGATACGATACAAATGATCTAAAAACAAGTTATTTGAACTCCTCAAAGCGTTAAAATCTTGTTTTGAATCGAAAAACAAACTTTCTTAGTGTTTGTGAAATTTGGTGAAAAGTTATGTACTAAAAGATACGATGCAAATGATCTAAAAACATGTTATTTGAACTCCTCAAAGCGTTAAAATTTTGTTTTGAATCGAAAAACAAACTTTCTTAGTGTTTGTGAAATTTGGTGAAAAGTTATGTACTAAAAGATACGATACAAATGATCTAAAAACAAGTTATTTGAACTCCACAATGCATTAAAATCTTGTTTTGAATCGAAAAACAAACTTTCTTAGTGTTTGTGAAATTTGGTGAAAAGTTATGTAGTAAAAGATACGATACAAATGATCTAAAAACAAGTTATTTGAACTCCTCAAAGCGTTAAAATCTTGTTTTGAATCGAAAAACAAACTTTCTTAGTGTTTGTGAAATTTGGTGAAAAGTTTTGTAGTAAAAGATACGATACAAATGATCTAAAAACACGTTATTTAAACTCCTCAAATCGTTAAAATCTTGTTTTTAATCGAAAAACAAACTTTCTTAGTGTTTGTGATATTTGGTGAAAAGTTTTGTACTGAAAGATACGATACAAATGATCTGAAAACAAGTTATTTGAACTCCTCAAAGCGTTAAAATCTTGTTTTGAATCGAAAAACAAACTTTCTTAGTGTTTGTGAAATTTGGTGAAAAGTTATGTAGTAAAAGATACGATACAAATGATCTAAAAACAAGTTATTTGAACTCCTCAAAACGTTAAAATCTTGTTTTGAATCGAAAAACAAACTTTCTTAGTGTTTGTGAAATTTGGTGAAAAGTTATGTAGTAAAAGATACGATACAAATGATCTAAAAACACGTTATTTAAACTCCTCAAATCGTTAAAATCTTGTTTTGAATCGAAAAACAAACTTTCTTAGTGTTCGTGAAATTTGGTGAAAACTTATGTACTGAAAGATACGATACAAATGATCTAAAAACACGTTATTTGAACTCCTCAAAGCATTAAAATATTGTTTTGAATCGAAAAACAAACTTTCTTAGTGTTCGTGAAATTTGGTGAAAAGTTATGTACTAAAAGATACGATACAAATGATCTAAAAACACGTTATTTAAACTCCTCAAAGCGTTAAAATCTTGTTTTGAATCGAAAAACAAACTTTCCTAGTGTTTGTGAAATTTGGTGAAAAGTTGAACTCCACAATGCATTAAAATCTTGTTTTGAATCGAAAAACAAACTTTCTTAGTGTTTGTGAAATTTGGTGAAAAGTTATGTAGTAAAAGATACGATACAAATGATCTAAAAACAAGTTATTTGAACTCCTCAAAGCGTTAAAATCTTGTTTTGAATCGAAAAACAAACTTTCTTAGTGTTTGTGAAATTTGGCGAAATGTTATGTAGTAAAAGATACGATACAAATGATCTAAAAACACGTTATTTGAACTCCTCAAAGCGTTAAAATCTTGTTTTGAATCGAAAAACAAACTTTCTTAGTGTTCGTGAAATTTGGTGAAAAGTTATGTAGTAAAAGATACGATACAAATGATCTAAAAACAAGTTATTTGATCTCCTCAAAGCGTTAAAATCTTGTTTTGAATCGAAAAACAAACATTCTTAGTGTTTGTGAAATTTGGTGAAAAGTAATGTAGTAAAAGATACGATACAAATGATCTAAAAACAAGTTATTTGAACTCCTCAAAGCGTTAAAATCTTGTTTTGAATCGAAAAACAAACTTTCTTAGTGTTTGTGAAATTTGGTGAAAAGTTATGTAGTAAAAGATACGATACAAATGATCTAAAAACACGTTATTTAAACTCCTCAAAGCGTTAAAATCTTGTTTTGAATCGAAAAACAAACTTTCTTAGTGTTTGTGATATTTGGTGAAAAGTTTTGTACTGAAAGATACGATACAAATGATCTGAAAACAAGTTATTTGAACTCCTCAAAGCGTTAAAATCTTGTTTTGAATCGAAAAACAAACTTTCTTAGTGTTTGTGAAATTTGGTGAAAAGTTATGTAGTAAAAGATACGATACAAATGATCTAAAAACAAGTTATTTGAACTCCTCAAAACGTTAAAATCTTGTTTTGAATCGAAAAACAAACTTTCTTAGTGTTTGTGAAATTTGGTGAAAAGTTATGTAGTAAAAGATACGATACAAATGATCTAAAAACACGTTATTTAAACTCCTCAAATCGTTAAAATCTTGTTTTGAATCGAAAAACAAACTTTCTTAGTGTTCGTGAAATTTGGTGAAAACTTATGTACTGAAAGATACGATACAAATGATCTAAAAACACGTTATTTGAACTCCTCAAAGCATTAAAACCTTGTTTTGAATCGAAAAACAAACTTTCTTAGTGTTCGTGAAATTTGGTGAAAAGTTATGTACTAAAATATACGATACAAATGATCTAAAAACATGTTATTTGAACTCCTCAAAGCGTTAAAATCTGGTTTTGAATCGAAAAACAAACTTTCTTAGTGTTTGTGAAATTTGGTGAATAGTTATGTACTAAAAGATACGATACAAATGATCTAAAAACATGTTATTTGAACTCCTCAAAGCGTTAAAATCTTGTTTTGAATCGAAAAACAAACTTTCTTAGTGTTTGTGAAATTTGGTGAAAAGTTATGTACTAAAAGATACGATGCAAATGATCTAAAAACATGTTATTTGAACTCCTCAAAGCGTTAAAATTTTGTTTTGAATCGAAAAACAAACTTTCTTAGTGTTTGTGAAATTTGGTGAAAAGTTATGTACTAAAAGATACGATACAAATGATCTAAAAACAAGTTATTTGAACTCCACAATGCATTAAAATCTTGTTTTGAATCGAAAAACAAACTTTCTTAGTGTTTGTGAAATTTGGTGAAAAGTTATGTAGTAAAAGATACGATACAAATGATCTAAAAACAAGTTATTTGAACTCCTCAAAGCGTTAAAATCTTGTTTTGAATCGAAAAACAAACTTTCTTAGTGTTTGTGAAATTTGGCGAAATGTTATGTAGTAAAAGATACGATACAAATGATCTAAAAACACGTTATTTGAACTCCTCAAAGCGTTAAAATCTTGTTTTGAATCGAAAAACAAACTTTCTTAGTGTTCGTGAAATTTGGTGAAAAGTTATTTAGTAAAAGATACGATACAAATGATCTAAAAACAAGTTATTTGAACTCCTCAAAGCGTTAAAATCTTGTTTTGAATCGAAAAACAAACTTTCTTAGTGTTTGTGAAATTTGGTGAAAAGTAATGTAGTAAAAGATACGATACAAATGATCTAAAAACAAGTTATTTGAACTCCTCAAAGCGTTAAAATCTTGTTTTGAATCGAAAAACTAACTTTCTTAGTGTTCGTGAAATTTGGTGAAAAGTTATGTAGTAAAAGATACGATACAAATGATCTAAAAACACGTTATTTGAACTCCTCAAAGCGTTAAAATCTTGTTTTGAATCGAAAAACAAACTTATTTAGTGTTCGTGAAATTTGGTGAAAAGTTATGTACTGAAAGATACGATACAAATGATCTAGAAACACGTTATTTGAACTCCTCAAAGCATTAAAATCTTGTTTTGAATCGAAAAACAAACTTATTTAGTGTTCGTGAAATTTGGTGAAAAGTTTTGTACTGAAAGATACGATACAAATGATCTGAAAACAAGTTATTTGAACTCCTCAAAGCGTTAAAATCTTGTTTTGAATCGAAAAACAAACTTTCTTAGTGTTTGTGAAATTTGGTGAAAAGTTATGTAGTAAAAGATACGATACAAATGATCTAAAAACACGTTATTTAAACTCCTCAAATCGTTAAAATCTTGTTTTGAATCGAAAAACAAACTTTCTTAGTGTTCGTGAAATTTGGTGAAAACTTATGTACTGAAAGATACGATACAAATGATCTAAAAACACGTTATTTGAACTCCTCAAAGCATTAAAATCTTGTTTTGAATCGAAAAACAAACTTTCTTAGTGTTCGTGAAATTTGGTGAAAAGTTATGTACTAAAAGATACGATACAAATGATCTAAAAACACGTTATTTAAACTCCTCAAAGCGTTAAAATCTTGTTTTGAATCGAAAAACAAACTTTCTTAGTGTTTGTGAAATTTGGTGAAAAGTTATGTAGTAAAAGATACGATACAAATGATCTAAAAACAAGTTATTTGAACTCCTCAAAGCGTTAAAATCTTGTTTTGAATCGAAAAACAAACTTTCTTAGTGTTTGTGAAATTTGGCGAAATGTTATGTAGTAAAAGATACGATACAAATGATCTAAAAACACGTTATTTGAACTCCTCAAAGCGTTAAAATCTTGTTTTGAATCGAAAAACAAACTTTCTTAGTGTTCGTGAAATTTGGTGAAAAGTTATGTAGTAAAAGATACGATACAAATGATCTAAAAACAAGTTATTTGAACTCCTCAAAGCGTTAAAATCTTGTTTTGAATCGAAAAACAAACTTTCTTAGTGTTTGTGAAATTTGGTGAAAAGTTATGTACTAAAAGATACGATACAAATGATCTAAAAACATGTTATTTGAACTCCTCAAAGCGTTAAAATCTTGTTTTGAATCGAAAAACAAACTTTCATAGAGTCTGTGAAATTTGGTGAAAAGTTATGTACTAAAAGATACGATACAAATGATCTAAAAACACGTTATTCAAACTCCTCAAAGCGTTAAAATCTTGTTTTGAATCGAAAAACAAACTTATTTAGTGTTCGTGAAATTTGGTGAAAAGTTATGAACTGAAAGATACGATACAAATGATCTAAAAACACGTTATTTGAACTCCTCAAAGCATTAAAATCTTGTTTTGAATCGAAAAACAAACTTATTTAGTGTTCGTGAAATTTGGTGAAAAGTTTTGTACTAAAAGATACGATACAAATGATCTAAAAACATGTTATTTGAACTCCTCAAAGCGTTAAAATTGTTTTGAATCGAAAAACAAACTTTCTTAGTGTTTGTGAAATTTGGTGAAAAGTTATGTACTAAAAGATACGATACAAATGATCTAAAAACATGTTATTTGAACTCCTCAAAGCGTTAAAATTTTGTTTTGAATCGAAAAACAAACTTTCTTAGTGTTTGTGAAATTTGGTGAAAAGTTATGTACTAAAAGATACGATACAAATGATCTAAAAACATGTTATTTGAACTCCTCAAAGCGTTAAAATCTTGTTTTGAATCGAAAAACAAACTTTCTTAGTGTTTGTGACATTTGGTGAAAAGTTATGTACTAAAAGATACGATACAAATGATCTAAAAACATGTTATTTGAACTCCTCAAAGCGTTAAAATCTTGTTTTGAATCGAAAAACAAACTTTCTTAGTGTTTGTGAAATTTGGTGAAAAGTTATGTACTAAAAGATACGATACAAATGATCTAAAAACATGTTATTTGAACTCCTCAATGCATTAAAATCTTGTTTTGAATCGAAAAACAAACTTTCTTAGTGTTTGTGAAATTTGGTGAAAAGTTATGTACTAAAAGATACGATATAAATGATCTAAAAACATGTTATTTGAACTCCTCAAAGCGTTAAAATCTTGTTTTGAATCGAAAAACAAACTTTCATAGAGTCTGTGAAATTTGGTGAAAAGTTATGTACTAAAAGATACGTTACAAATGATCTAAAAACATGTTCTTTGAACTCCTCAAAGCATTAAAATCTTGTTTTGAATCGAAAAACAAACTTTCTTAGTGTTTGTGAAATTTGGTAAAAAGTTATGTACTAAAAGATACGATACAAATGATCTAAAAACAAGTTATTTGAACTCCTCAAAGCGTTAAAATCTTGTTTTGAATCGAAAAACAAACTTTCTTAGTGTTTGTGAAATTTGGTGAAAAGTTATGTACTAAAAGATACGATACAATTGATCTAAAAACACGTTATTTGAACTCCTCAACGCGTTAAAATCTTGTTTTGAATCGAAAAACAAACTTTCTTAGTGTTTGCGAAATTTGGTGAAAAGTTATGAACTAAAAGATACGATACAAGTGATCTAAAAACATGTTATTTGAACTCCTCAAAGCGTTAAAATCTGGTTTTGAATCGAAAATAAACTTTCTTAGTGTTTGTGAAATTTGGTGAAAAGTTATGTACTAAAAGATACGATACAAATGATGTAAAAACACGTTATTTGAACTCCTCAAAGCGTTAAAATCTTGTTTTGAATCGAAAAACAAACTTTCTTAGTGTTTGTGAAATTTGGTGAAAAGTTATGTAGTAAAAGATACGATACAAATGATCTAAAAACACGTTATTTGAACTCCTCAAAGCGTTAAAATCTTGTTTTGAATCGAAAAACAAACTTTCTTAGTGTTTGTGAAATTAGGTGAAAAGTTATGTAGTAAAAGATACGATACAAATGATCTAAAAACACGTTATTTGAACTCCTCAAAGCGTTAAAATCTTGTTTTGAATCGAAAAACAAACTTTCTTAGTGTTTGTGAAATTTGGTGAAAAGTTATGTACTAAAAGATACGATACAAATGATCTAAAAACAAGTTATTTGAACTCCTCAATGCATTAAAATCTTGTTATGAATCGAAAAACAAACTTTCTTAGTGTTTGTGAAATTTGGTGAAAAGTTATGTACTCAAAGATACGATACAAATGATCTAAAAACATGTTATTTGAACTCCTCAAAGCCTTAAAATTTTGTTTTGAATCGACAAACAAACTTTCTTAGTGTTTGTGAAATTTGGTGAAAAGTTATGTACTAAAAGATACGATACAAATGATGTAAAAACACGTTATTTGAACTCCTCAAAGCGTTAAAATCTTGTTTTGAATCGAAAAACAAACTTTCTTAGTGTTTGTGAAATTTGGTGAAAAGTTATGTACTAAAAGATACGATACAAATGATCTAAAAACAAGTTATTTGAACTCCTCAATGCATTAAAATCTTGTTTTGAATCGAAAAACAAACTTTCTTAGTGTTTGTGAAATTTGGTGAAAAGTTATGTACTAAAAGATACGATACAAATGATCTAAAAACATGTTATTTGAACTCCTCAAAGCGTTAAAATCTTGTTTTGAATCGAAAAACAAACTTTCATAGAGTCTGTGAAATTTGGTGAAAAGTTATGTACTAAAAGATACGATACAAATGATCTAAAAACATGTTATTTGAACTCCTCAAAGCGTTAAAATCTTGTTTTGAATCGAAAAACAAACTTTCTTAGTGTTTGTGAAATTTGGTGAAAAGTTATGTACTAAAAGATACGATACAAATGATCTAAAAACATGTTATTTGAACTCCTCAAAGCGTTAAAATTTTGTTTTGAATCGAAAAACAAACTTTCTTAGTGTTTGTGAAATTTGGTGAAAAGTTATGTACTAAAAGATACGATACAAATGATGTAAAAACACGTTATTTGAACTCCTCAAAGCGTTAAAATCTTGTTTTGAATCGAAAAACAAACTTCCTTAGTGTTTGTGAAATTTAGTGAAAAGTTATGTAGTAAAAGATACGATACAAATGATCTAAAAACACGTTATTTGAACTCCTCAAAGCGTTAAAATCTTGTTTTGAATCGAAAAACAAACTTCCTTAGTGTTTGTGAAATTTGGTGAAAAGTTATGTAGTAAAAGATACGATACAAATGATCTGAAAACAAGTTATTTGAACTCCTCAAAGCGTTAAAATCTTGTTTTGAATCGAAAAACAAATTTTCTTAGTGTTTGTGAAATTTGGTGAAAAGTTATGTAGTAAAAGATACGATACAAATGATCTAAAAACACGTTATTTGAACTCCTCAAAGCGTTAAAATCTTGTTTTGAATCGAAAAACAAACTTTCTTAGTGTATGTGAAATTTGGTGAAAAGTTATGTAGTAAAAGATACGATACAAATGATCTAAAAACATGTTATTTGAACTCCTCAAAGCGTTAAAATCTTGTTTGGAATCGAAAAACAAACTTTCTTAGTGTTTGTGAAATTTGGTGAAAAGTTATGTACTAAAAGATACGATACAAATGACCTAAAAACAAGTTATTTGAACTCCTCAAAACGTTAAAATCTGGATTTGAAATCAAAAAACAAACTGTCTTACTGTTTGTGAAATTTGGTGAAAAGTTATGTACTAAAAGATACGATACAAATGATCTAAAAACATGTCATTTGAACTCCTTCAAAGCGTTAAAATCTGGTTTTGAATCGAAAAACAAACTTTCTTAGTGTTTGTGAAATTTGGTGAAAAGTTATGTACTAAAAGATACGATACAAATGATCTAAAAACAAGTTATTCGAACTCCACAATGCATTAAAATCTTGTTTTGAATCGAAAAACAAACTTTCTTAGTGTTTGTGAAATTTGGTGAAAAGTTATGTAGTAAAAGATACGATACAAATGATCTAAAAACAAGTTATTTGAACTCCTCAAAGCGTTAAAATCTTGTTTTGAATCGAAAAACAAACTTTCTTAGTGTTTGTGAAATTTGGCGAAATGTTATGTAGTAAAAGATACGATACAAATGATCTAAAAACACGTTATTTGAACTCCTCAAAGCGTTAAAATCTTGTTTTGAATCGAAAAACAAACTTTCTTAGTGTTCGTGAAATTTGGTGAAAAGTTATGTACTAAAAGATACGATACAAATGATCTAAAAACAAGTTATTTGAACTCCTCAAAGCGTTAAAATCTTGTTTTGAATCGAAAAACAAACTTTCTTAGTGTTCGTGAAATTTGGTGAAAAGTTATTTAGTAAAAGATACGATACAAATGATCTAAAAACAAGTTATTTGAACTCCTCAAAGCGTTAAAATCTTGTTTTGAATCGAAAAACAAACTTTCTTAGTGTTCGTGAAATTTGGTGAAAAGTTATTTAGTAAAAGATACGATACAAATGATCTAAAAACAAGTTATTTGAACTCCTCAAAGCGTTAAAATCTTGTTTTGAATCGAAAAACAAACTTTCTTAGTGTTTGTGAAATTTGGTGAAAAGTTATGTACTAAAAGATACGATGCAAATGATCTAAAAACATGTTATTTGAACTCCTCAAAGCGTTAAAATTTTGTTTTGAATCGAAAAACAAACTTTCTTAGTGTTTGTGAAATTTGGTGAAAAGTTATGTACTAAAAGATACGATACAAATGATCTAAAAACAAGTTATTTGAACTCCACAATGCATTAAAATCTTGTTTTGAATCGAAAAACAAACTTTCTTAGTGTTTGTGAAATTTGGTGAAAAGTTATGTAGTAAAAGATACGATACAAATGATCTAAAAACAAGTTATTTGAACTCCTCAAAGCGTTAAAATCTTGTTTTGAATCGAAAAACAAACTTTCTTAGTGTTTGTGAAATTTGGTGAAAAGTTTTGTAGTAAAAGATACGATACAAATGATCTAAAAACACGTTATTTAAACTCCTCAAATCGTTAAAATCTTGTTTTTAATCGAAAAACAAACTTTCTTAGTGTTTGTGATATTTGGTGAAAAGTTTTGTACTGAAAGATACGATACAAATGATCTGAAAACAAGTTATTTGAACTCCTCAAAGCGTTAAAATCTTGTTTTGAATCGAAAAACAAACTTTCTTAGTGTTTGTGAAATTTGGTGAAAAGTTATGTAGTAAAAGATACGATACAAATGATCTAAAAACAAGTTATTTGAACTCCTCAAAACGTTAAAATCTTGTTTTGAATCGAAAAACAAACTTTCTTAGTGTTTGTGAAATTTGGTGAAAAGTTATGTAGTAAAAGATACGATACAAATGATCTAAAAACACGTTATTTAAACTCCTCAAATCGTTAAAATCTTGTTTTGAATCGAAAAACAAACTTTCTTAGTGTTCGTGAAATTTGGTGAAAACTTATGTACTGAAAGATACGATACAAATGATCTAAAAACACGTTATTTGAACTCCTCAAAGCATTAAAATATTGTTTTGAATCGAAAAACAAACTTTCTTAGTGTTCGTGAAATTTGGTGAAAAGTTATGTACTAAAAGATACGATACAAATGATCTAAAAACACGTTATTTAAACTCCTCAAAGCGTTAAAATCTTGTTTTGAATCGAAAAACAAACTTTCCTAGTGTTTGTGAAATTTGGTGAAAAGTTGAACTCCACAATGCATTAAAATCTTGTTTTGAATCGAAAAACAAACTTTCTTAGTGTTTGTGAAATTTGGTGAAAAGTTATGTAGTAAAAGATACGATACAAATGATCTAAAAACAAGTTATTTGAACTCCTCAAAGCGTTAAAATCTTGTTTTGAATCGAAAAACAAACTTTCTTAGTGTTTGTGAAATTTGGCGAAATGTTATGTAGTAAAAGATACGATACAAATGATCTAAAAACACGTTATTTGAACTCCTCAAAGCGTTAAAATCTTGTTTTGAATCGAAAAACAAACTTTCTTAGTGTTCGTGAAATTTGGTGAAAAGTTATGTAGTAAAAGATACGATACAAATGATCTAAAAACAAGTTATTTGATCTCCTCAAAGCGTTAAAATCTTGTTTTGAATCGAAAAACAAACATTCTTAGTGTTTGTGAAATTTGGTGAAAAGTAATGTAGTAAAAGATACGATACAAATGATCTAAAAACAAGTTATTTGAACTCCTCAAAGCGTTAAAATCTTGTTTTGAATCGAAAAACAAACTTTCTTAGTGTTTGTGAAATTTGGTGAAAAGTTATGTAGTAAAAGATACGATACAAATGATCTAAAAACACGTTATTTAAACTCCTCAAAGCGTTAAAATCTTGTTTTGAATCGAAAAACAAACTTTCTTAGTGTTTGTGATATTTGGTGAAAAGTTTTGTACTGAAAGATACGATACAAATGATCTGAAAACAAGTTATTTGAACTCCTCAAAGCGTTAAAATCTTGTTTTGAATCGAAAAACAAACTTTCTTAGTGTTTGTGAAATTTGGTGAAAAGTTATGTAGTAAAAGATACGATACAAATGATCTAAAAACAAGTTATTTGAACTCCTCAAAACGTTAAAATCTTGTTTTGAATCGAAAAACAAACTTTCTTAGTGTTTGTGAAATTTGGTGAAAAGTTATGTAGTAAAAGATACGATACAAATGATCTAAAAACACGTTATTTAAACTCCTCAAATCGTTAAAATCTTGTTTTGAATCGAAAAACAAACTTTCTTAGTGTTCGTGAAATTTGGTGAAAACTTATGTACTGAAAGATACGATACAAATGATCTAAAAACACGTTATTTGAACTCCTCAAAGCATTAAAACCTTGTTTTGAATCGAAAAACAAACTTTCTTAGTGTTCGTGAAATTTGGTGAAAAGTTATGTACTAAAATATACGATACAAATGATCTAAAAACATGTTATTTGAACTCCTCAAAGCGTTAAAATCTGGTTTTGAATCGAAAAACAAACTTTCTTAGTGTTTGTGAAATTTGGTGAATAGTTATGTACTAAAAGATACGATACAAATGATCTAAAAACATGTTATTTGAACTCCTCAAAGCGTTAAAATCTTGTTTTGAATCGAAAAACAAACTTTCTTAGTGTTTGTGAAATTTGGTGAAAAGTTATGTACTAAAAGATACGATGCAAATGATCTAAAAACATGTTATTTGAACTCCTCAAAGCGTTAAAATTTTGTTTTGAATCGAAAAACAAACTTTCTTAGTGTTTGTGAAATTTGGTGAAAAGTTATGTACTAAAAGATACGATACAAATGATCTAAAAACAAGTTATTTGAACTCCACAATGCATTAAAATCTTGTTTTGAATCGAAAAACAAACTTTCTTAGTGTTTGTGAAATTTGGTGAAAAGTTATGTAGTAAAAGATACGATACAAATGATCTAAAAACAAGTTATTTGAACTCCTCAAAGCGTTAAAATCTTGTTTTGAATCGAAAAACAAACTTTCTTAGTGTTTGTGAAATTTGGCGAAATGTTATGTAGTAAAAGATACGATACAAATGATCTAAAAACACGTTATTTGAACTCCTCAAAGCGTTAAAATCTTGTTTTGAATCGAAAAACAAACTTTCTTAGTGTTCGTGAAATTTGGTGAAAAGTTATTTAGTAAAAGATACGATACAAATGATCTAAAAACAAGTTATTTGAACTCCTCAAAGCGTTAAAATCTTGTTTTGAATCGAAAAACAAACTTTCTTAGTGTTTGTGAAATTTGGTGAAAAGTAATGTAGTAAAAGATACGATACAAATGATCTAAAAACAAGTTATTTGAACTCCTCAAAGCGTTAAAATCTTGTTTTGAATCGAAAAACTAACTTTCTTAGTGTTCGTGAAATTTGGTGAAAAGTTATGTAGTAAAAGATACGATACAAATGATCTAAAAACACGTTATTTGAACTCCTCAAAGCGTTAAAATCTTGTTTTGAATCGAAAAACAAACTTATTTAGTGTTCGTGAAATTTGGTGAAAAGTTATGTACTGAAAGATACGATACAAATGATCTAGAAACACGTTATTTGAACTCCTCAAAGCATTAAAATCTTGTTTTGAATCGAAAAACAAACTTATTTAGTGTTCGTGAAATTTGGTGAAAAGTTTTGTACTGAAAGATACGATACAAATGATCTGAAAACAAGTTATTTGAACTCCTCAAAGCGTTAAAATCTTGTTTTGAATCGAAAAACAAACTTTCTTAGTGTTTGTGAAATTTGGTGAAAAGTTATGTAGTAAAAGATACGATACAAATGATCTAAAAACACGTTATTTAAACTCCTCAAATCGTTAAAATCTTGTTTTGAATCGAAAAACAAACTTTCTTAGTGTTCGTGAAATTTGGTGAAAACTTATGTACTGAAAGATACGATACAAATGATCTAAAAACACGTTATTTGAACTCCTCAAAGCATTAAAATCTTGTTTTGAATCGAAAAACAAACTTTCTTAGTGTTCGTGAAATTTGGTGAAAAGTTATGTACTAAAAGATACGATACAAATGATCTAAAAACACGTTATTTAAACTCCTCAAAGCGTTAAAATCTTGTTTTGAATCGAAAAACAAACTTTCTTAGTGTTTGTGAAATTTGGTGAAAAGTTATGTAGTAAAAGATACGATACAAATGATCTAAAAACAAGTTATTTGAACTCCTCAAAGCGTTAAAATCTTGTTTTGAATCGAAAAACAAACTTTCTTAGTGTTTGTGAAATTTGGCGAAATGTTATGTAGTAAAAGATACGATACAAATGATCTAAAAACACGTTATTTGAACTCCTCAAAGCGTTAAAATCTTGTTTTGAATCGAAAAACAAACTTTCTTAGTGTTCGTGAAATTTGGTGAAAAGTTATGTAGTAAAAGATACGATACAAATGATCTAAAAACAAGTTATTTGAACTCCTCAAAGCGTTAAAATCTTGTTTTGAATCGAAAAACAAACTTTCTTAGTGTTTGTGAAATTTGGTGAAAAGTTATGTACTAAAAGATACGATACAAATGATCTAAAAACATGTTATTTGAACTCCTCAAAGCGTTAAAATCTTGTTTTGAATCGAAAAACAAACTTTCATAGAGTCTGTGAAATTTGGTGAAAAGTTATGTACTAAAAGATACGATACAAATGATCTAAAAACACGTTATTCAAACTCCTCAAAGCGTTAAAATCTTGTTTTGAATCGAAAAACAAACTTATTTAGTGTTCGTGAAATTTGGTGAAAAGTTATGAACTGAAAGATACGATACAAATGATCTAAAAACACGTTATTTGAACTCCTCAAAGCATTAAAATCTTGTTTTGAATCGAAAAACAAACTTATTTAGTGTTCGTGAAATTTGGTGAAAAGTTTTGTACTAAAAGATACGATACAAATGATCTAAAAACATGTTATTTGAACTCCTCAAAGCGTTAAAATTGTTTTGAATCGAAAAACAAACTTTCTTAGTGTTTGTGAAATTTGGTGAAAAGTTATGTACTAAAAGATACGATACAAATGATCTAAAAACATGTTATTTGAACTCCTCAAAGCGTTAAAATTTTGTTTTGAATCGAAAAACAAACTTTCTTAGTGTTTGTGAAATTTGGTGAAAAGTTATGTACTAAAAGATACGATACAAATGATCTAAAAACATGTTATTTGAACTCCTCAAAGCGTTAAAATCTTGTTTTGAATCGAAAAACAAACTTTCTTAGTGTTTGTGACATTTGGTGAAAAGTTATGTACTAAAAGATACGATACAAATGATCTAAAAACATGTTATTTGAACTCCTCAAAGCGTTAAAATCTTGTTTTGAATCGAAAAACAAACTTTCTTAGTGTTTGTGAAATTTGGTGAAAAGTTATGTACTAAAAGATACGATACAAATGATCTAAAAACATGTTATTTGAACTCCTCAATGCATTAAAATCTTGTTTTGAATCGAAAAACAAACTTTCTTAGTGTTTGTGAAATTTGGTGAAAAGTTATGTACTAAAAGATACGATATAAATGATCTAAAAACATGTTATTTGAACTCCTCAAAGCGTTAAAATCTTGTTTTGAATCGAAAAACAAACTTTCATAGAGTCTGTGAAATTTGGTGAAAAGTTATGTACTAAAAGATACGTTACAAATGATCTAAAAACATGTTCTTTGAACTCCTCAAAGCATTAAAATCTTGTTTTGAATCGAAAAACAAACTTTCTTAGTGTTTGTGAAATTTGGTAAAAAGTTATGTACTAAAAGATACGATACAAATGATCTAAAAACAAGTTATTTGAACTCCTCAAAGCGTTAAAATCTTGTTTTGAATCGAAAAACAAACTTTCTTAGTGTTTGTGAAATTTGGTGAAAAGTTATGTACTAAAAGATACGATACAATTGATCTAAAAACACGTTATTTGAACTCCTCAACGCGTTAAAATCTTGTTTTGAATCGAAAAACAAACTTTCTTAGTGTTTGCGAAATTTGGTGAAAAGTTATGAACTAAAAGATACGATACAAGTGATCTAAAAACATGTTATTTGAACTCCTCAAAGCGTTAAAATCTGGTTTTGAATCGAAAATAAACTTTCTTAGTGTTTGTGAAATTTGGTGAAAAGTTATGTACTAAAAGATACGATACAAATGATGTAAAAACACGTTATTTGAACTCCTCAAAGCGTTAAAATCTTGTTTTGAATCGAAAAACAAACTTTCTTAGTGTTTGTGAAATTTGGTGAAAAGTTATGTAGTAAAAGATACGATACAAATGATCTAAAAACACGTTATTTGAACTCCTCAAAGCGTTAAAATCTTGTTTTGAATCGAAAAACAAACTTTCTTAGTGTTTGTGAAATTAGGTGAAAAGTTATGTAGTAAAAGATACGATACAAATGATCTAAAAACACGTTATTTGAACTCCTCAAAGCGTTAAAATCTTGTTTTGAATCGAAAAACAAACTTTCTTAGTGTTTGTGAAATTTGGTGAAAAGTTATGTACTAAAAGATACGATACAAATGATCTAAAAACAAGTTATTTGAACTCCTCAATGCATTAAAATCTTGTTATGAATCGAAAAACAAACTTTCTTAGTGTTTGTGAAATTTGGTGAAAAGTTATGTACTCAAAGATACGATACAAATGATCTAAAAACATGTTATTTGAACTCCTCAAAGCCTTAAAATTTTGTTTTGAATCGACAAACAAACTTTCTTAGTGTTTGTGAAATTTGGTGAAAAGTTATGTACTAAAAGATACGATACAAATGATGTAAAAACACGTTATTTGAACTCCTCAAAGCGTTAAAATCTTGTTTTGAATCGAAAAACAAACTTTCTTAGTGTTTGTGAAATTTGGTGAAAAGTTATGTACTAAAAGATACGATACAAATGATCTAAAAACAAGTTATTTGAACTCCTCAATGCATTAAAATCTTGTTTTGAATCGAAAAACAAACTTTCTTAGTGTTTGTGAAATTTGGTGAAAAGTTATGTACTAAAAGATACGATACAAATGATCTAAAAACATGTTATTTGAACTCCTCAAAGCGTTAAAATCTTGTTTTGAATCGAAAAACAAACTTTCATAGAGTCTGTGAAATTTGGTGAAAAGTTATGTACTAAAAGATACGATACAAATGATCTAAAAACATGTTATTTGAACTCCTCAAAGCGTTAAAATCTTGTTTTGAATCGAAAAACAAACTTTCTTAGTGTTTGTGAAATTTGGTGAAAAGTTATGTACTAAAAGATACGATACAAATGATCTAAAAACATGTTATTTGAACTCCTCAAAGCGTTAAAATTTTGTTTTGAATCGAAAAACAAACTTTCTTAGTGTTTGTGAAATTTGGTGAAAAGTTATGTACTAAAAGATACGATACAAATGATGTAAAAACACGTTATTTGAACTCCTCAAAGCGTTAAAATCTTGTTTTGAATCGAAAAACAAACTTCCTTAGTGTTTGTGAAATTTAGTGAAAAGTTATGTAGTAAAAGATACGATACAAATGATCTAAAAACACGTTATTTGAACTCCTCAAAGCGTTAAAATCTTGTTTTGAATCGAAAAACAAACTTCCTTAGTGTTTGTGAAATTTGGTGAAAAGTTATGTAGTAAAAGATACGATACAAATGATCTGAAAACAAGTTATTTGAACTCCTCAAAGCGTTAAAATCTTGTTTTGAATCGAAAAACAAATTTTCTTAGTGTTTGTGAAATTTGGTGAAAAGTTATGTAGTAAAAGATACGATACAAATGATCTAAAAACACGTTATTTGAACTCCTCAAAGCGTTAAAATCTTGTTTTGAATCGAAAAACAAACTTTCTTAGTGTATGTGAAATTTGGTGAAAAGTTATGTAGTAAAAGATACGATACAAATGATCTAAAAACATGTTATTTGAACTCCTCAAAGCGTTAAAATCTTGTTTGGAATCGAAAAACAAACTTTCTTAGTGTTTGTGAAATTTGGTGAAAAGTTATGTACTAAAAGATACGATACAAATGACCTAAAAACAAGTTATTTGAACTCCTCAAAACGTTAAAATCTGGATTTGAAATCAAAAAACAAACTGTCTTACTGTTTGTGAAATTTGGTGAAAAGTTATGTACTAAAAGATACGATACAAATGATCTAAAAACATGTCATTTGAACTCCTTCAAAGCGTTAAAATCTGGTTTTGAATCGAAAAACAAACTTTCTTAGTGTTTGTGAAATTTGGTGAAAAGTTATGTACTAAAAGATACGATACAAATGATGTAAAAACACGTCATTTGAACTCCTCAAAGCGTTAAAATCTTGTTTTGAATCGAAAAACAAACTTTCTTAGTGTTTGTGAAATTAGGTGAAAATTATGTAGTAAAAGATACGATACAAATGATCTAAAAACACGTTATTTGAACTCCTCAAAGCGTGAAAATCTTGTTTTGAATCGAAAAACAAACTTTCTTAGTGTTTGTGAAATTTGGTGAAAAGTTATGTAGTAAAAGATACGATACAAATGATCTAAAAACATGTTATTTGAACTCCTCAAAGCGTTAAAATCTTGTTTTGATTCGAAAAACAAACTTTCTTAGTGTTTGTGAAATTTGGTGAAAAGTTATGTACTAAAAGATACGATACAAATGATCTAAAAACATGTTATTTGAACTCCTCAAAGCGTTAAAATCTTGTTTTGAATCGAAAAACAAACTTTCTTAGTGTTTGTGAAATTTGGTGAATAGTTATGTACTAAAAGATACGATACAAATGATCTAAAAACATGTTATTTGAACTCCTCAAAGCGTTAAAATCTTGTTTTGAATCGAAAAACAAAGTTTCTTAGTGTTTGTAAAATTTGGTGAAAAGTTATGTAGTAAAAGATACGATACAAATGGTCTAAAAACACGTTATTTCAACTCCTCAAAGGGTTAAAATCTTGTTTTGAATCGAAAAACAAACTTTCTTAGTGTTTGTGAAATGTGGGGAAAAGTTATGTAGTAAAAGATACGATACAAATGATCTAAAAACACGTTATTTGAACTCCTCAAAGCGTTAAAATCTTGTTTGGAATCGAAAAACAAACTTTCTTAGTGTTTGTGAAATTTGGCGAAATGTTATGTAGTAAAAGATACGATACAAATGATCTAAAAACACGTTATTTGAACTCCTCAAAGCGTTAAAATCTTGTTTTGAATCGAAAAACAAACTTTCTTAGTGTTCGTGAAATTTGGTGAAAAGTTATGTAGTAAAAGATACGATACAAATGATCTAAAAACAAGTTATTTGAACTCCTGAAAGCGTTAAAATCTTGTTTTGAATCGAAAAACAAACTTTCTTAGTGTTTGTGAAATTTGGTGAAAAGTAATGTAGTAAAAGATACGATACAAATGATCTAAAAACAAGTTATTTGAACTCCTCAAAGCGTTAAAATCTTGTTTTGAATCGAAAAACAAATTTTCTTAGTGTTCGTGAAATTTGGTGAAAAGTTATGTAGTAAAAGATACGATACAAATGATCTAAAAAAAGTTATTTGAACTCCTCAAAGCGTTAAAATCTTGTTTTGAATCGAAAAACAAACTTTCTTAGTGTTTGTGAAATTTGGTGAAAAGTAATGTAGTAAAAGATACGATACAAATGATCTAAAAACAAGTTATTTGAACTCCTCAAAGCGTTAAAATCTTGTTTTGAATCGAAAAACAAACTTTCTTAGTGTTCGTGAAATTTGGTGAAAAGTTATGTAGTAAAAGATACGATACAAATGATCTAAAAACACGTTATTTGAACTCCTCAAAGCGTTAAAATCTTGTTTTGAATCGAAAAACAAACTTATTTAGTGTTCGTGAAATTTGGTGAAAAGTTATGTACTGAAAGATACGATACAAATGATCTAGAAACACGTTATTTGAACTCCTCAAAGCATTAAAATCTTGTTTTGAATCGAAAAACAAACTTATTTAGTGTTTGTGAAATTAGGTGAAAATTATGTAGTAAAAGATACGATACAAATGATCTAAAAACACGTTATTTGAACTCCTCAAAGCGTGAAAATCTTGTTTTGAATCGAAAAACAAACTTTCTTAGTGTTTGTGAAATTTGGTGAAAAGTTATGTAGTAAAAGATACGATACAAATGATCTAAAAACATGTTATTTGAACTCCTCAAAGCGTTAAAATCTTGTTTTGATTCGAAAAACAAACTTTCTTAGTGTTTGTGAAATTTGGTGAAAAGTTATGTACTAAAAGATACGATACAAATGATCTAAAAACATGTTATTTGAACTCCTCAAAGCGTTAAAATCTTGTTTTGAATCGAAAAACAAACTTTCTTAGTGTTTGTGAAATTTGGTGAATAGTTATGTACTAAAAGATACGATACAAATGATCTAAAAACATGTTATTTGAACTCCTCAAAGCGTTAAAATCTTGTTTTGAATCGAAAAACAAAGTTTCTTAGTGTTTGTAAAATTTGGTGAAAAGTTATGTAGTAAAAGATACGATACAAATGGTCTAAAAACACGTTATTTCAACTCCTCAAAGGGTTAAAATCTTGTTTTGAATCGAAAAACAAACTTTCTTAGTGTTTGTGAAATGTGGGGAAAAGTTATGTAGTAAAAGATACGATACAAATGATCTAAAAACACGTTATTTGAACTCCTCAAAGCGTTAAAATCTTGTTTGGAATCGAAAAACAAACTTTCTTAGTGTTTGTGAAATTTGGCGAAATGTTATGTAGTAAAAGATACGATACAAATGATCTAAAAACACGTTATTTGAACTCCTCAAAGCGTTAAAATCTTGTTTTGAATCGAAAAACAAACTTTCTTAGTGTTCGTGAAATTTGGTGAAAAGTTATGTAGTAAAAGATACGATACAAATGATCTAAAAACAAGTTATTTGAACTCCTCAAAGCGTTAAAATCTTGTTTTGAATCGAAAAACAAACTTTCTTAGTGTTTGTGAAATTTGGTGAAAAGTAATGTAGTAAAAGATACGATACAAATGATCTAAAAACAAGTTATTTGAACTCCTCAAAGCGTTAAAATCTTGTTTTGAATCGAAAAACAAATTTTCTTAGTGTTCGTGAAATTTGGTGAAAAGTTATGTAGTAAAAGATACGATACAAATGATCTAAAAAAAGTTATTTGAACTCCTCAAAGCGTTAAAATCTTGTTTTGAATCGAAAAACAAACTTTCTTAGTGTTTGTGAAATTTGGTGAAAAGTAATGTAGTAAAAGATACGATACAAATGATCTAAAAACAAGTTATTTGAACTCCTCAAAGCGTTAAAATCTTGTTTTGAATCGAAAAACAAACTTTCTTAGTGTTCGTGAAATTTGGTGAAAAGTTATGTAGTAAAAGATACGATACAAATGATCTAAAAACACGTTATTTGAACTCCTCAAAGCGTTAAAATCTTGTTTTGAATCGAAAAACAAACTTATTTAGTGTTCGTGAAATTTGGTGAAAAGTTATGTACTGAAAGATACGATACAAATGATCTAGAAACACGTTATTTGAACTCCTCAAAGCATTAAAATCTTGTTTTGAATCGAAAAACAAACTTATTTAGTGTTTGTGAAATTTGGTGAAAAGTTTTGTACTGAAAGATACGATACAAATGATCTGAAAACAAGTTATTTGAACTCCTCAAAGCGTTAAAATCTTGTTTTGAATCGAAAAACAAACTTTCTTAGTGTTTGTGAAATTTGGTGAAAAGTTATGTAGTAAAAGATACGATACAAATGATCTAAAAACACGTTATTTAAACTCCTCAAATCGTTAAAATCTTGTTTTGAATCGAAAAACAAACTTTCTTAGTGTTCGTGAAATTTGGTGAAAACTTATGTACTGAAAGATACGATACAAATGATCTAAAAACACGTTATTTGAACTCCTCAAAGCATTAAAATCTTGTTTTGAATCGAAAAACAAACTTTCTTAGTGTTTGTGAAATTTGGTGAAAAGTTATGTACTAAAAGATACGATACAAATGATCTAAAAACATGTTATTTGAACTCCTCAAAGCGTTAAAATCTTGTTTTGAATCGAAAAACAAACTTTCTTAGTGTTTGTGAAATTTGGTGAAAAGTTATGTACTAAAAGATACGATACAAATGATCTAAAAACATGTTATTTGAACTCCTCAAAGCGTTAAAATTTTGTTTTGAATCGAAAAACAAACTTTCTTAGTGTTTGTGAAATTTGGTGAAAAGTTATGTACTAAAAGATACGATACAAATGATGTAAAAACACGTTATTTGAACTCCTCAAAGCGTTAAAATCTTGTTTTGAATCGAAAAACAAACTTCCTTAGTGTTTGTGAAATTTAGTGAAAAGTTATGTAGTAAAAGATACGATACAAATGATCTAAAAACACGTTATTTGAACTCCTCAAAGCGTTAAAATCTTGTTTTGAATCGAAAAACAAACTTCCTTAGTGTTTGTGAAATTTGGTGAAAAGTTATGTAGTAAAAGATACGATACAAATGATCTGAAAACAAGTTATTTGAACTCCTCAAAGCGTTAAAATCTTGTTTTGAATCGAAAAACAAATTTTCTTAGTGTTTGTGAAATTTGGTGAAAAGTTATGTAGTAAAAGATACGATACAAATGATCTAAAAACACGTTATTTGAACTCCTCAAAGCGTTAAAATCTTGTTTTGAATCGAAAAACAAACTTTCTTAGTGTATGTGAAATTTGGTGAAAAGTTATGTAGTAAAAGATACGATACAAATGATCTAAAAACATGTTATTTGAACTCCTCAAAGCGTTAAAATCTTGTTTGGAATCGAAAAACAAACTTTCTTAGTGTTTGTGAAATTTGGTGAAAAGTTATGTACTAAAAGATACGATACAAATGACCTAAAAACAAGTTATTTGAACTCCTCAAAACGTTAAAATCTGGATTTGAAATCAAAAAACAAACTGTCTTACTGTTTGTGAAATTTGGTGAAAAGTTATGTACTAAAAGATACGATACAAATGATCTAAAAACATGTCATTTGAACTCCTTCAAAGCGTTAAAATCTGGTTTTGAATCGAAAAACAAACTTTCTTAGTGTTTGTGAAATTTGGTGAAAAGTTATGTACTAAAAGATACGATACAAATGATGTAAAAACACGTCATTTGAACTCCTCAAAGCGTTAAAATCTTGTTTTGAATCGAAAAACAAACTTTCTTAGTGTTTGTGAAATTAGGTGAAAATTATGTAGTAAAAGATACGATACAAATGATCTAAAAACACGTTATTTGAACTCCTCAAAGCGTTAAAATCTTGTTTTGAATCGAAAAACAAACTTTCTTAGTGTTTGTGAAATTTGGTGAAAAGTTATGTAGTAAAAGATACGATACAAATGATCTAAAAACATGTTATTTGAACTCCTCAAAGCGTTAAAATCTTGTTTTGATTCGAAAAACAAACTTTCTTAGTGTTTGTGAAATTTGGTGAAAAGTTATGTACTAAAAGATACGATACAAATGATCTAAAAACATGTTATTTGAACTCCTCAAAGCGTTAAAATCTTGTTTTGAATCGAAAAACAAACTTTCTTAGTGTTTGTGAAATTTGGTGAATAGTTATGTACTAAAAGATACGATACAAATGATCTAAAAACATGTTATTTGAACTCCTCAAAGCGTTAAAATCTTGTTTTGAATCGAAAAACAAAGTTTCTTAGTGTTTGTAAAATTTGGTGAAAAGTTATGTAGTAAAAGATACGATACAAATGGTCTAAAAACACGTTATTTCAACTCCTCAAAGGGTTGAAATCTTGTTTTGAATCGAAAAACAAACTTTCTTAGTGTTTGTGAAATGTGGTGAAAAGTTATGTAGTAAAAGATACGATACAAATGATCTAAAAACACGTTATTTGAACTCCTCAAAGCGTTAAAATCTTGTTTGGAATCGAAAAACAAACTTTCTTAGTGTTTGTGAAATTTGGCGAAATGTTATGTAGTAAAAGATACGATACAAATGATCTAAAAACACGTTATTTGAACTCCTCAAAGCGTTAAAATCTTGTTTTGAATCGAAAAACAAACTTTCTTAGTGTTCGTGAAATTTGGTGAAAAGTTATGTAGTAAAAGATACGATACAAATGATCTAAAAACAAGTTATTTGAACTCCTCAAAGCGTTAAAATCTTGTTTTGAATCGAAAAACAAACTTTCTTAGTGTTTGTGAAATTTGGTGAAAAGTAATGTAGTAAAAGATACGATACAAATGATCTAAAAACAAGTTATTTGAACTCCTCAAAGCGTTAAAATCTTGTTTTGAATCGAAAAACAAATTTTCTTAGTGTTCGTGAAATTTGGTGAAAAGTTATGTAGTAAAAGATACGATACAAATGATCTAAAAACAAGTTATTTGAACTCCTCAAAGCGTTAAAATCTTGTTTTGAATCGAAAAACAAACTTTCTTAGTGTTTGTGAAATTTGGTGAAAAGTAATGTAGTAAAAGATACGATACAAATGATCTAAAAACAAGTTATTTGAACTCCTCAAAGCGTTAAAATCTTGTTTTGAATCGAAAAACAAACTTTCTTAGTGTTCGTGAAATTTGGTGAAAAGTTATGTAGTAAAAGATACGATACAAATGATCTAAAAACACGTTATTTGAACTCCTCAAAGCGTTAAAATCTTGTTTTGAATCGAAAAACAAACTTATTTAGTGTTCGTGAAATTTGGTGAAAAGTTATGTACTGAAAGATACGATACAAATGATCTAGAAACACGTTATTTGAACTCCTCAAAGCATTAAAATCTTGTTTTGAATCGAAAAACAAACTTATTTAGTGTTCGTGAAATTTGGTGAAAAGTTTTGTACTGAAAGATACGATACAAATGATCTGAAAACAAGTTATTTGAACTCCTCAAAGCGTTAAAATCTTGTTTTGAATCGAAAAACAAACTTTCTTAGTGTTTGTGAAATTTGGTGAAAAGTTATGTAGTAAAAGATACGATACAAATGATCTAAAAACACGTTATTTAAACTCCTCAAATCGTTAAAATCTTGTTTTGAATCGAAAAACAAACTTTCTTAGTGTTCGTGAAATTTGGTGAAAACTTATGTACTGAAAGATACGATACAAATGATCTAAAAACACGTTATTTGAACTCCTCAAAGCATTAAAATCTTGTTTTGAATCGAAAAACAAACTTTCTTAGTGTTCGTGAAATTTGGTGAAAAGTTATGTACTAAAAGATACGATACAAATGATCTAAAAACACGTTATTTAAACTCCTCAAAGCGTTAAAATCTTGTTTTGAATCGAAAAACAAACTTTCTTAGTGTTTGTGAAATTTGGTGAAAAGTTATGTAGTAAAAGATACGATACAAATGATCTAAAAACAAGTTATTTGAACTCCTCAAAGCGTTAAAATCTTGTTTTGAATCGAAAAACAAACTTTCTTAGTGTTTGTGAAATTTGGCGAAATGTTATGTAGTAAAAGATACGATACAAATGATCTAAAAACACGTTATTTGAACTCCTCAAAGCGTTAAAATCTTGTTTTGAATCGAAAAACAAACTTTCTTAGTGTTCGTGAAATTTGGTGAAAAGTTATGTAGTAAAAGATACGATACAAATGATCTAAAAACAAGTTATTTGAACTCCTCAAAGCGTTAAAATCTTGTTTTGAATCGAAAAACAAACTTTCTTAGTGTTTGTGAAATTTGGTGAAAAGTTATGTACTAAAAGATACGATACAAATGATCTAAAAACATGTTATTTGAACTCCTCAAAGCGTTAAAATCTTGTTTTGAATCGAAAAACAAACTTTCATAGAGTCTGTGAAATTTGGTGAAAAGTTATGTACTAAAAGATACGATACAAATGATCTAAAAACATGTTATTTGAACTCCTCAATGCATTAAAATCTTGTTTTGAATCGAAAAACAAACTTATTTAGTGTTTGTGAAATTTGGTGAAAAGTTATGAACTGAAAGATACGATATAAATGATCTAAAAACATGTTATTTGAACTCCTCAAAGCATTAAAATCTTGTTTTGAATCGAAAAACAAACTTTCATAGAGTCTGTGAAATTTGGTGAAAAGTTATGTACTAAAAGATACGTTACAAATGATCTAAAAACATGTTCTTTGAACTCCTCAAAGCATTAAAATCTTGTTTTGAATCGAAAAACAAACTTTCTTAGTGTTTGTGAAATTTGGTAAAAAGTTATGTACTAAAAGATACGATACAAATGATCTAAAAACAAGTTATTTGAACTCCTCAAAGCGTTAAAATCTTGTTTTGAATCGAAAAACAAACTTTCTTAGTGTTTGTGAAATTTGGTGAAAAGTTATGTACTAAAAGATACGATACAATTGATCTAAAAACACGTTATTTGAACTCCTCAACGCGTTAAAATCTTGTTTTGAATCGAAAAACAAACTTTCTTAGTGTTTGCGAAATTTGGTGAAAAGTTATGAACTAAAAGATACGATACAAGTGATCTAAAAACATGTTATTTGAACTCCTCAAAGCGTTAAAATCTGGTTTTGAATCGAAAATAAACTTTCTTAGTGTTTGTGAAATTTGGTGAAAAGTTATGTACTAAAAGATACGATACAAATGATGTAAAAACACGTTATTTGAACTCCTCAAAGCGTTAAAATCTTGTTTTGAATCGAAAAACAAACTTTCTTAGTGTTTGTGAAATTTGGTGAAAAGTTATGTAGTAAAAGATACGATACAAATGATCTAAAAACACGTTATTTGAACTCCTCAAAGCGTTAAAATCTTGTTTTGAATCGAAAAACAAACTTTCTTAGTGTTTGTGAAATTAGGTGAAAAGTTATGTAGTAAAAGATACGATACAAATGATCTAAAAACACGTTATTTGAACTCCTCAAAGCGTTAAAATCTTGTTTTGAATCGAAAAACAAACTTTCTTAGTGTTTGTGAAATTTGGTGAAAAGTTATGTACTAAAAGATACGATACAAATGATCTAAAAACAAGTTATTTGAACTCCTCAATGCATTAAAATCTTGTTATGAATCGAAAAACAAACTTTCTTAGTGTTTGTGAAATTTGGTGAAAAGTTATGTACTCAAAGATACGATACAAATGATCTAAAAACATGTTATTTGAACTCCTCAAAGCCTTAAAATTTTGTTTTGAATCGACAAACAAACTTTCTTAGTGTTTGTGAAATTTGGTGAAAAGTTATGTACTAAAAGATACGATACAAATGATGTAAAAACACGTTATTTGAACTCCTCAAAGCGTTAAAATCTTGTTTTGAATCGAAAAACAAACTTTCTTAGTGTTTGTGAAATTTGGTGAAAAGTTATGTACTAAAAGATACGATACAAATGATCTAAAAACAAGTTATTTGAACTCCTCAATGCATTAAAATCTTGTTTTGAATCGAAAAACAAACTTTCTTAGTGTTTGTGAAATTTGGTGAAAAGTTATGTACTAAAAGATACGATACAAATGATCTAAAAACATGTTATTTGAACTCCTCAAAGCGTTAAAATCTTGTTTTGAATCGAAAAACAAACTTTCATAGAGTCTGTGAAATTTGGTGAAAAGTTATGTACTAAAAGATACGATACAAATGATCTAAAAACATGTTATTTGAACTCCTCAAAGCGTTAAAATCTTGTTTTGAATCGAAAAACAAACTTTCTTAGTGTTTGTGAAATTTGGTGAAAAGTTATGTACTAAAAGATACGATACAAATGATCTAAAAACATGTTATTTGAACTCCTCAAAGCGTTAAAATCTTGTTTGGAATC
The DNA here is from genome assembly GCA_946800325.1 of Luzula sylvatica. Lineage (NCBI taxonomy): Eukaryota > Viridiplantae > Streptophyta > Magnoliopsida > Poales > Juncaceae > Luzula > Luzula sylvatica. The sequence goes on along the minus strand of OX326959.1, from coordinate 69,836,877 downwards.
GAAAAACAAACTTTCTTAGTGTTTGTGAAATTTGGTGAAAAGTTATGTAGTAAAAGATACGATACAAATGATCTGAAAACAAGTTATTTGAACTCCTCAAAGCGTTAAAATCTTGTTTTGAATCGAAAAACAAATTTTCTTAGTGTTTGTGAAATTTAGTGAAAAGTTATGTAGTAAAAGATACGATACAAATGATCTAAAAACACGTTATTTGAACTCCTCAAAGCGTTAAAATCTTGTTTTGAATCGAAAAACAAACTTTCTTAGTGTATGTGAAATTTGGTGAAAAGTTATGTAGTAAAAGATACGATACAAATGATCTGAAAACAAGTTATTTGAACTCCTCAAAGCGTTAAAATCTTGTTTTGAATCGAAAAACAAATTTTCTTAGTGTTTGTGAAATTTGGTGAAAAGTTATGTAGTAAAAGATACGATACAAATGATCTAAAAACACGTTATTTGAACTCCTCAAAGCGTTAAAATCTTGTTTTGAATCGAAAAACAAACTTTCTTAGTGTATGTGAAATTTGGTGAAAAGTTATGTAGTAAAAGATACGATACAAATGATCTAAAAACATGTTATTTGAACTCCTCAAAGCGTTAAAATCTTGTTTGGAATCGAAAAACAAACTTTCTTAGTGTTTGTGAAATTTGGTGAAAAGTTATGTACTAAAAGATACGATACAAATGACCTAAAAACAAGTTATTTGAACTCCTCAATGCATTAAAATCTGGTTTTGAATCGAAAAACAAACTTTCTTACTGTTTGTGAAATTTGGTGAAAAGTTATGTACTAAAAGATACGATACAAATGATCTAAAAACATGTTATTTGAACTCCTTCAAAGCGTTAAAATCTGGTTTTGAATCGAAAAACAAACTTTCTTAGTGTTTGTGAAATTTGGTGAAAAGTTATGTACTAAAAGATACGATACAAATGATGTAAAAACACGTCATTTGAACTCCTCAAAGCGTTAAAATCTTGTTTTGAATCGAAAAACAAACTTTCTTAGTGTTTGTGAAATTTGGTGAAAATTATGTAGTAAAAGATACGATACAAATGATCTAAAAACACGTTATTTGAACTCCTCAAAGCGTTAAAATCTTGTTTTGAATCGAAAAACAAACTTTCTTAGTGTTTGTGAAATTTGGTGAAAAGTTATGTAGTAAAAGATACGATACAAATGATCTAAAAACATGTTATTTGAACTCCTCAAAGCGTTAAAATCTTGTTTTGATTCGAAAAACAAACTTTCTTAGTGTTTGTGAAATTTGGTGAAAAGTTATGTACTAAAAGATACGATACAAATGATCTAAAAACATGTTATTTGAACTCCTCAAAGCGTTAAAATCTTGTTTTGAATCGAAAAACAAACTTTCTTAGTGTTTGTGAAATTTGGTGAATAGTTATGTACTAAAAGATACGATACAAATGATCTAAAAACATGTTATTTGAACTCCTCAAAGCGTTAAAATCCTGTTTTGAATCGAAAAACAAAGTTTCTTAGTGTTTGTAAAATTTGGTGAAAAGTTATGTAGTAAAAGATACGATACAAATGGTCTAAAAACACGTTATTTCAACTCCTCAAAGGGTTAAAATCTTGTTTTGAATCGAAAAACAAACTTTCTTAGTGTTTGTGAAATGTGGTGAAAAGTTATGTAGTAAAAGATACGATACAAATGATCTAAAAACACGTTATTTGAACTCCTCAAAGCGTTAAAATCTTGTTTGGAATCGAAAAACAAACTTTCTTAGTGTTTGTGAAATTTGGTGAAAAGTTATGTACTAAAAGATACGATACAAATGATCTAAAAACATGTTATTTGAACTCCCCAAAGCGTTAAAATCTTGTTTGGAATCGAAAAACAAACTTTCTTAGTGTTTGTGAAATTTGGTGAAAAGTTATGTACTAAAAGATACGATACAAATGATCTAAAAACATGTTATTTGAACTCCTCAAAGCATTAAAATCTTGTTTTGAATCGAAAAACAAACTTTCTTAGTGTTTGTGAAATTTGGTGAAAAGTTATGTACTAAAAGATACGATACAAATGATCTAAAAACACATTATTTAAACTCCTAAAAGCGTTAAAATCTTGTTTTGAATCGAAAAACAAACTTTCTTAGTGTTCGTGAAATTTGGTGAAAAGTTATGTACTGAAAGATACGATACAAATGATCTAAAAACACGTTATTTGAACTCCTCAAAGCATTAAAATCTTGTTTGGAATCGAAAAACAAACTTTCTTAGTGTTTGTGAAATTTGGTGAAAAGTTATGTACTAAAAGATACGATACAAATGATCTAAAAACATGTTATTTGAACTCCTCAAAGCGTGAAAATCTTGTTTTGAATCGAAAAACAAACTTTCTTAGTGTTTGTGAAATTTGGTGAAAAGTTATGTACTAAAAGATACGATACAAATGATCTAAAAACAAGTTATTTGAACTCCTCAAAGCATTAAAATCTTGTTTTGAATCGAAAAACAAACTTTCTTAGTGTTCGTGAAATTTGGTGAAAAGTTATGTACTGAAAGATACGATACAAATGATCTAAAAACACATTATTTGAACTCCTCAAAGCATTAAAATCTTGTTTGGAATCGAAAAACAAACTTTCTTAGTGTTTGTGAAATTTGGTGAAAAGTTATGTACTAAAAGATACGATACAAATGATCTAAAAACATGTTATTTGAACTCCTCAAAGCGTTAAAATCTTGTTTTGAATCGAAAAACAAACTTTCTTAGTGTTTGTAAAATTTGGTGAAAAGTTATGTAGTAAAAGATACGATACAAATGATCTAAAAACACGTTATTTCAACTCCTCAAAGCGTTAAAATCTTGTTTTGAATCGAAAAACAAACTTTCTTAGTGTTTGTGAAATTTGGTGAAAAGTTATGTAGTAAAAGATACGATACAATTGGTCTAAAAACACGTTATTTGAACTCCTCAAAGCGTTAAAATCTTGTTTTCAATCGAAAAACAAACTTTGTTTGTGAAATTTGGTGAAAAGTTATGTAGTAAAAGATACGATTCAAATAATCTAAAAACACGTTATTTGAACTCCTCAAAGCGTTAAAATCTTGTTTGGAATAGAAAAACAAACTTTCTTAGTGTTTGTGAAATTTGGTGAAAAGTTATGTACTAAAATATACGATACAAATGATCTAAAAACATGTTATTTGAACTCCTCAAAGCGTGAAAATCTTGTTTTGAATCGAAAAACAAACTTTCTTAGTGTTTGTGAAATTTGGTTAAAAGTTCTGTACTAAAAGATACGATTCAAATAATCTAAAAACACGTTATTTGAACTCCTCAAAGCGTTAAAATCTTGTTTGGAATCGAAAAACAAACTTTCTTAGTGTTTGTGAAATTTGGTGAAAAGTTATGTACTAAAAGATACGATACAAATGATCTAAAAACATGTTATTTGAACTCCTCAAAGCGTGAAAATCTTGTTTTGAATCGAAAAACAAACTTTCTTAGTGTTTGTGAAATTTGGTGAAAAGTTATGTACTGAAAGATACGATACAAATGATCTAAAAACACATTATTTGAACTCCTCAAAGCATTAAAATCTTGTTTTGAATCCAAAAACAAACTTTCTTAGTGTTTGTGAAATTTGGTGAAAAGTTATGTACTGAAAGATATGATACAAATGATCTAAAAACACATTATTTGAACTCCTCAAAGCGTTAAAATCTTGTTTTGAATCGAAAAACAAACTTTCTTAGTGTTTGTGAAATTTGGTGAAAAGTTATGTACTAAAAGATACGATACAAATGACCTAAAAACAAGTTATTTGAACTCCTCAAAGCATTAAAATCTTGTTTTGAATCGAAAAACAAACTTTCTTAGTGTTTGTGAAATTTGGTGAAAAGTTATGTACTATAAGATTCGATACAAATGATCTAAAAACACGTTCTTTGAACTCCTCAAACCGTTAAAATCTTGTTTTGAATCGAAAAACAAACTTTCTTAGTGTTTGTGAAATTTGGTGAATAGTTATGTACTAAAAGATACGATACAAATGATCTAAAAACATGTTATTTGAACTCCTCAAAGCGTTAAAATCTTGTTTTGAATCGAAAAATAAAGTTTCTTAGTGTTTGTAAAATTTGGTGAAAAGTTATGTAGTAAAAGATACGATACAAATGGTCTAAAAACACGTTATTTCAACTCCTCAAAAGGTTAAAATCTTGTTTTGAATCGAAAAACCAACTTTCTTAGTGTTTGTGAAATGTGGTGAAAAGTTATGTAGTAAAAGATACGATACAAATGATCTAAAAACACGTTATTTGAACTCCTCAAAGCGTTAAAATCTTGTTTGGAATCGAAAAACAAACTTTCTTAGTGTTTGTGAAATTTGGTGAAAAGTTATGTACTAAAAGATACGATACAAATGATCTAAAAACATGTTATTTGAACTCCCCAAAGCGTTAAAATCTTGTTTTGAATCGAAAAACAAACTTTCTTAGAGTTTGTGAAATTTGGTGAAAAGTTATGTACTAAAAGATACGATACAAATGACCCAAAAACAAGTTATTTGAACTCCTCAAAGCGTTAAAATCTGGTATTGAAATCGAAAAACAAACTTTCTTAGTGTTTGTGAAATTGAATGAAAAGTTATGTACTAAAAGATACGATACAAATGATCTAAAAACAAGTTATTTGAACTCCTCAAAGCATTAAAATCTTGTTTTGAATCGAAAAACAAACTTTCTTAGTGTTTGTGAAATTTGGTGAAAAGTTATGTACTAAAAGATACGATACAAATGATCTAAAAACATGTTATTTGAACTCCTCAAAGCGTTAAAATCTGGTATTGAAATCGAAAAACAAACTTTCTTAGTGTTTGTGAAATTTGGTGAAAAGTTATGTACTAAAAGATACGATACAAATGATCTAAAAACAAGTTATTTGAACTCCTCAAAGCATTAAAATCTTGTTTTGAATCGAAAAACAAAATTTCTTAGTGTTTGTGAAATTTGGTGAAAAGTTATGTACTAAAAGATACGATACAAATGATCTAAAAACATGTTATTTGAACACCTCAAAGCGTTAAAATCTTGTTTTGAATCGAAAAACAAACTTTCTTAGTGTTTGTGAAATTTGGTGAAAAGTTATGTACTAAAAGATACGATACAAATGATCTAAAAACATGTTATTTGAACTCCTCAAAGCGTTAAAATCTTGTTTTGAATCGAAAAACAAACTTTCTTAGTGTTTGTGAAATTTGGTGAAAAGTTATGTACTAAAAGATACGATACAAATGATCTAAAAACATGTTATTTGAACTCCTCAAAGCGTTAAAATCTTGTTTTGAATCGAAAAACAAACTTTCTTAGTGTTTGTGAAATTTGGTGAAAAGTTATGTACTAAAAGATATGATACAAATGATCTAAAAACACATTATTTAAACTCCTAAAAGCGTTAAAATCTTGTTTTGAATCGAAAAACAAACTTTCTTAGTGTTCGTGAAATTTGGTGAAAAGTTATGTACTGAAAGATACGATACAAATGATCTAAAAACACGTTATTTGAACTCCTCAAAGCATTAAAATCTTGTTTGGAATCGAAAAACAAACTTTCTTAGTGTTTGTGAAATTTGGTGAAAAGTTATGTACTAAAAGATACGATACAAATGATCTAAAAACATGTTATTTGAACTCCTCAAAGCGTTTAAATCTTGTTTTGAATCGAAAAACAAACTTTCTTAGTGTTTGTAAAATTTGGTGAAAAGTTATGTAGTAAAAGATACGATACAAATGATCTAAAAACACGTTATTTCAACTCCTCAAAGCGTTAAAATCTTGTTTTGAATCGAAAAACAAACTTTCTTAGTGTTTGTGAAATTTGGTGAAAAGTTATGTAGTAAAAGATACGATACAATTGGTCTAAAAACACGTTATTTGAACTCCTCAAAGCGTTAAAATCTTGTTTTCAATCGAAAAACAAACTTTGTTTGTGAAATTTGGTGAAAAGTTATGTAGTAAAAGATACGATTCAAATAATCTAAAAACACGTTATTTGAACTCCTCAAAGCGTTAAAATCTTGTTTGGAATCGAAAAACAAACTTTCTTAGTGTTTGTGAAATTTGGTGAAAAGTTATGTACTAAAAGATACGATACAAATGATCTAAAAACACGTTATTTGAACTCCTCAAAGCATTAAAATCTTGTTTTGAATCGAAAAAAAAACTTTCTTAGTGTTTGTGAAATTTGGTGAAAAGTTATGTAGTAAAAGATACGATACAAATGGTCTAAAAACACGTTATTTCAACTCCTCAAAGCGTTAAAATCTTGTATTGAATCGAAAAACAAACTTTCTTAGTGTTTGTGAAATTTTGTGAAAAGTTATGTACTAAAAGATACGATACAAATGATCTAAAAACACGTTCTTTGAACTCCTCAAAGCGTTAAAATCTTGTTTTGAATCGAAAAACAAAATTTCTTAGTGTTTGTGAAATTTGGTGAATAGTTATGTACTAAAAGATACGATACAAATTATCTAAAAACATGTTATTTGAACTCCTCAAAGAGTTAAAATCTTGTTTTGAATCGAAAAACAAAGTTTCTTAGTGTTTGTAAAATTTGGTGAAAAGTTATGTAGTAAAAGATACGATACAAATGGTCTAAAAACACGTTATTTCAACTCCTCAAAGGGTTAAAATCTTGTTTTGAATCGAAAAACAAACTTTCTTAGTGTTTGTGAAATGTGGTGAAAAGTTATGTAGTAAAAGATACGATACAAATGATCTAAAAACACGTTATTTGAACTCCTCAAAGCGTTAAAATCTTGTTTGGAATCGAAAAACAAATTTTCTTACTGTTTGTGAAATTTGGTGAAAAGTTATGTACTAAAAGATACGATACAAATGATCTAAAAACATGTTATTTGAACTCCTCAAAGCGTTAAAATCTTGTTTTGAATCGAAAAACAAACTTTCTTAGAGTTTGTGAAATTTGGTGAAAAGTTATGTACTAAAAGATACGATACAAATGACCTAAAAACAAGTTATTTGAACTCCTCAAAGCGTTAAAATCTGGTATTGAAATCGAAAAACGAACTTTCTTAGTGTTTGTGAAATTGAATGAAAAGTTATGTACTAAAAGATACGATACAAATGATCTAAAAACAAGTTATTTGAACTCCTCAAAGCATTAAAATCTTGTTTTGAATCGAAAAACAAACTTTCTTAGTGTTTGTGAAATTTGGTGAAAAGTTATGTACTAAAAGATACGATACAAATGATCTAAAAACATGTTATTTGAACTCCTCAAAGCGTTAAAATCAGGTATTGAAATCGAAAAACAAACTTTCTTAGTGTTTGTGAAATTTGGTGAAAAGTTATGTACTAAAAGATACGATACAAATGATCTAAAAACAAGTTATTTGAACTCCTCAAAGCGTTAAAATCTTGTTTTGAATCGAAAAACAAACTTTCTTAGTGTTTGTGAAATTTGGTGAAAAGTTATGTACAAAAAGATACGATACAAATGATCTAAAAACATGTTATTTGAACTCCTCAAAGCGTTAAAATCTTGTTTTGAATCGAAAAACAAACTTTCTTAGTGTTTGTTAAATTTGGTGAAAAGTTATGTACTAAAAGATACGATACAAATGATCTAAAAACACATTATTTAAACTCCTAAAAGCGTTAAAATCTTGTTTTGAATCGAAAAACAAACTTTCTTAGTGTTCGTGAAATTTGGTGAAAAGTTATGTACTGAAAGATACGATACAAATGATCTAAAAACACGTTATTTGAATTCCTCAAAGCATTAAAATCTTGTTTGGAATCGAAAAACAAACTTTCTTAGTGTTTGTGAAATTTGGTGAAAAGTAATGTACTAAAAGATACGATACAAATGATCTAAAAACATGTTATTTGAACTCCTCAAAGCGTTAAAATCTTGTTTTGAATCGAAAAACAAACTTTCTTAGTGTTTGTAAAATTTGGTGAAAAGTTATGTAGTAAAAGATACGATACAAATGATCTAAAAACACGTTATTTCAACTCCTCAAAGCGTTAAAATCTTGTTTTGAATCGAAAAATAAACTTTCTTAGTGTTTGTGAAATTTGGTGAAAAGTTATGTAGTAAAAGATACGATACAATTGGTCTAAAAACACGTTATTTGAACTCCTCAAAGCGTTAAAATCTTGTTTTCAATCGAAAAACAAATTTTGTTTGTGAAATTTGGTGAAAAGTTATGTAGTAAAAGATACGATTCAAATAATCTAAAAACACGTTATTTGGACTCCTCAAAGCGTTAAAATCTTGTTTGGAATAGAAAAACAAACTTTCTTAGTGTTTGTGAAATTTGGTGAAAAGTTATGTACTAAAAGATACGATACAAATGATCTAAAAACATGTTATTTGAACTCCTCAAAGCGTTAAAATCTTGTTTTGAATCGAAAAACAAACTTTCTTAGTGTTTGTGAAATTTGGTGAAAAGTTATGTACTAAAAGATACGATACAAATCATCTAAAAACACGTTATTTAAACTCCTCAAAGCGTTAAAATCTTGTTTTGAATCCAAAAACAAACTTTCTTAGTGTTTGTGAAATTTGGTGAAAAGTTATGTACTGAAAGATACGATACAAATGATCTAAAAACACATTATTTGAACTCCTCAAAGCGTTAAAATCTTGTTTTGAATCGAAAAATAAACTTTCTTAGTGTTTGTGAAATTTGGTGAAAAGTTATGTACTAAAAGATACGATACAAATGACCTAAAAACAAGTTATTTGAACTCCTCAAAGCTTTAAAATCTTGTTTGGAATCGAAAAACAAACTTTCTTAGTGTTTGTGAAATTTGGTGAAAAGTTATGTACTAAAAGATTCGATACAAATGATCTAAAAACACGTTATTTGAACTCTTCAAAGCGTTAAAATCTTGTTTTGAATCAAAAAACAAACTTTCTTAGTGTTTGTGAAATTTGGTGAAAAGTTATGACAAAAAGATACGATACAAATGATCTAAAAACACGTTATTTGAACTCCTCAAAGCATTAAAATCTTGTTTTGAATCGAAAAAAAAACTTTCTTAGTGTTTGTGAAATTTGGTGAAAAGTTATGTAGTAAAAGATACGATACAAATGGTCTAAAAACACGTTATTTCAACTCCTCAAAGCGTTAAAATCTTGTTTTGAATCGAAAAACAAACTTTCTTAGTGTTTGTGAAATTTTGTGAAAAGTTATGTACTAAAAGATACGATACAAATGATCTAAAAACACGTTCTTTGAACTCCTCAAAGCGTTAAAATCTTGTTTTGAATCGAAAAACAAAATTTCTTAGTGTTTGTGAAATTTGGTGAATAGTTATGTACTAAAAGATACGATACAAATTATCTAAAAACATGTTATTTGAACTCCTCAAAGAGTTAAAATCTTGTTTTGAATCGAAAAACAAAGTTTCTTAGTGTTTGTAAAATTTGGTGAAAAGTTATGTATTAAAAGATACGATACAAATGGTCTAAAAACACGTTATTTCAACTCCTCAAAGGGTTAAAATCTTGTTTTGAATCGAAAAACAAACTTTCTTAGTGTTTGTGAAATGTGGTGAAAAGTTATGTAGTAAAAGATACGATACAAATGATCTAAAAACACGTTATTTGAACTCCTCAAAGCGTTAAAATCTTGTTTGGAATCGAAAAACAAATTTTCTTACTGTTTGTGAAATTTGGTGAAAAGTTATGTACTAAAAGATACGATACAAATGATCTAAAAACATGTTATTTGAACTCCTCAAAGCGTTAAAATCTTGTTTTGAATCGAAAAACAAACTTTCTTAGAGTTTGTGAAATTTGGTGAAAAGTTATGTACTAAAAGATACGATACAAATGATCTAAAAACATGTTATTTGAACTCCTCAAAGCGTTAAAATCTTGTTTTGAATCGAAAAACAAACTTTCTTAGTGTTTGTTAAATTTGGTGAAAAGTTATGTACTAAAAGATACGATACAAATGATCTAAAAACACATTATTTAAACTCCTAAAAGCGTTAAAATCTTGTTTTGAATCGAAAAACAAACTTTCTTAGTGTTCGTGAAATTTGGTGAAAAGTTATGTACTGAAAGATACGATACAAATGATCTAAAAACACGTTATTTGAATTCCTCAAAGCATTAAAATCTTGTTTGGAATCGAAAAACAAACTTTCTTAGTGTTTGTGAAATTTGGTGAAAAGTAATGTACTAAAAGATACGATACAAATGATCTAAAAACATGTTATTTGAACTCCTCAAAGCGTTAAAATCTTGTTTTGAATCGAAAAACAAACTTTCTTAGTGTTTGTAAAATTTGGTGAAAAGTTATGTAGTAAAAGATACGATACAAATGATCTAAAAACACGTTATTTCAACTCCTCAAAGCGTTAAAATCTTGTTTTGAATCGAAAAATAAACTTTCTTAGTGTTTGTGAAATTTGGTGAAAAGTTATGTAGTAAAAGATACGATACAATTGGTCTAAAAACACGTTATTTGAACTCCTCAAAGCGTTAAAATCTTGTTTTCAATCGAAAAACAAATTTTGTTTGTGAAATTTGGTGAAAAGTTATGTAGTAAAAGATACGATTCAAATAATCTAAAAACACGTTATTTGAACTCCTCAAAGCGTTAAAATCTTGTTTGGAATAGAAAAACAAACTTTCTTAGTGTTTGTGAAATTTGGTGAAAAGTTATGTACTAAAAGATACGATACAAATGATCTAAAAACATGTTATTTGAACTCCTCAAAGCGTTAAAATCTTGTTTTGAATCGAAAAACAAACTTTCTTAGTGTTTGTGAAATTTGGTGAAAAGTTATGTACTAAAAGATACGATACAAATCATCTAAAAACACGTTATTTAAACTCCTCAAAGCGTTAAAATCTTGTTTTGAATCCAAAAACAAACTTTCTTAGTGTTTGTGAAATTTGGTGAAAAGTTATGTACTGAAAGATACGAAACAAATGATCTAAAAACACATTATTTGAACTCCTCAAAGCGTTAAAATCTTGTTTTGAATCGAAAAATAAACTTTCTTAGTGTTTGTGAAATTTGGTGAAAAGTTATGTACTAAAAGATACGATACAAATGACCTAAAAACAAGTTATTTGAACTCCTCAAAGCATTAAAATCTTGTTTGGAATCGAAAAACAAACTTTCTTAGTGTTTGTGAAATTTGGTGAAAAGTTATGTACTAAAAGATTCGATACAAATGATCTAAAAACACGTTATTTGAACTCCTCAAAGCGTTAAAATCTTGTTTTGAATCAAAAAACAAACTTTCTTAGTGTTTGTGAAATTTGGTGAAAAGTTATGTACTGAAAGATACGATACAAATGATCTAAAAACACGTTATTTGAACTCCTCAAAGCATTAAAATCTTGTTTGGAATCGAAAAACAAACTTTCTTAGTGTTTGTGAAATTTGGTGAAAAGTTATGTACTAAAAGATACGATACAAATGATCTAAAAACATGTTATTTGAACTCCTCAAAGCGTTTAAATCTTGTTTTGAATCGAAAAACAAACTTTCTTAGTGTTTGTAAAATTTGGTGAAAAGTTATGTAGTAAAAGATACGATACAAATGATCTAAAAACACGTTATTTCAACTCCTCAAAGCGTTAAAATCTTGTTTTGAATTGAAAAACAAACTTTCTTAGTGTTTGTGAAATTTGGTGAAAAGTTATGTAGTAAAAGATACGATACAATTGGTCTAAAAACACGTTATTTGAACTCCTCAAAGCGTTAAAATCTTGTTTTCAATCGAAAAACAAACTTTGTTTGTGAAATTTGGTGAAAAGTTATGTAGTAAAAGATACGATTCAAATAATCTAAAAACACGTTATTTGAACTCCTCAAAGCGTTAAAATCTTGTTTGGAATCGAAAAACAAACTTTCTTAGTGTTTGTGAAATTTGGTGAAAAGTTATGTACTAAAAGATACGATACAAATGATCTAAAAACATGTTATTTGAACTCCTCAAAGCGTTAAAATCTTGTTTTGAATCGAAAAACAAACTTTCTTAGTGTTTGTGAAATTTGGTGAAAAGTTATGAACTAAAAGATACGATACAAATCATCTAAAAACACGTTATTTAAACTCCTCAAAGGGTTAAAATCTTGTTTTGAATCCAAAAACAAACTTTCTTAGTGTTTGTGAAATTTGGTGAAAAGTTATGTACTGAAAGATACGATACAAATGATCTAAAAACACATTATTTGAAGTCCTCAAAGCGTTAAAATCTTGTTTTGAATCGAAAAATAAACTTTCTTAGTGTTTGTGAAATTTGGTGAAAAGTTATGTACTAAAAGATACGATACAAATGACCTAAAAACAAGTTATTTGAACTCCTCAAAGCATTAAAATCTTGTTTGGAATCGAAAAACAAACTTTCTTAGTGTTTGTGAAATTTGGTGAAAAGTTATGTACTAAAAGATTAGATACAAATGATCTAAAAACACGTTATTTGAACTCCTCAAAGCATTAAAATCTTGTTTTGAATCGAAAAAAAAACTTTCTTAGTGTTTGTGAAATTTGGTGAAAAGTTATGTAGTAAAAGATACGATACAAATGGTCTAAAAACACGTTATTTCAACTCCTCAAAGCGTTAAAATCTTGTTTTGAATCGAAAAACAAACTTTCTTAGTGTTTGTGAAATTTGGTGAAAAGTTATGTACTAAAAGATTCGATACAAATGATCTAAAAACACGTTATTTGAACTCCTCAAAGCGTTAAAATCTTGTTTTGAATCAAAAAACAAACTTTCTTAGTGTTTGTGAAATTTGGTGAAAAGTTATGTACTGAAAGATACGATACAAATGATCTAAAAACACGTTATTTGAACTCCTCAAAGCATTAAAATCTTGTTTGGAATCGAAAAACAAACTTTCTTAGTGTTTGTGAAATTTGGTGAAAAGTTATGTACTAAAAGATACGATACAAATGATCTAAAAACATGTTATTTGAACTCCTCAAAGCGTTTAAATCTTGTTTTGAATCGAAAAACAAACTTTCTTAGTGTTTGTAAAATTTGGTGAAAAGTTATGTAGTAAAAGATACGATACAAATGATCTAAAAACACGTTATTTCAACTCCTCAAAGCGTTAAAATCTTGTTTTGAATCGAAAAACAAACTTTCTTAGTGTTTGTGAAATTTTGTGAAAAGTTATGTACTAAAAGATACGATACAAATGATCTAAAAACACGTTCTTTGAACTCCTCAAAGCGTTAAAATCTTGTTTTGAATCGAAAAACAAAATTTCTTAGTGTTTGTGAAATTTGGTGAATAGTTATGTACTAAAAGATACGATACAAATTATCTAAAAACATGTTATTTGAACTCCTCAAAGAGTTAAAATCTTGTTTTGAATCGAAAAACAAAGTTTCTTAGTGTTTGTAAAATTTGGTGAAAAGTTATGTAGTAAAAGATACGATACAAATGGTCTAAAAACACGTTATTTCAACTCCTCAAAGGGTTAAAATCTTGTTTTGAATCGAAAAACAAACTTTCTTAGTGTTTGTGAAATGTGGTGAAAAGTTATGTAGTAAAAGATACGATACAAATGATCTAAAAACACGTTATTTGAACTCCTCAAAGCGTTAAAATCTTGTTTGGAATCGAAAAACAAATTTTCTTAGTGTTTGTGAAATTTGGTGAAAAGTTATGTACTAAAAGATACGATACAAATGATCTAAAAACATGTTATTTGAACTCCTCAAAGCGTTAAAATCTTGTTTTGAATCGAAAAACAAACTTTCTTAGAGTTTGTGAAATTTGGTGAAAAGTTATGTACTAAAAGATACGATACAAATGACCTAAAAACAAGTTATTTGAACTCCTCAAAGCGTTAAAATCTGGTATTGAAATCGAAAAACAAACTTTCTTAGTGTTTGTGAAATTGAATGAAAAGTTATGTACTAAAAGATACGATACAAATGATCTAAAAACAAGTTATTTGAACTCCTCAAAGCATTAAAATCTTGTTTTGAATCGAAAAACAAACTTTCTTAGTGTTTGTGAAATTTGGTGAAAAGTTATGTACTAAAAGATACGATACAAATGATCTAAAAACATGTTATTTGAACTCCTCAAAGCGTTAAAATCAGGTATTGAAATCGAAAAACAAACTTTCTTAGTGTTTGTGAAATTTGGTGAAAAGTTATGTACTAAAAGATACGATACAAATGATCTAAAAACAAGTTATTTGAACTCCTCAAAGCGTTAAAATCTTGTTTTGAATCGAAAAACAAACTTTCTTAGTGTTTGTGAAATTTGGTGAAAAGTTATGTACTAAAAGATACGATACAAATGATCTAAAAACATGTTATTTGAACTCCTCAAAGCGTTAAAATCTTGTTTTGAATCGAAAAACAAACTTTCTTAGTGTTTGTTAAATTTGGTGAAAAGTTATGTACTAAAAGATACGATACAAATGATCTAAAAACACATTATTTAAACTCCTAAAAGCGTTAAAATCTTGTTTTGAATCGAAAAACAAACTTTCTTAGTGTTCGTGAAATTTGGTGAAAAGTTATGTACTGAAAGATACGATACAAATGATCTAAAAACACGTTATTTGAATTCCTCAAAGCATTAAAATCTTGTTTGGAATCGAAAAACAAACTTTCTTAGTGTTTGTGAAATTTGGTGAAAAGTAATGTACTAAAAGATACGATACAAATGATCTAAAAACATGTTATTTGAACTCCTCAAAGCGTTAAAATCTTGTTTTGAATCGAAAAACAAACTTTCTTAGTGTTTGTAAAATTTGGTGAAAAGTTATGTAGTAAAAGATACGATACAAATGATCTAAAAACACGTTATTTCAACTCCTCAAAGCGTTAAAATCTTGTTTTGAATCGAAAAATAAACTTTCTTAGTGTTTGTGAAATTTGGTGAAAAGTTATGTAGTAAAAGATACGATACAATTGGTCTAAAAACACGTTATTTGAACTCCTCAAAGCGTTAAAATCTTGTTTTCAATCGAAAAACAAATTTTGTTTGTGAAATTTGGTGAAAAGTTATGTAGTAAAAGATACGATTCAAATAATCTAAAAACACGTTATTTGAACTCCTCAAAGCGTTAAAATCTTGTTTGGAATAGAAAAACAAACTTTCTTAGTGTTTGTGAAATTTGGTGAAAAGTTATGTACTAAAAGATACGATACAAATCATCTAAAAACACGTTATTTAAACTCCTCAAAGCGTTAAAATCTTGTTTTGAATCCAAAAACAAACTTTCTTAGTGTTTGTGAAATTTGGTGAAAAGTTATGTACTGAAAGATACGATACAAATGATCTAAAAACACATTATTTGAACTCCTCAAAGCGTTAAAATCTTGTTTTGAATCGAAAAATAAACTTTCTTAGTGTTTGTGAAATTTGGTGAAAAGTTATGTACTAAAAGATACGATACAAATGACCTAAAAACAAGTTATTTGAACTCCTCAAAGCATTAAAATCTTGTTTGGAATCGAAAAACAAACTTTCTTAGTGTTTGTGAAATTTGGTGAAAAGTTATGTACTAAAAGATTCGATACAAATGATCTAAAAACACGTTATTTGAACTCCTCAAAGCGTTAAAATCTTGTTTTGAATCAAAAAACAAACTTTCTTAGTGTTTGTGAAATTTGGTGAAAAGTTATGTACAAAAAGATACGATACAAATGATCTAAAAACACGTTATTTGAACTCCTCAAAGCATTAAAATCTTGTTTTGAATCGAAAAAAAAACTTTCTTAGTGTTTGTGAAATTTGGTGAAAAGTTATGTAGTAAAAGATACGATACAAATGGTCTAAAAACACGTTATTTCAACTCCTCAAAGCGTTAAAATCTTGTTTTGAATCGAAAAACAAACTTTCTTAGTGTTTGTGAAATTTTGTGAAAAGTTATGTACTAAAAGATACGATACAAATGATCTAAAAACACGTTCTTTGAACTCCTCAAAGCGTTAAAATCTTGTTTTGAATCGAAAAACAAAATTTCTTAGTGTTTGTGAAATTTGGTGAATAGTTATGTACTAAAAGATACGATACAAATTATCTAAAAACATGTTATTTGAACTCCTCAAAGAGTTAAAATCTTGTTTTGAATCGAAAAACAAAGTTTCTTAGTGTTTGTAAAATTTGGTGAAAAGTTATGTAGTAAAAGATACGATACAAATGGTCTAGAAACACGTTATTTCAACTCCTCAAAGGGTTAAAATCTTGTTTTGAATCGAAAAACAAACTTTCTTAGTGTTTGTGAAATGTGGTGAAAAGTTATGTAGTAAAAGATACGATACAAATGATCTAAAAACAAGTTATTTGAACTCCTCAAAGCATTAAAATCTTGTTTGGAATCGAAAAACAAACTTTCTTAGTGTTTGTGAAATTTGGTGAAAAGTTATGTACTAAAAGATACGATACAAATGATCTAAAAACATGTTATTTGAACTCCTCAAAGCGTTTAAATCTTGTTTTGAATCGAAAAACAAACTTTCTTAGTGTTTGTAAAATTTGGTGAAAAGTTATGTAGTAAAAGATACGATACAAATGATCTAAAAACACGTTATTTCAACTCCTCAAAGCGTTAAAATCTTGTTTTGAATCGAAAAACAAACTTTCTTAGTGTTTGTGAAATTTTGTGAAAAGTTATGTACTAAAAGATACGATACAAATGATCTAAAAACACGTTCTTTGAACTCCTCAAAGCGTTAAAATCTTGTTTTGAATCGAAAAACAAAATTTCTTAGTGTTTGTGAAATTTGGTGAATAGTTATGTACTAAAAGATACGATACAAATTATCTAAAAACATGTTATTTGAACTCCTCAAAGAGTTAAAATCTTGTTTTGAATCGAAAAACAAAGTTTCTTAGTGTTTGTAAAATTTGGTGAAAAGTTATGTAGTAAAAGATACGATACAAATGGTCTAAAAACACGTTATTTCAACTCCTCAAAGGGTTAAAATCTTGTTTTGAATCGAAAAACAAACTTTCTTAGTGTTTGTGAAATGTGGTGAAAAGTTATGTAGTAAAAGATACGATACAAATGATCTAAAAACACGTTATTTGAACTCCTCAAAGCGTTAAAATCTTGTTTGGAATCGAAAAACAAATTTTCTTAGTGTTTGTGAAATTTGGTGAAAAGTTATGTACTAAAAGATACGATACAAATGATCTAAAAACATGTTATTTGAACTCCTCAAAGCGTTAAAATCTTGTTTTGAATCGAAAAACAAACTTTCTTAGAGTTTGTGAAATTTGGTGAAAAGTTATGTACTAAAAGATACGATACAAATGACCTAAAAACAAGTTATTTGAACTCCTCAAAGCGTTAAAATCTGGTATTGAAATCGAAAAACAAACTTTCTTAGTGTTTGTGAAATTGAATGAAAAGTTATGTACTAAAAGATACGATACAAATGATCTAAAAACAAGTTATTTGAACTCCTCAAAGCATTAAAATCTTGTTTTGAATCGAAAAACAAACTTTCTTAGTGTTTGTGAAATTTGGTGAAAAGTTATGTACTAAAAGATACGATACAAATGATCTAAAAACATGTTATTTGAACTCCTCAAAGCGTTAAAATCAGGTATTGAAATCGAAAAACAAACTTTCTTAGTGTTTGTGAAATTTGGTGAAAAGTTATGTACTAAAAGATACGATACAAATGATCTAAAAACAAGTTATTTGAACTCCTCAAAGCGTTAAAATCTTGTTTTGAATCGAAAAACAAACTTTCTTAGTGTTTGTGAAATTTGGTGAAAAGTTATGTACTAAAAGATACGATACAAATGATCTAAAAACATGTTATTTGAACTCCTCAAAGCGTTAAAATCTTGTTTTGAATCGAAAAACAAACTTTCTTAGTGTTTGTTAAATTTGGTGAAAAGTTATGTACTAAAAGATACGATACAAATGATCTAAAAACACATTATTTAAACTCCTAAAAGCGTTAAAATCTTGTTTTGAATCGAAAAACAAACTTTCTTAGTGTTCGTGAAATTTGGTGAAAAGTTATGTACTGAAAGATACGATACAAATGATCTAAAAACACGTTATTTGAATTCCTCAAAGCATTAAAATCTTGTTTGGAATCGAAAAACAAACTTTCTTAGTGTTTGTGAAATTTGGTGAAAAGTAATGTACTAAAAGATACGATACAAATGATCTAAAAACACGTTATTTGAACTCCTCAAAGCGTTAAAATCTTGTTTTGAATCGAAAAACAAACTTTCTTAGTGTTTGTAAAATTTGGTGAAAAGTTATGTAGTAAAAGATACGATACAAATGATCTAAAAACACGTTATTTCAACTCCTCAAAGCGTTAAAATCTTGTTTTGAATCGAAAAATAAACTTTCTTAGTGTTTGTGAAATTTGGTGAAAAGTTATGTACTGAAAGATACGATACAAATGATCTAAAAACACGTTATTTGAATTCCTCAAAGCATTAAAATCTTGTTTGGAATCGAAAAACAAACTTTCTTAGTGTTTGTGAAATTTGGTGAAAAGTAATGTACTAAAAGATACGATACAAATGATCTAAAAACACGTTATTTGAACTCCTCAAAGCGTTAAAATCTTGTTTTGAATCGAAAAACAAACTTTCTTAGTGTTTGTAAAATTTGGTGAAAAGTTATGTAGTAAAAGATACGATACAAATGATCTAAAAACACGTTATTTCAACTCCTCAAAGCGTTAAAATCTTGTTTTGAATCGAAAAATAAACTTTCTTAGTGTTTGTGAAATTTGGTGAAAAGTTATGTAGTAAAAGATACGATACAATTGGTCTAAAAACACGTTATTTGAACTCCTCAAAGCGTTAAAATCTTGTTTTCAATTGAAAAACAAATTTTGTTTGTGAAATTTGGTGAAAAGTTATGTAGTAAAAGATACGATTCAAATAATCTAAAAACACGTTATTTGAACTCCTCAAAGCGTTAAAATCTTGTTTGGAATAGAAAAACAAACTTTCTTAGTGTTTGTGAAATTTGGTGAAAAGTTATGTACTAAAAGATACGATACAAATGATCTAAAAACATGTTATTTGAACTCCTCAAAGCGTTAAAATCTTGTTTTGAATCGAAAAACAAACTTTCTTAGTGTTTGTGAAATTTGGTGAAAAGTTATGTACTAAAAGATACGATACAAATCATCTAAAAACACGTTATTTAAACTCCTCAAAGCGTTAAAATCTTGTTTTGAATCCAAAAACAAACTTTCTTAGTGTTTGTGAAATTTGGTGAAAAGTTATGTACTGAAAGATACGATACAAATGATCTAAAAACACATTATTTGAACTCCTCAAAGCGTTAAAATCTTGTTTTGAATCGAAAAATAAACTTTCTTAGTGTTTGTGAAATTTGGTGAAAAGTTATGTACTAAAAGATACGATACAAATGACCTAAAAACAAGTTATTTGAACTCCTCAAAGCATTAAAATCTTGTTTGGAATCGAAAAACAAACTTTCTTAGTGTTTGTGAAATTTGGTGAAAAGTTATGTACTAAAAGATTCGATACAAATGATCTAAAAACACGTTATTTGAACTCCTCAAAGCGTTAAAATCTTGTTTTGAATCAAAAAACAAACTTTCTTAGTGTTTGTGAAATTTGGTGAAAAGTTATGTACAAAAAGATACGATACAAATGATCTAAAAACACGTTATTTGAACTCCTCAAAGCATTAAAATCTTGTTTTGAATCGAAAAAAAAACTTTCTTAGTGTTTGTGAAATTTGGTGAAAAGTTATGTAGTAAAAGATACGATACAAATGGTCTAAAAACACGTTATTTCAACTCCTCAAAGCGTTAAAATCTTGTTTTGAATCGAAAAACAAACTTTCTTAGTGTTTGTGAAATTTTGTGAAAAGTTATGTACTAAAAGATACGATACAAATGATCTAAAAACACGTTCTTTGAACTCCTCAAAGCGTTAAAATCTTGTTTTGAATCGAAAAACAAAATTTCTTAGTGTTTGTGAAA
Source organism: Luzula sylvatica (assembly GCA_946800325.1). Classification (NCBI taxonomy): domain Eukaryota; kingdom Viridiplantae; phylum Streptophyta; class Magnoliopsida; order Poales; family Juncaceae; genus Luzula; species Luzula sylvatica. Next base: position 69,816,918 of record OX326959.1, on the reverse strand, counting down.
TTTGGTGAATAGTTATGTACTAAAAGATACGATACAAATTATCTAAAAACATGTTATTTGAACTCCTCAAAGAGTTAAAATCTTGTTTTGAATCGAAAAACAAAGTTTCTTAGTGTTTGTAAAATTTGGTGAAAAGTTATGTAGTAAAAGATACGATACAAATGGTCTAGAAACACGTTATTTCAACTCCTCAAAGGGTTAAAATCTTGTTTTGAATCGAAAAACAAACTTTCTTAGTGTTTGTGAAATGTGGTGAAAAGTTATGTAGTAAAAGATACGATACAAATGATCTAAAAACACGTTATTTGAACTCCTCAAAGCGTTAAAATCTTGTTTGGAATCGAAAAACAAACTTTCTTAGTGTTTGTGAAATTTGGTGAAAAGTTATGTACTAAAAAGATACGATACAAATGATCTAAAAACATGTTATTTGAACTCCTCAAAGCGTTAAAATCTTGTTTTGAATCGAAAAACAAACTTTCTTAGAGTTTGTGAAATTTGGTAAAAAGTTATGTACAAAAAGATACGATACAAATGACCTAAAAACAAGTTATTTGAACTCCTCAAAGCGTTAAAATCTGGTATTGAAATCGAAAAACAAACTTTCTTAGTGTTTGTGAAATTGAATGAAAAGTTATGTACTAAAAGATACGATACAAATGATCTAAAAACAAGTTATTTGAACTCCTCAAAGCATTAAAATCTTGTTTTGAATCGAAAAACAAACTTTCTTAGTGTTTGTGAAATTTGGTGAAAAGTTATGTACTAAAAGATACGATACAAATGATCTAAAAACATGTTATTTGAACTCCTCAAAGCGTTAAAATCTGGTATTGAAATCGAAAAACAAACTTTCTTAGTGTTTGTGAAATTTGGTGAAAAGTTATGTACTAAAAGATACGATACAAATGATCTAAAAACTAGTTATTTGAACTCCTCAAAGCGTTAAAATCTTGTTTTGAATCGAAAAACAAACTTTCTTAGTGTTTGTGAAATTTGGTGAAAAGTTATGTACTAAAAGATACGATACAAATGATCTAAAAACATGTTATTTGAACTCCTCAAAGCGTTAAAATCTTGTTTTGAATCGAAAAACAAACTTTCTTAGTGTTTGTTAAATTTGGTGAAAAGTTATGTACTAAAAGATACGATACAAATGATCTAAAAACACGTTATTTCAACTCCTCAAAGCGTTAAAATCTTGTTTTGAATCGAAAAATAAACTTTCTTAGTGTTTGTGAAATTTGGTGAAAAGTTATGTAGTAAAAGATACGATACAATTGGTCTAAAAACACGTTATTTGAACTCCTCAAAGCGTTAAAATCTTGTTTTCAATCGAAAAACAAACTTTGTTTGTGAAATTTGGTGAAAAGTTATGTAGTAAAAGATACGATTCAAATAATCTAAAAACACGTTATTTGAACTCCTCAAAGCGTTAAAATCTTGTTTGGAATAGAAAAACAAACTTTCTTAGTGTTTGTGAAATTTGGTGAAAAGTTATGTACTAAAAGATACGATACAAATGATCTAAAAACATGTTATTTGAACTCCTCAAAGCGTTAAAATCTTGTTTTGAATCGAAAAACAAACTTTCTTAGTGTTTGTGAAATTTGGTGAAAAGTTATGTACTAAAAGATACGATACAAATCATCTAAAAACACGTTATTTAAACTCCTCAAAGCGTTAAAATCTTGTTTTGAATCCAAAAACAAACTTTCTTAGTGTTTGTGAAATTTGGTGAAAAGTTATGTACTGAAAGATACGATACAAATGATCTAAAAACACATTATTTGAACTCCTCAAAGCGTTAAAATCTTGTTTTGAATCGAAAAACAAACTTTTCTCAGTGTTTGTAAAATTTGGTGAAAAGTTATGTACTAAAAGATACGATACAAATGACCAAAAAACAAATTATTTGAACTCCTCAAAGAATTAAAATCTTGTTTTGAATCGAAAAACAAACTTTCTTAGTGTTTGTGAAATTTGGTGAAAAGTTATGTACTAAAAGATTCGATACAAATGATCTAAAAACACGTTATTTGAACTCCTCAAAGCGTTAAAATCTTGTTTTGAATCAAAAAACAAACTTTCTTAGTGTTTGTGAAATTTGGTGAAAAGTTTTGTAGTAAAAGATACGATACAAATGATCTAAAAACACGTTATTTAAACTCCTCAAAGCGTTAAAATCTTGTTTTTAATCGAAAAACAAACTTTCTTAGTGTTTGTGAAATTTGGTGAAAAGTTTTGTACTGAAAGATACGATACAAATGATCTGAAAACAAGTTATTTGAACTCCTCAAAGCGTTAAAATCTTGTTTTGAATCGAAAAACAAACTTTCTTAGTGTTTGTGAAATTTGGTGAAAAGTTATGTAGTAAAAGATACGATACAAATGATCTAAAAACAAGTTATTTGAACGCCTCAAAGCGTTAAAATCTAAAAACACGTTATTTTAACGATTTGAGGAGTTTAAATAACGTGTTTTTAGATCATTTGTATCGTATCTTTTACTACATAACTTTTCACCAAATTTCATAAACACTAAGAAAGTTTGTTTTTCGATTCAAAACAAGATTTTAACGCTTTGCGGCGTTCAAATAACTTGTTTTTAGATCATTTGTATCGTATCTTTTACTACATAACTTTTCACCAAATTTCACAAACACTAAGAAAGTTTGTTTTTCGATTCAAAACAAGATTTTAACGCTTTGAGGAGTTCAAATAACTTGTTTTCAGATCATTTGTATCGTATCTTTCAGTACAAAACTTTTCACCAAATTTCACAAACACTAAGAAAGTTTGTTTTTCGATTAAAAACAAGATTTTAACGCTTTGAGGAGTTTAAATAACGTGTTTTTAGATCATTTGTATCGTATCTTTTACTACATAACTTTTCACCAAATTTCTCAAACACTAAGAAAGTTTGTTTTTCGATTCAAAACAAGATTTTAACGCTTTGAGGAGTTCAAATAACTTGTTTTTAGATCATTTGTATCGTATCTTTTACTACATAACTTTTCACCAAATTTCACAAACACTAGGAAAGTTTGTTTTTCGATTCAAAACAAGATTTTAACGCTTTGAGGAGTTTAAATAACGTGTTTTTAGATCATTTGTATCGTATCTTTTAGTACATAACTTTTCACCAAATTTCACGAACACTAAGAAAGTTTGTTTTTCGATTCAAAACAAGATTTTAATGCTTTGAGGAGTTCAAATAACGTGTTTTTAGATCATTTGTATCGTATCTTTCAGTACATAAGTTTTCACCAAATTTCACGAACACTAAGAAAGTTTGTTTTTCGATTCAAAACAAGATTTTAACGATTTGAGGAGTTTAAATAACGTGTTTTTAGATCATTTGTATCGTATCTTTTACTACATAACTTTTCACCAAATTTCACAAACACTAAGAAAGTTTGTTTTTCGATTCAAAACAAGATTTTAACGTTTTGAGGAGTTCAAATAACTTGTTTTTAGATCATTTGTATCGTATCTTTTACTACATAACTTTTCACCAAATTTCACAAACACTAAGAAAGTTTGTTTTTCGATTCAAAACAAGATTTTAACGCTTTGAGGAGTTCAAATAACTTGTTTTCAGATCATTTGTATCGTATCTTTCAGTACAAAACTTTTCACCAAATTTCACAAACACTAAGAAAGTTTGTTTTTCGATTCAAAACAAGATTTTAACGCTTTGAGGAGTTCAAATAACTTGTTTTCAGATCATTTGTATCGTATCTTTCAGTACAAAACTTTTCACCAAATTTCACAAACACTAACAAAGTTTGTTTTTCGATTCAAAACAAGATTTTAACGCTTTGAGGAGTTCAAATAACGTGTTTTTAGATCATTTGTATCGTATCTTTTACTACATAACTTTTCTCCAAATTTCACAAACACTAAGGAAGTTTATTTTTCGATTCAAAACAAGATTTTAACGCTTTGAGGAGTTCAAATAACGTGTTTTTAGATCATTTGTATCGTATCTTTTACTACATAACTTTTCACCAAATTTCACAAACACTAAGAAAGTTTGTTTTTCGATTCAAAACAAGATTTTAACGCTTTGAGGAGTTCAAATTACTTGTTTTTAAATCATTTGTATCGTATCTTTTACTACATAACTTTTCACCAAATTTCACAAACACTAAGAAAGTTTGTTTTTTGATTCAAAACAAGATTTTAACGCTTTGAGGAGTTCAAATAACGTGTTTTTAGATCATTTGTATCGTATCTTTTACTACATAACTTTTCACCAAATTTCACAAACACTAAGAAAGTTTCTTTTTCGATTCAAAACAAGATTTTAACGCTTTGAGGAGTTGAAATAACTTGGTTTCAGATCATTTGTATCGTATCTTTTACTACAAAACTTTTCACCAAATTTCACAAACACTAAGAAAGTTTGTTTTTCGATTCAAAACAAGATTTTAACGCTTTGAGGAGTGCAAATAACTTGTTTTTAGATCATATGTATCGTATCTTTTACTACATAACTTTTCACCAAATTTCACATACACTAAGGAAGTTTGTTTTTCGATTCAAAACAAGATTTTAACGCTTTGAGGAGTTCAAATAACGTGTTTTTAGATCATTTGTATCGTATCTTTTACTACATAACTTTTCTCCAAATTTCACAAACACTAAGGAAGTTTGTTTTTCGATTCAAAACAAGATTTGAACGCTTTGAGGAGTTCAAATAATGTGTTTTTAAATCATTTGTATCGTATCTTTTACTACATAACTTTTCACCAAATTTCACAAACACTAAGAAAGTTTGTTTTTCGATTCAAAACAAGATTTTAACGCTTTGAGGAGTTTAAATAACTTGTTTTTAGATCATTTGTATCGTATCTTTTACTACATAACTTTTCACCAAATTTCACAAACACTAAGAAAGTTTGTTTTTCGATTCAAAACAAGATTTTAACGCTTTGAGGAGTTCAAATAACGTGTTTTTAGATCATTTGTATCGTATCTTTTACTACATAACTTTTCACCAAATTTCACAAACACTAAGAAAGTTTGTTTTTCGATTCAAAACAAGATTTTAACGCTTTGAGGAGTTTCAAATAACTTGTTTTTAGATCATTTGTATCGTATCTTTTACTACATAACTTTTCACCAAATTTCACAAACACTAAGAAAGTTTGTTTTTCGATTCAGAACAAGATTTTAACGCTTTGAGGAGTTCAAATAACGTGTTTTTAGATCATTTGTATCGTATCTTTTACTACATAACTTTTCACCAAATTTCACAAACACTAAGAAAGTTTGTTTTTCGATTCAAAACAAGATTTTAACGCTTTGAGGAGTTTAAATAACGTGTTTTTAGATCATTTGTATCGTATCTTTTAGTACATAACTTTTCACCAAATTTCACGAACACTAAGAAAGTTTGTTTTTCGATTCAAAACAAGATTTTAATGCTTTGAGGAGTTCAAATAACGTGTTTTTAGATCATTTGTATCGTATCTTTCAGTACATAAGTTTTCACCAAATTTCACGAACACTAAGAAAGTTTGTTTTTCGATTCAAAACAAGATTTTAACGATTTGAGGAGTTTAAATAACGTGTTTTTAGATCATTTGTATCGTATCTTTTACTACATAACTTTTCACCAAATTTCACAAACACTAAGAAAGTTTGTTTTTCGATTCAAAACAAGATTTTAACGCTTTGAGGAGTTCAAATAACTTGTTTTTAGATCATTTGTATCGTATCTTTTACTACATAACTTTTCACCAAATTTCACAAACACTAAGAAAGTTTGTTTTTCGATTCAAAACAAGATTTTAACGCTTTGAGGAGTTCAAATAACTTGTTTTCAGATAATTTGTATCGTATCTTTCAGTACAAAACTTTTCACCAAATTTCACAAACACTAAGAAAGTTTGTTTTTCGATTCAAAACAAGATTTTAACGCTTTGAGGAGTTCAAATAACGTGTTTTTAGATCATTTGTATCGTATCTTTTACTACATAACTTTTCACCAAATTTCACAAACACAAAGAAAGTTTGTTTTTCGATTCAAAACAAGATTTTAACGCTTTGAGGAGTTGAAATAACTTGGTTTCAGATCATTTGTATCGTATCTTTTACTACAAAACTTTTCACCAAATTTCACAAACACTAAGAAAGTTTGTTTTTCGATTCAAAACAAGATTTTAACGCTTTGAGGAGTGCAAATAACTTGTTTTTAGATCATTTGTATCGTATCTTTTACTAAATAACTTTTCACCAAATTTCACATACACTAAGGAAGTTTGTTTTTCGATTCAAAACAAGATTTTAACGCTTTGAGGAGTTCAAATAACGTGTTTTTAGATCATTTGTATCGTATCTTTTACTACATAACTTTTCACCAAATTTCACAAACACTAATAAAATTTGTTTTTCGATTCAAAACAAGATTTTAACGCTTTGAGGAGTTCAAATAACGTGTTTTTAAATCATTTGTATCGTATCTTTTACTACAAAACTTTTCACCAAATTTCACAAACACTAAGAAAGTTTGTTTTTCGATTCAAAACAAGATTTTAACGCTTTGAGGAGTTCAAATAACTTGTTTTTAGATCATTTGTATCGTATCTTTTACTACATAACTTTTCACCAAATTTCACAAACACTAAGGAAGTTTGTTTTTCGATTCAAAACAAGATTTTAACGCTTTGAGGAGTTCAAATAACGTGTTTTTAGATCATTTGTATCGTATCTTTTACTACATAACTTTTCTCCAAATTTCACAAACACTAAGGAAGTTTGTTTTTCGATTCAAAACAAGATTTGAACGCTTTGAGGAGTTCAAATAACGTGTTTTTAAATCATTTGTATCGTATCTTTTACTACATAACTTTTCACCAAATTTCACAAACACTAAGAAAGTTTGTTTTTCGATTCAAAACAAGATTTTAACGCTTTGAGGAGTTTAAATAACGTGTTTTTAGATCATTTGTATCGTATCTTTTAGTACATAACTTTTCACCAAATTTCACGAACACTAAGAAAGTTTGTTTTTCGATTCAAAACAAGATTTTAATGCTTTGAGGAGTTCAAATAACGTGTTTTTAGATCATTTGTATCGTATCTTTCAGTACATAAGTTCTCACCAAATTTCACGAACACTAAGAAAGTTTGTTTTTCGATTCAAAACAAGATTTTAACGATTTGAGGAGTTTAAATAACGTGTTTTTAGATCATTTGTATCGTATCTTTTACTACATAACTTTTCACCAAATTTCATAAACACTAAGAAAGTTCAAGATTTTAACGCTTTGAGGCGTTCAAATAACTTGTTTTTAGATCATTTGTATCGTATCTTTTACTACATAACTTTTCACCAAATTTCACAAACACTAGGAAAGTTTGTTTTTCGATTCAAAACAAGATTTTAACGCTTTGAGGAGTTTAAATAACTTGTTTTCAGATCATTTGTATCGTATCTTTCAGTACAAAACTTTTCACCAAATTTCACAAACACTAAGAAAGTTTGTTTTTCGATTAAAAACAAGATTTTAACGCTTTGAGGAGTTTAAATAACGTGTTTTTAGATCATTTGTATCGTATCTTTTACTACATAACTTTTCACCAAATTTCTCAAACACTAAGAAAGTTTGTTTTTCGATTCAAAACAAGATTTTAACGCTTTGAGGAGTTCAAATAACTTGTTTTTAGATCATTTGTATCGTATCTTTTACTACATAACTTTTCACCAAATTTCACAAACACTAGGAAAGTTTGTTTTTCGATTCAAAACAAGATTTTAACGCTTTGAGGAGTTTAAATAACGTGTTTTTAGATCATTTGTATCGTATCTTTTAGTACATAACTTTTCACCAAATTTCACGAACACTAAGAAAGTTTGTTTTTCGATTCAAAACAAGATTTTAATGCTTTGAGGAGTTCAAATAACGTGTTTTTAGATCATTTGTATCGTATCTTTCAGTACATAAGTTTTCACCAAATTTCACGAACACTAAGAAAGTTTGTTTTTCGATTCAAAACAAGATTTTAACGATTTGAGGAGTTTAAATAACGTGTTTTTAGATCATTTGTATCGTATCTTTTACTACATAACTTTTCACCAAATTTCACAAACACTAAGAAAGTTTGTTTTTCGATTCAAAACAAGATTTTAACGCTTTGAGGAGTTCAAATAACTTGTTTTCAGATCATTTGTATCGTATCTTTCAGTACAAAACTTTTCACCAAATATCACAAACACTAAGAAAGTTTGTTTTTCGATTAAAAACAAGATTTTAACGCTTTGAGGAGTTTAAATAACGTGTTTTTAGATCATTTGTATCGTATCTTTTACTACATAACTTTTCACCAAATTTCACAAACACTAAGAAAGTTTGTTTTTCGATTCAAAACAAGATTTTAACGCTTTGAGGAGTTCAAATAACGTGTTTTTAGATCATTTGTATCGTATCTTTTACTACATAACTTTTCTCCAAATTTCACAAACACTAAGGAAGTTTATTTTTCGATTCAAAACAAGATTTTAACGCTTTGAGGAGTTCAAATAACGTGTTTTTAGATCATTTGTATCGTATCTTTTACTACATAACTTTTCACCAAATTTCACAAACACTAAGAAAGTTTGTTTTTCGATTCAAAACAAGATTTTAACGCTTTGAGGAGTTTAAATAACGTGTTTTTAGATCATTTGTATCGTATCTTTTACTACATAACTTTTCACCAAATTTCACAAACACTAAGAAAGTTTGTTTTTCGATTCAAAACAAGATTTTAACGATTTGAGGAGTTTAAATAACGTGTTTTTAGATCATTTGTATCGTATCTTTTACTACATAACTTTTCACCAAATTTCACAAACACTAAGAAAGTTTGTTTTTCGATTCAAAACAAGATTTTAACGTTTTGAGGAGTTCAAATAACTTGTTTTTAGATCATTTGTATCGTATCTTTTACTACATAACTTTTCACCAAATTTCACAAACACTAAGAAAGTTTGTTTTTCGATTCAAAACAAGATTTTAACGCTTTGAGGAGTTCAAATAACTTGTTTTCAGATCATTTGTATCGTATCTTTCAGTACAAAACTTTTCACCAAATTTCACAAACACTAAGAAAGTTTGTTTTTCGATTCAAAACAAGATTTTAACGCTTTGAGGAGTTCAAATAACTTGTTTTCAGATCATTTGTATCGTATCTTTCAGTACAAAACTTTTCACCAAATTTCACAAACACTAAGAAAGTTTGTTTTTCGATTCAAAACAAGATTTTAACGCTTTGAGGAGTTCAAATAACGTGTTTTTAGATCATTTGTATCGTATCTTTTACTACATAACTTTTCTCCAAATTTCACAAACACTAAGGAAGTTTATTTTTCGATTCAAAACAAGATTTTAACGATTTGAGGAGTTTAAATAACGTGTTTTTAGATCATTTGTATCGTATCTTTTACTACATAACTTTTCACCAAATTTCATAAACACTAAGAAAGTTTGTTTTTCGATTCAAAACAAGATTTTAACGCTTTGAGGCGTTCAAATAACTTGTTTTTAGATCATTTGTATCGTATCTTTTACTACATAACTTTTCACCAAATTTCACAAACACTAAGAAAGTTTGTTTTTCGATTCAAAACAAGATTTTAACGCTTTGAGGAGTTCAAATAACTTGTTTTCAGATCATTTGTATCGTATCTTTCAGTACAAAACTTTTCACCAAATTTCACAAACACTAAGAAAGTTTGTTTTTCGATTAAAAACAAGATTTTAACGCTTTGAGGAGTTTAAATAACGTGTTTTTAGATCATTTGTATCGTATCTTTTACTACATAACTTTTCACCAAATTTCTCAAACACTAAGAAAGTTTGTTTTTCGATTCAAAACAAGATTTTAACGCTTTGAGGAGTTCAAATAACTTGTTTTTAGATCATTTGTATCGTATCTTTTACTACATAACTTTTCACCAAATTTCACAAACACTAGGAAAGTTTGTTTTTCGATTCAAAACAAGATTTTAACGCTTTGAGGAGTTTAAATAACGTGTTTTTAGATCATTTGTATCGTATCTTTTAGTACATAACTTTTCACCAAATTTCACGAACACTAAGAAAGTTTGTTTTTCGATTCAAAACAAGATTTTAATGCTTTGAGGAGTTCAAATAACGTGTTTTTAGATCATTTGTATCGTATCTTTCAGTACATAAGTTTTCACCAAATTTCACGAACACTAAGAAAGTTTGTTTTTCGATTCAAAACAAGATTTTAACGATTTGAGGAGTTTAAATAACGTGTTTTTAGATCATTTGTATCGTATCTTTTACTACATAACTTTTCACCAAATTTCACAAACACTAAGAAAGTTTGTTTTTCGATTCAAAACAAGATTTTAACGTTTTGAGGAGTTCAAATAACTTGTTTTTAGATCATTTGTATCGTATCTTTTACTACATAACTTTTCACCAAATTTCACAAACACTAAGAAAGTTTGTTTTTCGATTCAAAACAAGATTTTAACGCTTTGAGGAGTTCAAATAACTTGTTTTCAGATCATTTGTATCGTATCTTTCAGTACAAAACTTTTCACCAAATATCACAAACACTAAGAAAGTTTGTTTTTCGATTAAAAACAAGATTTTAACGCTTTGAGGAGTTTAAATAACGTGTTTTTAGATCATTTGTATCGTATCTTTTACTACATAACTTTTCACCAAATTTCACAAACACTAAGAAAGTTTGTTTTTCGATTCAAAACAAGATTTTAACGCTTTGAGGAGTTCAAATAACTTGTTTTCAGATCATTTGTATCGTATCTTTCAGTACAAAACTTTTCACCAAATTTCACAAACACTAAGAAAGTTTGTTTTTCGATTCAAAACAAGATTTTAACGCTTTGAGGAGTTCAAATAACTTGTTTTCAGATCATTTGTATCGTATCTTTCAGTACAAAACTTTTCACCAAATTTCACAAACACTAAGAAAGTTTGTTTTTCGATTCAAAACAAGATTTTAACGCTTTGAGGAGTTCAAATAACTTGTTTTCAGATCATTTGTATCGTATCTTTCAGTACAAAACTTTTCACCAAATTTCACAAACACTAAGAAAGTTTGTTTTTCGATTCAAAACAAGATTTTAACGATTTGAGGAGTTTAAATAACGTGTTTTTAGATCATTTGTATCGTATCTTTTACTACATAACTTTTCACCAAATTTCACAAACACTAAGAAAGTTTGTTTTCGATTCAAAACAAGATTTTAACGTTTTGAGGAGTTCAAATAACTTGTTTTTAGATCATTTGTATCGTATCTTTTACTACATAACTTTTCACCAAATTTCACAAACACTAAGAAAGTTTGTTTTTCGATTCAAAACAAGATTTTAACGCTTTGAGGAGTTCAAATAACTTGTTTTCAGATCATTTGTATCGTATCTTTCAGTACAAAACTTTTCACCAAATTTCACAAACACTAAGAAAGTTTGTTTTTCGATTCAAAACAAGATTTTAACGCTTTGAGGAGTTCAAATAACTTGTTTTCAGATCATTTGTATCGTATCTTTCAGTACAAAACTTTTCACCAAATTTCACAAACACTAAGAAAGTTTGTTTTTCGATTCAAAACAAGATTTTAACGCTTTGAGGAGTTCAAATAACGTGTTTTTAGATCATTTGTATCGTATCTTTTACTACATAACTTTTCTCCAAATTTCACAAACACTAAGGAAGTTTATTTTTCGATTCAAAACAAGATTTTAACGCTTTGAGGAGTTCAAATAACGTGTTTTTAGATCATTTGAATCGTATCTTTTACTACATAACTTTTCACCAAATTTCACAAACACTAAGAAAGTTTGTTTTTCGATTCAAAACAAGATTTTAACGCTTTGAGGAGTTCAAATAACGTGTTTTTAGATCATTTGTATCGTATCTTTTACTACATAACTTTTCTCCAAATTTCACAAACACTAAGGAAGTTTATTTTTCGATTCAAAACAAGATTTTAACGCTTTGAGGAGTTCAAATAACTTGTTTTTAGATCATTTGTATCGTATCTTTTACTACATAACTTTTCACCAAATTTCACAAACACTAAGGAAGTTTGTTTTTCGATTCAAAACATGATTTTAACGCTTTGAGGAGTTCAAATAACGTGTTTTTAGATCATTTGTATCGTATCTTTTACTACATAACTTTTCTCCAAATTTCACAAACACTAAGGAAGTTTGTTTTTCGATTCAAAACAAGATTTGAACGCTTTGAGGAGTTCAAATAACGTGTTTTTAAATCATTTGTATCGTATCTTTTACTACATAACTTTTCACCAAATTTCACAAACACTAAGAAAGTTTGTTTTTCGATTCAAAACAAGATTTTAACGCTTTGAGGAGTTTAAATAACGTGTTTTTAGATCATTTGTATCGTATCTTTTAGTACATAACTTTTCACCAAATTTCACGAACACTAAGAAAGTTTGTTTTTCGATTCAAAACAAGATTTTAATGCTTTGAGGAGTTCAAATAACGTGTTTTTAGATCATTTGTATCGTATCTTTCAGTACATAAGTTTTCACCAAATTTCACGAACACTAAGAAAGTTTGTTTTTCGATTCAAAACAAGATTTTAACGATTTGAGGAGTTTAAATAACGTGTTTTTAGATCATTTGTATCGTATCTTTTACTACATAACTTTTCACCAAATTTCATAAACACTAAGAAAGTTTGTTTTTCGATTCAAAACAAGATTTTAACGCTTTGAGGCGTTCAAATAACTTGTTTTTAGATCATTTGTATCGTATCTTTTACTACATAACTTTTCACCAAATTTCACATACACTAAGAAAGTTTGTTTTTCGATTCAAAACAAGATTTTAACGCTTTGAGGAGTTCAAATAACTTGTTTTCAGATCATTTGTATCGTATCTTTCAGTACAAAACTTTTCACCAAATTTCACAAACACTAAGAAAGTTTGTTTTTCGATTAAAAACAAGATTTTAACGCTTTGAGGAGTTTAAATAACGTGTTTTTAGATCATTTGTATCGTATCTTTTACTACATAACTTTTCACCAAATTTCTCAAACACTAAGAAAGTTTGTTTTTCGATTCAAAACAAGATTTTAACGCTTTGAGGAGTTCAAATAACTTGTTTTTAGATCATTTGTATCGTATCTTTTACTACATAACTTTTCACCAAATTTCACAAACACTAGGAAAGTTTGTTTTTCGATTCAAAACAAGATTTTAACGCTTTGAGGAGTTTAAATAACGTGTTTTTAGATCATTTGTATCGTATCTTTTAGTACATAACTTTTCACCAAATTTCACGAACACTAAGAAAGTTTGTTTTTCGATTCAAAACAAGATTTTAATGCTTTGAGGAGTTCAAATAACGTGTTTTTAGATCATTTGTATCGTATCTTTCAGTACATAAGTTTTCACCAAATTTCACGAACACTAAGAAAGTTTGTTTTTCGATTCAAAACAAGATTTTAACGATTTGAGGAGTTTAAATAACGTGTTTTTAGATCATTTGTATCGTATCTTTTACTACATAACTTTTCACCAAATTTCACAAACACTAAGAAAGTTTGTTTTTCGATTCAAAACAAGATTTTAACGTTTTGAGGAGTTCAAATAACTTGTTTTTAGATCATTTGTATCGTATCTTTTACTACATAACTTTTCACCAAATTTCACAAACACTAAGAAAGTTTGTTTTTCGATTCAAAACAAGATTTTAACGCTTTGAGGAGTTCAAATAACTTGTTTTCAGATCATTTGTATCGTATCTTTCAGTACAAAACTTTTCACCAAATATCACAAACACTAAGAAAGTTTGTTTTTCGATTAAAAACAAGATTTTAACGCTTTGAGGAGTTTAAATAACGTGTTTTTAGATCATTTGTATCGTATCTTTTACTACATAACTTTTCACCAAATTTCACAAACACTAAGAAAGTTTGTTTTTCGATTCAAAACAAGATTTTAACGCTTTGAGGAGTTCAAATAACTTGTTTTCAGATCATTTGTATCGTATCTTTCAGTACAAAACTTTTCACCAAATTTCACAAACACTAAGAAAGTTTGTTTTTCGATTCAAAACAAGATTTTAACGCTTTTAGGAGTTCAAATAACTTGTTTTCAGATCATTTGTATCGTATCTTTCAGTACAAAACTTTTCACCAAATTTCACAAACACTAAGAAAGTTTGTTTTTCGATTCAAAACAAGATTTTAACGCTTTGAGGAGTTCAAATAACTTGTTTTCAGATCATTTGTATCGTATCTTTCAGTACAAAACTTTTCACCAAATTTCACAAACACTAAGAAAGTTTGTTTTTCGATTCAAAACAAGATTTTAACGATTTGAGGAGTTTAAATAACGTGTTTTTAGATCATTTGTATCGTATCTTTTACTACATAACTTTTCACCAAATTTCACAAACACTAAGAAAGTTTGTTTTTCGATTCAAAACAAGATTTTAACGTTTTGAGGAGTTCAAATAACTTGTTTTTAGATCATTTGTATCGTATCTTTTACTACATAACTTTTCACCAAATTTCACAAACACTAAGAAAGTTTGTTTTTCGATTCAAAACAAGATTTTAACGCTTTGAGGAGTTCAAATAACTTGTTTTCAGATCATTTGTATCGTATCTTTCAGTACAAAACTTTTCACCAAATTTCACAAACACTAAGAAAGTTTGTTTTTCGATTCAAAACAAGATTTTAACGCTTTGAGGAGTTCAAATAACTTGTTTTCAGATCATTTGTATCGTATCTTTCAGTACAAAACTTTTCACCAAATTTCACAAACACTAAGAAAGTTTGTTTTTCGATTCAAAACAAGATTTTAACGCTTTGAGGAGTTCAAATAACGTGTTTTTAGATCATTTGTATCGTATCTTTTACTACATAACTTTTCTCCAAATTTCACAAACACTAAGGAAGTTTATTTTTCGATTCAAAACAAGATTTTAACGCTTTGAGGAGTTCAAATAACGTGTTTTTAGATCATTTGAATCGTGTATTTTACTACATAACTTTTCACCAAATTTCACAAACACTAAGAAAGTTTGTTTTTCGATTCAAAACAAGATTTTAACGCTTTGAGGAGTTCAAATAACGTGTTTTTAGATCATTTGTATCGTATCTTTTACTACATAACTTTTCTCCAAATTTCACAAACACTAAGGAAGTTTATTTTTCGATTCAAAACAAGATTTTAACGCTTTGAGGAGTTCAAATAACTTGTTTTTAGATCATTTGTATCGTATCTTTTACTACATAACTTTTCACCAAATTTCACAAACACTAAGGAAGTTTGTTTTTCGATTCAAAACATGATTTTAACGCTTTGAGGAGTTCAAATAACGTGTTTTTAGATCATTTGTATCGTATCTTTTACTACATAACTTTTCTCCAAATTTCACAAACACTAAGGAAGTTTGTTTTTCGATTCAAAACAAGATTTGAACGCTTTGAGGAGTTCAAATAACGTGTTTTTAAATCATTTGTATCGTATCTTTTACTACATAACTTTTCACCAAATTTCACAAACACTAAGAAAGTTTGTTTTTCGATTCAAAACAAGATTTTAACGCTTTGAGGAGTTTAAATAACGTGTTTTTAGATCATTTGTATCGTATCTTTTAGTACATAACTTTTCACCAAATTTCACGAACACTAAGAAAGTTTGTTTTTCGATTCAAAACAAGATTTTAATGCTTTGAGGAGTTCAAATAACGTGTTTTTAGATCATTTGTATCGTATCTTTCAGTACATAAGTTTTCACCAAATTTCACGAACACTAAGAAAGTTTGTTTTTCGATTCAAAACAAGATTTTAACGATTTGAGGAGTTTAAATAACGTGTTTTTAGATCATTTGTATCGTATCTTTTACTACATAACTTTTCACCAAATTTCATAAACACTAAGAAAGTTTGTTTTTCGATTCAAAACAAGATTTTAACGCTTTGAGGCGTTCAAATAACTTGTTTTTAGATCATTTGTATCGTATCTTTTACTACATAACTTTTCACCAAATTTCACATACACTAAGAAAGTTTGTTTTTCGATTCAAAACAAGATTTTAACGCTTTGAGGAGTTCAAATAACTTGTTTTCAGATCATTTGTATCGTATCTTTCAGTACAAAACTTTTCACCAAATTTCACAAACACTAAGAAAGTTTGTTTTTCGATTAAAAACAAGATTTTAACGCTTTGAGGAGTTTAAATAACGTGTTTTTAGATCATTTGTATCGTATCTTTTACTACATAACTTTTCACCAAATTTCTCAAACACTAAGAAAGTTTGTTTTTCGATTCAAAACAAGATTTTAACGCTTTGAGGAGTTCAAATAACTTGTTTTTAGATCATTTGTATCGTATCTTTTACTACATAACTTTTCACCAAATTTCACAAACACTAGGAAAGTTTGTTTTTCGATTCAAAACAAGATTTTAACGCTTTGAGGAGTTTAAATAACGTGTTTTTAGATCATTTGTATCGTATCTTTTAGTACATAACTTTTCACCAAATTTCACGAACACTAAGAAAGTTTGTTTTTCGATTCAAAACAAGATTTTAATGCTTTGAGGAGTTCAAATAACGTGTTTTTAGATCATTTGTATCGTATCTTTCAGTACATAAGTTTTCACCAAATTTCACGAACACTAAGAAAGTTTGTTTTTCGATTCAAAACAAGATTTTAACGATTTGAGGAGTTTAAATAACGTGTTTTTAGATCATTTGTATCGTATCTTTTACTACATAACTTTTCACCAAATTTCACAAACACTAAGAAAGTTTGTTTTTCGATTCAAAACAAGATTTTAACGTTTTGAGGAGTTCAAATAACTTGTTTTTAGATCATTTGTATCGTATCTTTTACTACATAACTTTTCACCAAATTTCACAAACACTAAGAAAGTTTGTTTTTCGATTCAAAACAAGATTTTAACGCTTTGAGGAGTTCAAATAACTTGTTTTCAGATCATTTGTATCGTATCTTTCAGTACAAAACTTTTCACCAAATATCACAAACACTAAGAAAGTTTGTTTTTCGATTAAAAACAAGATTTTAACGCTTTGAGGAGTTTAAATAACGTGTTTTTAGATCATTTGTATCGTATCTTTTACTACATAACTTTTCACCAAATTTCACAAACACTAAGAAAGTTTGTTTTTCGATTCAAAACAAGATTTTAACGCTTTGAGGAGTTCAAATAACTTGTTTTCAGATCATTTGTATCGTATCTTTCAGTACAAAACTTTTCACCAAATTTCACAAACACTAAGAAAGTTTGTTTTTCGATTCAAAACAAGATTTTAACGCTTTTAGGAGTTCAAATAACTTGTTTTCAGATCATTTGTATCGTATCTTTCAGTACAAAACTTTTCACCAAATTTCACAAACACTAAGAAAGTTTGTTTTTCGATTCAAAACAAGATTTTAACGCTTTGAGGAGTTCAAATAACTTGTTTTCAGATCATTTGTATCGTATCTTTCAGTACAAAACTTTTCACCAAATTTCACAAACACTAAGAAAGTTTGTTTTTCGATTCAAAACAAGATTTTAACGATTTGAGGAGTTTAAATAACGTGTTTTTAGATCATTTGTATCGTATCTTTTACTACATAACTTTTCACCAAATTTCACAAACACTAAGAAAGTTTGTTTTTCGATTCAAAACAAGATTTTAACGTTTTGAGGAGTTCAAATAACTTGTTTTTAGATCATTTGTATCGTATCTTTTACTACATAACTTTTCACCAAATTTCACAAACACTAAGAAAGTTTGTTTTTCGATTCAAAACAAGATTTTAACGCTTTGAGGAGTTCAAATAACTTGTTTTCAGATCATTTGTATCGTATCTTTCAGTACAAAACTTTTCACCAAATTTCACAAACACTAAGAAAGTTTGTTTTTCGATTCAAAACAAGATTTTAACGCTTTGAGGAGTTCAAATAACTTGTTTTCAGATCATTTGTATCGTATCTTTCAGTACAAAACTTTTCACCAAATTTCACAAACACTAAGAAAGTTTGTTTTTCGATTCAAAACAAGATTTTAACGCTTTGAGGAGTTCAAATAACGTGTTTTTAGATCATTTGTATCGTATCTTTTACTACATAACTTTTCTCCAAATTTCACAAACACTAAGGAAGTTTATTTTTCGATTCAAAACAAGATTTTAACGCTTTGAGGAGTTCAAATAACGTGTTTTTAGATCATTTGAATCGTGTATTTTACTACATAACTTTTCACCAAATTTCACAAACACTAAGAAAGTTTGTTTTTCGATTCAAAACAAGATTTTAACGCTTTGAGGAGTTCAAATAACGTGTTTTTAGATCATTTGTATCGTATCTTTTACTACATAACTTTTCTCCAAATTTCACAAACACTAAGGAAGTTTATTTTTCGATTCAAAACAAGATTTTAACGCTTTGAGGAGTTCAAATAACTTGTTTTTAGATCATTTGTATCGTATCTTTTACTACATAACTTTTCACCAAATTTCACAAACACTAAGGAAGTTTGTTTTTCGATTCAAAACATGATTTTAACGCTTTGAGGAGTTCAAATAACGTGTTTTTAGATCATTTGTATCGTATCTTTTACTACATAACTTTTCTCCAAATTTCACAAACACTAAGGAAGTTTGTTTTTCGATTCAAAACAAGATTTGAACGCTTTGAGGAGTTCAAATAACGTGTTTTTAAATCATTTGTATCGTATCTTTTACTACATAACTTTTCACCAAATTTCACAAACACTAAGAAAGTTTGTTTTTCGATTCAAAACAAGATTTTAACGCTTTGAGGAGTTTAAATAACGTGTTTTTAGATCATTTGTATCGTATCTTTTAGTACATAACTTTTCACCAAATTTCACGAACACTAAGAAAGTTTGTTTTTCGATTCAAAACAAGATTTTAATGCTTTGAGGAGTTCAAATAACGTGTTTTTAGATCATTTGTATCGTATCTTTCAGTACATAAGTTTTCACCAAATTTCACGAACACTAAGAAAGTTTGTTTTTCGATTCAAAACAAGATTTTAACGATTTGAGGAGTTTAAATAACGTGTTTTTAGATCATTTGTATCGTATCTTTTACTACATAACTTTTCTCCAAATTTCATAAACACTAAGAAAGTTTGTTTTTCGATTCAAAACAAGATTTTAACGCTTTGAGGCGTTCAAATAACTTGTTTTTAGATCATTTGTATCGTATCTTTTACTACATAACTTTTCACCAAATTTCACATACACTAAGAAAGTTTGTTTTTCGATTCAAAACAAGATTTTAACGCTTTGAGGAGTTCAAATAACTTGTTTTCAGATCATTTGTATCGTATCTTTCAGTACAAAACTTTTCACCAAATTTCACAAACACTAAGAAAGTTTGTTTTTCGATTAAAAACAAGATTTTAACGCTTTGAGGAGTTTAAATAACGTGTTTTTAGATCATTTGTATCGTATCTTTTACTACATAACTTTTCACCAAATTTCTCAAACACTAAGAAAGTTTGTTTTTCGATTCAAAACAAGATTTTAACGCTTTGAGGAGTTCAAATAACTTGTTTTTAGATCATTTGTATCGTATCTTTTACTACATAACTTTTCACCAAATTTCACAAACACTAGGAAAGTTTGTTTTTCGATTCAAAACAAGATTTTAACGCTTTGAGGAGTTTAAATAACGTGTTTTTAGATCATTTGTATCGTATCTTTTAGTACATAACTTTTCACCAAATTTCACGAACACTAAGAAAGTTTGTTTTTCGATTCAAAACAAGATTTTAATGCTTTGAGGAGTTCAAATAACGTGTTTTTAGATCATTTGTATCGTATCTTTCAGTACATAAGTTTTCACCAAATTTCACGAACACTAAGAAAGTTTGTTTTTCGATTCAAAACAAGATTTTAACGATTTGAGGAGTTTAAATAACGTGTTTTTAGATCATTTGTATCGTATCTTTTACTACATAACTTTTCACCAAATTTCACAAACACTAAGAAAGTTTGTTTTTCGATTCAAAACAAGATTTTAACGTTTTGAGGAGTTCAAATAACTTGTTTTTAGATCATTTGTATCGTATCTTTTACTACATAACTTTTCACCAAATTTCACAAACACTAAGAAAGTTTGTTTTTCGATTCAAAACAAGATTTTAACGCTTTGAGGAGTTCAAATAACTTGTTTTCAGATCATTTGTATCGTATCTTTCAGTACAAAACTTTTCACCAAATATCACAAACACTAAGAAAGTTTGTTTTTCGATTAAAAACAAGATTTTAACGCTTTGAGGAGTTTAAATAACGTGTTTTTAGATCATTTGTATCGTATCTTTTACTACATAACTTTTCACCAAATTTCACAAACACTAAGAAAGTTTGTTTTTCGATTCAAAACAAGATTTTAACGCTTTGAGGAGTTCAAATAACGTGTTTTTAGATCATTTGTATCGTATCTTTTACTACATAACTTTTCTCCAAATTTCACAAACACTAAGGAAGTTTATTTTACGATTCAAAACAAGATTTTAACGCTTTGAGGAGTTCAAATAACGTGTTTTTAGATCATTTGTATCGTATCTTTTACTACATAACTTTTCACCAAATTTCACAAACACTAAGAAAGTTTGTTTTTCGATTCAAAACAAGATTTTAACGCTTTGAGGAGTTCAAATAACTTGTTTTCAGATCATTTGTATCGTATCTTTCAGTACAAAACTTTTCACCAAATATCACAAACACTAAGAAAGTTTGTTTTTCGATTAAAAACAAGATTTTAACGCTTTGAGGAGTTTAAATAACGTGTTTTTAGATCATTTGTATCGTATCTTTTACTACATAACTTTTCACCAAATTTCACAAACACTAAGAAAGTTTGTTTTTCGATTCAAAACAAGATTTTAACGCTTTGAGGAGTTCAAATAACGTGTTTTTAGATCATTTGTATCGTATCTTTTACTACATAACTTTTCTCCAAATTTCACAAACACTAAGGAAGTTTATTTTTCGATTCAAAACAAGATTTTAACGCTTTGAGGAGTTCAAATAACGTGTTTTTAGATCATTTGTATCGTATCTTTTACTACATAACTTTTCACCAAATTTCACAAACACTAAGAAAGTTTGTTTTTCGATTCAAAACAAGATTTTAACGCTTTGAGGAGTTTAAATAACGTGTTTTTAGATCATTTGTATCGTATCTTTTACTACATAACTTTTCACCAAATTTCACAAACACTAAGAAAGTTTGTTTTTCGATTCAAAACAAGATTTTAACGATTTGAGGAGTTTAAATAACGTGTTTTTAGATCATTTGTATCGTATCTTTTACTACATAACTTTTCACCAAATTTCACAAACACTAAGAAAGTTTGTTTTTCGATTCAAAACAAGATTTTAACGTTTTGAGGAGTTCAAATAACTTGTTTTTAGATCATTTGTATCGTATCTTTTACTACATAACTTTTCACCAAATTTCACAAACACTAAGAAAGTTTGTTTTTCGATTCAAAACAAGATTTTAACGCTTTGAGGAGTTCAAATAACTTGTTTTCAGATCATTTGTATCGTATCTTTCAGTACAAAACTTTTCACCAAATTTCACAAACACTAAGAAAGTTTGTTTTTCGATTCAAAACAAGATTTTAACGCTTTGAGGAGTTCAAATAACTTGTTTTCAGATCATTTGTATCGTATCTTTCAGTACAAAACTTTTCACCAAATTTCACAAACACTAAGAAAGTTTGTTTTTCGATTCAAAACAAGATTTTAACGCTTTGAGGAGTTCAAATAACGTGTTTTTAGATCATTTGTATCGTATCTTTTACTACATAACTTTTCTCCAAATTTCACAAACACTAAGGAAGTTTATTTTTCGATTCAAAACAAGATTTTAACGCTTTGAGGAGTTCAAATAACGTGTTTTTAGATCATTTGTATCGTATCTTTTACTACATAACTTTTCACCAAATTTCACAAACACTAAGAAAGTTTGTTTTTCGATTCAAAACAAGATTTTAACGCTTTGAGGAGTTCAAATAACGTGTTTTTAGATCATTTGTATCGTATCTTTTACTACATAACTTTTCACCAAATTTCACAAACACTAAGGAAGTTTGTTTTTCGATTCAAAACAAGATTTTAACGCTTTGAGGAGTTCAAATAACGTGTTTTTAGATCATTTGTATCGTATCTTTTACTACATAACTTTTCTCCAAATTTCACAAACACTAAGGAAGTTTGTTTTTCGATTCAAAACAAGATTTGAACGCTTTGAGGAGTTCAAATAACGTGTTTTTAAATCATTTGTATCGTATCTTTTACTACATAACTTTTCACCAAATTTCACAAACACTAAGAAAGTTTGTTTTTCGATTCAAAACAAGATTTTAACGCTTTGAGGAGTTTAAATAACGTGTTTTTAGATCATTTGTATCGTATCTTTTAGTACATAACTTTTCACCAAATTTCACGAACACTAAGAAAGTTTGTTTTTCGATTCAAAACAAGATTTTAATGCTTTGAGGAGTTCAAATAACGTGTTTTTAGATCATTTGTATCGTATCTTTCAGTACATAAGTTTTCACCAAATTTCACGAACACTAAGAAAGTTTGTTTTTCGATTCAAAACAAGATTTTAACGATTTGAGGAGTTTAAATAACGTGTTTTTAGATCATTTGTATCGTATCTTTTACTACATAACTTTTCACCAAATTTCATAAACACTAAGAAAGTTTGTTTTTCGATTCAAAACAAGATTTTAACGCTTTGAGGCGTTCAAATAACTTGTTTTTAGATCATTTGTATCGTATCTTTTACTACATAACTTTTCACCAAATTTCACAAACACTAAGAAAGTTTGTTTTTCGATTCAAAACAAGATTTTAACGCTTTGAGGAGTTCAAATAACTTGTTTTCAGATCATTTGTATCGTATCTTTCAGTACAAAACTTTTCACCAAATTTCACAAACACTAAGAAAGTTTGTTTTTCGATTAAAAACAAGATTTTAACGCTTTGAGGAGTTTAAATAACGTGTTTTTAGATCATTTGTATCGTATCTTTTACTACATAACTTTTCACCAAATTTCTCAAACACTAAGAAAGTTTGTTTTTCGATTCAAAACAAGATTTTAACGCTTTGAGGAGTTCAAATAACTTGTTTTTAGATCATTTGTATCGTATCTTTTACTACATAACTTTTCACCAAATTTCACAAACACTAGGAAAGTTTGTTTTTCGATTCAAAACAAGATTTTAACGCTTTGAGGAGTTTAAATAACGTGTTTTTAGATCATTTGTATCGTATCTTTTAGTACATAACTTTTCACCAAATTTCACGAACACTAAGAAAGTTTGTTTTTCGATTCAAAACAAGATTTTAATGCTTTGAGGAGTTCAAATAACGTGTTTTTAGATCATTTGTATCGTATCTTTCAGTACATAAGTTTTCACCAAATTTCACGAACACTAAGAAAGTTTGTTTTTCGATTCAAAACAAGATTTTAACGATTTGAGGAGTTTAAATAACGTGTTTTTAGATCATTTGTATCGTATCTTTTACTACATAACTTTTCACCAAATTTCACAAACACTAAGAAAGTTTGTTTTTCGATTCAAAACAAGATTTTAACGTTTTGAGGAGTTCAAATAACTTGTTTTTAGATCATTTGTATCGTATCTTTTACTATATAACTTTTCACCAAATTTCACAAACACTAAGAAAGTTTGTTTTTCGATTCAAAACAAGATTTTAACGCTTTGAGGAGTTCAAATAACTTGTTTTCAGATCATTTGTATCGTATCTTTCAGTACAAAACTTTTCACCAAATATCACAAACACTAAGAAAGTTTGTTTTTCGATTAAAAACAAGATTTTAACGCTTTGAGGAGTTTAAATAACGTGTTTTTAGATCATTTGTATCGCATCTTTTACTACATGACTTTTCACCAAATTTCACAAACACTAAGAAAGTTTGTTTTTCGATTCAAAACAAGATTTTAACGCTTTGAGGAGTTCAAATAACGTGTTTTTAGATCATTTGTATCGTATCTTTTACTACATAACTTTTCTCCAAATTTCACAAACACTAAGGAAGTTTATTTTTCGATTCAAAACAAGATTTTAACGCTTTGAGGAGTTCAAATAACGTGTTTTTAGATCATTTGTATCGTATCTTTTACTACATAACTTTTCACCAAATTTCACAAACACTAAGAAAGTTTGTTTTTCGATTCAAAACAAGATTTTAACGCTTTGAGGAGTTTAAATAACGTGTTTTTAGATCATTTGTATCGTATCTTTTACTACATAACTTTTCACCAAATTTCACAAACACTAAGAAAGTTTGTTTTTCGATTCAAAACAAGATTTTAACGATTTGAGGAGTTTAAATAACGTGTTTTTAGATCATTTGTATCGTATCTTTTACTACATAACTTTTCACCAAATTTCACAAACACTAAGAAAGTTTGTTTTTCGATTCAAAACAAGATTTTAACGTTTTGAGGAGTTCAAATAACTTGTTTTTAGATCATTTGTATCGTATCTTTTACTACATAACTTTTCACCAAATTTCACAAACACTAAGAAAGTTTGTTTTTCGATTCAAAACAAGATTTTAACGCTTTGAGGAGTTCAAATAACTTGTTTTCAGATCATTTGTATCGTATCTTTCAGTACAAAACTTTTCACCAAATTTCACAAACACTAAGAAAGTTTGTTTTTCGATTCAAAACAAGATTTTAACGCTTTGAGGAGTTCAAATAACTTGTTTTCAGATCATTTGTATCGTATCTTTCAGTACAAAACTTTTCACCAAATTTCACAAACACTAAGAAAGTTTGTTTTTCGATTCAAAACAAGATTTTAACGCTTTGAGGAGTTCAAATAACGTGTTTTTAGATCATTTGTATCGTATCTTTTACTACATAACTTTTCTCCAAATTTCACAAACACTAAGGAAGTTTATTTTTCGATTCAAAACAAGATTTTAACGCTTTGAGGAGTTCAAATAACGTGTTTTTAGATCATTTGTATCGTATCTTTTACTACATAACTTTTCACCAAATTTCACAAACACTAAGAAAGTTTGTTTTTCGATTCAAAACAAGATTTTAACGCTTTGAGGAGTTCAAATAACGTGTTTTTAGATCATTTGTATCGTATCTTTTACTACATAACTTTTCTCCAAATTTCACAAACACTAAGGAAGTTTATTTTTCGATTCAAAACAAGATTTTAACGCTTTGAGGAGTTCAAATAACTTGTTTTTAGATCATTTGTATCGTATCTTTTACTACATAACTTTTCACCAAATTTCACAAACACTAAGGAAGTTTGTTTTTCGATTCAAAACAAGATTTTAACGCTTTGAGGAGTTCAAATAACGTGTTTTTAGATCATTTGTATCGTATCTTTTACTACATAACTTTTCTCCAAATTTCACAAACACTAAGGAAGTTTGTTTTTCGATTCAAAACAAGATTTGAACGCTTTGAGGAGTTCAAATAACGTGTTTTTAAATCATTTGTATCGTATCTTTTACTACATAACTTTTCACCAAATTTCACAAACACTAAGAAAGTTTGTTTTTCGATTCAAAACAAGATTTTAACGCTTTGAGGAGTTTAAATAACGTGTTTTTAGATCATTTGTATCGTATCTTTTAGTACATAACTTTTCACCAAATTTCACGAACACTAAGAAAGTTTGTTTTTCGATTCAAAACAAGATTTTAATGCTTTGAGGAGTTCAAATAACGTGTTTTTAGATCATTTGTATCGTATCTTTCAGTACATAAGTTTTCACCAAATTTCACGAACACTAAGAAAGTTTGTTTTTCGATTCAAAACAAGATTTTAACGATTTGAGGAGTTTAAATAACGTGTTTTTAGATCATTTGTATCGTATCTTTTACTACATAACTTTTCACCAAATTTCACAAACACTAAGAAAGTTTGTTTTTCGATTCAAAACAAGATTTCAACGCTTTGAGGAGTTCAAATAACTTGTTTTCAGATCATTTGTATCGTATCTTTCAGTACAAAACTTTTCACCAAATTTCACAAACACTAAGAAAGTTTGTTTTTCGATTAAAAACAAGATTTTAACGCTTTGAGGAGTTTAAATAACGTGTTTTTAGATCATTTGTATCGTATCTTTTACTACATAACTTTTCACCAAATTTCTCAAACACTAAGAAAGTTTGTTTTTCGATTCAAAACAAGATTTTAACGCTTTGAGGAGTTCAAATAACTTGTTTTTAGATCATTTGTATCGTATCTTTTACTACATAACTTTTCACCAAATTTCACAAACACTAGGAAAGTTTGTTTTTCGATTCAAAACAAGATTTTAACGCTTTGAGGAGTTTAAATAACGTGTTTTTAGATCATTTGTATCGTATCTTTTAGTACATAACTTTTCACCAAATTTCACGAACACTAAGAAAGTTTGTTTTTCGATTCAAAACAAGATTTTAATGCTTTGAGGAGTTCAAATAACGTGTTTTTAGATCATTTGTATCGTATCTTTCAGTACATAAGTTTTCACCAAATTTCACGAACACTAAGAAAGTTTGTTTTTCGATTCAAAACAAGATTTTAACGATTTGAGGAGTTTAAATAACGTGTTTTTAGATCATTTGTATCGTATCTTTTACTACATAACTTTTCACCAAATTTCACAAACACTAAGAAAGTTTGTTTTTCGATTCAAAACAAGATTTTAACGTTTTGAGGAGTTCAAATAACTTGTTTTTAGATCATTTGTATCGTATCTTTTACTACATAACTTTTCACCAAATTTCACAAACACTAAGAAAGTTTGTTTTTCGATTCAAAACAAGATTTTAACGCTTTGAGGAGTTCAAATAACTTGTTTTCAGATCATTTGTATCGTATCTTTCAGTACAAAACTTTTCACCAAATATCACAAACACTAAGAAAGTTTGTTTTTCGATTAAAAACAAGATTTTAACGCTTTGAGGAGTTTAAATAACGTGTTTTTAGATCATTTGTATCGTATCTTTTACTACATAACTTTTCACCAAATTTCACAAACACTAAGAAAGTTTGTTTTTCGATTCAAAACAAGATTTTAACGCTTTGAGGAGTTCAAATAACGTGTTTTTAGATCATTTGTATCGTATCTTTTACTACATAACTTTTCTCCAAATTTCACAAACACTAAGGAAGTTTATTTTTCGATTCAAAACAAGATTTTAACGCTTTGAGGAGTTCAAATAACGTGTTTTTAGATCATTTGTATCGTATCTTTTACTACATAACTTTTCACCAAATTTCACAAACACTAAGAAAGTTTGTTTTTCGATTCAAAACAAGATTTTAACGCTTTGAGGAGTTTAAATAACGTGTTTTTAGATCATTTGTATCGTATCTTTTACTACATAACTTTTCACCAAATTTCACAAACACTAAGAAAGTTTGTTTTTCGATTCAAAACAAGATTTTAACGATTTGAGGAGTTTAAATAACGTGTTTTTAGATCATTTGTATCGTATCTTTTACTACATAACTTTTCACCAAATTTCACAAACACTAAGAAAGTTTGTTTTTCGATTCAAAACAAGATTTTAACGTTTTGAGGAGTTCAAATAACTTGTTTTTAGATCATTTGTATCGTATCTTTTACTACATAACTTTTCACCAAATTTCACAAACACTAAGAAAGTTTGTTTTTCGATTCAAAACAAGATTTTAACGCTTTGAGGAGTTCAAATAACTTGTTTTCAGATCATTTGTATCGTATCTTTCAGTACAAAACTTTTCACCAAATTTCACAAACACTAAGAAAGTTTGTTTTTCGATTCAAAACAAGATTTTAACGCTTTGAGGAGTTCAAATAACTTGTTTTCAGATCATTTGTATCGTATCTTTCAGTACAAAACTTTTCACCAAATTTCACAAACGCTAAGAAAGTTTGTTTTTCGATTCAAAACAAGATTTTAACGCTTTGAGGAGTTCAAATAACGTGTTTTTAGATCATTTGTATCGTATCTTTTACTACATAACTTTTCTCCAAATTTCACAAACACTAAGGAAGTTTATTTTTCGATTCAAAACAAGATTTTAAAGCTTTGAGGAGTTCAAATAACGTGTTTTTAGATCATTTGTATCGTATCTTTTACTACATAACTTTTCACCAAATTTCACAAACACTAAGAAAGTTTGTTTTTCGATTCAAAACAAGATTTTAACGCTTTGAGGAGTTCAAATAACGTGTTTTTAGATCATTTGTATCGTATCTTTTACTACATAACTTTTCTCCAAATTTCACAAACACTAAGGAAGTTTATTTTTCGATTCAAAACAAGATTTTAACGCTTTGAGGAGTTCAAATAACGTGTTTTTAGATCATTTGTATCGTATCTTTTACTACATAACTTTTCACCAAATTTCACAAACACTAAGAAAGTTTGTTTTTCGATTCAAAACAAGATTTTAACGCTTTGAGGAGTTCAAATAACGTGTTTTTAGATCATTTGTATCGTATCTTTTACTACATAACTTTTCACCAAATTTCACAAACACTAAGGAAGTTTGTTTTTCGATTCAAAACAAGATTTTAACGCTTTGAGGAGTTCAAATAACGTGTTTTTAGATCATTTGTATCGTATCTTTTACTACATAACTTTTCTCCAAATTTCACAAACACTAAGGAAGTTTGTTTTTCGATTCAAAACAAGATTTGAACGCTTTGAGGAGTTCAAATAACGTGTTTTTAAATCATTTGTATCGTATCTTTTACTACATAACTTTTCACCAAATTTCACAAACACTAAGAAAGTTTGTTTTTCGATTCAAAACAAGATTTTAACGCTTTGAGGAGTTTAAATAACGTGTTTTTAGATCATTTGTATCGTATCTTTTAGTACATAACTTTTCACCAAATTTCACGAACACTAAGAAAGTTTGTTTTTCGATTCAAAACAAGATTTTAATGCTTTGAGGAGTTCAAATAACGTGTTTTTAGATCATTTGTATCGTATCTTTCAGTACATAAGTTTTCACCAAATTTCACGAACACTAAGAAAGTTTGTTTTTCGATTCAAAACAAGATTTTAACGATTTGAGGAGTTTAAATAACGTGTTTTTAGATCATTTGTATCGTATCTTTTACTACATAACTTTTCACCAAATTTCATAAACACTAAGAAAGTTTGTTTTTCGATTCAAAACAAGATTTTAACGCTTTGAGGCGTTCAAATAACTTGTTTTTAGATCATTTGTATCGTATCTTTTACTACATAACTTTTCACCAAATTTCACAAACACTAAGAAAGTTTGTTTTTCGATTCAAAACAAGATTTTAACGCTTTGAGGAGTTCAAATAACTTGTTTTCAGATCATTTGTATCGTATCTTTCAGTACAAAACTTTTCACCAAATTTCACAAACACTAAGAAAGTTTGTTTTTCGATTAAAAACAAGATTTTAACGCTTTGAGGAGTTTAAATAACGTGTTTTTAGATCATTTGTATCGTATCTTTTACTACATAACTTTTCACCAAATTTCTCAAACACTAAGAAAGTTTGTTTTTCGATTCAAAACAAGATTTTAACGCTTTGAGGAGTTCAAATAACTTGTTTTTAGATCATTTGTATCGTATCTTTTACTACATAACTTTTCACCAAATTTCACAAACACTAGGAAAGTTTGTTTTTCGATTCAAAACAAGATTTTAACGCTTTGAGGAGTTTAAATAACGTGTTTTTAGATCATTTGTATCGTATCTTTTAGTACATAACTTTTCACCAAATTTCACGAACACTAAGAAAGTTTGTTTTTCGATTCAAAACAAGATTTTAATGCTTTGAGGAGTTCAAATAACGTGTTTTTAGATCATTTGTATCGTATCTTTCAGTACATAAGTTTTCACCAAATTTCACGAACACTAAGAAAGTTTGTTTTTCGATTCAAAACAAGATTTTAACGATTTGAGGAGTTTAAATAACGTGTTTTTAGATCATTTGTATCGTATCTTTTACTACATAACTTTTCACCAAATTTCACAAACACTAAGAAAGTTTGTTTTTCGATTCAAAACAAGATTTTAACGTTTTGAGGAGTTCAAATAACTTGTTTTTAGATCATTTGTATCGTATCTTTTACTATATAACTTTTCACCAAATTTCACAAACACTAAGAAAGTTTGTTTTTCGATTCAAAACAAGATTTTAACGCTTTGAGGAGTTCAAATAACTTGTTTTCAGATCATTTGTATCGTATCTTTCAGTACAAAACTTTTCACCAAATATCACAAACACTAAGAAAGTTTGTTTTTCGATTAAAAACAAGATTTTAACGCTTTGAGGAGTTTAAATAACGTGTTTTTAGATCATTTGTATCGCATCTTTTACTACATGACTTTTCACCAAATTTCACAAACACTAAGAAAGTTTGTTTTTCGATTCAAAACAAGATTTTAACGCTTTGAGGAGTTCAAATAACGTGTTTTTAGATCATTTGTATCGTATCTTTTACTACATAACTTTTCTCCAAATTTCACAAACACTAAGGAAGTTTATTTTTCGATTCAAAACAAGATTTTAACGCTTTGAGGAGTTCAAATAACGTGTTTTTAGATCATTTGTATCGTATCTTTTACTACATAACTTTTCACCAAATTTCACAAACACTAAGAAAGTTTGTTTTTCGATTCAAAACA
Organism: Luzula sylvatica; assembly: GCA_946800325.1. Taxonomy (NCBI): domain Eukaryota; kingdom Viridiplantae; phylum Streptophyta; class Magnoliopsida; order Poales; family Juncaceae; genus Luzula; species Luzula sylvatica. The sequence continues at coordinate 69,786,217 of OX326959.1, read as the reverse complement.
AGATTTTAACGCTTTGAGGAGTTTAAATAACGTGTTTTTAGATCATTTGTATCGTATCTTTTACTACATAACTTTTCACCAAATTTCACAAACACTAAGAAAGTTTGTTTTTCGATTCAAAACAAGATTTTAACGATTTGAGGAGTTTAAATAACGTGTTTTTAGATCATTTGTATCGTATCTTTTACTACATAACTTTTCACCAAATTTCACAAACACTAAGAAAGTTTGTTTTTCGATTCAAAACAAGATTTTAACGTTTTGAGGAGTTCAAATAACTTGTTTTTAGATCATTTGTATCGTATCTTTTACTACATAACTTTTCACCAAATTTCACAAACACTAAGAAAGTTTGTTTTTCGATTCAAAACAAGATTTTAACGCTTTGAGGAGTTCAAATAACTTGTTTTCAGATCATTTGTATCGTATCTTTCAGTACAAAACTTTTCACCAAATTTCACAAACACTAAGAAAGTTTGTTTTTCGATTCAAAACAAGATTTTAACGCTTTGAGGAGTTCAAATAACTTGTTTTCAGATCATTTGTATCGTATCTTTCAGTACAAAACTTTTCACCAAATTTCACAAACACTAAGAAAGTTTGTTTTTCGATTCAAAACAAGATTTTAACGCTTTGAGGAGTTCAAATAACGTGTTTTTAGATCATTTGTATCGTATCTTTTACTACATAACTTTTCTCCAAATTTCACAAACACTAAGGAAGTTTATTTTTCGATTCAAAACAAGATTTTAACGCTTTGAGGAGTTCAAATAACGTGTTTTTAGATCATTTGTATCGTATCTTTTACTACATAACTTTTCACCAAATTTCACAAACACTAAGAAAGTTTGTTTTTCGATTCAAAACAAGATTTTAACGCTTTGAGGAGTTCAAATAACGTGTTTTTAGATCATTTGTATCGTATCTTTTACTACATAACTTTTCTCCAAATTTCACAAACACTAAGGAAGTTTATTTTTCGATTCAAAACAAGATTTTAACGCTTTGAGGAGTTCAAATAACTTGTTTTTAGATCATTTGTATCGTATCTTTTACTACATAACTTTTCACCAAATTTCACAAACACTAAGGAAGTTTGTTTTTCGATTCAAAACAAGATTTTAACGCTTTGAGGAGTTCAAATAACGTGTTTTTAGATCATTTGTATCGTATCTTTTACTACATAACTTTTCTCCAAATTTCACAAACACTAAGGAAGTTTGTTTTTCGATTCAAAACAAGATTTGAACGCTTTGAGGAGTTCAAATAACGTGTTTTTAAATCATTTGTATCGTATCTTTTACTACATAACTTTTCACCAAATTTCACAAACACTAAGAAAGTTTGTTTTTCGATTCAAAACAAGATTTTAACGCTTTGAGGAGTTTAAATAACGTGTTTTTAGATCATTTGTATCGTATCTTTTAGTACATAACTTTTCACCAAATTTCACGAACACTAAGAAAGTTTGTTTTTCGATTCAAAACAAGATTTTAATGCTTTGAGGAGTTCAAATAACGTGTTTTTAGATCATTTGTATCGTATCTTTCAGTACATAAGTTTTCACCAAATTTCACGAACACTAAGAAAGTTTGTTTTTCGATTCAAAACAAGATTTTAACGATTTGAGGAGTTTAAATAACGTGTTTTTAGATCATTTGTATCGTATCTTTTACTACATAACTTTTCACCAAATTTCACAAACACTAAGAAAGTTTGTTTTTCGATTCAAAACAAGATTTCAACGCTTTGAGGAGTTCAAATAACTTGTTTTCAGATCATTTGTATCGTATCTTTCAGTACAAAACTTTTCACCAAATTTCACAAACACTAAGAAAGTTTGTTTTTCGATTAAAAACAAGATTTTAACGCTTTGAGGAGTTTAAATAACGTGTTTTTAGATCATTTGTATCGTATCTTTTACTACATAACTTTTCACCAAATTTCTCAAACACTAAGAAAGTTTGTTTTTCGATTCAAAACAAGATTTTAACGCTTTGAGGAGTTCAAATAACTTGTTTTTAGATCATTTGTATCGTATCTTTTACTACATAACTTTTCACCAAATTTCACAAACACTAGGAAAGTTTGTTTTTCGATTCAAAACAAGATTTTAACGCTTTGAGGAGTTTAAATAACGTGTTTTTAGATCATTTGTATCGTATCTTTTAGTACATAACTTTTCACCAAATTTCACGAACACTAAGAAAGTTTGTTTTTCGATTCAAAACAAGATTTTAATGCTTTGAGGAGTTCAAATAACGTGTTTTTAGATCATTTGTATCGTATCTTTCAGTACATAAGTTTTCACCAAATTTCACGAACACTAAGAAAGTTTGTTTTTCGATTCAAAACAAGATTTTAACGATTTGAGGAGTTTAAATAACGTGTTTTTAGATCATTTGTATCGTATCTTTTACTACATAACTTTTCACCAAATTTCACAAACACTAAGAAAGTTTGTTTTTCGATTCAAAACAAGATTTTAACGTTTTGAGGAGTTCAAATAACTTGTTTTTAGATCATTTGTATCGTATCTTTTACTACATAACTTTTCACCAAATTTCACAAACACTAAGAAAGTTTGTTTTTCGATTCAAAACAAGATTTTAACGCTTTGAGGAGTTCAAATAACTTGTTTTCAGATCATTTGTATCGTATCTTTCAGTACAAAACTTTTCACCAAATATCACAAACACTAAGAAAGTTTGTTTTTCGATTAAAAACAAGATTTTAACGCTTTGAGGAGTTTAAATAACGTGTTTTTAGATCATTTGTATCGTATCTTTTACTACATAACTTTTCACCAAATTTCACAAACACTAAGAAAGTTTGTTTTTCGATTCAAAACAAGATTTTAACGCTTTGAGGAGTTCAAATAACGTGTTTTTAGATCATTTGTATCGTATCTTTTACTACATAACTTTTCTCCAAATTTCACAAACACTAAGGAAGTTTATTTTTCGATTCAAAACAAGATTTTAACGCTTTGAGGAGTTCAAATAACGTGTTTTTAGATCATTTGTATCGTATCTTTTACTACATAACTTTTCACCAAATTTCACAAACACTAAGAAAGTTTGTTTTTCGATTCAAAACAAGATTTTAACGCTTTGAGGAGTTTAAATAACGTGTTTTTAGATCATTTGTATCGTATCTTTTACTACATAACTTTTCACCAAATTTCACAAACACTAAGAAAGTTTGTTTTTCGATTCAAAACAAGATTTTAACGATTTGAGGAGTTTAAATAACGTGTTTTTAGATCATTTGTATCGTATCTTTTACTACATAACTTTTCACCAAATTTCACAAACACTAAGAAAGTTTGTTTTTCGATTCAAAACAAGATTTTAACGTTTTGAGGAGTTCAAATAACTTGTTTTTAGATCATTTGTATCGTATCTTTTACTACATAACTTTTCACCAAATTTCACAAACACTAAGAAAGTTTGTTTTTCGATTCAAAACAAGATTTTAACGCTTTGAGGAGTTCAAATAACTTGTTTTCAGATCATTTGTATCGTATCTTTCAGTACAAAACTTTTCACCAAATTTCACAAACACTAAGAAAGTTTGTTTTTCGATTCAAAACAAGATTTTAACGCTTTGAGGAGTTCAAATAACTTGTTTTCAGATCATTTGTATCGTATCTTTCAGTACAAAACTTTTCACCAAATTTCACAAACGCTAAGAAAGTTTGTTTTTCGATTCAAAACAAGATTTTAACGCTTTGAGGAGTTCAAATAACGTGTTTTTAGATCATTTGTATCGTATCTTTTACTACATAACTTTTCTCCAAATTTCACAAACACTAAGGAAGTTTATTTTTCGATTCAAAACAAGATTTTAAAGCTTTGAGGAGTTCAAATAACGTGTTTTTAGATCATTTGTATCGTATCTTTTACTACATAACTTTTCACCAAATTTCACAAACACTAAGAAAGTTTGTTTTTCGATTCAAAACAAGATTTTAACGCTTTGAGGAGTTCAAATAACGTGTTTTTAGATCATTTGTATCGTATCTTTTACTACATAACTTTTCACCAAATTTCACAAACACTAATAAAATTTGTTTTTCGATTCAAAACAAGATTTTAACGCTTTGAGGAGTTCAAATAACGTGTTTTTAAATCATTTGTATCGTATCTTTTACTACAAAACTTTTCACCAAATTTCACAAACACTAAGAAAGTTTGTTTTTCGATTCAAAACAAGATTTTAACGCTTTGAGGAGTTCAAATAACTTGTTTTTAGATCATTTGTATCGTATCTTTTACTACATAACTTTTCACCAAATTTCACAAACACTAAGGAAGTTTGTTTTTCGATTCAAAACAAGATTTTAACGCTTTGAGGAGTTCAAATAACGTGTTTTTAGATCATTTGTATCGTATCTTTTACTACATAACTTTTCTCCAAATTTCACAAACACTAAGGAAGTTTGTTTTTCGATTCAAAACAAGATTTGAACGCTTTGAGGAGTTCAAATAACGTGTTTTTAAATCATTTGTATCGTATCTTTTACTACATAACTTTTCACCAAATTTCACAAACACTAAGAAAGTTTGTTTTTCGATTCAAAACAAGATTTTAACGCTTTGAGGAGTTTAAATAACGTGTTTTTAGATCATTTGTATCGTATCTTTTAGTACATAACTTTTCACCAAATTTCACGAACACTAAGAAAGTTTGTTTTTCGATTCAAAACAAGATTTTAATGCTTTGAGGAGTTCAAATAACGTGTTTTTAGATCATTTGTATCGTATCTTTCAGTACATAAGTTTTCACCAAATTTCACGAACACTAAGAAAGTTTGTTTTTCGATTCAAAACAAGATTTTAACGATTTGAGGAGTTTAAATAACGTGTTTTTAGATCATTTGTATCGTATCATTTACTACATAACTTTTCACCAAATTTCATAAACACTAAGAAAGTTTGTTTTTCGATTCAAAACAAGATTTTAACGCTTTGAGGCGTTCAAATAACTTGTTTTGAGATCATTTGTATCGTATCTTTTACTACATAACTTTTCACCAAATTTCACAAACACTAAGAAAGTTTGTTTTTCGATTCAAAACAAGATTTTAACGCTTTGAGGAGTTCAAATAACTTGTTTTCAGATCATTTGTATCGTATCTTTCAGTACAAAACTTTTCACCAAATTTCACAAACACTAAGAAAGTTTGTTTTTCGATTAAAAACAAGATTTTAACGCTTTGAGGAGTTTAAATAACGTGTTTTTAGATCATTTGTATCGTATCTTTTACTACATAACTTTTCACCAAATTTCTCAAACACTAAGAAAGTTTGTTTTTCGATTCAAAACAAGATTTTAACGCTTTGAGGAGTTCAAATAACTTGTTTTTAGATCATTTGTATCGTATCTTTTACTACATAACTTTTCACCAAATTTCACAAACACTAGGAAAGTTTGTTTTTCGATTCAAAACAAGATTTTAACGCTTTGAGGAGTTTAAATAACGTGTTTTTAGATCATTTGTATCGTATCTTTTAGTACATAACTTTTCACCAAATTTCACGAACACTAAGAAAGTTTGTTTTTCGATTCAAAACAAGATTTTAACGCTTTGAGGAGTTCAAATAACGTGTTTTTAGATCATTTGTATCGTATCTTTTACTACATAACTTTTCACCAAATTTCACAAACACTAAGAAAGTTTGTTTTTCGATTCAAAACAAGATTTTAACGCTTTGAGGAGTTCAAATAACGTGTTTTTAGATCATTTGTATCGTATCTTTTACTACATAACTTTTCACCAAATTTCACAAACACTAAGAAAGTTTGTTTTTGGATTCAAAACAAGATTTTAACGCTTTGAGGAGTTGAAATAACTTGTTTTCAGATCATTTGTATCGTATCTTTTAGTACAAAACTTTTCACCAAATTTCACAAACACTAAGAAACTTTGTTTTTCGATTCAAAACAAGATTTTAACGCTTTGAGGAGTGCAAATAACTTGTTTTTAGATCATTTGTATCGTATCTTTTACTACATAACTTTTTACCAAATTTCACATACACTAAGGAAGTTTGTTTTTCGATTCAAAACAAGATTTTAACGCTTTGAGGAGTTCAAATAACGTGTTTTTAGATCATTTGTATCGTATCTTTTACTACATAACTTTTCACCAAATTTCACAAACACTAATAAAATTTGTTTTTCGATTCAAAACAAGATTTTAACGCTTTGAGGAGTTCAAATAACGTGTTTTTAAATCATTTGTATCGTATCTTTTACTACAAAACTTTTCACCAAATTCCACAAACACTAAGAAAGTGTGTTTTTCGATTCAAAACAAGATTTTAACGCTTTGAGGAGTTCAAATAACTTGTTTTTAGATCATTTGTATCGTATCTTTTACTACATAACTTTTCACCAAATTTCACAAACACTAAGAAAGTTTGTTTTTCGATTCAAAACAAGATTTTAACGTTTTGAGGAGTTCAAATAACTTGTTTTTAGATCATTTGTATCGTATCTTTTACTACATAACTTTTCACCAAATTTCACAAACACTAAGAAAGTTTGTTTTTCGATTCAAAACAAGATTTTAACGCTTTGAGGAGTTCAAATAACTTGTTTTCAGATCATTTGTATCGTATCTTTCAGTACAAAACTTTTCACCAAATTTCACAAACACTAAGAAAGTTTGTTTTTCGATTCAAAACAAGATTTTAACGCTTTGAGGAGTTCAAATAACTTGTTTTCAGATCATTTGTATCGTATCTTTCAGTACAAAACTTTTGACCAAATTTCACAAACACTAAGAAAGTTTGTTTTTCGATTCAAAACAAGATTTTAACGCTTTGAGGAGTTCAAATAACGTGTTTTTAGATCATTTGTATCGTATCTTTTACTACATAACTTTTCTCCAAATTTCACAAACACTAAGGAAGTTTATTTTTCGATTCAAAACAAGATTTTAACGCTTTGAGGAGTTCAAATAACGTGTTTTTAGATCATTAGTATCGTATCTTTTACTACATAACTTTTCACCAAATTTCACAAACACTAAGAAAGTTTGTTTTTCGATTCAAAACAAGATTTTAACGCTTTGAGGAGTTCAAATTACTTGTTTTTAAATCATTTGTATCGTATCTTTTACTACATAACTTTTCACCAAATTTCACAAACACTAAGAAAGTTTGTTTTTCGATTCAAAACAAGATTTTAACGCTTTGAGGAGTTCAAATAACGTGTTTTTAGATCATTTGTATCGTATCTTTTACTACATAACTTTTCACCAAATTTCACAAACACTAAGAAAGTTTGTTTTTCGATTCAAAACAAGATTTTAACGCTTTGAGGAGTTCAAATAACGTGTTTTTAGATCATTTGTATCGTATCTTTTACTACATAACTTTTCACCAAATTTCACAAACACTAAGAAAGTTTGTTTTTCGATTCAAAACAAGATTTTAACGCTTTGAGGAGTTGAAATAACTTGTTTTCAGATCATTTGTATCGTATCTTTTACTACAAAACTTTTCACCAAATTTCACAAACACTAAGAAACTTTGTTTTTCGATTCAAAACAAGATTTTAACGCTTTGAGGAGTGCAAATAACTTGTTTTTAGATCATTTGTATCGTATCTTTTACTACATAACTTTTTACCAAATTTCACATACACTAAGGAAGTTTGTTTTTCGATTCAAAACAAGATTTTAACGCTTTGAGGAGTTCAAATAACGTGTTTTTAGATCATTTGTACCGTATCTTTTACTACATAACTTTTCACCAAATTTCACAAACACTAATAAAATTTGTTTTTCGATTCAAAACAAGATTTTAACGCTTTGAGGAGTTCAAATAACGTGTTTTTAAATCATTTGTATCGTATCTTTTACTACAAAACTTTTCACCAAATTTCACAAACACTAAGAAAGTTTGTTTTTCGATTCAAAACAAGATTTTAACGCTTTGAGGAGTTTAAATAACTTGTTTTGAGATCATTTGTATCGTATCTTTTACTACAGAACTTTTCACCAAATTTCACAAACACTAAGAAAGTTTGTTTTTCGATTCAAAACAAGATTTTAACGCTTTGAGGAGTTGAAATAACTTGTTTTCAGATCATTTGTATCGTATCTTTTACTACAAAACTTTTCACCAAATTTCACAAACACTAAGAAACTTTGTTTTTCGATTCAAAACAAGATTTTAACGCTTTGAGGAGTGCAAATAACTTGTTTTTAGATCATTTGTATCGTATCTTTTACTACATAACTTTTTACCAAATTTCACATACACTAAGGAAGTTTGTTTTTCGATTCAAAACAAGATTTTAACGCTTTGAGGAGTTCAAATAACGTGTTTTTAGATCATTTGTATCGTATCTTTTACTACATAACTTTTCACCAAATTTCACAAACACTAATAAAATTTGTTTTTCGATTCAAAACAAGATTTTAACGCTTTGAGGAGTTCAAATAACGTGTTTTTAAATCATTTGTATCGTATCTTTTACTACAAAACTTTTCACCAAATTCCACAAACACTAAGAAAGTGTGTTTTTCGATTCAAAACAAGATTTTAACGCTTTGAGGAGTTCAAATAACTTGTTTTTAGATCATTTGTATCGTATCTTTTACTACATAACTTTTCACCAAATTTCACAAACACTAAGGAAGTTTGTTTTTCGATTCAAAACAAGATTTTAACGCTTTGAGGAGTTCAAATAACGTGTTTTTAGATCATTTGTATCGTATCTTTTACTACATAACTTTTCTCCAAATTTCACAAACACTAAGGAAGTTTGTTTTTCGATTCAAAACAAGATTTGAACGCTTTGAGGAGTTCAAATAACGTGTTTTTAAATCATTTGTATCGTATCTTTTACTACTTAACTTTTCACCAAATTTCACAAACACTAAGAAAGTTTGTTTTTCGATTCAAAACAATATTTTAACGCTTTGAGGAATTTAAATAACTTGTTTTTAGATCATTTGTATCGTATCTTTTACTACATAACTTTTCACCAAATTTCACAAACACTAAGAAAGTTTGTTTTTCGATTCAAAACAAGATTTTAACATTTTGAGGAGTTCAAATAACGTGTTTTTAGATCATTTGTATCGTATCTTTTACTACATAACTTTTCACCAAATTTCACAAACACTAAGAAAGTTTGTTTTTCGATTCAAAACAAGATTTTAACGCTTTGAGGAGTTTCAAATAACTTGTTTTTAGATCATTTGTATCGTATCTTTTACTACATAACTTTTCACCAAATTTCACAAACACTAAGAAAGTTTGTTTTTCGATTCAGAACAAGATTTTAACCCTTTGAGGAGTTCAAATAACGTGTTTTTAGATCATTTGTATCGTATCTTTTACTACATAACTTTTCACCAAATTTCACAAACACTAAGAAAGTTTGTTTTTCGATTCAAAACAAGATTTTAACGCTTTGAGGAGTTTAAATAACGTGTTTTTAGATCATTTGTATCGTATCTTTTAGTACATAACTTTTCACCAAATTTCACGAACACTAAGAAAGTTTGTTTTTCGATTCAAAACAAGATTTTAATGCTTTGAGGAGTTCAAATAACGTGTTTTTAGATCATTTGTATCGTATCTTTCAGTACATAAGTTTTCACCAAATTTCACGAACACTAAGAAAGTTTGTTTTTCGATTCAAAACAAGATTTTAATGATTTGAGGAGTTTAAATAACGTGTTTTTAGATCATTTGTATCGTATCTTTTACTACATAACTTTTCACCAAATTTCACAAACACTAAGAAAGTTTGTTTTTCGATTCAAAACAAGATTTTAACGCTTTGAGGAGTTCAAATAACTTGTTTTCAGATCATTTGTATCGTATCTTTCAGTACAAAACTTTTCACCAAATTTCACAAACACTAAGAAAGTTTGTTTTTCGATTAAAAACAAGATTTTAACGCTTTGAGGAGTTTAAATAACGTGTTTTTAGATCATTTGTATCGTATCTTTTACTACATAACTTTTCACCAAATTTCACAAACACTAAGAAAGTTTGTTTTTCGATTCAAAACAAGATTTTAACGCTTTGAGGAGTTCAAATAACGTGTTTTTAGATCATTTGTATCGTATCTTTTACTACATAACTTTTCTCCAAATTTCACAAACACTAAGGAAGTTTATTTTTCGATTCAAAACAAGATTTTAACGCTTTGAGGAGTTCAAATAACGTGTTTTTAGATCATTTGTATCGTATCTTTTACTACATAACTTTTCACCAAATTTCACAAACACTAAGAAAGTTTGTTTTTCGATTCAAAACAAGATTTTAACGCTTTGAGGAGTTTAAATAACGTGTTTTTAGATCATATGTATCGTATCTTTTACTACATAACTTTTCACCAAATTTCACAAACACTAAGAAAGTTTGTTTTTCGATTCAAAACAAGATTTTAACGATTTGAGGAGTTTAAATAACGTGTTTTTAGATTATTTGTATCGTATCTTTTACTACATAACTTTTCACCAAATTTCACAAACACTAAGAAAGTTTGTTTTTCGATTCAAAACAAGATTTTAACGTTTTGAGGAGTTCAAATAACTTGTTTTTAGATCATTTGTATCGTATCTTTTACTACATAACTTTTCACCAAATTTCACAAACACTAAGAAAGTTTGTTTTTCGATTCAAAACAAGATTTTAACGCTTTGAGGAGTTCAAATAACTTGTTTTCAGATCATTTGTATCGTATCTTTCAGTACAAAACTTTTCACCAAATTTCACAAACACTAAGAAAGTTTGTTTTTCGATTCAAAACAAGATTTTAACGCTTTGAGGAGTTCAAATAACTTGTTTTCAGATCATTTGTATCGTATCTTTCAGTACAAAACTTTTGACCAAATTTCACAAACACTAAGAAAGTTTGTTTTTCGATTCAAAACAAGATTTTAACGCTTTGAGGAGTTCAAATAACGTGTTTTTAGATCATTTGTATCGTATCTTTTACTACATAACTTTTCTCCAAATTTCACAAACACTAAGGAAGTTTATTTTTCGATTCAAAACAAGATTTTAACGCTTTGAGGAGTTCAAATAACGTGTTTTTAGATCATTAGTATCGTATCTTTTACTACATAACTTTTCACCAAATTTCACAAACACTAAGAAAGTTTGTTTTTCGATTCAAAACAAGATTTTAACGCTTTGAGGAGTTCAAATTACTTGTTTTTAAATCATTTGTATCGTATCTTTTACTACATAACTTTTCACCAAATTTCACAAACACTAAGAAAGTTTGTTTTTCGATTCAAAACAAGATTTTAACGCTTTGAGGAGTTCAAATAACGTGTTTTTAGATCATTTGTATCGGATCTTTTACTACATAACTTTTCACCAAATTTCACAAACACTAAGAAAGTTTGTTTTTCGATTCAAAACAAGATTTTAACGCTTTGAGGAGTTCAAATAACGTGTTTTTAGATCATTTGTATCGTATCTTTTACTACATAACTTTTCACCAAATTTCACAAACACTAAGAAAGTTTGTTTTTCGATTCAAAACAAGATTTTAACGCTTTGAGGAGTTGAAATAACTTGTTTTCAGATCATTTGTATCGTATCTTTTACTACAAAACTTTTCACCAAATTTCACAAACACTAAGAAACTTTGTTTTTCGATTCAAAACAAGATTTTAACGCTTTGAGGAGTGCAAATAACTTGTTTTTAGATCATTTGTATCGTATCTTTTACTACATAACTTTTTACCAAATTTCACATACACTAAGGAAGTTTGTTTTTCGATTCAAAACAAGATTTTAACGCTTTGAGGAGTTCAAATAACGTGTTTTTAGATCATTTGTATCGTATCTTTTACTACATAACTTTTCACCAAATTTCACAAACACTAATAAAATTTGTTTTTCGATTCAAAACAAGATTTTAACGCTTTGAGGAGTTCAAATAACGTGTTTTTAAATCATTTGTATCGTATCTTTTACTACAAAACTTTTCACCAAATTCCACAAACACTAAGAAAGTGTGTTTTTCGATTCAAAACAAGATTTTAACGCTTTGAGGAGTTCAAATAACTTGTTTTTAGATTATTTGTATCGTATCTTTTACTACATAACTTTTCACCAAATTTCACAAACACTAAGGAAGTTTGTTTTTCGATTCAAAACAAGATTTTAACGCTTTGAGGAGTTCAAATAACGTGTTTTTAGATCATTTGTATCGTATCTTTTACTACATAACTTTTCTCCAAATTTCACAAACACTAAGGAAGTTTGTTTTTCGATTCAAAACAAGATTTGAACGCTTTGAGGAGTTCAAATAACGTGTTTTTAAATCATTTGTATCGTATCTTTTACTACTTAACTTTTCACCAAATTTCACAAACACTAAGAAAGTTTGTTTTTCGATTCAAAACAATATTTTAACGCTTTCAGGAATTTAAATAACTTGTTTTTAGATCATTTGTATCGTATCTTTTACTACATAACTTTTCACCAAATTTCACAAACACTAAGAAAGTTTGTTTTTCGATTCAAAACAAGATTTTAACATTTTGAGGAGTTCAAATAACGTGTTTTTAGATCATTTGTATCGTATCTTTTACTACATAACTTTTCACCAAATTTCACAAACACTAAGAAAGTTTGTTTTTCGATTCAAAACAAGATTTTAACGTTTTGAGGAGTTTCAAATAACTTGTTTTTAGATCATTTGTATCGTATCTTTTACTACATAACTTTTCACCAAATTTCACAAACACTAAGAAAGTTTGTTTTTCGATTCAGAACAAGATTTTAACCCTTTGAGGAGTTCAAATAACGTGTTTTTAGATCATTTGTATCGTATCTTTTACTACATAACTTTTCACCAAATTTCACAAACACTAAGAAAGTTTGTTTTTCGATTCAAAACAAGATTTTAACGCTTTGAGGAGTTTAAATAACGTGTTTTTAGATCATTTGTATCGTATCTTTTAGTACATAACTTTTCACCAAATTTCACGAACACTAAGAAAGTTTGTTTTTCGATTCAAAACAAGATTTTAATGCTTTGAGGAGTTCAAATAACGTGTTTTTAGATCATTTGTATCGTATCTTTCAGTACATAAGTTTTCACCAAATTTCACGAACACTAAGAAAGTTTGTTTTTCGATTCAAAACAAGATTTTAATGATTTGAGGAGTTTAAATAACGTGTTTTTAGATCATTTGTATCGTATCTTTTACTACATAACTTTTCACCAAATTTCACAAACACTAAGAAAGTTTGTTTTTCGATTCAAAACAAGATTTTAACGCTTTGAGGAGTTCAAATAACTTGTTTTCAGATCATTTGTATCGTATCTTTCAGTACAAAACTTTTCACCAAATTTCACAAACACTAAGAAAGTTTGTTTTTCGATTAAAAACAAGATTTTAACGCTTTGAGGAGTTTAAATAACGTGTTTTTAGATCATTTGTATCGTATCTTTTACTACATAACTTTTCACCAAATTTCACAAACACTAAGAAAGTTTGTTTTTCGATTCAAAACAAGATTTTAACGCTTTGAGGAGTTCAAATAACGTGTTTTTAGATCATTTGTATCGTATCTTTTACTACATAACTTTTCTCCAAATTTCACAAACACTAAGGAAGTTTATTTTTCGATTCAAAACAAGATTTTAACGCTTTGAGGAGTTCAAATAACGTGTTTTTAGATCATTTGTATCGTATCTTTTACTACATAACTTTTCACCAAATTTCACAAACACTAAGAAAGTTTGTTTTTCGATTCAAAACAAGATTTTAACGCTTTGAGGAGTTTAAATAACGTGTTTTTAGATCATATGTATCGTATCTTTTACTACATAACTTTTCACCAAATTTCACAAACACTAAGAAAGTTTGTTTTTCGATTCAAAACAAGATTTTAACGATTTGAGGAGTTTAAATAATGTGTTTTTAGATTATTTGTATCGTATCTTTTACTACATAACTTTTCACCAAATTTCACAAACACTAAGAAAGTTTGTTTTTCGATTCAAAACAAGATTTTAACGTTTTGAGGAGTTCAAATAACTTGTTTTTAGATCATTTGTATCGTATCTTTTACTACATAACTTTTCACCAAATTTCACAAACACTAAGAAAGTTTGTTTTTCGATTCAAAACAAGATTTTAACGCTTTGAGGAGTTCAAATAACTTGTTTTCAGATCATTTGTATCGTATCTTTCAGTACAAAACTTTTCACCAAATTTCACAAACACTAAGAAAGTTTGTTTTTCGATTCAAAACAAGATTTTAACGCTTTGAGGATTTCAAATAACTTGTTTTCAGATCATTTGTATCGTATCTTTCAGTACAAAACTTTTGACCAAATTTCACAAACACTAAGAAAGTTTGTTTTTCGATTCAAAACAAGATTTTAACGCTTTGAGGAGTTCAAATAACGTGTTTTTAGATCATTTGTATCGTATCTTTTACTACATAACTTTTCTCCAAATTTCACAAACACTAAGGAAGTTTATTTTTCGATTCAAAACAAGATTTTAACGCTTTGAGGAGTTCAAATAACGTGTTTTTAGATCATTAGTATCGTATCTTTTACTACATAACTTTTCACCAAATTTCACAAACACTAAGAAAGTTTGTTTTTCGATTCAAAACAAGATTTTAACGCTTTGAGGAGTTCAAATTACTTGTTTTTAAATCATTTGTATCGTATCTTTTACTACATAACTTTTCACCAAATTTCACAAACACTAAGAAAGTTTGTTTTTCGATTCAAAACAAGATTTTAACGCTTTGAGGAGTTCAAATAACGTGTTTTTAGATCATTTGTATCGGATCTTTTACTACATAACTTTTCACCAAATTTCACAAACACTAAGAAAGTTTGTTTTTCGATTCAAAACAAGATTTTAACGCTTTGAGGAGTTCAAATAACGTGTTTTTAGATCATTTGTATCGTATCTTTTACTACATAACTTTTCACCAAATTTCACAAACACTAAGAAAGTTTGTTTTTCGATTCAAAACAAGATTTTAACGCTTTGAGGAGTTGAAATAACTTGTTTTCAGATCATTTGTATCGTATCTTTTACTACAAAACTTTTCACCAAATTTCACAAACACTAAGAAACTTTGTTTTTCGATTCAAAACAAGATTTTAACGCTTTGAGGAGTGCAAATAACTTGTTTTTAGATCATTTGTATCGTATCTTTTACTACATAACTTTTTACCAAATTTCACATACACTAAGGAAGTTTGTTTTTCGATTCAAAACAAGATTTTAACGCTTTGAGGAGTTCAAATAACGTGTTTTTAGATCATTTGTACCGTATCTTTTACTACATAACTTTTCACCAAATTTCACAAACACTAATAAAATTTGTTTTTCGATTCAAAACAAGATTTTAACGCTTTGAGGAGTTCAAATAACGTGTTTTTAAATCATTTGTATCGTATCTTTTACTACAAAACTTTTCACCAAATTTCACAAACACTAAGAAAGTTTGTTTTTCGATTCAAAACAAGATTTTAACGCTTTGAGGAGTTTAAATAACTTGTTTTGAGATCATTTGTATCGTATCTTTTACTACAGAACTTTTCACCAAATTTCACAAACACTAAGAAAGTTTGTTTTTCGATTCAAAACAAGATTTTAACGCTTTGAGGAGTTGAAATAACTTGTTTTCAGATCATTTGTATCGTATCTTTTACTACAAAACTTTTCACCAAATTTCACAAACACTAAGAAACTTTGTTTTTCGATTCAAAACAAGATTTTAACGCTTTGAGGAGTGCAAATAACTTGTTTTTAGATCATTTGTATCGTATCTTTTACTACATAACTTTTTACCAAATTTCACATACACTAAGGAAGTTTGTTTTTCGATTCAAAACAAGATTTTAACGCTTTGAGGAGTTCAAATAACGTGTTTTTAGATCATTTGTATCGTATCTTTTACTACATAACTTTTCACCAAATTTCACAAACACTAATAAAATTTGTTTTTCGATTCAAAACAAGATTTTAACGCTTTGAGGAGTTCAAATAACGTGTTTTTAAATCATTTGTATCGTATCTTTTACTACAAAACTTTTCACCAAATTCCACAAACACTAAGAAAGTGTGTTTTTCGATTCAAAACAAGATTTTAACGCTTTGAGGAGTTCAAATAACTTGTTTTTAGATCATTTGTATCGTATCTTTTACTACATAACTTTTCACCAAATTTCACAAACACTAAGGAAGTTTGTTTTTCGATTCAAAACAAGATTTTAACGCTTTGAGGAGTTCAAATAACGTGTTTTTAGATCATTTGTATCGTATCTTTTACTACATAACTTTTCTCCAAATTTCACAAACACTAAGGAAGTTTGTTTTTCGATTCAAAACAAGATTTGAACGCTTTGAGGAGTTCAAATAACGTGTTTTTAAATCATTTGTATCGTATCTTTTACTACTTAACTTTTCACCAAATTTCACAAACACTAAGAAAGTTTGTTTTTCGATTCAAAACAATATTTTAACGCTTTGAGGAATTTAAATAACTTGTTTTTAGATCATTTGTATCGTATCTTTTACTACATAACTTTTCACCAAATTTCACAAACACTAAGAAAGTTTGTTTTTCGATTCAAAACAAGATTTTAACATTTTGAGGAGTTCAAATAACGTGTTTTTAGATCATTTGTATCGTATCTTTTACTACATAACTTTTCACCAAATTTCACAAACACTAAGAAAGTTTGTTTTTCGATTCAAAACAAGATTTTAACGCTTTGAGGAGTTTCAAATAACTTGTTTTTAGATCATTTGTATCGTATCTTTTACTACATAACTTTTCACCAAATTTCACAAACACTAAGAAAGTTTGTTTTTCGATTCAGAACAAGATTTTAACCCTTTGAGGAGTTCAAATAACGTGTTTTTAGATCATTTGTATCGTATCTTTTACTACATAACTTTTCACCAAATTTCACAAACACTAAGAAAGTTTGTTTTTCGATTCAAAACAAGATTTTAACGCTTTGAGGAGTTTAAATAACGTGTTTTTAGATCATTTGTATCGTATCTTTTAGTACATAACTTTTCACCAAATTTCACGAACACTAAGAAAGTTTGTTTTTCGATTCAAAACAAGATTTTAATGCTTTGAGGAGTTCAAATAACGTGTTTTTAGATCATTTGTATCGTATCTTTCAGTACATAAGTTTTCACCAAATTTCACGAACACTAAGAAAGTTTGTTTTTCGATTCAAAACAAGATTTTAATGATTTGAGGAGTTTAAATAACGTGTTTTTAGATCATTTGTATCGTATCTTTTACTACATAACTTTTCACCAAATTTCACAAACACTAAGAAAGTTTGTTTTTCGATTCAAAACAAGATTTTAACGCTTTGAGGAGTTCAAATAACTTGTTTTCAGATCATTTGTATCGTATCTTTCAGTACAAAACTTTTCACCAAATTTCACAAACACTAAGAAAGTTTGTTTTTCGATTAAAAACAAGATTTTAACGCTTTGAGGAGTTTAAATAACGTGTTTTTAGATCATTTGTATCGTATCTTTTACTACATAACTTTTCACCAAATTTCACAAACACTAAGAAAGTTTGTTTTTCGATTCAAAACAAGATTTTAACGCTTTGAGGAGTTCAAATAACGTGTTTTTAGATCATTTGTATCGTATCTTTTACTACATAACTTTTCTCCAAATTTCACAAACACTAAGGAAGTTTATTTTTCGATTCAAAACAAGATTTTAACGCTTTGAGGAGTTCAAATAACGTGTTTTTAGATCATTTGTATCGTATCTTTTACTACATAACTTTTCACCAAATTTCACAAACACTAAGAAAGTTTGTTTTTCGATTCAAAACAAGATTTTAACGCTTTGAGGAGTTTAAATAACGTGTTTTTAGATCATATGTATCGTATCTTTTACTACATAACTTTTCACCAAATTTCACAAACACTAAGAAAGTTTGTTTTTCGATTCAAAACAAGATTTTAACGATTTGAGGAGTTTAAATAACGTGTTTTTAGATTATTTGTATCGTATCTTTTACTACATAACTTTTCACCAAATTTCACAAACACTAAGAAAGTTTGTTTTTCGATTCAAAACAAGATTTTAACGTTTTGAGGAGTTCAAATAACTTGTTTTTAGATCATTTGTATCGTATCTTTTACTACATAACTTTTCACCAAATTTCACAAACACTAAGAAAGTTTGTTTTTCGATTCAAAACAAGATTTTAACGCTTTGAGGAGTTCAAATAACTT
Organism: Luzula sylvatica; assembly: GCA_946800325.1. Lineage (NCBI taxonomy): Eukaryota > Viridiplantae > Streptophyta > Magnoliopsida > Poales > Juncaceae > Luzula > Luzula sylvatica. Next base: position 69,767,953 of record OX326959.1, on the reverse strand, counting down.
GTTTTCAGATCATTTGTATCGTATCTTTCAGTACAAAACTTTTCACCAAATTTCACAAACACTAAGAAAGTTTGTTTTTCGACTCAAAACAAGATTTTAACGCTTTGAGGAGTTCAAATAACTTGTTTTCAGATCATTTGTATCGTATCTTTCAGTACAAAACTTTTGACCAAATTTCACAAACACTAAGAAAGTTTGTTTTTCGATTCAAAACAAGATTTTAACGCTTTGAGGAGTTCAAATAACGTGTTTTTAGATCATTTGTATCGTATCTTTTACTACATAACTTTTCTCCAAATTTCACAAACACTAAGGAAGTTTATTTTTCGATTCAAAACAAGATTTTAACGCTTTGAGGAGTTCAAATAACGTGTTTTTAGATCATTAGTATCGTATCTTTTACTACATAACTTTTCACCAAATTTCACAAACACTAAGAAAGTTTGTTTTTCGATTCAAAACAAGATTTTAACGCTTTGAGGAGTTCAAATTACTTGTTTTTAAATCATTTGTATCGTATCTTTTACTACATAACTTTTCACCAAATTTCACAAACACTAAGAAAGTTTGTTTTTCGATTCAAAACAAGATTTTAACGCTTTGAGGAGTTTAAATAACTTGTTTTGAGATCATTTGTATCGTATCTTTTACTACAGAACTTTTCACCAAATTTCACAAACACTAAGAAAGTTTGTTTTTCGATTCAAAACAAGATTTTAACGCTTTGAGGAGTTGAAATAACTTGTTTTCAGATCATTTGTATCGTATCTTTTACTACAAAACTTTTCACCAAATTTCACAAACACTAAGAAACTTTGTTTTTCGATTCAAAACAAGATTTTAACGCTTTGAGGAGTGCAAATAACTTGTTTTTAGATCATTTGTATCGTATCTTTTACTACATAACTTTTTACCAAATTTCACATACACTAAGGAAGTTTGTTTTTCGATTCAAAACAAGATTTTAACGCTTTGAGGAGTTCAAATAACGTGTTTTTAGATCATTTGTATCGTATCTTTTACTACATAACTTTTCACCAAATTTCACAAACACTAATAAAATTTGTTTTTCGATTCAAAACAAGATTTTAACGCTTTGAGGAGTTCAAATAACGTGTTTTTAAATCATTTGTATCGTATCTTTTACTACAAAACTTTTCACCAAATTCCACAAACACTAAGAAAGTGTGTTTTTCGATTCAAAACAAGATTTTAACGCTTTGAGGAGTTCAAATAACTTGTTTTTAGATCATTTGTATCGTATCTTTTACTACATAACTTTACACCAAATTTCACAAACACTAAGGAAGTTTGTTTTTCGATTCAAAACAAGATTTTAACGCTTTGAGGAGTTCAAATAACGTGTTTTTAGATCATTTGTATCGTATCTTTTACTACATAACTTTTCTCCAAATTTCACAAACACTAAGGAAGTTTGTTTTTCGATTCAAAACAAGATTTGAACGCTTTGAGGAGTTCAAATAACGTGTTTTTAAATCATTTGTATCGTATCTTTTACTACTTAACTTTTCACCAAATTTCACAAACACTAAGAAAGTTTGTTTTTCGATTCAAAACAATATTTTAACGCTTTCAGGAATTTAAATAACTTGTTTTTAGATCATTTGTATCGTATCTTTTACTACATAACTTTTCACCAAATTTCACAAACACTAAGAAAGTTTGTTTTTCGATTCAAAACAAGATTTTAACATTTTGAGGAGTTCAAATAACGTGTTTTTAGATCATTTGTATCGTATCTTTTACTACATAACTTTTCACCAAATTTCACAAACACTAAGAAAGTTTGTTTTTCGATTCAAAACAAGATTTTAACGTTTTGAGGAGTTTCAAATAACTTGTTTTTAGATCATTTGTATCGTATCTTTTACTACATAACTTTTCACCAAATTTCACAAACACTAAGAAAGTTTGTTTTTCGATTCAGAACAAGATTTTAACCCTTTGAGGAGTTCAAATAACGTGTTTTTAGATCATTTGTATCGTATCTTTTACTACATAACTTTTCACCAAATTTCACAAACACTAAGAAAGTTTGTTTTTCGATTCAAAACAAGATTTTAACGCTTTGAGGAGTTTAAATAACGTGTTTTTAGATCATTTGTATCGTATCTTTTAGTACATAACTTTTCACCAAATTTCACGAACACTAAGAAAGTTTGTTTTTCGATTCAAAACAAGATTTTAATGCTTTGAGGAGTTCAAATAACGTGTTTTTAGATCATTTGTATCGTATCTTTCAGTACATAAGTTTTCACCAAATTTCACGAACACTAAGAAAGTTTGTTTTTCGATTCAAAACAAGATTTTAATGATTTGAGGAGTTTAAATAACGTGTTTTTAGATCATTTGTATCGTATCTTTTACTACATAACTTTTCACCAAATTTCACAAACACTAAGAAAGTTTGTTTTTCGATTCAAAACAAGATTTTAACGCTTTGAGGAGTTCAAATAACTTGTTTTCAGATCATTTGTATCGTATCTTTCAGTACAAAACTTTTCACCAAATTTCACAAACACTAAGAAAGTTTGTTTTTCGATTAAAAACAAGATTTTAACGCTTTGAGGAGTTTAAATAACGTGTTTTTAGATCATTTGTATCGTATCTTTTACTACATAACTTTTCACCAAATTTCACAAACACTAAGAAAGTTTGTTTTTCGATTCAAAACAAGATTTTAACGCTTTGAGGAGTTCAAATAACGTGTTTTTAGATCATTTGTATCGTATCTTTTACTACATAACTTTTCTCCAAATTTCACAAACACTAAGGAAGTTTATTTTTCGATTCAAAACAAGATTTTAACGCTTTGAGGAGTTCAAATAACGTGTTTTTAGATCATTTGTATCGTATCTTTTACTACATAACTTTTCACCAAATTTCACAAACACTAAGAAAGTTTGTTTTTCGATTCAAAACAAGATTTTAACGCTTTGAGGAGTTTAAATAACGTGTTTTTAGATCATATGTATCGTATCTTTTACTACATAACTTTTCACCAAATTTCACAAACACTAAGAAAGTTTGTTTTTCGATTCAAAACAAGATTTTAACGATTTGAGGAGTTTAAATAACGTGTTTTTAGATTATTTGTATCGTATCTTTTACTACATAACTTTTCACCAAATTTCACAAACAGTAAGAAAGTTTGTTTTTCGATTCAAAACAAGATTTTAACGTTTTGAGGAGTTCAAATAACTTGTTTTTAGATCATTTGTATCGTATCTTTTACTACATAACTTTTCACCAAATTTCACAAACACTAAGAAAGTTTGTTTTTCGATTCAAAACAAGATTTTAACGCTTTGAGGAGTTCAAATAACTTGTTTTCAGATCATTTGTATCGTATCTTTCAGTACAAAACTTTTCACCAAATTTCACAAACACTAAGAAAGTTTGTTTTTCGATTCAAAACAAGATTTTAACGCTTTGAGGAGTTCAAATAACTTGTTTTCAGATCATTTGTATCGTATCTTTCAGTACAAAACTTTTGACCAAATTTCACAAACACTAAGAAAGTTTGTTTTTCGATTCAAAACAAGATTTTAACGCTTTGAGGAGTTCAAATAACGTGTTTTTAGATCATTTGTATCGTATCTTTTACTACATAACTTTTCTCCAAATTTCACAAACACTAAGGAAGTTTATTTTTCGATTCAAAACAAGATTTTAACGCTTTGAGGAGTTCAAATAACGTGTTTTTAGATCATTAGTATCGTATCTTTTACTACATAACTTTTCACCAAATTTCACAAACACTAAGAAAGTTTGTTTTTCGATTCAAAACAAGATTTTAACGCTTTGAGGAGTTCAAATTACTTGTTTTTAAATCATTTGTATCGTATCTTTTACTACATAACTTTTCACCAAATTTCACAAACACTAAGAAAGTTTGTTTTTCGATTCAAAACAAGATTTTAACGCTTTGAGGAGTTCAAATAACGTGTTTTTAGATCATTTGTATCGGATCTTTTACTACATAACTTTTCACCAAATTTCACAAACACTAAGAAAGTTTGTTTTTCGATTCAAAACAAGATTTTAACGCTTTGAGGAGTTCAAATAACGTGTTTTTAGATCATTTGTATCGTATCTTTTACTACATAACTTTTCACCAAATTTCACAAACACTAAGAAAGTTTGTTTTTCGATTCAAAACAAGATTTTAACGCTTTGAGGAGTTGAAATAACTTGTTTTCAGATCATTTGTATCGTATCTTTTACTACAAAACTTTTCACCAAATTTCACAAACACTAAGAAACTTTGTTTTTCGATTCAAAACAAGATTTTAACGCTTTGAGGAGTGCAAATAACTTGTTTTTAGATCATTTGTATCGTATCTTTTACTACATAACTTTTTACCAAATTTCACATACACTAAGGAAGTTTGTTTTTCGATTCAAAACAAGATTTTAACGCTTTGAGGAGTTCAAATAACGTGTTTTTAGATCATTTGTATCGTATCTTTTACTACATAACTTTTCACCAAATTTCACAAACACTAATAAAATTTGTTTTTCGATTCAAAACAAGATTTTAACGCTTTGAGGAGTTCAAATAACGTGTTTTTAAATCATTTGTATCGTATCTTTTACTACAAAACTTTTCACCAAATTCCACAAACACTAAGAAAGTGTGTTTTTCGATTCAAAACAAGATTTTAACGCTTTGAGGAGTTCAAATAACTTGTTTTTAGATCATTTGTATCGTATCTTTTACTACATAACTTTTCACCAAATTTCACAAACACTAAGGAAGTTTGTTTTTCGATTCAAAACAAGATTTTAACGCTTTGAGGAGTTCAAATAACGTGTTTTTAGATCATTTGTATCGTATCTTTTACTACATAACTTTTCTCCAAATTTCACAAACACTAAGGAAGTTTGTTTTTCGATTCAAAACAAGATTTGAACGCTTTGAGGAGTCCAAATAACGTGTTTTTAAATCATTTGTATCGTATCTTTTACTACTTAACTTTTCACCAAATTTCACAAACACTAAGAAAGTTTGTTTTTCGATTCAAAACAATATTTTAACGCTTTCAGGAATTTAAATAACTTGTTTTTAGATCATTTGTATCGTATCTTTTACTACATAACTTTTCACCAAATTTCACAAACACTAAGAAAGTTTGTTTTTCGATTCAAAACAAGATTTTAACATTTTGAGGAGTTCAAATAACGTGTTTTTAGATCATTTGTATCGTATCTTTTACTACATAACTTTTCACCAAATTTCACAAACACTAAGAAAGTTTGTTTTTCGATTCAAAACAAGATTTTAACGTTTTGAGGAGTTTCAAATAACTTGTTTTTAGATCATTTGTATCGTATCTTTTACTACATAACTTTTCACCAAATTTCACAAACACTAAGAAAGTTTGTTTTTCGATTCAGAACAAGATTTTAACCCTTTGAGGAGTTCAAATAACGTGTTTTTAGATCATTTGTATCGTATCTTTTACTACATAACTTTTCACCAAATTTCACAAACACTAAGAAAGTTTGTTTTTCGATTCAAAACAAGATTTTAACGCTTTGAGGAGTTTAAATAACGTGTTTTTAGATCATTTGTATCGTATCTTTTAGTACATAACTTTTCACCAAATTTCACGAACACTAAGAAAGTTTGTTTTTCGATTCAAAACAAGATTTTAATGCTTTGAGGAGTTCAAATAACGTGTTTTTAGATCATTTGTATCGTATCTTTCAGTACATAAGTTTTCACCAAATTTCACGAACACTAAGAAAGTTTGTTTTTCGATTCAAAACAAGATTTTAATGATTTGAGGAGTTTAAATAACGTGTTTTTAGATCATTTGTATCGTATCTTTTACTACATAACTTTTCACCAAATTTCACAAACACTAAGAAAGTTTGTTTTTCGATTCAAAACAAGATTTTAACGCTTTGAGGAGTTCAAATAACTTGTTTTCAGATCATTTGTATCGTATCTTTCAGTACAAAACTTTTCACCAAATTTCACAAACACTAAGAAAGTTTGTTTTTCGATTAAAAACAAGATTTTAACGCTTTGAGGAGTTTAAATAACGTGTTTTTAGATCATTTGTATCGTATCTTTTACTACATAACTTTTCACCAAATTTCACAAACACTAAGAAAGTTTGTTTTTCGATTCAAAACAAGATTTTAACGCTTTGAGGAGTTCAAATAACGTGTTTTTAGATCATTTGTATCGTATCTTTTACTACATAACTTTTCTCCAAATTTCACAAACACTAAGGAAGTTTATTTTTCGATTCAAAACAAGATTTTAACGCTTTGAGGAGTTCAAATAACGTGTTTTTAGATCATTTGTATCGTATCTTTTACTACATAACTTTTCACCAAATTTCACAAACACTAAGAAAGTTTGTTTTTCGATTCAAAACAAGATTTTAACGCTTTGAGGAGTTTAAATAACGTGTTTTTAGATCATATGTATCGTATCTTTTACTACATAACTTTTCACCAAATTTCACAAACACTAAGAAAGTTTGTTTTTCGATTCAAAACAAGATTTTAACGATTTGAGGAGTTTAAATAATGTGTTTTTAGATTATTTGTATCGTATCTTTTACTACATAACTTTTCACCAAATTTCACAAACACTAAGAAAGTTTGTTTTTCGATTCAAAACAAGATTTTAACGTTTTGAGGAGTTCAAATAACTTGTTTTTAGATCATTTGTATCGTATCTTTTACTACATAACTTTTCACCAAATTTCACAAACACTAAGAAAGTTTGTTTTTCGATTCAAAACAAGATTTTAACGCTTTGAGGAGTTCAAATAACTTGTTTTCAGATCATTTGTATCGTATCTTTCAGTACAAAACTTTTCACCAAATTTCACAAACACTAAGAAAGTTTGTTTTTCGATTCAAAACAAGATTTTAACGCTTTGAGGATTTCAAATAACTTGTTTTCAGATCATTTGTATCGTATCTTTCAGTACAAAACTTTTGACCAAATTTCACAAACACTAAGAAAGTTTGTTTTTCGATTCAAAACAAGATTTTAACGCTTTGAGGAGTTCAAATAACGTGTTTTTAGATCATTTGTATCGTATCTTTTACTACATAACTTTTCTCCAAATTTCACAAACACTAAGGAAGTTTATTTTTCGATTCAAAACAAGATTTTAACGCTTTGAGGAGTTCAAATAACGTGTTTTTAGATCATTAGTATCGTATCTTTTACTACATAACTTTTCACCAAATTTCACAAACACTAAGAAAGTTTGTTTTTCGATTCAAAACAAGATTTTAACGCTTTGAGGAGTTCAAATTACTTGTTTTTAAATCATTTGTATCGTATCTTTTACTACATAACTTTTCACCAAATTTCACAAACACTAAGAAAGTTTGTTTTTCGATTCAAAACAAGATTTTAACGCTTTGAGGAGTTCAAATAACGTGTTTTTAGATCATTTGTATCGGATCTTTTACTACATAACTTTTCACCAAATTTCACAAACACTAAGAAAGTTTGTTTTTCGATTCAAAACAAGATTTTAACGCTTTGAGGAGTTCAAATAACGTGTTTTTAGATCATTTGTATCGTATCTTTTACTACATAACTTTTCACCAAATTTCACAAACACTAAGAAAGTTTGTTTTTCGATTCAAAACAAGATTTTAACGCTTTGAGGAGTTGAAATAACTTGTTTTCAGATCATTTGTATCGTATCTTTTACTACAAAACTTTTCACCAAATTTCACAAACACTAAGAAACTTTGTTTTTCGATTCAAAACAAGATTTTAACGCTTTGAGGAGTGCAAATAACTTGTTTTTAGATCATTTGTATCGTATCTTTTACTACATAACTTTTTACCAAATTTCACATACACTAAGGAAGTTTGTTTTTCGATTCAAAACAAGATTTTAACGCTTTGAGGAGTTCAAATAACGTGTTTTTAGATCATTTGTATCGTATCTTTTACTACATAACTTTTCACCAAATTTCACAAACACTAATAAAATTTGTTTTTCGATTCAAAACAAGATTTTAACGCTTTGAGGAGTTCAAATAACGTGTTTTTAAATCATTTGTATCGTATCTTTTACTACATAACTTTTCACCAAATTTCACAAACACTAAGGAAGTTTGTTTTTCGATTCAAAACAAGATTTTAACGCTTTGAGGAGTTCAAATAACGTGTTTTTAGATCATTTGTATCGTATCTTTTACTACTTAACTTTTCACCAAATTTCACAAACACTAAGAAAGTTTGTTTTTCGATTCAAAACAAGATTTTAACGCTTTGAGGAATTTAAATAACTTGTTTTTAGATCATTTGTATCGTATCTTTTACTATATAACTTTTCACCAAATTTCACAAACACTAAGAAAGTTTGTTTTTCGATTCAAAACAAGATTTTAACGCTTTGAGGAGTTCAAATAACGTGTTTTTAGATCATTTGTATCGTATCTTTTACTACATAACTTTTCACCAAATTTCACAAACACTAAGAAAGTTTGTTTTTCGATTCAAAACAAGATTTTAACGCTTTGAGGAGTTTCAAATAACTTGTTTTTAGATCATTTGTATCGTATCTTTTACTACATAACTTTTCACCAAATTTCACAAACACTAAGAAAGTTTGTTTTTCGATTCAGAACAAGATTTTAACCCTTTGAGGAGTTCAAATAACGTGTTTTTAGATCATTTGTATCGTATCTTTTACTACATAACTTTTCACCAAATTTCACAAACACTAAGAAAGTTTGTTTTTCGATTCAAAACAAGATTTTAACGCTTTGAGGAGTTTAAATAACGTGTTTTTAGATCATTTGTATCGTATCTTTTAGTACACAACTTTTCACCAAATTTCACGAACACTAAGAAAGTTTGTTTTTCGATTCAAAACAAGATTTTAATGCTTTGAGGAGTTCAAATAACGTGTTTTTAGATCATTTGTATCGTATCTTTCAGTACATAAGTTTTCACCAAATTTCACGAACACTAAGAAAGTTTTTTTTCGATTCAAAACAAGATTTTAATGATTTGAGGAGTTTAAATAACGTGTTTTTAGATCATTTGTATCGTATCTTTTACTACATAACTTTTCACCAAATTTCACAAACACTAAGAAAGTTTGTTTTTCGATTCAAAACAAGATTTTAACGCTTTGAGGAGTTCAAATAACTTGTTTTTAGATCATTTGTATCGTATCTTTTACTACATAACTTTTCACCAAATTTCACAAACACTAAGAAAGTTTGTTTTTCGATTCAAAACAAGATTTTAACGCTTTGAGGAGTTCAAATAACTTGTTTTCAGATCATTTGTATCGTATCTTTCAGTACAAAACTTTTCACCAAATTTCACAAACACTAAGAAAGTTTGTTTTTCGATTCAAAACAAGATTTTAACGCTTTGAGGAGTTCAAATAACGTGTTTTTAGATCATTTGTATCGTATCTTTTACTACATAACTTTTCTCCAAATTTCACAAACACTAAGGAAGTTTATTTTTCGATTCAAAACAAGATTTTAACGCTTTGAGGAGTTCAAATAACGTGTTTTTAGATCATTTGTATCGTATCTTTTACTACATAACTTTTCACCAAATTTCACAAACACTAAGAAAGTTTGTTTTTCGATTCAAAACAAGATTTTAACGCTTTGAGGAGTTCAAATTACTTGTTTTTAAATCATTTGTATCGTATCTTTTACTACATAACTTTTCACCAAATTTCACAAACACTAAGAAAGTTTGTTTTTCGATTCAAAACAAGATTTTAACGCTTTGAGGAGTTCAAATAACGTGTTTTTAGATCATTTGTATCGTATCTTTTACTACATAACTTTTCACCAAATTTCACAAACACTAAGAAAGTTTGTTTTTCGATTCAAAACAAGATTTTAACGCTTTGAGGAGTTGAAATAACTTGTTTTCAGATCATTTGTATCGTATCTTTTACTACAAAACTTTTCACCAAATTTCACAAACACTAAGAAAGTTTGTTTTTCGATTCAAAACAAGATTTTAACGCTTTGAGGAGTGCAAATAACTTGTTTTTAGATCATTTGTATCGTATCTTTTACTACATAACTTTTTACCAAATTTCACATACACTAAGGAAGTTTGTTTTTCGATTCAAAACAAGATTTTAACGCTTTGAGGAGTTCAAATAACGTGTTTTTAGATCATTTGTATCGTATCTTTTACTACATAACTTTTCACCAAATTTCACAAACACTAATAAAATTTGTTTTTCGATTCAAAACAAGATTTTAACGCTTTGAGGAGTTCAAATAACGTGTTTTTAAATCATTTGTATCGTATCTTTTACTACAAAACTTTTCACCAAATTTCACAAACACTAAGAAAGTTTGTTTTTCGATTCAAAACAAGATTTTAACGCTTTGAGGAGTTCAAATAACTTGTTTTTAGATCATTTGTATCGTATCTTTTACTACATAACTTTTCACCAAATTTCACAAACACTAAGGAAGTTTGTTTTTCGATTCAAAACAAGATTTTAACGCTTTGAGGAGTTCAAATAACGTGTTTTTAGATCATTTGTATCGTATCTTTTACTACATAACTTTTCTCCAAATTTCACAAACACTAAGGAAGTTTGTTTTTCGATTCAAAACAAGATTTGAACGCTTTGAGGAGTTCAAATAACGTGTTTTTAAATCATTTGTATCGTATCTTTTACTACATAACTTTTCACCAAATTTCACAAACACTAAGAAAGTTTGTTTTTCGATTCAAAACAAGATTTTAACGCTTTGAGGAGTTTAAATAACTTGTTTTTAGATCATTTGTATCGTATCTTTTACTACATAACTTTTCACCAAATTTCACAAACACTAAGAAAGTTTGTTTTTCGATTCAAAACAAGATTTTAACGGTTTGAGGAGTTCAAATAACGTGTTTTTAGATCATTTGTATCGTATCTTTTACTACATAACTTTTCACCAAATTTCACAAACACTAAGAAAGTTTGTTTTTCGATTCAAAACAAGATTTTAACGCTTTGAGGAGTTTCAAATAACTTGTTTTTAGATCATTTGTATCGTTTCTTTTACTACATAACTTTTCACCAAATTTCACAAACACTAAGAAAGTTTGTTTTTCGATTCAGAACAAGATTTTAACGCTTTGAGGAGTTCAAATAACGTGTTTTTAGATCATTTGTATCGTATCTTTTACTACACAACTTTTCACCAAATTTCACAAACACTAAGAAAGTTTGTTTTTCGATTCAAAACAAGATTTTAACGCTTTGAGGAGTTTAAATAACGTGTTTTTAGATCATTTGTATCGTATCTTTTAGTACATAACTTTTCACCAAATTTCACGAACACTAAGAAAGTTTGTTTTTCGATTCAAAACAAGATTTTAATGCTTTGAGGAGTTCAAATAACGTGTTTTTAGATCATTTGTATCGTATCTTTCAGTACATAAGTTTTCACCAAATTTCACGAACACTAAGAAAGTTTGTTTTTCGATTCAAAACAAGATTTTAACGATTTGAGGAGTTTAAATAACGTGTTTTTAGATCATTTGTATCGTATCTTTTACTACATAACTTTTCACCAAATTTCACAAACACTAAGAAAGTTTGTTTTTCGATTCAAAACAAGATTTTAACGCTTTGTGGAGTTCAAATAACTTGTTTTTAGATCATTTGTATCGTATCTTTTACTACATAACTTTTCACCAAATTTCACAAACACTAAGAAAGTTTGTTTTTCGATTCAAAACAAGATTTTAACGCTTTGAGGAGTTCAAATAACTTGTTTTCAGATAATTTGTATCGTATCTTTCAGTACAAAACTTTTCACCAAATTTCACAAACACTAAGAAAGTTTGTTTTTCGATTCAAAACAAGATTTTAACGCTTTGAGGAGTTCAAATAACGTGTTTTTAGATCATTTGTATCGTATCTTTTACTACATAACTTTTCACCAAATTTCACAAACACTAAGAAAGTTTGTTTTTCGATTCAAAACAAGATTTTAACGCTTTGAGGAGTTCAAATAACGTGTTTTCAGATCATTTGTATCGTATCTTTTACTACATAACTTTTCACCAAATTTCACAAACACTAAGAAAGTTTGTTTTTCGATTCAAAACAAGATTTTAACGCTTTGAGGAGTTCAAATAACTTGTTTTTAGATCATTTGTATCGTATCTTTTACTACATAACTTTTCACCAAATTTCACGAACACTAAGAAAGTTTGTTTTTCGATTCAAAATAAGATTTTAACGCTTTGAGGAGTTCAAATAACGTGTTTTTAGATCATTTGTATCGTATCTTTTACTACATAACATTTCGCCAAATTTCACAAACACTAAGAAAGTTTGTTTTTCGATTCAAAACAAGATTTTAACGCTTTGAGGAGTTCAAATAACTTGTTTTTAGATCATTTGTATCGTATCTTTTACTACATAACTTTTCACCAAATTTCACAAACACTAAGAAAGTTTGTTTTTCGATTCAGAACAAGATTTTAACGCTTTGAGGAGTTCAAATAACGTGTTTTTAGATCATTTGTATCGTATCTTTTACTACATAACTTTTCACCAAATTTCACAAACACTAAGAAAGTTTGTTTTTCGATTCAAAACAAGATTTTAACGCTTTGAGGAGTTGAAATAACTTGTTTTCAGATCATTTGTATCGTATCTTTTACTACAAAACTTTTCACCAAATTTCACAAACACTAAGAAAGTTTGTTTTTCGATTCAAAACAAGATTTTAACGCTTTGAGGAGTGCAAATAACTTGTTTTTAGATCATTTGTATCGTATCTTTTACTACATAACTTTTTACCAAATTTCACATACACTAAGGAAGTTTGTTTTTCGATTCAAAACAAGATTTTAACGCTTTGAGGAGTTCAAATAACGTGTTTTTAGATCATTTGTATCGTATCTTTTACTACATAACTTTTCACCAAATTTCACAAACACTAATAAAATTTGTTTTTCGATTCAAAACAAGATTTTAACGCTTTGAGGAGTTCAAATAACGTGTTTTTAAATCATTTGTATCGTATCTTTTACTACAAAACTTTTCACCAAATTTCACAAACACTACGAAAGTTTGTTTTTCGATTCAAAACAAGATTTTAACGCTTTGAGGAGTTCAAATAACTTGTTTTTAGATCATTTGTATCGTATCTTTTACTACATAACTTTTCACCAAATTTCACAAACACTAAGGAAGTTTGTTTTTCGATTCAAAACAAGATTTTAACGCTTTGAGGAGTTCAAATAACGTGTTTTTAGATCATTTGTATCGTATCTTTTACTACATAACTTTTCTCCAAATTTCACAAACACTAAGGAAGTTTGTTTTTCGATTCAAAACAAGATTTGAACGCTTTGAGGAGTTCAAATAACGTGTTTTTAAATCATTTGTATCGTATCTTTTACTACATAACTTTTCACCAAATTTCACAAACACTAAGAAAGTTTGTTTTTCGATTCAAAACAAGATTTTAACGCTTTGAGGAGTTTAAATAACTTGTTTTTAGATCATTTGTATCGTATCTTTTACTACATAAGTTTTCACCAAATTTCACAAACACTAAGAAAGTTTGTTTTTCGATTCAAAACAAGATTTTAACGCTTTGAGGAGTTCAAATAACGTGTTTTTAGATCATTTGTATCGTATCTTTTACTACATAACTTTTCACCAAATTTCACAAACACTAAGAAAGTTTGTTTTTCGATTCAAAACAAGATTTTAACGCTTTGAGGAGTTTCAAATAACTTGTTTTTAGATCATTTGTATCGTATCTTTTACTACATAACTTTTCACCAAATTTCACAAACACTAAGAAAGTTTGTTTTTCGATTCAGAACAAGATTTTAACGCTTTGAGGAGTTCAAATAACGTGTTTTTAGATCATTTGTATCGTATCTTTTACTACATAACTTTTCACCAAATTTCACAAACACTAAGAAAGTTTGTTTTTCGATTCAAAACAAGATTTTAACGCTTTGAGGAGTTTAAATAACGTGTTTTTAGATCATTTGTATCGTATCTTTTAGTACATAACTTTTCACCAAATTTCACGAACACTAAGAAAGTTTGTTTTTCGATTCAAAACAAGATTTTAATGCTTTGAGGAGTTCAAATAACGTGTTTTTAGATCATTTGTATCGTATCTTTCAGTACATAAGTTTTCACCAAATTTCACGAACACTAAGAAAGTTTGTTTTTCGATTCAAAACAAGATTTTAACGATTTGAGGAGTTTAAATAACGTGTTTTTAGATCATTTGTATCGTATCTTTTACTACATAACTTTTCACCAAATTTCACAAACACTAAGAAAGTTTGTTTTTCGATTCAAAACAAGATTTTAACGCTTTGAGGAGTTCAAATAACTTGTTTTTAGATCATTTGTATCGTATCTTTTACTACATAACTTTTCACCAAATTTCACAAACACTAAGGAAGTTTGTTTTTCGATTCAAAACAAGATTTTAACGCTTTGAGGAGTTCAAATAACGTGTTTTTAGATCATTTGTATCGTATCTTTTACTACATAACTTTTCTCCAAATTTCACAAACACTAAGGAAGTTTGTTTTTCGATTCAAAACAAGATTTGAACGCTTTGAGGAGTTCAAATAACGTGTTTTTAAATCATTTGTATCGTATCTTTTACTACATAACTTTTCACCAAATTTCACAAACACTAAGAAAGTTTGTTTTTCGATTCAAAACAAGATTTTAACGCTTTGAGGAGTTTAAATAACTTGTTTTTAGATCATTTGTATCGTATCTTTTACTACATAACTTTTCACCAAATTTCACAAACACTAAGAAAGTTTGTTTTTCGATTCAAAACAAGATTTTAACGCTTTGAGGAGTGCAAATAACTTGTTTTTAGATCATTTGTATCGTATCTTTTACTACATAACTTTTTACCAAATTTCACATACACTAAGGAAGTTTGTTTTTCGATTCAAAACAAGATTTTAACGCTTTGAGGAGTTCAAATAACGTGTTTTTAGATCATTTGTATCGTATCTTTTACTACATAACTTTTCACCAAATTTCACAAACACTAAGAAAGTTTGTTTTTCGATTCAAAACAAGATTTTAACGCTTTGAGGAGTTGAAATAACTTGTTTTCAGATCATTTGTATCGTATCTTTTACTACAAAACTTTTCACCAAATTTCACAAGCACTAAGAAAGTTTGTTTTTCGATTCAAAACAAGATTTTAACGCTTTGAGGAGTGCAAATAACTTGTTTTTAGATCATTTGTATCGTAGCTTTTACTACATAACTTTTTACCAAATTTCACATACACTAAGGAAGTTTGTTTTTCGATTCAAAGCAAGATTTTAACGCTTTGAGGAGTTCAAATAACGTGTTTTTAGATCATTTGTATCGTATCTTTTACTACATAACTTTTCACCAAATTTCACAAACACTAATAAAATTTGTTTTTCGATTCAAAACAAGATTTTAACGCTTTGAGGAGTTCAAATAACGTGTTTTTAAATCATTTGTATCGTATCTTTTACTACAAAACTTTTCACCAAATTTCACAAACACTACGAAAGTTTGTTTTTCGATTCAAAACAAGATTTTAACGCTTTGAGGAGTTCAAATAACTTGTTTTTAGATCATTTGTATCGTATCTTTTACTACATAACTTTTCACCAAATTTCACAAACACTAAGGAAGTTTGTTTTTCGATTCAAAACAAGATTTTAACGCTTTGAGGAGTTCAAATAACGTGTTTTTAGATCATTTGTATCGTATCTTTTACTACATAACTTTTCTCCAAATTTCACAAACACTAAGGAAGTTTGTTTTTCGATTCAAAACAAGATTTGAACGCTTTGAGGAGTTCAAATAACGTGTTTTTAAATCATTTGTATCGTATCTTTTACTACATAACTTTTCACCAAATTTCACAAACACTAAGAAAGTTTGTTTTTCGATTCAAAACAAGATTTTAACGCTTTGAGGAGTTTAAATAACTTGTTTTTAGATCATTTGTATCGTATCTTTTACTACATAACTTTTCACCAAATTTCACAAACACTAAGAAAGTTTGTTTTTCGATTCAAAACAAGATTTTAACGCTTTGAGGAGTTCAAATAACGTGTTTTTAGATCATTTGTATCGTATCTTTTACTACATAACTTTTCACCAAATTTCACAAACACTAAGAAAGTTTGTTTTTCGATTCAAAACAAGATTTTAACGCTTTGAGGAGTTTCAAATAACTTGTTTTTAGATCATTTGTATCGTATCTTTTACTACATAACTTTTCACCAAATTTCACAAACACTAAGAAAGTTTGTTTTTCGATTCAGAACAAGATTTTAACGCTTTGAGGAGTTCAAATAACGTGTTTTTAGATCATTTGTATCGTATCTTTTACTACATAACTTTTCACCAAATTTCACAAACACTAAGAAAGTTTGTTTTTCGATTCAAAACAAGATTTTAACGCTTTGAGGAGTTTAAATAACGTGTTTTTAGATCATTTGTATCGTATCTTTTAGTACATAACTTTTCACCAAATTTCACGAACACTAAGAAAGTTTGTTTTTCGATTCAAAACAAGATTTTAATGCTTTGAGGAGTTCAAATAACGTGTTTTTAGATCATTTGTATCGTATCTTTCAGTACATAAGTTTTCACCAAATTTCACGAACACTAAGAAAGTTTGTTTTTCGATTCAAAACAAGATTTTAACGATTTGAGGAGTTTAAATAACGTGTTTTTAGATCATTTGTATCGTATCTTTTACTACATAACTTTTCACCAAATTTCACAAACACTAAGAAAGTTTGTTTTTCGATTCAAAACAAGATTTTAACGCTTTGAGGAGTTCAAATAACTTGTTTTTAGATCATTTGTATCGTATCTTTTACTACATAACTTTTCACCAAATTTCACAAACACTAAGGAAGTTTGTTTTTCGATTCAAAACAAGATTTTAACGCTTTGAGGAGTTCAAATAACGTGTTTTTAGATCATTTGTATCGTATCTTTTACTACATAACTTTTCTCCAAATTTCACAAACACTAAGGAAGTTTGTTTTTCGATTCAAAACAAGATTTGAACGCTTTGAGGAGTTCAAATAACGTGTTTTTAAATCATTTGTATCGTATCTTTTACTACATAACTTTTCACCAAATTTCACAAACACTAAGAAAGTTTGTTTTTCGATTCAAAACAAGATTTTAACGCTTTGAGGAGTTTAAATAACTTGTTTTTAGATCATTTGTATCGTATCTTTTACTACATAACTTTTCACCAAATTTCACAAACACTAAGAAAGTTTGTTTTTCGATTCAAAACAAGATTTTAACGCTTTGAGGAGTTCAAATAACGTGTTTTTAGATCATTTGTATCGTATCTTTTACTACATAACTTTTCACCAAATTTCACAAACACTAAGAAAGTTTGTTTTTCGATTCAAAACAAGATTTTAACGCTTTGAGGAGTTTCAAATAACTTGTTTTTAGATCATTTGTATCGTATCTTTTACTACATAACTTTTCACCAAATTTCACAAACACTAAGAAAGTTTGTTTTTCGATTCAGAACAAGATTTTAACGCTTTGAGGAGTTCAAATAACGTGTTTTTAGATCATTTGTATCGTATCTTTTACTACATAACTTTTCACCAAATTTCACAAACACTAAGAAAGTTTGTTTTTCGATTCAAAACAAGATTTTAACGCTTTGAGGAGTTTAAATAACGTGTTTTTAGATCATTTGTATCGTATCTTTTAGTACATAACTTTTCACCAAATTTCACGAACACTAAGAAAGTTTGTTTTTCGATTCAAAACAAGATTTTAATGCTTTGAGGAGTTCAAATAACGTGTTTTTAGATCATTTGTATCGTATCTTTCAGTACATAAGTTTTCACCAAATTTCACGAACACTAAGAAAGTTTGTTTTTCGATTCAAAACAAGATTTTAACGATTTGAGGAGTTTAAATAACGTGTTTTTAGATCATTTGTATCGTATCTTTTACTACATAACTTTTCACCAAATTTCACAAACACTAAGAAAGTTTGTTTTTCGATTCAAAACAAGATTTTAACGCTTTGAGGAGTTCAAATAACTTGTTTTTAGATCATTTGTATCGTATCTTTTACTACATAACTTTTCACCAAATTTCACAAACACTAAGAAAGTTTGTTTTTCGATTCAAAACAAGATTTTAACGCTTTGAGGAGTTCAAATAACTTGTTTTCAGATAATTTGTATCGTATCTTTCAGTACAAAACTTTTCACCAAATTTCACAAACACTAAGAAAGTTTGTTTTTCGATTCAAAACAAGATTTTAACGCTTTGAGGAGTTCAAATAACGTGTTTTTAGATCATTTGTATCGTATCTTTTACTACATAACTTTTCACCAAATTTCACAAAAACTAAGAAAGTTTGTTTTTCGATTCAAAACAAGATTTTAACGCTTTGAGGAGTTCAAATAACGTGTTTTCAGATCATTTGTATCGTATCTTTTACTACACAACTTTTCACCAAATTTCACAAACACTAAGAAAGTTTGTTTTTCGATTCAAAACAAGATTTTAACGCTTTGAGGAGTTCAAATAACTTGTTTTTAGATCATTTGTATCGTATCTTTTACTACATAACTTTTCACCAAATTTCACGAACACTAAGAAAGTTTGTTTTTCGATTCAAAATAAGATTTTAACGCTTTGAGGAGTTCAAATAACGTGTTTTTAGATCATTTGTATCGTATCTTTTACTACATAACATTTCGCCAAATTTCACAAACACTAAGAAAGTTTGTTTTTCGATTCAAAACAAGATTTTAACGCTTTGAGGAGTTCAAATAACTTGTTTTTAGATCATTTGTATCGTATCTTTTACTACATAACTTTTCACCAAATTTCACAAACACTAAGAACGTTTGTTTTCGATTCAAAACAAGATTTTAACGCTTTGAGGAGTTCAAATAACGTGTTTTTAGATCATTTGTATCGTATCTTTTACTACATAACTTTTCACCAAATTTCACAAACACTAAGAAAGTTTGTTTTTCGATTCAAAACAAGATTTTAACGCTTTGAGGAGTTCAAATTACTTGTTTTTAAATCATTTGTATCGTATCTTTTACTACATAACTTTTCACCAAATTTCACAAACACTAAGAAAGTTTGTTTTTCGATTCAAAACAAGATTTTAACGCTTTGAGGAGTTCAAATAACGTGTTTTTAGATCATTTGTATCGTATCTTTTACTACATAACATTTCGCCAAATTTCACAAACACTAAGAAAGTTTGTTTTTCGATTCAAAACAAGATTTTAACGCTTTGAGGAGTTCAAATAACTTGTTTTTAGATCATTTGTATCGTATCTTTTACTACATAACTTTTCACCAAATTTCACAAACACTAAGAACGTTTGTTTTCGATTCAAAACAAGATTTTAACGCTTTGAGGAGTTCAAATAACGTGTTTTTAGATCATTTGTATCGTATCTTTTACTACATAACTTTTCACCAAATTTCACAAACACTAAGAAAGTTTGTTTTTCGATTCAAAACAAGATTTTAACGCTTTGAGGAGTTCAAATTACTTGTTTTTAAATCATTTGTATCGTATCTTTTACTACATAACTTTTCACCAAATTTCACAAACACTAAGAAAGTTTGTTTTTCGATTCAAAACAAGATTTTAACGCTTTGAGGAGTTCAAATAACGTGTTTTTAGATCATTTGTATCGTATCTTTTACTACATAACTTTTCACCAAATTTCACAAACACTAAGAAAGTTTGTTTTTCGATTCAAAACAAGATTTTAACGATTTGAGGAGTTTAAATAACGTGTTTTTAGATCATTTTTATCGTATCTTTTACTACATAACTTTTCTCCAAATTTCACAACCACTAAGGAAGTTTGTTTTTCGATTCAAAACAAGATTTGAACGCTTTGAGGAGTTCAAATAACGTGTTTTTAAATCATTTGTATCGTATCTTTTACTACATAACTTTTCACCAAATTTCACAAACACTAAGAAAGTTTGTTTTTCGATTCAAAACAAGATTTTAACGCTTTGAGGAGTTTAAATAACTTGTTTTTATATCATTTGTATCGTATCTTTTACTACATAACTTTTCACCAAATTTCACAAACACTAAGAAAGTTTGTTTTTCGATTCAAAACAAGATTTTAACGCTTTGAGGAGTGCAAATAACTTGTTTTTAGATCATTTGTATCGTATCTTTTACTACATAACTTTTTACCAAATTTCACATACACTAAGGAAGTTTGTTTTTCGATTCAAAACAAGATTTTAACGCTTTGAGGAGTTCAAATAACGTGTTTTTAGATCATTTGTATCGTATCTTTTACTACATAACTTTTCACCAAATTTCACAAACACTAAGAAAGTTTGTTTTTCGATTCAAAACAAGATTTTAACGCTTTGAGGAGTTGAAATAACTTGTTTTCAGATCATTTGTATCGTATCTTTTACTACAAAACTTTTCACCAAATTTCACAAACACTAAGAAAGTTTGTTTTTCGATTCAAAACAAGATTTTAACGCTTTGAGGAGTGCAAATAACTTGTTTTTAGATCATTTGTATCGTATCTTTTACTACATAACTTTTTACCAAATTTCACATACACTAAGGAAGTTTGTTTTTCGATTCAAAACAAGATTTTAACGCTTTGAGGAGTTCAAATAACGTGTTTTTAGATCATTTGTATCGTATCTTTTACTACATAACTTTTCACCAAATTTCACAAACACTAATAAAATTTGTTTTTCGATTCAAAACAAGATTTTAACGCTTTGAGGAGTTCAAATAACGTGTTTTTAAATCATTTGTATCGTATCTTTTACTACAAAACTTTTCACCAAATTTCACAAACACTACGAAAGTTTGTTTTTCGATTCAAAACAAGATTTTAACGCTTTGAGGAGTTCAAATAACTTGTTTTTAGATCATTTGTATCGTATCTTTTACTACATAACTTTTCACCAAATTTCACAAACACTAAGGAAGTTTGTTTTTCGATTCAAAACAAGATTTTAACGCTTTGAGGAGTTCAAATAACGTGTTTTTAGATCATTTGTATCGTATCTTTTACTACATAACTTTTCTCCAAATTTCACAAACACTAAGGAAGTTTGTTTTTCGATTCAAAACAAGATTTGAACGCTTTGAGGAGTTCAAATAACGTGTTTTTAAATCATTTGTATCGTATCTTTTACTACATAACTTTTCACCAAATTTCACAAACACTAAGAAAGTTTGTTTTTCGATTCAAAACAAGATTTTAACGCTTTGAGGAGTTTAAATAACTTGTTTTTAGATCATTTGTATCGTATCTTTTACTACATAACTTTTCACCAAATTTCACAAACACTAAGAAAGTTTGTTTTTCGATTCAAAACAAGATTTTAACGCTTTGAGGAGTTCAAATAACGTGTTTTTAGATCATTTGTATCGTATCTTTTACTACATAACTTTTCACCAAATTTCACAAACACTAAGAAAGTTTGTTTTTCGATTCAAAACAAGATTTTAACGCTTTGAGGAGTTTCAAATAACTTGTTTTTAGATCATTTGTATCGTATCTTTTACTACATAACTTTTCACCAAATTTCACAAACACTAAGAAAGTTTGTTTTTCGATTCAGAACAAGATTTTAACGCTTTGAGGAGTTCAAATAACGTGTTTTTAGATCATTTGTATCGTATCTTTTACTACATAACTTTTCACCAAATTTCACAAACACTAAGAAAGTTTGTTTTTCGATTCAAAACAAGATTTTAACGCTTTGAGGAGTTTAAATAACGTGTTTTTAGATCATTTGTATCGTATCTTTTAGTACATAACTTTTCACCAAATTTCACGAACACTAAGAAAGTTTGTTTTTCGATTCAAAACAAGATTTTAATGCTTTGAGGAGTTCAAATAACGTGTTTTTAGATCATTTGTATCGTATCTTTCAGTACATAAGTTTTCACCAAATTTCACGAACACTAAGAAAGTTTGTTTTTCGATTCAAAACAAGATTTTAACGATTTGAGGAGTTTAAATAACGTGTTTTTAGATCATTTGTATCGTATCTTTTACTACATAACTTTTCACCAAATTTCACAAACACTAAGAAAGTTTGTTTTTCGATTCAAAACAAGATTTTAACGCTTTGAGGAGTTCAAATAACTTGTTTTTAGATCATTTGTATCGTATCTTTTACTACATAACTTTTCACCAAATTTCACAAACACTAAGGAAGTTTGTTTTTCGATTCAAAACAAGATTTTAACGCTTTGAGGAGTTCAAATAACGTGTTTTTAGATCATTTGTATCGTATCTTTTACTACATAACTTTTCTCCAAATTTCACAAACACTAAGGAAGTTTGTTTTTCGATTCAAAACAAGATTTGAACGCTTTGAGGAGTTCAAATAACGTGTTTTTAAATCATTTGTATCGTATCTTTTACTACATAACTTTTCACCAAATTTCACAAACACTAAGAAAGTTTGTTTTTCGATTCAAAACAAGATTTTAACGCTTTGAGGAGTTTAAATAACTTGTTTTTAGATCATTTGTATCGTATCTTTTACTACATAACTTTTCACCAAATTTCACAAACACTAAGAAAGTTTGTTTTTCGATTCAAAACAAGATTTTAACGCTTTGAGGAGTTCAAATAACGTGTTTTTAGATCATTTGTATCGTATCTTTTACTACATAACTTTTCACCAAATTTCACAAACACTAAGAAAGTTTGTTTTTCGATTCAAAACAAGATTTTAACGCTTTGAGGAGTTTCAAATAACTTGTTTTTAGATCATTTGTATCGTATCTTTTACTACATAACTTTTCACCAAATTTCACAAACACTAAGAAAGTTTGTTTTTCGATTCAGAACAAGATTTTAACGCTTTGAGGAGTTCAAATAACGTGTTTTTAGATCATTTGTATCGTATCTTTTACTACATAACTTTTCACCAAATTTCACAAACACTAAGAAAGTTTGTTTTTCGATTCAAAACAAGATTTTAACGCTTTGAGGAGTTTAAATAACGTGTTTTTAGATCATTTGTATCGTATCTTTTAGTACATAACTTTTCACCAAATTTCACGAACACTAAGAAAGTTTGTTTTTCGATTCAAAACAAGATTTTAATGCTTTGAGGAGTTCAAATAACGTGTTTTTAGATCATTTGTATCGTATCTTTCAGTACATAAGTTTTCACCAAATTTCACGAACACTAAGAAAGTTTGTTTTTCGATTCAAAACAAGATTTTAACGATTTGAGGAGTTTAAATAACGTGTTTTTAGATCATTTGTATCGTATCTTTTACTACATAACTTTTCACCAAATTTCACAAACACTAAGAAAGTTTGTTTTTCGATTCAAAACAAGATTTTAACGCTTTGAGGAGTTCAAATAACTTGTTTTTAGATCATTTGTATCGTATCTTTTACTACATAACTTTTCACCAAATTTCACAAACACTAAGAAAGTTTGTTTTTCGATTCAAAACAAGATTTTAACGCTTTGAGGAGTTCAAATAACTTGTTTTCAGATAATTTGTATCGTATCTTTCAGTACAAAACTTTTCACCAAATTTCACAAACACTAAGAAAGTTTGTTTTTCGATTCAAAACAAGATTTTAACGCTTTGAGGAGTTCAAATAACGTGTTTTTAGATCATTTGTATCGTATCTTTTACTACATAACTTTTCACCAAATTTCACAAACACTAAGAAAGTTTGTTTTTCGATTCAAAACAAGATTTTAACGCTTTGAGGAGTTCAAATAACGTGTTTTCAGATCATTTGTATCGTATCTTTTACTACACAACTTTTCACCAAATTTCACAAACACTAAGAAAGTTTGTTTTTCGATTCAAAACAAGATTTTAACGCTTTGAGGAGTTCAAATAACTTGTTTTTAGATCATTTGTATCGTATCTTTTACTACATAACTTTTCACCAAATTTCACGAACACTAAGAAAGTTTGTTTTTCGATTCAAAATAAGATTTTAACGCTTTGAGGAGTTCAAATAACGTGTTTTTAGATCATTTGTATCGTATCTTTTACTACATAACATTTCGCCAAATTTCACAAACACTAAGAAAGTTTGTTTTTCGATTCAAAACAAGATTTTAACGCTTTGAGAAGTTCAAATAACTTGTTTTTAGATCATTTGTATCGTATCTTTTACTACATAACTTTTCACCAAATTTCACAAACACTAAGAACGTTTGTTTTCGATTCAAAACAAGATTTTAACGCTTTGAGGAGTTCAAATAACGTGTTTTTAGATCATTTGTATCGTATCTTTTACTACATAACTTTTCACCAAATTTCACAAACACTAAGAAAGTTTGTTTTTCGATTCAAAACAAGATTTTAACGCTTTGAGGAGTTCAAATTACTTGTTTTTAAATCATTTGTATCGTATCTTTTACTACATAACTTTTCTCCAAATTTCACAAACACTAAGAAAGTTTGTTTTTCGATTCAAAACAAGATTTTAACGCTTTGAGGAGTTCAAATAACGTGTTTTTAGATCATTTGTATCGTATCTTTTACTACATAACTTTTCACCAAATTTCACAAACACTAAGAAAGTTTGTTTTTCGATTCAAAACAAGATTTTAACGCTTTGAGGAGTTCAAATAACGTGTTTTTAGATCATTTGTATCGTATCTTTTACTACATAACATTTCGCCAAATTTCACAAACACTAAGAAAGTTTGTTTTTCGATTCAAAACAAGATTTTAACGCTTTGAGGAGTTCAAATAACTTGTTTTTAGATCATTTGTATCGTATCTTTTACTACATAACTTTTCACCAAATTTCACAAACACTAAGAAAGATTATTTTTCGATTCAAAACAAGATTTTAACGCTTTGAGGAGTTCAAATAACGTGTTTTTAGATCATTTGTATCGTATCTTTTACTACATAACTTTTCACCAAATTTCACAAACACTAAGAAAGTTTGTTTTTCGATTCAAAACAAGATTTTAACGCTTTGAGGAGTTCAAATTACTTGTTTTTAAATCATTTGTATCGTATCTTTTACTACATAACTTTTCACCAAATTTCACAAACACTAAGAAAGTTTGTTTTTCGATTCAAAACAAGATTTTAACGCTTTGAGGAGTTCAAATAACGTGTTTTTAGATCATTTGTATCGTATCTTTTACTACATAACTTTTCACCAAATTTCACAAACACTAAGAAAGTTTGTTTTTCGATTCAAAACAAGATTTTAACGCTTTGAGGAGTTGAAATAACTTGTTTTCAGATCATTTGTATCGTATCTTTTACTACAAAACTTTTCACCAAATTTCACAAACACTAAGAAAGTTTGTTTTTCGATTCAAAACAAGATTTTAACGCTTTGAGGAGTTCAAATAACTTGTTTTTAGATCATTTGTATCGTATCTTTTACTACATAACTTTTCACCAAATTTCACATACACTAAGGAAGTTTGTTTTTCGATTCAAAACAAAATTTTAACGCTTTGAGGAGTTCAAATAACGTGTTTTTAGATCATTTGTATCGTATCTTTTACTACATAACTTTTCACCAAATTTCACAAACACTAAGAAAATTTGTTTTTTGATTCAAAACAAGATTTTAACGCTTTGAGGAGTTCAAATAACGTGTTTTTAAATCATTTGTATCGTATCTTTTACTACATAACTTTTCACCAAATTTCACAAACACTAAGAAAGTTTGTTTTTCGATTCAGAACAAGATTTTAACGCTTTGAGGAGTTCAAATAACGTGTTTTTAGATCATTTGTATCGTATCTTTTACTACATTACTTTTCACCAAATTTCACAAACACTAAGGAAGTTTGTTTTTCTATTCAAAACAAGATTTTAACGCTTTGAGGAGTTCAAATAACGTGTTTTTAGATCATTTGTATCGTATCTTTTACTACATAACTTTTCTCCAAATTTCACAAACACTAAGGAAGTTTGTTTTTCGATTCAAAACAAGATTTTAACGCTTTGAGGAGTTCAAATAACGTGTTTTTAAATCATTTGTATCGTATCTTTTACTACATAACTTTTCACCAAATTTCACAAACACTAAGAAAGTTTGTTTTTCGATTCAAAACAAGATTTTAACGCTTTGAGGAGTTTAAATAACTTGTTTTTAGATCATTTGTATCGTATCTTTTACTACATAACTTTTCACCAAATTTCACAAACACTAAGAAAGTTTGTTTTTCGATTCAAAACAAGATTTTAACGCTTTGAGGAGTTCAAATAACGTGTTTTTAGATCATTTGTATTGTATCTTTTACTACATAACTTTTCACCAAATTTCACAAACACTAAGAAAGTTTGTTTTTCGATTCAAAACAAGATTTTAACGCTTTGAGGAGTTTCAAATAACTTGTTTTTAGATCATTTGTATCGTATCTTTTACTACATAACTTTTCACCAAATTTCACAAACACTAAGAAAATTTGTTTTTCGATTCAGAACAAGATTTTAACGCTTTGAGGAGTTCAAATAATGTGTTTTTAGATCATTTGTATCGTATCTTTTACTACATAACTTTTCACCAAATTTCACAAACACTAAGAAAGTTTGTTTTTCGATTCAAAACAAGATTTTAACGCTTTGAGGAGTTCAAATAACTTGTTTTTAGATCATTTGTATCGTATCTTTTACTACATAACTTTTCACCAAATTTCACGAACACTAAGAAAGTTTGTTTTTCGATTCAAAATAAGATTTTAACGCTTTGAGGAGTTCAAATAACGTGTTTTTAGATCATTTGTATCGTATCTTTTACTACATAACATTTCGCCAAATTTCACAAACACTAAGAAAGTTTGTTTTTCGATTCAAAACAAGATTTTAACGCTTTGAGGAGTTCAAATAACTTGTTTTTAGATCATTTGTATCGTATCTTTTACTACATAACTTTTCACCAAATTTCACAAACACTAAGAACGTTTGTTTTCGATTCAAAACAAGATTTTAACGCTTTGAGGAGTTCAAATAACGTGTTTTTAGATCATTTGTATCGTATCTTTTACTACATAACTTTTCACCAAATTTCACAAACACTAAGAAAGTTTGTTTTTCGATTCAAAACAAGATTTTAACGCTTTGAGGAGTTCAAATTACTTGTTTTTAAATCATTTGTATCGTATCTTTTACTACATAACTTTTCACCAAATTTCACAAACACTAAGAAAGTTTGTTTTTCGATTCAAAACAAGATTTTAACGCTTTGAGGAGTTCAAATAACGTGTTTTTAGATCATTTGTATCGTATCTTTTACTACATAACTTTTCACCAAATTTCACAAACACTAAGAAAGTTTGTTTTTCGATTCAAAACAAGATTTTAACGCTTTGAGGAGTTCAAATAACGTGTTTTTAGATCATTTGTATCGTATCTTTTACTACATAACATTTCGCCAAATTTCACAAACACTAAGAAAGTTTGTTTTTCGATTCAAAAGAAGATTTTAACGCTTTGAGGAGTTCAAATAACTTGTTTTTAGATCATTTGTATCGTATCTTTTACTACATAACTTTTCACCAAATTTCACAAACACTAAGAAAGATTATTTTTCGATTCAAAACAAGATTTTAACGCTTTGAGGAGTTCAAATAACGTGTTTTTAGATCATTTGTATCGTATCTTTTACTACATAACTTTTCACCAAATTTCACAAACACTAAGAAAGTTTGTTTTTCGATTCAAAACAAGATTTTAACGCTTTGAGGAGTTCAAATTACTTGTTTTTAAATCATTTGTATCGTATCTTTTACTACATAACTTTTCACCAAATTTCACAAACACTAAGAAAGTTTGTTTTTCGATTCAAAACAAGATTTTAACGCTTTGAGGAGTTCAAATAACGTGTTTTTAGATCATTTGTATCGTATCTTTTACTACATAACTTTTCACCAAATTTCACAAACACTAAGAAAGTTTGTTTTTCGATTCAAAACAAGATTTTAACGCTTTGAGGAGTTGAAATAACTTGTTTTCAGATCATTTGTATCGTATCTTTTACTACATAACTTTTCACCAAATTTCACAAACACTAAGAAAGTTTGTTTTTCGATTCAAAACAAGATTTTAACGCTTTGAGGAGTTTCAAATAACTTGTTTTTAGATCATTTGTATCGTATCTTTTACTACATAACTTTTCACCAAATTTCACAAACACTAAGAAAATTTGTTTTTCGATTCAGAACAAGATTTTAACGCTTTGAGGAGTTCAAATAATGTGTTTTTAGATCATTTGTATCGTATCTTTTACTACATAACTTTTCACCAAATTTCACAAACACTAAGAAAGTTTGTTTTTCGATTCAAAACAAGATTTTAACGCTTTGAGGAGTTCAAATAACTTGTTTTTAGATCATTTGTATCGTATCTTTTACTACATAACTTTTCACCAAATTTCACGAACACTAAGAAAGTTTGTTTTTCGATTCAAAATAAGATTTTAACGCTTTGAGGAGTTCAAATAACGTGTTTTTAGATCATTTGTATCGTATCTTTTACTACATAACATTTCGCCAAATTTCACAAACACTAAGAAAGTTTGTTTTTCGATTCAAAACAAGATTTTAACGCTTTGAGGAGTTCAAATAACTTGTTTTTAGATCATTTGTATCGTATCTTTTACTACATAACTTTTCACCAAATTTCACAAACACTAAGAACGTTTGTTTTCGATTCAAAACAAGATTTTAACGCTTTGAGGAGTTCAAATAACGTGTTTTTAGATCATTTGTATCGTATCTTTTACTACATAACTTTTCTCCAAATTTCACAAACACTAAGGAAGTTTGTTTTTCGATTCAAAACAAGATTTTAACGCTTTGAGGAGTTCAAATAACGTGTTTTTAAATCATTTGTATCGTATCTTTTACTACATAACTTTTCACCAAATTTCACAAACACTAAGAAAGTTTGTTTTTCGATTCAAAACAAGATTTTAACGCTTTGAGGAGTTTAAATAACTTGTTTTTAGATCATTTGTATCGTATCTTTTACTACATAACTTTTCACCAAATTTCACAAACACTAAGAAAGTTTGTTTTTCGATTCAAAACAAGATTTTAACGCTTTGAGGAGTTCAAATAACGTGTTTTTAGATCATTTGTATTGTATCTTTTACTACATAACTTTTCACCAAATTTCACAAACACTAAGAAAGTTTGTTTTTCGATTCAAAACAAGATTTTAACGCTTTGAGGAGTTTCAAATAACTTGTTTTTAGATCATTTGTATCGTATCTTTTACTACATAACTTTTCACCAAATTTCACAAACACTAAGAAAATTTGTTTTTCGATTCAGAACAAGATTTTAACGCTTTGAGGAGTTCAAATAATGTGTTTTTAGATCATTTGTATCGTATCTTTTACTACATAACTTTTCACCAAATTTCACAAACACTAAGAAAGTTTGTTTTTCGATTCAAAACAAGATTTTAACGCTTTGAGGAGTTCAAATAACTTGTTTTTAGATCATTTGTATCGTATCTTTTACTACATAACTTTTCACCAAATTTCACGAACACTAAGAAAGTTTGTTTTTCGATTCAAAATAAGATTTTAACGCTTTGAGGAGTTCAAATAACGTGTTTTTAGATCATTTGTATCGTATCTTTTACTACATAACATTTCGCCAAATTTCACAAACACTAAGAAAGTTTGTTTTTCGATTCAAAACAAGATTTTAACGCTTTGAGGAGTTCAAATAACTTGTTTTTAGATCATTTGTATCGTATCTTTTACTACATAACTTTTCACCAAATTTCACAAACACTAAGAACGTTTGTTTTCGATTCAAAACAAGATTTTAACGCTTTGAGGAGTTCAAATAACGTGTTTTTAGATCATTTGTATCGTATCTTTTACTACATAACTTTTCACCAAATTTCACAAACACTAAGAAAGTTTGTTTTTCGATTCAAAACAAGATTTTAACGCTTTGAGGAGTTCAAATTACTTGTTTTTAAATCATTTGTATCGTATCTTTTACTACATAACTTTTCACCAAATTTCACAAACACTAAGAAAGTTTGTTTTTCGATTCAAAACAAGATTTTAACGCTTTGAGGAGTTCAAATAACGTGTTTTTAGATCATTTGTATCGTATCTTTTACTACATAACTTTTCACCAAATTTCACAAACACTAAGAAAGTTTGTTTTTCGATTCAAAACAAGATTTTAACGCTTTGAGGAGTTCAAATAACGTGTTTTTAGATCATTTGTATCGTATCTTTTACTACATAACATTTCGCCAAATTTCACAAACACTAAGAAAGTTTGTTTTTCGATTCAAAAGAAGATTTTAACGCTTTGAGGAGTTCAAATAACTTGTTTTTAGATCATTTGTATCGTATCTTTTACTACATAACTTTTCACCAAATTTCACAAACACTAAGAAAGATTATTTTTCGATTCAAAACAAGATTTTAACGCTTTGAGGAGTTCAAATAACGTGTTTTTAGATCATTTGTATCGTATCTTTTACTACATAACTTTTCACCAAATTTCACAAACACTAAGAAAGTTTGTTTTTCGATTCAAAACAAGATTTTAACGCTTTGAGGAGTTCAAATTACTTGTTTTTAAATCATTTGTATCGTATCTTTTACTACATAACTTTTCACCAAATTTCACAAACACTAAGAAAGTTTGTTTTTCGATTCAAAACAAGATTTTAACGCTTTGAGGAGTTCAAATAACGTGTTTTTAGATCATTTGTATCGTATCTTTTACTACATAACTTTTCACCAAATTTCACAAACACTAAGAAAGTTTGTTTTTCGATTCAAAACAAGATTTTAACGCTTTGAGGAGTTGAAATAACTTGTTTTCAGATCATTTGTATCGTATCTTTTACTACATAACTTTTCACCAAATTTCACAAACACTAAGAAAGTTTGTTTTTCGATTCAAAACAAGATTTTAACGCTTTGAGGAGTTTCAAATAACTTGTTTTTAGATCATTTGTATCGTATCTTTTACTACATAACTTTTCACCAAATTTCACAAACACTAAGAAAGTTTGTTTTTCGATTCAGAACAAGATTTTAACGCTTTGAGGAGTTCAAATAACGTGTTTTTAGATCATTTGTATCGTATCTTTTACTACATAACTTTTCACCAAATTTCACAAACACTAAGAAAGTTTGTTTTTCGATTCAGAACAAGATTTTAACGCTTTGAGGAGTTCAAATAACGTGTTTTTAGATCATTTGTATCGTATCTTTTACTACATTACTTTTCACCAAATTTCACAAACACTAAGGAAGTTTGTTTTTCTATTCAAAACAAGATTTTAACGCTTTGAGGAGTTCAAATAACGTGTTTTTAGATCATTTGTATCGTATCTTTTACTACATAACTTTTCTCCAAATTTCACAAACACTAAGGAAGTTTGTTTTTCGATTCAAAACAAGATTTTAACGCTTTGAGGAGTTCAAATAACGTGTTTTTAAATCATTTGTATCGTATCTTTTACTACATAACTTTTCACCAAATTTCACAAACACTAAGAAAGTTTGTTTTTCGATTCAAAACAAGATTTTAACGCTTTGAGGAGTTTAAATAACTTGTTTTTAGATCATTTGTATCGTATCTTTTACTACATAACTTTTCACCAAATTTCACAAACACTAAGAAAGTTTGTTTTTCGATTCAAAACAAGATTTTAACGCTTTGAGGAGTTCAAATAACGTGTTTTTAGATCATTTGTATTGTATCTTTTACTACATAACTTTTCACCAAATTTCACAAACACTAAGAAAGTTTGTTTTTCGATTCAAAACAAGATTTTAACGCTTTGAGGAGTTTCAAATAACTTGTTTTTAGATCATTTGTATCGTATCTTTTACTACATAACTTTTCACCAAATTTCACAAACACTAAGAAAGTTTGTTTTTCGATTCAGAACAAGATTTTAACGCTTTGAGGAGTTCAAATAATGTGTTTTTAGATCATTTGTATCGTATCTTTTACTACATAACTTTTCACCAAATTTCACAAACACTAAGAAAGTTTGTTTTTCGATTCAAAACAAGATTTTAACGCTTTGAGGAGTTCAAATAACTTGTTTTTAGATCATTTGTATCGTATCTTTTACTACATAACTTTTCACCAAATTTCACGAACACTAAGAAAGTTTGTTTTTCGATTCAAAATAAGATTTTAACGCTTTGAGGAGTTCAAATAACGTGTTTTTAGATCATTTGTATCGTATCTTTTACTACATAACATTTCGCCAAATTTGACGAACACTAAGAAAGTTTGTTTTTCGATTCAAAACAAGATTTTAATGCTTTGAGGAGTTCAAATAACGTGTTTTTAGATCATTTGTATCGTATCTTTCAGTACATAAGTTTTCACCAAATTTCACAAACACTAAGAAAGTTTGTTTTTCGATTCAAAACAAGATTTTAACGATTTGAGGAGTTTAAATAACGTGTTTTTAGATCATTTGTATCGTATCTTTTACTACATAACTTTTCACCAAATTTCACAAACACTAAGAAAGTTTGTTTTTCGATTCAAAACAAGATTTTAACGCTTTGAGGAGTTCAAATAACTTGTTTTTAGATCATTTGTATCGTATCTTTTACTACATAACTTTTCACCAAATTTCACAAACACTAAGAAAGTTTGTTTTTCGATTCAAAACAAGATTTTAACGCTTTGAGGAGTTCAAATAACTTGTTTTCAGATAATTTGTATCGTATCTTTCAGTACAAAACTTTTCACCAAATTTCACAAACACTAAGAAAGTTTGTTTTTCGATTCAAAACAAGATTTTAACGCTTTGAGGAGTTCAAATAACGTGTTTTTAGATCATTTGTATCGTATCTTTTACTACATAACTTTTCACCAAATTTCACAAACACTAAGAAAGTTTGTTTTTCGATTCAAAACAAGATTTTAACGCTTTGAAGAGTTCAAATAACGTGTTTTCAGATCATTTGTATCGTATCTTTTACTACATAACTTTTCACCAAATTTCACAAACACTAAGAAAGTTTGTTTTTCGATTCAAAACAAGATTTTAACGCTTTGAGGAGTTCAAATAACTTGTTTTTAGATCATTTGTATCGTATCTTTTACTACATAACTTTTCACCAAATTTCACGAACACTAAGAAAGTTTGTTTTTCGATTCAAAATAAGATTTTAACGCTTTGAGGAGTTCAAATAACGTGTTTTTAGATCATTTGTATCGTATCTTTTACTACATAACATTTCGCCAAATTTCACAAACACTAAGAAAGTTTGTTTTTCGATTCAAAACAAGATTTTAACGCTTTGAGGAGTTCAAATAACTTGTTTTTAGATCATTTGTATCGTATCTTTTACTACATAACTTTTCACCAAATTTCACAAACACTAAGAACGTTTGTTTTCGATTCAAAACAAGATTTTAACGCTTTGAGGAGTTCAAATAACGTGTTTTTAGATCATTTGTATCGTATCTTTTACTACATAACTTTTCACCAAATTTCACAAACACTAAGAAAGTTTGTTTTTCGATTCAAAACAAGATTTTAACGCTTTGAGGAGTTCAAATTACTTGTTTTTAAATCATTTGTATCGTATCTTTTACTACATAACTTTTCACCAAATTTCACAAACACTAAGAAAGTTTGTTTTTCGATTCAAAACAAGATTTTAACGCTTTGAGGAGTTCAAATAACGTGTTTTTAGATCATTTGTATCGTATCTTTTACTACATAACTTTTCACCAAATTTCACAAACACTAAGAAAGTTTGTTTTTCGATTCAAAACAAGATTTTAACGCTTTGAGGAGTTCAAATAACGTGTTTTTAGATCATTTGTATCGTATCTTTTACTACATAACATTTCGCCAAATTTCACAAACACTAAGAAAGTTTGTTTTTCGATTCAAAACAAGATTTTAACGCTTTGAGGAGTTCAAATAACTTGTTTTTAGATCATTTGTATCGTATCTTTTACTACATAACTTTTCACCAAATTTCACAAACACTAAGAAAGATTATTTTTCGATTCAAAACAAGATTTTAACGCTTTGAGGAGTTCAAATAACGTGTTTTTAGATCATTTGTATCGTATCTTTTACTACATAACTTTTCACCAAATTTCACAAACACTAAGAAAGTTTGTTTTTCGATTCAAAACAAGATTTTAACGCTTTGAGGAGTTCAAATTACTTGTTTTTAAATCATTTGTATCGTATCTTTTACTACATAACTTTTCACCAAATTTCACAAACACTAAGAAAGTTTGTTTTTCGATTCAAAACAAGATTTTAACGCTTTGAGGAGTTCAAATAACGTGTTTTTAGATCATTTGTATCGTATCTTTTACTACATAACTTTTCACCAAATTTCACAAACACTAAGAAAGTTTGTTTTTCGATTCAAAACAAGATTTTAACGCTTTGAGGAGTTGAAATAACTTGTTTTCAGATCATTTGTATCGTATCTTTTACTACAAAACTTTTCACCAAATTTCACAAACACTAAGAAAGTTTGTTTTTCGATTCAAAACAAGATTTTAACGCTTTGAGGAGTTCAAATAACTTGTTTTTAGATCATTTGTATCGTATCTTTTACTACATAACTTTTCACCAAATTTCACATACACTAAGGAAGTTTGTTTTTCGATTCAAAACAAAATTTTAACGCTTTGAGGAGTTCAAATAACGTGTTTTTAGATCATTTGTATCGTATCTTTTACTACATAACTTTTCACCAAATTTCACAAACACTAAGAAAATTTGTTTTTTGATTCAAAACAAGATTTTAACGCTTTGAGGAGTTCAAATAACGTGTTTTTAAATCATTTGTATCGTATCTTTTACTACATTACTTTTCACCAAATTTCACAAACACTAAGAAAGTTTGTTTTTCGATTCAGAACAAGATTTTAACGCTTTGAGGAGTTCAAATAACGTGTTTTTAGATCATTTGTATCGTATCTTTTACTACATTACTTTTCACCAAATTTCACAAACACTAAGGAAGTTTGTTTTTCTATTCAAAACAAGATTTTAACGCTTTGAGGAGTTCAAATAACGTGTTTTTAGATCATTTGTATCGTATCTTTTACTACATAACTTTTCTCCAAATATCACAAACACTAAGGAAGTTTGTTTTTCGATTCAAAACAAGATTTTAACGCTTTGAGGAGTTCAAATAACGTGTTTTTAAATCATTTGTATCGTATCTTTTACTACATAACTTTTCACCAAATTTCACAAACACTAAGAAAGTTTGTTTTTCGATTCAAAACAAGATTTTAACGCTTTGAGGAGTTTAAATAACTTGTTTTTAGATCATTTGTATCGTATCTTTTACTACATAACTTTTCACCAAATTTCACAAACACTAGGAAAGTTTGTTTTTCGATTCAAAACAAGATTTTAACGCTTTGAGGAGTTCAAATAACGTGTTTTTAGATCATTTGTATCGTATCTTTTACTACATAACTTTTCACCAAATTTCACAAACACTAAGAAAGTTTGTTTTTCGATTCAAAACAAGATTTTAACCCTTTGAGGAGTTTCAAATAACTTGTTTTTAGATCATTTGTATCGTATCTTTTACTACATAACTTTTCACCAAATTTCACAAACACTAAGAAAGTTTGTTTTTCGATTCAGAACAAGATTTTAACGCTTTGAGGAGTTCAAATAACGTGTTTTTAGATCATTTGTATCGTATCTTTTACTACATAACTTTTCACCAAATTTCACAAACACTAAGAAAGTTTGTTTTTCGATTCAAAACAAGATTTTAACGCTTTGAGGAGTTTAAATAACGTGTTTTTAGATCATTTGTATCGTATCTTTTAGTACATAACTTTTCACCAAATTTCACGAACACTAAGAAAGTTTGTTTTTCGATTCAAAACAAGATTTTAATGCTTTGAGGAGTTCAAATAACGTGTTTTTAGATCATTTGTATCGTATCTTTCAGTACATAAGTTTTCGCCAAATTTCACGAACACTAAGAAAGTTTGTTTTTCGATTCAAAACAAGATTTTAACGATTTGAGGAGTTTAAATAACGTGTTTTTAGATCATTTGTATCGTATCTTTTACTACATAACTTTTCACCAAATTTCACAAACACTAAGAAAGTTTGTTTTTCGATTCAAAACAAGATTTTAACGTTTTGAGGAGTTCAAATAACTTGTTTTTAGATCGTTTGTATCGTATCTTTTACTACATAACTTTTCACCAAATTTCACAAACACTAAGAAAGTTTGTTTTTCGATTCAAAACAAGATTTTAACGCTTTGAGGAGTTCAAATAACTTGTTTTCAGATCATTTGTATCGTATCTTTCAGTACAAAACTTTTCACCAAATTTCACAAACACTAAGAAAGTTTGTTTTTCGATTAAAAACAAGATTTTAACGCTTTGAGGAGTTTAAATAACGTGTTTTTAGATCATTTGTATCGTATCTTTTAGTACATAACTTTTCACCAAATTTCACAAACACTAAGAAAGTTTGTTTTTCGATTCAAAACAAGATTTTAACGCTTTGAGGAGTTCAAATAACTTGTTTTTAGATCATTTGTATGGTATCTTTTACTACATAACTTTTCACCAAATTTCACAAACACTAAGAAAGTTTGTTTTTCGATTCAAAACAAGATTTTAACGCTTTGAGGAGTTCAAATAACTTGTTTTTAGATCATTTGTATCGTATCTTTTACTACATAACTTTTCACCAAATTTCACGAACACTAAGAAAGTTTGTTTTTCGATTCAAAATAAGATTTTAACGCTTTGAGGAGTTCAAATAACGTGTTTTTAGATCATTTGTATCGTATCTTTTACTACATAACATTTCGCCAAATTTCACAAACACTAAGAAAGTTTGTTTTTCGATTCAAAACAAGATTTTAACGCTTTGAGGAGTTCAAATAACTTGTTTTTAGATCATTTGTATCGTATCTTTTACTACATAACTTTTCACCAAATTTCACAAACACTGAGAAAGTTTGTTTTTCGATTCAAAATAAGATTTTAACGCTTTGAGGATTTCAAATAACGTGTTTTTAGATCATTTGTATCGTATCTTTTACTACATAACATTTCGCCAAATTTCACAAACACTAAGAAAGTTTGTTTTTCGATTCAAAACAAGATTTTAACGCTTTGAGGAGTTCAAATAACTTGTTTTTAGATCATTTGTATCGTATCTTTTACTACATAACTTTTCACCAAATTTCACAAACACTAAGAAAGTTTATTTTTCGATTCAAAACAAGATTTTAACGCTTTGAGGAGTTCAAATAACGTGTTTTTAGATCATTTGTATCGTATCTTTTACTACATAACTTTTCACCAAATTTCACAAACACTAAGAAAGTTTGTTTTTCGATTCAAAACAAGATTTTAACGCTTTGAGGAGTTCAAATTACTTGTTTTTAAATCATTTGTATCGTATCTTTTACTACATAACTTTTCACCAAATTTCACAAACACTAAGAAAGTTTGTTTTTCGATTCAAAACAAGATTTTAACGCTTTGAGGAGTTCAAATAACGTGTTTTTAGATCATTTGTATCGTATCTTTTACTACATATCTTTTCACCAAATTTCACAAACACTAAGAAAGTTTGTTTTTCGATTCAAAACAAGATTTTAACGCTTTGAGGAGTTCAAATAACTTGTTTTCAGATCATTTGTATCGTATCTTTTACTACAAAACTTTTCACCAAATTTCACAAACACTAAGAAAGTTTGTTTTTCGATTCAGAACAAGATTTTAACGCTTTGAGGAGTTCAAATAACGTGTTTTTAGATCATTTGTATCGTATCTTTTACTACATTACTTTTCACCAAATTTCACAAACACTAAGGAAGTTTGTTTTTCTATTCAAAACAAGATTTTAACGCTTTGAGGAGTTCAAATAACGTGTTTTTAGATCATTTGTATCGTATCTTTTACTACATAACTTTTCTCCAAATTTCACAAATACTAAGGAAGTTTGTTTTTCGATTCAAAACAAGATTTTAACGCTTTGAGGAGTTCAAATAACGTGTTTTTAAATCATTTGTATCGTATCTTTTACTACATAACTTTTCACCAAATTTCACAAACACTAAGAAAGTTTGTTTTTCGATTCAAAACAAGATTTTAACGCTTTGAGGAGTTTAAATAACTTGTTTTTAGATCATTTGTATCGTATCTTTTACTACATAACTTTTCACCAAATTTCACAAACACTAGGAAAGTTTGTTTTTCGATTCAAAACAAGATTTTAACGCTTTGAGGAGTTCAAATAACTTGTTTTTAGATCATTTGTATCGTATCTTTTACTACATAACTTTTCACCAAATTTCACAAACACTAAGAAAGTTTGTTTTTCGATTCAGAACAAGATTTTAACGCTTTGAGGAGTTCAAATAACGTGTTTTTAGATCATTTGTATCGTATCTTTTACTACATAACTTTTCACCAAATTTCACAAACACTAAGAAAGTTTGTTTTTCGATTCAAAACAAGATTTTAACGCTTTGAGGAGTTTAAATAACGTGTTTTTAGATCATTTGTATCGTATCTTTTAGTACATAACTTTTCACCAAATTTCACGAACACTAAGAAAGTTTGTTTTTCGATTCAAAACAAGATTTTAATGCTTTGAGGAGTTCAAATAACGTGTTTTTAGATCATTTGTATCGTATCTTTCAGTACATAAGTTTTCACCAAATTTCACGAACACTAAGAAAGTTTGTTTTTCGATTCAAAACAAGATTTTAACGATTTGAGGAGTTTAAATAACGTGTTTTTAGATCATTTGTATCGTATCTTTTACTACATAACTTTTCACCAAATTTCACAAACACTAAGAAAGTTTGTTTTTCGATTCAAAACAAGATTTTAACGTTTTGAGGAGTTCAAATAACTTGTTTTTAGATCGTTTGTATCGTATCTTTTACTACATAACTTTTCACCAAATTTCACAAACACTAAGAAAGTTTGTTTTTCGATTCAAAACAAGATTTTAACGCTTTGAGGAGTTCAAATAACTTGTTTTCAGATCATTTGTATCGTATCTTTCAGTACAAAACTTTTCACCAAATTTCACAAACACTAAGAAAGTTTGTTTTTCGATTAAAAACAAGATTTTAACGCTTTGAGGAGTTTAAATAACGTGTTTTTAGATCATTTGTATCGTATCTTTTACTACATAACTTTTCACCAAATTTCACAAACACTAAGAAAGTTTGTTTTTCGATTCAAAACAAGATTTTAACGCTTTGAGGAGTTTAAATAACGTGTTTTTAGATCATTTGTATCGTATCTTTTAGTACATAACTTTTCACCAAATTTCACGAACACTAAGAAAGTTTGTTTTTCGATTCAAAACAAGATTTTAATGCTTTGAGGAGTTCAAATAACGTGTTTTTAGATCATTTGTATCGTATCTTTCAGTACATAAGTTTTCACCAAATTTCACGAACACTAAGAAAGTTTGTTTTTCGATTCAAAACAAGATTTTAACGATTTGAGGAGTTTAAATAACGTGTTTTTAGATCATTTGTATCGTATCTTTTACTACATAACTTTTCACCAAATTTCACAAACACTAAGAAAGTTTGTTTTTCGATTCAAAACAAGATTTTAACGTTTTGAGGAGTTCAAATAACTTGTTTTTAGATCGTTTGTATCGTATCTTTTACTACATAACTTTTCACCAAATTTCACAAACACTAAGAAAGTTTGTTTTTCGATTCAAAACAAGATTTTAACGCTTTGAGGAGTTCAAATAACTTGTTTTCAGATCATTTGTATCGTATCTTTCAGTACAAAACTTTTCACCAAATTTCACAAACACTAAGAAAGTTTGTTTTTCGATTCAAAACAAGATTTTAACGATTTGAGGAGTTTAAATAACGTGTTTTTAGATCATTTGTATCGTATCTTTTACTACATAACTTTTCACCAAATTTCACAAACACTAAGAAAGTTTGTTTTTCGATTCAAAACAAGATTTTAACGTTTTGAGGAGTTCAAATAACTTGTTTTTAGATCGTTTGTATCGTATCTTTTACTACATAACTTTTCACCAAATTTCACAAACACTAAGAAAGTTTGTTTTTCGATTCAAAACAAGATTTTAACGCTTTGAGGAGTTCAAATAACTTGTTTTCAGATCATTTGTATCGTATCTTTCAGTACAAAACTTTTCACCAAATTTCACAAACACTAAGAAAGTTTGTTTTTCGATTCAAAACAAGATTTTAACGCTTTGAGGAGTTCAAATAACTTGTTTTCAGATAATTTGTATCGTATCTTTCAGTACAAAACTTTTCACCAAATTTCACAAACACTAAGAAAGTTTGTTTTTCGATTCAAAACAAGATTTTAACGCTTTGAGGAGTTCAAATAACGTGTTTTTAGATCATTTGTATCGTATCTTTTACTACATAACTTTTCACCAAATTTCACAAACACTAAGAAAGTTTGTTTTTCGATTCAAAACAAGATTTTAACGCTTTGAAGAGTTCAAATAACGTGTTTTCAGATCATTTGTATCGTATCTTTTACTACATAACTTTTCACCAAATTTCACAAACACTAAGAAAGTTTGTTTTTCGATTCAAAACAAGATTTTAACGCTTTGAGGAGTTCAAATAACTTGTTTTTAGATCATTTGTATCGTATCTTTTACTACATAACTTTTCACCAAATTTCACGAACACTAAGAAAGTTTGTTTTTCGATTCAAAATAAGATTTTAACGCTTTGAGGAGTTCAAATAACGTGTTTTTAGATCATTTGTATCGTATCTTTTACTACATAACATTTCGCCAAATTTCACAAACACTAAGAAAGTTTGTTTTTCGATTCAAAACAAGATTTTAACGCTTTGAGGAGTTCAAATAACTTGTTTTTAGATCATTTGTATCGTATCTTTTACTACATAACTTTTCACCAAATTTCACAAACACTAAGAACGTTTGTTTTCGATTCAAAACAAGATTTTAACGCTTTGAGGAGTTCAAATAACGTGTTTTTAGATCATTTGTATCGTATCTTTTACTACATAACTTTTCACCAAATTTCACAAACACTAAGAAAGTTTGTTTTTCGATTCAAAACAAGATTTTAACGCTTTGAGGAGTTCAAATTACTTGTTTTTAAATCATTTGTATCGTATCTTTTACTACATAACTTTTCACCAAATTTCACAAACACTAAGAAAGTTTGTTTTTCGATTCAAAACAAGATTTTAACGCTTTGAGGAGTTCAAATAACGTGTTTTTAGATCATTTGTATCGTATCTTTTACTACATAACTTTTCACCAAATTTCACAAACACTAAGAAAGTTTGTTTTTCGATTCAAAACAAGATTTTAACGCTTTGAGGAGTTCAAATAACGTGTTTTTAGATCATTTGTATCGTATCTTTTACTACATAACATTTCGCCAAATTTCACAAACACTAAGAAAGTTTGTTTTTCGATTCAAAACAAGATTTTAACGCTTTGAGGAGTTCAAATAACTTGTTTTTAGATCATTTGTATCGTATCTTTTACTACATAACTTTTCACCAAATTTCACAAACACTAAGAAAGATTATTTTTCGATTCAAAACAAGATTTTAACGCTTTGAGGAGTTCAAATAACGTGTTTTTAGATCATTTGTATCGTATCTTTTACTACATAACTTTTCACCAAATTTCACAAACACTAAGAAAGTTTGTTTTTCGATTCAAAACAAGATTTTAACGCTTTGAGGAGTTCAAATTACTTGTTTTTAAATCATTTGTATCGTATCTTTTACTACATAACTTTTCACCAAATTTCACAAACACTAAGAAAGTTTGTTTTTCGATTCAAAACAAGATTTTAACGCTTTGAGGAGTTCAAATAACGTGTTTTTAGATCATTTGTATCGTATCTTTTACTACATAACTTTTCACCAAATTTCACAAACACTAAGAAAGTTTGTTTTTCGATTCAAAACAAGATTTTAACGCTTTGAGGAGTTGAAATAACTTGTTTTCAGATCATTTGTATCGTATCTTTTACTACAAAACTTTTCACCAAATTTCACAAACACTAAGAAAGTTTGTTTTTCGATTCAAAACAAGATTTTAACGCTTTGAGGAGTTCAAATAACTTGTTTTTAGATCATTTGTATCGTATCTTTTACTACATAACTTTTCACCAAATTTCACATACACTAAGGAAGTTTGTTTTTCGATTCAAAACAAAATTTTAACGCTTTGAGGAGTTCAAATAACGTGTTTTTAGATCATTTGTATCGTATCTTTTACTACATAACTTTTCACCAAATTTCACAAACACTAAGAAAATTTGTTTTTTGATTCAAAACAAGATTTTAACGCTTTGAGGAGTTCAAATAACGTGTTTTTAAATCATTTGTATCGTATCTTTTACTACATTACTTTTCACCAAATTTCACAAACACTAAGAAAGTTTGTTTTTCGATTCAGAACAAGATTTTAACGCTTTGAGGAGTTCAAATAACGTGTTTTTAGATCATTTGTATCGTATCTTTTACTACATTACTTTTCACCAAATTTCACAAACACTAAGGAAGTTTGTTTTTCTATTCAAAACAAGATTTTAACGCTTTGAGGAGTTCAAATAACGTGTTTTTAGATCATTTGTATCGTATCTTTTACTACATAACTTTTCTCCAAATATCACAAACACTAAGGAAGTTTGTTTTTCGATTCAAAACAAGATTTTAACGCTTTGAGGAGTTCAAATAACGTGTTTTTAAATCATTTGTATCGTATCTTTTACTACATAACTTTTCACCAAATTTCACAAACACTAAGAAAGTTTGTTTTTCGATTCAAAACAAGATTTTAACGCTTTGAGGAGTTTAAATAACTTGTTTTTAGATCATTTGTATCGTATCTTTTACTACATAACTTTTCACCAAATTTCACAAACACTAGGAAAGTTTGTTTTTCGATTCAAAACAAGATTTTAACGCTTTGAGGAGTTCAAATAACGTGTTTTTAGATCATTTGTATCGTATCTTTTACTACATAACTTTTCACCAAATTTCACAAACACTAAGAAAGTTTGTTTTTCGATTCAAAACAAGATTTTAACCCTTTGAGGAGTTTCAAATAACTTGTTTTTAGATCATTTGTATCG
Organism: Luzula sylvatica; assembly: GCA_946800325.1. Lineage (NCBI taxonomy): Eukaryota > Viridiplantae > Streptophyta > Magnoliopsida > Poales > Juncaceae > Luzula > Luzula sylvatica. The sequence continues at coordinate 69,724,773 of OX326959.1, read as the reverse complement.
TATCTTTTACTACATAACTTTTCACCAAATTTCACAAACACTAAGAAAGTTTGTTTTTCGATTCAGAACAAGATTTTAACGCTTTGAGGAGTTCAAATAACGTGTTTTTAGATCATTTGTATCGTATCTTTTACTACATAACTTTTCACCAAATTTCACAAACACTAAGAAAGTTTGTTTTTCGATTCAAAACAAGATTTTAACGCTTTGAGGAGTTTAAATAACGTGTTTTTAGATCATTTGTATCGTATCTTTTAGTACATAACTTTTCACCAAATTTCACGAACACTAAGAAAGTTTGTTTTTCGATTCAAAACAAGATTTTAATGCTTTGAGGAGTTCAAATAACGTGTTTTTAGATCATTTGTATCGTATCTTTCAGTACATAAGTTTTCACCAAATTTCACGAACACTAAGAAAGTTTGTTTTTCGATTCAAAACAAGATTTTAACGATTTGAGGAGTTTAAATAACGTGTTTTTAGATCATTTGTATCGTATCTTTTACTACATAACTTTTCACCAAATTTCACAAACACTAAGAAAGTTTGTTTTTCGATTCAAAACAAGATTTTAACGTTTTGAGGAGTTCAAATAACTTGTTTTTAGATCGTTTGTATCGTATCTTTTACTACATAACTTTTCACCAAATTTCACAAACACTAAGAAAGTTTGTTTTTCGATTCAAAACAAGATTTTAACGCTTTGAGGAGTTCAAATAACTTGTTTTCAGATCATTTGTATCGTATCTTTCAGTACAAAACTTTTCACCAAATTTCACAAACACTAAGAAAGTTTGTTTTTCGATTAAAAACAAGATTTTAACGCTTTGAGGAGTTTAAATAACGTGTTTTTAGATCATTTGTATCGTATCTTTTAGTACATAACTTTTCACCAAATTTCACAAACACTAAGAAAGTTTGTTTTTCGATTCAAAACAAGATTTTAACGCTTTGAGGAGTTCAAATAACTTGTTTTTAGATCATTTGTATGGTATCTTTTACTACATAACTTTTCACCAAATTTCACAAACACTAAGAAAGTTTGTTTTTCGATTCAAAACAAGATTTTAACGCTTTGAGGAGTTCAAATAACTTGTTTTTAGATCATTTGTATCGTATCTTTTACTACATAACTTTTCACCAAATTTCACGAACACTAAGAAAGTTTGTTTTTCGATTCAAAATAAGATTTTAACGCTTTGAGGAGTTCAAATAACGTGTTTTTAGATCATTTGTATCGTATCTTTTACTACATAACATTTCGCCAAATTTCACAAACACTAAGAAAGTTTGTTTTTCGATTCAAAACAAGATTTTAACGCTTTGAGGAGTTCAAATAACTTGTTTTTAGATCATTTGTATCGTATCTTTTACTACATAACTTTTCACCAAATTTCACAAACACTGAGAAAGTTTGTTTTTCGATTCAAAATAAGATTTTAACGCTTTGAGGATTTCAAATAACGTGTTTTTAGATCATTTGTATCGTATCTTTTACTACATAACATTTCGCCAAATTTCACAAACACTAAGAAAGTTTGTTTTTCGATTCAAAACAAGATTTTAACGCTTTGAGGAGTTCAAATAACTTGTTTTTAGATCATTTGTATCGTATCTTTTACTACATAACTTTTCACCAAATTTCACAAACACTAAGAAAGTTTATTTTTCGATTCAAAACAAGATTTTAACGCTTTGAGGAGTTCAAATAACGTGTTTTTAGATCATTTGTATCGTATCTTTTACTACATAACTTTTCACCAAATTTCACAAACACTAAGAAAGTTTGTTTTTCGATTCAAAACAAGATTTTAACGCTTTGAGGAGTTCAAATTACTTGTTTTTAAATCATTTGTATCGTATCTTTTACTACATAACTTTTCACCAAATTTCACAAACACTAAGAAAGTTTGTTTTTCGATTCAAAACAAGATTTTAACGCTTTGAGGAGTTCAAATAACGTGTTTTTAGATCATTTGTATCGTATCTTTTACTACATATCTTTTCACCAAATTTCACAAACACTAAGAAAGTTTGTTTTTCGATTCAAAACAAGATTTTAACGCTTTGAGGAGTTCAAATAACTTGTTTTCAGATCATTTGTATCGTATCTTTTACTACAAAACTTTTCACCAAATTTCACAAACACTAAGAAAGTTTGTTTTTCGATTCAGAACAAGATTTTAACGCTTTGAGGAGTTCAAATAACGTGTTTTTAGATCATTTGTATCGTATCTTTTACTACATTACTTTTCACCAAATTTCACAAACACTAAGGAAGTTTGTTTTTCTATTCAAAACAAGATTTTAACGCTTTGAGGAGTTCAAATAACGTGTTTTTAGATCATTTGTATCGTATCTTTTACTACATAACTTTTCTCCAAATTTCACAAATACTAAGGAAGTTTGTTTTTCGATTCAAAACAAGATTTTAACGCTTTGAGGAGTTCAAATAACGTGTTTTTAAATCATTTGTATCGTATCTTTTACTACATAACTTTTCACCAAATTTCACAAACACTAAGAAAGTTTGTTTTTCGATTCAAAACAAGATTTTAACGCTTTGAGGAGTTTAAATAACTTGTTTTTAGATCATTTGTATCGTATCTTTTACTACATAACTTTTCACCAAATTTCACAAACACTAGGAAAGTTTGTTTTTCGATTCAAAACAAGATTTTAACGCTTTGAGGAGTTCAAATAACTTGTTTTTAGATCATTTGTATCGTATCTTTTACTACATAACTTTTCACCAAATTTCACAAACACTAAGAAAGTTTGTTTTTCGATTCAGAACAAGATTTTAACGCTTTGAGGAGTTCAAATAACGTGTTTTTAGATCATTTGTATCGTATCTTTTACTACATAACTTTTCACCAAATTTCACAAACACTAAGAAAGTTTGTTTTTCGATTCAAAACAAGATTTTAACGCTTTGAGGAGTTTAAATAACGTGTTTTTAGATCATTTGTATCGTATCTTTTAGTACATAACTTTTCACCAAATTTCACGAACACTAAGAAAGTTTGTTTTTCGATTCAAAACAAGATTTTAATGCTTTGAGGAGTTCAAATAACGTGTTTTTAGATCATTTGTATCGTATCTTTCAGTACATAAGTTTTCACCAAATTTCACGAACACTAAGAAAGTTTGTTTTTCGATTCAAAACAAGATTTTAACGATTTGAGGAGTTTAAATAACGTGTTTTTAGATCATTTGTATCGTATCTTTTACTACATAACTTTTCACCAAATTTCACAAACACTAAGAAAGTTTGTTTTTCGATTCAAAACAAGATTTTAACGTTTTGAGGAGTTCAAATAACTTGTTTTTAGATCGTTTGTATCGTATCTTTTACTACATAACTTTTCACCAAATTTCACAAACACTAAGAAAGTTTGTTTTTCGATTCAAAACAAGATTTTAACGCTTTGAGGAGTTCAAATAACTTGTTTTCAGATCATTTGTATCGTATCTTTCAGTACAAAACTTTTCACCAAATTTCACAAACACTAAGAAAGTTTGTTTTTCGATTAAAAACAAGATTTTAACGCTTTGAGGAGTTTAAATAACGTGTTTTTAGATCATTTGTATCGTATCTTTTAGTACATAACTTTTCACCAAATTTCACAAACACTAAGAAAGTTTGTTTTTCGATTCAAAACAAGATTTTAACGCTTTGAGGAGTTAAAATAACTTGTTTTTAGATCATTTGTATCGTATCTTTTACTACATAACTTTTCACCAAATTTCACAAACACTAAGAAAGTTTGTTTTTCGATTCAAAACAAGATTTTAACGCTTTGAGGAGTTCAAATAACTTGTTTTTAGATCATTTGTATCGTACCTTTTACTACATAACTTTTCACCAAATTTCACGAACACTAAGAAAGTTTGTTTTTCGATTCAAAATAAGATTTTAACGCTTTGAGGAGTTCAAATAACGTGTTTTTAGATCATTTGTATCGTATCTTTTACTACATAACATTTCGCCAAATTTCACAAACACTAAGAAAGTTTGTTTTTCGATTCAAAACAAGATTTTAACGCTTTGAGGAGTTCAAATAACTTGTTTTTAGATCATTTGTATCGTATCTTTTACTACATAACTTTTCACCAAATTTCACAAACACTAAGAAAGTTTGTTTTTCGATTCAAAACAAGATTTTAACGCTTTGAGGAGTTCAAATAACTTGTTTTTAGATCATTTGTATCGTATCTTTTACTACATAACTTTTCACCAAATTTCACATACACTAAGGAAGTTTGTTTTTCGATTCAAAACAAGATTTTAACGCTTTGAGGAGTTCAAATAACGTGTTTTTAGATCATTTGTATCGAATCTTTTACTACATAACTTTTCACCAAATTTCACAAACACTAAGGAAGTTTGTTTTTCGATTCAAAACAAGATTTTAACGCTTTGAGGAGTTCAAATAACGTGTTTTTAAATCATTTGTATCGTATCTTTTACTACATAACTTTTCACCAAATTTCACAAACACTAAGAAAGTTTGTTTTTCGATTCAAAACAAGATTTTAACGCTTTGAGGAGTTTAAATAACTTGTTTTTACATCATTTGTATCGTATCTTTTACTACATAACTTTTCACCAAATTTCACAAACACTGAGAAAGTTTGTTTTTCGATTCAAAATAAGATTTTAACGCTTTGAGGAGTTCAAATAACGTGTTTTTAGATCATTTGTATCGTATCTTTTACTACATAACATTTCGCCAAATTTCACAAACACTAAGAAAGTTTGTTTTTCGATTCAAAACAAGATTTTAACGCTTTGAGGAGTTCAAATAACTTGTTTTTAGATCATTTGTATCGTATCTTTTACTACATAACTTTTCACCAAATTTCACAAACACTAAGAAAGTTTATTTTTCGATTCAAAACAAGATTTTAACGCTTTGAGGAGTTCAAATAACGTGTTTTTAGATCATTTGTATCGTATCTTTTACTACATAACTTTTCACCAAATTTCACAAACACTAAGAAAGTTTGTTTTTCGATTCAAAACAAGATTTTAACGCTTTGAGGAGTTCAAATTACTTGTTTTGAAATCATTTGTATCGTATCTTTTACTACATAACTTTTCACCAAATTTCACAAACACTAAGAAAGTTTGTTTTTCGATTCAAAACAAGATTTTAACGCTTTGAGGAGTTCAAATAACGTGTTTTTAGATCATTTGTATCGTATCTTTTACTACATATCTTTTCACCAAATTTCACAAACACTAAGAAAGTTTGTTTTTCGATTCAAAACAAGATTTTAACGCTTTGAGGAGTTCAAATAACTTGTTTTCAGATCATTTGTATCGTATCTTTTACTACAAAACTTTTCACCAAATTTCACAAACACTAAGAAAGTTTGTTTTTCGATTCAAAACAAGATTTTAACGCTTTGAGGAGTTCAAATAACTTGTTTTTAGATCATTTGTATCGTATCTTTTACTACCTAACTTTTCACCAAATTTCACATACACTAAGGAAGTTTGTTTTTCGATTCAAAACAAGATTTTAACGCTTTGAGGAGTTCAAATAACGTGTTTTTAGATCATTTGTATCGTATCTTTTACTACATAACTTTTCACCAAATTTCACAAACACTAAGAAAATTTGTTTTTCGATTCAAAACAAGATTTTAACGCTTTGAGGAGTTCAAATAACGTGTTTTTAAATCATTTGTATCGTATCTTTTACTACAAAACTTTTCACCAAGTTTCACAAACACTAAGGAAGTTTGTTTTTCGATTCAAAACAAGATTTTAACGCTTTGAGGAGTTTAAATAACGTGTTTTTAGATCATTTGTATCGTATCTTTTAGTACATAACTTTTCACCAAATTTCACGAACACTAAGAAAGTTTGTTTTTCGATTCAAAACAAGATTTTAATGCTTTGAGGAGTTCAAATAACGTGTTTTTAGATCATTTGTATCGTATCTTTCAGTACATAAGTTTTCACCAAATTTCACGAACACTAAGAAAGTTTGTTTTTCGATTCAAAACAAGATTTTAACGATTTGAGGAGTTTAAATAACGTGTTTTTAGATCATTTGTATCGTATCTTTTACTACATAACTTTTCACCAAATTTCACAAACACTAAGAAAGTTTGTTTTTCGATTCAAAACAAGATTTTAACGTTTTGAGGAGTTCAAATAACTTGTTTTTAGATCGTTTGTATCGTATCTTTTACTACATAACTTTTCACCAAATTTCACAAACACTAAGAAAGTTTGTTTTTCGATTCAAAACAAGATTTTAACGCTTTGAGGAGTTCAAATAACTTGTTTTCAGATCATTTGTATCGTATCTTTCAGTACAAAACTTTTCACCAAATTTCACAAACACTAAGAAAGTTTGTTTTTCGATTAAAAACAAGATTTTAACGCTTTGAGGAGTTTAAATAACGTGTTTTTAGATCATTTGTATCGTATCTTTTAGTACATAACTTTTCACCAAATTTCACAAACACTAAGAAAGTTTGTTTTTCGATTCAAAACAAGATTTTAACGCTTTGAGGAGTTCAAATAACTTGTTTTTAGATCATTTGTATGGTATCTTTTACTACATAACTTTTCACCAAATTTCACAAACACTAAGAAAGTTTGTTTTTCGATTCAAAACAAGATTTTAACGCTTTGAGGAGTTCAAATAACTTGTTTTTAGATCATTTGTATCGTATCTTTTACTACATAACTTTTCACCAAATTTCACGAACACTAAGAAAGTTTGTTTTTCGATTCAAAATAAGATTTTAACGCTTTGAGGAGTTCAAATAACGTGTTTTTAGATCATTTGTATCGTATCTTTTACTACATAACATTTCGCCAAATTTCACAAACACTAAGAAAGTTTGTTTTTCGATTCAAAACAAGATTTTAACGCTTTGAGGAGTTCAAATAACTTGTTTTTAGATCATTTGTATCGTATCTTTTACTACATAACTTTTCACCAAATTTCACAAACACTGAGAAAGTTTGTTTTTCGATTCAAAATAAGATTTTAACGCTTTGAGGATTTCAAATAACGTGTTTTTAGATCATTTGTATCGTATCTTTTACTACATAACATTTCGCCAAATTTCACAAACACTAAGAAAGTTTGTTTTTCGATTCAAAACAAGATTTTAACGCTTTGAGGAGTTCAAATAACTTGTTTTTAGATCATTTGTATCGTATCTTTTACTACATAACTTTTCACCAAATTTCACAAACACTAAGAAAGTTTATTTTTCGATTCAAAACAAGATTTTAACGCTTTGAGGAGTTCAAATAACGTGTTTTTAGATCATTTGTATCGTATCTTTTACTACATAACTTTTCACCAAATTTCACAAACACTAAGAAAGTTTGTTTTTCGATTCAAAACAAGATTTTAACGCTTTGAGGAGTTCAAATTACTTGTTTTTAAATCATTTGTATCGTATCTTTTACTACATAACTTTTCACCAAATTTCACAAACACTAAGAAAGTTTGTTTTTCGATTCAAAACAAGATTTTAACGCTTTGAGGAGTTCAAATAACGTGTTTTTAGATCATTTGTATCGTATCTTTTACTACATATCTTTTCACCAAATTTCACAAACACTAAGAAAGTTTGTTTTTCGATTCAAAACAAGATTTTAACGCTTTGAGGAGTTCAAATAACTTGTTTTCAGATCATTTGTATCGTATCTTTTACTACAAAACTTTTCACCAAATTTCACAAACACTAAGAAAGTTTGTTTTTCGATTCAGAACAAGATTTTAACGCTTTGAGGAGTTCAAATAACGTGTTTTTAGATCATTTGTATCGTATCTTTTACTACATTACTTTTCACCAAATTTCACAAACACTAAGGAAGTTTGTTTTTCTATTCAAAACAAGATTTTAACGCTTTGAGGAGTTCAAATAACGTGTTTTTAGATCATTTGTATCGTATCTTTTACTACATAACTTTTCTCCAAATTTCACAAATACTAAGGAAGTTTGTTTTTCGATTCAAAACAAGATTTTAACGCTTTGAGGAGTTCAAATAACGTGTTTTTAAATCATTTGTATCGTATCTTTTACTACATAACTTTTCACCAAATTTCACAAACACTAAGAAAGTTTGTTTTTCGATTCAAAACAAGATTTTAACGCTTTGAGGAGTTTAAATAACTTGTTTTTAGATCATTTGTATCGTATCTTTTACTACATAACTTTTCACCAAATTTCACAAACACTAGGAAAGTTTGTTTTTCGATTCAAAACAAGATTTTAACGCTTTGAGGAGTTCAAATAACTTGTTTTTAGATCATTTGTATCGTATCTTTTACTACATAACTTTTCACCAAATTTCACAAACACTAAGAAAGTTTGTTTTTCGATTCAGAACAAGATTTTAACGCTTTGAGGAGTTCAAATAACGTGTTTTTAGATCATTTGTATCGTATCTTTTACTACATAACTTTTCACCAAATTTCACAAACACTAAGAAAGTTTGTTTTTCGATTCAAAACAAGATTTTAACGCTTTGAGGAGTTTAAATAACGTGTTTTTAGATCATTTGTATCGTATCTTTTAGTACATAACTTTTCACCAAATTTCACGAACACTAAGAAAGTTTGTTTTTCGATTCAAAACAAGATTTTAATGCTTTGAGGAGTTCAAATAACGTGTTTTTAGATCATTTGTATCGTATCTTTCAGTACATAAGTTTTCACCAAATTTCACGAACACTAAGAAAGTTTGTTTTTCGATTCAAAACAAGATTTTAACGATTTGAGGAGTTTAAATAACGTGTTTTTAGATCATTTGTATCGTATCTTTTACTACATAACTTTTCACCAAATTTCACAAACACTAAGAAAGTTTGTTTTTCGATTCAAAACAAGATTTTAACGTTTTGAGGAGTTCAAATAACTTGTTTTTAGATCGTTTGTATCGTATCTTTTACTACATAACTTTTCACCAAATTTCACAAACACTAAGAAAGTTTGTTTTTCGATTCAAAACAAGATTTTAACGCTTTGAGGAGTTCAAATAACTTGTTTTCAGATCATTTGTATCGTATCTTTCAGTACAAAACTTTTCACCAAATTTCACAAACACTAAGAAAGTTTGTTTTTCGATTAAAAACAAGATTTTAACGCTTTGAGGAGTTTAAATAACGTGTTTTTAGATCATTTGTATCGTATCTTTTAGTACATAACTTTTCACCAAATTTCACAAACACTAAGAAAGTTTGTTTTTCGATTCAAAACAAGATTTTAACGCTTTGAGGAGTTAAAATAACTTGTTTTTAGATCATTTGTATCGTATCTTTTACTACATAACTTTTCACCAAATTTCACAAACACTAAGAAAGTTTGTTTTTCGATTCAAAACAAGATTTTAACGCTTTGAGGAGTTCAAATAACTTGTTTTTAGATCATTTGTATCGTACCTTTTACTACATAACTTTTCACCAAATTTCACGAACACTAAGAAAGTTTGTTTTTCGATTCAAAATAAGATTTTAACGCTTTGAGGAGTTCAAATAACGTGTTTTTAGATCATTTGTATCGTATCTTTTACTACATAACATTTCGCCAAATTTCACAAACACTAAGAAAGTTTGTTTTTCGATTCAAAACAAGATTTTAACGCTTTGAGGAGTTCAAATAACTTGTTTTTAGATCATTTGTATCGTATCTTTTACTACATAACTTTTCACCAAATTTCACAAACACTAAGAAAGTTTGTTTTTCGATTCAAAACAAGATTTTAACGCTTTGAGGAGTTCAAATAACTTGTTTTTAGATCATTTGTATCGTATCTTTTACTACATAACTTTTCACCAAATTTCACATACACTAAGGAAGTTTGTTTTTCGATTCAAAACAAGATTTTAACGCTTTGAGGAGTTCAAATAACGTGTTTTTAGATCATTTGTATCGAATCTTTTACTACATAACTTTTCACCAAATTTCACAAACACTAAGGAAGTTTGTTTTTCGATTCAAAACAAGATTTTAACGCTTTGAGGAGTTCAAATAACGTGTTTTTAAATCATTTGTATCGTATCTTTTACTACATAACTTTTCACCAAATTTCACAAACACTAAGAAAGTTTGTTTTTCGATTCAAAACAAGATTTTAACGCTTTGAGGAGTTTAAATAACTTGTTTTTACATCATTTGTATCGTATCTTTTACTACATAACTTTTCACCAAATTTCACAAACACTGAGAAAGTTTGTTTTTCGATTCAAAATAAGATTTTAACGCTTTGAGGAGTTCAAATAACGTGTTTTTAGATCATTTGTATCGTATCTTTTACTACATAACATTTCGCCAAATTTCACAAACACTAAGAAAGTTTGTTTTTCGATTCAAAACAAGATTTTAACGCTTTGAGGAGTTCAAATAACTTGTTTTTAGATCATTTGTATCGTATCTTTTACTACATAACTTTTCACCAAATTTCACAAACACTAAGAAAGTTTATTTTTCGATTCAAAACAAGATTTTAACGCTTTGAGGAGTTCAAATAACGTGTTTTTAGATCATTTGTATCGTATCTTTTACTACATAACTTTTCACCAAATTTCACAAACACTAAGAAAGTTTGTTTTTCGATTCAAAACAAGATTTTAACGCTTTGAGGAGTTCAAATTACTTGTTTTGAAATCATTTGTATCGTATCTTTTACTACATAACTTTTCACCAAATTTCACAAACACTAAGAAAGTTTGTTTTTCGATTCAAAACAAGATTTTAACGCTTTGAGGAGTTCAAATAACGTGTTTTTAGATCATTTGTATCGTATCTTTTACTACATATCTTTTCACCAAATTTCACAAACACTAAGAAAGTTTGTTTTTCGATTCAAAACAAGATTTTAACGCTTTGAGGAGTTCAAATAACTTGTTTTCAGATCATTTGTATCGTATCTTTTACTACAAAACTTTTCACCAAATTTCACAAACACTAAGAAAGTTTGTTTTTCGATTCAAAACAAGATTTTAACGCTTTGAGGAGTTCAAATAACTTGTTTTTAGATCATTTGTATCGTATCTTTTACTACCTAACTTTTCACCAAATTTCACATACACTAAGGAAGTTTGTTTTTCGATTCAAAACAAGATTTTAACGCTTTGAGGAGTTCAAATAACGTGTTTTTAGATCATTTGTATCGTATCTTTTACTACATAACTTTTCACCAAATTTCACAAACACTAAGAAAATTTGTTTTTCGATTCAAAACAAGATTTTAACGCTTTGAGGAGTTCAAATAACGTGTTTTTAAATCATTTGTATCGTATCTTTTACTACAAAACTTTTCACCAAGTTTCACAAACACTAAGGAAGTTTGTTTTTCGATTCAAAACAAGATTTTAACGCTTTGAGGAGTTCAAATAACTTGTTTTTAGATCATTTGTATCGTATCTTTTACTACATAACTTTTCACCAAATTTCACAAACACTAAGGAAGTTTGTTTTTCGATTCAAAACAAGATTTTAACGCTTTGAGGAGTTCAAATAACGTGTTTTTAGATCATTTGTATCGTATCTTTTACTACATAACTTTTCACCAAATTTCACAAACACTAAGGAAGTTTGTTTTTCGATTCAAAACAAGATTATAACGCTTTGAGGAGTTCAAATAACGTGTTTTTAAATCATTTGTATCGTATCTTTTACTACATAACTTTTCACCAAATTTCACAAACACTAAGAAAGTTTGTTTTTCGATTCAAAACAAGATTTTAACGCTTTGAGGAGTTTAAATAACGTGTTTTGAGATCATTTGTATCGTATCTTTTACTACATAACTTTTCACCAAATTTCACAAACACTAAGAAAGTTTGTTTTTCGATTCAAAACAAGATTTTAACGCTTTGAGGAGTTCAAATAACTTGTTTTTAGATCATTTGTATCGTATCTTTCAGTACATAACTTTTCACCAAATTTCACGAACACTAAGAAAGTTTGTTTTTCGATTCAAAACAAGATTTTAACGCTTTGAGGAGTTTAAATAACGTGTTTTTAGATCATTTGTATCATATCTTTTACTACATAACTTTTCACCAAATTTCACAAACACTAAGAAAGTTTGTTTTTCGATTCAAAACAAGATTTTAACGCTTTGAGGAGTTCAAATAACTTGTTTTTAGATCATTTGTATCGTATCTTTTACTACATAACTTTTCACCAAATTTCACAAACACTAAGAAAGTTTGTTTTTCGATTCAAAACAAGATTTTAACGCTTTGAGGAGTTCAAATAACTTGTTTTTAGATCATTTGTATCGTATCTTTTACTACATAACTTTTCACCAAATTTCACGAACACCAAGAAAGTTTGTTTTTCGATTCAAAACAAGATTTTAACGCTTTGAGGAGTTCAAATAACGTGTTTTTAGATCATTTGTATCGTATCTTTTAGTATATAACATTTCGCCAAATTTCACAAACACTAAGAAAGTTTGTTTTTCGATTCAAAACAAGATTTTAACGCTTTAAGGAGTTCAAATAACTTGTTTTTAGATCATTTGTATCGTATCTTTTACTACATAACTTTTCACCAAATTTCACAAACACTAAGAAAGTTTATTTTTCGATTCAAAACAAGATTTTAACGCTTTGAGGAGTTCAAATAACGTGTTTTTAGATCATTTGTATCGTATCTTTTACTACATAACTTTTCACCAAATTTCACAAACACTAAGAAAGTTTGTTTTTCGATTCAAAACAAGATTTTAACGCTTTGAGGAGTTCAAATTACTTGTTTTTAGATCATTTGTATCGTATCTTTTACTACATAACTTTTCACCAAATTTCACAAACACTAAGAAATTTTGTTTTTCGATTCAAAACAAGATTTTAACGCTTTGGGGAGTTAAAATAACGTGTTTTTAGATCATTTGTATCGTATCTTTTACTACATAACTTTTCACCAAATTTCACAAACACTAAGAAAGTTTGTTTTTCGATTCAAAACAAGATTTTAACGCTTTGAGGAGTTCAAATAACGTGTTTTCGGATCATTTGTATCGTATCTTTTACTACATAACTTTTCACCAAATTTCACAAACACTAAGAAAGTTTGTTTTTCGATTCAAAACAAGATTTTAACGTTTTGAGGAGTTCAAATAACTTGTTTTTAGATCATTTGTATCGTATCTTTTACGACATAACTTTTCACCAAATTTATCAAACACTAAGAAAGTTTGTTTTTCGATTCAAAACAAATTTTCAACGCTTTGAGGATTTCAAATAACGTGTTTTCAGATTATTCGTATCGTATCTTTTACTACATAACTTTTCACCAAATTTCACAAACACTAAGAAAGTTTGTTTTTCGATTGAAAACAAGATTTTAACGCTTTGAGGAGTTCAAATAACGTGTTTTTAGATCATTTGTATCGTATCTTTTACTACATAACTTTTCACCAAATTTTACAAACACTAAGAAAGTTTGTTTTTCGATTCAAAACAAGATTTTAGCGCTTTGAGGAGTTCAAATAACGTGTTTTTAGATCATTTGTATCATATCTTTTACTACATAAGTTTTCACCAAATTTCACAAACACTAAGAAAGTTTGTTTTTCGATTCAAAACAAGATTTTAACGTTTTGAGGAGTTCAAATAACATGTTTTTAGATCATTTGTATCGTATCTTTTACTACATTACTTTTCACCAAATTTCACAAACACTAAGGAGGTTTGTTTTTCGATTCAAAACAAGATTTTAACGTTTTGAGGAGTTCAAATAACGTGTTTTTAGATCATTTGTATCGTATCTTTTACTACATAACTTTTCACCAAATTTCACAAACACTAAGAAAATTTGTTTTTTGATTCAAAACAAGATTTTAACGCTTTGAGGAGTTCAAATAACGTGTTTTTAAATCATTTGTATCGTATCTTTTACTACATAACTCTTCACCAAATTTCACAAACACTAAGAAAGTTTGTTTTTCGATTCAGAACAAGATTTTAACGCTTTGAGGAGTTCAAATAACGTGTTTTTAGATCATTTGTATCGTATCTTTTACTACATTACTTTTCACCAAATTTCACAAACACTAAGGAAGTTTGTTTTTCTATTCAAAACAAGATTTTAACGCTTTGAGGAGTTCAAATAACGTGTTTTTAGATCATTTGTATCGTATCTTTTACTACATAACTTTTCTCCAAATTTCACAAACACTAAGGAAGTTTGTTTTTCGATTCAAAACAAGATTTTAACGCTTTGAGGAGTTCAAATAACGTGTTTTTAAATCATTTGTATCGTATCTTTTACTACATAACTTTTCACCAAATTTCACAAACACTAAGAAAGTTTGTTTTTCGATTCAAAACAAGATTTTAACGCTTTGAGGAGTTTAAATAACTTGTTTTTAGATCATTTGTATCGTATCTTTTACTACATAACTTTTCACCAAATTTCACAAACACTAAGAAAGTTTGTTTTTCGATTCAAAACAAGATTTTAACGCTTTGAGGAGTTCAAATAACGTGTTTTTAGATCATTTGTATTGTATCTTTTACTACATAACTTTTCACCAAATTTCACAAACACTAAGAAAGTTTGTTTTTCGATTCAAAACAAGATTTTAACGCTTTGAGGAGTTTCAAATAACTTGTTTTTAGATCATTTGTATCGTATCTTTTACTACATAACTTTTCACCAAATTTCACAAACACTAAGAAAGTTTGTTTTTCGATTCAGAACAAGATTTTAACGCTTTGAGGAGTTCAAATAATGTGTTTTTAGATCATTTGTATCGTATCTTTTACTACATAACTTTTCACCAAATTTCACAAACACTAAGAAAGTTTGTTTTTCGATTCAAAACAAGATTTTAACGCTTTGAGGAGTTTAAATAACGTGTTTTTAGATCATTTGTATCGTATCTTTTAGTACATAACTTTTCACCAAATTTCACGAACACTAAGAAAGTTTGTTTTTCGATTCAAAACAAGATTTTAATGCTTTGAGGAGTTCAAATAACGTGTTTTTAGATCATTTGTATCGTATCTTTCAGTACATAAGTTTTCACCAAATTTCACGAACACTAAGAAAGTTTGTTTTTCGATTCAAAACAAGATTTTAACGATTTGAGGAGTTTAAATAACGTGTTTTTAGATCATTTGTATCGTATCTTTTACTACATAACTTTTCACCAAATTTCACAAACACTAAGAAAGTTTGTTTTTCGATTCAAAACAAGATTTTAACGCTTTGAGGAGTTCAAATAACTTGTTTTTAGATCATTTGTATCGTATCTTTTACTACATAACTTTTCACCAAATTTCACAAACACTAAGAAAGTTTGTTTTTCGATTCAAAACAAGATTTTAACGCTTTGAGGAGTTCAAATAACTTGTTTTTAGATCATTTGTATCGTATCTTTTACTACATAACTTTTCACCAAATTTCACGAACACTAAGAAAGTTTGTTTTTCGATTCAAAATAAGATTTTAACGCTTTGAGGAGTTCAAATAACGTGTTTTTAGATCATTTGTATCGTATCTTTTACTACATAACATTTCGCCAAATTTCACAAACACTAAGAAAGTTTGTTTTTCGATTCAAAACAAGATTTTAACGCTTTGAGGAGTTCAAATAACTTGTTTTTAGATCATTTGTATCGTATCTTTTACTACATAACTTTTCACCAAATTTCACAAACACTAAGAACGTTTGTTTTCGATTCAAAACAAGATTTTAACGCTTTGAGGAGTTCAAATAACGTGTTTTTAGATCATTTGTATCGTATCTTTTACTACATAACTTTTCACCAAATTTCACAAACACTAAGAAAGTTTGTTTTTCGATTCAAAACAAGATTTTAACGCTTTGAGGAGTTCAAATTACTTGTTTTTAAATCATTTGTATCGTATCTTTTACTACATAACTTTTCACCAAATTTCACAAACACTAAG
Organism: Luzula sylvatica; assembly: GCA_946800325.1. NCBI lineage: Eukaryota > Viridiplantae > Streptophyta > Magnoliopsida > Poales > Juncaceae > Luzula > Luzula sylvatica. The sequence goes on along the minus strand of OX326959.1, from coordinate 69,708,856 downwards.
AAAGTTTGTTTTTCCATTCAAAACAAGATTTTAACGCTTTGAGGAGTTCAAATAACGTGTTTTTAGATCATTTGTATCGTATCTTTTACTACATAACTTTTCACCAAATTTCACAAACACTAAGAAAGTTTGTTTTTCGATTCAAAACAAGATTTTAACGCTTTGAGGAGTTCAAATAACGTGTTTTTAGATCATTTGTATCGTATCTTTTACTACATAACATTTCGCCAAATTTCACAAACACTAAGAAAGTTTGTTTTTCGATTCAAAACAAGATTTTAACGCTTTGAGGAGTTCAAATAACTTGTTTTTAGATCATTTGTATCGTATCTTTTACTACATAACTTTTCACCAAATTTCACAAACACTAAGAAAGATTATTTTTCGATTCAAAACAAGATTTTAACGCTTTGAGGAGTTCAAATAACGTGTTTTTAGATCATTTGTATCGTATCTTTTACTACATAACTTTTCACCAAATTTCACAAACACTAAGAAAGTTTGTTTTTCGATTCAAAACAAGATTTTAATGCTTTGAAGAGTTCAAATAACGTGTTTTCAGATCATTTGTATCGTATCTTTTACTACATAACTTTTCACCAAATTTCACAAACACTAAGAAAGTTTGTTTTTCGATTCAAAACAAGATTTTAACGCTTTGAGGAGTTCAAATAACTTGTTTTTAGATCATTTGTATCGTATCTTTTACTACAAAACTTTTCACCAAATTTCACGAACACTAAGAAAGTTTGTTTTTCGATTCAAAATAAGATTTTAACGCTTTGAGGAGTTCAAATAACGTGTTTTTAGATCATTTGTATCGTATCTTTTACTACATAACATTTCGCCAAATTTCACAAACACTAAGAAAGTTTGTTTTTCGATTCAAAACAAGATTTTAACGCTTTGAGGAGTTCAAATAACTTGTTTTTAGATCATTTGTATCGTATCTTTTACTACATAACTTTTCACCAAATTTCACAAACACTAAGAACGTTTGTTTTCGATTCAAAACAAGATTTTAACGCTTTGAGGAGTTCAAATAACGTGTTTTTAGATCATTTGTATCGTATCTTTTACTACATAACTTTTCACCAAATTTCACAAACACTAAGAAAGTTTGTTTTTCGATTCAAAACAAGATTTTAACGCTTTGAGGAGTTCAAATTACTTGTTTTTAAATCATTTGTATCGTATCTTTTACTACATAACTTTTCACCAAATTTCACAAACACTAAGAAAGTTTGTTTTTCGATTCAAAACAAGATTTTAACGCTTTGAGGAGTTCAAATAACGTGTTTTTAGATCATTTGTATCGTATCTTTTACTACATAACTTTTCACCAAATTTCACAAACACTAAGAAAGTTTGTTTTTCGATTCAAAACAAGATTTTAACGCTTTGAGGAGTTCAAATAACGTGTTTTTAGATCATTTGTATCGTATCTTTTACTACATAACATTTCGCCAAATTTCACAAACACTAAGAAAGTTTGTTTTTCGATTCAAAACAAGATTTTAACGCTTTGAGGAGTTCAAATAACTTGTTTTTAGATCATTTGTATCGTATCTTTTACTACATAACTTTTCACCAAATTTCACAAACACTAAGAAAGATTATTTTTCGATTCAAAACAAGATTTTAACGCTTTGAGGAGTTCAAATAACGTGTTTTTAGATCATTTGTATCGTATCTTTTACTACATAACTTTTCACCAAATTTCACAAACACTAAGAAAGTTTGTTTTTCGATTCAAAACAAGATTTTAACGCTTTGAGGAGTTCAAATTACTTGTTTTTAAATCATTTGTATCGTATCTTTTACTACATAACTTTTCACCAAATTTCACAAACACTAAGAAAGTTTGTTTTTCGATTCAAAACAAGATTTTAACGCTTTGAGGAGTTCAAATAACGTGTTTTTAGATCATTTGTATCGTATCTTTTACTACATAACTTTTCACCAAATTTCACAAACACTAAGAAAGTTTGTTTTTCGATTCAAAACAAGATTTTAACGCTTTGAGGAGTTGAAATAACTTGTTTTCAGATCATTTGTATCGTATCTTTTACTACAAAACTTTTCACCAAATTTCACAAACACTAAGAAAGTTTGTTTTTCGATTCAAAACAAGATTTTAACGCTTTGAGGAGTTCAAATAACTTGTTTTTAGATCATTTGTATCGTATCTTTTACTACATAACTTTTCACCAAATTTCACATACACTAAGGAAGTTTGTTTTTCGATTCAAAACAAAATTTTAACGCTTTGAGGAGTTCAAATAACGTGTTTTTAGATCATTTGTATCGTATCTTTTACTACATAACTTTTCACCAAATTTCACAAACACTAAGAAAATTTGTTTTTTGATTCAAAACAAGATTTTAACGCTTTGAGGAGTTCAAATAACGTGTTTTTAAATCATTTGTATCGTATCTTTTACTACATTACTTTTCACCAAATTTCACAAACACTAAGAAAGTTTGTTTTTCGATTCAGAACAAGATTTTAACGCTTTGAGGAGTTCAAATAACGTGTTTTTAGATCATTTGTATCGTATCTTTTACTACATTACTTTTCACCAAATTTCACAAACACTAAGGAAGTTTGTTTTTCTATTCAAAACAAGATTTTAACGCTTTGAGGAGTTCAAATAACGTGTTTTTAGATCATTTGTATCGTATCTTTTACTACATAACTTTTCTCCAAATATCACAAACACTAAGGAAGTTTGTTTTTCGATTCAAAACAAGATTTTAACGCTTTGAGGAGTTCAAATAACGTGTTTTTAAATCATTTGTATCGTATCTTTTACTACATAACATTTCGCCAAATTTCACAAACACTAAGAAAGTTTGTTTTTCGATTCAAAACAAGATTTTAACGCTTTGAGGAGTTCAAATAACTTGTTTTTAGATCATTTGTATCGTATCTTTTACTACATAACTTTTCACCAAATTTCACAAACACTAAGAACGTTTGTTTTCGATTCAAAACAAGATTTTAACGCTTTGAGGAGTTCAAATAACGTGTTTTTAGATCATTTGTATCGTATCTTTTACTACATAACTTTTCACCAAATTTCACAAACACTAAGAAAGTTTGTTTTTCGATTCAAAACAAGATTTTAACGCTTTGAGGAGTTCAAATTACTTGTTTTTAAATCATTTGTATCGTATCTTTTACTACATAACTTTTCACCAAATTTCACAAACACTAAGAAAGTTTGTTTTTCCATTCAAAACAAGATTTTAACGCTTTGAGGAGTTCAAATAACGTGTTTTTAGATCATTTGTATCGTATCTTTTACTACATAACTTTTCACCAAATTTCACAAACACTAAGAAAGTTTGTTTTTCGATTCAAAACAAGATTTTAACGCTTTGAGGAGTTCAAATAACGTGTTTTTAGATCATTTGTATCGTATCTTTTACTACATAACATTTCGCCAAATTTCACAAACACTAAGAAAGTTTGTTTTTCGATTCAAAACAAGATTTTAACGCTTTGAGGAGTTCAAATAACTTGTTTTTAGATCATTTGTATCGTATCTTTTACTACATAACTTTTCACCAAATTTCACAAACACTAAGAAAGATTATTTTTCGATTCAAAACAAGATTTTAACGCTTTGAGGAGTTCAAATAACGTGTTTTTAGATCATTTGTATCGTATCTTTTACTACATAACTTTTCACCAAATTTCACAAACACTAAGAAAGTTTGTTTTTCGATTCAAAACAAGATTTTAATGCTTTGAAGAGTTCAAATAACGTGTTTTCAGATCATTTGTATCGTATCTTTTACTACATAACTTTTCACCAAATTTCACAAACACTAAGAAAGTTTGTTTTTCGATTCAAAACAAGATTTTAACGCTTTGAGGAGTTCAAATAACTTGTTTTTAGATCATTTGTATCGTATCTTTTACTACATAACTTTTCACCAAATTTCACGAACACTAAGAAAGTTTGTTTTTCGATTCAAAATAAGATTTTAACGCTTTGAGGAGTTCAAATAACGTGTTTTTAGATCATTTGTATCGTATCTTTTACTACATAACATTTCGCCAAATTTCACAAACACTAAGAAAGTTTGTTTTTCGATTCAAAACAAGATTTTAACGCTTTGAGGAGTTCAAATAACTTGTTTTTAGATCATTTGTATCGTATCTTTTACTACATAACTTTTCACCAAATTTCACAAACACTAAGAACGTTTGTTTTCGATTCAAAACAAGATTTTAACGCTTTGAGGAGTTCAAATAACGTGTTTTTAGATCATTTGTATCGTATCTTTTACTACATAACTTTTCACCAAATTTCACAAACACTAAGAAAGTTTGTTTTTCGATTCAAAACAAGATTTTAACGCTTTGAGGAGTTCAAATTACTTGTTTTTAAATCATTTGTATCGTATCTTTTACTACATAACTTTTCACCAAATTTCACAAACACTAAGAAAGTTTGTTTTTCGATTCAAAACAAGATTTTAACGCTTTGAGGAGTTCAAATAACGTGTTTTTAGATCATTTGTATCGTATCTTTTACTACATAACTTTTCACCAAATTTCACAAACACTAAGAAAGTTTGTTTTTCGATTCAAAACAAGATTTTAACGCTTTGAGGAGTTCAAATAACGTGTTTTTAGATCATTTGTATCGTATCTTTTACTACATAACATTTCGCCAAATTTCACAAACACTAAGAAAGTTTGTTTTTCGATTCAAAACAAGATTTTAACGCTTTGAGGAGTTCAAATAACTTGTTTTTAGATCATTTGTATCGTATCTTTTACTACATAACTTTTCACCAAATTTCACAAACACTAAGAAAGATTATTTTTCGATTCAAAACAAGATTTTAACGCTTTGAGGAGTTCAAATAACGTGTTTTTAGATCATTTGTATCGTATCTTTTACTACATAACTTTTCACCAAATTTCACAAACACTAAGAAAGTTTGTTTTTCGATTCAAAACAAGATTTTAACGCTTTGAGGAGTTCAAATTACTTGTTTTTAAATCATTTGTATCGTATCTTTTACTACATAACTTTTCACCAAATTTCACAAACACTAAGAAAGTTTGTTTTTCGATTCAAAACAAGATTTTAACGCTTTGAGGAGTTCAAATAACGTGTTTTTAGATCATTTGTATCGTATCTTTTACTACATAACTTTTCACCAAATTTCACAAACACTAAGAAAGTTTGTTTTTCGATTCAAAACAAGATTTTAACGCTTTGAGGAGTTGAAATAACTTGTTTTCAGATCATTTGTATCGTATCTTTTACTACAAAACTTTTCACCAAATTTCACAAACACTAAGAAAGTTTGTTTTTCGATTCAAAACAAGATTTTAACGCTTTGAGGAGTTCAAATAACTTGTTTTTAGATCATTTGTATCGTATCTTTTACTACATAACTTTTCACCAAATTTCACATACACTAAGGAAGTTTGTTTTTCGATTCAAAACAAAATTTTAACGCTTTGAGGAGTTCAAATAACGTGTTTTTAGATCATTTGTATCGTATCTTTTACTACATAACTTTTCACCAAATTTCACAAACACTAAGAAAATTTGTTTTTTGATTCAAAACAAGATTTTAACGCTTTGAGGAGTTCAAATAACGTGTTTTTAAATCATTTGTATCGTATCTTTTACTACATTACTTTTCACCAAATTTCACAAACACTAAGAAAGTTTGTTTTTCGATTCAGAACAAGATTTTAACGCTTTGAGGAGTTCAAATAACGTGTTTTTAGATCATTTGTATCGTATCTTTTACTACATTACTTTTCACCAAATTTCACAAACACTAAGGAAGTTTGTTTTTCTATTCAAAACAAGATTTTAACGCTTTGAGGAGTTCAAATAACGTGTTTTTAGATCATTTGTATCGTATCTTTTACTACATAACTTTTCTCCAAATATCACAAACACTAAGGAAGTTTGTTTTTCGATTCAAAACAAGATTTTAACGCTTTGAGGAGTTCAAATAACGTGTTTTTAAATCATTTGTATCGTATCTTTTACTACATAACTTTTCACCAAATTTCACAAACACTAAGAAAGTTTGTTTTTCGATTCAAAACAAGATTTTAACGCTTTGAGGAGTTTAAATAACTTGTTTTTAGATCATTTGTATCGTATCTTTTACTACATAACTTTTCACCAAATTTCACAAACACTAGGAAAGTTTGTTTTTCGATTCAAAACAAGATTTTAACGCTTTGAGGAGTTCAAATAACGTGTTTTTAGATCATTTGTATCGTATCTTTTACTACATAACTTTTCACCAAATTTCACAAACACTAAGAAAGTTTGTTTTTCGATTCAAAACAAGATTTTAACCCTTTGAGGAGTTTCAAATAACTTGTTTTTAGATCATTTGTATCGTATCTTTTACTACATAACTTTTCACCAAATTTCACAAACACTAAGAAAGTTTGTTTTTCGATTCAGAACAAGATTTTAACGCTTTGAGGAGTTCAAATAACGTGTTTTTAGATCATTTGTATCGTATCTTTTACTACATAACTTTTCACCAAATTTCACAAACACTAAGAAAGTTTGTTTTTCGATTCAAAACAAGATTTTAACGCTTTGAGGAGTTTAAATAACGTGTTTTTAGATCATTTGTATCGTATCTTTTAGTACATAACTTTTCACCAAATTTCACGAACACTAAGAAAGTTTGTTTTTCGATTCAAAACAAGATTTTAATGCTTTGAGGAGTTCAAATAACGTGTTTTTAGATCATTTGTATCGTATCTTTCAGTACATAAGTTTTCACCAAATTTCACGAACACTAAGAAAGTTTGTTTTTCGATTCAAAACAAGATTTTAACGATTTGAGGAGTTTAAATAATGTGTTTTTAGATCATTTGTATCGTATCTTTTACTACATAACTTTTCACCAAATTTCACAAACACTAAGAAAGTTTGTTTTTCGATTCAAAACAAGATTTTAACGTTTTGAGGAGTTCAAATAACTTGTTTTTAGATCGTTTGTATCGTATCTTTTACTACATAACTTTTCACCAAATTTCACAAACACTAAGAAAGTTTGTTTTTCGATTCAAAACAAGATTTTAACGCTTTGAGGAGTTCAAATAACTTGTTTTCAGATCATTTGTATCGTATCTTTCAGTACAAAACTTTTCACCAAATTTCACAAACACTAAGAAAGTTTGTTTTTCGATTAAAAACAAGATTTTAACGCTTTGAGGAGTTTAAATAACGTGTTTTTAGATCATTTGTATCGTATCTTTTAGTACATAACTTTTCACAAAATTTCACAAACACTAAGAAAGTTTGTTTTTCGATTCAAAACAAGATTTTAACGCTTTGAGGAGTTCAAATAACTTGTTTTTAGATCATTTGTATCGTATCTTTTACTACATAACTTTTCACCAAATTTCACAAACACTAAGAAAGTTTGTTTTTCGATTCAAAACAAGATTTTAACGCTTTGAGGAGTTCAAATAACTTGTTTTTAGATCATTTGTATCGTATCTTTTACTACATAACTTTTCACCAAATTTCACGAACACTAAGAAAGTTTGTTTTTCGATTCAAAATAAGATTTTAACGCTTTGAGGAGTTCAAATAACGTGTTTTTAGATCATTTGTATCGTATCTTTTACTACATAACATTTCGCCAAATTTCACAAACACTAAGAAAGTTTGTTTTTCGATTCAAAACAAGATTTTAACGCTTTGAGGAGTTCAAATAACTTGTTTTTAGATCATTTGTATCGTATCTTTTACTACATAACTTTTCACCAAATTTCACAAACACTGAGAAAGTTTGTTTTTCGATTCAAAATAAGATTTTAACGCTTTGAGGATTTCAAATAACGTGTTTTTAGATCATTTGTATCGTATCTTTTACTACATAACATTTCGCCAAATTTCACAAACACTAAGAAAGTTTGTTTTTCGATTCAAAACAAGATTTTAACGCTTTGAGGAGTTCAAATAACTTGTTTTTAGATCATTTGTATCGTATCTTTTACTACATAACTTTTCACCAAATTTCACAAACACTAAGAAATTTTATTTTTCGATTCAAAACAAGATTTTAACGCTTTGAGGAGTTCAAATAACGTGTTTTTAGATCATTTGTATCGTATCTTTTACTACATAACTTTTCACCAAATTTCACAAACACTAAGAAAGTTTGTTTTTCGATTCAAAACAAGATTTTAACGCTTTGAGGAGTTCAAATTACTTGTTTTTAAATCATTTGTATCGTATCTTTTACTACATAACTTTTCACCAAATTTCAGAAACACTAAGAAAGTTTGTTTTTCGATTCAAAACAAGATTTTAACGCTTTGAGGAGTTCAAATAACGTGTTTTTAGATCATTTGTATCGTATCTTTTACTACATATCTTTTCACCAAATTTCACAAACACTAAGAAAGTTTGTTTTTCGATTCAAAACAAGATTTTAACGCTTTGAGGAGTTCAAATAACTTGTTTTCAGATCATTTGTATCGTATCTTTTACTACAAAACTTTTCACCAAATTTCACAAACACTAAGAAAGTTTGTTTTTCGATTCAGAACAAGATTTTAACGCTTTGAGGAGTTCAAATAACGTGTTTTTAGATCATTTGTATCGTATCTTTTACTACATTACTTTTCACCAAATTTCACAAACACTAAGGAAGTTTGTTTTTCTATTCAAAACAAGATTTTAACGCTTTGAGGAGTTCAAATAACGTGTTTTTAGATCATTTGTATCGTATCTTTTACTACATAACTTTTCTCCAAATTTCACAAATACTAAGGAAGTTTGTTTTTCGATTCAAAACAAGATTTTAACGCTTTGAGGAGTTCAAATAACGTGTTTTTAAATCATTTGTATCGTATCTTTTACTACATAACTTTTCACCAAATTTCACAAACACTAAGAAAGTTTGTTTTTCGATTCAAAACAAGATTTTAACGCTTTGAGGAGTTTAAATAACTTGTTTTTAGATCATTTGTATCGTATCTTTTACTACATAACTTTTCACCAAATTTCACAAACACTAGGAAAGTTTGTTTTTCGATTCAAAACAAGATTTTAACGCTTTGAGGAGTTCAAATAACGTGTTTTTAGATCATTTGTATCGTATCTTTTACTACATAACTTTTCACCAAATTTCACAAACACTAAGAAAGTTTGTTTTTCGATTCAAAACAAGATTTTAACCCTTTGAGGAGTTTCAAATAACTTGTTTTTAGATCATTTGTATCGTATCTTTTACTACATAACTTTTCACCAAATTTCACAAACACTAAGAAAGTTTGTTTTTCGATTCAGAACAAGATTTTAACGCTTTGAGGAGTTCAAATAACGTGTTTTTAGATCATTTGTATCGTATCTTTTACTACATAACTTTTCACCAAATTTCACAAACACTAAGAAAGTTTGTTTTTCGATTCAAAACAAGATTTTAACGCTTTGAGGAGTTTAAATAACGTGTTTTTAGATCATTTGTATCGTATCTTTTAGTACATAACTTTTCACCAAATTTCACGAACACTAAGAAAGTTTGTTTTTCGATTCAAAACAAGATTTTAATGCTTTGAGGAGTTCAAATAACGTGTTTTTAGATCATTTGTATCGTATCTTTCAGTACATAAGTTTTCACCAAATTTCACGAACACTAAGAAAGTTTGTTTTTCGATTCAAAACAAGATTTTAACGATTTGAGGAGTTTAAATAACGTGTTTTTAGATCATTTGTATCGTATCTTTTACTACATAACTTTTCACCAAATTTCACAAACACTAAGAAAGTTTGTTTTTCGATTCAAAACAAGATTTTAACGTTTTGAGGAGTTCAAATAACTTGTTTTTAGATCGTTTGTATCGTATCTTTTACTACATAACTTTTCACCAAATTTCACAAACACTAAGAAAGTTTGTTTTTCGATTCAAAACAAGATTTTAACGCTTTGAGGAGTTCAAATAACTTGTTTTCAGATCATTTGTATCGTATCTTTCAGTACAAAACTTTTCACCAAATTTCACAAACACTAAGAAAGTTTGTTTTTCGATTAAAAACAAGATTTTAACGCTTTGAGGAGTTTAAATAACGTGTTTTTAGATCATTTGTATCGTATCTTTTAGTACATAACTTTTCACCAAATTTCACAAACACTAAGAAAGTTTGTTTTTCGATTCAAAACAAGATTTTAACGCTTTGAGGAGTTCAAATAACTTGTTTTTAGATCATTTGTATCGTATCTTTTACTACATAACTTTTCACCAAATTTCACAAACACTAAGAAAGTTTGTTTTTCGATTCAAAACAAGATTTTAACGCTTTGAGGAGTTCAAATAACTTGTTTTTAGATCATTTGTATCGTATCTTTTACTACATAACTTTTCACCAAATTTCACGAACACTAAGAAAGTTTGTTTTTCGATTCAAAATAAGATTTTAACGCTTTGAGGAGTTCAAATAACGTGTTTTTAGATCATTTGTATCGTATCTTTTACTACATAACATTTCGCCAAATTTCACAAACACTAAGAAAGTTTGTTTTTCGATTCAAAACAAGATTTTAACGCTTTGAGGAGTTCAAATAACTTGTTTTTAGATCATTTGTATCGTATCTTTTACTACATAACTTTTCACCAAATTTCACAAACACTAAGAAAGTTTGTTTTTCGATTCAAAACAAGATTTTAACGCTTTGAGGAGTTCAAATAACTTGTTTTTAGATCATTTGTATCGTATCTTTTACTACATAACTTTTCACCAAATTTCACATACACTAAGGAAGTTTGTTTTTCGATTCAAAACAAGATTTTAACGCTTTGAGGAGTTCAAATAACGTGTTTTTAGATCATTTGTATCGTATCTTTTACTACATAACTTTTCACCAAATTTCACAAACACTAAGGAAGTTTGTTTTTCGATTCAAAACAAGATTTTAACGCTTTGAGGAGTTCAAATAACGTGTTTTTAAATCATTTGTATCGTATCTTTTACTACATAACTTTTCACCAAATTTCACAAACACTAAGAAAGTTTGTTTTTCGATTCAAAACAAGATTTTAACGCTTTGAGGAGTTTAAATAACTTGTTTTTACATCATTTGTATCGTATCTTTTACTACATAACTTTTCACCAAATTTCACAAACACTGAGAAAGTTTGTTTTTCGATTCAAAATAAGATTTTAACGCTTTGAGGAGTTCAAATAACGTGTTTTTAGATCATTTGTATCGTATCTTTTACTACATAACATTTCGCCAAATTTCACAAACACTAAGAAAGTTTGTTTTTCGATTCAAAACAAGATTTTAACGCTTTGAGGAGTTCAAATAACTTGTTTTTAGATCATTTGTATCGTATCTTTTACTACATAACTTTTCACCAAATTTCACAAACACTAAGAAAGTTTATTTTTCGATTCAAAACAAGATTTTAACGCTTTGAGGAGTTCAAATAACGTGTTTTTAGATCATTTGTATCGTATCTTTTACTACATAACTTTTCACCAAATTTCACAAACACTAAGAAAGTTTGTTTTTCGATTCAAAACAAGATTTTAACGCTTTGAGGAGTTCAAATTACTTGTTTTTAAATCATTTGTATCGTATCTTTTACTACATAACTTTTCACCAAATTTCACAAACACTAAGAAAGTTTGTTTTTCGATTCAAAACAAGATTTTAACGCTTTGAGGAGTTCAAATAACGTGTTTTTAGATCATTTGTATCGTATCTTTTACTACATATCTTTTCACCAAATTTCACAAACACTAAGAAAGTTTGTTTTTCGATTCAAAACAAGATTTTAACGCTTTGAGGAGTTCAAATAACTTGTTTTCAGATCATTTGTATCGTATCTTTTACTACAAAACTTTTCACCAAATTTCACAAACACTAAGAAAGTTTGTTTTTCGATTCAAAACAAGATTTTAACGCTTTGAGGAGTTCAAATAACTTGTTTTTAGATCATTTGTATCGTATCTTTTACTACATAACTTTTCACCAAATTTCACATACACTAAGGAAGTTTGTTTTTCGATTCAAAACAAGATTTTAACGCTTTGAGGAGTTCAAATAACGTGTTTTTAGATCATTTGTATCGTATCTTTTACTACATAACTTTTCACCAAATTTCACAAACACTAAGAAAATTTGTTTTTCGATTCAAAACAAGATTTTAACGCTTTGAGGAGTTCAAATAACGTGTTTTTAAATCATTTGTATCGTATCTTTTACTACAAAACTTTTCACCAAGTTTCACAAACACTAAGGAAGTTTGTTTTTCGATTCAAAACAAGATTTTAACGCTTTGAGGAGTTCAAATAACTTGTTTTTAGATCATTTGTATCGTATCTTTTACTACATAACTTTTCACCAAATTTCACAAACACTAAGGAAGTTTGTTTTTCGATTCAAAACAAGATTTTAACGCTTTGAGGAGTTCAAATAACGTGTTTTTAGATCATTTGTATCGTATCTTTTACTACATAACTTTTCACCAAATTTCACAAACACTAAGGAAGTTTGTTTTTCGATTCAAAACAAGATTATAACGCTTTGAGGAGTTCAAATAACGTGTTTTTAAATCATTTGTATCGTATCTTTTACTACATAACTTTTCACCAAATTTCACAAACACTAAGAAAGTTTGTTTTTCGATTCAAAACAAGATTTTAACGCTTTGAGGAGTTTAAATAACGTGTTTTGAGATCATTTGTATCGTATCTTTTACTACATAACTTTTCACCAAATTTCACAAACACTAAGAAAGTTTGTTTTTCGATTCAAAACAAGATTTTAACGCTTTGAGGAGTTCAAATAACTTGTTTTTAGATCATTTGTATCGTATCTTTCAGTACATAACTTTTCACCAAATTTCACGAACACTAAGAAAGTTTGTTTTTCGATTCAAAACAAGATTTTAACGCTTTGAGGAGTTTAAATAACGTGTTTTTAGATCATTTGTATCATATCTTTTACTACATAACTTTTCACCAAATTTCACAAACACTAAGAAAGTTTGTTTTTCGATTCAAAACAAGATTTTAACGCTTTGAGGAGTTCAAATAACTTGTTTTTAGATCATTTGTATCGTATCTTTTACTACATAACTTTTCACCAAATTTCACAAACACTAAGAAAGTTTGTTTTTCGATTCAAAACAAGATTTTAACGCTTTGAGGAGTTCAAATAACTTGTTTTTAGATCATTTGTATCGTATCTTTTACTACATAACTTTTCACCAAATTTCACGAACACCAAGAAAGTTTGTTTTTCGATTCAAAACAAGATTTTAACGCTTTGAGGAGTTCAAATAACGTGTTTTTAGATCATTTGTATCGTATCTTTTAGTATATAACATTTCGCCAAATTTCACAAACACTAAGAAAGTTTGTTTTTCGATTCAAAACAAGATTTTAACGCTTTAAGGAGTTCAAATAACTTGTTTTTAGATCATTTGTATCGTATCTTTTACTACATAACTTTTCACCAAATTTCACAAACACTAAGAAAGTTTATTTTTCGATTCAAAACAAGATTTTAACGCTTTGAGGAGTTCAAATAACGTGTTTTTAGATCATTTGTATCGTATCTTTTACTACATAACTTTTCACCAAATTTCACAAACACTAAGAAAATTTGTTTTTCGATTCAAAACAAGATTTTAACGCTTTGAGGAGTTCAAATTACTTGTTTTTAGATCATTTGTATCGTATCTTTTACTACATAACTTTTCACCAAATTTCACAAACACTAAGAAATTTTGTTTTTCGATTCAAAACAAGATTTTAACGCTTTGGGGAGTTAAAATAACGTGTTTTTAGATCATTTGTATCGTATCTTTTACTACATAACTTTTCACCAAATTTCACAAACACTAAGAAAGTTTGTTTTTCGATTCAAAACAAGATTTTAACGCTTTGAGGAGTTCAAATAACGTGTTTTCGGATCATTTGTATCGTATCTTTTACTACATAACTTTTCACCAAATTTCACAAACACTAAGAAAGTTTGTTTTTCGATTCAAAACAAGATTTTAACGTTTTGAGGAGTTCAAATAACTTGTTTTTAGATCATTTGTATCGTATCTTTTACGACATCACTTTTCACCAAATTTATCAAACACTAAGAAAGTTTGTTTTTCGATTCAAAACAAATTTTCAACGCTTTGAGGATTTCAAATAACGTGTTTTCAGATTATTCGTATCGTATCTTTTACTACATAACTTTTCACCAAATTTCACAAACACTAAGAAAGTTTGTTTTTCGATTGAAAACAAGATTTTAACGCTTTGAGGAGTTCAAATAACGTGTTTTTAGATCATTTGTATCGTATCTTTTACTACATAACTTTTCACCAAATTTTACAAACACTAAGAAAGTTTGTTTTTCGATTCAAAACAAGATTTTAACGCTTTGAGGAGTTCAAATAACGTGTTTTTAGATCATTTGTATCATATCTTTTACTACATAAGTTTTCACCAAATTTCACAAACACTAAGAAAGTTTGTTTTTCGATTCAAAACAAGATTTTAACGTTTTGAGGAGTTCAAATAACATGTTTTTAGATCATTTGTATCGTATCTTTTACTACATAATTTTTCACCAAATTTCACAAACACTAAGAAAATTTGTTTTTCGATTCAAAACAAGATTGTATTGCTTTGAGGAGTTCAAATAACGTGTTTTCAGATCATTTTTATCGTATCTTTTACGACATAACTTTTCACCAAATTTCACAAACACTAAAAAAATTTGTTTTTCGATTCAAAACAAACTTTCAACGCTTTGAGAAGTTCAAATAACGTGTTTTTAGATCATTTGTATCGTATCTTTTGCTACATAACTTTTCACCAAATTTCACAAACACTAAGAAAGTTTGTTTTTCGATTCAAAACAAGATTTTAACGCATATCTATACGGTTAAAATTCGATTATAATATATATATATATATAATATCTAAGATACTTAAAAGTGTATTTTTAATTATTTTAATTGGGAGGTTTTATCCTACTCCCAAAATCTCCTCCAATTAATTTTTAATGTTAATTTGATTATTTTAATTGAAAATTAATTCATTGGACCATCGATTGGTTTAATTAAAAGTTAATTAATTGGACTTCCAAACTGGAATAATCTTGAAATCTACCTTATTTCATTTTGGGGAATTATAGTTTGCCCCCTCATTTTCCCTTGATTCCCCCACAATAGTAATCCAGGTTAATTCATGGATTAGTATTTTGGATTAACGATTAATTCATGATTATTAAAATTTTAATATATAATTAAGGTCCATATCAATTGATGATTAATTCTAAATAATTATAAATAGATAATTATAAATTAATCGTTAATCAAAAAGACTAATCCATGAATTAATCATGGATTACTATTGTGAGGGAATTGTGGGAGAAATGGGGGACACAGTAAATGGCCTCTTTCATTTTTATCGTGACAGTGAACGTCATTTTGAAGCAGGAAAGTGTATTTTTTTAATTCATGGATTACTTGTTTCCCACTGAATTGATTTATAGACCAGAACCTGAAATCTCAATAATACAAGTATCACGCACAATAAAACATGCGGTTTCAAAGTATGCAAGCATCACTGCATGCTCCTCGTGAGTCGTTTAAACACACACACTCATCAGTCATCACACCTATGAAAGAAGTGGAAACAACATAGTGCTCGAATTCACAAATTTTCTGGAGATAATCATCGTTGCAACCTATACAATTAGAAATAAGAATGATAGTCCATGTTATTCCTTCTAATTGGGCTAGATAGAAAAGGAGAATCTCATCGACACTACAACCATATAATTTCGCGGCTAGTAGGTGAACCTAAAAGGGTGAAGGGACCTGTGAGAGCCATCTCGCTAGAGAGAGTTGACCTCTGAATGATTCCATCACCATGAAATGAGTTTTTTCAAAAAACAAATCACCATGAAATAAGAGACCTCAGAGAGGGTACGTAAGAGAACCTAGGAGGTGAAGGGACTAATGAGTATTGAGTATTGCTTTTGAGAGAAGGAAACGGAGAATAATAATACCAAACCACGTCGTTTAGAGAGTAAATTTAATCAATCAAACACGGATCTTAATAATAATAAATATTTTTTTTAAGATATAGACCATTATCATTCACTAAAAAGTGATGTTTTGTTTTAAATTTATTACAAAACTAGTTTTTATCCGGCGCTATTGCACCTGTCAGTTAAATTTCTTTTTCCTTTGTTTTTTCGATGATTTGTGTATTATTAGTGGTCTTATAATTGGTAGAGGATGTACTTTTAATGATTCCTAATATTTTGATGTAATGTGTATGTTACATAAAAAAATAAATGTCTACTATTTAGAAATAAAAAAAACATGAAAAAATCCTAATATTGTGATGTAATGTATATGTTACCTAAAAAATAAAGCCTACTATTTATAAATAATAACAAAAAACATGAAAAAAACACCAATATTTTGATGTAAGGTATACAGTGCCGGCCCATGTATAAGACCAGCAAAGCCAATGATTCGGGTCTAACTTTTTTTAAGGGTCCAATAAATTTTTTAATATACATATTCATAAGTAATATGTTTTGTTTGGGATAAGCAATGCCAGGCTTCTTTGAAAGCATGGAGCATCAATGTGTAAACAAAGAATTATAGGCAGGACTATTATATAAGCAAAAAGTCAGTACAATATCACAATTTAACCCTTGTGGGACTATTAAAGACCTATACAAAACGGGAAAGTTAAAGAAATCACATCAACAGCCCAATCCTCCGCCCAAATGGAGTTAAAAACTTAAAAGTAAGAAGTTAAGAACACATCAAATTTTGTACATATTTTATATGGTTGCCTATATAAATTGATGTTTATAATGAGTCATCTACACTAAAACATATCAACTTTTTGATACTTTTGTTTCGAAAAATGCAAGAAATGTATATTTAAATAATTTTATAATAGTATTTTATTTTGGAATTATATATTTATTTTTTTTACAGATAAAAATAATGTAATATTTTTTTTATTTTTTATTTGATATTTTTTAGTAAACTAATTAATTTACGGGTCATCTCTTCAATTTGGCTTCGGGTACGTGAAAACCACGGACCGGCCCTGAAGGTATATATGTCACATAAAAAATAAAGGTCCATTATTTAGAAATAACAAAAAGAATGAAAAAAGCCCCAATGTTTTGATGTAAGGTACATGTTACATTAAAAATAAAGATCCATAATTTAGAAATAAAAAAATATATGAAAAAGCCCCAATATTTTAATGTAATGTATATGTTACATAAAAAATAAAGGCCTACTATTTAGAAATAAACAAAACATGAAAAAAAAAACACCAATATTTTGATGCAATGTATATGTTATATACAAAATAAAGGCCTACTAGTTAGAAATTGAAAAAACACATGAAAAAAGCCCCAATATTTTGATGTAATATATATGTTATATAAAAAATAAAGGCCTACCATTTGGAAATAAAATAAAAAACATGAAAAGCCCCAATATTTTGATGTAATGTATAGTTTACATAAAAAATAAATGGCCTACTATTTAGAAATTAAAAAAAAAACATGAAAAAGCCCCAATATTTTGATGTAATGTATATGTTACATAAAAAATAAAGGTCTACTATTTAGAAATAAACAAAACATGAAAAAAAGTCCCAATATTTTGTTGTAATGTATATGTTACATAAAAATAAAGGCTTACCATTTATATAAATAAAAAAACATGAAACAAGCCCAATATTTTTATGTAATGTATATGTTACATAAAAAATAAAGGCCTACTATTTAGAAATAAAAAAAATAAAAAAACCCCAATATTTTGTTGTAATGTATATGTTACATAAAAAATAAAGGCCTACTATTTAGAAATAAAAAAAATGAAAAAGCCCCAATATTTTGATGTAATGTATATGTTACATAAAAAATAAAGGCCTACTATTTAGAAAAGAAAAAAAAACATGAAAAAACCCTAATATTTTGATGTAATGTATATGTTACATAAAACAAATGCCTACTATTTAGAAATAAAAAAACATGAAAAAGCCCAAATATTTTGATGTAATGTATATGTTACATAAAAACACAAAGGCCTATTATTTAAAAATTAAAAAGAAACATGGAAAAAGCCCAATATTTTGATGTAATGTATATGTTACATAAAAAATAAAGGCTATTATTTAGAAGAAAAAAAAACATGAAAAAGCCTCAATATTTTGATGTAATGTATATGTTACATAAAAAATAAAGGCTATTATTTAGAAGGAAAAAAAACATGAAAAAGCCTCAATATTTTGATGTAATGTATATTTACATAAAAAATAAATGCTTACTATTTAGAAATAAAAAAACATGAAAAATCTTTAATATTTTGATGTAATGTATATGTTACATAAAAAATAAAGAGCTACTATTTAGAAATAAAAAAAAGGAATTTCATGTATGTCCCTTCAAAAACGCTAAATATCATATTTGTCCTTACAAAAATGTAAATATCAAATTTATCCTTACTAACATAAAAAATGTATCAAACTAGGATAAAGCCCGCGCTACGCTGCGGAGTTTTTATTTTGTTATTAGTTTCTCTACTTTGGTATTTAAGTTAGATTTACATTAGCCAATTTAATATAAAACTATTTTATAACATTGCAGTAATATTCATCCACATTAATATGAATATTGAAATAAATCAAAATATTTACGTAGCAATTTAAATGACTCAAAATATCATCACACATTTAGCAATTTGAATGAATCAAAATATCATCACACATTTACATAGCAATTTAAATGAATCAAAATATCATCACATGAACTGTACCATCATGACATTTTGAATGGAAAAATAATCAACCAATAATTAATAAAGAAAAAAAGATATGATTCTTTTTTATGACTCGTGTTTATTTTTTGAGATTTTTATTTATTTTTGTTAAATTTCTTATCCTTACAAATCATATCATCAAGAAAATTTTCAGACTTTATAGAACCAATAATCCTCTAGAGGTTTCTTAAGCCTCGACATTGTAAACTTTTTTTCTTTCTTAATATAAATTTGGGCCGACCATGAGCGCGTTTCGCATTCTAGGACCAACTTCAAAAAAAAAAAATCCTTTTTTTGATAACCATATAGCATCTCGCTAAAAGGGGTGAATATCCAATCTTTCTAAAACCCTGTACAAATTAAATCTAACAAAATACCCATCTCAATAAGAAAATATCAAATAGAAATTATAGAATATCAACAAGAAAATTAATAACTCTTGTGTACAAAGCTCTGCTCTTATTCCTCGTCTCCAATTATTATTACTTCCAACAAAAAAGAAAAATGAAAAGAAGGCCATTTTTTCGTAGCAAACAGTACTGTTGCATAGAATCGTTATCTCTCAACAAGAAAATTATGCAAAGCTACTCTTATCCCATTTTTTAGTTGGAGGAAAGTGTCGTCTTACTGATTTTTTTGGATTTGAAATTATGCTATACTTATCATAAATGAGCCACAAGAAAAATTATACTCAATCATGATTAGAAGTTAGAACATCTATCCATGTATACGATGGCATCCTCACTTCATTTCAAAATCTTCCAACTTTACCACAAAAGAAAGATTTTATAATTCCTGACAATTAATTGAATAATAATAATTATTATTATTAATTCTCATCGACGAGATAAATATTCTTCTTCCTCTGAGCTCAGTTGCCTTCAACAAATCTGAGTTCAAAATTTAGGGTTTAGGGGTTTAGACTGTTTAGTTTACTTCAAATGGCAAAGCATTTTAATTTTCTTTGCTAGAGTTACGTACACAACTCCTCTTCTAGAAGAGCTTTTTCTTATTCGTCCCACACTACAGACAATACCTGCATTAACAAAAACATAAATAATATAAATTTCCTGAATGGTTCGAAACAATTGATTAAAATTACGAAAATACTCTTTGGGGATTATTGCCTGTAGCAGAGACGTTTATAACCAACCAGCTTACCAATTTCAAAACAATTAATTGAAATTACGAAAATACCCTTTGAGGATTATTGCCTGTAGCAGCGACGTTTATAACCAGCTTACCGATTGATATACTAATGCCTTGAATCAAGATCCCCAAGACCCAAAATACTGGACGGTCCACCCAAATTATTGTAGAATGTTAATTTGATATTTTAGGGTTATAAAGCGGATTAATGTTCTTAGCACGCTAAAATACATGCTTCCTTAGGCTTGTCAAACTGACCTCAAGTAGAATTACCATCCTCCAAATTCAACTGCAATATTTTTTTTTTTTTTTTGAAAAGAACCTAGAGCACGAATCGTGCTCATGGAGAGTTCTTTATTGATAATAAATAATTATACAAGTGGTACATGTTCATTGCACATAAAGCTAACTATCCTAGTTTCCAAAAACACCGTAATTTTAATATTTCATGAGACATTAGGATAGGCATTCTAGCTTTTCTATTGAAGATTTGATTATTCCTTTTTTTTCCAAATTCAACTGCAATATTATAATATTATAATATAGTCATATAATATAATATTTTATCAAACAATATTGAATTTGGTACCTTGCCAGTAGGGCGTGTTTGTTATGTCAGTTTTGTGTAACAGCAGGAAACTCATAGTTGCAGGAAACCAATATGTGAATATCAGGAAACTATGGTAGCAGGAAAATGCAAAAACTGCGAGTGTAGGATGTTTAAATGGTGTTTGATGAAAACCTAGGATTGTTGTTGTTGTTGTTGTTGTTGTTGTTGTTATTAAATTATGTATATTATTATTATTTTCTAAATATATTTTTAATTATGTATTATTTTTTTATAATTACAATTTTCATTATTATTATTATTATTATTATTATTATTATTATTATTATTATTATTATTATCTAAATACAATTTTCATTATGTATTATTATTATTATTATTATTATCTAAATACAATTTTCATTATGTATTATTATTATTATTATTATTATTATAGATTTTAATTATGTATTAATCAATTATTAGTATTATTATCAATTTCTAATGCATTTTAAATTATGTATATTATTATTAATTTATTATAATTATTTTTTAAATATATTTTTAATTATGTATTATTATTTTATAATTACAATTATTGTTATTATTATTAATTTCTAAATACATTATTATTATTATTATTATTATTATTATTATTATTATTATTATTATTACTATTATTATTATTTTCTAAATACAATTTCATTATGTATTATTATTATTATTATTATTATTATTATTATTATTATTATTATTATTATTATTATCATCATCATTAATTTCTAAATACATTGTTAATACAACTAAATTTTAGAGATAATTATTTTTTTAATAGAACAAATTTTTTGAGAATATTATTTCTTTAATACCAATAATCTTTAGAAAATATTATTTTTTTAATAAAACTAATATTTAGAGAATATTATTTTTCTATACATCTAAATTTTAATACCACGAATAAAATTAAATATGATTTATGATACAAAGACGGTATACGGAACCGATATCTGATCTCGAATACGAATACAAATATGATTTATGATACAAATACAGATACAAATATAGTATTCGGCATCCGATATTCGAAATCCGATTTCGGATACGAATACGAATACGATTCCGGTATCCGATACAAATACAGTTATGAATAAGATATACGGTAACCAATATCCGATTTCGAATACGAATGTGGATACAAATACGATATACGATACATGTATCCAATTTTGAATACGAATACGAATAGGGTATTCGATATCTGATTTCGTATATCGTATATCGTATTCAAATTTATTAAAAAAAAAACAGCCTACTAAATTACTGTTGTACGGATTAAATAAAATTTCAAATACAAAAATAATAGCATTTTTGACAAAAAAAAAATGATTATATCAAATTAATAATAAACTCATCAATTACATATTTATCAATTAAATAATTATTAACAAATAGGGAAATTTTTTCCTATATCCCTAATAAACTCATCAATTACATATTTATCCCTCTTAAATTCATAATATCATATTTATCCTTACTAAATGCAATTAATATCAAATTTATCCAAACTTAATAATTTAATTAAATTTAACATATAATTAATATAATGGACTAATTTATCCCTACCATAAACCCTCAAATCCAATAAACAACTAAACCCATTAACCCGCTATCCAACACCCTCTTCTCTATCCCGTCTTTATCCACATGGTGCCAATCTCCCAAATATAAAACCCTCTTCTCTAAACCTCTAAACCTCCATGACGCTCCATGGTGAAGAGGCTGAAATAACTATTCTTTCTCGCGGATTGGCGCGGATTGGTGACGCGGAGAGATTGACGACAAATTTCGACAACTCAGAGCTCCCCGAGAAGAAAAATCGCTTCATCTTTTCTGGCGAGAGAGAAACTTCTTTGACGACTGTGTCAAATACGAGTTCCCAAATTGAAATTATCCCGAAAGTAAGATTTTTTTCTAGATGGTCAATCGCTAGGGTTCCCAAATTGTACTTCGCTGGAATTAGGGGCATTTTTCAGGGGCTGATGCTCGTAAATCACATATTTAGGTTTTCATTTGACTATGCTCTTATCGGAGGTGTATCAATTGCAATAGTCTGGTAACTTTTTCTTTTCAAGCTTTTATTGCTTTTTTTTTACAAAAAAATTGTTACATTTGCTAGTAATTGGACTTATTGGCGAGGCTACCTGGTACTCCAAATTCGTGAGGCGGAGCTTGCTGATTTACGGTGAATTAAGAGCAAAATAAAATCACTATTGTTTTTTTTTTGTAATTTCATTTGTTGGTTCTTTTCTTAACTTGAGTTGTAATTTTGATATTTCGATCAAGTATTTGTTGTGATTGTAATAACAAATAATTGAGTTTTTGATATTTTGAGTTGTAATCAACTTCGACTGAGTGGTAATTACTTTGATGCGGTACCAATTGAAGATCTTTCAAAATTATTAAAAATTCTAAAAGTACATCTATCAAAATTACATCAAATATTATCATGCTTAAAAATATCTGCAAAATTACATAGACCTCCTTAAAAGTTCTAAAATTACCCACAAATATCTCAAAATTACCATAAAAATCTGTAAAATTATATAGACCCCTTAAAATTTCCAAAATTATCCACAAATATCTCATAATTACCATAAAATCTGCAAAATTACATAAACCCTTTAAAATTTCCAAAATCATCCACAAATATCTCAAAATTACCATAAAATCTGCAAAATTAGATAAACCCTTTAAATTTTCCAAAATCATCCACAAATATCTCAAAATTACCATAAAATCTTTGAAATTACAAAGACCCCTTCAAATTAAATATTATCATGCGCAATTCTTTGATATTGCATTGGGGTTTGTCGAATCCATCAATTGTATCATTTTCAAATTTCATGTCTGAATCCACTCACACATTGATTGCAATCTAAAAGAGAAATTAATTAATTTAGCCTGTAATTAATAAAATAAAATTCAGCCAAATTGAATGCTGTGGATTTAATACAATCGCCAGAGAACGGTCTAAGCCAGAATTCATTCAGAACCCTATGCCAGAAAATTTGGCTTATCAGAGAACACTACGGCACTCCTTCGCGAGAGAACGCTACGCCAGAAGCCCTACGCGAGAGATGAGGAGGAGATAAAGCTTCTTTGTCGAGAGCGTGTGCGAAGACCTACGCCAGAGAAAAACGCCTAGGAGATCCTTAGCTACGCCACAGAGAAACGCCACAGAGAAACGCCCAGAAAATCGTTCGCCACGCCAGACAACGAGAGAGAACGAGAAGAGAAGAAAAAAAGCTCGAAGAGAGTGAACATGAAAGGTTACGAGAGAGAGAGGAGGAGATAAAGGTTTCAGGTCTGTTAGTGGATGCGGGTCATGAGTTCATTGATTTGGGTATTGTTTATAAAAGAGGGTATTTTAGTCAACAAATTTGAAATGTACAAGTTAAATAATTAAATTTAATGTTAATTTGAAAATATGGATAAATTTGATATTGTGTAGATTTTAAGAAGGATAAATTAGACATTAACTATAGTTAGTAGGAATAAATATGATATTACAAATTTAAGAGGGATAAATATGTAATTGATGAACTTAGTAGGAACATAGGGAAAATTTTCCCTAACAAATAATAAATTATAGCCATTAAGTCCAAATTTATTAAAAGATACCCATGTGCAACAACCTTTCTCTCTCCTTTCCTTGGAATAATCCAATCCGATTGGATTTTTGAAAACTCAACAAAAAGCTTGCTTTCTTCCAATCCTGAAGTTCCTATGCCCAAATCCACAAAATAATTTTTGATGTCCGAACAGCAGTTTTTAGAAGTGATAGGATTCTTAACATTCCCCCAAAACTTGTCTTCAAAACTTTGAGTCCGAACAGGAAGAGTGAGTTATCAGGATTAATACTCACACACGTCCCAAGATGGAACTACTCACTGAGAGAAGCTCGTTTATCTTCTCACTGAGAGTGAGAGAAGCTCGTTTATCTTCTAGAGCATCTCGAGCCGTTGGATGATTGGATCTAAACTAGTTAGAAATAGGGAATTCCGATACACCTTTATTAGGCAACCCATCACTGCATGAAACTACATTTCTATACAAGAAAACTAACATTATTAGATTAATGCAATGCTGAGAAATTATGTAATTTTTACATTTTTATTAGTGTTAAAATTATGGGAAACAGATTCAGTTTACCCAAATGGAGATCCTCCTAAATCAGATGAGATCATGCTGCAACAGAAATTCAAATTTGGTAATATATTCGTGTTTTATTAGTTAATATAGTTATCAGTGTTTTAACAAGATAGCGACATTTCATTATTTTCAGAGTAATTATGGGTTCAATTATGCTCAATTGATCTTTCCTTCATTAGGTTCTAGGCCTAGGCCATAACCATAACCATATTTTTTACCATATTTCAAGGAGACCAAGGGTTCTAGGCAATTTTGGCAGCAAGTCCAAGGCGCAACAAGTATTGATTGCTCGTATAATGTGTGTGCTCGAGCATATATTAATATTATCTGAAAATGTAAATAGTTTCGTTAGATTCTAAAAATATTCAATTTTGAGTTGTATTAACAAGTTATTCCCGTGTTAAGTAAGATCGATAAAGGGACATACCTTGTCGAAAAGATGGCCGAACCACTCAGTAATTGGCACAATTCAATCAGGTCGACTTAGATTCAAATTAGGAAAGTATAATATCATTGATTTCAAGTGGAAGTAACGCTCAATTAAGCCTCAATTTGTGCAATCAATACGCAATCCAACACCAAATTTCTTCTAAGTCAACTTCAATCATGCTTTTACTTTATGCTACCTCAGGCCAAATTAATCAACTTAAAAAATGAATTAAATCCAGAAAAAGAAGATTAACAACAAAAGGGGAAACACAAAGAATAAAGTGTTGAAGAAGAGAAGTAGAAGAGGCGGCATAGTAATAATAAAGTGTTGAAGAAGAGGCGCGAGGACAATATATCGTGAGAATTCAGAAAATTATAAATTATACTTAAGCGTGTTTTTTTAAATCCGGACGAAAATGACGTGGCGTCAAGAGATTTGAGGTCAGTGTCTCCCTTTTTGAACACACACACACTTTTCCCTACATACATACATGCACAAAGATTTATTTCTACGTCCTTCATTTTTTTATTGATCGAACGAGACCCGATTAACTCATCAATGTCTAGAGAACTTGGAGATGATCGAACGAGACCCGATTAACTCATCAATGTCTAGAGAACTTGGAGATGATCGAACGAGACCCGATTAACTCATCAATGTCTAGAGAACTTGGAGATGATCGAACGAGACCCGATTAACTCATCAATGTCTAGAGAACTTGGAGATGATCGAACGAGACCCGATTAACTCATCAATGTCTAGAGAACTTGGAGATGATCGAACGAGACCCGATTAACTCATCAATGTCTAGAGAACTTGGAGATGATCGAACGAGACCCGATTAACTCATCAATGTCTAGAGAACTTGGAGATGATCGAACGAGACCCGATTAACTCATCAATGTCTAGAGAACTTGGAGATGATCGAACGAGACCCGATTAACTCATCAATGTCTAGAGAACTTGGAGATGATCGAACGAGACCCGATTAACTCATCAATGTCTAGAGAACTTGGAGATGATCGAACGAGACCCGATTAACTCATCAATGTCTAGAGAACTTGGAGATGATCGAACGAGACCCGATTAACTCATCAATGTCTAGAGAACTTGGAGATGATCGAACGAGA
This sequence comes from Luzula sylvatica, assembly GCA_946800325.1. NCBI lineage: Eukaryota > Viridiplantae > Streptophyta > Magnoliopsida > Poales > Juncaceae > Luzula > Luzula sylvatica. Next base: position 69,682,535 of record OX326959.1, on the reverse strand, counting down.
CCCGATTAACTCATCAATGTCTAGAGAACTTGGAGATGATCGAACGAGACCCGATTAACTCATCAATGTCTAGAGAACTTGGAGATGATCGAACGAGACCCGATTAACTCATCAATGTCTAGAGAACTTGGAGATGATCGAACGAGACCCGATTAACTCATCAATGTCTAGAGAACTTGGAGATGATCGAACGAGACCCGATTAACTCATCAATGTCTAGAGAACTTGGAGATGATCGAACGAGACCCGATTAACTCATCAATGTCTAGAGAACTTGGAGATGATCGAACGAGACCCGATTAACTCATCAATGTCTAGAGAACTTGGAGATGATCGAACGAGACCCGATTAACTCATCAATGTCTAGAGAACTTGGAGATGATCGAGTGGCTCTTCTCTGCCATGAATCCATCTCCATTCTCATCGTCACCACCGTTCTTCTCTTCCTAGTAGCTACCCCTTACTATTCCCTAATTATTGTGCTCTGTTGGCATAATCGACTGACAAATCACCAAGCAAGCGATAGACCTAGTGATTTCCGAGCGTCTCGATTACATGATCCAATTCATCCTCGGCAAACATGGATATTAATTGCTCGCCATTGAATTCATTTTTTGAGTCATGATCGGCAGCTTTGAAAAACTATGCACAGTCATTGGTAGGGCTGCAACTTTAGCTCGTGACTCGTGACTCGCTCGAACTCGACTCGATAATAGTTCGATAATAGCTCGCTCGATATTAACTCGAAATTAATCGAGCCGAGCCGAGCTAGCTCGAACGCTTATCGAGCCGAGCTGGAGCAAGACTCGGCTCGCTCGAATTAAGCTCGAAAAAAATTTGAGCTCGATTTAAAAAATTAAAATTTGTATCATAATTAATTCATATTATATATATTATTATAATTAGAAAATTTTATAAAGAAAAACTTTCTCTCTTCAATAATTCCAAGTCTGGTTACAAATCAAGTCCTAAAAAGAAAAATAATTAACTAAGGGAGACAAATTAATAATTCAAGTCCAAGTCCTATTATTTTGTGTTTTGTGTTGTATGTTTGATTTATTATTGTTATGTTTTAAGATATTTTGGTATTTAGAATATTTTTTTGTTTATTCGATTGTTATAATTTTTTAATTAAAATTCAAGTTGGTTTTTTAATTGAGCTATTGTTGAACCGAGCCGAACTAGCTCGAATTAGAACGAGCCGAGCTTGAGCTTGATTTTTTAGCTCGAATCATAATTCTAAACGAGCCGAGCCAGCTCGAGTAAGTTGCGAGCCGAGCTTGAGCTTGGCACAGCTCGCTCGAGCTCGACTCGTTTGCAGCCCTAGTCATTGGTGGAACGACGGTAGACCCCACAACTGATTGTCGAGAATTCAAAGTACTCATTCACCGATAATGATATCGTTCGAGTGGGAATCTTCGGTGGTAATGAATGGTGCTGTTTAGCATAAAAATGGAGTGTTTAGGTAGTGTAAGAAATTTGTAGAGAAAGACATTTACATAGGGGAAGAGATCTCCTACACGATAGAGCAAACTCCGGGAGGGAGGGAGAGAGAGGACAAATATGATATTTATAATTTTTGAAGCGACGTACATGAAATTCCCCCATAAAAAAAACATAAAAAAACTAATATTTTGATGTAAAGTATGTGTTACATAAAAAATAAAGGCTCATTATTTAGAAATAAAAAAACATGAAAAAACCCAAATATTTTATCGCAATGTATATGTCACATAAATATAAATGCCCACTATTTAGAAATAAACAAAACAAGAAAAAATCCCCAATATTTTGTCGTAATATATATGTTACATAAAAAATAAAGGTCTACTATTTTTTTTTTTTTAAAAAAAAAAAAAACCAATAATTTGATGTAATGTATATGTTACATAAAAAATAAATGCTGCTATTTAGAAATAAAAAAAAACATGAAAAAACCCCAGTATTTTGGTGTAATGTATATGCTACATAAAAATAAAGGACTATTATTTGGAAATAAAAAAAGCATGAAAAAGTCCCAATATTTTAATGTAATGTATATGTTACATAGAAAAAATAAACACCTACTATTTAGAAATAATAAAAAAAAACCCCAATATTTTGATGTAATGTATATGTAACATAAAAAAAGGCATATTAATTAGAAACAAAAAAAAATGAACAAACCCCAATATTTTGGTGTAATGTATATGTTACATAAGAAATAAATGCCTACTGTTTAGAAATTTAAAAAAAAAATAAAAAAATCCCAATATTTTGATGTAATATAATATGTTACATAAAAAATAAAGGCCTACTATTTAGAAATAAAAAAACATGAAAAAACCTAATATTTTGATGTAATGTATATGCTACATAAAAATAAAAGCCTACTATTTAGAAATACAAAAAAAAAAAAACATGAGAAAAACACCAATAATTTGATGTAAAGTATATGTTACATAAAAAATGAAGTCGCACTATTTATAAATAAAATAAAACATGAAAAAGAACCCTAATATTTTAATGTAATGTATACGTGACATAAAAAATAAAGACCTACTATTTAGAAATAAACAAAACGTGAAAAAAATCCCCAATATTTTGAGGTAATGTATATGTTACACAAAAAGTAAAGACCTACTATTTACAAATATAATAAAAAAAATGAAAAAATCCAATATTTTGATGTAATGTATATCTTAAATAAAAAACTAAAGGCCTTTTACTTAGAAATAAAAAAATGAAAAAAATCCCAATATTTTGATGTAATGTAAATGCTACATAAAAAATAAAGGCCTACTACTTAGAAATAAAAAAAACATGAAAAAACCCCAATATATTATCATGTAATGTATATGTTACATCAAAAAATAAAGGCCTACTATTTAGAAATAAAAAAAAACATGAAAAAGCACCAATATTTGATGTAAGGTATATGTTGCATACAAAATAAAAACCTACTATTTAGAAATTAAAAAGACACGAAAAAAGCCCCACTTTTTTAATGTAATATATATGTTATATAAAAAAAAATAAAGCCTACTACTTAGAAATAAAATAAAAAAATGAAAAAGCCCAAATAATTTGATGTAATGTATATGTAACATAAAAAAATAAAGGCTTATTATTTAGAAAAAAAAACACGAAAAAACCCCAATATTTAAGTAATGTACATGTTACATCAAAGGGCCTACTATTTAGAAATAAAATAAAAAGATTAAAAAAAAAAACCCAATATTTTGATGTAATGTATATGTTATATAAAAAAACAATGGCCTATTACTTAAAAAAAAAATGGAAAAAGCCCAATATTTTGTTGTAATGTATATGTTACATAAAAAATAAAGACCTACTATTTAAAAATAAAAAGGTACCAATATTTTGATGTAATGTATATTTTCATAAAAAGCCTTTATTTCCATGTAATGCATATGTTATATGAAAAATAAAGGGCCTGCTATTTAGAAAAAAAAAACATGACAAACCCCTAATATTTTGATGTAATGTATATGTTACATAAGAAAATAAAAGCTTACTATTTAGAAATAAAAAAAAAAAAAACATGAAAAGCCCAATTGCTCCTCCCATTAAATTTCCATCATAGAGAGCCACGTGGCTATTTTTCTATGGCTCATTTTTTTTGAAAATTTTTTATATAACCCTAACTTCTTGATATTTAAAAAAAAAACCTCAACTTCTTGGAAACTCCAATTGCTCCTCCCATTAAATTTGCAATGGAAAGGAGCCATCATAGAGAGCCACGTGGCTCTTTTTCTATGGCTCATTTTTTTGGAAATTTTTTATATAACCCCAACTTCTTGATATTTAAAAAAAAAACCTCAACTTCTTGGAAACTCCAAAAAAACCCCTATCTCAAACTTTTCTTTTTATATAATCCTCTACCGTTAAATTTGAGATATTATTTTTTCTTTTTATATTAAATTTGAGATATTATTTTTTGTTAATGACCATTTTACCCTTGTATACTCTCTTCTTTTTTGGAAATTTTTTATATAACCCCAACTTCCTGATATTTAAAAAAAAAACCTCAACTTCTTGGAAACTCCAAAAAAACCCCTATCTCAAACTTTTCTTTTTATATAATCCTCTACCGTTAAATTTGAGATATTATTTTTTCTTTTTATATTAAATTTGAGATATTATTTTTTGTTAATGACCATTTTACCCTTGTATACTCTCTTCTTTAAACTAATTAAATCATAAATTAAATCCTAAGTGTTATATTTTTTTATTTAGCAAATTAATATTTTTCGTTAATGACCACTTTACCCTTGTATACTCTCTTCTTTAAACTAATTAAATCATAAATTAAATCCTAAGTATTTTATTTTTTAATTTAGCAAATTAATATTTTTCTTTAATGACCATTTTACCCGTGTATACTCTCTTCTTTAAACTAATTACATCCAAATTGTTATATTTTTTAATTTAGCTTCCAGAAAGAATAAACTAGGCAAACATAAATATACGAATTTTCATAATTAGATAACATCATTCATAATTTGCATAATACGCCACAAGCTAACTTGAATCGCTGACATTGTCCTTCATGTACGGTGTTCATCGGGACCTATATTTCGCTTTTTACATGGACGACCAGGCGGTTTTTTTTATGAGGAGGGCTCAAAAAAAATTGTGCACTACTTTGCCAATTAGACTTATTTGACAAAAACTTGAATCGCTGACATTGTCCTCCATGTACAATGTTCATCGGGACCTATATTTCGCTTTTTATATGGACGACCAGGCGATTTTTTTTTATGAGGAGGGCTCAAAAAATTTGTGCACTACTTTGCCAATTATACTTATTTGACAAAAAAAAAAAATTGTATGAAGCTTGAACTATAAATCGAGTTAGCATCTGGTTTAATATGTAAATTATGAATGATGCTATATAATTATGAAAATTCATATATTTTTATTTTCCTTGTTTATTTATTTTGAAGGATAAATTGCTCCAATATTAATTTTTTAATTAAAAGAATACAACATTTATAATTTAATTAGTGTAAAGAATAGAGTATACAATGGTATAAAATAGTCATTAACAAAAAATAATATTTCAACGTTAACATATAATAGACAAACTTAACGGTAGGGGGTTAAATAAATTTTTTTTTTTTTTTTTTTTGAGATAGGGTTTTTTTTGGAGTTTCCAAGAAGTTGGGGTTTTTTTTTTAAATATCAAGAAAAGATAGGAGATTTTTAAAAAATGCTTTTTTTTTTTTTTTTTTTTTTCTCCCTTACAGTTCAACCACAATGATGATATATTTACCATACTTTCACTCTCACTCATACTTGTCAAGATAATGGTATATGCCTTTGTGATGATAAAATTATTTGACACGGGTCTTGAAACTTAGTGCTAAGCAAGCCTAATAATTTCTGAGGTTTATACATTGCTAAACAAACCTTAAAGAAATAGTGCACAGAAAAAAATAATGAACAAACCATTGCTATTAAAAAAATATGTTTATATGACTTTTGATCTTTCGACATTGCTATCACAAAAAAAATGAACAAACCGCAGCGAAGCGCGGAGATTTTCCTAGTATTTTAAGTAATGTATATGTTACATAAAAAAAATAAAGGCTTATTATTTAGAAATAAAAATAAACACGAAAAAAATTCCAATATTTTGATGTAATGTATATGTTACATAAACAATAAAAACCTACTAATTAGAAATAGAAAAAAAAATGAAAGAAATACCAATATTTTGATGTAAGATATATGTTACAAAATAAAGTCTTATTTAGAAATAAAAAAAGAATAAACGTGAAAGAGAACCCCAATATTTGAATGTAATATATATTAATAAAAAATGAAGGGGCAATTTCACATGTATCCCTCCAAAAACGTTAAAAATCATATTTGTCCCTAAAAAAATACTAATATCATATTTATCCTATCATAACCCATGTACTATAAAATTTATCTTCCATAACCCATATACTATAAAATTTATCATTCCGATTAACTTTCCATTAAAATTGAGACCATCTATATAAAATTAACAATATACCTTCAACTCTCTCTCTCTCTCTCTCTCTCTCTCTCTCTCTCTGTTCGCTGTTTGGTGTTTTCTTCATCTCTAACTCTTTAACACTAGCTTGAATCCTCTTGTTATATGCTTATTTCATAGAGCTTTTCATTCTTAAAAAACATTATATTTAATAAATCTGTATTCTCTTTAGAAAATTCAGGTTGTTCCTAAATAATTATCCTTCCCCGTCTCCTTACAAAGAATATGTGGATATTTGTGTCTTTGGATTCTTGTAGTTAACGCTTTTTGCTTAGTATTGTAGATATAAATAATAAATAATTACCCTCTTCCCCTGTTTCCATACATAAAATAGGTTTATTTTATTTTATTATATTTTAGAATAACACTAATTTCATCGTGTTATCTAGAATCTAATAATATTTTTCCAAAAGAAATACAAGACCAAAACTCAACAATTTGCAATAACAATTTATAGTTCCATTAGTCATCTCTATTCAACAATAAGTTAATAACTCATATGGAAAGGGAAATGCTAAGATTTCTTTTGAACAATGATGAGAGGGTTAGGTGTGATTAGGAAAAAATACAGCATTTTAGAATCATATGGTAAATTATGCGCTTGTGGAACAATAATGGTGATAGTGATATAATAATTGGTGTGATTTTGTTAAATATCTGATTGTTAGAGATATGAACTTGGGAATTACAAGTCACGAAAATCTCAGGAAGAATGAGTATTACAAAGTCCATGGAAATCAAGGGAAGAAATTTGTATGAAATAATTTCTAAATATCAAATATAAAATTGGACGGAGGATTTTAAGTCTTCTTCAATAAGTTTCCAAAAAAAATGAAAGAATGATTACCAAGATAAAGTCCATGGAGATGAAGGGGAGGAGATGTAAGTATGAAATGATTTCTAAAAAAAGAAAGAATACTCTCCAATAAGTTTCAATCATATGGTTACCAAGATAAAGTCCATGTAATGCATATGTTATATAAAAACTAAAACCAACTATTTAGAAAAAAAAAACATGAAAAAACATCAATATTTTGATGTAAGTTATATGTTACATAAAAAATAAATTCAATTATTTAGAAATAAAAACAAAATATGAAAAAAACCCAATATTTTAATGTAATGTATATGTTACATAAATTATTTACCGATTGGACTTGTTTATCAGAGAACTTCGCATAATTGCGTTTCCCAATTTTTGCTGCAGTCCCGAACCACAAAGCTCATAACCACTTATATTTACATAATAACAACATTAAAGGTCAAAGCGAAATGTTTAGAGAACTAATTCAAATTCACAATAAAAATAAAGGGTAATTTCATGTATGTCCTTCCTTAAAAAACAAAATATCATATTTGTCCTTCTAAAACAACAAATATCAAATTTGTCCTCCTAACATTTTATTTCTAATAAACATATCCATCTAAAACATAAAAAAATATAAAATTTGCCCAAATCACTAACATTCCGTTAAGTTTGTGAGTTTAATCTTCTGAATAACATTGATATTAATAAATATAACGAGAATGGACTAAAATACCTTTTTGTTATTTTATACTCAAAACAATGTCTTTCTTTCTTCTCATCAGTTATGAACTGCTCTCTCTCTCTCTCTCTCTCTCTCTCGTGAACCTAAAAAGGAATAATACAATGGAAAATTAATTTCATGCCAAATCAATCAAAACAATACTTGATTTTTCCCGATCCATCCAATTAAAAACAAAATTAAGTCAGAGTTGACCTGATGTTCGTATCCAATCAGTGTCGTGCCATGGTCGGAGGTGTGGCCTGACGAAGAGAGAGGAAAAGGGAGAGAGGGGACTGGTCGCACGAGAGGAAAAGGACTGGCGCTCGATCATCGTCAAGGAACTCCGTCGAACTGAAAGGGAAAGGTCGTGGAGAGAGAGAGGAGAGACAAGAGTTATGAATGACTCTGCACGGGAGAGGTGGGGTTAGGGGGAGAGAAAATACTTGGGCACTCGCTTGATTAATGTTGGGCATCATTTATTACTTTTTGCATCTCAACCGTTCATCAGAATAATCACCTATTCCGATCATCAATCAAATAATACAAATTCATATTTTCTTAACATGTTCAAATAATGAAAAATATTCAAAAAATAATTATAGTATATTTCATAATATACAACTTGTCTAAAAATATAAAAAAATTTCTAGTAACTAACCAAATGATCACTTGCTCGAAAATTTAATAAAAATATATTAAATGGTCCAAAACATCTCATTATGAAAAAATATTTTATATGTCATTGTTTACGTGTCAGAGCTGTGATGACACGTAAACACTTAATGGATGGAAGGACAACATATGAGCTAACATAAAAATTGAGGGGTTAAAAATATACAATGAAAAAATTGAGGGACAAAAAATGCACCAACTTCATAGTTGAGGAGCCAGATTTAGACTTTTCATCTTATACTATTGTTAAGAATGTTAGTTAAACGATGTTGCAAAGATACACTTAGAAATATAGTATTCAGCACAATACTGATATTGCGATACAATAATTACAAAAAACCTAGCATACGACGTCCCCATTATCTATAATTTTATAATTAATTATTTCAAAATGTGTTAAATAATATAGGTTTGCCATAATAATTTTATAATTGAAAACGTCTTGTTCAATAACTTTATTATTTGAATTTTTAAATTAAAACTTTATTTTTTCATACATCAAAAATAACTTACCAGTAGAACCCAGTGACTCCCCCTCGACCCCCCCCCCCCCGTGTGGGGCCCACGCGAGGCCGGCCCCGCATGGGCCCTCCCCCCCTCCCCCCCCCCGAGGCCAGGCCCTTCGTGGGCCCGACCCCCCCCCCCCGAGGCCAGGCCCCTCGTGGGCCCGACCCCCCCCCCCGAGGCCAGGCCCCGCGTGGGCCCGACCCCCCCCCAGGCCAGGCCCCTCGTGGGCCCGACCCCCCCCCCCGAGGCCAGGCCCCTCGTGGGCCCGACCCCCCCCCCCCCGAGGCCAGGCCCCTCGTGGGCCCGACCCCCCCCCCCCCGAGGCCAGGCCCCTCGTGGGCCCGACCCCCCCCCCCGAGGCCAGGCCCCTCGTGGGCCCGACCCCCCCCCCCGAGGCCAGGCCCCTCGTTGGCCCGACCCCCCCCCCCCAGGCCAGGCCCCTCGTGGGCCCGACCCCCCCCCCCCGAGGCCAGGCCCCGCGTGGGCCCGACCCCCCCCTCCGAGGCCAGGCCCCGCGTGGGCCCGACCCCCTCCCCCCGGGCCAAGCCCCGTGTGGGCCCGACCCCCCTCGGGCCTGGCCCGCGTGGGCCTGACCCCCTCCCGAGGCCCGACCCGTTTTTGGGCCGGACCTCCTCCCGAGGCCCGACCCATTTTTGAGCCGGACCCCTCCCGAGGCCCGACCCCATTTTGGGCCGGACCCCCCTACTGAGGCCCGACCCAATATTGGGCCGGACCCCCCCAACACACACACACAACACACACACAGTCACACATACATACTACACATGCAGACACACACATACAGAAATAAACACACACACACACACACACACACACACACACACACACAATAAAAAATAAACAAGCACAAACACACAAAGACAAAAATATATTGTTACTTCTCCTGGCATGCAACTTTGATTGTATTTCTTGTCTTGAATTGCTTCTTTTCCTTACACTTTGGAATTTTTTGTTGAATTCGATTATCATCCAATTTATTTCATTTCTGTATCAATTGTAAAAACAAATTAGATTAAATAATTGAAAAAATAGATTGAATTATTAAAAATGGGTAAAATTCAAAATTACCATCGAGTGCCATATACTGCCAGCAAGTATATTTGGTGATTCCCTTATCAACTCATTCTCTGTACCTAAATAACAAAAACAGTAAAAACAGTTAGCACATCTCTAGTGACAAATTTTTTTATCAAGCATGTAAAACTTCAAAGAAGAAAAAAGATCGGAAAAGATTGTTGCTTGTGACTGCAAAACAAACAAAATAACTCCAATTTTCGATAACTTGTCTCTGAATGCAAATACAAAAATTGGAGAAGAAATTTTCTCAGTTTTACTTTTTAGTATATATATTATGGACATATTTTTGGTATAAACAAAAACTATTCACATTATTTAACATTTGTAAATAGAATTTAATCAAGATTGTCTAACTATTCACACAAGTGATAGTTCCCAGAAGAAAGCCATTGATGAAGGAAGTCAATAAAGTGCTAGTTCCAAGTCCAAAAACCAGAAAGACAATAAAGTGGAAGACCAAAAAGATAACAAGAAGAAAGCGCAGAAAGTCAATAAAGTGCTAGTTTCTTCCTCTCGTAGTCAAGTTCACTCGGCGGGGGATAGCAGACTTGTCAAACTGGAACCAAACGAAAGGGCTTCTACTCGTGCTTCAGCGTCGGAGAGATTCTTCCTCTCGGCAATCTTCTTTGACCGAATCCATCGAAATCGAGGAGTAACAATCCACCATTGTCTCAGTCCTATGCTTTGTCGGAGCTCAAAAGAAGTTAAGCAAAGCACAATTGAAGAGGAAGAAGATTTCTTCTCTCTCTCTCTCTCTCTCTCGAGAAAGTCGATCTGAAAATGAATTAGCGAGAGAATGAAGGAGATGCTTATGCTTATAAAGTGGAGCGGATTTATGCGTCTAACGGTCAGAAATGCCGAGAAGGTTCGGATCCAGCTGTCCCTAATTCCAACGTTCGAATTATTCGACCGTTGGAGAATATCCGGATCTCGCAGCACACAATGACACTACGAAATTGCAATCGATTCCATTATATAAGGGGGCGCTCTCTCCAGAATATTCTTTCTTTTGCTGCTAAAAGGTTTCTTAAATTTTTTGTGACTTCACCTTTAGTGCTTAGTTTTCTCTCCATATAATCACTGCTATTGATTTCAATTCTGCTGATATGATCACACTTGCTTCTAGAAGTGTGTAATTAGGATCTAGGATCACTCGAATGCAACAATTGTTCAATCAAGTACTAACGGCTGTGATCTACTTGACGAGTCTGAGCCGTCAGTGAGAAAGCTTGCTCTTACCCTTCTAATCGAAATGGTTCAAAATCAGGTTAATTATACATCTTTTTTACTTGAAAATCTTCTATTTGTGGAACGAGTTTGATCTTACTAAAAAGTTTTTGATCTTGTTGCCGAGGAGCTAATTAATTTAATTCCATTCAGATCCTTGATTTCTTTCATTTTCGCAACTCTAATCTCTCTTTTTCCTATTTTTAAGATACAAGTTTCTAATGAAGCACGCCAATGCGATTATGATTCACAGTTCGGTAAAGGTACATTTCATTTATTCTCCTGAAATATTCTCATACTCAAATTGAAATTTATATTTCGAAAAAGAAATCGTATTCACATACTCAAATTGAAATTCCTAATCTTTTTCAACAGATTCGTGATGCAATCCGGCTACAATTGCTTTTCACCGAGCAATTTATAATCTCGGTACTTTTTCGGTAAATAAAATATTTTCTACTCCAATAAATTATTTGAATTTAAATTAAATATCTACGTATTAAATAATTTTGATTAATTGCAGATTATGGCTTAGCAGAGGAGAATATAAGATCTGGAAGACAATTTAGATGGGGAGGGGTATTGGTGATATTCTCATATTTTGTAGGGGTATTTCACTTTTAGTTAGTATATATTTTAAACTAATATTTCAATGTATATATGTTTTTTTGTGCAAATGTGCAGGTCTATCAAAATGCTCTTAGACTAGTTCGGTCTATGGTGAGCTTTTCCTTATTATTAGTCATTGAGAAATTTACAAAAAGCCCCTTCATTATCAGGAATTAGTTGCAAAGAAACCCCTTCCTTCATTATCAAGATCTCAAAAATGGTGGGGCTTTTCTTCAATTTCCAATAACAAAGGGGCTCATTTGCAAATATTGAGTTTAGTTTATTTTTATTCACTAGTCTCTTATACCTAAAGAAGATTGGTTCTGTGGTTTTGTATAATAGGCTGTCGAAATTAACATATGCGGTGATGCAACTTGCAATTTCCAGCGGTACCACCGGTACGACTGGTACGGAGAATAAGAGGGTTCAAAAAGATCCTTCTCTACAGTGAAAGTATTAATCGATCTTTATTTTTTCCAATTAAAAAAAACAGATTTGATCTTCATTTATAATTTTGTAATAATAATGTTACTCATATTTTTATTCCATTTTTTTAGTTGGGACATAATAATGAATTTTCATAAGAAGAAAAGTTTTGAAGTTTAACCCCAAAATTGGTACTGAAAACAATGCTCGTCCGTATGACTGGTACGGAATACAGACCTATCTTGGGTATATTACTAAATTTATTTTTTCTTGAATTATTATTAATTTTGCAGTTTAACCCCTGGATTTTAACAAATTTATTATTTTCTGAAATTAATAGGAAAAATTGGTGTTATATTATTTATTTTTTGGCGAGGAGAGAGATTAGCAGATTCTACTACACAATTAAGAAAGGTTATACTCTATTATTGTTTTATAATTATTTTTGATTATTCATATACATAAATGAATGTTATATTATTTATTATACATACAGCCATACAGGTATAGTTTGGTCCCATCAAGAAGTGGGAGCAAATCGATCACTCGATAACAACAAGAAGAAAAAGGTACTGAAAAAATAAATGATTAAACGGCACAATTTACTCTTCTGAAACTCTATATGTATCAAATTTTAACTAAAACACAGTTTTTTGTTAAGTTGAACAAGTAAAGGATAAAAAGACCATATTACCCTTAATCAATTTCAACTGTAAAGATGGATTTGATATTTTATAAATATTTAGTGGACATATTAGAATATTTTTATTTTGAAAATATAAAATTGTTAGGATTTTTTGTATCATTTCTTTTTAATGGACATAGTCCGATATAATACGAGACATTTAATATGTCACGCCTTATTTCCAATTTTACCCTCTTTGGTATCTTTCCTTTTATATTAACGCACTAATTGAGAGAAAATAATCGTTTTATTTCTTAAATAGGTAGGAAGGAATAATGCTAGTGCGAGAACAAAAGGTTCCGTTTCGGGTTGGTAAATTTATATTTCATAATTCTTAAAACCCCTTTTTAAGATTGTTATATCTGAAGATTTTTAATTGTTTTAATTTGTAATTAATTAGGGTTATCACCGAATTAAGCTCATGAGAACAACACTATTACCAGATCGAAAAGCACTCGAAGAAATCATCGATAACAAAATTATTTTGCTTATGGCGTGTTTGCAGAACCAGTGAATATAGTTACCAATAAATCTACATATTATTTTTCTAAGTTTCTTATTATAAATCTTATTAATGCATATGATTATTATTTTTGCAAGAATGAATATGGCTACCAGATTATTACGATGTGATCGAGCACCTCATGGATTTCGGTACCGTAAGGAGAAAACTAGCAAGAAATTTGTACCTTTCTTTCGAGCAATTCGAGGTTTTTTTTTAATATATAAACTTATTTTATCCTCCCTATAATATAATTTTTTTATGTAATTATGTAATTTTATTAATTACAGGACGATGTGTTAATGAAATAGTACATTGCATGTGCATAATTTTTTTTTTTGTAAAATATGTTATTTAGTACATCGCCTTTCACAAAGGACCAACCAATGCAAAATTGACACGTTATATCATATTGTTTGTATATAATAATCTACTTATATGGCGACGAGACCTAAAGAATTAGTACATTGTATGTGTATAATTTTTTTTTAAAGAAATATGTTATTTAGTTTTGAATGCATGAACATCTTGACACATAAAACTGTTGTATTAATGAAGTGGGAAATATATTTGAACTCCCTATGAACTGGAAAATATTTTGAAAAAAGTGACTAGTAAATTTGGATTTAAAATATGAGGTAATTTAAGGTCATTTATGTGTGTTCATATTTTGAAAAAAATGACAACTAAATTTTGGATTTAAAATATGAGTAAATTTATGTGTGTAGATATTTTGAAAAAAAATAACTAATAAATTTTGGATTTAAAATATTAGCTCATTTATGGGTGTCCATATTTTAAAAAAAATGACTAGTAAATTGTGGATTTAAAATATGAGCTTATTTATGTGTGCCCATATTTTGAAAAAAATAACTAGTAAATTTTGGATTTAAAATATGAGCTCATTTATGTGTGTCCATATTTTGAAAAATGTGACTAGTAAATCTTGGATTTAAAATATGAGGTCATTTATGTGTGTTCATATTTTGAAAAATATGACAAGTAATTTTGGATTTAAAATATGAGTAAATTTATGTGTGTCGATATTTTGAAAAAAATAAGTAAATAATTTTGGATTGAAAATATGAGCTCATTTATGTGTGTAGATATTTTAAAAAAAATGACTAGTAAATTTTGGATTTAAAATATGAGCCTATTTATGTGTGCCCATATTTTGAAAAACATAACTAGTAAATTTTGGATTTAAAATATGAGCCCATTTATGTGTGTTCATATTTTGAAAAAAAATATAGTAAATTTTGGATTTAAAATATGAGCTCATTTATGTGTGTCCATATTTTGGAAAAAGTGACTAGTAAATCTTGGATTTAAAATATGAGGTCATTTATGTGTGTCCATATTTTGAAAAATATGACAATTAAATTTTGGATTTCAAATAAGAAGCCATTTATGTGTGTCCATATTTTGAAAAAAATAACTAGTAATTTAAATTTATATTTAAAATATGAGCCCATTTATGTGTGTCCATATTTTGAAAAAAATGACTAGTAAATTTTAGATTTAAAATATGAGACCATTTATGTATCCATATTTTGAAAAAAATGACTAGTAAATTGGGATTTAAAATATAAGCCCATTTATGTGTGTCAATATTTTGAAAAAAATGACTAGTAAAATTTGGATTTAAATATGAGGCCATTTATGTGTGTCAATATTTAAAAAAAAATACTAGTAAATTTTGGATTTGAAATATGAGTCCATTTATGTGTGTCGATATTTTGAAAAAAATGACTAGAAAATTTTGGATTTAAAATACGAACCCATTTATGTGTGTTAATATTTTGAAAAAAATGACAGGTAAATTTGGATTTAAAA
This sequence comes from Luzula sylvatica, assembly GCA_946800325.1. Classification (NCBI taxonomy): domain Eukaryota; kingdom Viridiplantae; phylum Streptophyta; class Magnoliopsida; order Poales; family Juncaceae; genus Luzula; species Luzula sylvatica. The sequence continues at coordinate 69,667,416 of OX326959.1, read as the reverse complement.
TATGAGCTCATTTATGTGTGTTAATATTTTGAAAGTTTTTATCTGTTCAAAACTTTATGCAAGGTAAATATAAATGTGCTTTTTCATGTACACCTTCTCAAAACTCAAAAATATCAAATTTACCCTTTTTAAAAGCTCTAAACTAGATGATTTTTGCCATTTTGGAAGCAATTGCTGACAAGGCTCGGACATTGTAACTTTGTACAAGTTAATATTAACATTAATATTAATATACTTATTTAAGACGGATTGAGATGGATGGCTTGGGCATAGCAAACTGTTATCAGATATCTTTAGAACTTCATCCGAGGTTTGATTGTGTTTGAAAGTTAAGGTAATAAAATGACTTTTATTTATTTCTTTATTTTCTAATGGTAATATAGGATGTTAACTAACATTATTTTTGTTGTTCTTGATAGATAATAGATAGACATGAAATAAGTTTTTATGAGGTATCTAGTGTCTGCCAACTTTTCTGTCTTCAACTTTTCTAAAGAAGTCTCTATATTATCTCATTGTTACCAAAAAAATATTCTAAATGATAAATAATGCACATTTAATATGTTTGTGTATTAATTTTGGTTTGGGCTATGAAGTCAACAACTAAAAAAAATAATTGTGAAGCAAAGTAATCTAAAATTTCGTTGTTTAAAATTTAAATTTATTGCCCTAAATTTTTTTTAATTGATGTTTGATTACAAAAAAAAAATTATGTTCAAGTTAATTGGATTGTTTGACAAGCACAAACCATAACACATCACCTACTGTTTGATGTCCCCTCAAACCTAGCAAGAAGATCAAACAAGATATAATCATTTCAAAATTTCTAGTTGCAATTATTTTCAAAAAAGAAACTATAAGACATAGTTTAGTTTGTAATGTTAAAAAGAAAAGGGAAACAATAATTTTAAAATTTCTCATTTTGCAAGATGGCCTTCACAACATACATAATACAAAGAAATCATCAGCCTAGGCAAGCTGATTCTGATCCAACCATTTAAGTATTTAACCATCTTCTAGATCTCCTCTTTACTCAACCTCCCTTTATCGCCTCGACTTTTTTTGCTCCGTGGTTTTATCCTCGGAAGAGACGTTCAATATACCATTCGCATCGATATCGAACGTCACGTTAATCTGAGGCACCCCTCTCGGAGCAGGAGGAATTCCAGTCAAGTCGAACTTGCCCAACAAGTTATTATCCTTGGTCCTCGACCTCTCTCCTTCGTACACCTGGATCAACACGCCGGGCTGGTTATCCGAGTAAGTTGAGAAAACTTGTTCCTTCTTCGTAGGGATCGTAGTGTTTCTCGGGATTAAAACCGTCATGACTCCGCCTGCGGTTTCTAACCCCGGAGAAAGAAGCGTCACGTCCAGAAGTTATAGCAAATCATGAACCCTCTCATTCCCTTCGCCGCTGAGAATCGCAGCCTGAACCGCCGCGCCGTAGGCCACGGCCTCGTCAGGGTTGATACTCTTGCAAAGCTCCTTCCCGTTAAAGAAATCTTGCAACAATTGTTGAACCTTGGAATCCTAGTCGATCCACCAACCAAAACCACATCGACCATACGTTCCTTGTTTTAAATGGGTAAATATGATATTTACGATGAATTCCTTGTTTTTTCATTTCAGCTGTGAAATGCATATGCAGAGTTGAACGATCCTGTTGTCCAGAGGGACAACTGAGATAAAAAAAAATTGTGTGCAAAATAGCCCTTGTGATGTGCCAAAACTGCAAAGTCAAAGTCTCATTTTCTCTTTCTTCTTTTACAATTTAGCCTTTACTTCATATATGACCCTGCACAATAATCTCATATATATATATTTTTTTTTGAAGCTAATTCTGAGAATCTCATATATATATCCTTGTAAGTAATAAAGAAATATTTATATGACCTGTTTGAAATGATTCCTGGTCTTTTATTTATTCCACAAGTATTGTTGATGTTTCATGATTTTGTAGGGTAATATGTGAAATTCTACCAAAGATGAAAGAGAATTTTGAATTTATTCAAGTTTTTTTTTTTCAGATTCTTAAAGAAAGTTAGTTTTATGAATGGATTGCATGGTGGTGATTTGTGATGTAATTTTTAGGATTTTATTTGTGATTTCTGATTTTTACTGGTTTGTAAATTATTAATTTATTTGTAGCATGTGTTTGCTACTTTTATTTTATTTGAATATTCCTTGAATGGCGTGATATAAAATGAAGCTATTTGTGGGCTGCTCTGAAAAACTTTCAATTACTAACCAAGAATTAAACATAAATTGAAAATTGTGTCTTTAAACCAGAAGATCCAAGTTCCTGACTAATATAATTAATTAATCAGTATGTATTTAAACAATGTTTAAATATGATGTGATCCAGGATCACATTATTATGACAATAATAATTACATACAATTGTAATTCTTTTTATTCACTATATGTTTTAATTATTTGTTGTTGATTGAATAAATGATATGTCATATGATGTATGATTTTGTAAAATATATGAACTAATATAAAAAATTAATTTAGTACTAAATATTTATGATTTTTGAACGCCATTAAAAGTTACTAAAAATTATTTTATATTGCACGAATGTATATAATATTTTTGTGTATGCTCTTCATCTTTCAATGGCCTCAATGACCTTAGTGACTTGCAATATTTTTGTACGAGGACAATTCATGAAACGAATAAAGTTTTGTACATAGTCAGTCATTCGGGATACGACAATAATAAATACGTTAGTGTATAATTCGGATACTGTGTTTTTCAATACGTCAAAAAATTCGGATCTAAAGAACGTGAATGGATAATATTCGTATTCGTATATGTTCGTGTATAATACAATTTTTATTAAAAATTCAGTTAAAAAAAATTCGGCAAAATATAATATCCCGAAGTTCGCGTATTTTTCAAAATTCGTATAATTCGTGTATTATTCGCGAATTGACTAATTTAGTTTTGTGTTCATTACTTTTAACATATTACGTTAAAAATATCTTGACATATCTTCTATGTTGCACGGATACGGATACGGATAGCGTATCCGATACGATACGGATAGTTTCGGTTTGTAAGTTTTTCAAAATACTTTTTGTCCTTTGCCTCTGTTGTTTTTTGTTTAGATGAGAACCTTTTACTTTGCAAGACAACTTCCTCTTCTGGCCCATCCTTTTTAAATGGTAAAGCCTTCTTCTCTTTATTTTCTAATAAATTTTGAGAGTAACGTATCCACAGGAGTCTAGGACCATACGGTCCGTACCTAAAGATTCCTCTTTTTCTGGGTCGGCCTTTTGCGTACTCACTTTGTGGACATCCAATTTGCCGTCCTCTCGAGCCTCACCTTGCAAGACCGAAGTGACAACCTGCAGTGCAACCTTCTTTTCTTGTTCTCTGCAGAGTTGAGTTGATTTGATTTGTTGGGGCTGCACGGACAGGACGTGCTGCTCCAGAGAATTGAGCAGATTTTTTATCATTCTTATCCTACTAACAAAACTCAAAAGAGTTCATATATGTAGCTTTTAGTAATTTCATTTACTAATTTCATTTTAGTCGTTTCATTTCAAATATGGTCAAACATGAATTGTAATTACTTAGAAACTATAATTAGAGTACCGGTTAGAAAAATGTGACATATTTTTTCTGAACCTGTAATATGAAGTGTGATACAACTTACAAGTGCTACGTTCTCGTTTAATTTGCTAGTATATTGTTTTTCACATGAACCCGTACGAGTCCGAAGTTCTATTTATATCAACCAATTTTAGGGATGTAAGGAAGAAGTTGCATCGGATGCATGCATGGCAGGTTTGTAATTCGGTTTACTCTTAACATCTTAAAATTACTCCAATAAAACCATTCTATTGTTGGGAACTCATCCACCAAACCCTAAAAGAGCGAAAAAGAGCGAAAAAGAAAGAGTTCCCAATCTGGGGTGGAGGCTTCCTCCCAACCTCTTCTCCACCACCTCCGCCTAAGTCTCCGTCATCTCTCCTCCCTCAAACGATACCATCTCAGCATCCTTCCGACCCCCTATTTTCCCGCCCCTGCCCCCTTTCGCAGAACCCCTTCTACCGATCCGTCTCCTTCCACAGATTCCTTGCAAAGTAGATCCGCCTCCTTTCGCAGATCTCCTTCCGAGCTCCTCCGGTGAGCGCTTCCAAGCTCCTCCTCTTTCGGCAAAGACAACAAGGAATTCCTTACCCGGCAACTTTTGAAGACGAGTACATACGTTGACGACGAGTTAATGGCTAACTAAATTTCCTTGTCTTGATTTTTTAGATCTTCGATCGATTCTGCAAATTTTCTGCTTTCGAACAGACCCTGGATTAGTTTCAGTAGAAGACAAAGCAGAATGAACAGGGATAGCTCGCTGACAACGTGCTGGTCTCATCTGATTGGGTCGAGTAGTTTTTCTGGTTCGATACCAAATATTTTTGGTTACGAAATCGATCAGATCGACTACCTTTCAGTTCCGATACCGACCCGATTTGAGTTCAAAACAGTTCGGTACCGTACCGACGACTTCTCTATCCTCCTGGCAAGTTTGCTCGATGGCGATACATTGATGTTGTGGCCACGGTGGCATATATGGCCGAAAGGTGTAAGAGAATGTGGTGTCGGCAAAGGGCCGCACGACACCAGCAAACTGAGCCGCTCGGCACCGGCAAATGGCATATGGTGCGACAAAAGACCTACGGCGACGCAAAAAGCAATCGGCAAACTGACTGGAAAAGACATCAACGGGTGGCTTTCAACCGATCATGGCGGCCGTAAAAAATTTAGGGTTTGCTAACCCTAATTCGGTTCTTTTGTTTTTCTTCTAACTTTCTATCGTTTAATTGGTTTTGGACCATGTAATTTTAAGAAAAATGTAATCCTCCTTCTCTTTTATTATATGCAACACCTAAGAGGTTAATCCTCTTACTTCAAAAAAAAACCACTCTATTGTTTATTGTCTATACTGCTAAAGCTAGAGAAATAATGCTTAAATAAGATTTTAAGAATAAAACCACTCTATTGTTTAAATAAGATTTTAAGATCCAATAAAACCACTCTATTGTTTATTGTCTATACTGCTAAAGCTAGAGAAATAATGCTTAAATAAGATTTTAAGAATAAAACCACTCTATTGTTTAAATAAGATTTTAAGATCCAATAAAACCACTCTATTGTTTATTGTCTATACTCTTAACATTTTAAGATCAAAAAAAGAACCGGTTTACTCTTAACATTTAAAGTGTATTAGCGTGTTAGAAATCTTTCAAGGATCAACCAAATGAGTTTTTTTTTTCTTTTTAGTAATTTCATTTTAAATATAGTCAAACATGAATGTAATAAAGTAGAAACTATAAGGTCAGTTCTTTTAGAATATTAATGCAAACATTATCATTATCAAACATAGTTACATAGCGAATTTAACATATCCAATAATAACTTTTTTGGTATAAATATCTTTATACTCTAAACGATGGTATTGGTGCAATGTGTAGCAAAGTAATTATTTCGCTTTATTAAAATTAAATTGATTCCAAATTAACATTCATGTCTACGATTTTAATATTAATTAAAAGCCGGCTAATAGAGAATGAAATCATCTTACATTTATAAACACTAACTTTAAGATGTTTCTGGTCTAATATATGAGAATACCCATATAAACACTTAATATGCTGATATGAAATTATTGAAGCAATTACAAAATTAAAAGATAAAGACAATAACAGTTAACAATAATAATAATAAAAGCCAGCCTCATATTGTACTGAAATATGTCTTTAGTGGCTAAAAAATCATGAAATCAATCCCACTTGATGAAAATTCTAGTTTCATCTTCGTGTAAACAACTACAAAATGGAGGTAAAAAATTCAAGTTTCATTCCTTATTGATGACATGACATAATTTGAATTGAAATTAAGATTTTTCTTTTCTACATTATATAGTACACATTAAATAGAAGTACCAATGAAATTTCATAGGTTTTTTAAGGTTAATAATAATATTTTCCAGTTGGAATGATACATCCATTTAGTATTAAGCAATGATACCTACGAATATTGGAGGGGTATACGTGTGAAATTGAGCCAAAAAAACAAATAAACAAAAAGCATTATCAATATCAATAATTAATTACCAAATAATATCTGAGTTTCATATTCATTTCTCTGGAATTAGATCTGTAAAACCCTCAAAAATTTAGGTCAATTGACGTCAAATTGAGAAGCATTATCAACACCACTTTCTCTCTCCATTTTGACTCTTCAATTCTGTGTTGCACGGATACGCCGATACAGCGATACGGCGACGCGTATCGGATACGGCGATACGATAATTTAACATATGATTTATGATACGATACGGATACGGCGATACGGCTAAATTCGATTTTTTGGAGTATCCGCGCAACATAGCTCTTCATTTCTCTGCCAATGCCAATGCCAATCCCAATCCTACTTATTTGGGGTTTAGATTTTTAGATCTATTTGAATTTGAATTTGAATTACTGTTTCGTTTTTTAGGTTTTAACATTTCGATTAGTTCTAAGCATGGAGGCACAACAATATATACGATTTGGGATAATACCTTGAAAGTGAAAATCATATATAATTGAAAATATTATATATGTGATTCAAAAGTGAATTAATTTGTATTTTCAAAATTTACATATCATTTCTGGGGTCCTCGTTAAGGCCAATTCTTTTAATCTGGAGAAATTAAGTATTTAAAAAATATAATAATTATAACGAAGAATGAGCAATAGCATCACTGAATATTTTATAAGTTATTATCCACTATGGTACGATAAAAAAATTTTAACCATAAAATATTTACACGACCAAAATATGAAAAAGAAAAGAAAAGAATAGTACCTCTTCTTAAATGAGTTCTCTTTGCGCCAGTCAAATTAAAAAGAACACAAGACAAATATTAAATTACTATATTCGAACGATACAAATTTAGTTTCGGCAAATTGAGAAATTACCATTGCACCATTGAGATGTACCAGGTAAGTTTGAAGAAATATATTGAGAAATTAATAATATGCACCATGTCCCATTAATCTATAGTTGTCAACTCCATCTGGGATTCTGGATCCTAGTTTTTTCTCGTGTTCCAAGAAACCTCATCTCATAGCTGTCAAATACATGAATGGGGAACTGTGAAGTGAGTGATGGCAAAAATTAACATGACATGATTTTTTTTATGTTATTTTGAACAATGAAATCTAAACCTTGGCCCATACATGCATAATTGCATTCAAAGAATAGCAGGGATTAAAGTTTGTATATTAAATGTACAAAATAGATTATAAAATCAATATAAAAATCAGAGTTTTTCTTTCGTACACCACAATTTTTACTTTTCTTTTTGATGGATTAAATCTCAGCCGTACATACAAGGGTAATTTTGGAAGGATCAAATACCCGGTTGTTTAATGAAGAAAAAAATTATCAAATTTCAACTTTTCTTCTTGGAAATATCGAGTTAATAATGGTGCATTCAATAGATCAGTGCATTGAGTAATCAAGTATGTAACCATATGGTGTAAGTTTTCTCATATTATACGACCATTGAAAATAAAATAAAATGATACATCCAAATTAAAAAAGCTATATAAACACCAAAAACTAACTTGTTGTCATTGATACAATTTTGGATGATAATGATAATAGTATATATATTAAAATAAGTATATTGGTGTTGAGAATAGTGTAATGTCATCGAAATATAAATTAAAATTAAATTAGTATATTGATATTAAAAATATTTATCCACAATAAAAAAAAGTATATAAACATTAAAAATAGTATATCGACTTAACTCAATGATATATTGACACTCAAATACAATATAACGATACTATACAACAATATATTAACAAGTATGTTAACATTGAAAGGATATATATGAACGTTTAAAAAAAATTACGATACAATAACTTAAATGACAATGAAAATAATACATTGACACAAAATAATATATTAAAACTTCAAATAGTTTGTTGACAGTGTATGTGATACCCTCATATTATTTGTTAATACAGTAATAACAAAATATTAAAATTGACTGGTTTATTAACGACGTCAGTAATATATTATTCGTGTCTCTTATAATTCTTCGGATATAAATATGAATCTCGATGTATCCGAATATATTCGATTTGGATAGAGAAACAAATATTTTATTGTAATTATTATTATTTACAAAAATAATTTAGAAACGTAAAAAAATATATGTCTCGATTCAAATATTATTAGTATAAAACATATTATAAACTAGAATGCCAATTACATTAAATGTGTTTTTTCTACATATTCAAGTATCACTAACAAAATAATAATAATACTAATAATAATAAAAAAAAAATACAAGTAAAATAAAAATCAAAGATTAATAACAAAATATGTTGATGTCCATCGTGTACAACATTTTACATATTCAAGTAACAATAATAATAATAATAATAATCAACGTGTAATATCAAAAAAATAAAGATTAGTAACAAAATACACTCGCTTATACATGAATGTATTAATACCTGACTAAGTATTTATACTCGTATTTGGATAATACTAGCATTACCCCGCGCAATTGCGCGGGGTTGTTCGGGTTTATAAGTAATGTAGTTGAAAAAAATTGTTGTTCGTTTTGTGTATGTGACTTTCTTTTTGTAATCATTATTATATGTGTAATTTAGTGTGTTGTGTGCGAGTGAAATTTTGTAGCAAAAATCGTTTGAAAATTTTAAGACCCGGATTTCTTGAATAATTCAAACGGTTATTGCTAAAAAAATTATCTATATTTTATACTTCATAAGTAAAATAAGGAAAAAGAACGAATGAGTCGTCATGAAATTTATTAAGAACATAATAGTTCAGAAAACATTGCTGAAAAAAAGAGTGTTTTTAATTTCACAAATCTTTAATTTCGCAAATCTTTAATTTCGCTACATATTTAGTACAAATATTTTTCGTCCTTTGTGTGGTCAGCCAACAACAAAGTTTGACGATGTCATCGCTAACCGTTTCGTTCGAATCTTTAATTTAAATTATGTCATGATTATTCGCACATCCATGATTTGGTATATTTTTAACCCCCTAATTTTTTTTGGATATTATAAAAAATTCTCTATCTTTTCGTAAACTCCCAAAAAAAAAAACTCTTTACCAAACTTTTATTTTAAAATACTCCTTATGGATGATATTAATTTTTTTTTTCCAAAATACCCTCCAAATCTCATATGTAATAATTAAAACTTATTTTTGTTATTTTTTATTAATTTTAAGAAAATTCATAAACACTTCTTAACACGTAGTGATTTAAAAAAATTTAAATTATTACATATTTTGTTTATATAATTTTAATATTACATTCTTTATTCATAAAAAAACTAACATTAAATGATAATAAATAAACACCTTGCAAATATATTCATAGAAAATATCTATTTAAACATCTATTTTTTATTTTAGTTTTCTTTTTATGTATTTTTTAATAGTTTTGTGATATTTTATTTTTAAATATTTGCAAGATGTTCTTTTATTAATATTGTTCAACTTATTATAATTTTATTTTAGTTTTTCAAGAAAAATAATAAAGGACCAAAATGTAAATTTTAAAACTTCGGAGTACAAAAATGCAAATATAAAGGACCAAAATGTGAAAAAAGGACAAAAATATAATTTTTTTTTAAAAACATGACCAATTTGAGGCCCCTGGACTAAAATGTAAATTTCAAAACTTCGAAGGGCCAAAATGCAAATATAAAGGACCAAAATGAGAAAAAAAGGACCAAAATGTAAATTTTTTTCGAAAAAAGGACCAATTTGTAAATAAAAAAGGACCAAAATGGAAAAAAAGGACCAAAATGAAAAAATTTTCCGAAAAAAGGACCAAAATGTAATTTTTTTTACAAATAGGCCCCTGGTGACGTGGCTGCACCAGGCAAGAAAAATAATAAATGACCAAAATGTAAATTTTAAAACTTCGAAGGACCAAAATGCAAATATAAAGGACCGAAATGTGATAAAAAAGGACCAAAATGTAATTTGTTTTAAAAAACAGGACCAATTTGAGGCCCCTGGACCAAAATGTGAATATTAAAATTTCGAAGGACCAAAATGCAAATATAAAGGACCAAAATGTAAAAAAGAAGGACCAAAATGTAAATTTTTTTTTAAAAAAAGGACCAATTTGTAAATTAAAAAGGACCAAAATGTAAAAAAAATATTTTTTTTTACAAATAGACCCCTGGTGACGTGGCTGCCTGGACTAAAATGTAAATTTCAAAACTTCGAAGGGCCAAAATGCAAATATAAAGGACCAAAATGTAATTTTTTTTCGAAAAAAGGACCAAAATGCAAATATAAAGGACCGAAATGTGATAAAGAAGGACCAAAATGTAATTGTTTTTAAAAAACAGGACCAATTTGAGGCCCCTGGACCAAAATGTGAATATTAAAACTTCGAAGGACCAAAATGCAAATATAAAGGACCAAAATGTAAAAAAAAAGGACCAAAATATAATTTTTTTAAAAAAAAAGGACCAATTTGTAAATAAAAAAGGATCAAAATGTAAAAAAAAAAAATTTTTTTACGGATAAGCCCCTGGTGACGTGGCTGCACCAGGAGGCAGCAAATCCCCTTGCATTAGTATATAGATAGATAGATTTGAATTACAAGCTATCCATACATGTCCGTATGCAGATCCAAATTATTTATCATATCTTTATTCGAAAAAATGGCAATATTTTGTCACTAAAAATATTATGTTTGAAATAAAGAATTGACTAATACCAGTAAAACATATTTATATATATTGTCACATTGACACTAAAATTGATAATGACACGAAAACGTAGCATATCGGCACGACAAATAACATTTTAACCCCTAAAACTTGTATATTTATTAAAATAAATGATATGTTTATATCCAAACCAGTATTTTTGACATAGGAAATGATATAGTAATATATGGACAATAAAATGGTAAATAAATTATTATTAGAATAATTTATAGACAACGACAACAATATATTACAAAAAGGTATATCAACACACAAAAATAGCATATTAGTGCTACAAATAGTATAATGTCACATAAAATGGTACATCGAAATTGTAAAAACGTCTTTTATCACTAAAAATATGTATTATCTGCAATACATTATACACGTTTTAAAGATAATATCATTACAATAAAAAAACAATATATTGGCTAAATTTGTTATAATGACACGTAAACTATAATGTTTGTACACCAAATAACGTGTTATTCATAAAAAGTAGTACATTTGATATTGGATAGTATATTGATATTTGAAATATTATATTAATATAAAAAAATTAAAGATTGAGTGACGGTCTGGAACAAAAAATAATATATTGAAATTAACATTATATAAACAATGCAAATAATATATTGAAACATAAAATAGTTCACTAACGAGATGATAGATTCATTGGTTCATGTATTTGATTGTTTCAAACATTATTGATTTCGTATAATTTATTGAAAATTTTATGATAAAATTGAATTTCAAATGAATAAGTGCGAAATAATGAAATAAACAACAATATTGATTATCTATATATATATATATATATATATATATCGGCACAGTTATCACTAGAATAAAACTAACTTGTCTCACGACGGTCTAAACCTAGCACACATTCCATATAGTGGGTGAACAATCGAACACTTGATCCATAAAATAATGTAAATTTATAAAATTACAGATAATTTGTAAATTTACATATAATCCATAAAATAAAATTAAAATGGCATATCTAATATATGTTTGTTTATAAATATTTTCTAATTGGTTCTCTAATTAATTTTCAATAAAATCTTAAATAGCTCAGCTTATATATTTATATATTTATATTGTTGTCTCTAAGTTCATATAAAATGAAATCTCAGTTTCTGTCCGTAATCCTATACTCTCATTAACTATCAAATCCTCCCATCTTTATTTTTACTAGCTTTATTCCCGCGCAATTGAATTGCGCGGGCCAAAATCGAAAAAGGAGGAAAAAATAGGGTAAAAAGGAAAATTACCAAAAAAACAACACGGAAAATACACGGTCAAAACCACAGAAAATCTCAAAGAAAAAATGTATAGCCTTGCTGACGTGGCAGCTTGTGGAAGAAGAAATTTTACTAAAATTATATATAAGTATATAATACCTCCTCTCTTTCTAATCCACCAATCATCTATTTCTCTCCATTCCATCGGGAATCACCACAAGACCAAAAGAAACGTGTCGCATTAATTATTTTTGTGCGTGTTTATTTTGTCTTGGTCCATAAAAATTACAATGATGATAAATATAAATGTATAATTACATTTATATCCTCTATTTAAAGTTGAGGTGACCGGCTCATTGCATATTTCAAGAATTTTTACAGGCTGTTTTAGTTTATCCGGTTTGCCAAATCAATGAAGTCCGTCAGATTCGAAGGAATGGACGGTGAAAATGATTTTGGTGTATTGAAGATAAACTCTAAAAATGATATAATTGTAATCTTATTGTATGCGACACATTAATAAGATAATGTGACATAAAAAATATATTATCGAGTGAAGAAAGAATATTTAAAAGTACCTTGTATTTTGGGTCAGAAAAATTGTATCAATAGCAAACCTGAAATTAAAATACAAGACCTACATGGCTACATCCTTGAAAAATATTTTGATATATCAGAAAAATATTGATTTTAAAATGTCCGCATTAAATTACCTGACAGAAAGGTGGCCATGTATAATGTCATTGGAACATTTGTTATAAGTACAAAACCTGATTATAAAAATAAATATCCGTTAATACCCGTACAAAATATGAGAAATATCACCAATAACCCTCCTCTCCTTCTGATTTGTCCAAAAAAAATAGTAAATTAAAAATCTTCTAGAAGAAATAACAAAATAATGGGTATATATGATAATTTTTATATTTTGTAGGAGTATACGTGATACTTTGAGAATTTGCAGGGGCATACTTGAAATTGTGCCAAAATAAAAAAGAAAGAGAAAGGTTGCCAGTACCTAATTTTTATGAACTTTCTTTTCTCTATAATTGTTATAAATTCAACTTGTGAAAATTAACTGGTACGATGACCCGCGTTTCATACATAAATCAATCCGCTAAGCATGTCAGAGCAAGAATAAATGATCTGTGTAAATAAAGAATATATAAAAAGATAAGATGATGCTGATGTGTCATTGACTCATTATTCAATTTCAAACCCTAAGAAAAATATTTATAGTAAAAAATGAAGACTTACCCTACGGCCACGGGTATTACCTCTAAGAAAACAAATAGATATTTGCACAAAAGATTTAGATATTCAAATCCAGAGAGCTTACTTGTTGTGATAAGAAAATTATGATTGAAGAGATATTATTATATACTAGATTTAGATATTAATGCAAGGATAATATCCGGATTCAAATCTGGATTTTATATCTGTTTTAAACTATATATTAACATTATGTCGAATAAATAAATAAATAATTTCAATCCATAATCACAAATATATATTAAATAAAATAATATGATTTGCTAATATCATATATTTTGTATATATATAACAAATGTTTTTTTTTTGAAAGAAATAGAGAGGACTCTTATGTCCCCATCTATTATTTATATATATTACTTAAGCAAATATCTCATATCATACAAATAACCAACAAAAACATAAAATACAACCTGAACACATCAAACTCGAACCAGAAATCCTTTGTAAAAACCAGTAATTGAAATCTAGCTGCATAATTAGGACTTGGATTCCCGATTTGCATCCCTAGTTATTTACGCAAGAAGAAGTATAAGGAGAAGTATAAGGAGAAGAAAATGTTACTTCTTCCATGATCTCATCTCAACAAAACGACCTAACCCATTGTTACTTTAATAGTGATGAATTTTTTTTAGTTAAAATATGTAGATCGGATTTTGTGTTTGTTCAAAAAGTTAGGTGGATTTGGTTTCCATAAAAATAAAAATAGATGCATTATGATGAATGCTTCGATCAATTTTGGATTTAATCTAATATGATAAAATCCTCAATTTAACTAGAGAAATACCGGCACTTCGCAGCTCGGTCAAATATTTATAACTGATTAAACATAGAAATTATTTTTGGTACATCATTTTAATATTACTTCTTGCAAGATTAAATGTGAATTATATTATTATCAGTTTGGATAAGCTGGTCAAATAAGAAAGCAGAGATAATGTAGCGGTCTTGTAGGGTTGATATAGTAGCACATGAAGTTATTTGGTAGAGTTCATATAAATTCAAGATTCTTAGAATTTGTAATTTAGAACATTTTATTTTATTTTTATATATTATGTAATAATATACACAGAGACATGACAATAGAATTCTTTTTTTTAATATATAGTCCCATTCAGGCTTATAAATATTCTAATTTCTCAATCATGCTACCTATTTACAAGGAGCTTATAAATAACCAATTTTGAAATTCAACTCTTAGTTTAACATTGAACAATTTGAAATTAGTGATTTGAAGATGCACACAAGAGTTGAATGTCAATAATCTCTTTACATCACAATAAACTCCCAAATGTTATAAGATTTAACCACTTCATATTATTCAGTATACTTCTAATATCTTAATATTTTCTTAATTCAAGAATGGTTGAGTTTGGCCTTTACGAACTCCTTACTACCACAATTTATAATCATAAACACAGGAATAAGATATATTTATCAATTCCAGTCATGCATGCGTAAGAATGGATCAAATTATATTTAGCTTTCATGATCATGTTTTAATAATGTCCAATCATGTCTTTCTTGGTGTTGATCAAAATTAAATTTAGTACATGCATTATGTGTGAGCATATTATTATTATTAGTACAATACATAGTTCATATTTTATTTGAGAGAAAAGAAAATAAAAGGAAATAGAGGACCATATTATTTGTTGTATTGTTAGTTGGTCCCATTTAATTTGTAATTCGGCTTTAAGTGTATTTTAAGCATTTGCAATTTAATTATGGGCTATTAAAGAAAAAATTTGTGATTTGTTTTTTTCAGAAAATTTTATTTGAATAATACTTTCTAAAATATTTAGAGAAAGTATTACGTTACGAAATTATCCAATATATGGAAATAAAATATTTTTTTATTGAAAAAATGCTTCGTGGAATAACTTTTTAGAAATAATTTGGTAAATTATTTTCAAAATATGAGATTTTTTTTTCCCAAAAATAGTTATTGACAAGAAATACAAATATAGTATATTTAAAAGTATTTTATTTATTTTCCAATATATTATTACTTCGAAAGCATTATCTACTTTTGGATAATTTTTATCGTGATAGTAATTTTCTGAAAAGATATGCCCGTTCAATATCTACAGATAAAAGAATCACAAAATAATTCGAAGAAAATAAAAATTCGAAAATAATTTGGGATAAATCTATATTATTGAAAAACTAAAATTAATACCAAACAAAATTTAGAATATCTTTGATGGTGTGATACTCCTCTTGTACCAATTAAAGTTAAAATTATAATATAAATACAGAAAAAGAAAAGAAAAAAAGTCCAAGAATCCACCAATAATAGATAGCGGGAAAAAAAGAGAGAGCAAACATTACAAATCAACCCAAACTAAAAAAGGGCTTCGAATTACTATAGAGAAATATAAAGGAAAAATAAACATAACATAAAAAATTGATATTTTCACATACATGTATGTGTTATACATACTATAAAAATATAACCAACACATTTGTTATTTTTTACCGAGTATTTTTTACTAACAGGTCCCTGCATGTTTACTATTTAAATTTAATATGTTTAAGTTTTCTTTATATAGGAAGCCAGCCCTTGATCGCATGAAGTTTTCGACTATCGAAGCGCATCTTGAGATAGATGATACAATCAATCATTTTACTAAAAGATCCATGTATTAATGAGTGGGTCAATTAAAAAAAGCTATTTAAATTTAAATTCTTTGAAATTTTTTATACACGGAGTCAGCCTTGATCTAGGGATGTCAATGGGATGGTGAATCCCCATCCCCGTGGGGACCCGACCCGAATGGAACGGGGAATCCCCGATTATTTGCCCCGCGGGGCGGGGATGAGGTGAGGAGTTTGCCCCGGATGCGGGGATGGGGTGGGTATGAGGATAGATAGCCCCGCCTCATGGGTTACCCTGCCCCGTGCCCCACGGGTTATCCCGTCACATGCGTCGTGGAGTCCCGAATTTAAAATTATAAATATATTTCTAAATTATAAATTGTTAGTTCAAAAAATTCTAAATCTGTACTTGTCTTTTTAAAAAATTATAAATTATATCTTGTCCTTACAAAATTTACTTTGTATCTTTTTACCTTCCATATTATTGATAATTTCAATATTATCAATTTTTCAATTTACATTATTTTTGTTTTTTTTCTCTATTGACTTTGCTCATAAACCCTAACATTCCTAATTCTAATTAGTTTACAATTTTTTTCTAAATTATTTTGAATTGGAATTTGGATAAATACCCTAATTAGTTTACAGTTTTCTTCTAAATTATTTTGAATTGGAATTTGGATAAATATAGATATTACTAAGTTATTTGGAGGTCAACTTTTCTTTTTATGTTCTAGGATTTGAGTAAAATTTATAAGAAAGACATTTATATCTTAGGATTTGAGTAATATTTGTATTAAATTTGCATGACATATTGAATGGTTTAAAAAATGATATTTGGTTGTTATTTTTTATGTTTCTTTGAATTGTAATTTCTATGATATTTTAGATTCGAGTAATTATTTTTTAAGTATTAAATAAAATAAATTTTCGATTTTTATGTCAATTTGACGGGTCATGAGGTTCCCAACGGGGACGGGGATCCCTGCGGGGCGGGGATGGGACATAAAATTTGCCCGTGAATTAAACGGGATTTGGGGCGGGAATCCCCGCGAAAAAAGGACACTAAAAGCTTTCTTTGGCAGCAAAAAATAGAATCGACACTAGAACTTCATAATTGGCAGCGAAAAGTGAAAGGCACCAAAAGTTTCTTTTGAAGGCAAAAAAGACAAACAGGCACTAAATAATTTCTTTTCGTTGCCCAAAAGAGAAATGACACTAAAACTTACTTTTGGCAGCCAAAAAGAATAGGTACTTATACATTTCTTTGGCAGCGAAAAGGTGAAGGCACTAAAACATTAATTTCTGACAGCGAAAAGAGGAAACGGCACCAAAATATATTTTTGGCAGCGTAAAATGGAAATGGAATTGGAACTTCATAATTAGCAGCGAAAAGAGTAGGCACAGAAAGTTGCTTTTGGCAGCGAAAAATAGAACCGGAAGAAAAATTTTCTTTCGGTCGCCAAATAGAGAAAACGGCACTAAAACTGATTCTTTAGCACCGAAAAAAAGAAAAGGCAATAAAAGTCGTTTTTGCGAAAAGATAAAAAGGCACTAAAACTTCGTTTTCGACAGCAAAGAAGGGGTAACGGCACTAACCTTGTTTCACAGCGAAAAACTGAAAACGACACTAAAACTTCATAACTGGCAGCGCAGAATATAATCAGCACTAAAACTTCATAATGGGCTGCGAAGTGAAAACGACACTAAAACTTCATACTGGGCTACGAAGAGAAAACAAAACTTCATACTGGGCTACGAAGAGAAAACAAAACTTCATACTGGGCTACGAAGAGAAAACGCCACTAAAAATTTCTTTTGAAAACTTAATAATAATAATATAGTTATTATCTCATTATTTAAGATTACTGGAGTAATTCAAATACCTCCGCTCCCTTCTGCGCGTCTTGTAATTGCTTCATTCTCGCCTATCATATTCCGTTTTAATTATAAATAAATGCTAACACAAAAATATTTGTACACTGAAAAAAATGAGGGTACGAAATTGACTTTAATGGAAGCCATTTTGGTGCGTAAGCTCTCTTCGATTTGATTAATGGAAGCCATGTGAAAGGGCAAGTCAAACATATCGTAAGTTCATAGATCAATAATCAATAATTTAAGTCCATGAAAAGTTAAAATCCTTAAATTTTGAAGGCAGGTAACAATTTGGGTCTTGAATTAATCCATTCTCAGCATTTAAAAAGTCTCGTAAATCCATCTTTTTGAGAAATGCAAATCATGTTTGATGCACACAAAATAATAACTATACACTAAAATCACGAATTTTAAACATATAACAACAACAAAAAAAACAGATCGTATATAATCACTGGTTACTTGTATAGTTGTATTTCATCAAAACAAAATGATTTCAGTTATAAATAGGCCATATTACCCCAAATCATTCAATTTCAGTTCAACTAAATGGATGGAGAGGTAATTATGATCTGATTAGTTGTTAATCAGTCTTAAAAAAAAATCCCAAATCAACTGATTCACTAAGTAAAATTATTTCTTTTTTAGGATAAATTGCAAAATAGTACTAAATTACTAATGGAAATTTCGAAGCATTACACACCTTCAACTTGGTATATGTGGCTTGATTCGCGTGCATCTGGGACGTAGATTGACATCCGCTATGCACGTCTCGGCCACACACGTAGATCCTTGCTGTGGAATCAATGGAGAGCCACAGAGAGAGAGAAAGAGAGATTATACCGAAGTTGCTGCGGAATAAGTGAAGAGTACAAATCCTTAGTGTGGAATCAATTGAGAGCAAGAAAACGCATTTCGTAACAAAAAAAGAAATCTAGGTACTTCGGCGGCCATGGTGGTCTCGCCGTCTCTCTGTAGAGGAAGAGGAGGTCCATGTGGTGGTAGAAGTGGAAGAGATCTGGAGAGGAAACTCGTCTATTGCCAGCAATAATGGTGGAATCGGAGGAAACTCGTCTCTGGCCATGAAGCAACTCGTCGCCGTCTCTTGCTCTTGCTCGCTCGATGGGTGACTGAGAGCTACTGAGAGAAGAGTGTACGAAGAGGAAGAAAGAGGACTGTTCAGTGTACAGGATTGTTTTTGTTGGTCGCGTGAAATTTCTGGAAAGGACCCTCCGTGTTTAACATTACTTCATTTTGGTCCCTGAATTCTTTTAAGATTCTTAACTTAGGATTCTATTGCTACTAGTTAGTCAGTTAGAACCAGTGTTTTAAATATCACTGATATGGACCGCTATGTCGGCTTCATATCGCTAATTATTGTCTATTCGTTACTACATGTCCCGTATCGATTGAGTAAATCGGTCGATCGATACATGAACCGATATGAGCCGATATGAACCGATATTGGAACGGTTTGAACCGATTTGGATTTAAAACATAATTTATTTTGAATATTAGTTTTGGCCGTTACGTTCAAGAGATGGTCGAAGATGAAATTGATTTAGATCCGGATGAAGAGGTGATAAAAGAAGAAATCGATTTTGATCCGAACGAGATTAGACTTTCATTGGGGGCATCCGCATTTACACCGATGGTTAATGAACACGATTTCGTGATTTAGTTTATTGCGTTATTTATGAATTTTATGTTTAATTTTAAATGTATCTTTAGTTTAACTTGAAATTTATGTTGTATTGTTAATTTTGAATATTAATCATGTAGAATTTAAATTAGTTTAAGAAACTTAATATAAATTAATGTTATAAAAATTAATTTAATATATTAATATTAAAAGGTACATAATCGCTATGACTAATCGGTATACGATTAAATTATAAAAATTAATTTAATATATTAATATTAAAAGGTACATAACCACTAGAATTTTTCGTTATGAATTCGTTACGTCAGTCATATTTTTTATCGATGATTGACTAATCGGTAAACGATATGTGATATTTGTAACATTGGATAGAACTAAGAACTTAGATGTTACATTACATGTAACACAAATAATGAGGACAAATTCGGACTTTTTATATATATATATTTTTAATTGATACCCAACAAACGTTTTGTTAAGAACTTAGATGTCACTTTGTTGGGAGGAGCTATATAATGAAGATAAATCATAAAGTGTGTTGTTTGTAGGTTGACTACCCATAAATTTTTGATAGTGATTAGAGAAAGCCCTCATTATAGAGTTTGTAGTAGATAGAATTTGGGTAGGATTAATATATACTAGCATTACCCCCGCGCAATTGCGCGGGGCTGTTCGGGTTTATAAGTAATGTAGTTGAAAAAAAATTGTTGTTCATTTTGTGTATGTGACCTTCTTTTTGTAATCATTATTATATGTGTAATTTAGTGTGTTGTGTGCGAGTGAAATTTTGTAGCAAAAATCGTTTGAAAATTTTAAGAGCCGGATTTCTTGAATAATTCAAACGGTTATTGCTAAAAAAATTATCTATATTTTATACTTCATAAGTAAAATAAGGAAAAACAACGAATGAGTCGTCATGAAATTTATTAAGAACATAATAGTTCAGAAAACATTGCTGAAAAAAAGAGTGTTTAATTTCACAAATCTTTAATTTCGCTACATATTTAGTACAAATATTTTTCGTCCTTTGTGTGGTCAGCCAACAACAAATTTTGACGATGTCATCGCTAACCGTTTCGTTCGAATTTTTAATTTAAATTATGTCATGATTATTCGCACATCCATGATTTGGTATATTTTTAACCCCCTAATTTTTTTTGGATATTATAAAAAATTCTCTATCTTTTCGTAAACTCCCAAAAAAAAAACTCTTTACCAAACTTTTATTTTAAAATACTCCTTATGGATGATATTAATTTTTTTTTTCCAAAATACCCTCCAAATCTCATATGTAATAATTAAAACTTATTTTTGTTATTTTTTATTAATTTTAAGAAAGATATTAATTTTAAGAAAATTCATAAACACTTCTTAACACGTAGTGATTTAAAAAAATTTAAATTATTACATATTTTGTTTATATAATTTTAATATTACATTCTTTATTCATAAAAAAATTAACATTAAATGATAATAAATAAACACCTTGCAAATATATTCATAGAAAATATCTATTTCAACATCTATTTTTTATTTTAGTTTTCTTTTTATGTATTTTTTAATAGTTTTGTGATATTTTATTTTTAAATATTTGCAAGATGTTCTTTTATTAATATTGTTCAACTTATTATAATTTTATTTTAGTTTTTCAAGAAAAATAATAAAGGACAAAAATGTAAATTTTAAAACTTCGGAGGACAAAAATGCAAATATAAAGGACCAAAATGTGAAAAAAGGACAAAAATATAATTTTTTTTAAAAAATATGACCAATTTGAGGTCCCTGGACCAAAATGTAAATTTCAAAACTTCGAAGGACCAAAATATAAATTTTTTTCGAAAAAAGGAACAATTTGTAAATAAAAAAGGACCAAAATGTAAATTTTTTTTGGAAAAAGGACCAATTTGTAAATCTAAAAGGACCGAAATGTGATAAAAAAGGACCGAAATGTAAACAAAAAGGACCTAAATGTAATTTTTTTTTAAAAAAGGACCAATTTGTAAATCAAAAAGGACCAAAATGTAAAATAAAAGGACCAAAATGTAATTGTTTTTCGAAAAAGGACCAAAATGCAAATATAAAGGACCGAAATGTGATAAAGAAGGACCAAAATGTAATTTTTTTATAAAAAAGGACCAATTTGAGGCCCCTGGATCAAAATGTGAATATTAAAACTTCGAAGGACCAAAATGCAAATATAAAGGACCATAATGTAAACAAAAAGGACCTAAATGTAATTTTTTTTTTTTAAAAAGGACCAATTTGTAAATCAAAAAGGACCAAAATGTAAAATAAAAGGACCAAAATGTAATTGTTTTTCGATAAAAGGACCAAAATGCAAATATAAAGGACCGAAATGTGATAAAGAAGGAGCAAAATGTAATTTTTTTTAAAAAACAGGACCAATTTGAGGCCCCTGGACCAAAATGTGAATATTAAAACTTCGAAGGACCAAAATGCAAATATAAAGGACCAAAATGTAAAAAAAAAGGACCAAAATGTAATTTTTTTTTTAAAAAAAGGACCAATTTGTAAATAAAAAAGGACCAAAATGTAAAATATTTTTTTTTTTTACAAATAGGCCCCTGGTGACGTGGCTGCACCAGGAGGCAGCAAATCCCCTTGCATTAGTATATAGATAGATTTCATTAATGTAATTTTGGTGTCTTCTATCCGAAGCTGATGAATGAAAATATGACGTGTTTTGGTCGGTTAGTTTTAGTCAGATGCATGACGATCGTTGTTGTCATCTCATTTCTTGGTCCTTAGCGATCTGATGTACTCTTTGCTTTAATGCTATTCGGAGTTTTCGTTCTTGTCGAGTCAAGTCATGAAGTTCTTCTTTTTGATCTAAAAGCCGACGAAGACCGAACATCTTGAATTTTTCTTGGGCCCATTCATTAAGTTTTTGCTTGCATTCAAAAAGTTGTTCGGAGTATAAGTTATTATTTTTGATGTATCATAGACTCATAGTATTGGCGGTCCAGATATTTGTGATTAGAGAGCCTGCTTCCTGATATTTTAGCCAATATCTCTCTATTTTCTTATCTTTTTTGGATTTAGCATCTTTATATTTTAATAGCGTAAGTTTAATAGGTGAGTGATCGGAAGTTAAAATGGCTTGATCCTTGAGTGTTATTTTATATTTGATGTAGCAAGTCTAATGAAATGAATGCTCTATCCAATTTGGAAAGTATTGGATGTTCTCTATTGTTTGACCAACTAAAGTTCGTTCCTATTAAGGTTATTTCCTCAAGATAACATTCATTTAAGGTATGATTAAATTCATTCATGGTTTTATTAGTGTGTCCTTTTCCAGTCGATTCATTTGAATTTCTAATTACGTTAAAATCCCCGATTAGAATCCAGGGTATAGTCGCATTGTTTTTGTATGCTTTTTAATTCCTCGAAGAATTCTTTTTTGTTTGATGTCCCTTGTCCCTATTGGGCCATAGATATTGGAAATAAGAAATTTGTTGCCCTCTTTGTTAACAAGGATTACGTTTAATGAATAGTCCGTTTGAAATGATTTTTCTAATGTGTAGCCTGAAGTCCATGTGGTGATTAGCCACCTTTGGTCCCTTTAGGATTTTTAAAGACAAATTCCTTAAATTTATAAGTACGAAAAGATCTAATATTAAAGAAACTAGGATTGAATAACTTGGTTTCTTTGTTTTTTTGAAGGAAAGGCAAGCGCGATACGCGCTCGATCCGATCATTTTCATTTAAATAAACATAAAAGTTTAGTTACAATAATATTATATTATACAAGAAAATTGTAAAATACAAAACCTAGTTACCGATATAAAATTTAGCAGTTATTACTCCATTGGCATACTAGATCTTTGATGATAGTAATTAATAAGGTGTGCATTCTTCCTTTTCTTCGAAAAATCCGATTATTCCGTTCCCTCCAAAGAGTCCAAATGGTTGCACACCATGTAATGTTCCATTTTGCTACCTCCGTCTTCGGCCTTGTTAATCTATTGTTCCACCAAAAGTCACGGATTGTTGGCTCAGTTCGGTTCGCCGTAGGGACTATTTCGCACCATATTTGATTTGAAAATGAGCAATGTAAAAGAAGGTGGTCGACCGATTCGAAGGATCCTCCACAAAGCACGCAAGTCGAATTGTGTGGCCAATTTCTCTTCAAGAGATTGTCCGCCGTTAATATTCGGTTATTAAGTGCTAGCCAACCGAATATAATAATCTTTTTTGGTATTTTAATGCTAAAGAGTGTTTTGGTCCAATAACACTCCACCCCCGTATGTGAGATGATTGCATAGGCCTTTGCCGTGGAGTATTGAGGAGGTTGAGGTATAATTAAGGGGGGCGGCCTCGGGTTTTGTGATTGGAGCCCGCCTTTTATTGCCTTGTATAGTGGAATTAGTCGTTGTAAGTCACGAATGAAGAATGAGGATGTTCCTTGTGCGACATTCGCAAGATCCGTTATGTTGTTAACATTGTAAATGGCTCTAACGGTCGATGACCAAAACGACTCAATATCGAATTCAATTTTAAACAACCATTTGATGAGCAATGCTTGGTTTTGGCGTTGTAAGTCTAGGATTCCCATTCCTCCATGGATTTTTGGTAAACAAACTTTTTTCCAATTAGCGAGACAATGCCCTCCCGATACCTTATCCGTGCCTTTCCAAAAGAACGCCTTCATAATTTGATTCATCTCATCCACAATTCCTATAGGTAGAAGGTATGTTTGCATTGTAAAGTTCGGAATCGAGCCTAACACGGACTTAATTAGTGTCAAGCGACCCCCCATAGTAAGAGACTTATTTTTCCAATTTGTAATTTTCGCTCTCATTTTGTTTAGAAGGGGTTGAAAGACAATTTTTGTTGGTTTTTTGAACGTGAGTGGTAGGCCGAGGTATTTAATTGGCAAAGACATTTTGGAGCATCTCATTATTGACGATAGATTGTTATGGTAAGATTCGGGAATTGCGATTGGCACGTAGCCACTTTTGTCCCAATTTATCTCCAACCCCGACACCTCAGAAAAGAGTGAGATTGTGTGCATAATAATTTTTAAATTTTGTGGATCCGCTTCGATGAACTTGGTTTCTTTGTTAACAAGGATTGAATAACTTAGGCCACCATTGGTGTTGTTTCTTGTCACTTGATGGTAAAATTGGAGTTGGGAATATCTGCTTGCTGGTAGAACTTGAGATGTAATTTGTTGGATCATTGTCCTTTAACTCACTCACTTTTTATATTTGACATCATGTTTTTACAGAAAGTGTAGCTTTAATATTATTTCAAAAATGAATAAAAATATTTTTATGAGTGCAGGTGATCTTTAATATTATTTGTATTTGTATTGGCACGATTATCATTTTCAATTTTCGTGAATTTGGTCGTCACAAAAAATCTTTGTATTTGTTATTATTTTTAAATATGCATGGTGCTTCATATTTTACAATAATTAAGTACTTCATAAAGAAAAAAATTAACTTTTTTTTTTGGAATCTCCTTTGAAAGACATATAATATAATTTCCATTTTATTAATATCATAATTGGAGCTGAAAAATCTTATATTTTTTAGTATAAGTATAACATAGGACCTATACCGGATTTTAAAAATTCGATAGTACCTGATTTTACAATTATCCATAAATA
Source organism: Luzula sylvatica (assembly GCA_946800325.1). Taxonomy (NCBI): domain Eukaryota; kingdom Viridiplantae; phylum Streptophyta; class Magnoliopsida; order Poales; family Juncaceae; genus Luzula; species Luzula sylvatica. The sequence goes on along the minus strand of OX326959.1, from coordinate 69,642,341 downwards.
TTTGAAAAAATAACACATTTGAAATAAAATAAATATGTTAAATATATATAAGTAAAATAAAATATGTGTAGACTTATATTATATGTATCTCTAGTTTGACAATTAAATTTCAAAATAAATATTTATTTGATTTAAATAAATATTTATTTGATTTAAATTATTTAATAACAATATTTAAAATAAAATAAAGTCGTGACTTATATGAAAATTAAATTGTACTTTAATAGGTCCTAACTTTTTTTTTCACAAGCTCAATTTTTGGTTTATGAAACTAACATATCAACCAATAAAAAAAAAACCACCTAGGCGTTTTCACATGAGGCTTCTCTTGTGAGATATGTTGCGCGGATACTTCAAAAAATCAAATTTATCCGTATCGTATCATAAATCATATGTTAATTTGCCGTATCGCCGTATCCGATACGCATTGCCGTATCGCCGTATCGGCGTATCCTTACAACACAGTTGTGAGAGAACTGGAAAAATCCACTCTTAAATTGACCTCTTTTCGAGGAGAGTATTGTATCCATGAATACTCCTGGTACCAACAGTTTGGGTAGTGTACCATTGCCAATTTCTTAGAGAATAATATTTTTATACTTTTAGAATAATATTATTTTAGGAAATATAAACATAATATTATTTTATGACCATAAAGATATTATTTTAGATTTTTAGGATTATAAAAGATGTTATCGTTCAAAAAATAATATCTTTAGACTCCTACAATAATATTTTTAAATTCCTAAAATAATATTTTTATAATACTTTTCAGAATAATATATTTATACTTGTAAAATAATGACTATCTTTATACTCGTAAAATAATGTTTTCATACTTCTAAAATTTTTAGAATAATATTTGCCGTGCAACGTACTTGTCGGCCGAAATCTGCGCGAACCCTAGAAATCGCCGTACTTGTCGGCCGTGCAACCCCGAGAAATGGAAGTGCTCATCTTAGCAAATCCCAGGAATCGCCGTGCTCATTGGGTTGGCCGCGAAACGCCAGAAATCGCCTTGCTCGTCGCGCGCCGAAACCCTAGAAATCATTTTTTTTCGCCGTGGAAAAGGTTGTCGAGCAGAGAAAGAAAAATGAAGAGAGAGAAAGAATTGGCATCTTATGCATGATATGGTCTCAAGGACTTGGTCCATTATCGACCGTGCCAAGTAATAACACTGGTGTACAAACACCGAGCGCATGCAGAAACGAACGGGTGAGATCGAGAGCAAAAATTTGAAGGCTGATCTGACGGCCGAGAATCACTGAGTGACGTGGCAGCACGAAATGCAAGCATTTCTGCTTGCATTAGTATTCTGCTTAGATATGGTACTACTCGAAGTTAACTAAAAAAATATCGAGTTTTGTTTAATCTTGATTGCTTATGTGAATTGCAATTAGTCCAGATTTTGCATGCGGTACCGACGTACCAATCTATTACTATTAGTACCTTTATACGAGAACGAAAACCAAGTTCGGCATTGGTACCAGTTGAAAAAAAAATAGAACAAAAAATGATAAAACTTGTAATAAAATGAATAAATCAATAACTAAGAAAAATAGGGATGAGAAATTATATGTCACGGCAAGTCTGATATCTACATCATCTAGATTTTGGTTCGAAAATCCAATTTGGGATGAGAAATTATTTTTGTTGAGGGCATATTAGACAAAAGAGGCTTTTATTAGTTGTTGTGGAAGAGATCTAGAACGGAGTGTGTGAAGTTGCACAGGAGGCTTTCGTTTTGGGTTCGAGTCGTGAGGAGTTTTGGGTTGGAATCCTGACGAGAAGAGAGTTGGTCTGGCGAGTAAGAAGGAGCGGAACGAGACTCGTGTAGAAAGATTTCGGGCATTTACCAAAATAAAATACATTGCATCGTTCTTTTTAAGTCAATCAGGTCCGTTAATCAAAATCAGATCTACAGCCCATAATTGAACCACCTCTCTCTCTCTCTCTCTCTCTCTCTCTCTCTATATATATATATATATATATATATATATATATATATATATATATGACAGTGATATTGACAGGAAAAATAAATACTAGATACAGGAAATTTTATTCAAATTTGGAATGAATTAAAAGTAAAATTACCATTTCAAATTTAAATTTTCTGTTCCCAGTAATTTTATTTCCTGTCAATATCATTACTCATATATATATATATATATATATATATATATATATATATATATATATATATATGAGTCTGTCTACTATGACATTAATGACATTAATGGTAGAGAGGCTTTGGTGCCACTGAGGTCTCAGCCGTTGGATTTGGTGTAGTGCGTGCGGATTAGTAAACACTAGCTTCTTCCCCGCGCGATTGCGCGGGAATATTCTATTTCATCATGATGTTGACCTAATATGCAATTGAGTTTCATGAAAGCGCATTTGATGATGATTTCAATAGACGGATATAAATAATACTACTTTTATTATGTACAAAGAAGTCAATGAATACAAAACATTAGACTTGAAAGGCTCGAGAAAAGAATTAAAACATGCTGAAATAGTTCAATTGACACTTGATTTTCAGAAAAAAAGATTATTTTGGATTTGTCTAGTTTTCACATTCCCTGAAATCAATTTGATATTATTATCACGTCGATTCACAACTTGTTTAATTAAATGCTGGTTTTGCATTTGCAAATCTTCACATTCTTGCCCAATCGCCTGGAAAATAAAATAGTATATTATTATAAAAAATAGTATATAATTTATTATTTTGCAAACCAAAAATAACCTCGATTTCGGAAATATATGCTTCTCCTTCAGAGTCTTTTATTCGTATCGCTTCTGTAAGCTCCATTGTTTCTCCAACAAATTCAACAACAACATTAAATGTTATAAACTACACGAAATTTTATACATACTAATAATTGACCAAAATTTAGGGGCTTTGCTGCAAAACTGTACTGTTCTGACAAATCGAGTTCGCTTCTTAAATCATTCATTTCTGACTCATCGATGAAGGGCCTTAATTTACACGCCGACCCGGCATCGTTTGCGGCTTTAACACGCAATTCAAGATTATGTTCCCCTATATTTATTTTTAAATATTTGATTTGTTTTCTCGCATTTTCTTCATGTTCTCTTATTCCCTCCACAATTCTGAAATTTGCAGAAAGTGGATAAATATTAGAAATTTGCAAAAGACTCCCTGTGTTTTGGGAAAATTGCGGAAATGCACCCGATTTCAGAAGATTCGTTGGTTTGCGTGTCTACAATTATTTGAAACTTTTGCCTTTGCTTCACCAAAATATTTACCTGAAAATAAATAGTAAACGTGAAGGAATAATTACAATTATAACCCTGAAAATTCATGAATTATAATAGGATAAATGCACACATACCATTACTCTAAGACTTGAAGACTTGAGTTGAATTTTCTTTTCATTGCTAAGTCATATAAACTCTTGTGTTCATTGATCTGAAAAGTGAAAAAAAAAACATGGCAAATATGAATCACTTTAATAATTGAGTATTAATTAAAGACCGAACTACAAATTGGTAATAATTCAATACCTTTTGAGAAATTTCTCAAAATATCGGATTTTTCTCTTAAACTGTGTGTTTCGAAATCATTAGGTTTATATCGATTTAACTGATTTCTCATCATTTCCATTTCTTTAGTCATGGCCATCTCCATCACATTAATCTTGTCTCTAAAATCTTTTTTTCCTTCGAAATCAAATAAATAAATAAGGCGATTTACATATTTACGTTTCTAAAAACTCTAAACAATCATATTTACCCTACAAAAAAAAAAAATACTATATTTACCCAAATCTGACATAATATAAAAAATTATCCAACTGTTAATATTACAACTCGAGTCATATATTATGAGTTTAAGATTTTGTACAGGGTAAATACGATATTTTTATTTTTGCAAAGGTAAACATGATATTTTGGCTTTATAGAAGGGTAAATACTAAATATATAAACCCCCCTAGAAAATAGCATTTATCAACATTTAAAAAATAAGGAGCAAAATGGAGGAGTCCAGTAATTACCTGAATCATGTAGGATCTCCACCAATTTCATTCCATTTCGTTTATGTCAACGACGAAGGTTTTAATTGAATGCTCAAAAACTTCGATTCTCGACTCGTAATTAGTAATTGATAACTTCAGATTGTCATAAACCTCCGATTTTTAGCTAAATTCTCTCTGTTTCGATTAATCGTAATCTCTCAACCTAGGCAGTAAAAAAAAAAAATGAGAAAACAAATATTTGCATTTATGTCCCTTAGAAAATAGTATTTTGATTTAAATAAATTACCTACATGTAACTAAATAAGGCCTTGAATGAATACTTTGAACCCTAAATTTCTCGACTCGTAATTTGTAATTAATGACTCGAGATTATCATGAAGGGCTCTTCGAAATTTCTCCACGCCAATTCCAAGCTCGACCACCTGCCTAAATCAGTGAGCAAAAGATCAGATGAATCTCCACCTCTTCGCATCACTCCTCAATATCCGAATCCGAGCTCAGCTCCTGTCGCAGATTATTTGAAGCACTCTTCAAAACTGCTGCACGCCAATTGAAAGAAGTATAAAGTTAACATAATCAACTGAAATACTTGAATCGATTAATTCAAAATTACCTGAAAAACCCTTGCCCAAAACCCCCAACCCTAATTTTGAGAGGAACTAACCACATTCAGTGAGGATCTGCTATTCATAAACAAACAATAAACAAATTGAGAATATATATATATATATATATATATATTGGCATAATTGAAGGGTCGTTTTCGCAAATATCGAAAGAATTACTTAATGCACGTCATTTCCAACCAAAATATGGAACAAAATAAGATAACATGTCGACATGAGATTTTGAGGCTCAAATCTGTGCTCACCTATACAACAAATAATGAATGAATTAAAATGATAATCAACCAATCTGTAATAGAATATGAACTTGGTATTTTTGCAGAAATGCCCTAAAATGATCTAAAAAGACTTGAACTAAATTACCACACAATTTCATATTGATCCGTTCTCAGCCCTTTTATCTGAAAAAAGAAACCAAAGGGCATTTTCGTAAATTTTTCGAAACAAAGATAAAATATAAAAAATAAAAACTAATGTACCGTTTCCTATTGATTGACGATGCTTGTACCGCAGTCCCATGAGCCACAACATCCTCGTCCATTTTATCTGAAAAACAATAAAGAAAGGGCATTTTCGTAATTTTTCTAAAACAAAAGCTAAAATATACAAAATTGAAACTAATCAAGGAGCTCTCATCAGGCTTTCCGTGCTCCAACACATGCTGTTACAAAATATACCATTTATTCAGGGTTTAAGGATTAAAAATTTGAAGGTTTGTTAACATACCTGAACAACGTAATTACCATCAGCGTATAAAATTCGACAAAAAAATAAATTGACTTACCTCTCTATTGCTGCAAATCAAAATAAAAGGAAATAGACTCGTGGTCTTAATAAACAGACTTGGACAGAAGTATAGCTAAACGGCTCGATTTGCCGACCGATTCGTCCAATTATGTTGAATTCTGTTAATCTGGAAAAAAAGAAAGTATACAAATTTCAATTTAACCACAAATTGGGGCACAACAAAATTTCAACCGGCAAAGTACTGGAAATCAGGGAAAAAGAACACAATAAATTAATAAAAAGAAAGAATCATATTAAATACAAAACGAAAAATTTGAGGAAACATTTTCGTACCTGTTTCGAGTTGAAGCCAAAGAAAACGAAAGGTTTATTGAAGAATTAGCATTGAGGATGAGTTGATTAATGCTTTTGAGTCTTACGTACTGTTAATAAAAAGTGAATAGAGGTGATACCGTTTAAGATAGCTCGAAAAATGGGCCTTGACGGATATAGCGACCCGAGCTGGAAGAAGAACAAAGCTGCTTCTTTATCTTCTTCAAGCTAGGGCACAGAATCAAAAGCCAAGAAGAAGATCGTCCGCCTCGTCGCTTTTTGAGAGAAGAACGTGATATCGCCTTTTTCCTCTGGCGGATCCATCTGGCGGAGCTAGGGTTTTACTCGCGGGTTTGGCGTTTGGGTGTTCTTCTGAGAGAATGAGAGCAAGAAAAGAGCAGGAGAAGCGAGAGCTAGAGGAGAGGAAGGGATTATATTTACGAAGCTACAGTAACTACGCTACAGTAACTACGACGTGGAAGCGGGATTTTACGGCCCAATGTTACCGATTAGAACTATCTATAATGATTAACAGAGTTTATATAAATATTTTTCGTCCCGTCTCTATTCCGTCTCATCATTTTTCCTTAGGGTACTTGCCAGTTGCCTCTACGCGCGCGCTCTCTCTCTCTCTCCCTTTCCTCTCGCGATCAGACCCTCTCTCGATCGATCGAGATGTAACCTGAACCACACTCAAATCAGATCTCCTTTTTTCACCTAAACTGGAGAGAAGGTAACGAAGTTAGGTTTTCAATGGAAGCATCAATTCTCTCCGGGCAAATGGAAGCTCCAATTCCTCTACGGACTATGCTCCAGGACTAACCGTCAACAAATCTCCTCGCTTGGTTGAAGATTATATTTGTCTGCAAAGGAGGACGATAATCACTTTTTCTCGACGAAGCTCAGACATCACCAACGAAACTGACACACTTTCTCTCCTCTCTCTGGTATTTGATTAATTAATTCTTTTTTTTTTTTTGAAAGTTCAAGGTCTAGCCTTGTGTCATTGAAAAAATAAAGATAAATTTTTTATAGAGGTATCTAATATCCCTTATCCCTTTTCTCGTGCAAAAGAAAGGTATCTATTAGCCAACTTAATTAGGACATATAGTGTGTATGCTTATGTCTTGGTCTTTCTGGAGTGCAAGCGCCTTGTTAGGGCACTGTCTCGACGTCTTGCCAGGGCACTGCCTCGGTTGTGGGTGTGCTTGATGTGTTGTTCGGAGTTCTCCTTGCCGCTACTTGCCACAGCTTTGCTTGCTCGATTGCTTTACTCGCGACTATTTCTTCACTGCATTCTTTTGCAGCGAACGTCCTCGAGTTTCTCTCCTTCCATGTTTCCCATGCGGTCCCTATCCATATCCAGTCCCATAAGGTTCGTTGTGTTTTTGGCTTCGTTTCCCTCGATACTAACCAAGTCTCTTTGATTGTGTCTCGTGTCATTCTCACGTTAGATATCCCTACCTTTGATGTCACAATATTCCATACTTGTGTGGCATAGGGGCAGTCTATAATGATGTGTTTTAATGTCTCCGGATGTCTTTTGCATAACTTGCAAACTGGGTCATGGGGTATACCTTTCTTTTGTAGTCTTTCGGCCGTGTTGAGTCTCTCCGAAAATAATAGCCATAGAAAGAAGGATATTTTAGGCGGGATCTTAATTTTCCATGCCTTTTTTGCCCATTCTACCCTTTGACCTGGATCTCTTAAGAATTTGTACGCCGAACTTGTCGAGAACTCTTCGTTTCGTGTCCACTTCCACTTGCATTGGTCATCCGTTGTTATTGACGCTCTATACGCCGGTCCAATTTGTTGTAGTTGTTTTAGGAAGAAGGACATTTGTGATTTCGGGTAGTTCATTAGTTCGGACGTGTTTGATATTCCATAGAGCTCGTGTATGCAATCCGCCCACACATTATTGCCTTTGTCTATTTTCCATAGTGCTTTTTGCAATAAAGCATCGTTTGAAGTTGAGATGTCTCTTATCCCTAATCCTCCACATATTTTTGGCAAGCATACCTTGTTCCAATTTACCAAGCAATTTCCGGGATTGCATTGCTCCGTTCCTTTCCATAAGAATGATCTTATTATTTTCGTCATTTTTTTTGTCACCGCATTCGGTAACTTGGACGTTTGCATTTGGTAAATGGGGATCGAAGCTAATGTTGCTTTTAGCAATGTTAATCTTCCCCAAAAGAAAGTAACTTTCCTTTCCAAGAGGCCACCCTATTCGCCATTTTCTTTATCATTGGATCATACATTCTAATGTTGGGTTTTTTGCATGTTAAGGGTATTCCCAGATATGTTAGGGGCAATTCTTTTTTTTGACACCTTAATATATTAGATATACATGCATGTAGATTCGTTGGTATGGCTATCGGTGTGAATGAGCTTTTTTCCCAATTTATCTCCAATCCGGAGATCTCGGAGAATATGTCTAATGACAATGATATTAGTTTTAGGTTTTGTGGCAACGCCTCTATCATTATTATCGTGTCATCCGCGAATTGGAGGAGCTTCGTGTCAAAACCCGTTGAGTTGGTTATGAGCGGTTGTATTTTCTTAATAATGTTTTGTAGTATATCTATTGCCAGATTAAAGAGTAGCGGAGATAACGGGTCTCCTTGTCGGAGTCCCCTTTGATGGAAGAAATATGGGGAGCATGCTCCATTGATCTTTAATGCCGATGATGTTGAGATCAATAAATTATGTACCCACTGACACCATTTATTGGGAAAGCCTTTAGCTTTAAGTAATTGTTCGATAAATTTCCACGAAACATTATCGAAAGCTTTCTTTATATCTATTTTGATAATTACTGCCGGGATTTTGTTTTTTTTATAGTAGTGTATTAGTTCCCTCGCAACTAAGAAGGAATCCATTGTTGTTCTACGCTTGATAAATGCGGATTGATTCAAGTGTACTAATTCCGGCATCAATATTTGCAACCTATTTGCCATTAATTTTGTTATTATTTTAATGGGGGCATTTATTACGCTAATGGGCCGAAATGCATCAATTGTGGTCGCTCCTTGTCTTTTTGGTATTAGCGATATATTGGCTTGATTTATTCTCCATAGATCAAGCTTGTTCTCGACGAATTCCTTAATTATTTTTTCCAAGTCTATCTTCATTGTACCCCAACATTCTTGGATGTATTCATTAGGGATCCCATCCGGACCACACGATTTTCCTTTCTTTAATTTTTTTATGACCTCGTTAATTTCCTCATTTTGGAACGGGTCATCTAAATGACTCAATAATCCTTGATGGACGGGCGGGCCTATTAGCTCAAGAAGGTTTACGTCGGGATAGTTTGCTCTTGAGCCCATTGTTTCCTTGTAGTGTTTATATATCGTATATAGAATCGGCATAGTCTCGTTGTGTGTTTCATCATTGTGTGTGAGTTCCATGATGAAATTTCTATTTCTTCTCGATGACGCTATGGCGTGAAAATACGCATTATTACGATCTCCCTTTCGTAACCAATTATTAGAGCTTCTTTGTTGCCATCTCGTTTCGGATGCAAGAGCAAGGTGTTGTGCTTTTATCTTAAGTTCTATTCTTAGATCAGCCTCTTGGTTTGTTAGTGCTTGTTTTTCTTCTTCTTCATCCAACAATTTAATAGCCTGCTTACATGCTTCTAATTGTTTGTCTATGTTAGGTATGTTTATCTTTGCCCATTCGGCGACCTTTTTTATGGTTGATGTTATGTGCGTGATGTAATTCTTTGCCGCATTTTGTAGTACCGGCGTTTCACTCCACGTGGAGTGTATTATATGTCTTGCTTCCTCGTACAATAACCAATGTCTTTCCATACTGAACGAGCTTACTCGCGGCGATGGGACCGATAGTGTTAGTCTTATCGGTGCATGATCGGATGTTATCATTGGCAAAGGTTCTAGTTTTGTTATGATGTTGAGTGTCGCAAAATGATGAGATAGAAATGCCCTGTCTAGCCTTGATAGCGTTGGTTGTGGCGTTTTGCTTGATCTTGTGTATTGCCTATTCCCGAGAGGTACTTCTATTAGGTTGTTCATACTAATGAAGTCATTGAAAGCCGACATGTGGCGTTGTTGATGGCCCCCTCCCGTTGAGTCATTTGGGGCTCTAATTAAGTTGAAGTCTCCTACTAGCAACCATGGTATATTTTGTGGGTTTTCATTTGTCAGATCATCTAGAAATGTTTGCTTCTTTGTAATGTCTATAGGACCATACACATTAGTTAGCACTAGTTCAAAGCCACTCGATAGTGTTAAATGTTGTGAGATGAAGTGTGTGGTTGTATTTGGTATCCTGTTACCTTTGGAAAAATCATCTGACCATGCAGAGATGAGTCCTCCTTTAGAGGCAGTGGCATCCTTAGATGCAAAATTGTTTATATTATACGGACACACCATTCTCATGGTGAAGTAATTTGTTGCACTTACCTTGGTCTCTTGTAGACAAAAAATATTACATTTAGAAAATCTAGTAGTGTCTTTAATAAGATTACACTTTTCCTTGGTACCAATACCTCTTACATTCCAAAATAAAACCGAGAGATAGTTGAATAGTTTTTGATGCATTAAATAACTTAAATTTAAAGTTGCAGCAGGACCCTAATGGTCATAAGAGAGGCTCTTCTCTAATAGCGTCGGCCATGGCGACGGTGCGGAACATCCTCCTCGTTTGCTACAGACTCGTCCTCAGATTCGCCATCTGCGTTAGTTTGAAAATTTAAGTCACATAAATTTATCAATTCTCCTTTTATCTTTGATATATTTATCTTCATGGTATTAGTTTGTTTACACGTACTGCTAATCTTTCTTCCAAGATAATTTGTATGTGCTAAACTAACCGTTTTCGTGCCTAACGGGCTTATGGTCGTTTTTAGACATATTTGTTTTGGTTGCCCGGTCAGAGATGTGTTACTTGCTATGATTTTTTTTTCGGACATATTTAAACCACAGAGATCCCTTACTTGGGTTATCTGACTCGGGCTCAATCCATGTGATTTATGGGCCTCTTTTCTCAATTCGTTGAGATGTGATTTTCTTTTTTCCTTTATATTTTTCCCCTCATTGGGTTTGTGCAGCACACATTTTTTTCTTGGTATTTTTGTAAGTGGGGTGGACTTTGACCCATCAAAGAAATTTTTTTGTGTGATGTGCCTTCCCGATTTTCTAAGTGTTTTGTTGGTGTATTTGATTAAATTGGAACCTAAATTGATTGGGCCGAGGCCTGTTTTCTTTGTTTGTTTAAGATTTAGTTTAGCTTCAATACCTTCTTCTTGCATCGGTTCTGGCTCACCGCGTACTCCATGGTCCAGGGCTTTTCCTTTTTGCTCCCTGTTAAGCAGTATCCTTAGCGGTTTATGCACCGAGTCCAGCTGCACTTCTGTCTCCTTTTTTTGTGTGGCTCTAGGCACATCGTCGTCATCATCATCCTTCCCTTTGTTGGAAATGACCATGGCAGGTGATTTCGGGAAGTGCGTTGTCAATTTCGTTTCCACGCTACCCTGTCCCATCGCCTTCTTTGTCACAGAGTTGTTCAACGTCCCTTCGTTGTACAACCCGCCGTCAGCCTTTGTTCCTGTCAGTTCTCCCTCGAGTCGCGTGCTCTGAATGAGGTATTGTTTGTCGCCATTGTTGTCCTCCCTCGGAGCTTCCCGGTTATGAGTCTTGACAAATCCATCGATGGGACCGTATAATGCTAGTAGGGATTTTGCTATTTCCTCGGGCTTTGCATGGATGATGCTGTTGGAGAATACCATTGGCGCCATCTCATCTTTCTGCTTGGACGGCGGAGCCATTCTCCAGAGCTTGAGGATGATGCCTGTCCACTCCGGGTCCGCTCTCTCACGGTGCTCCTGTTCTTCGGATTGCGTTGGCGAGTTATCTGAGACGAAGTCGTGTCTTCCCAGCGAGTTGTAACCCGGTGGGCTTGCATCAGCTTGTTCCTCTTCCTCCCGTCGTAATCTTTTGTATTCCGGGTCTCGAAGATTGTTGAGATATAATTTTTGGATCTGTAGTGGTGTTGGTGCAGTTTTTTTTGGTCTGATGAACTGGTCATGTTCCTCGAGAACAGTTATCGTCTTGACGAGGACATCTCCCCCGTATCCATCCGCTAGCGAGCCAACCTCGTCCGGTATACGAGTCAAGTCAGCACATCCGATCACCACACTTAGTTTTCCTAGGTCTCTTAGGTTTGCGAGTGGTCCGTGATGGAGAATTTCTCCGAATCCTCCTACTATGTGATCCAGTTCGCTGAGACACCATGCATGGGGAGGGAGTTTCATCAGTTCCATCCATACCTTGTATTTGTAATAAACTATCTCGACTCCCATCGATCTGCACCAGGCATAGCACACAAACCCTGCTCTATTGAGCCCTCGCGTTGAATTATGAAGAAATCCTTCTCGGTTCATGGTGGCCGGGAGTTTCAACAGGTATTTATTATCCTCCCAGTATACCAGTTCAAACGGTTTTTCCCACTGTCCGGCTTGTTGAATTATAGTTTTGACTATATCCAATTCGTGATAGTTGACATACCCGGCATCAATGATGATTGCTCTGTCCATCTCCCTTAGTTCAGCCTCGTGTTCATCAGTTTTCCTAATGTAGCACAGTTGTCGTTTTATTCTGTTCTTGGGCATCACAAGATGAGCCGGCTTTCCTCTCGGGACTGTGGCATCAATCACCCCATTCTCCTCCATTCTTGTGTGGCAAGCTGCGTAGAGGTGGCCTACGTTAAAGCAATAGCAGCACGCCCTTTGCTTGCGACAGTTTAACGTATCGTGTCCCGTCTCGACACATCTCAGGCAGCGTCCGATCCATGAGTGGTGGTTCTGGTCAGGTGGAAAGCACAGTCTGGTTTGTGCAGTCGGTAGGAGTGATGGGTTTTGTGGTTCTACCCGTCGTTTTAAAGACGGTCCACCCTCTTCCATATTGGTGAATGTCAGTCTTTTAGCCACCCTGCCTTGACGTTGCTGCGGGTCAGTTCTGTTGTATTCATCTTGATTAACCGACCCCGCCGCTCGCTAGACAAGGTTCCGACCTCGCTTCGCTCCATTGTTAGCGTAGCTTCGTCCTTGCATGCTGAGTTCCTTCCTTACGTTGTTTCTTTGCTTGAGAGGAGGAGGTACGTTGTGCTTGTGTGTGGTGTTTAGTGGTGGGTTTGGATAGAAGTGATGTCTTATAGGGTGTATAAGGCTGGTAACCATTACTACCAGTACGATAAAAGACTCTCCATCCATTTCCCTCGTCGTAGCATCTCCTTTTGCCCCATCTTCTCTCTTGTCCAGTTTGGAGAGAATCGCCATGAAATCGCACTTTATTCTCTCTCTCTCTCTCCTCTTTCCTCATTTGAAAGATTAATTAATTCTTTGTTCGTCTCTTTATTTCTTTCATATGCTCAATTTCTCCTCTTCCCCTGTCTCTCGGTTTAATACAAACTCCTCCATCTAAACTGAAATCTCTCAACATGCTGCTCTGATGCCAAAAACGAAATTTCTGAAGTTTGTTCTGATATGTGAAATTAAATTAGGCCCAAATTGATCTTGGTTTTAGTTCTTTGTTATGTAATTTGCCTCAAGTGGACTGTTACAATATATTGGTATATCCAAGTTAGGTTAGAATTATCTGGCCACAACTACTACATGTTATTATTGATTCTTTATTATCTACATATCCTGAATTCAACTTAGTCATATCTCATGTAATATATTATTTATCTTTAATTCATCTCCGAGTTTTTTTTGGCACTAGCCACGATGATGGGACGAAATCTGAAAATCTGAGCTATGCTTCAAGGGAAAGAAACAAGGATGGAATCTCGGATTTGTTTGCGCAGGGGATGAATCTAAATGAAGGTTTATATTCTCGACAACTCCAATTTATGTTTGGTGAAATAGGGGTTTCATTTTTGGTGAATTGGGGGGGTTTTACACTTATTTGAGGCCAATTGATACATATATTTGTAATATCTAAATCTTTCATTGAAAAACAGGATGATGTATATTCATTGGATGAACTTATTATGGAATATCTTGATTCTCGAGAGTCACAATGTAAAGTGAAAGAAAATCACATAGGCATTTGGGTGATATTAATGTGTTGATTGTATTTTTTGTTTTCAAAGCCAAAAAGGATCTGGGGGTGTTTGGGTAATATTTTATATTAATGTGTTGATTGTATTTTTTGTATTCTATGTGTTTGTTTGGATGTTTTGTAGAAGTTTATAATAATGTTGTTGCATGTATGGATGATATGTATATTTACTTTCTTATAAACACAATCATTTTCTCGTTCAATGAAAACTATGAAATTGGTATCATAGTTTTTACATAGTTTGTATTTCATTAATCAAAATTTAAAAAATAATTGTTCATCTCAAATGATAATATTTCTCATTATGACTGTCTCAATAGAAGTTAAAATAAAATAAGAAAAACAAGATATTAGAACACAAAATTCTCATGTCACACGAATATACAACCAATGAAACATTAATGCAAATAATATACATATACAACTTAGCAACAACACACAAATTCAACCTTCAAAATTCTCTGCTCCAATCGGATCCTCATCTCTGATCATCTTGTCTGCACAAGTCAAAATAAAATGTATTAGAAAATTAGCAATAAATGTTGTTGTATTGAACAAATAAACCTCAAATTTAGCCAACACTAACCATAATTCAGCAAAATTCAGCACTAATTATCCATACTAATTAACCAACATTAAAAATCCAGCTTTAATTCACCAAAAAATTCAGCCCCGAATCACAAAAAAACCAATTCACCAAGTCATAATCTCAACTCTAATCCACCAATCTGCACAAATTAGAATATAATCAATATTAGAAAAATTAACAATGAATAATTATCCAAAAATTAATCCCAATTAGGCAAATATCCCCTAATTCACCAATTATCAGCCCTAGTTCACCAAAACCACAAAAAGAACCCAATTTAGTACTAGGGTTTGATGAAAAATCGAAATTTCAGGCCATTCAGATGCTAATCATAAACCAGTTACATCCAAAGGTTGTCATATGTTCATGTCATGGGTACCGAGAATTAATGCCCTGATCAAAATAGTGCAGTACCAGCTCAGGGGTTCATGTGTGGACACATGTTTGATAGTCTCAACTTAATCAATTCAAGAAAATTAACCAAAGAAGTCCCAATTAATCCTAAATTAATCCAAAGTTAATCTCAGTTCTTGACACCCTAAAACAAACATCACAAAATCAATGAAACCCTAAATCAGTAAAGTATAAACACAGAGAGAGAGAGAGAGAGAGAGAGAGAGAGAGAGAGAGAGAGAGAGAAATTGGTACCATTTGCCTAAAGAGGAATTGGAGCTTCCATTGAATCAACCAACAAATCCGAGCTTCGTTACTTTTCGTCCAGTTTTGGTGGAACAAAAATGATCTTATTGAGGGAGGTATGAAGGTTTAGATCGATTGAGAGAGAGGAGACATATCGATAGTGTAGAAAACTCTGGTCTGATCGAGTGAGAGGAGAGAGAGAGGTGGCAAGGAAAAATGAAATGATGAGATGAAGGGATATTTTTTTAATCAACTCTGTTTATCATCCGTTTATGATGTTAGAGCGATCCGCACAGATTAACCAGATCGTACGGCTGGAAACTTAGGGCCCGTTTGATTCAAAAGATTTCGCAGGACAATACTGGAAAAGGACATTGATTTCCTGGACAAGGGTAATATCCGGTGTTTGATAAGAAAGAAAATGATGGAATTTGAATTCTCGCTTCCATGTCCGTCACTTTCATTTGGCCTTCTTTTCCTTCGTCTGTTGTCTCGCAAACGAAGCGAGAAAACAGAGTCTCGCGGCGCTGTTCTCTCTCTCGCGCGTCGATACAGTGCCCCCTCTTCGAGCTCTCTCTCTCTCTCTCTCTCTCTCTCTCTCTCTCTCTCTCTCTCTCTCTCTCTCTCTCTCTCTCTCTCTCTCTCGGCTCTCTCGCTCGCTCTCTCGCTCTCTCGCTCTCGCTCTCCGTCGGCGGCAGTGCCCTCTTCGAGCCTCTCTCTCGCTCTCCGTCGGCGGCAGTCCCTCTTCGAGCCTCTCTGTCGCTCTCCGTCGGCGGCAGTCCCTCTTCGAGCCTCTCTCTCTCTCTCTCTCTCTCTCTCTCTCTCTCTCTCTCTCTCTCTCTCTCTCTCTCTCTCTCTCTCTCTCGCGTCGATCCACCTTCTCTCTCTCTTTCTCCCTCTCTCGTCGGTACAGTGGTGACCCTTTTCTTTCTCCCTTCTCTCTCTTTCTCCCTCTCTCGTCGGGTTAATTAACTTTAATTAACTAATTTCACTAATTGAGTTAATTGCGGTTAATTTAATTAACTAATTTCACTAATTGAGTTAATTGCGGTTAATTGAGTTAACTTTGGTATTTGATTAATCTCGATTTCTACTAATTTAACTAATTAACTAATTTCATCAAATATTTTTCAATTAATTGAGTTAACTAATCCTCATATATCTTAAATCCTTCCCAACTACTTTTCAATTATCTTTCACATCAAACAATGGATTTCACTTTCCATTATCAAATTCTTACACATCAAACAGCGTATGCAAGACATTGATGTCCTTCAAATATTTACCCTCATTTCACTTTCTCTAGAAAATACAAGAATCCTTCGATATCCTTCAAAGTCTTTTAGATCAAACGGGCCCTAAGCTAGCTAGTGGAACCAAAAACCACGTACCATTAATGTCATACCATTAATCTCATAGTAGACAGACTCTCTATATATATTGCATACCCCAAATCCAATATTAAATAAGTTTTCAAATCCAAAAATATAAGCTAGTTAGTTTAGTTTTTCAAGTTTTCATAACCCAAAAATCCAATATTAGATAAGTTTTCATATCCAAAAATATAAGCTAGTTAGTTTAGTTTTTCAAGTTTTCATAACCCAAAAATCCAATATTAGATAAGTTTTCAAACCCAAAAATATAAGCTAGTTAGTTTAGTTTTTAAAGTTTTCATAACCCAAACCTTTAGATTTCATAACCCAAGAATATAAAAATTGAACATAAAAATTTGAGCATTAAAAATTAAACATCATTACTCATTTTCTCTCTCTCCTTTCCTACACAAAAATCCAGTCGGATGGGATTTTTTTTGCTAAGTCAAGAGAATAAGAAGATACTCCAAGGATCCTGAGAATCCTATACCCAAACCTAGTGTTTAGGGTTTAGGGTTTAAAATTGATAGGAAACTCAGGCTCACTGTTTTTTGCTAAGTCAAGAGACTATTTAGTCTCACGGCTCCAGCTCTGCTTCAAATCTTTGCTCAAAAAATGAACAGAGAAGAGATCTCATCTCTAGTTGTGATTTTTTCCTCTCTAATTGTCAATGGTAATCAAATGGAGACAAATGAATTTTCCTCCTAAAAAATTGCGCATGTATTTTTGTGCGGAAAATTAAGGTGTTTGAATTGTCAAAGGATATAACTTTCTTCGTTTCAATACTTCTAGACTAATATCATCATACTTCCGGTAAATGATAATAAAAAATAATATTTCTTTTTTATATTTACACAATGTGTTTATTGAACAGAGACATATATTATATCCATGAATTCCTGGCACCAACAGTTTGGGTAGTGCATCATTGCCAATTTTTAGAGAATAGTATTTTTATACTTTTAGAATAATATTATTTTAGGAAATATAAACATAATATTATTTTATGACCATAAAAATATTATTTTAGATTTTTAGGATTATAAAAGATGTTATCGTTCTAAAAATAATATCTTTAGACTCCTACAATAATAATTTTATATTTCTAAAATAATATTTTTATAATAATTTCTCAGAATAATATATTCATACTCCTAAAATAATAACTATCTTTATACTCGTAAAATAATATTTTCATACTTCTAAAATTTTTATACCCGAACCTAGGAATATTTTAATTTGGATAGTTTTATTTATGCTAACATGCTTCCCATAATAATAATAATAATAATAATAATAATAATAATATGAACTTAGTAAGTCATGAGAATCATTTCAATAGACATCAATAAAGTTATGCAGCCCGCATTTAATATCCCCCAATCTACCCGCACCTGATAATTGGCTCTTAAATTTCTTAATTTGCTCATTATATGCATTAATTACTCAAAATAACATTCCATGTATATTCATGCGGGGTGAAAGCGGGTTCCAAAGTGCGGGGTGTGTAATATTGCGGTAACCATTCTAATTTGGATATGATTATAGTATATAATAGAAGTTCATAATTAGCTATTTATTATATGCACAAATTAGGAGACCCCTAAATTTTGGGCAAGATTGTATATGGAGTAGTAGTAGTGAGTAGTGACATCATGAAATAGTGAAGAATGCAAAGCCTAAATAATAAAGAATGGGTTTATAGTTTTATTAGGCGAATAGTCAATGGGTTATTGCCTTGTTGGTTAACACCAATCATGCTCGAATCTTTGTCTAAATAAAATCTTGTCGACTCAGTCAGTCAATGGTGAAAAGTTTAGCATGACTCGTGGTCGAGTCTTCACGTTTACTAATAACTACCGCTACTACGGCGCTCAATCTTCACTGTTTTTATTATTATGGGACAGTCTTCATGTTAGCATAAATAAAAGTATTACGAATCAATAACAGAGAGGAACATCTTTTATGAAGCATGTTAGCATAAATTTAGGGATCTCCTATCCTACGGATTGGATTTTTGAAAGTCAAAAGAAAATGAGAAGGATCCTGAGAATCACTGTTTTTTAAAATTGAGGAAACTCAGGGCTCACGTCGCCCGCGTGAGCCCGACAACCCCCCCCCCCCCCCCCCCCCGGGCCAGGCCCCGCGTGGGCCCGACCCCCTCCCCCCGGGCCAGGCCCCGCGTGGGCCCGACCCCCTCCCCCCGGGCCAGGCCCCGCGTGGGTCCGACCCCCTCCCCCCCGGGCCAGGCCCCGCGTGGGCCCACCCCCTCCCGAGGCCCAACCCATTTTTGGGCAGGACCCTCCCGAGGCTCAACCCCATTTTTGGGCCGGACCCCCCTACCGTGGCCCGACCCAATTTTGGGCTGGACCACACACACACACACACACACAGACTCACTCACTCATTACATGGGCACACACCCAGTCACACATACATACTACACCGGTAGACACACATACAGAAATACACACACACACAAAATAAAAAATAAACAAGCACAAACACAAAACAAAGACAGAGATATTGTTTCTTTTCCTGACATGCAACGTTGATTGGATTTCTTGTCTTGATATTATTGCTTCTTTTTCGACACTTTGGAATTTCTTGACTGACTTCGATTCGATCATCCAATTTATTGCATTTCTGCATCGATTGTAAAAACAAATTAGGTTAAATAATTGAAAAAATATATTTAATTATTAAAAATTGGTAAAATTCAAAATTACCTTATACAGATCAAAAGTATTATGTCCAGAGATTCTGATGAGAAAGAACACTAATTTCTCAGAAACTTAAATGGTTGTGTCCAGCACAGTTTTGGTCCTCCGTTGTAATTCAACAAATTGTCCCTCGTTATCTTTTTGTCCCTTTCAAAAACACAAAAAAATAATTATATATCCTTATAATTATCAAATGCAAATTTGAAACAGAAATGGCCATGTGTTATGCCTAAATTGAAACAAAAAAAATTCCATCCATGCATTCATCATAAGTTTTAAAAGGTGGAGAGTTTTGGCTAAATTGCACAAAGCAAATACTATGAGAAGAAATTGCCTAATTATGCAAAACACAGTGGGTAAATTAAAGGAGAAATTGCTAAATTCCACTGAAATTAACGAGAAATACAGTGTAAATTGCAAAAAGAGTCGAAAATTGCAGAAACAATCCCTACATATCTTTAAGAGCTAATATAGATGACACAATAAAGACTGTTGAAGAAAATTAGTTAATTGAAATAAACAATTTAGGGTCTTTTTGAAAGATTTTCACAATTAAATTAACCATGAAGAGGACACAAGGTATAATATACCTGATGAGGAGTTTGCTAAATTCACTATCTGCCAGCCAGATTCAACGACTCGGATCAAGGCTGCAGTAGTTTGGTTCGCTATCTGCCAGAAAATCGATCTTTTTTACTGCTTCTGTGGTTCAGGGAAGAAATCTGGCTTCTCGCTCTTTTACACTGCTTCTCGTCATCTAGTCGCCATTAATTGGGTTGAAAAGAAGAGACCCATAAATTACATAAAGAGAAGACTCCTTCCCATTAAGCCCTAGTCGTCATTAATGGGGTAAGGGGAGAAGTGGTGTGATGAGAAAGAGAGACCTTTAGGAAGGAAGAAGGAGAGACGATTTGAAGCTTCCAACGTTCTGATGGGGCGTATATAAAGAGAAGGACGCTGATTCCAACGTTCGGATTTTGAACCTTCGAGAAGATCTCCAGATCTTGTTATTGCAAGTTGCAAGAATCGTCTCCAGTTCTAGGGTTCGTGGGATGAACCCTTGCAAGTTGCAAGAAGCCAATTGGATAAAACTGTAACAATGAATTGCAGGGTTAATTGCAAGAAATCAATTGGATGAAACTGTAAAAATGAATTGCAGAGTTAATTGCAAGAAGCCAATTCTATAAAGCTGTAAAAATGAATTCTATAAAGCTGATGGGGCAGAGATAATTTTGATATTTATAATTTTTTAGTGGATAAAAATGATATATTTTTAGTTTTGAATGGATTAATTTGATAAAAAAAAGTTGATATTTTTAATTTTAGAGGGACAAACGTGATATTTTGAGTTTTTTAAGGGACGTACATGAAATTGTCCCTTTGTTTTTAGTAGTAGAATACATTTGATATTTTACCTTGCAATGTTTTTTGAGTCTTCGAACATTATTTACTCTATGTTAAGTAAATTTCAAGTCAAATTATTTCTGTGTTTAGTTCCAAAATACAAAGTTGTGTTTTTGTCCTTGGAGTTTTGGATTTTCAGACAATTTCACTACTTTTTAAATATTTTGTACAAGTTTATAATCGAGTTTATTGCTTTAGATTTTTTTAATTTGAAGTCAAATATGTTGACAAATTATTGTGCAATTTGTTTTTATTGTTATTGTTTTATTCTGTTTTTCATGAAATGTACGCTATTATTTTTAGTTTTTTCCGATTATTTTGTGTAAAACATTATTTTTTTCCAGTTAATATGTTGTTGGTTCTAGATATATGTCCTATTAAAGTTGTTTTCATTTTTCACATTTTGTTTCAACTATATGTTGTTATAAGCACATTTTATCATATATTTTAATAATAAAATAAGGAAATTAATGGATATATTAACACAAAATCAATATATAAACTTGATTTGGAACATTTATAGATTAAAATACTTTAACAAGTGTTTTGTGTTGATTTCAGGATATAAAGACCGAATTTCTCAAATGTATTATCATGGTTGTGTTCGTCTCATCGAGACGAGCGATTTCGATATAAAGATCAAGCCAATTGGTGGAAGGACGAGAAAGTGACAAGGTTTTACTGAAACGGGTCAGAAAGCAACTCAAGCCAAACCCAATACACCAAAGACTACAAAGAAGTCAGCATATTATATCCTGACGACCCAAATCCAATTCAAACTAACTCACTACACCAACGGCTACAAATTAACCAGCGCAGCAAATCCGGAAGCTGACCCGGATCCAATCATTGACCCATTAGCTGTGTAACTGATCCTCTGTAGCATTGCAACCACGTGATCCCCACTACAACCCTCTTTACCCCTCTTTAATCCTTGAGCTACACGATCGGATACACAGAGATAAACACAGAAAATCAACAGTACGAGAAAATGTGAGCCAATCAGAATTTAGAGAACTCAGCCAATCAGAGAAAGGATAACCATCTGCAGATCCTATCCATTTGTTTAGAACTGGTCACCTCCGTTTTACAATTGTTAGAGTAATTAATAAAGAGAAACGATCCTGAAATTATACTCGTAGAATTCACTGGAGATGATTTCGTCTCCTTCGTTTTCGTAGAATCCTTGCTCTGACGATCCGTTACGCGTCGTGAGCATCTCTCGATGGCCTGGGACCCTCTCTCTCTGCTCCTAAACCGTCGTGGGACCCCCAGAAACCTCTTCTCTTCGCCAATTCGAGCAATTCACTGGATCATCCAGTGATTCGAGCTTATAAAAGAACCGAGAGCTCATCTTCTTGAAAAAAATCCATTCTATCGCCATTAAAACCCTCAAGGGGGCTCTCTCGAGCTCCCTCTCCCTTCGTTTCACCTCCACGAACCTCCACAATTCGCTAATTACTCAATAACCAGCTCAAATCTCGTTTTCTCCCCTGATCAGACCCCGAACTCGCCATTCTTGGAGCTTACTCAAGCTTTGAAGCAGACCCTTCCCTCTCGACCTTCCAAGCTCAAACACCAAACCTTCGAGACGTGTAGGAACATATCACAGCGAGTATCGAGCTCCATCTTCCATCGATTCCACTCCCTGAACCAAGAAGAGGAAATCTCCATTAGCGATTGAAGCCTCTGGCCCTCAAGCTGCAGCTCCGGCCAAGATAATCGACATAGAAGGCGACGCCTCGAAGTTCTGCAGCTACCAGGAAGGCAATCCACCTCTCGTTCTCTAAATCTCGGTTGTACTTAATTTTCCTCCTCTTTCTTAGAAATTACAAGATATTAGATTCTCTGAATTTGAAGTTCTGGTTTTGTAATTGAACTATTATACTCTGACGGACTTTGTTTTCTTGGATTTTTCTGAGTGGAACAGAATTGGTTTATAATTCTTATCTAATTTCCCTTATTTTCCTGGATTATATGAATCTGTAGATCTGAGTATTGAATTTGTTTTTCCTGGATTGTGTTGGAACCTAGCATATGCAGGATGTTTGAATGCTGGATTTTATGGTTTAAATAGAATCTTGTTTTCTCGGATTTTATGGTTTTAATATTCCCCTATTTTCTAGGAAAATGAACTCCTATGGATTTTTAGTATCCGAGATCATGGATCGAGAGTAATTCCATTAGGGGGATTTGATGTTTTAATTGGTTGATGATTCTAGAAATTGAGTTTTATGTTTAAATAAATCTTTTGTTATTAAAACAATTGTGTTCATGATTTAAATATTAATTGGGGGATTTAATTGGTATATAATTATTTGCTCTAATTAACATCTCGTTGTTTTAATGCTTAAATCAATAGTTAGTGGTTTATGATTGATTTATTGATTTGAGTAAGATTTTCATGAATAGATATTCGATTAATTTGAGTATTTGGTTTATAATTATTTGAATTGATTCGAGTTTTTATCCTTGATCTTTGTGGTGATTAATTGGTTTATAATTAATTCATCACTCTTGCAATTGATTTTAGTTTTGAGAGATTTCTAGATGATCCAATTAGTTGAGACATCGTTTTCCCCAATATTCACATCGAGAAAAGGAAATTTTAGTTTGCCATTTTTGAGTTATTTTGTTGATTCTTATTTTATCTTTTTCTTTGTAATTCTTGTTACCATTCTCTCGACCAACATTTCATTTTATTTTAAAGTTAAATATTCCTTGAAAATATAAATAAAAATTTCTTGTGAAACTTGAATTAAGAACATGCGCTAATATTGTGAAACATTAAGTCCATCGATAAATTGTGATTGTGAATTGCTATAATTGAGAAAAATATACATTGAATATTTTAATTAAATTCGAGGCCACATCTCCTTGCGAACGATCCCTATACTTGTCATTTTACTTGTTGTATTCATTCAAGTTTAGGAAAATATAAAATACAATTTTTGATACTCGTAATTTAGAAACACATCTCATATTATAAAAACGACACCTATATTTTCGAGTACATCATATGTTCTGTTTTTTCGACATTTTAGTTTGTGTTTTCTTTTTATATAGATTTTTTCCATTCTATTTTCTTTCACAGATTTTAATTATGTCATTTATTTATTTATTCTTATATAAAACTATAATTAGCACATATTCTCGAAATACTTGTAAAATATGTCAAATAATCGTTATATTTTTTAATTATTGTTTATTATATTTTTCGTTATGCACATTTTCATCTTTATGACGGCTAAGATACTACTCTTGAGTCTTGTAAATTAATATCAAAAAAAATTATATATTACTAATATTAAAAATGAATATTTGGTAGGTAGAAAAATATATTGGACAATTGTTGCAGTTTCAAAAGGTATATTAGATGGGGAACATATGTAATACTGGATTAATAAATCATATACGGCTAGCTCTAAGTCTAACTAATACTTTTTTTTCAGTATCTAAGAATATCATATATATTCTTGAAAATTAAAAGATAATAATATTTTTAAAATAACATATGAAAATAATACTCATTAAATTATATATACATCAACTTTAATATAAATAAATTGTTAAACATGAAAAAATTAAAAATGTCAAAACATATGGAAGAAACAATTTGTATTGATAGTTCTATTTATATCCTAACAAATATTGTAATGTACAGGATAATTCGAGAGGACATATATATTTTTAGCATAATAAATAATTTTCATGGGAAAAACTATAATACCAAACTATTAGACTTTATGAATATTTTTTAATTATAAAATTTATTAATGTCCCATAAATAACAAAAACAATATTCGAAGCATAATTCTTATTTTATCTTTATGTGTAAAATATACATATTATTTGAAAAGCAAGGTACGTGTACTTTTCACCTATTTTATTTGATCCCATAAGACTACTACAGTATTATGCCAATATTTCCAAATAAAAACGATTTGACAAACATTGCTTTGTATGGACGATGAGTTGTTATTAATCATCTAATCATATTTCATACAAAATAGAATTGTGCCCAACAAATCGAAATAATTTCATGAACCAGATAATTAAACGTAACCAAATATATTGAGAAATTTTAAGACATGTCTTTCAAGTTTTTAACCTACCTAATCAGATTTCATTTGACCCAAAGATCTAACAGTGATGTTACAAATGTTCACAAACCGAATCAATCAAGATAATTTCATGAATCAAATGATTAACATAACCAAATAAATTGAGAAATTAAGATGCGTGTTTTTCATGTTTTTAACCTACCTAAACAATGATGTTAATAAAAATGTGCACAATAGACCTAACGAACATAATCAACCAAGACAATTTCACGAGTCAAATAACTAACATAAGTAAATAAACTCAATTCAACGGGACTTTTTATCGGACTGATTGCGCGAGACAATAATATATGTGTAAAATTAAGAATTATCACATACTATATTCATTTTTGGAGAAAAGATAATATTATGGTGTAATGAAAATAAACCAGAATATTTATAAAAATTATGAACTTTAATCATATATTACTAAAAAGCTATGTAAGAATTTGAATTTACGTAAGGACAATTATGGGACTAATTGACTCATAACCTAGTTGGTTGAGTGTGAGACACAAAAAATCATGTGTTGTGAGATGTTGTGGATTTAATTCTCATTGGCAAATTGCGAGTTCACAATCATGGAATAATGTACATTTATGAATGTTTCAAAAAAAAAATCACAATTCATGTTATTCATAACATTTTATATTTTCTTCAAATTGTATGGTCATGTCATCCATTTTTGCCACATCATTTAACAGTTCATTAAAATTTAACAGTCAAGTCATCCGCTAACTAATGAAGAAAGGAAAATGAACATTTGTTTAATTTAAAACAAATGAAGGTGTAAAATAAATTATGGAGGCAAAGTGAACAATAACAATAAATGACTAAAATTCGACTTTTTCCTATATTATTAATTATTCGTCATTTTTTTTTTCATATTCTCATATTTTGTGGAATAAATAAAAATTAGGTTGGTAAATAAACTCAAAATCTAATATGTTGGAATTATATTGGATTTAACACATGTTAAAACTGTATATGTGTGAAACACGTTCAAAATGAGTCATGTAGATTCGTTTAACATATGTTAAATGTTGGATTATTCTAGTCCAAAAACTTATTTTTTAAATTAATAAATTTAGATTAATTAATTATAGACGGTGATAAACAAACACATTGAAAATATTAAATACATTATTGATGTGTGAAACGATGAACATTTAATTCGTTTTTCTCTTATGTACGATTGTCCAAAAAATAATTGATGATTTACTACTCAAATTTAATGCACATGGTAACATATCAATTAATACTATATCAATTAATACTAGTGAATTCTAAGAGGAGCCGTTAAAATTATCGTCACTCTAATTAAAATACTCGATCGCGCCACTCTAGATGTTTTTAATATTCACAAAAGTTATGGGTTTTTGAGCAATTTCCGTTTATTAAAGAAAACTCAGATTTCATTTCCCGGCTTCAGTCCAATCCCAGATTTTATTTCTCAGTTTCAACATAATCTGGGCCCAACTATTTGATACGCTCCATACATTAAAGCTGGAAAAAATAATAAATAAATAAATAACTAATGCAAAGTAGCCGTTGGGGCGTCTAAAAGGGCGAAAAAGAGGAACCGTTATCCGCTTGATTTACGCACCTCATCACTCTCGACCGTTCTCTTCTCCTCTTCTTCTTCCTCTCTTTTCTTTTTCAAACCCAAAATCTCTGAGAGCTCACTGTGAGCTCATTCAGATCCATCAATGGTGGCTAAAACACCTACTAAGCAAAGAAGGGCGCTAATGGCGCTTAATTCTAATCAAGTCCGAGAAACCTTAAAGAAGGTACTTACTTTTGTAGTTAATCTATCTTTTGAAAAGCGTTCTGTAATTGAAGCGAGTTTTTTTCTTTTTGAAGGTTGATAAATGCATGACGAGATTGCAAGAGCTACAGTACACCGTGACTGGTGGATCTAAAGTGGTATCGGGCGTCAATCTCAGCCCAAGAAGCACCAAAGGTTATCTCAGAACAAGCCTCAGATGCAAACAAGAGACTATAAGGTTCGTACCTCTTCATTTCGTACTTTTGTGTGAATCTTATTTTGTGAATCTTATTTTGTGTGAATCTTATTTGTTAATTACGATTCTGAATGGTTGAATTATAGGATGAAAGGTACCACCCCAGTTAAGAAATCGCCAATGGGGAAATTTCAAGGATCTACAACTGGTAAACTTCACCAATTTGGAATTTTTCCCTTCAATTTTCAAAAAATTGTCCCCAAATCCTCGAATTAAATTCATTAATTTGTGTATTTATAGGCGGTGATTGGAGACAAACATCATTACCAGCAATGTTATTGGGCGAAACAGTAGTAGAGATTCTCCAAGCAACAAAATTTGCAAAAGAAATAGTAAAAACCTCGAATTCTCTCTCCAAAACCCAATCAAACACAGCCCCAAAAACCCCAATTTCAATCAAGAGAACCCAGAAAACCAGTTCCCAAATCCACACTCCCATACGCTTGAGACGCACAAGGGAGAAACAGAACCTGAAAAACAAAATCCAGGAATCCAGATCTCCTCCAAACCGAGCTCAACTTCGGTCAAGAATCCATTTCAAATCCATTTCACCAAATAATGATACTAATAAAAATAATAATAACAGCAGGCCATCAATTTCAGCCAATCGAGTGTCTCCAAAGAATAAACCATGGTGTAAAAAAACTGTTTTATTTCCAAATCCTACTTTCGCCCCTTCTTCTCCCGTACCAACTACCGGTACCAAACAAAGGTTTTATAAAACAAGATCGCCAATTATACCCAAAACGACTAAAATGGTACAAACTCCACATAAGTTCGTGATAAAATCGCCTCCGAAATGTTTGGGTACTCAGTTGAAGTACCAAAAGGCCATACCGGTACCGAAAATCGAACCGGTACGAAAAGTGGAACCGGTTAAGCCGAGGCGGTGCTCGTTTTCTCCGGTTAAAATGGTTTCGAGATTGGTTTCTCCTCTCAAGGGGAGAATTTCGCCGAGAAAAAGTATTGGAGGTATAATTAGTGGATTAAAACAAAGACCTAGTTTTAATTCGAATTCAAATTCCAATTTTCGTTTGAAGCTTTATAGTGGGAGGAAGATTTGAGTTCGATTTGGGGTTTTTATTGTGTCAAATGAGGTTGACAAAAGAGGGCGAAATGGGGTATTTTTTTATTTTTTTGAAATATTTTAAGTTTATTTATGGTAATAATTAATGGATATTATTATTGTGTTTCAAATCTGAGTAATTGTGAGGTTACATTTATTTATGTTGGTGGGTTAATTAATTTTGTCCTTTTCTAATTTATTTGAGCAAAACAAAAATAATATTGCAACTGAAATAACACCAAATCATAACTAAAAAATAATATCAATTTCATGTGAATTTTTATGTGATGTTACAAGCATAATTCCAATTTTATTGCTACCCATAACAAAAAAAATAATTGAGTAAAAAACTTTTCAAAGAAATAAAAAATAAAATAATTTCAGTATTACAAAGAAATATTTAA
Organism: Luzula sylvatica; assembly: GCA_946800325.1. NCBI lineage: Eukaryota > Viridiplantae > Streptophyta > Magnoliopsida > Poales > Juncaceae > Luzula > Luzula sylvatica. Next base: position 69,614,234 of record OX326959.1, on the reverse strand, counting down.
ACTCAAGCTCGAATCTGTAGAAATAATCTCGTTAACTTTTGCACTACTCGGATAGTCTCCACATTCTACTTTTATTCGAAGTCTGAGAGGCTTCACAAACACCAAATCCTCGCATTTCCTAACAAACAATTCATCATCTGAAATCCTCCTTAATTCCTCATTTGAAATCTCGGATTCTAAAATCCTAATTATACTTGATTTCGTTTCTGGATTATCATGCCCCCTTTTTATTCTTAGATATAATGCAGCAGAAATAAGTACCTGAATATTCAAATTGAATATAAATATAAATTAGCTTTACTAAATTTCATGTAAAATCTCAAAATATCACATATACCCTCATTTAATTATATTTTATTTATCACATGAATGACTAAGAAAGAGGGCTTCATCATTTTTTTTGAAAAATAAATAAATAAGTAGAGGTTAATGATATTTCTTATTATGTAAGGGCATACATGATATATTGAGATTTTATGCATATATCTAAGTATATAATTAATTGTACCTCGCAAGTGCCAGGACTAATATTGAGAGCGCAGTCGAAATAAACATTATTATTATCGATATTATTTTCTGAAATAATTAAATCCTCATTATTGTTATTTGAATTTTCGTCTTCATTTTGAGTGAAAGCGAGATTATCTAATTCATCGAACCATTGTTGTGCCACACCAACCTAAAAAGAAACATTAATTAAAATATATAATTAGTTTTTTTTGTATAAAAAAGGGAAATAAATTAAAACGAGTAAATGTAAAATTAAATTTTACTTTTTCTTGATTCGTGATTTCATGTTCCTCAGAGAGAGAAATTTCTGAAGCGCAGCCTCGAATTTGGTGAAATATATTATTTTCTTCTAGAGCAGATGCCATTTCGGTACCAATTGGTACGGTTATGAATACTCTTATTTCGCATTTCCCTGTTTTTTATTCATAAACTTTGAACTTAGTATTAATTTCATCAAATCAGGAAATTTGAAGTTTTGAGTACCTGGCAGGACATTGACACAGTGGATATGTTCTTTCCCTTTTTGCATTAAATTACTTCAAAACCAAACAAAATACGGTTTAGGGTTTAAGGGCAATAAATTTATATGTTATTATGTTTTAGTTACCTTGTAACAACTTTTTCAAGAGGGCAAATAATCCAATTGGGCAATCCAAGAACTCCAAGATTCGAAATTCGAACAGACGAAATAGATTTCGAATCTGAATTATATTTCAGAATCCTTTTCCCATCTTCCCAAAAAATAAATAAATAATACAAAATGAAAAACCAAGTTCTTATAAATTCGAGATTTGAATTTTAAAAAACTAACCCGTTTCGCAGAAGAATGTGTGATTGTTAAAACTTGCAATGGATGAAACAAGCTCAAGGGCATTTTGGTAATTTTCCATATTTAAATTGTTAGTTGGGTAAAAATTCTTTAGCAAAGAAGCCCTCTCTTTGATTATATTCTCACATAACTCCATTGTACTTTCTCTCCCTGTCAAAAAAAAAAAAAAAAAAAAAATTGTTAAAAGAAATGACAAAAGAAAATATAAATTAAATAAATACAAACCTTTTATAATTTCTTTTAACGTTCCATTTTCAGCGTCTATGATCCATGATATCTCAAATCTGCATAAAAGTCCATATAAATTAAAACAGGAAAGAAAATGATTTTTTTTTGTTTTGTTAGCATACTTTTTATCGATAATTGAAAGGAGATTATCATCATTAATATCAATCAAATGCCAAGGAGATTCAATTTCAGATACACTAAATTCGCTCTCAATTTTTTGAGAACTTAAATCAAAATTTTCATTTCCTAATCCAAGCTTATCCAATATCCGTTTCCAAATCGAAGCATGTTTTTTGATGCAACGAGGATAAATCGTCTCCACCACTCTGTTTTCCAAATCGGCCCTTCTAACTCCATTATTCTTCAATTAAAAAAATAATATAAGGACTATTTGCCTATTTGGTAAATATGCAAAAATGGAATTTAAAATTGAAAGATAATGTTAAGTACAAACCTCAGAATCGATAAAATAAAGAGAATTTGTCGTTTGTGAATAATATGAAGAGGTAGGATATGAGAGTTTTGAAAATTCAAATTCACCATCTTCAAATCCTTGGGAAGAATCTCCGATCTAAAATTTTCAAATTTGTATTTTTTAATTTAAAAAAAGATGAAATAAGTTGAAAAAGAAATATTAGGAGAAGAATGAACTTACACAGTCTAAAATCTTTCCATCGATATTGGTTATGATGATTCGATTGTTGTAACTGTCTGAAATAAATATTCGCCTTCCATTTTCATCAATAGATACAAATTCTAGAATTATGAGGTGAATTGATTTTAGTATTTAATTATTTGAGCTAATTAAAGATGAGGATTAAACAGATATGTACCTGGATTACAAGCAAGTAAATTTTTGAAAGAATTGAGGGATAAATCTGTATCATTTGTTACTTTTATTGATTGATTGTGATTTGAATTTGTACAGGTTGATGAAAAATATAATCTTTTTGTATTTGTCCATCGAATTGCACAAGAAGAGATAACACATGTATGTGCAAATTCAACGTTCTGAAACAATTGAAATGGAAAAGAAGAAAGAGGAGGCACTGATCCTCTTCTTGCTCTTGCTGAAGAGAGTAGTGCCCTCCACACTGACATTGAGACACGATTCAGGGTACAATGTTATAGTTTCCTGCATGATTAACCAACAAAAATAACTGTTAAAAACGAGAATAATATGAGTAAAATTATGAAGAGACATTTCGTCGAACACCTTGCAGGCAACTTCATTCCAGTAAGACAAACGATTGGTACAACACACCGCAGCACCAAATACGAAAAAGTAAAGCAGAACTGGATCAATTGCAGAGTGATTCGAAGTTTGGAACTTCAAATAGCAAATTTGTGAGTAGAATCGTTAATTACAAAAGCATGGATTTTCAGTAAGAACTCACATCTATTGAGAAACCAAGGTCTTATAGAATCAACGGCTTGATTGAAATCACGGAGATGAATAAACGGGCCCGCGCCTGCTGGACCCGTAATTGAATAGAATCCGAATCCGAATAGTGGAAATAAAAGGCGTCGCGAGAAAGTGCAAACTCCGGGATTTTAAATCCTTGTTTGGGAACGACTCTTTAAGAATTACAATCCCAGTTTAGTAAAACCCGAGATTTCAATCGTGGGAATCGGATGAAACTCGGGATTTGTAATCTCGGGTGGAAACCGACTATGACGACGAGCACAAAACCCTAATTCAAGGCGGCCTCTTGGCTAAACGAGAGGTAACCCTAAAACCTTGAGCGTAAAATTCGCCATTGATTCTCGTCTACCATGACGCAAAAGGGAAATTTGTTCAAGGGGAAACAGAAGAAGAAATCCGTCCCGCCTAGCCGCCATGGCAAAAGCGTTCACATTCGTAAAGGTACTTCTTGTTTATCTTCTCCGATTTTCTATTGCTTTAAATTTATTTTCTTTGAGAATTTGTTTGAATCTGAAATTTGATTAATTTCAGGTAAGAGGGTTGTCAAGACATCGAAACACGACAAAGATATGGATGCCGATAAGGTATAATCATTGAACTTGATCTGGTTTTCCCAAATTTTGCATGCTTTTGGAATCAATGAATTAATTTTCTGATTTTTTGCGATTTGTTTGATTATGTGGATTTAGGAATTGACCAAGTTCATAAACAATTGCAACGAGATCAAAGCTGCTAATCTTGCAAGCAAAGAAGGCGGCGATTTCAACATTTTGAAGAACGAATCAGATCCTGCCACATCATCTAAGAAATAGTTTTCTAGTGCAGCATGCTTCACTTCTGATGTAAAGTTCGCCGGTATGAATATCAGCTTAATTTTAGCATGTTAGTTAGTTTTTTTTTACAATTTTCTTTGCGCGAGTTATTTCGATAGACTCGGTCTAGTGTTAAATGAATTGTTCGATGAGGGATAATTATCTTTTATGTATTCATGAAGACTGATATTTGATTACCCTAATTCTTTTATGTCAAAACGGCAAATACATTAATATATTGAAAATTATCTACTTTGAAGCTAATAATAAGGGTCAAGTCTTATTTCTTAAATATATATTGGATTGTTGTTGTGAAAAGAGTTGGGTGGTACCATTTCACCGAAACCATGTTTCACAGATTTTTGTACTCGATCTATTTCTTTAAAGCCAAGCTTATATTACTGTCATCGTGAAAAATCAATTTGAACAAACAAAACAGTAACAATTGGGTGGTTTTGTGATATGGAGACGAATCATTGTGAACTCTCTTGTTAATTTCTCATGGAGACATGTTATTTTCTAAATCACGTAGTTAGTTTATGGCGAATCTACCTGTAATGTGTATAATAAAGAATTTGGAACAATTAACTAACGTATAAAAAATAATGCTAAAAGTTTCTTATATATATATATAACTAAATTACCGTTTAATTTTTAATTCAGATTCATCTAATATCTCATGCTGGAAAATGATCATGCATTCGTTTTGTGATGTGTAACTAGTCCAAACAAAATGAAATGTTCATTTTTTTTGTTTATTTGATAATAACGTATCTCTTTAAATAACAATTTTGATTTTAGCATAGGAAACTCGTGATCGAACTTCCTTGTTTTTGTGCCCCCTTAGTTGTGTGTTCTTATACGAATGAAATGTGTGAAGTGAGTTCGTTGAACATAATTATTACATGAACTCTTAATTGGTTTTTTTTTGCTCAATTTTTTTTCAGTTTATTAAATGAAGATTATTGATAAACTTTTCATTGGTTGAGATTTGTCGATCGGACCCATCCAATATTAAACATATATAGGATATCAAAAAGAGATGCCTCGTAATTTATGAAATCGTTATCCTGCCCATTAGTTCTCTACGATTTTTAACGCCGTCCACCATATTTTTGTGGGTTTTCACCAAAATATCTCTTAACCAGAACTAACTCAACTTGTTCAGTTATCTCTTTTGTAATAATAATAATAATAATAATAATAATAATAATATTTTTTTCAAATTAAAATGATTGAAACATAAAGTGGTAATAAATTGGTTAAGATTGAATAGTTGAAATGGTTATATATTTAAAACATTAATCATCGCATCCATTTTCATTAGACGTACATTACAAATGACGTACTAAATGAGATTATAACTCATCACAAAATAAAATGGTAAACATAATCCATGACACAAATAAATATTAAATATAATTTCATAATACAAATTCACAACACAAAAACAACAAATATCATTCACCATACAATAAAATTCAAAATATAAAATATTTTAGAATTAAATCAAATTATCAGTTTTTAGTCAAATAGTATCCTAAATCCTAACATCCGCGGATTTCATATTAATTTAAATATAGTTTATTATATGCATTTCATCAAACGAGTTTTGGAAGGAATTATCTGTTTCGTGAGTTACACAACTTTATATTCACTAGTTTATTCCCGACAGCTAATACCCTATCATTTTGTATACAACTATTGACTTGAACTCTTCTAATGGGTTGTGGATAATGATATGCTGAATCCGATAAAATACAATGAAAATTGAAGAGAGATTTATGATTTATGATTTATGATATTTGCTAGGGTAATGAAGATGGATAAAGGATTCCGAGAAAAAACAGAGAAATAAAAAGGGAAAATAGAGAAATTACGATAAAAGTGGACCCAAGAGAGGATACGGCTCACAAACACAAATCACCGAATAGCTCCCGAACAGTGACGTGGACCTGATTCAGCTATTTCTCTCTTCCACGTCAGGATGCCTAATCTAAAGGAGAAAAAAAAATTGTTGCACGATTCCATCTTTGGCACATGACTCCTTCCTTTTGTGTTGTCACCCTCCAGTTCTTCTTAGCAATGATTTCGTCTCTCTTCTCCACACTCTTCTTCTAGGCACACGAATTCTCGTCACGGCGACTTCACAGTGAAACCCTTCCTTCTCGTCACATTACTTCTCTCCATCATTTGCGCCCTAATTTGAATTTGCCATGGATATATCGGTATGATAATTGTTGGATAATTATCCATGCTCCCTCATTTCCCCACCACATCCTCTATATTGGCATCGCTAATGATGTAAATAGATGTTTTGCTTATTGCCTATGAGGTGTTTGTGAAAATGCATGAATCTTGTTAGAAATTTTTGATAATTACTTCTTGATAGAAAACTAATTATCGACATGTTTACTCAATTTGTGCTGTTGTTTTAATGTGAAGCACTTTAGCATAAAGTAATGAAATTAATTATATGTAGTTTGGCAACTTCGTTGTTTACAGTCATAATGAGAAGGCAGAAATGAGACAGGTACATGAGCAAATGAGGCAGCGATGGTTTTCCACGTTCTCCTAGTGGAGTTGAGAAAGTTCTTCTATTAGTATGATTAGATCTATAGATTGAATAATATGGTTTTGCATATGCATATAAGGTGTTTGTATAAATGCATACAAGGTGTTCGGCTAATGATGGTTTTGGAAAATCTATTTTTGTACATGTTTACTCAATCTTGCTATGTTTCGCAAAGTAATTATATGTATTTTGGTAAATGAACTTCTGATTTTCCTTTTTCATTGTTTACAGTCATATCGACGAGACAGCGTTGGATTTCAACAAGCGAGTCAGAATATTATGTACAATATTTTGTATATGCATATAAACTGATACTTTTTTATTTCTAAAGACGAGGCAGCGCCGCTTCGCTGGTCTTTTTTGATATTATGTACAATATTTTGTATTCGAGATAGAATATGTAAATTAATATGCATGTAATTATGAGTTTAAGTATTGATATGATCATATGTATTTTATATAATCTTCGAATACTTTTTAATTTGTAATTATATACATTTGCTTATGTATTTTTGTAATTTCCTATTTAAGGTTATGTTGAATTACAAGTACAATGAAAATGGTTTGTATGTTGAGTTAAAAGCAAAGTTAATATTCCGAGAAATATGTGAATAATATCGTAGTTTATTTAACATGAACATACAACTCTCAAGTTATTATTCTCGACAACAAGAACTGGGAAACATTTAATATTCTCAACAATTACTTCTAATCATCTAACTGAATTGTAGCTAAAACATTGCAAAACTCTAAATCATCAAAAACAAATACTACAAATTTCTCAATATGTGTGTTACACATTAAAAAAATTCAAATGAATTTGGCATATGCTACTTCCTTCAATTTTTTTACATGATCCCTTTGCCACCACAAATCCATTCGTTTTAGCATATCTTGCATAATATAAATACGCTTCTTCAACCGTGTCGAAAATCATCTCCACTTTCGGTTCCTTAACCGTGTCATCTTTTGCATTCATCGGTGCCGAACCATAATCCATTTATATCCTGAAAAACATAAGAGCATATATTATTTAATTTGAACTTCGTATTATGTGCTGAAAAAGTATGTATTGAATGGCAAAAAAAAAATCTTTGACTGCAAAATGTTTGCGCTGACTGCAAAACTAAATACTGGAAAATTTATGGTATCGTTTTAAATTCTTAATTTGACTGCAAAAAAAATTATATTCTCAAAAAAAGACCTACTTGTTTTGAAATAGTAAATTAAAAGCAATTTCATATGATTTTCGAAGAATGAATAAATTCAATATCGTATTTGTACTCAAATTTACATATCAATCCGCTTTTTTTTATCTAAATTGCAAAAAGTAAGGTTATGGCTCATTTGAAATTGACCTTTGACATAAATTTATGAAACTAGCCTGATTTGGGGATAAACTGAAATTGGCCTGATTTGGGGATGAACTGAAATTGGCCTGATTTAAGAGAAAATCACCCCCAATTCATTCGGAGAAGATATCAAATCGAGTAACTAGGCGAAGATCCATGAGAGGAAATATTTGGCGAAAATAATTTTGGGAAGAGGAAGCAGTAAGGAGCGGAGACGATCATCAATATCATCATATTTTGAGCCTTTCTTGGGTAGACTCGGCTCGCGAGCGTGGAGGGAAGAAAGAGCTGAATCAAGTCCCCGTCACTGTTCGGGAGCTATTCGGTGGTTTACGTTTGTGAGCCTATACTTTTTGTTATTTCCACACCTGACTAAAAAGTTTCAATAATCTTCACATTTAAATTGGAAGTTTTATTGTTTTAATTGGAAAGTTTTCTGCAGTAATTATTACATGAAAATTTTCAAATTAAAATATATGAATTGTTTGAGAGTTGTAGTTACATGATGCATATAATTATTCCTAAATATATTAAATACATTGACTATTTTTTTTATGTGTACAATCCTTAGTATTATTTAGATTTCGTTACTTTTAAGATGAAGTGGACAAAAAATTAAAAGCACAACAAAAATATGATTGCTACAGTGCCAGCTAAGAACTTAATACTTTCTTTTTTTTGTTGCAAAAATGCCCTTAGACTTCTAAGAACTTAATACTAAAATGATATAGGATGTTGGGATTATAAACTTAATATATCATTGAAAGTAAAAAGTGGCTAACAAATATTCATAATTCATCATAAACTTTCTAGTGAGAAGTCATATGTCACCAAAATGTCAACTTTATTTTCTTTCAAAAAAGAAACGAAAATGAAAGAGAGCCATGCAATTTATTCATCCCAAATAAAATAAAACTTTAGGTTGCGTTTAACTTTTTCATAATATATATATAATCATGTTAAATTAAAATATAATCTGGTGGGCTAGAAAAGAAGAAACTAAATGGGACCAAAAAATGTATCTAATTTTCAGAGATACTGGATTTTTTTGGCGGCCCAATAATCTTCCATATATTTGGAGAAGAAGATTCGTTACCAAGTATCACCAGAAAATTATGTAACACTCACATATTTAATTTTAAAAAGTAATTTCGGAAATAATTATCTAAAAGAATTTTAGAGTAAAAACTAATTTCTCAACAGTTCAACAATCATGTGAGTCGAGGATAAATGACGAAAAGTTGCTTATGAGTCTCATGACGATGATTCAGCCAAGTAACAAGAGGTTCGTTACGAAGATATTAATGGGACGCGAGAATTCGCGGAAATGCACATGAGTGATGATTTCTACTGTGTTTATGCACAAAAATAATATGTTAATCATTTTGTATATGCAGATCTTAACTAACAAACGAACTCGTGCAATGGCGCAAGTAGTTTTCGAGTATATGGAAAATTAGCTCACATTGACATTATGGTATTTAAAATAAGAATCAGTCCCTAAAAATTATTAGAAGTTAATTCTCGCTAGAGTGGACCCTCGTCACGCTTCTGCGGTGATTTATTTGTAATATATCGTCACATATGTGTTTTATTTATAATTTAAAAATTGAGTGAGAACAAACTAATTTTTGTGTAATGTAACAATTTTTTTTGAAGTGTTTTCACGAGTACTTCAGTTTCTTTTTAAAACCATGATTAATGAGAAAGTATTTCGATGAAAATGTTTTCGAACCTATTACCTTTAAAAATGGTAATAATATTTTTTTCAACAATCTATCGTTTCAATATGTTCCAAAAATAATATTAGAAGTGCTTTTTAAGAAATTTGAGAAAAGTTATTCGTTCGTTCATTATTTTTGTTTTAAGAAGCAAGATTTTTAAAGTAATTTCATGATAATATCAATGTAAGCAATTTTTGGAAACATGTATATTATTTTTTGTAAATATATTGTTTTAACATAGATATTGTAAAAAATAGCTTTTATTCATGTGTGTATACATAATCAAGTTTTTTGAATATACAAGATGATTGTTATTCAAGTGATAATTGTTTTTTGACCTATCGCAAAATTCATCCATGCATTCAAATCCCAGTTTAATTTTTTATTTTTGGAATATAACTTCGAAACAGTTATTTATCGATCTCTGGATTCACAGCTTCTCGCACGAGCGACTTTAGCACGATGTCAAGAGTTCACATATGTCTGATATTTGCTTTCTAAATATGAAAACAAATTTGTTGCTGGATGGATGTGAATCTATGATCATTTCCAAATACCTTAAAAGAAAGATAAATAAGATTGAAAATATTAGATATTACAAGAAGAAGAAAAAAACACTTGAAAATTTGCTAAAAAATAATGTAAAAATATAAAATAATCACATGAAACGGAGCGAGGATGGAATCTAATTCCATTACATTGATTTCCACTGATATCTTACCAAACGTCGTATATTTTTTGAACAAAGATAATTGACAAATTATGCTTAATAAGCTTTGAATTTTGATTCTCGTATGAAAGATTATTTCGTCCCCTAATTCCTATAAATAATGCTCGATGATGTATTGGGAGAAAATAATATACGAGAAACACTTTTCCTGCGAGGAGGACCAAGCAATTTTAGTGTGAACGAGATAGTTATTGTTGTTTTGAATATTATTGTTGTTTTAGCTTTTTTTGAGATTGACTATAGCTAGAGCATTTTATTATTGTTGTTTTCGAACCGAACATTGTTCTATAACTAACGAACCGAACTCGAACTTGAATGTGTTTGTTTGGTTCGTTCGAATGTTCGATAAGTTTTCGAATCGAACCGAACAATATTCAATATGTTTCGAACCGAACTCGAACATGGTTTGGTTCGTTAACAACCCTAGCAGTACGTCCTTAATAAAATGACCATATATGGTAGTTTATTATTTTTTTTCAATTTTGAATGGATTTGTCCAATTTGTACCGTATTTGTGTATTGCAAGTACAAGCCGCAAAATAATATAAATTGTTATACAAAAAATATAAATCTAGTTCAATTTGTTTTTATAAAACTATTACTTATGTAACGAAAATATATCTTAAAATACGTACCATACATACATAAAATTATATCATGCATATAAAAATATATAACCTGCATTATATTTTAAAAAAATATATGGTACGTCTAAAATGTATAACAAATAAAACTATATCATAAATGTAAAAAAATATAATATACTTTTAAAAAAGTATCATCCATTTACAAAAGTATAACATATAAATATATCATAAATTTAAAAAATGTATCAAATCTGAATGAGGGGCGATGCTTGTTTTGGTGTGTTCATGTAATGCATGAAATACGGTGAATACGAAATAAAAAATCAAATTGTCATGTGTTGATTTCTTATTAATGACGTGTACGCGTGTATATGAAAAAAATACACATCTAATAAATGCACGATTTATTTGTCTTTGTTTTAACATGACTACATGAGATTATTTTTTAAACTTAACAAATGCACAATGAACTATATATTCGCTAAAATCTAGCCCGTTACTATCAATCCAAGTAATGACATTATCTTTCTTTTCCAAATTTATCCCTCATCTGTTGAGTGTTGGCATGCAATCATTTAATGGGATGTTTATTTTTTGTTTTCATCCCATTTTCTCTCTGGATAAATTGATAATTCAAATCTGGTGGGCTAGAAAAGAAAAAGTTTTGGACCCAAAAATTTGTCTCCTTTAAAGAGGTGAATGTTTGAGGCTCTCACTATCGGCCACGTAGTATGTATATTAGTGGTTCGATTTAGTTTAGTAAATAGGGACAGTTGAGCAAAGCATGCCTTTCTCTGAATATTATTCAAGACTTCACACATGGCCACGTCTCCGAATATTATTCATGCCTTAAGCAGTTAAGTTGTAGGAGCCCACTATCTTCTCTCTGATGTTTGCTCTGACAGTGACCGAGGCATGTATTACCATGCTTACCATGCTTTGGCTGTGGAAGCCCATACTTTGAAATGAAAGGCATGTATTACCATGTATTATAACATGCCTTTTAGCTTCCCAATCCCCACTCTCTTCTCTTTGATCAAAGAAGCATGCCTTTCATTTCATTTATGATCTTACGAGTCTTTATCAGAGAGTAGAGACGGCCATAAAACAACATATTTGAGGCAATGAAGAACAAGAGCAACATATTAGAGAGTAGAGACGGCCATGTTAAATTTAATGTTTTTGTAATATTATTTATTTTGGTTTATTAGCTTAATGTGTAATAGTTAATATGTGCTCCCATTTGTATGTGTATGGGAGATGTGTAACAAAAAGACTTTTGGGATGTTTGGGTTTTGTGTCTCTGCCAGAGAGCAATTCTCAAGACAACCACAATATCATCTATTTTCGTGTAGAAGTAGAAAGAGGGAAACTATCCCCACTTTATAACTCTTGTTTGTGAGTGTCTCAGGTAGAGGTAAATAATACCCACATATCTCTAAGAAAAATACCCACCTATCTCTATGAAAAATACCCTGCGTATTCCTCTGAAAAATCTCTCTCACTAATTCACCGAAAATACAAGATCTAAACCTCACTAACTCCAACAAATTGGTATCAGAGCTAAGGTTGCAAGGAAAATCGAGTTTGTAGAAGAAGAAGAAAGAGGAGATCACCATGGCCAACCAAGGAGGTGTGCTTGGGTTTCCATTATCTTCACAACTCATTTTCGATGGTGAGAACTTTGTTGATCTCAAAGGATCTATGGGAAATAGTAGAAGAGGGGTTTGAAGAAATGAGTGCACACAAGGTGCTCGATGAAATGACCGAGAAGGGAAAAGAGAAAGAAGATGAGTCGAGTAAATTAGAATACAAGGAGAATAAAAAGAAGGATGCGAAGGCGTTATTCTTGATCCAAAATGCAATTTCGGATAAACTATTTCCGAGAATTATTGGGGCGAAAACCTCAAAAGAAGCTTGGGAAATTTTGCAAAAAAAATTTCAAGGAAACGAAAAGGTTAGAACCGGGAAACTCTTGACTCTAAAAAGAGATTTCCAAAATTTGATTATGAAAGAGAATGAACTTCTTAAGGATTATTTCTCTAAAATCATGGAATTGGTAAATCAAATAAGAAGCTTGGGTGAGAATTTAACCGACAAATCGGTTTGCGAAAAAATCCTAATTAGCCTTTCTCCCAAATATGACAACATGGCCTATATTATTGAAGAAACCAAAGACCTCTCCACTATAAGTGTTCATGACCTAATGGGTTCTTTAGAAAGGCATGAGCAAAGACTAAATAGGGATGCCGAAAAATCTCTCGAGAGTGCATTCCAATCAAAACTCACCGTTTCTAAACCACCAAACCAAAATACCATAAAGGGGGAGTCTTCCCGTGGGGGTTATTACGGTAGAGGAAGAGGGCATTATTCCAATAGTGGCAGGGGATTATTAGGAAGAGGAGGAGGTAGAAATAATTGCCAAAACAACCAAGCAAAATGTAATATTTGCAAAAGGGCTTCTCATCTTGAAAAAGATTGTTGGTTCAAGGATAAACCTCAATGCCATAATTGTAAGAAATTTGGGCATCTCCAAAAAGATTGTCGAGTTCGAAATAACGAACAAGCCAACTACACCGAAAATAAAGAAGATTACGACAACACGTTTTATGCGTGTCAAACGGCCTTGGAGAAAAAGAGCGATGTATGGTATGTTGATAGTGGTTGTAGTAACCACATGACCGGAATTGAATCGGTCTTCACCGAAATTGATGCGACCGACACTACTCAAATTACGATGGGTAATGGTGCGGTTGTCCAATCATGAGGAAAAGGTACAATCGCCATTGAAATGAAAAATGGAAGAAAAACCATACGTGATGTGATGCTTGTGCCGGAGTTGACACAAAATTTATTGAGTGTGGGACAATTAATCGAGCATGGACACTCGGTACATTTTGAAGGTGAGAGTTGTAAAATCTACGATACATCGAAAAATGGAAGTCAAATTATGACAACCATAAAAATGGAGAAAAATAGAAATTTTCCACTCGTTCTTAAAAATGCAAAATCGATGGCATTAAAAGCGGGTGTTGAAGATGTGTCGAGGTTGTGGCATAAACGACTTGGCCACGTAAATTTTGAAAGCTTGAAATTGTTGAGTAGAAAAAATATGGTGTACGGTTTGCCAAATATTGAAGACAACCACAATATCATCTATTTTCGTGTAGAAGTAGAAAGAGGGAAATTATCCCCACTTTATAACTCTTGTGTGTGAGTGTCTCAGGTAGAGGTAAATAATACCCACCTATCTCTAAGAAAAATATCCACCTATCTCTATGAAAAATACCCTGCGTATTCCTCTGAAAAATCTCTCTCACTAATTCACCGAAAATACAAGATCTAAACCTCACTAACTCCAACAGGCCAAATCCACGGTGGATTCTCAAAACCCTAATTGATCAATTCTTATCTTCTAAAACAACTTGATATTTACTTTGGGAAGTCTATTTAAATCTTGTATTTTGATTTTGATCTTGAAATTTCTTGTAGGCACATACATGAAGATAAAGTAGTTAATTAAAGAGAATGGACAAGGAAGTAAATTGGTCAGATATAATATTATCGATGTGAGACTGTCATTAAAGGTATTACTTAATTTATTCACCAAAGACATTTCTATTTATATCATTGACGATTCCACCGAAAATAACGATGTTGGTGCTAATGAGATCAACACAGGTCTTGAGTACGCAATTAAAGCAATTACACATATTTTCAGTCTCGAGATTCGAATGGTCGATTTTCTATTTGGATCTCCAAATCTCAAGTTTCATGCAAGTGAATAATACTTTACCATTATGTTTTCAAGTGTCATGGTGGATAATGACAGGAGATTTTTGCTCTCCATATTTCTTTTACTATATGATTCGTCAAATCTCATTTTCTATTTGGGTCTCTACAAAAAGGTTATTTATTCTTACAAATTTTGCAAGTATGTGCGAATTCTTTTTTTTTTTTTTTTTTTGAATAGAATGTGAATTTTACTTTCATAAGAAAATAATTGATAGATCGAAGGAGATGGTTTTGAGGCAAAAATTGAGATCAATTGTTGGGGGGTCAGAAAATTAGGCATTTAGGAGTTTTGATCCATTGGATATTTGTATCGGGTACCTGTACCTGTAACATTTATTTCACTGTAAACTTTGCTTTGTTATTATTTATTAGTAAGGATAAAATGATTTTGATTTATGGTTGAAAAAGGTTATTTTCATTGCCGAGTGTTTGTAGGAAAATAGTTGAGATTTAAGCGAGCTTCTCACCAACATGACCCTCATAGATCAGGTTACTTTATGATGAAACACTTTGGTACTTTATTTTTCCAATTAAACTTGTGAAGAACTCCTTATAATAGGTGTTTGAGCCATATTCCATTCAATTGACCAAAATATTTGTAAGCCTGATTGATAAGGGTTTGTAAATCCCTTTTACAGCCTAAATGGCCGGGATTTTTGAAGTTATTTGCAATTTGAGTGGTATAATCAAATTCCTTTTCGTGATTTGTTATAACATCTTATTTAATAAAAAAAATTATGTTCAATTTCTAAAACTAAAACTCCCATTCATATTGTATCAAATCTCTTGATCTCTTGAAGTGCTATATATGTTTTTATTATATGCTATGTGCAATAATGTAAATATGCTACGGTGGCACGTGAATATAAATATTTTAGAAACATGCTGTCGTTTGTGTTGATTTGTTTATTTTTATGAAAAGTTTTTGTTATTTGTTGTGGCAATTAATTTAGTTCTTCCATTGAATTTCTAATTTCGAGTACTATTAACTCATTAAGTATTAACTATTAACTCATACATTTTTTGCCAAATCTTTTATATATTGAAATGATGTGTACATTTTTATCTATGTTGTGTGATTTGTACGCACAACAAAGTGAATGCATGAAGGTGACATATGATGGTCAACATTTATTTAACTTGTTGCACTTTAGTATTGTCGTGTTTATTTTTATTAGAAAAGATTATGTTCATATGAATTTAACGAGCCTTCACCATTAGTATCACGAAAAATGCAAGATACCGCAGCGAAGCGCGGAAATTTTTCTAGTATATATAGATTCTCAAATATACTATTGATTTATTTCGTCGGCCCAATAATATATCTTCCATATATGGAGAGGAGATTTTGTTTCCAAGTATCACCAGATACATTTATAAATCGACATATATTTCTATTTTTTCACATGAACAATTTAGTAAACTCGGACCAGTTTGCATATAAAAAATCAGGTCTACTTCTTTCTTGGACAAAAAATTGTTTCAATCTTAATTCTTAATATTTCTATAAATTGTCTTCCCAAAAGTTTGTCTCATGGGATTTTTTGACAAAGCCCAATCATCCTTGCCACAAGCATGCTTCTCGGCACAACCATCCACATTACCATTCTCACAAACGCCCTACTCGTTACCGCAACCAACCTTCGCGCCGCAAGGACCCTCAGCGATAGCATGCAACGTACTTGCACATTATTTTCTCTATAAACATTTTTATGTTTTCATGAAAGATCTCTTTTCGATTGAATACAAAATTATTCGAGTTTTCAGATTTACGAGTTGAAGGTTTACATCCATTGTGAAGGATGCAAGGAGAAAGTGAAGAAAGTTATTCGAAAAGTTGAAGGTAGCTAGGATTATTACCTTTTAAAAATATTTAAACAAATTAATATGTTTTTTTTCTCTCTTATTATGTCTTTATTCATATTACAGGGGTTTACAGGGTTAATATTGATTCAGACAGGAACAAGGTGATCGTACATTGCGGCAACCATGTCCGCTCTGAAACACTAATAAAACGACTCGAGAAGAAAGGAAAAAAGGCTTCTATCTGGGGGGACGAGACGCAATTTGGAATCCAATATCTCTCGATGGAGAGAAATCAGGAAATCTACCCTTCAAATTTCGATCAAAAATCTACGAATCCATATTTTCAGCAAAATCAGCCTCGTCCGAACATGTATAACCAGATGACACAACCTAACTCAAATTATTCCTCTGGTCCTTCGACTAATGATCGTATGAATTATTTTAATGATTATAATTCAAATGGGTGTGCTATTATGTGATTCAGGATTGTTGTTTTGTTTGGTGGATTTATAATTTTTTTTTTTAGTTTTGTATGGTTAGTAACGTTGGAGTCAGGTGAGAAGGGATTGATTCATTTGAATTAAATTTGTTTCTTTTAATTCAATAATTTTGAAAAGAAAAAAAAATTCAATTTAGTTTGTAATTACGAGTATTAAATTTTTTTTAGTTCATTATTAACCTCTCAAAATTAGTTTCTACCACAATTTTTTTTCCAACCCTCGTGATTTTCGTATAAGTCAACATATAGTAGAAATAAAAGTTTCCATAACATGTAGATTTTGTATTAATAAAATTATAATCAATAAGACAATTACTACCAAACATAGTATACAATTATCATCAAAAATTCTAGTACTTTCTACTTGAACTGTACCCAGAGAAAGCAATACCTCTCTGGAACGCCAAAGCAAAAGATCATTGTTTGCTTCATAGAACAAACCTAATCATGTTTGTGGGTCACTTGAGATATAAATTGTTTTTGAGTGCATTTATCAAAACTAGCATTACCCCCGCGCAACAATTGCGCGGGGCTGTTCGGGTTTATAAGTAATGTAGTTGAAAAAAAATTGTTGTTCGTTTTGTGTATGTGACTTTCTTTTTGTAATCATTATTATATGTGTAATTTAATGTGTTGTGTGCGAGTGAAATTTTGTAGCAAAAATCGTTTGAAAATTTTAAGAGCCGGATTTCTTGAATAATTCAAACGGTTATTGCTAAAAAAATTATCTATATTTTATACTTCATAAGTAAAATAAGGAAAAAGAACGAATGAGTCGTCATGAAATTTATTAAGAACATAATAGTTCAGAAAACATTGCTGAAAAAAAGAGTGTTTTTAATTTCACAAATCTTTAATTTCGCTACATATTTAGTACAAATATTTTTCGTCCTTTGTGTGGTCAGCCAACAACAAAGTTTGACGATGTCATCGCTAACCGTTTCGTTCGAATCTTTAATTTAAATTATGTCATGATTATTCGCACATCCATGATTTGGTATATTTTTAACCCCCTAATTTTTTTTGGATATTATAAAAAATTCTCTATCTTTTCGTAAACTCCCAAAAAAAAAAACTCTTTACCAAACTTTTATTTTAAAATACTCCTTATGGATGATATTAATTTTTTTTTTTTCCAAAATACCCTCCAAATCTCATATGTAATAATTAAAACTTACTTTTGTTATTTTTTATTAATTTTAAGAAAATTCATAAACATTGCTTAACACGTAGTGATTTAAAAAAATTTAAATTATTACATATTTTGTTTATATAATTTTAATATTACATTCTTTATTCATAAAAAAACTAACATTAAATGATAATAAATAAACACCTTGCAAATATATTCATAGAAAATATCTATTTAAACATCTATTTTTTATTTTAGTTTTCTTTTTATGTATTTTTTAATAGTTTTGTGATATTTTATTTTTAAATATTTGCAAGATGTTCTTTTATTAATATTGTTCAACTTATTATAATTTTATTTTAGTTTTTCAAGAAAAATAATTAAGGACCAAAATGTAAATTTTAAAACCTCGGAGGACAAAAATGCAAATATAAAGGACCAAAATGTGAAAAAAGGACAAAAATATAAATTTTTTTTAAAAATATGACCAATTTGAGGCCCCTGGACTAAAATGTAAATTTCAAAACTTCGAAGGGCCAAAATGCAAATATAAAGGACCAAAATGAGAAAAAAGGACCCAAATGTAAAAAAATTTCGAAAAAAGGACCAATTTGTAAATAAAAAAGGACCAAAATTGAAAAAAAGGACCAATTTGTAAATAAAAAAGGACCAAAATGTAAAAAAAATATTGTTTTTTTACAAATAGGCCCCTGGTGACGTGGCTGCACCAGACAAGAAAAATAATAAAGGACCAAAATGTAAAATTTAAAACTTCGAAGGACCAAAATGCAAATATAAAGGACCGAATTGTGATAAAAAAGGACCAAAATGTAATTTGTTTTAAAAAACAGGACCAATTTGAGGCCCCTGGACAAAAATGTGAATACTAAAATTTCGAAGGACCAAAATGCAAATATAAAGGACCAAATTGTAAAAACGAAGGATCAAAATGTAATTTGTTTTTTAAAAAAAGGACCAATTTATAAATCAAAAAGGACCAAAATGTAAACAAAATATTTTTTTTTACAAATAGACCCCTGGTGACGTGACTGCCTGGACTAAAATGTAAATTTCAAAACTTCGAAGGGCCAAAATGCAAATATAAAGGACCAAAATGTAAAAAAAAGGACCAAAATGTAATTATTTTTCGAAAAAAGGACCAAAATGCAAATATAAAAGACTGAAATGTGATAAAGAAGGACCAAAATGTAATTTTTTTTAAAAAACAGGACCAATTTGAGGCCCCTGGACCAAAATGTGAATATTCAAACTTCGAAGGACCAAAATGCAAATATAAAGGACCAAAATGTAAAAAAAAAGAACCAAAATGTAAATTTTTTTTTAAAAAAATGACCAATTTGTAAATCAAAAAGGACCAAAATGTAAAAAAAAAAAAAATTTACGAATAGGCCCCTGGTGACGTGGCTGCACCAGGAGGCAGCAAATCCCCTTGCATTAGTATATAGATAGATAGATACCTGCTACATGAGGACAAAATAAAACAAGAACATAAATATCATAAGATATATAGGCATGTGTCCTACGCAAGAAAATTAAAACAAAAAAGAAATATCACGAGTAAACATTTGTTTAAAGTTATCTTCTTTCAAATATACTTTTGAGTACTCATCTCTAGCCTATCTTCTTTCAAATGTGAGTAATGATAGGAACCACGCTTTATTCCATGAATTTTTTCCCGAATCTGACGTGGCAGTAATCAGTGTGCCACGTAAGATTAGACCACTCATATTCAAAAAGAAGTCTTTAGAAAAAGAAGCCAAAAGAAACTAAAAAGAAACCACGTATCGAACAGAGAAAAATGGCGAGAGAGCATCGCACGAAGCCACATACCCGCGTAATAAACCCTAGATAGCGACAGCCATAGATAGCGTTTTAAGTTAAATAAGGTTTTTAACTGGTAATTCGTTTTTTCTTTCAATTTGACAGGTCTTATACTGGTTATACTGATTAAATCAGTATCTTTCTCCTCCCATGTAAGAAACCCTAGATCCTCAACCCTTCCCTCATCTGATGAAATCGGAGCACCGACAGCCATCGATCAGACGATGATGAATCACGCGACTTTGACAGTAGATCATCGCTCAGACAAACCCTCTCTCTCTCTGTTTTTTGTACAAGTGCAAATTAGTATTAATTTGGTTTGTACTAGTGTAAATTCAAATTGATTGGTATGAAAAAACTTTTTTATGTTTGTAAATTGGTACGATCAATATGAAGTTAATAATTTTTTTGAATTGGCATCGATATTGAATGCATTTGAATTTTGAAGGCTCAAATATTCCTCGTACATGTATAAGGTTAGCATGAGTGATCTTTTTTGAAAACACTCCTATTTTTGGATTTCGTTTTAGTTGATGGTTGTGAGAACTGTTGTTTTGCAAGAAAACCATGAAAATAATATAGATTAAGAAAATTGATATTTGTTTAGCCAAAACATAATTTAATATCACAACATGAAATGGATTACACATTTTACAACATAATTTCATATCAATCCATTTCATTATACACAAACCTAGATATCCAACTTCTCAATTACAAAACAATACCGATCTGAAATAAAATGTAGTTTACATTGCGGATATTTTTTGGTACTGCATATCCACATGCCTCTGTTTCCATATATGCCCCTGTAATGTTACGAAGTGCCATCAAATTAATTAAAAAAGATTAGCAAAAAAGTTGATCATATTACCCAAATTGAAAAAAATCTGCAAAAAATAATCTCTCACCGTCATAAATAGTGACATCTTTAACCTTTTCAAGGAATGTTTACAAAAAATTAACTAAAACTGGTATTTTTTTAAAAACTGTAATTAACACGTGCATTAGTAAATAACTAAAATTTGTTCAGGCAATGTAATACCTCTAGTGACTAGTGAGAGCAATTCATGTTTCTTGATTCAAAGACTAACTGCATCAAGAATATGCAACTGTCAAAAATAAATCATTATTACTTAAATCACAATTATGCAAGAGTCAATCAGCCCAAAAAAACCTTCGTAGAGTTTCAAAGTAATTATAAAGTGAAAGAAAATGTAAATATTAGAAAATTCAAAGAACAAACATTGATAAAACGAAATATGCAGACCAAAGATAAAAAAATGGGGAACAAATACCAAAGAGAAGTAAGAAAGACCATATGAAAATAAAACAGAGAGAGAACGACACAGCACACATATCGAGACGAAGAGAGGAGAGGAGAGGAGAGTTAAGGATTCTTTTTTTTCTTGCTTCGAAGAGGTAGGGATTCTTTGTTTCTCCGAAAATTTGGGGGCGGCTTGGTAGAACTTCAAAACCAAAAAGAAAAGACTGGTTTTCTTTGAAGAGAGAGAAAGGCAGAGAAAAGGAAAAGTTCACGTGCAGGAATTTGGTTCATGTGATTTGCTGATGTGGCGAACTAGTGCCATCTCATCAATTCGGGAAAACATTCGGGAAAACGGGTGTGGTTCCTATCATTACTCTTCAAATGTACATGACCGAAAATGCACTTCAGTACTTGTTAGGTTTATTTATAGTCATAGGCTAGAGATGAGAAATGAGAATGAATGAATTGATTTTGATAGTTTATATAGGCTAGAGATGTAGGAAGATTGAAAAAATACATGATTGACATGTGCTGATGTGCAAGGAAACCTTACCGAAGTTGACAAAATTAATAAATATTTGGATTAAAATTGAGAGAAATAAAGAAAAATGCATGAATGAGTGAACTGAGGAGAACAAAGAACATGACATGATTTTTTTTTATTTTTTTTATTTTGAAGATCAAAGCATAGCATATTACATGCATTGAAAGAAAAAGATTGATGAAATCCATTTAAAGTTATTATGTAAAATTTTCAAGTTTGAAATAAATAAATACTCACAATGAATTCATCCGTAGTGGCTAAGGTAAGACAAGGTTGCAATTCATGAGAAATAATTTTCCGATCATTTTGATTTCTTTTGATTTCTCACAATAGTACTATTTTCTTAGTCAGGACCATCAAGAATTGAAACAAATAAAATACTATTAACGATATTATAAAAACAGAATTGAGGGTAAAATAGTCTTTTTACCCTCAATCAATAGAGATTAAGAGAGAAGATCCAGCTCCAAATTGACTTTCTTTTCTCATTGATCGAGACTTCCTAAAAATTGGAAATTGGTTCAATACTATGTGTTAATGCTCAAATTTCAATTGCTTTGAATTTGTTTAAAGTTCCTGAACCGTAAAAAATAAAATATGTATAATCGACAACTTACATATCTATAATTCAAATCAAACTTCGAGTATCGCAATTTGTTGATCTTTAGTGTGAATCTCAAAGCTGAGTAATTGACTAAACGCATGTTCATTTAGTCTAAATTCACCACATTGTGCTTGTATACAAAGAGAAAAATCGGAAACAAATAATCCATAATATATTTTTGAGAATATATATGCAAATTCAAAAATGAGAGAAATAGTAAAATACCCCCTGAAAAGGGAAAAAATGGAGTTTGTGAAATGCAAAAAAAATCTCATTCTTGTCTTTTTAGTGCTATTTTCAATTCCAAATATTTTTAATTATACCGAATTTGTCCCTCAATCATATACAATCGAATCTTAATCAGGCCTCAAGTGTGCCCAAATCAACACAATATATGATCCGTCCATGGAGGCGTTCAATTGCTTTGGCCACTACAATATCAAAACCTAAATACCCAAAAATTCATTTCTTTGAACCAAAAAACCAAAAGCAGCACAGAAAAGAGAGAAGACGAAGTGGAAAAAAGGAAGAAAAAGGAAATAGTAGTACCGCAACGCACGAATTCTTGTACACGGCCTCCTCGTCTCCAGAGGTAGGTAACCTCCATTCCACCACCCTCTATCTCTTTCTTCAGCGCGTCCAGTTTTGACCGCTTCTCTCTCTCCCTCTGTCGATTGAACTTCCATTGCCTGGCTTTCTCATGCTTGATGATATTCGCAATGTCAGGATCGACTTCAATTAGAATCCAAACATCCAAAAAGTAACGTCCATTCCCTAATCGCTACGTCCCCAATTGTGCCTGCAGCTTGAAACCTCGCGTTTGGTATTTGTGAACCTTATGAAAAAACAAATTAATGAGTATATAATATATACAAATGAGAAAATAATCATAAAATGTGAGTATGAAGTGAAATTACCCAGAATGAAATGGCAAGCTTGATAAGGCATGGACGAAGCACGAAATGAACTAATAACTCTCTCTCTCTCTCTCTCTCTCTCTCTCTCTCTCTGATTGATTCACATGCATCTAAAATCGAAAAAATATATATGAACTTTACTTGTAATAACAGTTACTCTATATCTCGAAAAAATATATTTTGTAACAACAGTGCATTTGTTGTTAAAATTCCTCAATTAGACGTATCAATGATCAAGCTTGAACCAAAGAACCTGAATCAAAGATTACATCTCAAATATGTAAGAATTTTAGTAAAACAAACCCGAATTAAAGAACAAGTTTGCTCGATTGCAAGCATGAAAGAATGGAGGCTTTGTAAATCCTTGCAATTTCTCCGACGCTGCTCCTGGAAAACCTTGCAATTTCTCGCTCGGAGGCTCTGTAAATCCGACGCTGCCCTTGGACTATTACGAGAGACGGACAGGGCCAAGCGATGAAGAAAAAGAAAAGCGTCCTCTCGAGCGACCAGAGACAGAGACAGCGGCGGCGCTGTGAAATGGGGGAGGAATGAAATGAGCGGAGGGACATTACGTATTGAACAGTAATATTAATTTAATAGTGTAGATGTATTGAACAGTGAGGGGATGTATGGACTATGGGGTGTATTTAGATGAGTGAGGGCCATTGAGGAGGGGAGACGTGGCCCTCTCTATTTGAGCCAAATGCTGGTCGTTTTAATGGGAGGGGTCTATTAGGACATTGATTGTAATACATACCATTTAATTTTTAGTTCAGATTCATCTAATATCTCATGCTGGAAATTAATCATGTATTCATTTTGTGACATGTAATTAGTCCAAACAAAATTAAATGTTCATTCTTTTGTTAATTTAATAATAATGTATCTCTTTAAATAACAATTTTGACTTTACATACGAATCTCGTGATCAAACTTGTTTATTTTTTATGCCCCCTTAGTTGTGTGTTTTCATACGAATGAAATGCGTGAATTGAGTTCGTTGAGCATAATTATTACATGAACTGGATTTTGTTTGCTCTAAACTTTTTGCAGTTTATTAAATTAATATTGCTGATCAACTTTTCATTGGTTCGGATTTGTCAATCGAATTCATCCAATAATAGATAGAAAAATTATATTTGATCTTTTGCATTCCCCCATAATATTTGATGTGTTGACAGAAATTTAATGGACTTAATTTAATGATAAATTCGAATTAATACATGATAAACAATAAAATTATGCTAATTAATACATGCTATTAATACATGATATTAATTAGGTGGCAAAATCATATTAATTAGACGGTAAACGATATTTATTATGTGGTAAACCAAATTATTAAAAAAATATTTGGTTTATTTAATTATTTATTATATTTGATTTTACACATGACAAGTCATATTTATTTTGACAAATTTTTATTATTTTATTTTCAATTTTTTTTAAAAGCAAAGTATTTTCATTTTGCTAATTTTTGCAAACTTATTATTTTTATTTTTAATGTTAAATTTTTGTTTATTTTTTCATGTGTATTCGTTTAACACATGTTAAACGGTATATTAATTCGGTCAAATAACTTTCTTTCCAAATTAATAGATTTAAATTTGAGTAATTAATATTATAAATGGTGGTAAACAAACTTGTTTCAAATATTAAATATATTAATGATGTGTGAAACGGTGAATTTTTTTTACTTTCTTTTCTTATATAGGATGAAAAAAAAATATTCATGATTTACCATCATTATTAATGCAGGAGCCAACACATCAATCAAGCTAGTGAATTTTAAGGAGAACATTCATCACCACTCTAACAAATATATGTATGATAATAATAATAAATAAATAAATTGTGCCAGATTTAATAACGACCATAATATTTTCTCTTTAGATATTTTTATCAATTTTTAAGAGATGCATAAGTTAGTTTTATATGAGAATGTATTGAGTTAATTCATCAAATAGAAACATATATGAAGATTCAACTTCCCGTTAATCAATTTTTATATGGGAAATTAGTAGAGTTTCACAAGCTGTTTTTTATATATTTCTATACAGACATGGATGTACATGATAATATGATATTTTCGATTTTTAAGGGACAACGTTCGCATCTTTATCTACCGCACCTTCTTCCTCTCATCACATTCTAGTTAGATCTAAAAGCAAAAATATTATCTTTGTAAATTTATTGATGCGCATGTTATTTATTCTAATTAAATAAAAATAAGGTTATTTGAAAAAAAAAACATTTAAAAACGGATTTGTGAAATGTTCTACTAGCAATTCATACGGGTTTGGTAAAACCGTTAGATATTGATCTAATGTGTGATCGTGGCTGATTAAAGTGTATCGGATGGTTAACATTAGGTCGAAATGGTTGTATTCAAATGCCAACGAATTATTATTTTCAAGATTTTTGGATTTTAGTATATTGAATTTATTTTTGATGGAGTAGACCACTAGTCTAGCTCAAATTTGTATTAAATAAATAAAGTAATCAACATATTTATATTAAATATTTAAATAGGAAAGAAAAAAACTCTTAGCTATTTTGTGTCAATTTGTCCACCTCTTCGACTATCATAGTAGAAAGGAGGGAGGTAGAAACGACTTTGAAAAAGAAAATTCTCCGGTTCCTCTATTTCCATATGTTCCACATGGTTGCTATCCAAACCGTATCCCATCTTGAATTATGCGATTTGTCTCCTTTCTTTTTATTAATTGACTAAAATTGTAGGAGATCATCAGCGAATTGAAGAGGTGGAAGAGACAGATGGCCAACAATAAAACTCCAAACTTGCATGGCATATGGGCATAAGAGTAATAGATGATCGACGTCTTCTCGGTGTTGTGCGCAAAGTGAGCAACCCTCATTATTCGGTATATTGAATTTATTGAAATTGAAATTAGTGTATATTGATTATTTTCAAAAAAAGATAAAAGTTGTATTACTATTTGACCCGGCCAATATATTCTGGTCCTCTCAAATTATTTTAATGGATCTAATGAAAATCCACTGATTGGATGTTTTAACATTTTTATGAATATCTCTTGATCAATCCATTCTTTTTTTTTTATCGATGAAAGATGGTGAATGCCGAATTCTATCTTAATGCACATTTAACTCACGCCGTCTTCACCTATATTTTTATTCATTTTAATATATTGTATACCTTTTAAATGTATCATTATATATTGTAGATGCATAATGTATGTATGATATTTTTGAAATCTTTTTTACTTTTAATCTTTGGCTTTTCATTCAAGAGTTCAAACATTTCAATTTGCTACGATCAATCAAGACCCTTACTTTCCTAATTTGACTCGTGAGAAATTATAATTGCTCTCCTTCGTATTCCCTCAACCTATGAATCTGTTTGTTAATAAATAATAAATATATGAAATGTCAATTTATCTTCAATGTAAATCATAATAAATGCTATATCATATTAGTTAGATGGTAAAACACATTAGTTATGTGGTAAAATATATTTGTAAAAAATATGTTTTCTTATTATTTCAATTTACACATGATAAATCATATTTGTGATGTGGTGACTTATGATATAATATATTTGATGATGTGGTCATTTAAATTATTTTATTTATGAATTTTTTGATTGTGAAACTATTGATTAATATGAGTCTATTTAATCACTTAGTAATATGGACCTATTAAATCTTGGCACGTTTTAGAAAATATATTGTTTATGTTATCAAGTCGTTAACATGTCAAAGTTATAGTTGCCACATCAAAATTTAATCGTCTAGTCAAGTCTAGTAGTCAGTTAACATATGAAAAGACCCGAATAAAGCAATTATATATATTTTTATCAATGTGCATAAACAGCCAAAACGACATACACATATTTTTTTTTTTTTTTATCACATGACGCGTCGAGATGACTTTTGATAATTAGAGTTTCCATTGCAAATCTTTTACTCTCGATTTTACTTGTATACATAACTAAATGACTAGATATCGTAGTACTTATCATTTAATTATTAATTCAGATTCATCTAATATCTCAATTCTCATGCTAGAAACTGCTCATACATTCGTTTTATGAAATGTAATTAGTCGAAACAAAATTAAAAGTTCATTTATTTATCTATTAGTTTAACAAATAATGTATCCCTTTAAATAACCATTTCGGTATTATCATGCCATCCACATGATTAAACTTCTTAATTTTTATTTATCTATATGAATGAAAAGTGAGAAGCGAGTAGGTTAAGCACAATTATTACATGAACTTTTTAATTGGCTTTTTTTCTGCTCTTAACATTTTGCTTTTCATTAAATAAATATACTTGTCACTCCTCAATTCTCCATTGGAGATGGGCTCGTGCTCGGTGAAGTGACGATGGGAAGGAAAAGGAATTGCAATTGCAGAACCGGAAGGGGAAGTGAGACAAACCGGGATTTGAAATTATTCAAAAAACAGGATGTTAACCTTCGGTAATCAATACTCGGGAATTGGAGTCTTGGATCACCGAGCCTTATAACTCAGGGCCCAGGAAGAGAGGACTATTGCTGGATATTCTCTCCTTATAGCCTTATAAAATAAACAATAATAAATAAATACCTTGCAAATATATTCATAGAAAATATCTATTTAAACATCTACTTTTTATTTTAGTTTTCCTTTTATGTATTTTTTAATAGTTTTATGATATTTTATTTTTAAATATTTGCAAGATTTTCTTTTAATAATATTATTCAACTTATTATAATTTTATGTTAGTTTTTCAAGAAAAATAATACATAAGTCGAATATTTGTAATGAATGAAATATTAAAATTATATAACATATAACATATAGTAAATTTTTTTTAATAATTATATCTTTAAGAATTTTTTTAAATTAAAAGAAGCATTTTTTTTTAATGAATACATATGTAAATTAATTGTTTTTTATAATATCTAAAAATTTAAGGAGCCTTTTGAAAATTTTCCAAGTAAAGTGGTGATAGGGAGGCAAGGACGAAGATATAAATAAAAAGGACTATAATGTAAATTCAGAAATGTAAATAAAAGAGGATCAAGATGTAAATATGAAGGACCAAAATGTAAGTTTTTAAACTTAAAAGGGCCAAAATATAAATAAAAAGGACCAAAATATAATTTTTTCAACTAAAAAGGACCAAAATGTAAATTAAGTTTTTACAAAGAGGCCCCTGGATCAAAATATAATTTTTTAAACTTGAAGGACCAAAATGTCAATAAAAACAACCAAAATGTGAATAAAAAAGGACCAAAATATAAATTTTTTTAAAAAAAATGACCAAAATGTAAATAAAAAAGGACCAAAATATTAAATTCTTCTAATAGAGAGCTCCATTTACCATTTCCAAATTAACTCGGCCCCGGATTAATCATTAATTGGGGCCCGACCCATATATATACCAAAAACCCTATACACACTCTCTCTCTCTCTCTCTCTCTCTCTCTCTCTTTCTCTCTCTCTCTCTCTCTCTCTCTCTCTCTCGGATACACCCACATAAATCTTACTTTTCTCGCTCACATGCACGATTGCGGCCGATTTCAAGGCGATTGCAGCCGATTTCATAATGAAATACGCGAGATTTCGTGATTTTGTTAGGGTTTTCGAGTTTGTGTGATTTCCTAAGCGACGGCTTGCAGGTTTTGTGATATTTGTGTGGGTTTCATATGATTTTTGATTTTTTGTTAACCTTAGTTAACTGATTTGTTGAGTGATTTGTTGGTTTGTGTTTTTTGCTTCATTTGCAAGTGATTTGTTGATTTGAGGGTTAATTTGGAAGGTTATTTTTGACGTTTTTCCCTGATTTTTTTTTCAGATCTGTTTTTTTATTCGATTTTTGTAGCAGATTTGTTCCGATCTGTTAATTTTGAGGATTTTAATTGGAGATTATTTGTCGATTTCATGTTTATTTTTCAGATTTTGGGTTTATTTTCAATTATTTCCTTGGTTTTCATCTTGTTGCTGTTGATTTCCTGTTTGTGCTGAGATTTATTTTCAATTATTTTTGTCGAAAATCGACTATTTTTTTTGCTAAATTTGTTAGGGTTCGTTGAAATCCATTGTTTTTTGGTCCAAAATCACCGGGTTTTTTTTTCCTGATATTTGTTGAAATGGATTTATTTGGACCAGATCTGGATTTGCTGCTTTGATAATTGTTCGAATTCATGATTAATTTTCAGATCTGGTACGATCTGGATTTGCTGAATTTTGTTCCTGGTTAAAATTGATTATAATTCATTTACTAATTTGTATTTTTTATAAAATTAATTGAAGACTATTTGATGGTTTATTGTAATTGATGATTAATTGGCAAAAAAAATTTCATGATTTAATGCAAATTGATGAGTAATTTGGTATGTATGAATTGTCAAATTTGGTATGTATGAATTGATGAGTAATTGTCAAATTTGGTATGTATGTATTACCTTTTAATTTGGTATTTTGAATATATTTATTTGGAAATTGTCATTATTAATGGTTAATTTGGTATGATAATTAACTTCTAATTGGGTATAAATATTGAACCTATTTATTTTGGAATCTGAAATTCGAAAGATTGAATTTTGAATTCAAGATTAATTAACTGTTAATTTGGTATTATTAATTAATTGCTAATTATATTTTGAATATATTTATTAAATTGATTAAGTTAATGACACAGTAAAAAAATGTATGAAATTGATGATTTATTGTTTAAGTTAATGGCCAAAATATTTATGATCTGTTAACAATTATCATATGAAATTGATTAAGTTAATGGCCAAAATATAATCATATGAAATTGATTAAGTTAATGGCCAAAATATAATCATATTAAGTGATAATAGCTAATTTTAATTGTTAGAATACATTTAAAAAAAAAAACTAAAATTATTAATTGTTAATGAAAGTGTGTTAAAAAATTATGTTCATTAATGTGTTATTCAAAAAAATTTGAAACTGTTAATATTTACATACATAAATTATGTTAAAATTTGAAAATGATTAATTAATGTTAATTTACATACATTAATTATATTTATGTTGTTAGTATTATAATTATTAATTATGTTGTTAATGATTGTTAAATATTATTATAGTTTTTTATTTAATTGAAATGTGTTGATGGGACTGTTAATTGCATTGTTTGGAACTGTTAATTGGAAGTTTGGATTCTATATAAAAGTGAGAGGTTATTTGGAGCCAAGGATTGACAATCAATCCGTGACGTCATGCTGACTCAATCACGGATCGCGGGGGGAAACTGGGGGGTATAGTAAAATTTCCCTAAATTGTATGTTCCTATATGAAAGAAAGGTGTGAAGCGCAAAAAAAAAATGGCCCATGACTATTTATTTAGGCTCATGACTATTCCTTTAAATAATGTATCACTTTAAAATTAAAACTTCTAAAATAGAAAATTGCACATGACTATTTGTTTAAGCCCATGAATATCCCTTTAAATAATGTATCTCTTTAAAATTAAAACCTCTAAGGTAGAAAATGGCCCATGACTATTTATTTAGGCCCATGACTATTTATTTATCTCACTCAATTCCATGAATAGAAAATTCGCAAAAAAATTATCATTACTAATTTGTAGAAAATTGTAAATGGTTTAAAATATAATTTATTTTTACGAATCTTTTCAAAATTGATAAAAATATTAATAATATTTGAGAAAATTAAAAGATAACGTATAAAAAATATCATGATATTTCAAATTAACACGATAAAAATATAATCTTATACTTAAATATAATAATTTCTTGTACAAAATGTTTTTGAAAATATGATTTTTATTTACGAAATAAAATATATTATTAGATATATCATTTTATAAAATATGAATATTTTTAATAGGCGCACATTTATTTTGTAAAGAGAATATGATTTTCTAAAATTTAGCAACGAAATATAATAATTTTTTATATATTTTTTTTTCAATAATATAATTGTGTAACATAGGATGAAAAAGTATAATAATTTTTTCAATAATTTAGCAATGAAATATAATAATTTTTTATCTTCTTGAACTTTTCTTTTTGTGAATATTAGTTCCATTGTTACGACTTATACAAGCTTAAGAACTTTTCTCCATACAAAACGCAACATGAAAAAATATTGGACCCCAGACCTGTGACTCGTTGGCCTGTGCCAGGGGCCAGCTATGGTTATTGGTATGATTATTTGTTCCTTTATAAGAAGCATAAGTTACCGTTAAACTAATGAAGTAACATAGACAATTAAATGTGGGACCCTCACGACAGAAAAACAAATTGCAATGTGTTATTTTCTTATGCAAACAATACCGTCTTCAAAATAACTTGATTTTTCAAAATAGCTCATACCTATAATTATAATAAAACAATGTTTATTAAAATCAATTAACAACAAAACAATAAAAACAAAATCTCCACACAATAAATAATCACAAGACATACCATTTGATTTTTACTTCAGATTCATCTAATATCTCAGTTATTACAAATTGATCATAAATAACTCCATTTGATAACATGTAATTAGTGCAAACAAAATTACAAATTCATTTTTGTCTTTATATCAATAAACAAATGTATCTCTTTAAATAACAGCATTAACGCATCAACCACATGATTAAACAATTTGTTTGTGTTCCTATACATTAATAAAACGTGAGTTTTTCTACGACTTTCTACCACCAGATCTTTTTGGGCCTTCACCAAAAATATCTCAACTTGATTTTCGTAGTCACTGTGGCCACTACTGACTCCATTGATGCGGGCCATGAGCTGCACTGGACCGTTACGCACTACCCCTTCTCCTCCTCCACGCTCCTCCGGATGCAGAAGATTCCGCCACTACGCCGTTCGTGCTTCTTCTACTGCCTCCGGTGATCCGCCTGGTTTCATCCTTCACGATTCTCTCGATGCAGCCGGAATCAACACAAAGCACGCTCGGGTCAGTTCTCTTAATCTACGAACTTTTATCAATGAGCAGTTTCGAGATTCAATCGAGGCTTAAGATCAATGATTCATGGCATTCACAGGCTGCGAGAGAGGGATTCTGCGATCAGATCAAACGATTGACTGCGATTAATGCCGAATCAAGCATCGCAGCTAGCAGAGGTGCTAATCTAGCAAAAATAGCTTTATATATCGCTGCGGAAGACGATTCGCTCGTCTCTCACTCCTCTGTGCCTCTTCCGGTCAACTCTTTTGTCGGCCGACTCGACGACCTCTCTTCTGATTTCTGCTCCGGTTATCTCCCGCCATCTGGCGCTTCTCCCGAGATTTTTCTCGGTAATCTTGAGCGATACCTCTATGTACACAAGGTATATAAATATATATTACATTACTACTTATATACTGTCAATAATATAGTTAATTCCAAAATTAATTATGTAATAATGATTCAGGGTTTTCATAGAACAGAAAATGCATTAGATTCACGAGCTTTGTATCTTCACTCTGTAAGCAAATTATTTTCTTCCCCCCCTTTAAAACACATTATTAATTTAATTATCTAATTTATATGCAGACATTGACATGCAAATCTGGATCTGTAACAATGTTATCTATAATATACTCGGAAATTTTAAAAATGCTAAAAATAGGTGGATATATGGATTTCGATGCGGAAATATATTGCCCTAATAACTTCGAAACAACTCTTCCAAGAGGTTACGACAAGAAAAAATACGAACTCTCTGACGAACCCCATATCTTAACTTCCAAGTCACTCATAATCAAGATATTGACGACTTTAAAGTACACATTTTGGCCGTTCCAATGTAACAAATCAAGTAGTTTATTTTTACGTGCCGTTAATGCAGCAAATCGAATTTACGGTGATAATATTATCGGCGAAATTCATTCCGCCCCACACGAAAATGTTAGGTAAATAATTAATGATTAATAATTAATTAATTCAATTTAATATCATTAAAATATTTGGATATGTGAAAGTCCTCTGGAGATAGCATCTGCGAAAGCGAATCAGCACAGACTGAAAAGAGGAATATGGACGAGTGTGCGATATGGGGACATGCATCGTGCCTTGGCTGCGTGCGAGAGGCTTTTATTGTTACGAGGACGAAACGAAGAAATGAGAGACTACGCGGTTTTGTTGTACCATTGTGGGTATTATCATGATTGCATGAAATATTTGAATCTTTATCAAGATTCACAAGAAATCGAAGGTGGGATTAATGGTTTGGAGGAGGAGGCGGTGAAGATACTTAAATTGAGGGTCAATTTGATTTTGGCGCAAGATGGATGGAGCGATAGTAAGCACAGAACGAGTTATTGGAGTAGTAATTACGAGCCGTGGTAGATTAATAAATTAAATAAAATTGATTGTTGTTAGTGTATGTATAGTTAATATAAGAATTATTTGTGTAAGATTGTAAATAGGATTTGTAATTGATTAATTATATAGAAAAATAATAGTAATTTATTTTATCTATCATGTGTTTATTGATTATGTTGTGCATGCTAATTAGCATGTTAATTATTATAGAGGATGGATTCTTTTTTTTTTTTTAATTTGAGAAAATTTAATTTTAGATTGATTAGATAAAAATTGAACTTTGAGCGAACAAATATTATATTTATAGTTTTAAAGGGGTAACTTTGATATTTTTGTTTTAATAATAATGAATTGGCAACAATTAACTAAATTTAAAAAAAAAATAATATCAAGAATTATATATATGTATGACTAAATAATTGGAGAGAGAAATATAATATAATATGGTAATATCTTATTGGGAAAAATTGGATCATAATACAACGAATTGTTAGATATTTATAATTTCATTGCATTTAAATTTCTTTTTTCATGCGTAGCTATGATCTATCAAACCTTACTCTTACTCTGGCTCATTAAAATTAAAATCCTTTGTATGAATTAGCAAAAAACTCTTCGTTAAATTTTAAATTCTTCAATCCCAATTTGTTTATATAGAACTTGAAAAAATTGCTCATAAAATTGAACACATATCTATGTCACCTCATGAAGCTATCATGATTCTAACATAATCAATTCTCTTGCATGTTTTGATATAATCCAACAAAACAAATAAGTTATGCAATAAGTGGCCTAGTTGAGCATATTGAATTTAAATCTTATGATTTTTTATACTCCTGTAATGACATGGATTTACAATAATTAAATAACAGATGAAAATAATTGAAGAGTTATTCATAAATATAACTAAATAACTAGAAGGTATAAAACTTACTATTTAATTTTTAGTTCAGATTCATCTAATATCTCATTGTCGAAGATTGATCATAAATAAGTTTTGTGACATTTTTTTGTGTGAAAAAATAAAGCTCATTTTTTTAAAAGGCAATACATCTCTTTATATAACGACTTCACTATTAACATATTCACATATCAAAATAAAAGTGTATGTTTATATATGTATAAAATGTGTGAGGTGAGTTCATAGTTAGTCATTCGTGATACGCGAATAATACGATACGTAATACGTTCGTGTATGATTCGGATTAAACGTTTTTCAAATAAGTCAAATATTCGGTCAAATAAAACATAATACGCTAATAATTCGTCAATTCGGATATTCGTCTATAGTTATATTTATTTTACATAATACGGATACAATAATTCAGTATATAAAAATATATAAATATATCTTTTTTATTCATAAATAATTAAAAAATATAATTATTTTATTAAATAATATTATTTTGGTTCAAAGAATCAAAACCATAAATTTGTATATTATTATTGATATTTTAGTTGTCTTTATCATTTTTTGGAATTTTAAGTATTTTTATTTATTTAAAAATTTTATATTTTTTTCTTACAAAAAAACATATTATACGGCAATACGTATATTATTCGTGTTTTTTAAAAAAATTTATAAAATACGCAAATTATTAATTACTTTGAGTACGAAAACGTAAATACGTATATTATTCGTAATACGTAATTATTCGTAAATTATACGCGTATTATTCGCGAACTGAACAAGTATGGGTGAGTTTGTTGAGCATAAATTTTACGTGAAGTTCAAATTTGGCTCTTACTATATTTGTCATTTAGACCTCTCAATTTTTTTTGCATTTTACTAAATATTGCCGATACAAAAAATATTATAAACCACCAAAACATAATTATATGTCTCATCGGATTTAATACACAATGATACTTCTCAAAATAAAAAATAAAAATTAATTTGTAAAACTAAGCATAGAAATGATTAAACAATTAATATATATGTCAGCCCAATAAACATGAATTGGGCTGTAAAGTGGATATTAGATGGCCAACTCATGCACTTTCCTTCACACGTAACAAGAAGTATTGCATAAACAAATGAAAAAAATATTAAGTTAATTACAGGTTTAGCTTATAAGCTCATAAGAGGGAACATAAAAAATATGGAATTTCCCCCATAAATTAAAAAATTATAATATGTGCAAATAGCACGGATATTTATCTTTTTTTCACATGATATATCAATATATTTTATTTAAAGTATCTGTAATAAATTTCATATTAAGAAGTTGTCACCGAAACAATTACCAAAATTAAACTTAGAAATATGATGTCTCAAGGGTCTCCACATTTATAAGTAAAATAAAAATTATGAAAATTAGATTTTATATTATATGCACGGCCATCCCTTATGGATTTCAAACCATTTGAATGGAGATTTGAGATGAATTTGGGTGTTTTCGAGTTAAATTACACAAAAGTCCTTATTTTTTCAGTGAAATTCATTCCGCCCCACACGAAAATGTTAGGTTAGAAATTAATTACTAGTACTAATTAATTAATTCAATTTAATATCATTAAAATATTTGGATATGTGAAAGTCCTCTGGAGATAGCATCCGCGAAAGCGAATCAGCACAGACTGAAAAGAGGAATATGGACGAGTGTGCGATATGGGGACATGCATCGTGCCTTGGCTGCGTGCGAGAGGCTTTTATTGTTACGAGGACGAAACGAAGAAATGAGAGACTACGCGGTTTTGTTGTACCATTGTGGGTATTATCAAGATTGCATGAAATACTTGAATCTTTATCAAGATTCCCAACAAATTGAAGGTGGGATTAATGGTTTGGAGGAGGAGGCGGTGAAGATACTTAAATTGAGGGTCAATTTGATTTTGGCGCAAGATGGATGGAGCGATAGTAAGCGCAGAACGAGTTATTGGAGTAGTAATTACGAGCCATGGTAGATTAATAAATTAAATAAAATTGATTATTGTTAGTGTATGTATAGTTAATATAAGAATTATTTGTGTAAGATTGTAAATAGAATTTGTAATTGATTAATTATATAGAAAGAATAATAGTAATTTATTTTGTCTATCATGTGTTAATTAGTTATGTTGTGTATGCTAATTAACATGTTAAAGTAACTCGCAGGAACTCACAGGAATTGATAAAGTAACTCGCAGGAATTGGAAAGGAACTCGCAGGAACTCGCTGGAACTGGCAGGAACTCGCAGGAACTCACAGGAACTGGCAGGAGTCTGTGGCGATTTTGGAGCTCCTCGAAGAGCAAAAACTCGAAAGGAAAAAGCGGGAAGGGAAAAAGGGAAATCGAAAAATCGCGAGGCTGGTGCCGTGTCTGGGGCGAGTCTGGGACGAGTCTGGGCCGAGTCTGGGACGAGTCTGGGCCGAGTCTGGGGCGAGGCCGAGAGCGACGGCCGAGTCTGGGGCGAGTCTGGGGGCGAGTCCGAGAGCGACGGGCCGCGACAGCGACGGTGACGGCTTCGATGACAATCCGAGCTCGCGTGGCAAACCAAGGGCAGAGGGAGGTTGCGTTCGTCTAAGGATGGCCGAAAGCATCATCTCTCGGCATGTATCTTACTTTTGCAATTATAATTTATTTTTGCGAAACTACTTTTTTACATTTATCATGTAAAATCGCACCAATGTATTAAACCTTGCTTTAATATATTAAAAGAGGCTTTGCCTCTTTAGTTTTTCAAAAAAAAAAAAAAAAAAAAAAAAATTGGAGAGAGAAATATAATATAATATAATATAATATGGTAATATCTCATTGTGAAAAATTAATCATAATTCAACAAAAAATAAGTATTTATAATCTCATTGCATTTATTCTTCCAATTTATTTCATATCAATGATCTATCAAATCTTACACTGGCACATAAAAATCAAAATCCTCAGTATGAATTAACAATTAACGAGGCTTGTTGTCAAATTCAAATTTCATTGATCCCAATTTGTTTATATAGAACTTGCAAAAATTGCTCATACAATTGAACACATATTTATGCCACCTCACGAAGCTATCATGATTCTAACACAATCAATTCTCTTGCATGTTTTGATATAATCCAACAAAACAAGTAAGTTATGCAATAAGTGGCCTAGTTGGGCATATTGAACATAAAGGTAAAATGTTCAACATAAACAAAATAAGTTTTGAATTCATTAAAATGGACAACAAAGTTTAAATATTTGAATACTAACATCTTCGACTTTTGAGAAGTCGAGAGGATGTATAATTATCATTTCAATTTTTTGTAAAAGTCCAACTTCACTAATTGACATCCTTAATTAAAACTCCAACTTCACTAATTGGTATTTTATGGAAGATGCTTTGGATTATTATAAAACCGGTCACATATTAAAAAGGAAATTTTTTGAACTTGGACCAAATATGTTTGAGATTTTTCAAAAGAGAGTAATATGTTGGAAATACCGGAAATAACAACTTCGACTCTTCAAAAGTCTGAAAAGTCGAGATGTTGAAAAATTATTTTCATTTCAAAAGTAGAGATCAATTAGACAATTAACCACCAATTAAATAATCGAAGTCCACCAATTTATCCAAACCAGCCTTAATTGCCCACGCTACACATTGTCATTAAACTTTTTTTTTTTTTTTTTTTTTTTTGCAATACTGACCAAATATTTTAATTAAATAAGAAAAATAACAAGATATTTGTGAACATGACATATATAACCGGTTAGTCTACTTATTTCTATATTACACCTAAAATTATATCTTTAATTATTCGATTATATTCGATATCGTATTTGTATCCGAACATATTGCATATCGTATTCGTGTTCAAAACCGGACATCGAATATTGCATACTGTATTTGTATTAGAAATCATATATCGGATATCGGATACCATATTTGTATATGTATTTGTATCTGAAATCGGATATCGAATACCGAGTATCGTATTCGTATACGTATCGAAATCGGATACCGAATAATGTATTCGTGTCCGAAATCGCATATCGGATATCGTATTCGTATCCGAAATTGGATATCGAATATGGTATTCATATTGATATTCGTATCCGAAATCGGATATCGGATACCGTTCGTAGCTGAAATTGTATATTAGATACCGTATTTGTATCTGTATTCGTATTCGAAATAAGATATCGAAAATCGTGTCCGTATCCAAAATCGGATATCGAATACCGGATAATGTATTCATATTTGTATCCAAAATTGAATATCGGATACCGTATTGGTATCCGAGATCGCATATGAGATACCATATTCGTATCTGAATTTGCATATCGAATCTCGTTTTCGTATCCGAAATCGGATATTGAATACCGTATGTTGTATTGTATTTGTATTCGAAATCGGATACCGAATATTATATTCGTATCCGGAATCGTATATCAGATACCGTATTCTTATTTGTATTTGTATATGAAACCGGATATCAAATACTGAATACCGTATTCATATACGTACCCGAAATCGGATATCGGATATCGTATTCGTATCCAAAATCGCATATCAGATATTATATTTATATTTGTATTTGTATTCGTATCCAAAATCGCATATTAGATAATGTATATGTATCTGTATTCGTATACGAAATCGACTACAAATATGGTATATGGTATCCGATTTCGGATACGAATATGATATATGATATTCGATATCTGATTCAGAATACGAATACGATATCCGATATGCAATTTCGGATACAAATACATTATCCGATATCCGATTTCGGATACAAATATAGATACCAGTACAACATCCAATATGCAATTTCGGATACAATATCCGATATCCGATATCCGATGTTAGATATGAATATAATATTCGATATGCGATTTCGAATACTAATACGATATTCGATTTTGGACACAAATACAGTATTCGATATCCAATTTTAATTACCAATATAATATGTGATAGCGATATTTGATTTCGAATACGAATTATAATTAAAAGGTACAATTTTAAGTGTTGATATAAGAATAAGGAGGCTAACTAGTCATATCTGTCAATTTCACTTATTTTCTTAGTTGATTAAAATTCATGATCTGTATTAAAAAATATTTAAAAAAAATGAAGGGTTTAGTGGTTAGGGCGGTGTGGCTAACTTTAATATGGAAACCTGAGGATTCAGTTCTCTAATTGACCTCGACTTTTGAAATGGAAATAATTTTTCAATCTCGAGAATGTTATTTTATGTATTTTCAAACATGTTTGTCCGTTTTGATAAATCTCAAACATATTATGTCTCTATTCGGAAATTTCCCTATTAAAAATGGCATGTGACAATTTACATTTTTTCCAATTTGTAATTTGTGATGGGACAATATTAAATTAAAAAAACTAAATTCAAATTGAAATATTTAATTCATTCATTATATTGCATGTATGTCTTGTCCAAACACAAATTTCATATAATTTATATCTTATTTATACGATATATAATATGTAAAGGTGACAATCTCACGGGTGGGATCAAATTTGGGTCACGACATTTCGAATTCGGGTCATTTCGATATGCTGGTTATCAAGTGATTCGGATCGCGGATCGTTCGGTTTTGGATCATCCGATTTCGGATTATTCAGTTTTGGATCGTTTCGATTTTCAGTTCGTTCGGTTCCGTGTCGTTTCGTGTTATTCGGTTTTGCCACATCTACATATTATATATCATATAAATAAACTTTAAATTATACAAAATAAAAAATTGAACAAGATACATGCATATATGCAATACAATAATTCAATTAATATTTTAGTTTGATTAAGTGTTTAATTTTTCTAATTTATTATTGCCAATCTCAAGCTAAATTTTTTTGGCCAAGAACTATAATTTGATTATCTTACAAATAGACATGCATATTCTTATTTGAATTATATCATATTCGCATACCACCTTTTAATATCATTATGTTATTGATTTTGTCTGTGTGCAATATATCAAGTTCAAAATATACACGGAGCGAAACCTCGGGCGAAAACTCGGGCGACTGTGGGGTGGAGGCAAACCCTAGCCGCCTCCTCCACCCCCTCCTCTCTCACGCCAGCGCCTGGAGATCCTTTGCGAGCGGCGACGGAAAACTGAGGCGAGCGGCGAGCGGCGACGGAAACCCTAGCCGCCGAGGCGAGCGGCGACGGACCGAGGCGACGGAGTAAAACTGAGCCGAGGCGAGCGGCGACGGAAACTCCAGATCTGAAACCAGAGCTGGCTTGCTAGACAAGATCCAGGCGAGGCCCCAATCGAACCAATTCTGAATAGGTTTTGGCGGAGAAGGAATTCAGAGAAGGCATGGATCTGGATCTGGCAAAAGACCAGTCGGAGGATGCGTTGGAAAGAGGCTGGAGGTTGAGAGAGAAAGACGATAGGCGCTTGCGCATGCCATCGGAAGGGGCGGCTGAACTGGCAGGGAAGAAAGGGCTGGCAGGAACTGGCAACCGAGGCGAAAGGCGACTTAGGTCGATACAGATTGCTCCGAGCGTTCTGGCAGGGACTGGCGAAGACTGCAAGGGCGATTTCGTGGCGATTTCGTGGCGAGGGGCGATTTCGTGGCGATTTCGGGGTGGAGGCAAACCCTGACGGAGATCCGAGACTGAGATCCGACATTCGACGGCGACGGCGATAGCAACGGTGACGGCGACCGCGATAGCGACAGCGACAGCGAGGGCGAGGCGGAGATCCGACAGCGAGGCGGATATCCGACAACGGAGATTCGGCAGCGACAGCGACAGCAAGGCGGAGATCCGACAGCGACAGCGACAGCGGCAGCCAGTCGGAGAGAGGGCAACAGCGACGGGCGAGTCGGGGCGAGTCTGGGGGCAGTGAAAGTAAAAAGCGGGAAAGGAAAAAATACGAGATCTGAACTCGCGTGGAGACGAACCTTTCGTCTAAGGATGGCCGAAAGCTTCATTTTTCGGTTTGTATCTTACTTTTGCAATTGTATTTTATTTTTGCGTTAAACTACTTTTTTACATTTATCACGTAAAATCGCACCAATGTATTAAACTTTGCTTTAATATATTAAAAGAGGCTTCGTCTCTTTAGTTTTTCAAAAAAAAAATATCATTATGTTATTAATTTCGGTATTCTAACCGACTTAGAAAATTCCAAAGCTTTTTCCTCGGTAATTAGGAAGTTGGGTGTTAAAAAAGTAAAATTATACATCTCTAGACTTTTCAAAAATCGAAAATGTTATTTCACTCATTCTCAAACTTTGTTGTCTGATTTGATAAATCACAAACTAACTTTGTCTACTTTGAAAAAAATTCCTAACATAAATGGGATAACTTCTTATACTCCTATAATGACATGGATTTACAATAAATAAATAACAGATGAAAATAATTGAAGAGTTATTCATAAATATAACTAAATAACTAGAAGGTATAAAACTTACTATTTAATTTTTAGTTCAGATTCATCTAATATCTCATTGTCGAAGATCGATCATAAATAAGTTTTGTGACCATTTTTCTCTGAAAAAATAGAACTAATTTTTTTTAAAGGCAATGCATCTCTTTATATAATGACTTCACTATTAATATCAAAATAAAAGTGTATGTTTCTATATGTATAAAATGTGTGAGGTGAGTTTGTTGAGCATAAATTTTACGTGAAGTTCACATTTAGACCTCTGAATTTTTGCATTTTACTAAATATTGTGAATACAAAAAATATTATAAACCACCAAAAAATAATTATATGTCTCATCGGATTTAATATACAAATGATCGTTCTCAAAATAAAAAATAAATTAATATATATATGTTGGCCCATAAACATGAATTGGGCTGTAAAGTGGATATTAGATGGCCAACTCATGCACTTTCCTTCACACGTAACAAGAAGTATTGCATAAACAAATGAAAAAAATATTAAGCTAATTACAGGTTTAGCTTATAAGCTCATAGAGGGAATATAAAAAATATGGTATGTCCCCCATAAATTAAAAAAAGTATAATATGTGCAAATAGCACGGATATTTATCTTATTTTCACGTGATATATCAATATATTTTTAAAATTATCTCTAATAAATTTTATATTAAGAAGTTATCACCGAAACAATTACCAAAATTAAACTTAGAAATATGATGTCTCAAGGGCCCACATTTATAAGTAAAATAAAAACGCTCATATATAAACTTCGATTTCGATAAAAAAAATACAACAATAAATCACTATATATAAAATTTCGGAGGAGTGATGGTGTTCTTCTGGCTTCTTAATAAATTCCTCACTTTATCGTGTATATGAACATTTGTTTTTTTGTTGTTAAAACCAAACAAAAAAAAATGAGAAAACAATTATAATACATGCATGTTCAGGTAGCTTATCTAACTTCAAAACCTTCATGGCAAATTATTGTCTTCTTGTAAAAATGTTCAATAAATGCCGAACTATAATTTCCTCTTTTTGTTCTTTTCCCCTTGATTATAACCAACCAAAAGAATTTAGAATTTAGTTTGTGTAATAAAATCAAGCTTATAAACTGTAAGGAATGTAAATTAGATGGCCTACCCTTGCACATTTACAAAGTGCATAATAACAAAATAGCAGAATTATTTTTATAAACATTATATTTCATTGAAAAAAAAGAAAGAGAGTGAAAAATGTGTTTATTACATTTTATAAATTATTTCTCTCTTCAATACACTATATTTCACATATTCGATAAACAACAAAATTAAATCTTATTTTATTAATCTTATGGTCCCCTTTGGATACAAAAAAGAGGGACAACTTCAATTAAGATTTCATTAGTAAACACAAGTACATCAAAAGTATCGAAGAATAATGAAGAGCCAGATTGGATTAGATAAAGCCTGAGAATCTGAGACCATGTTTGCTTGCAAACCGAGGAATCCGAGCAGAGTTATAGGAATATGCTCGTTATCATTCCTTAGGATTTACATTATTTATCCTTTATTAAACTTAAAATTACATATTTATCTTTCTTAAAATTAAAATATCATATTTATTCTTTCATAAATCTAAAATATCATATTTGCCCAAATAATTAAAAACCAAGCAATTTTTCCATTAACTTTAACGGCCAACTTTTAAAATTACTATTTTATCTTTTGCATATTTATCCTTCTAAAAATCCAAAATATCACGTGTACCTCTTTAAAAATAAAAAATATCATACTATCCTCTCAATAATAAAAAAAACATGCGTACGATTACTCACTCGACAAGAAGAAACGCACTATAATTTAATATTATTTTTAGTTATGGTTATATTTTTGTAACGAAACTATATGTTTTATATTTTTGTTGAATTTGTAGAATGATTATCTTTTTAAATTTTATTGATGTATTTTATTGTATTTATATTGTTATCTATTATATTACATTGTTATATTCTTTGGAAAATACTATATTTTTATTTTTAAAAAAGTAAATATGATATTTTGGATTTTTAGAAGGGTAAATACGTAAAAGGTAAAATAGTTAATTTTAACGGAGTAATTGGATGATTTTTAATTTTAGGATAAATATGATATTTTAGATTTATGAAAGGATAAATATGATATTTTAATTTAAAAAATCAAATTGAAAACTTCGAACTCTTGTATTTTGGTATGAAAATTTGAAGCCAAAAAAATTGAGGAAGTTGAAAAGACTGGAAACGAAATGGACGTTGAATTGGTTGGTCAGCTGGAGAAAGGACAATGTTAAGTGGATGGATAGATGTACCTCCACAATTTCGGTAGAACCGCACAATGTGATATTTCAGAATAAAATAGCCCCATTTTGTCCACAGAATCATATTGCTC
Organism: Luzula sylvatica; assembly: GCA_946800325.1. Taxonomy (NCBI): domain Eukaryota; kingdom Viridiplantae; phylum Streptophyta; class Magnoliopsida; order Poales; family Juncaceae; genus Luzula; species Luzula sylvatica. The sequence continues at coordinate 69,570,024 of OX326959.1, read as the reverse complement.
GGTATAGAAAAGGTGAAAGCTACTTGTTTGGCTTCAAATTTATTATACTTTTACTATGATAATAATAATAATAATAATAACCTCTAATATCGAAAATAAATTGCTTGGACAAATGAATAAACTGATTGTGTGAGTATAGTATTGTAAGAAATGTGATAGATAAAAGATAAAAATATTTTTAATCAAAAATATACAAGATAAAAAGATTTATTGAAAATATTTTATATTCTTGCTCTCCATAGTAAGCCAAATTTAAAGAACTTACGTTTTATTTTTCTTATTCAAAGTTTATCATTGGACTAATTTGCTTCGATATTTGGTTGATTTCGTTGACAAGTAATTGAAGTAAGTTTTTTTTTTATCATTTTTGTTAATTAACGCATTACGTTACTCTTACTATTATGATATATTCTCCTTATCGTGTCAATGCGAGAGAAGACAAATATGAAATATACATCATTAGTATTGGAGCCTATGTTAGTCGGAGATTTTAATAAAAAAATTATACCTGTATCAGCACACATCAGATACAAATATGACACAACATTTATAATCATTTAATACATCATGTGATGTATCATAATATATTATTATTAATTGAACATATATAATTTACAATATATATGGATATTAATGAATACCAATTCGATATGGGTATAAGTTTAATTATGAAATCTAAGCAAAAATAAAAAATTATATACTTATTTTATTTTGTATTTCAATCAAAATAGACCCATTTTTATTTCATCCCTCGTTGCTTTGTATTTTTATTTGCTCATTTGTGGATTTTTTTTTCCAGTTCAAACTTCAAACAAAAAAAGATTTTGTCTACCTTTAAAAATCGAAAGTCAGACGACTTTTCACATTTGCTCGCAAAAAAAATGTTAAAATCTCCTAACCTCTTCTTTTAGGAACACTTTATACATTTTAATCTCAACAAAAGTACTTAAAATCTCTTCTTTTTTTATCTTTCTCTTTGAAATCCTAAATTATTTTGGTAACCCACAAATTCTAAATTGATGATGTATATATTTTTTGCTTTGCAGTGATAGAAAAATACAATTCATCGGAATTGATTGTTCTAACATTCACAATAGTTTGGACTCGAGTTGTCCATTCGATTAGACTCCACTTAAAATTATGTTACTTGGTGACCGAAGTTAAAAAGAATTTTATTTGATGATAATGATGAGTGTAATTAATTATACTTTCAATATTGTGATGTATGTTTTTATGAATTATTTGATTTTGATATTTTGATGTAGGAAAGAGTTATTTAATTTTACAACTTGAATTTGATTACGACATTGTTTTGTATCAACTATTTAAAATTAGTTAGTCAATTGTATAAACTATTTAAATTTTATTGTTTTGATGCTTATTCATATTTAATTTTAATTGCGTCGAGTATAAACAGTAATACAATCTTATTTTTTTCATAATAATAATTTATTTTATGTATGATTAGTTATATCAAAATAACTAATTCCTCCCTCTCTCACACACATATTTTAGTTTTTGAAAATTGTTGTATCAATATATTTGTATCGGATCAGATATGTTAATTGTATTAATATCGCATCGAATATGATACTCATACTAATTTCGATAAAGCGTAGATTGTTGGAGCTCTAAAACGTTAACCTACAAAAATATAAAATTAATGATCTATGTTGGGTCACTTTCGCCGATATAAGAGTAGTAGAGAACCACAAGCAAAAAGCTTTTATTTAGTCACATGGATATTCTATTATTCTTTCGAACCCCTTAATTATATGACCATTTCCATAATTTCGATTTGTACAGGTGGTCTAGAATTAGATATGCATAAGAAAACTTCTTCATTTGCCAAAAAAAGATGAGAAAATAAATTTCGTCTAAAAATAATTGAACCGAGTGCGAGACCTAATAGTTGCCACTTGCCAAATATGTGAGAGAGTAATTAATGAAGGGAACTTCTTAACATTGGACGATTTCCTTGTCACTTGACTTATTTTATTGTCTATTTCATATTTTAGCCTAACAAAACATTAAAATTCATATAATTCAATGATATATATATATATATATGTAAATTTTTATACATGATCATAACATTTCTTAATAATAATTTACCCATTTACTTAAATATCTTACACGAAACACCAATAAAAAAATAAAAACGCCACGTGTCACCATTTGGTTGGTGACCGGACAGGCCCGACCACAAATACACTTCGTCATCTTTTTTGTATATATATTTTTTTGTAGAGTATGCTTGGTATTATTTATTTTGTAGGGGTATATATTATATTTTTAAAATTTGCAAGGACGCAAGTGAAATTGTGCCCTTTTTAATGGAACACTTTAGGATGGACGAAAATATACTTGTACTGTTGTACATATCCAAACTGCACGACTAAAGTCAAACTTTGAAGAATTCACCAAGCAAGCATATATGATATAAGTGGAAATTTTTTAAATCACACTTTTGACAAGAACATTATCATTGCCCTCTCTAAAAAAAAATCAAATGTTAAATTTACCAATAGTATCTATAGTAAGGGGTTTTATGGTATTTTTTTTCTTATGGTAAATTAAAAAAAAAATATATTTTGAATACATAATTCTTATTTTGACTAACATAAAATGATAACAATACACTTGAACTTTTCCAATAAATACATTCTGAAAAAGAATCTACCATAAAATAAAATAAAATAAAATGATCCATCACCCTAAATAAATGTCGTATATCAAAAACCAAATGTACAAGTTATATCTGTTTCTTTCTTATTAACGAAAGAATGTGATGAGATAATAATTTGAGAATATTTTGAACCAATCAAAGGAGAAATAGACATGGTTATAATTTTGAGGATAAAGCGAAATTTAAGATATTTTCGGTGGACAAGAAGAGGACTAATCAATTTTATACATTTTGAAGAATAGACATTCAAGTGTTCCTTAAAAAGTATAAAAATGAAAGACTTGGTCAATTGCTACTTCATAGGCGCGTTATTGGCACCTTTTGTATATCTTCTATGGCTCATGATTGTGTTATATTTGTGTTCTCAAATTATTTTCGTTCCATTTGTTTCACTCGTCTATCTTAAAATATTCAAAATTCATATTGCGCGAATACTTCGAAAAATCGACTTTACCCGTATAATCGTATGTGAATCGTATTCTAAATTATATGTAAAAATATTATATCGTCGTATTCGATACATATCGTCAAATACGTACAACACAATCCACAATCAGTTCGTAAAATCATTTCAACAACGATAACACCTCATAAAATCTCGTACATGACAAAGATTATTTTTTCTACTTTAATCCTAATTATAATAATTTTAAGATTAGTATGTTATTATTGTAACTTTGTATAAAAGAGTATTTCTTAAAATTTAATAAAAGGGCTAGGGAAAACAGTGACAACAATAGTTATTAAATAAAGATGATCTTCTAAAAAATATATAATTTTATATTATAATTAATATTGTATATTATAGATAAATAAAAAAAATTAAGAATACGCGTTTTCGAATCATCCAATTAAAACACGAACTTAATTAAGAGAACAACCGATAAATTAAGAAAATGTTATGTTTTACTCAACTTATTTTATATTTGTACCTGCTAATTTCAAAGCATGTATTTAAAAATACTGTTAATATATCTCGAATAAGAAACTAAACGATTTTATTTATGACTGGTACAAATCCAAAAAAATTCTAAACTAACAAAAATTGAATTTGTTAAAATTTATATAAAAATTGAATTTGTCAAGAATAATAACATATACTGATACAAATAAATTTATAACACATCTATCACTATATTCAAAATTTATGTGGCAACACAACCACACAAATGGTGATTCAAATAATAATTCAATAAATCAGAATTATATTTATTTTTTGAGGTAGACCTAGATTACTGCGGTATGCTCTAGTCAAACTCTGCAGAGGAGACTTGGCCATGCGGCCTTGTTGTTCTGTGCTGCTTATTCTTTTATATTATTACCTCTTAATAATATTCATAAACTACACAAATAATAAATATATATTATAGCAAGTGTTTATTTCAAATTTTCAAATTTATATCAAGCTTCGAATGAGCCGGAATTTTCAATATTTCTATTTAAATTTCAAAGAATCAAGTCCATAATTCCATATTAATACATCATGGCCAAATGGGAAAATATAATATCACTTAAATTAACAACGAAAAATTCATAAAATATGACAACTTTTCCAAACTGTGTTGTTATTTGTTATTATTGTATCAAAGAAGATCCAAATCCGATAACAGGAACAAGACCCGACCCGATAATAACTCAAGCGTCTTTGGAATTTGTACACGGTTAAGCAAAGATAACTTATCATGGAATTATTTCCATACACCCGGTGTAAACAATGCGGTGAACCCAAAGCTCACATAAGCAACGTTTTATGTGGAAAACTCTATGGAACTGGTCTATTTACGATACTTTCCATATAAGCCCATGTCTCCCATTTATTTCCATTAATAACTATATCTTTCTGTGCATGTTTTCATTATAATCCCTGTATATTTTATAATTTGGATTGCAGTATTTTGTTTAGAAGAAAAAGGGGAGAGGGAGGGTGATTTTGCGATAAAGATAAAGTTAGTGGGCAAAATAATAAAAATAAAAATTGTTGGGAGAGACGGACCAAGTCCCCTTGTTTTCTGAACGGCTATAAGTAGACAGGCTTTTAACCCAACAAAACGAAAGGAGATTGTAAAGCGGAAGGTGAAATATCTGCATAATAGAGTGATTTTGCCAGAAATTACCCTAATTAGGGCATTTGTTCTATTGATTTTTTGAGGAATTTTGGGGATTTTATTAGGATTGATCACAGGACGAATTTGGGGATTTTTAAATGATGTTAGAGTCCGGGTATATCAATTCGAAGAAAACGGATGATATTTGCGAGGAAATGTGTGGAGAGGTAATAAATATTTCGATTATTGAAGTTGTTTTTTTATTACATGTTTTAGATCTAATCGCTTTGTCCTGATTGGAATTTTTTCGCAAAAAATATTGGTTTTTTGTTTGGTTATGTATTTTTTTTTATTATTTTGGAGGAATGTTGGATTTTTGTCCGCGCGAAGTCCTCTGGTTGCTTTCAAATGCATTTAATTTGATTTCCGAAATTGGGTTTTATTTAAATTTTGATGTGCGACCTTGATTTTCACTGTTTTTGTTTGGCTCTGAATCATGGTTTTCTTCAATTTGGGCAATTTTTATTTCCTAAAAGACCTTCATTTATGTACAATATTATTATATTTTCCCAAATTTGAATTTTGTTGATGATCTTATCCTGTTCAATTAAAAATTTATATATTTGTTTGCTAAATTCTCAATCTTTTGCAAATTTGTTCCTAATTCCTCTCTTTTCTTAAATTTTCAGAATTCACGATCAGCCTCGAGCATATCGCGATTAAAATGCCTATTACGTGGATTAGACTTGAAAGTAATCCTATTCCTCTTCATCGGACTTCCACTCGTAATCCTCTTCATCTACATCCATGGGCAAAAAATCACCTATTTCCTCCGCCCCTTGTGGGATTCTCCGCCCAAACCATTCAACGAAATCCCCCATTACTACCACCCAAACATCTCCGCCCAAAAACTCTGCGGGCTCCACGGTTGGAAACCTCGCGAATCCCCTCGTAGAGTCTTCGACGCAGTTCTCTTCAGCAACGAAATAGACATGCTGAAAATCAGATGGAAGGAACTCAGCCCATACGTTTCGGAATTCGTTCTGGTGGAATCCAATTCCACATTCACGAGTTCAGTCAAACCCCTCTACTTCGCCGAAAACTGGGAAAGCTTTTCCTTCACGGAATCGAGAATCCATTACGGTGCAGTAGCGGGCCGGTTTGTCAAAGGGGAGAATCCATTCGTAGAGGAATCTCATCAAAGAGTAGCTCTCGACCAATTAATCAGGCGTTCAGGCATTTCTGACGACGATTTATTAATCATGTCTGACGTGGACGAGATCCCAAGTGGCCACACTATCGATTTATTGAGATGGTGCGATGATATCCCTGAAATTGTACACCTGCAATTGCGCAATTATTTATATTCGTACGAGTTTCACATGGACGATAAAAGCTGGAGAGCGTCGGTACACCGGTACCGACCCGGTAAAACCCGGTACGCGCATTTTCGACAGTCCGATACTTTATTAGCGGATTCGGGGTGGCATTGTAGTTTTTGCTTTCCCCGCATAAGCGATTTTATTTTCAAAATGAAGGCTTATAGTCACGTGGATCGGGTTAAATTCTCGTATTTTTTGAAGCCGGCAAGGATCCAAGACGTGATATGTAAAGGGGCGGATTTGTTTGATATGTTTCCTGAAGAATATACGTTTCAGGATATAATCGCAAAATTGGGGAATATCCCCAAGACGAAATCGGCGCTTTATTTGCCGAGTTATTTGTTAGAGAATGCGGAGCAGTATAAGTATTTGTTACCCGGATCCGGCAATTGTAATAGAGATAGCGGGTAGGGTGTTTCTTTAGGGGTATTTTTGAGATTTTTTTGTCTTGTTTTTGTATTATTGGTTGATAGAAATGACTTCTTTGATCTCTCTCTATTTAGGCCTCTTGTCTGATTCGAGGGGGATTTCTTTTAGTGTTATATGATATGATTTAGAATAGAAAAAAAATGGAGAAAATGTTGGTGGCTTTGTTGTTATATGTTGGAATTGGGGTGTTTTGGAGTTGATTAGTAGTTCTCGTTGTATTTTTCTCTTTTTTTTTGTTTTTTTTGTTTTACTGAAACTGAGTTATTGATGTTGTATTATTTGATTATTTCAGATTCTCTCTATTCAGAGATGATATAATTGAAATTGGTTTGTATATATTTATTTTTCGATTTGCCGTGTGTTCTTCGTGCTTATGATCAAGTTTTTACAAAATACTAAAAAATATTTACCGTTGTTAAAATAATATAAGTCGTTTAGATACGATATATTGTATTGGAATTTCGATATCAAAATTCTAATAATATATCTTGATACATTCAGGTTAAAATATATATTATTATTTAATAAATTATACAGGACGTTTAGAAAAACTCAAAAAAAGTATAGGATGCATCTAAAACTTGTTGGACACATGTAACAATATCACACATCTAAAATATGAATACTTCAAATCCAAAAAATTGTTTGTTTTTTACAACAAATGTGGCAAAAAGAAACTTACAAAAAAAGAATATCGGAGGCATTGAATGGAGTATTTGTTATTATTTTGAAATAAAATATTCCGATACGATTTTGGTTTTGAATTATACGCGTAACATAGGTGGCCAATGATTAAACTAGTGTACTTCTTGTTGCTTTTTTTGAAACACATGTGAAAGAATTAATTTGAGCTTTCCAAACAACTTTGCCTTTTCACTTCCTTAGTTTAACTTGTTGGCCTTTTTAATGGAACAATTACAGATAGGATTTGCACCTACTTAAAGGAACGAATATGAGTCACTATTTAGTCCTAAAGTTTGGGAAGCTTGTGAATTACTAATGTAACGAATATTAAATTTCATCAAAGTTTTGAGTATTAGTTTTGTGCCACAGCAATGAGAATATATACTCGATAATGGTATATAAGAATTTGAAATGTAATATTTAGTGCTACAGTGCATAAAACTTGTGGAGTAACCTAATTTAGATAATTTAAAAGTTCAATAACAATTGAAAATTGTTTCTGTGGGACAGTGTTAAATTTTAGATAAATATTTTTATGGTTATGTCAGAACCGACGTGGATTCCGGAAATCAATTTCATCGTGAAAAACTAGTGGAGTAACTTAATTTTAGATAAGTTAAAATTCAATATAATTTATGAGGACAATTGAAAATTGTTATTTTGTTAAATTAAAGTACAGAGTTTGAGTGACTTAATAGGCCACTGTGATGTTTATAACATATTTTCAGATTTAAGCCCACAAATACTCAATTGAAAACTTTACTTGGGTTGGGCTAAAATCGGCTAAAGTTACAATAAACACCCAAGAATTTTTTAATATTAATTATTAGTCCATTCCATTGGTTGTTATTTTTATTCATATCATGTCAAAAAAATTATACCAGGGAAATTTTTGATGTATACACGCATCTGAAATAAAAATGACAACAAAATACACCTCTTCAAATTAATGGCATAAATGACAAAAAAAATCTCTAATTTTTATGATGAGATTATTGTAAAAAAAAATGAACGAAATTTTTTTGATGTATACATGTATGTGAAACTTATAAGGGAAATTTTCAAAAAGATTTCTTATTTTTATGGATATTGTAAAAAAATCTTATTTTTCCGAAAACTCCGAAAAACTCCGTCAACCCAAAATTTTCTTTTCAAATACTCTTTGGATGAGATTAAATATTGTTTGGAACGAAATGCCTTTCTATTTTGATATTTGACAGTTAAAAAAAACTATTTTTCGTTACTTTTATTAATTTTAAAAATATTACATAATAATTTAAAAAATATAATTATTATATGTTGCAATCATATGATTTTAATACTCATTTATCATTTTTTCATGAAAAAATAACAACAAATAACAATAAAATAAATAACAATATAAAACACACCTTGAAAATATTTAAAAAATAAAAGATCATTTAACTATAAAAATACATATAAAAAGGATGAAAATAAAAAACTAGCTGTTAAAAGATATTTTTCTACCAATATAATTTGAACGTGTTGTTTTAATGTTGTTGTTTGCTTTATTATTATCTGTTGTTAGTTTTTCTTGAAAAAATAATAAATGAGTATTTAAAAACATATGACTATAACACATAACAATTTTATTTTTTAAATAATTATTTGTTTACAAATATTTATGAAATTTTTCAAAATTAATAAAATATGATGAAAAAAATATATTTTGTATGTATAAAATATATAAAAAAAAGGATATTTTGGTCCAAAAAATATTTAACACCATCCAAAGTTAGATTTAATCCTTATATGGGGTATTTCAAAACAAAAATTTGGTTTGAGAAGTTTTTCTGGAGTTTCCAAAAAAATAGGGATTTTTTTACAATATCTTAAAAAATTAGGGATTTTTTGAAAATTTCCCAACTTGTAAATAGGACGTTCAAATTCAACTTATTTGTACTTCAAAATTAACATATATATTGGATTATGAAAAATACAATATTTCTTGTTAAGATTTTTGTTTTAAATAATAATATTTATTTAAATTAATACAATTTTTTGTAGATGTACTTTAATTGGTCGAATTTGATTTAATCAGTTGATTTTTTTAAGATGTCGCTCATTTCATCTCCAAACTATAATTATAGTATTATACTAAGTTATAAACTCTGATTAAAATATTGGTCAAAATTATAGATATATTGGTTTCATATTGCTATTCAGTTCATGACCGCCACGATTTACAAATCGATTTGAATTTTATATGTATTTTAAATTGAATATTGTCAAATTTTGAATCATATCGATCCAATTACTCAAAAGAAACTAAATCAATTACATTTGGAATTTGATCATATAAACAAAAATTGATTATGATTAATCGTTCAAAATCCATTTTAAGGTTTTCCGCCTGGAGATTGGCGAAATTATATTTATTTCGTCAAACTAACTAGCAAATGGTCTTTTTTATGCTATACATGGAAGAAAATCGATTGAAAAATTTAAGTCAACACAATCTAGAATTTTCTTAAACATATCATATAATATTAATTAATTCCTTTGACAAATATAATTTTTATTTGTGAAATAAAATACTTTTAAAAATATGACTTTATAAAATATGTGAATTTTTTTAATATTGCTATTTATTTTACTACTATTTGATGTTATTTTTCATAAAAAAATAATAAATAAATATTAAAATTATATAAATATAACATATAATAATTATGTTTTTCAAAGGTATTATATGTTAAAGAATATTCTTGAAATTTTGAAAAATAGCGAAAAATACTTTTTTAATTATCAAATATTAAAATAGTAAAATATTTTGATCCAAAAAATATTCAACATCTTTCAAAGTTAGATTTAACCCTATAGAAAATAATTAAAAACAAAATTTGGATAAAAGAATATTTTTTAGAATATCCAAAACGTTAAGTAGTTGTTCGGTGGGAGTGGAATAGCGGATTAACTCGGAATAACTAGCTTAAACCAACCGAACATAGATGGAAGAAAATGGAATTACATGGAATTACTCTAATCCATGGGGTACATGGAAGAGGCTTAAACCATGGAATAGAGATTTTATTGTGACAAAACTGCCCTTTCTAATTCCAATATCTGTATACGTGGCAAACAAAAATTATATTTTAACATCTCTCTTTGAACCCTTTCTCTCCTCTCGAGCACAAACCCCCATTACAAAAACACTCACCCAGCTCCTCTTTCTCTAACATTTCCAGCGATCTGTTTATCAATGCACTGAATGAAGGTGTTTACTCGTTTACCCTTTTTTTTCTCTTTCGAACAAGATCCATTTTTTAGAAGATCAAATGGGCTCACTATTTTCATCCGAATCTCAGAAGAGAAGCAAGAGGGGCTAACCATGGCGCTCGAGAAGGTCAAGCAAACTGTTTCTTCCTCTCCCTCCGTCGTTTTCAGGTCTCATTCAATTCCAGCCCTTATTTAATCAATTTAGTTATTTTTACTAAAACGAATCAATGCAGTTCTCAAATTATTTGAAAAAATCAATTTGGTGTCGAATCAATGTGAAATAGATCAATTTACATCCTAAGTTGTTTAAACATTCAATTCAATATGCTCAGTAACTTAATTGGGTTTTTCTCCAAATTGACTGTTATAGTCTTATTATTGCAGAAAAGCATACCTGTCCATAATTTGATGTTATAGTTTTGTTCAGATTCTTCATTCTAGTAATAGTTGGAATATCCTACTGAAATCTCAATTAAGCTCGGAAAAATATCATTCAAATTTGATAATTGATTGGGTCAGTTTGTTAATTCATTGCAATAACTATTAAACTTGAATTGTTGCAATAAAGTATTAAGTTCAATAAACAATTTTGGCTCTAGAAATAGATATTATGGTGCGCATTTTCTCTACGTCTGGTACGTTGCATACTCAATAAGATGAATTCTTGAACAAAATTGTAGCCCACATGATAATTATTTTTAAATTTTTAAACAATATATTGTTTTTAGTTAACTTTTAATATATTTGTAGGTTTATGGAATGATTTTTGGTCTTTGAATGGAAATGAAGTTCAAAAGTTGGAGACATAAATTATATTAAAAAATGAACGATCGATTTTGAATTATAAATAATTAAAGGGTCAAATAGCAATTGTTCGACGAATTCTGGTCATAGCCAAAGATCATGCAGATTAGCTTTTTTTTACTTTCGTTGTCATTTATTCGATATTTTTTTTCAGTGATACTTCTTTTATTATTTTTGTATTTTATATTTAATATGTGATATGAATTATTCTTCAGTAATGTAATAGTTGTGTGTTTCATTTCTCGGTACATGTAATTGAGTGAGTATATGATTAACTTAATTGTAAATTGACGACTTAAATATATATAGACTAAATAGCAAATATGATATAATTTATTTGCATTTGTTTTTGGTATTTTTTTTGTTAAAATAATATTGTATTGCATGTTATTCAATTAGTAGACTAATTAGTTATAAAATATGCCAATTAATTATGTTATTATGTTAATTGAACTTAATTATAGAAAAAGGATATTTTGGTCATTGTATGTTTATATTATTTTACCTAGTATTTTTATTCCATGAAACTTTGCCGAACACAGCTGGCATAAAATGGAATAGATAGTTTTTTCTTCTTCCATTAATCCACTATTCCATGTCTTTGCCGAACAAGGACTAAGGGTTTTTAAATTCCCCTAATAAATATGAACCTTAATTTATTCTGGCAGTCTTTTCACATTATTTCAAACTAATACATATATATCAATTTATTAACTTGATAAAAAAGAAGCCTCGAATCAGTTTTACCATTTCTGCCCGATGTGTCGTTGCGCCAATTCATATGTCACTTCGGGCCTCGGGGGCCTTTAATTACTCTCGTAATACCAGTCTGCCCCATGGCCCATGGGTCGTGGGCTTGCTGATCCCGAGACATAGAGTAATTTGTAACGTCATCGAGTCATCTATTTAATGAAAGACCAGTGGAAACATACGAATCAAAATTAAACATGCATAATCAACATCTCATTATATTTATGTCATTCTTTCTGACAATAAATATAAAACACATATTATATAAAAAAAATTCAAAGTTTAAACTAATTATATATTTCATGAAAGAACTGATATAGTGATATTATAAAAAAAAACAAAAACAAAAACCTTACTATTAAAAAAATTACAAAATAATAACAAAAGACGAACCTTACTTTTAAATAAAATAACAAAATAACAAAATAGTATACTCATTTGTTGTCAGAAAACAAAACATGTTATATATGATTTAAGTTAAGAAATTTTTTATTTTAATTTGAGAAATATTAATTACTTGATAAACATTATATTCATATAAAGTAAAAGAAGATTATATATTATATAATATTGAAAATGATTAATTATAAATAAATCTTTAAGGGTGTGGTTGTTATTGGGTTTAGGGTTGGGTTGAAGGGCAGTGAATTGAGGGTAAATCGGTCATTTACTTTAATGTTCTGTTAAATTTAATCACATTGTTAACTTCAGATAAATTTGATATTAGTTGTGTTTATTAGGGATAAATATGATATTAGACTTTTAAGAGGGATAAATATATAATTTAAGAGGTTAGAAGGGGATATAGGAGAATTTTTTCCATTAAAAATATATATATAGAAATTGTTACCCATTACATGTCTATAAGGATTAATATTGAATTTGCAAAGCAGGAGATAATGTGTACATTTCAAATTAGTAAGCATAATTAAGAAAATGATACTAAACTTGTTTTCTGTTGAATCAGAATTTTTGTTATGATAAGAACATTAAGCTCCTAAATTAATGAAAGCTTTGAAATTGTAGATGCATTAGCGAAGCTTTGAAATTGTAAGGTATCTTTGATCACTCATTAAATTAATGAAATCGTCTTTGTTTTTTTATCATATCTTTATTATTATATATACTAGGAACCTTCCCGCGCTTCGCTGCGGCGAATTAAATTTGATTTGTTTGACATTACATAAGTGCTAGAAATGATGCTACAAAGATCCATAGTAAAAATTAAGTTTTCTTGAGCATCTATTTCAAAGAAATGATATGTAAATGGTCATAAATAGCCTATTTTTCCTTTTCAAAAAAGAAAAATATCACTGTTAAATTTTGTTGTCATGTTATCTTGATCTATTTCAAAGAAAGTGCGAGCTTTTTAGTTGTCATGTTATCTTGATATATTTTGTATCATAATTTGGAAAGTTCAACTTTTATATGATCTTTAATTTGCGATGATATATATGTGTTGCTCATTGTTAGACGGGTGTTAAGTCCCGCAGAAAGCGTGAGGATTTGCCAAATCATTGACACTAAAATTGTTCCTTTTATATACGCCTCGAAAATACATGTTTTTAAATTGCAAATGGTGATTATAAGTTCACTAATTTCATTTGTATGAGTATTTGAATACATGATCTTAAAATTACAATCAAGTTTTCCTAAATAAAATTACAACCAATTCGTCGAAAATTAACAAATTATAAAAAGAACACATAAGTAAAAAATAAATTTAAATGCGATAAAATATATAATAAAAATAATGGGAGGGGAGAATTCAAAAACGATGAACAGTAACCGTGAAGAACAGTACTGAACAGTACCATGTGAACAGTATTTGGTGATGTGGCCTCACCATAGCTCTTGTATTCAAAAATTAATGGGAGGGGAGAATTTGTGCATAACTCAACAAAATTAAATATACTTTCAACAATAAATACAAACATAATGATCGTATAAATTCTTCAATGGAACATATTCAGAATATAACCAATTACAAGCATAAACCATGGTACACTCAGAACCAATCAGAAATCAACAAAATTACGACCCCTAAACCCTACAGTTGATAGCCTAAAAGTCACTAAATCATTTGGATTCACAATCTCCAGTAATCTTCACCCCTCTTGTTTAATTTAATTTGAAAGACTATTTTGTGCATCAATGAAATGGGTCGAACAAGTATTTATCAATTTCTTAAAAAAAGATTTTTTTGCGTAATTTGCAATGAAATAACATGATATTTTGATATAAGTTTGATAATTTGCATAATTTCTGTCAAACCGAGTATGAATTTCAGCAATAAGTTGGATAATTAAAACAACTCAACCTTAGACGTGCAATTTTTTTGAAATTAACCAGCAAAATTGATGATATAACGTGCAAAATCGAGGAAATAACTTGCAAGATTTAGAAATAACACCGTGCATACATAATTTGATCAATCAACTGCAAATTAAGAAAAATGGTAAATAACCTGCAGAATCGTGGCTGGATTTCAGTATAAACCTGAATACTTAGGGAAAGAAGAATTGTCCTTTTAATAGTAAGAGCAGGAAGAGGAAATATCATTCTCTGAGTTGGAATTGTTCAGAAGGAAGTATGCTAAGAGATAGGACGCATGCGACCCAAGGAAATACATAGGAGGTATGCTAACAAAAGAAAATCGGCAAACCGCTGGAGCACCGGGAGATGGGCCTCTCGTGCAGGTACGAAGATTCTAGTTCGAATCTGTTTGGAGGGGGAGGAGAAGAAGAAAGGAGGTAACGAAACGGAGATTTTGGAACAAGCAAAAAAGCTGGATGGAACGTTAGAGGGTTATCTGCCGTTAGCTTTATTAGGAGCACAGATCTCAAAGAAGATCTAACGCTTGAAAAAGTCACAAGTAGAGTTGGTAGTTGGTACAAAACTTGTACAAGCAAAATAGCCAATACTCATACATAAAGATAATGAAAAAAAGAAGAAAAAGAAAAAGTGCATATGATAGCAAAATAGCAATACTCATACACAAAGCTTTATATTTCATGACAGTTTCTGTTTATGCACAAACATTAATTTGCATATGGTATTTATTCATGAATTACATTTTTGTTTGTAAAATTGAATTACATTTTGTGGGGGGGCATGTCTTTTTATTTGAAAAATTCAAAAAAGTCCTTGCTTTGAACTTTTTTTTTCTTTTCAAAATATGCACAAAAAGTCCTTTTCTATTTTTGCACAAACAATTTTTTTAACAAGAAGTAAAAATTATTAAATCCTTCAATAAACCGACCCCGGAGCGCGTGGGTCGAGCCGATCCGCCGACCCCCGGGGCGAACCCGCGTCGACCCCCCCGGGTCCGGGCCGGACCCGGGGTCCCGGGGCCCGACCCCCCGGGCCGGACCCGCGTGGGCCGGACGCCGGACCCCCCGTCGACCCCCCGGGCCGGACCCCCCGTCGACCCCCCGGGCCGGAGGACCCGCGGGCCGGACCCGCGTGGGCCCGACCCCCCGGGCCCCGCGGGCCGGACCCGCGTGGGCCCGACCCCCCGGGCCGGACCCGCGTGGGCCGGACCCCCCGGGCCGGACCCCCGGGCCGGACCCCCCGGGCCGGACCCCCCGGGCCGGACCCCCCGGGCCGGACCCGCGTGGGCCCGACCCCCCCGGGCCGGACCCGCGTGGGCCCGACACCCCCGGGCCGGACCCGCGTGGGCCCGACCCCCCCGGGCCGGACCCGCGTGGGCCCGACCCCCCCGGGCCGGACCCGCGTGGGCCCGACCCCCCCGGGCCGGACCCGCGTGGGCCCGACCCCCCGGGCCGGGCCACGCGTGGGCCCGACCCGCCCCCCCCGGGCGGGTCCGGGTCCTCGACCCGAAACCCCCCGCCAGCTCCGCCAACCTGCACCTGCATGAACAAACACATAAAATACACGCACACACCATACAGTACTACAGTACATGCACATCATACAGACACACACACACACACACACCATACAGTTCATGCATTTTATACATCACACACATTCACAGTAATACATTTTATACACATCACTGAGAGTGAGATTGTTCTGCCACATTGACGAGCAACTTCGAATCAACACGACGCATAAAAGCCGTAACCTCGCTGCTGACCGGAACATTCTCCGAATCTTGGCCTACAAAACCATATTTATTAATTAGATTCTTCATTGCTGTACACCTTAAAAAATAAACCACATATAATGAAAAAATGGCATAGTATGAAAGGGCTGTGCTCACTTGAAAAATCAGACATTTCTGATGCTTGTCATAATCATCGTCGAGTCTGCCGGGTTGCAAGAACGTCTAGTTGAATCCATCCTTCTAAAGAAAAGAAAAAAAAAAGTAAGTATATTTTATCCTAGTAATGATCAAATCGAAATTTTGCAACAAAAAAGGCCCTTTGTTATGTCTAAATCGAAACAAAAATATCCATCAATTCATTCTTCATAATTTTTGCAAGTGGAAACTTTTTGTCTAAATTGGAAAAATCTAATACTGATAAAGAAATTGTCTAAAAAAGGACAACACAGGGTCCAAAATTTAAGAAGAGAAATTGCTTAAATTGCAGTGTCTAATCTAATGCTTAAAACAAGAAGAAATAGTGTCTAAATAGAAAAAAAAAAAAAGGTAGAAACTTGCAAAATAGTCCCTGCAGATATATTTTTATTTTTATCAAAAGCCCGTAGCCATGGTATTAAACAAGCAGAAAAAGGGCTTAAAAGCCCAGTGTACATGGTTATATTATATTGAAAGAAAAAAATCACCACCAAAAAGGAATGATTGCGATAAAGATTTTTGCAGGATTTTAGTAATCCAAATAAATATTTGGGCCTTTTGAAAGTTTTCACAATAAAAATAGCCCTGAGGAGGAAAGAGGAAAGAGGAAAGAGGAAAGAATATGGTATACCTGATTAGGATTAGGCTATCTTCTCTTGATTCTTGTTTCTAAATGCCACAGCCGCCAATTTCTTGTTTTCGCATTATTCGGGGAGAATATCATCAGGCTTCTCGCTCTGCCTGAGATGAGAGATTTTGGAATCTAGAAGAACGGAGATGCTTTGAGTAACTCGTCATTACTTGCGCTGAGAAGAGACGAAGCTGAAACTAGAGTATTGTGAATTTGTGCTGAGAAGAGACGAAGCTGAAACTAGAGTATTGTGAATTTGTGCTGAGAAGAGACGAAGCTGAAACTAGAGTATTGTGAATTTGTGCTGAGAAGAGGAGAAGCAGAAATGAGCGAGTAAGGGGAAGGGGATATATATAACGTCTCATTTAGGATCTCCCAACGTTCGATTTTCCAACGTTCGATTTTCCAACGTTCGGATTTCAAATTATGACCGTTGGAGAACAATCTTCTCCAGTTCGTAGATAACTGGATGAAGCAGCACATGATCTATGCAAAAAGAGGGGCTATTTTATAAAAAGAGAGGATACAGTCTTGTGTGTTTCTGATTTTGCATGGTCCGTTTCTTATGTTTTCCAATCCTCTATAACTCAATTCTAATCGGGAGATAATTAATTACCTTCAGGCAAAAGTTAAATCAATTATTTATGTTAAATTATTTATCATAATTTATATTATCAACACTTCAATTTTAATTCTTA
Source organism: Luzula sylvatica (assembly GCA_946800325.1). Taxonomy (NCBI): domain Eukaryota; kingdom Viridiplantae; phylum Streptophyta; class Magnoliopsida; order Poales; family Juncaceae; genus Luzula; species Luzula sylvatica. The sequence continues at coordinate 69,552,405 of OX326959.1, read as the reverse complement.
GCAAAAGTTAAATCAATTAAACATTTAATCCGCAATCAATCGAGTGCCATTTTTACCCAATTGGAAGCGGAATATTCAATTTAGCCGCAATCATGTAATTTATTTTGCGTTTGCAAACAAAACAGATTTCATAAATCATATTTGCACGGAGCTCCTTTAAAGCTACTATCAAATTAATCGCTTATTCATGGGGTCATCCAAACTTACAATGCTGCGATGCCACGAGGTAAATTTTTCATTTTCATCCCTCCACTTTAATTTATGGAAATTTCATTTTCACTCCCCGATTGTATGCAAACTGTGTTTGTTTTATTTTTCGTTTCAGATAATTATGATAGTACCATAGTGCTATGGTAATACCGTACCGTAACAATAAGTTGCTAGGAATACCGGCACAATTTTGAAATGTGTATGGTTCTCTAAGCAAGAAATACCCGATTAGGATCGATTCAAAGAAGTTATTATCTTACCGATTCTTCCCAAATTTTGTTTCTAATTTTCGTGAAACCCTAATTTTATTCTAATTTTCCTCATACTCAAAACCCTAATTCGGATTTTGATTAGGTGGGGACGAAATGATTAGCGGAGGAGTACGACAAGAATATTCCAAAAGATTGTGCCGGACCCCTTCAAGGTGAGTGAACAGAATATTCTTAAAGATTCCTCTAAAATTGTATTTTTAAAATGTTAAATAAATAAGAAATGACTAAAATACCCTTCAGATTTGAAGCAAGGACTCGAGCAGTAGGGCTTGGAGCTGATGCAAATTTCGATTAAAAGTTGAAATTATTTACATTTTTAATCTTTTATAGGACGAACCATTTATATACGAAAGTCTTTTTTTTATCCTAAAAGTGCAAATTTACGATCCTGCCCCTGGAAATTCTAATCATCGTGCATGACGAACCATTTTTAATCCCTTCAAGATTTTTTTCACAGAATATTTCATTTTCACAAAACATTCCAAAAGATTCCTCCAATTTTTTTGTTTTTAAAATGATAAATAAATATGAAATGACTAAAATGCCCTTCAACTAATATAACAGATATAATTTTCAAGAAAGCATGTGCTGTTTTTTATTCATTGTATATTGTTGTATTCTCAAGTGAAAACTTTATTTATGAATACAACTATACGAAAATCAAAATCAAAATTACGTGGAGATGATAACTCTTCATACATGTGGTCTACAAATAAATAAAAAGTTGGGTTTAAATTTGAGGAGAATATTAAACGTGGAGTCGCAAGAGTCATGGAAATAATGAGAACCTCATTAGAGCCTGGGTAGAAGAAGAACTAAACCATTCAATTACATTACCATGATTACATGTATAATTAACAAAAAGTAATTGATTTTGTCTAAATATAACTCTTTATTATGTCTGAATTACAAAAAAGATATCATTTTTTTATTTATTGCAAAAAAAATCAAAACTCTACACGGAGTTTTGTTTGGCCCTTCTTTTTTGTCACAAGAAATCTTATAGCTCGTGCTGCTGAAATTGTTTTATTATCAAATCTAAATTCATATAATTTTAACCAAATCTAATTTCAGTCAGAAATCAAATTTATCCACTTTCATAATTACCTTCAAGAATAAGTTGCAGTCGGAATCAAAACAAAACATGTGAAGCAGAAGAGAAGAGGTCGGAGAAAGCGCGGCTCTCTGTGCGGTGTGCCGAATCAGATTGATATGTTAAAAAAAATATAAGGTTTGGATAATGCCTCACTTTAGGCACAATAATAAAGTTGTTTAGGAAAATGTACCAAGTTTACATTGTATATATTAAACGACAAGTTAGAATTGAAATGTAATTATAATTGTAATTGTAATTGTAATTGTAAACGAGTCATCACAATTTTTCAAGCAAAAAAAGTAGTACACATTTTGTAAATTTGTTGTTTTGAAATGTAATTATATTAAACGGGCTTGTAAATTTGTTGTTTTGAAATTAAAAAAAAAAATTACAACCCATTTTGTAGAAGTAGAAAAAAAAAGAGAAATTACAGTTCTAGTTATTTGTTCAAATCATCAAATTATCATATATATTCCTAAAAATTGAGAAATATTACGAATGGCATAAAAAATATTAAAATATTAACTCTCATTTCCTAAGTTCTCAAATACATGCCTAAGCTACTCTTTTGTCGCTTAGACTTAAAGACATATAAACAAAGATAATGAAAAAAAGAAAAGAAAAAAAGTGAGGGGTGCATTGCATATGATATCTCCTATGTTTTGTGGGTGTATACATTATATTTCATGACAGTTTCTGTTTATTATAAGGGTATACGTGATATTTTTAGAATTTACGTTAGTAAACATGAAATTACCCCTTGCCTGCAAAATCACTTTTTTGTAAAATTAAATATTTTTTATAACAAACATTAATTTCTTTAATTTTTCTCTTACATATGTCAAAATTGAATAAATCCTTGAATTTGAAATCACAAAATCAGTACACATCCCTAATTATCAATTGAAATTTGAAATCAACCAATAAAGATAACTAATACCAGGTTTTAGTATCTATTACTAGTACGAACATCAATTAGTACAAGCACTCTTTTTGGGCTGGGCTTTGAGATTGGTGATGGTTTAAAGGACTGATTTTTAAGTAAGTAAGATCATTCTAAAATGAGGATAAAACAAAATCAAATTGGCAATGAATGGAATGAAAGATAACGTTTTTATTTTATCATTCCTATCATAGCATCAATATCATGCATAGTTTTTTTTTTTTTTTTTTTTTAAGTGAAACATAATCTATGAATAATGAATATTTTTAATTTTAATTTTTAGTTGTGATATGAGTTAGACTTGAACACTTAATATTTGATATTTTATGTTAAGCAATATATTACTAGACTAAGGAGGATTGGTAATATCATCGATAGTTATATAGCATGATTGTATATATCATAATAAGATTTAAATTTTATTGATATATTAGATTTTTAAACATTTTTTGAAGTTGTTTAATTGAAAGAAATAATTCTTATCGAAACTCGGAATACACTTCATTTATAAAAATGTAGTGTTTTCTAGTATTTTATTAACCAAAGATAATGTTTCTCTTGGAAACCAAACCGTGTAGTAAATTTTCATGACAAAAGAATGAACATAAAGGGCATGTTTGATTTGAGGGATTTTGATGTACATGGATATGTGAAATACATGTATTTTACTATCCTTGTATTTGGTAATTCATGTGAGTTGTTTGATTTGTTGTATTTGGTAATCCATGTATATCAAATTCTTTGTTTGATTCTTGATACAAAATCCATGATTTTAATACTTTAATATATAATCATTTATTATATTACTATATTATTGTATATTATATTATATTATTTTGTATTATATTATATTAGATTAGATTATATTATACAATATTATATTATTTTATAACATTATATTGGTTTATATTATATATTATATTATACTATATTATTATTTTATATTATGTTGTTTTGTATTATATTATATTATGTTATATTATATTATATTGATTTGTATAATATTATATTACTTGATATTATATAATATAATATTATGTTATGTTAAATTATATGATTTTATTTTAATATTATATTATATGATTTTATATTACATTACATTACATTACATTACATTATATTATATAAGATTATATTGTTTTGTATTATATATTATATTGCTTTGTTTTGTATTATATTATTTTATATTATATTGTTTTATATTATATTATATTATATTGTAATATTATATTATTTTATTTTATATTATATTGGTTTATATTTATATTATATTATATTATTTTATTTTATATTACATTATATAATATATTATTATATTATATTGTTGTATATTACATTGTTTTATATTATATTATATTATATTATACTATATTATATTATTTTATATTATTTTATATTATATTGTTTTATATTTATATTGTTTTCTATTTATATTATATGCTATTATTTTGTTTTATATAATATTATTTTAAATTATATTATATTTTGTTTTAAATTATATCATATTATATTATTTTATTATTATTATTATTATTATTATTATTATTATTATTATATTGTATTATTTTATTATTATTATTATTATTATTATTATTATTATTATTATTATATCATATTATATTGTATTATTATTATTATTATTATTATTATTATACTTTAATATATATATAATATAATATTTATATTATATAATATTATATTCATATAATACATATAATTATATTTTTTTATTATTTTATAATATAATTATGTCATTACAAATACATATAATATGAATAAAATATTATTATCATGAAATACATGGATTAGCTCTCTCCTTGTATTTTGGAATACCAATTTTTTTTTTGTATTTCACTATCCATGAATTTGAAGGGTGAAATACAATACATCTAAAATTCAAACAATGGATTTTGCAATATCCATGTATTTGAAAATACATATCCATCAAAATCCCTCAAATCAAACATGCCCAAAATGCAATGTTCTTTTGCTTTATCTTGCTGGATAAATTAGTTTCGGGTTTAGTTCAATTCTAATTTTTGCTTTATTTTGTCTAGAAAGACGTCGGTATCGAGATTTCTACAACAGTTTATGCTAACAATTTATATACGTGAATCCATTTGTACAACTCGAAATAAAAAAAACTTCCATTGTCAGATGTGTTGGAAAATGTGAACTTTTAAAAAACGAAATAACACGTAAATGATGTGATGTACAAATATACCTTACCTTTGGAAAATGCAAAAATAATGATGCTAATGCTTTTTGCACTTTTGGTATCTTAAGAGTCTTAGACTTGCAATTTAAATTACTTAATTTGAATTTCAATAAATGTAAACGCCGTTTTAAAAAGATTAAGAATGCAAGACTCGAAAAATTGAAGATGAGCGAGTACTTAATAGTATAGTGGTTACACGAAATTCTCCAATCCACCCAACTCGTCCAATCCGATCCGGACCGATCTGCTTTTTGCGGGTTTCGAAGATGTTGGATCGGGTCCGGGTTGAAATTTTGACGAACCCGGATGTATGAGTTGGGTTACGGATTTGAAACTAAAAACCCTCATTAATCTAACCCGACCCGTATAATTTCAAATCTCCAAATAATTATTTAAATTTTTTAATATAAATTGTATGGTATGTTATCTTTACGTAAATTATATTACTATAACTTATTTATTATTAATAATTTTTAATATTATATAGTGTCTTATTTTCTTTTACCTTATATTTATCAAATTAAAATACAAAAAAATTTAACTTAAATCATATATGACATGTTTTGTTTTATGTCAAAAACGATTCTTTTCTTTTGATATTTTTTATTTTGTTTTAAGAGTAAACTTCGTCTTTCGTTGTTATTTTGTGTTTAGTAAGGTTTTCTTTTCTTTATGATATCACTATATCAATTTTGGAAGTGGGATTTATGAGCCCCCTCTATTTTGATAAAAAAAAAAAAAACTATATCAATTTTGTCATAAAATATATAATTAGTTCGAACTTTGAAAATTTTCTATATAATTTGTATTTTATATTTATTGTCGCAAAATGTGAAATAAATATAATGAGATGTTGATTATACATGTTTAATTTTGATTTACATATTTGTAAAATATTTTTCGATGATCTAATTAAAATTATAGTTTTTGTTGCATATTTTATTGTACATACACAAATATATGTAGTATATGTACTTACGAAAAAAAACCCGCCCAACCCGCCCAATCCAGTTAATGTGGGTTGAAAAAAAAATTTAGGTATCATGGGTTGGGTTGGATTGAAAAAATGAAACCCGTCCTAGTTGGGTTGGGCTACAATTTAGTTAAAAATCCGCTCAACCCGGTCTATGTACACCCCTAGTGATGATATTTATCCCTCTTATAATATATTTAGATGTTTGATGTGTTGAAATATACATTAATTGTAGTGGTGAATCATGAATATTTTTATTCGGATCATTTTGTATATAATGAGAGATAATTATATGTCAAAAGTTTCACACGTTTACTATCATCCAGTTATAATTATATTCAAATTAACTAATATGCAAAATAAGTTATTGCGATAGACTAATTGACCATTTACCAAGTGTTAAACCGGTACATATGACTCGTTTGAAAAAATATTAATCAAATCTAAATCTATAAATTTAGAAAAAAAAATTATTGGATAGAATTAATCTACCATTTAACATGTGTTAAAAATATATACATGACTCATTTTCACCGTTTAATAACGCATACTCATTTGTATCGTTTCACGCATAAATTACAATTTGTCTAAAATTGTGTTGAATAAAACTATCACAAAAATTAACAAAAATAAAAATGTTCGCAAAATCTACAAAATACAATTGAAAATATTTTGATTTTTTGAAAAAAATGAAGATAAAATAATTAAAAAATAAAAAAGAATGTTAGACAAATTTTATGCAAGACTTTTGAATGTAGCAGTGATCGAAGAATCGAACAATAGTGAATTTTGTATATATCAAATAATGGTTTGGATTTTAGCGGTCTTCATTGTATTTTTTTTTTGTTGTTGAGAAAGAGGCCCGTGGGCTTGTATTAGAAAATCTCTTGTTTGAAATTTAACCATCCTAATTTTGGTAAATTTCAAACAAGAAATTTTCGAATATACAAAAGAGAAAATCTCTTGTTTGAAATTTTCTAATACTCGAACTATATAGTAATAGTAATACTGGAAGTAGTGTTTGGTGACACGGGAATAGAGGATTAGTTCGGAATAACTAGCTTAAACCAGCCGAACAAAGATGAAAGATGATGGAATTACATGGAATTACTCTAATTTATGGGGTTAACCCACGGAATAGAGAATTTTTTTGTGACAAAACTATCCTTTTTAATTCCAATCTCTGTATACGTGGCAAACAAAAATTATATTTTAACACCTCTCTTTGAACCCTCTCTCTCCTCTCGACTTCGAGCACAAACCCCCATAACGAAAACACTCACCCAGCTCCTCTTTCTCTAACATTTTCGACGATCTGTTTATCAATGCACTGAATAAAGGTGTTTAATCCTTACCCTTTTTTTTTTTCTCTTTTGAACAAGATCCATTTTTTAGAAGATCAAATGAGCTCACTATTTTCATCCGAATCTCAGAAGAGAAGCAAGAGGGGCTAACCATGGCGCTCGAGAAGGTCAAGCAAACTGTTTCTTCCTCTTTATCCGTCGTTTCAGGTTTCATTTCCTTTGTTTATCTCTTCCTCTCAATTCCAGCCCTTATTTAATCAATTTTGTTGTTTTCACTAAAACGAATCAATGCGGTTCTCAAATTATTTGAAAAAAATTAATTTGGTGTCGAATCAATGCGAAATAAATCAGTTTACATCCTAAGTTGTTTAAACATTCAATTCAGTATGCTTAGTAACTTCATTGGGTTTTTTCCAAATTTGACTGTTATAGTCTTGTTATTGCAGAGAAACATACATGTCCATAATTTGATGTTGTAGTTTTGTTGAGGTTCATCATTCTAGTAATATTTTGAATATCCTATTGAAATCCTCAATTAAGCTTGGAAAAATATCATTCAAATTTGATAATTGATTGGGTATGTTTGTTAATTCATTGCAATAAGTATTGAACTTGAATTGTTGCAAGAAAGTATTTAGTTCAATAAACAATTTTAACTCTAGAAATAGATATTATGGTGCGCATTTCCTCTACGACTGGTACGTTGCGTATTCTTTTCACTGCAGTGCAATATTGAGTTTTGAAGTAGAAGAGAATAATATGAATTCTTCAACAAAATTGTACCCCATATGATAATTATTTTTAAACAATATATATTTTTTAGTTAACTTTTTAATATATTTGTAGGTTTATGGAATGATTTTTGGGCTTTGAATGGAAAGAAAGTTCGAAAGTTGGAGACATAAATTATATTGAAAAATGGACGATTGATTTTGAATTATAAATAACTATAGGGTCAAATAGCAATTGTTCGACGAATTATGGTCATAGTCATAGCCAAAGATCATGCATATTAGTTTTTTTTTTTTTACTTTCGTTGTCATTTATTCGATATTTTTTTCAATGATACTTCTTTTATTATTTTTGTATTTTATATTTAATATGTGATATGAATTATTCGTTGGTAATGTAATAGTTGTATGTTTCATTTCTCGGTACATGTAATTGAGTGAGTATATGATTAATTTAATTGTAAATTGATGACTTAAATATGTATATACTAAATAGCAAATATGATATAATTTATTTGCAACTGAGTTTGGATTAGTCCATATATTTGAATTTATTACGTTAGAATTTTGAAACCGAGCACATCAAGGTTTTTTGGACGGGTTGTGATGTAGAATGCCAAATGCATGATTAAGAAAGTCTTCTAATTTTCATTTTTTTCAGTTAAAAGATCTGAAACTTCAAAAGAATCTATCTTTTTTTTTTGCGAAACAATTCTATACTAAGCATCCATTCAAAAGAAAAATTAAAACTAAGTTTAAGTAAATAATCAAGCCAACACAACATTATTACTCAAATCCAAAAGAAAATATAAAATTTCAAAAAAAAATAAACTTACATTGATGTAACAAAAGAAAACATTTCCTCTTGGAAATTTTATATGATAAACTTACCCGGATGTAAAATTTCAAAATAAAATAATACATACAAAATTGCAATTAAATATAAAATATTAGATTCTTATGTTTTATCTTACTTGATAAAAAAATTGTAATACAGTTTCATAAATTATAATTTAGTAAAATTATGATGCTATATTTTATTCCGCCTTGGTGAAGGATACAAATTGTGACATTTACCCCTTAGCAAGTATAATTTCTCTCAAGTCATAATCAAGAAATAATTGATTGCCTCCAAAATTTTATTATTATAATTTATATATCGAAAAAAAAATTATAACTTTCATAGTTGAATGATTTGAAGTAACGAACTTTTAATGAATAAAATATCATATAAATTATGTGATGTCCAAGTACACCTAAATTTGGCAAATGCGTAAAGAATGATATTATTGTATTATGTATTATCTATTTCTGAGATTTGCTATTTTATTTTTTTTGAAAAAAAAAATATCGCATATCTTATAATATATTGCGATAAAAGTTAAATCGGAGGTAAGCAAAGTTAAAACAAAAAGTTAAAACAAATCGTGATGCCTTCTGAGCAAAGTCCAAATTCCTAATTAAAACAAAAGCACTTTTGTTTTAAATACGAAACTAGAGTTTGTCCTCGGCGTCCTCGCTCCGCTTTGGCACTACAATTTTTATATTTATATTTGCGAAGATATTTATATAATTCTATTGCAATATCATAAATAATATGTAGTAATTATAATTTAATGTATTGTTTCTTATATCCCACATATATGTTGTACATATTCTTTTGCAAATATACATATGAAATGTTTGTAAAGTACAAATTTTTGTTATATTTTTATTTTAGATATGTTCATAAGTATTTCATTGGTGCGTATATTTTAAATACAATTTTGTTCACTATTAGTTAGCATCATGATATTAAACTATAACCCAAAAAATCAAATGACGTGAAATATTTTACGTTCTATTTCTTGACATGAAATATTTACTTTTTATTTTTTAGCATAAAATTATTTACGCACATATTATAATATAATTTGATCTTTGATTTTTTTTAAATTATTTACGTACATATTATAATATAATTTGATCTTTAATTTTTTTTAATAAAAATTGAAACAGAAAAAAAAAAATTAAGGAGAAATACAATTATTTGGAAAATATAAGTATAAACCATAAGCCAAAAAATTTAAATGGCGTCAAAAGTTTTATGTTTTATTTTTAGCAAAAAATTATTTACGTACATATTATAATATAATTTTCATTTTTCATTTATTAAAAATTTATTTACATACATATTATAATATAATTTGATTTTTTATTCTTGGGATATGTTGAAAGTGAAATGATAGGTTTTGACGAGTCGTGCTCCTGCTCCACACTTCCCAAATAAATTTAGCAAAGCGCCGATCGAAAGGGACAGGAATTTGAGGAGCGATAAGATTAGAGATCACTTTGTGAGAATCTCATAAGAATAGGCACTCTCTTAATCCCATAATAACTCTAGATATGGCCTTTTGGATAGCCTGTAACGGCTATAACTCCCATCACGGCGGTCCCCGTTTTTTGATTGCCCTAGCCCAAAATGCTGCCCTCACATTAAGCAAATACAATAAAATATAAAAATAAAACAAAAAACTGGTTTAAAATATTAGAAATTAGAAATTAGAAATTCAATTTATTATCAAAGGGAGTTATGAATTGAGACAAAATGAAGTTTTATGCACCGAGCCTTCACATAGTCATTTCATCGAGCACATGGCTAGCATGATCGAGAAAACCATATTTGAAGTCCAGAAATTTGAGTGCACTTCCTAATAAGAATATGAGGAATTAAAGAGTTCTCCATAATATAACTCAATGTTTGTTTTGGTACACTTATCTTTTTTTTTTTTTGAGAAATGTTTTGATATATTTATCGGGCATGATTTTATTTAGGAAATTTTTCAACAGTAACATGTTACTGAAGATAATTCACGAAATAACCAAGTTTTGAACATAATTCTCAAAATGTCTTTTGCGGGGTACCATTCAGCGCCAGGCGGGGAACCATTATGCGCCTTTCTTGATTTTTGTTGGTTAGTGTACTGCGAAGTAATTAAGTGAAAAGTGCATAATTAAAAAGAGGCGACAAACCATACAACGCATGGCGAGCAATCATACCTCGCCAAACACCAAACGTCCGCCAACTCAAGTCACTCCAACAGAACTGAGTATCAACGACCGCAAAAACCGTCTCTAAAAGTCAAGAAAACCGTCGCTAAAGACATTTCCGACGGCTTACAGTCGCTAACATACTTCTCCGACGGGCCGTAGCAACAAAAAACATTAATAGCGACGGGCCGTAGCAAAAAATAAATTAATAGCGACGGCCGGTAGGTGATAATCATATCTGTTGTAGTGATGCACCCAAAATGTACCCACCAAATTATCCATTATTTATTTATTACGTTTAATTATCGTGATAATTAAGATATATAATTAAATATTCATTAAAATTTATTCAAATCTATGAGTTCGAATAAATATTAAGATATATAGTTAAATTTGGAAGTGTCGGGTGGTTTAGAGGGGGTAACATCCATGGAATTTTGGATCTGTTGAAGAGAGTGGTCATGTTTGCATTTTTTATGGTGAGCGTGAAAGAGGGGAGACTTGTTCTGAAACAAAAAATGTTTTCATGAGGACCATATTGAATAAATGTATCTCATGGCCACAGAGAAAGAAGATTCAGGGAGATTAAAGATAAGATAAAAGAAAAATTCTTAATTATATGACATATATAATTTATCATGTTAATTAAATATGTTAACTAATATAAAGAAAAATATAGTGGTAAAATCTGGAGACACGTAGTTTAAATAATTCAATTCGTTTTTAAATCTCGTTTTTTTCAAAAAATTTGTGCACCAGAGTATTTAATCTAATTAATCCGGCGGGTTTTAAAAATCCGACGGTACCGGATTTTAAAAATCAGTTCTAGACTTATTTATTTAATAGGGGTGGACATTCGGTTGAACCGAACCGAACCGAACCGATTAAGGCTAAACCGATTCAAACCGAACCGAACCGAATAAAATTTGAACCGAATTAAAACCGAACCGATTAAACCGAATTTGTTATTCGGTTTGTTCGGTTGAACCGAATTAAAACTTCTATAATGATAAAATTCAAATTTTATTTACCCAAAAAATATAAAAAAAATCATATAAAATATAATTATATTATTTCTAATTTTACAATATGAATTATTAATTTTGTTTAATAAATATAATAAAAAACATGAAAAATAATACTAATTCGGTCGGTTCGGTTTAATCGGTTTTAGAAAAACTAAAACCGAACCGAACCGAATAAACCGAATAATATCAATTTTTGAACCGAACCGAACCGAACCGAATCAACCGAAAAACCGAACCGATTAAACCGAATTCGACCGGTTCGGTTCGGTTCCCAAATAAACCAAACCATTTGCCCACCCCTAGTTCTAGGTTAGTTTTAGATATTTTCTATGATTTTAGAATTTTGTTTTCTATTGGCAGCTTGGTTCGAGTCTCGGAAAAGGTATAGTGCTGTCTACGAGAAGGTAGTATTTATGTCCCTGAAAGAAGTAAAAATAACATTATCTTTTATGTACCAATTCGAATCTTCTTAGTCGAGGTTTGATCCATACATATTATGTGACAGTGAGCTTTAGTAAATTTTTGTTATCTTACATGTAATGTATGAGAAAAAACTAAGTTAAAATTTGTAAATACCTTTAAAAAAAAATTTATGGAAGAGGGATATTAAGCCTTCTCCATATTCCCTCAAAAAAAAAAAAAAAAAAAAAACATGTCCGGGAAAGATAAAGGAGAGAGGACATGCACGGGTTTAAAAACGAAAGAGGATATGTGCCATTCGAGAAGAACTGATAATTGTTCGATAGTTTATCGCCGAAGATGAGAGTGGATGGAGAGTTCAATGTCGGGGAACGGATTAGAGATAAAGGTCTAATGACATTGTGGAAAAGGTATGAAACGGTTGAGAATAAAATAATGAAACGAGCACATGAAGCATGAAGCAAACGAGTTTTGTAGTTTTTTACTCACGAGAGAGAAACAAGGAAAATGATGAACTATTAAATGGAGACTGGTCGACTCGTTAGTGCGTGAATGACAGTGGATGGAGAGCATTTAATTAATTAAACAGAAGAGAATATCATGTTTAACGGAAAACAAACCTTAATAAAAACTTGCCGTTACAACTTTAAATCTTACCGTTTAATACTAATCACGATGTGAATCACACGGTTAAAAAATTACGAGCACTGATACTCTTCGTGCTCGAATTCGATTTAAGCCGATTTATTTATTTTTATTCGGTTCGGTTGAAAAATTAATAATGTTTATTTTATTCAGTGTAGTTTTAGTATTTTGAAAATCAATTAAAACTGAACCTACCAAATAATATCATTTTTATATTTCATTTAATATATTAATGTTAGAATATTGAAATTGAATATAAAAGCGTTACAAATAATATAAGGACCGTTTATATGATTTATTTTTATTTTGTATAAAAATAAAATATATATGAATTTTAATTAAAATCTATTTTATTTTATAATTATAACGTTTCTTATTCGATTCAACCGAATAAAGCGAATATGAGATCAGTTTATTCGGTTCAATTCTAAATCGGTTCATAACATTTTTAAAGTTCCAACTGATTTGGAATAAATCACGATGGTCACAAATCGATTAGCAATTGGAATAAATATATTGGTGATTTGACCGATATTTAAAATAGTGTTTATAACTCAATAAATATTATAATTATAGTTGTGAAACGAAAATAGACGACACCCTTGGTAAATCATAAAATTGACTGATTAAATCGAATTCGATCAATTAAACCAAAACATTTACAAATAAACAATATCAATTTCAAATAAATTATTTAAAACAAAAATTATCATTAATAAATATTATATTATTTGTAATTCAATAAATATGTTACTTTTGAAATACAAATAAGTATAATTTTAACATTTCTCATTTTCAAGCTTCAAATAAATTATTTTTGGAGAGTCCGACATTGTCACTTAGCTCAAAGATTTCACCTTCTATGTTCTAATTAACACATTTAATTAGCATAATAATTAAAAAATATATGATTAATAAATAATTAATATTAATTGATTGTTAATTATATGACACGTGATACTAACCATGTTAGTTAAATGCAATAACCAAAACATAAAGATGTGGGAGTGAAATTTTAATTGCCATGGGACATTAAATTATTATATGACACGTGGATTTTGGCATTTGTAAACTCGGTGCAGATCATGTTTTGGCTTTACTAATTTGTCCATTATTTTTAAATATCGTTTTCAAGAAGAATCGATTTGTTTTAGATTCGAATTTTTTTTTGAAAAATTAAATTTTGTTTTGAATATTTTTCATACAAAATTACATTCAGAAATGATTATTTTTTGTCATTTACATTCAGAAATGATTCGTATACATCAAAATTATTTGATTCCATCGTGAATTCATGCGATGAAAACCCCCAAAAAATAAAATAAATTATAATTAGTATATACGGATATACCCTTGTGCAGTGTGTTATCAATTCAGATGTCATTTCGTATACTAGTCTAGTTCCTTCTTGAAAAAGGATAATTTCCGTATTGAACTTTTTGATTTTTTTTCGGTTGCATCTCCTCCTTTCAAGTTTTAATGGACATGTCCACTAGTTATCATTTCCTAGTTTTTTCTCTCTTTTCATTAATTGCTCCTTGTTTCCAACTTGCTCCCTTTAACATTTATTAGGAAAATACTCGCGCTACACGACGAACATGTAAATTATGTTTTTTTCATTGTAATACAATTATATATTTGTATGATAATATTAATAATATCATCTTAAAATAAAGTTATTTGAATTTATTTCAATTCATTTATCTATGATTATTTTATATATTTCACAATTATTTTACATTATGATAGAAAAAAATCTTTTTTTTTTAATAAAATAATAATACTTATATTAGTGTCATTATATAATAATATATAAGAATAAAATACAATACAATTTTACGAAAAACGTAACAACAAATATTATATCATTATTCACAATATTTCATACAATATCAAATATTAAAATAAAGAATCATACAACATATGTAGTAACACATTATTAATTATATAGTAGTAATAATTTTTATTAATTCAAAATGCAATTGAAAATATAAAATAATATAAAACTTAATAGTGGAAGTAATTTAATAAATAATATCAAAATTTAATTTATAATAAACATAAATGCAAATTATTATATATCATATGATTTTTTTTTTACATTTTGTAAAATAACAATACAAATACAATTTGGTATGTGTTTATAAGTTTAAAAAGTTATTTAGATGGATAATTGTTTTTTAATTCTATTATATTTTGAAAAAGTTTTGTTTGCTTAAAAACACAAAAATAATCTACTTAGTATTATATGAGATTCTTATTGTTATATTTTTTTAAAAAATAAATAATAATATCTAAATTTTTTATTATGCAAATAAAATTCTTAAAAATATATTATGTAAATATGTATTTTTTTGCATTGTATTTTATTACATAATAACTTTATAAATTGAAATTATGAAAAACGGTATGTATGAACTATGCTAATATGGATGTCAAAATAAAGAGAAAAATAAAATGAATATATTTGATGGGTTTATAAAATTAAATTTCCAAAATAATACTAATATATGTTATATTTTTTATAATATTACATATTAAATTATTAGTATTTCATATATAAATTTTTCATATTCTATTGCATTCACACTTGATCATGTAATCTTATGTGAAATATTAAACAATTGATTAGACTTGATCTAATATGATTCTAACCAATAATAATAGGTCACATCATTAATGTAGGATAATGTGGATTTCTAAGAATGCTTAAAACATGGTGTAAAATAATAACACATAAATAACTACACAAAATATTATCTTCAAAAAATCTAACAAAAAATTAATGATTGAGATTAAACCACATCACTACATCTAATGGTTCAAATTAATACTTAAAAATAATAATACAAAATACATGTCTTAAATGATTAAATATAATATTAATGCATATGATGAAACCACATCACATAATATAATGGTTAATAATCAAGATAAGCATGGTGATGTGATTTCATGAGGAGCCTCAAAAATAGGTGCAAAATAAGGGGTGGGTAAATTTGATAAATTTGAGAATTGGAATTTCTGGTTTTTGATTTTTTTTCTGAACATTTTTGTAGTCAAAATTATATATTTACTTAATAATCAATATTTGTAGATATACAAAAAATAATACTGTAGAAATATTTCAAAAAGGATCTACCCTTTAATAAAATGAATTTAGTTAGTTTTAACATTTTTATAAAATCTGGCACAGTTTATAATATATATTGAACAGTATGAAAATAAAATCACAACAATAAGATTCAAAGTCAAGTACCTAAAATATATAAATGAGCATGTATTTTCATTCAAAGTCTTGCACACATAGCAATAAAAGTCAAGTACCTAAAATACTGTAGAAATATCTCTTAATCTCGCATCCCGGTAATATTAAGCAAATATTCAATGAAATGCTGCAATAAAGTCTTGCACACCTAGCAATGAGTAATGATACAGACCATAATTATTTTCACGAATTTTTTCCCGAATTGCTGACGTGGCAGTGGTTCGCCACGTCAACAAACCCATGATTTTTTTCTTCACGCTATTTTTTCTTTTCTTTCTAAAAACAAATCTGGTTTGGGGACTCTCTCCCTTCTCTCTCTCTCTCTCTTCGTTCGGTTTCTCCCAACACCACCGGCGCCCGCTCTCTCTGTCGCTCCATTCACTCCCGCTCGCTCGCTTCTAGGGTTTGAAAAAGAATATCCTTCTCAACTTAGGAGATTCACTGATAATGTAAATATTTGGTGTTAATTTCAGATTTTATAATTCTATTTGGTGTTACAACCTAAATCTTAACTTTCAGATTTTTTTTCATTTTTGCAATGGCATTTACAGACTTTTCGGTTTCTAGACATGGTGCTAAAGAAATTGTCATAGATAACGAGAATATTTGGGGATAATTTTTTTTTCCCTTGGTTCAATTGGACGTTAATTTGATGGTTCTGATTACCATCAAATTAATTGAATTAATTGATATGAGGTAAGAATAATAATATTGTAGGATATAGACATAAACATCTATTTAACTTTTTCAAATACTTGAAATTGATAAAGATGAATTGTATCGTATATTACAATATTATTATTACTAGGAGTTATGTTCATTGTATAATTGTGTTGTGAAATTTGTATTAAAAGAGCTTATAAGTTATATCTCATCCACATAGAAATTTGTTTTTATAGACTCGTCGCCTGCTTCCCCGCCGTATAAAGGAGAACAATGAAAACATATAAAAATTATAACCTCGAATAACTCTAAACTCTAATTTAGCATAATGAACCGTAGTTCAGTCATAATTAACAATATTTTCATAATATTTTTTGTCCATTTAATCCATCAAGAAAAAAACAGAGTTTCCAAATTGTAAATATACATAACCAGCACAAATTGCAATTACATAACAAGTATTACATAGACAAAATTCATCAAAACCAAACATTCACTTTTACAGAAAACAAAATTGACTGTTTATGATAAAAGAACAATGGAATTATATACCAAATGATCAAAGCAAGATTCTCAAGTATTAATAGTACATATTTCATGTGCAAATTTGTGGACAAGAAATTCAAACAAAATGGTAATATAAACTGTTTTAAATGATGAAGAAGAAAGAGGAATGAATGTTAAAGATTAATATGGGTGGGCTCACCGGTGTACTCATTTTTGCATGCTCCAGATTCCCTGTACACAAAGCAACAAAAAGAAAATCCATTTTTGCAAAGACCAACAAAATGAATGAACTTATTCATTTCAAAAATCACAGCAATTCCTTGAAAATTAAAAAACATATATTCATGGGTGCAAAAAATCACATCAAGAGGAATGAACGAGCTTTGCTCGATCCATGGGTCAGATACGTCTGCCCTTTTGTTTTTCGTTTTTTCTCGCTGTTTTCTTCGATCTGTGTCGTTCGACCGTTGCTCCAGTATATCCGCCTTCGTCTATCGCTCTCTTTATCCAGATCCGTGTTCGTCTCTCGCTCTCTTGCTCGATCGAGATCTCCATCGCTCAAGCATCTTCGTCGTTTCTCCATTTTTTAGTCTCTTTCTCTTTTCTTTCTCTCTCTTCACATGTGCTATTGTTTGCAGGAGACAGACTAAAGTAATTGAATGAGATTGGTTCATCTGATGTGGCATACCAAATGGTGCCACGTCGGATTCGGGAACAAATTCGGGAAAATAAGGTATGATCCCTATCATTACTGCCTAGCAATAAAAGTCTTGTATAGATAGATACAAAGTATTATTAGACAATGAAATGAACCACCAAGATAAAAATGATTAAGAAAAAGATTTATGGTAGAATCACCCAATATTGTCTCGTAATGTTGCTACTTGGTGGCATTAATTACTCTCTTCAACCTCATTTCATTGGGTCATTTTATTTTTTATTGGCCTGTTCTGTTAGTGTTTGACTCGGAGAGGAAGAGAAATTTGCAACGTGATCTCGTCATACATTAAATGGATGGACCATTTACAAGATTTGGATACTCGTATCGTATGCAGATATTTAATGAAAGACCAGAGTTGCAACATGCAAATTTGTCCCTTCACTATGCTCTTTAAATTCTTCTAAAGTGACAATAGTCTTCTGTGACTCTGTCTCTTCGTCTTCTTAAATTGAGTCCCCTTCTTAACTTCTTTATTTTCTCAATCAATCCTTTTGAGTTCTTCCATGGCGTCTAATTTGGGGGTGCGGAAAGCGTTTTTGAAGGTATCCTCTTTTTGTTTTCTTTTTATTGTTGTTGAACTATTAAGCTATTTAATATTTAGTATTATAGTGGAAAAAAAAATTCATTTTTATTCTCTTAAATATTGTCAAATGTTCAATTTGTTTTCCAGTTTTTATTTTTGTTCAATTAATTTTTTGAACCGTCAATTTTATCTAATTAGTCATTTTGGTCTGTCAATTTTTTTAAAAAAAACTCAAATATCAAAGTATTAAAACAACTCTGTTCAAGGAACAAATATGATATGACAATAATAATAATTTATGACATGATGTCAATGACACGTCATTAGTGAGCTGGACTATCATTATTTAACGGATGGAGAAATTAATTGAACAAAATTAACAATTCAAATAATTGTTTGAACAAAATTAAATTTTATGGAGCACATTGAACATTTGACAATAATTAAAAAATAAAAATGAATTTTCTCCAATTATAAAGCATCAATGTTTTCACTCAGGTGGAACCTATATGTTGCACGGATACGGGTACGAGTATCGTATCCGATACGATACGAATACGACGATACGGCATTTCTTGAAAATTATAGGATACGATACGTTATATATGTATATTATTTAATATTATTTTAATATAATTAATATATATTTAAATAATATTATTAATTTATTATAAAAATCAAGATGTGTAATATCGATTTGGATATTTTATGAATAAATAAAATAAAAAATATGTGATGTAAAATACTATTGAATAGTAAAAGTATTGGGTATTTTTAAATTGGGCAAAAAAAAAAACAATGGGTCAGTCGTATCGGAACCGTATACCGCCGTATCGGAACCGTATCCCGCCGTATCGGAAACGTATCGTACCGTATCGAAAATGTATCGGTTCAAATTTATATACGTATCCGATACGGGTACGTATCCGATACGGGTACGATTCATTTTTTGAAGTATCCGTGCAACATAGGGTGAAACTTCTTGCCTAAAACATGTTCTTTTGTTGTCTTAAAGGTTAAGCACGGCAAAATACACAAACGCTTCAATATATGCGTCTATGATGACAAGCTAGATGACATGGACATGGCCAAACTAAGATCCAAGGTCCGAAAAGATTTCAAGATACCCTTCGAAAAAGTCTTTTATATGACGTATATCGACGGAGACGGAGACTCTGTCATGCTGGTAGATGACACTGATTTCCATCATGCGATAATTGAACAATATCTACATCCTGTTAGAATCAAATTAGAACTGCAGCCTCGTCAGCTAACAACTAAAAACAATCTCGGAGATCCGAGCAGTTTATCCAAGCAAACTGGTGATACCTGCTAAAAAAAATGTTAAAACAAAACCCTTGTTTTGAATTATTGTTTATTTATCTAAATAATATTTATGATAGTTTACTTAAATTACTATTTTAAATTGTACTGTCCCTATATATTTTGTGTGGTGTATTTTAGCGTGGCACTGAGATTGTATTAGTGGATCATTATGAAGTTATTTGAGAGTAATTCATCGCATTTTATTGCTCTTCCAAGTTTTTTCATTCAAGAAAAAACAGACTATTTGCTTATATTAAAGACAAATGGGAAATTTTTAAAACCCCCCTAACTTTCCTCAATATTGTAAAAAACCTCCTCATTTTTGAGAAACTCCAAAAAACTTCCTAAAAGCAAATTTTTCTTTCAAATAATTTTCTATAGGTGTTAAAGTTAATTATTTTGGTGTTAAAAAAAAAATTGGACGAAAATACCCCTCTAGTTTTATAAAATACAATTTTGCTAAATAACGTTTATTATCTTTATTTTAAAATTCATAAGAAATTTACTAAATCATTTTTCCTATTTTCTTCAATTAGTGCTAATGTGGGTTTGATTTTCAATTTGAATAGACCAGATTTCAATTCGAAATAAAGGGTTTTTTTTTTTAAGAAAAAGATTTCAATACCACCGTTGCAACAATGAAAAAGATTTGAATTTTACTTGTATTTTTTTTAAGAAAGGAAAATATGACTGTTATCTCTATTGTTCCAATGTAATTGTTTTTTGCCGCTAATTATTCATATGTAATTATCTTTCAGATGATATTGATACAGCTAATAGTACTGGGGAAAAAAGTAATTGGTATTGGTACCAGGTCATGTATTCGTTGTGGTACCTGATCAGATTGCAAAAGTGTCGATATCGATTATGGTTTCGAGAATATTGTTGGACCAAAGTGCGAAATAACAAGAGTCCGAATCTAATTGGCAAGAAATTCGTGAAGTGAAAGCGTCATTTTAGAATTGAGGTTGGACCAAATTGTAAAAGGGCAATGTAGGGGATCATCGAATTATATGATATTTATGTTAAAAGGATATTTATGTAAATTTTAGCTGATCTTTTTTGTACTTTTTTAAGTGTTAATGAGGGATATGCTAGTAATTCCCCTTTTAATATATATGATATTACTAGTTTTATAGGGATAAATATGTTATTTAGGTGTTAATGAGGAATATGCTAGTAATTCCCCCTTTGATATTTATGTATCTCTAGTCTCTACCACATGTTAACAAAAGCGCTAAATAATTTCATTCAACGCGTGCAATTATTAATATCATCATGTACTTAATGAGGTATTTATATCAAATTATGTATTGGGCCTTTAGTTTCTGCAGGTTTGTAAATTTGTTGTTTTGAAATTAAAAGAAAAAAATTTGCAATCCATTTTGTAGGAGTAGAAAAAATAGGAGAAATTGTAGTTCTGATTATTTGTTCAAATCATCAAATTATCATATATACTCCTAAAAATTGAGAAATATTACGATTGACACAAAAAAATATTAAAATATCAATGGTAACTATCATTTCCTAAGTTCTCAAATACATGCCTAAGCTACTCTTTTGTCGCTCAAGACATATATATATATATATATATATATATATATATATATATATATATATATATATATATATATATATATATATATATATATATATATATATACATACTCTAAAGGAGTGCGACTATTCTACTCGTACAAGTAAAACTTAGTTCGTGCTTGTGAGGTTTTCTGCCCTTGGATTGGCATCCAGATGAGCTCTTAACACCTCCTAACACCTCCGTTTGTTTTTTGTTTTATTCCGTGAGAAACTTCTCCGTTTCATTCATTCCTTCCTTCTCTCCGTAAATACAACTTGGAGGATCTCTCTCCTTCGAGCTTCTTCCAGAGCTTCCCTCTCATTTACATTGAGCAATCTTCTCCAAGTAGCTCCCTCCTCCTCTCGCGACCCACTATCTACTGTCTTTCTCTGTCACAAATTCAGATCGTAAGACTTTTTTCCCTCTCCTGCTGGCAGCCCAGCATGTCCGCTCTAAAATGTGCACGAAATTGGAGACTAATTTTGGCATATAAGCTTCTGAAGTTTTAAATTGGGTCTGATACTATAGAATAATAGAAGTACGAAATTGAAGCATGTTGGATCGAACTCCTCACACATCAAGATTGCCGCGTTGAAATCTGACCAAGAAGAAAACGATTATCTATGTTGAACATATCCCAGCTCTTACTCACCAAATATGCGATGATGTTATTGGAGAGGTTTATATCCTGCAACTTGCCATTTTTATAGACTTATGGATAGCGCACTCTAATTGTTCGATAAAATGTTTAAGTGAACTATCAACTATGTTTAATACCAATTCAAATTAGATTTCAAAATTAATAATCGAATAAATTAGTTAATTTAAATTTATTTGTACTTTTCTCCTCTTATATGTCAACATTCATTTTGGATCTTGTAGGAAATAGCAGGAGAGGAAATCTTGGAGGCGAACTAGTAAAAAGCTGCAAGCATAAAGATGAATTTGGGGAGAAAGGAATGTGTTTTCGTTCGTAAATGTGGTTAGTATAGAGGCTACAAATGATTTTTTTTTTCCTTGGTTATTCAATCAACATCATATTTGATTTTGTCAAATGTTTTTTTTTTTTTGCAAAAAAGTGTACACAAAATTAATAATCTTGATATATTTTGTATGATAATTTGGAAAGTTCAACTTTTATATGATCTTTAATTTGCAATGATATATATGTGTTGCTCATTGTTAGAAGGGTGTTAAGTCCCGCGGAAAGCGTGAGGATTTGCCAAATCATTGACCCTAAAATTGTTCCTTTTATATACGCCTCGAAAATACATGTTTTTAAAATTGCAAATGGTGATTATAAGTTCACTAATTTCATTTGTATGAGTATTTATTTGCATACATGATCTTAAAATTACAATCAAGTTTTCCTAAATAAAATTACAACCAATTCGTCGAAAATTAACAAATTATAAAAAGAACACATAAGTAAAAAAATAAAATTTAAATACGATAAAATATATAATAAAAATAACAAAGATCAGGTGTTAATATAATTTGTGCATAACTCAACAAAATTAAATATACTTTCAACAATAAATACAAACATAATGATCGTATAAATTCTTCAATGGAACATATTCAGAATATAACCAATTACAACCATAAACCATGGTACACTCAGAACCAATCAGAAATTAACAAAATTACGACCCCTAAACCCTACAGTTGATAGCCTATAAGTCACTAAATCATTTGGATTCACAATCTCCAGTAATCTTCACCCCTCTTGTTTAATTTAATTTGAAAGACTATTTTGTGCATCAATGAAATGGGTCGAACAAGTATTTATCAATTTCTTAAAAAAAGTTTTTTTTGCGTAATTTGCAATGAAATAACATGATATTTTGATATAAGTTTGATAATTTGCATAATTTCTGTCAAACCGAGTATGAATTTCAGCAATAAGTTGGATAATTAAAACAACTCAACCCTAGACGTGCAGTTTTTTTGAAATTAACCAGCAAAATTGATGATATAACCTACAAAATCGAGGAAATAATAACTTGCAAGATTTAGAAATAACACCGTGCATACATAATTTGAGATCAATCAAACTGCAAATTAAGAAAAATGGTAAATAACCTGCAGAATCGTGGCTGGATTTCAGTATAAACCTGAATACTTAGGGAAAGAAGAATTGTCCTTTTAATAGTAAGAGCAGGAAGAGGAAATATCATTCTCTCGTGCAGGTAAGAAGATTCTAGTTCGAATCTGTTTGGGGAGGGAGGAGAAGAAGAAAGGAGGTAACCAAACGGAGATTTTGGGAACAAGCAAAAAAGCTGGATGGAACGTTAGAGGGTTATCTGCCGTTAGCTTTATTAGGAGCACAGATCTCAAAGAAGATCTTACGCTTAAAAAAATCACAAGCAGAGTCAGTTGGTACAATACTTGTACATAAAGATAATGAAAAAAAGAAGAAAGAAAAAAGTGAGGGGTATACGGGATATTTTGAGAATTTACGGAAGTAAACATGAAATTACCCCTTGCCTGCAAAATCACATTTTTGTCAAATTGAATATTTTTTATAACAAACATCAATTTCTTTAATTTTTCTCTTATAGTTTTACTTGTGTCAAAATTGAATATTAAGTTCAGAAAACTTGAATTTTTTTCTTCTATTACATTTTATTTTATGCATATAGATATAGTCAAGTCTTTTTATTCGAAAAATTCAAAAAAGTCCTTGCTTTGAACTTTTTTTTTTTCTTTTCCAAATATGCACAAAAAGCTCCTGCATAAATCCTTCACCATCATTTTGAACACTCTAAATTTAGTAAATCATCTAGATTTCTGATTTTTGTATCTAGCCCCAAAAATTTCGGAATTTTCATTATACAGCTATAAATTTGATTCAATAATTTCGGATTATGCACAAACCAAACCCCCGGGGAGGGAGGAGACCCGCGTGGGCCCGACCCCCCGGGCCGGACCCGCCAGACCCGCGTGGGCCCGGAAACCCCCGGGCCCCGGGCCGGCCCGGGCCGGACACGCGTGGGACCGACCCCCCCGGCCGGGGGGCCGACCGGGCCCGACCCCCCGGGCCCGACCCCCCAGGCCCGACCCGCGTGGGCCGGACCCGCGTGGGCCCGACCCCCCGGGCCGGACCATCGTGGGCCCGACCCCCCGGGCCGGACCCGCGTGGGCCCGACCCCTCCGGGCCGGACCCGCGTGGGCCCGACCCCTCCGGGCCGGACCCGCGTGGGCCCGACCCCTCCGGGCCGGACCCGCGTGGGACCGACCCCCCCGGGCCGGACCCCCGGGCCCGAACCCCCCGGGCCGGACCCGCGTGGGCCCGACCCCCCGGGCCGGACCCGCGTGGGCCCGACCCCCCGGGCCGGACCCGCGAGGGCCCGACCCCCCGGGCCGGACCCGCGTGGGCCCGACTCCCCGGGCCGGACCCGCGTGGGCCCGACCTCCCGGGCCGGACCCGCGTGGGCCCGAACCCCCCGGGCCGGACCTGCGCGGGCTCGACCCCCCCGGGCGGGTGCGGGTCCGGGTCCTCGACCCGAAACCCCCCGCCAGCTCCGCCAACCTGCACGCACCTGCATGAACACACACATAAAATACACGCACACACACACACACACACACCCACCATACAGTACATGCACATCATACAGACACACACACACACACACCCCATACAGTTCATGCATTTTATACATCACACACATTCACACTAATACATGTTATACACATCACTGAGTGAGATTGTTCTGCCACATTGACGAGCAACTTCAAATCAACACGACGCATAAAAGCCGTAACCTCGCTGCTGACCGGAACATTCTCCGAATCTTGGCCTACAAAACCATATTTATTAATTAGATTCTTCATTGCTGTACACCTTAAAAAATAAACCACATATAATGAAAAAATGGCATAGTATGAAAGGGCTGTGCTCACTTGAAAAAACAAGACATTTCTGAAGCTTGTCATAATCATCGTCGAGTCTGCCGGGTTGCAAGAACGTCTAGTTGAATCCATCCTTCTAAAGAAATAAAAAAAAAAGTGAGTATATTTTATCCTAGTAATGATCAAATCGAAATTTTGCAACAAAAAAGACCCTTTGTTATGTCTAAATCGAAACAAAAATATCCATCAATTCATTCTTCATAATTTTTGCAAGTGGAAACTTTTTGTCTAAATTGGAAAAATCTAATACTGATAAAGAAATTGTCTAAAAAAGGACAACACAGGGTCCAAAATTTAAGAAGAGAAATTGCTTAAATTGCAGTGCCTAATCTAATGCTTAAAACAAGAAGAAATAGTGTCTAAATAGAAAAAAAATAAAAAGGTAGAAACTTGCAAAATAGTCCCTGCAGATATATTTTTATTTTTATCAAAAGCCCGTAGGCATGGTATTAAACAAGCAGATAAAGGGCTTAAAAGCCCAGTGTACATGGCAATATTATATTGAAAGAAAAAAATCACCACCAAAAAGGAATGATTACGATAAAGATTTTTGCAGGATTTTAGTAATCCAAATAAATATTTGGGCCTTTTGAAAGTTTTCACAATAAAAATAGCCCTGAGGAAGAAAGAGGAAAGAGGAAAGAGGAAAGAATATGGTATACCTGATTAGGATTAGGCTATCTTCTCTTGATTCTTGTTTCTAAATGCCACAGCCGCCAATTTCTTGTTTTCGCATTATTCGGGGAGAATATCATCAGGCTTCTCGCTCTGCCTGAGATGAGAGATTTTGGAATCTAGAAGAACGGAGATGCTTTGAGTAACTCGTCATTACTTGCGCTGAGAAGAGACGAAGCTGAAACTAGAGTATTGTGAATTTGCGCTGAGAAGAGACGAAGCTGAAACTAGAGTATTGTGAATTTGTGCTGAGAAGAGGAGAAGCAGAAATGAGCGAGTAAGGGGAAGGGGATATATATAACGGCTCATTTAGGATCTCCCAACGTTCGATTTTGCAACGTTCGATTTTCCAACGTTCGGATTTCAAATTATGACCGTTGGAGAACAATCTTCTCCAGTTCGTAGATAACTGGATGAAGCAGCACATGATCTATGCAAAAAGAGGGGCTATTTTATAAAAAGAGAGGATACAGTCTTGTGTGTTTCTGATTTTGCATGGTCCGTTTCTTATGTTTTCCAATCCTCTATAACTCAATTCTAATCGGGAGATAATTAATTACCTTCAGGCAAAAGTTAAATCAATTATTTATGTTAAATTATTTATCATAATTTATATTATCAACACTTCAATTTTAATTCTTAGCAAAAGTTGTTAAATCAATTAAACATTTAATCCTCAATCAACCGAGTGCCATTTTTACCCAATTGGAAGCGGAATATTCAATTTAGCTGTAATCATGTAATTTATTTTGCGTTTGCAAACAAAACAAATTTCATAAATCATATTTGCACGGAGCTCCTTTAAAGCTACTATCAAATTAATCGCTTATTCATGGGGTCATCCAAACTTACAATGCTGCGATGCGACGAGGTAAATTTTTCATTTTCATCCCTCCACTTTAATGTATGGAAATTTCATTTTCACTCCCCGATTGTATACAAACTGTGTTTGTTTTATTTTTCGTTTCAGATAATTATGATAGTACCATAGTGCTCTGGTAATACCGTAACAATAAGTTGCTAGGAATACCGGCGCAATTTTGAAACGTGTATGGTTATCTAAGCAAGAAATACCCGATTAGGATCGATTCAAAGAAGTTGTTATCTTACCGATTCTTCCTAATTTTATTCTAATTTTCCTCATACTCAAAACCCTAATTCGGATTTTGATTAGGTGGGGACGAAATGATTAGCGGAGGAGTACGTCAAGAATATTCCAAAAGATTGTGCCGGACCCCTTCAAGGTGAGTGAACAGAATATTCCAAAAGATTCCTCTAAAATTTTATTTTTAAAATGTTAAATAAATAAGAAATGACTAAAATACCCTTCAGATTTGAAGCAAGGACTCGACTCGGGCAGTAGGGCTTGGAGCTGATGCAAATTTCGCTTAAAGGTTGAAATTATTTACATTTTTAATCTTTTATAGGAAGAACCATTTATATACGGAAGTCTTTTTTCTATCCTAAAAGTGCGAATTTACGGTCCTGCCCTTGGAAATTTTAATCATCGTGCAGGACGAACCATTTTTAATCCTTTCGAGATTTTTTTCACAGAATATTTCATTTTCACAAAATATTCCAAAAGATTCCTCCAATTTTTTTGTTTATAAAATGATAAATAAATATGAAATGACTAAAATGCCCTTCAACTAATATATCAGATATAATTTCCATGAAAAAATTTGCTGTTTTTTATTCATTGTATATTGTTGTAGTCTCAAGTGAAAATTTATTTATGAATACAACTATACGAAAATCAAAATCAAAATTACAGTAGCGTCAAATTAAGGAAATGATAACTCTTCATACATAATGTGGTCTACGAATAAATAAAAAGTTGGGTTTAAATTTCAGGAGAATAGAATGTAAACGTGGAATCTTCTGATTGGAGACAGAGGCAAGAGTAGGGATGTCAATGGTGTGGTTATTGCCCGAACCGTATCCGAAAAAATATCCGGATTCGAAAAAAATATCCGGATCCGAGTGGATCCGGATATGGATCTGGTTGCTAATTTTAAGATCCGGAACCGGATTCGATATTCGGTTTTGGTGCGGGAACCGGATCCGTGTTCCGGATCCGGGTATTTTTAGGATCCGGATACTCATATTACATATTATTTTATGTATTATATTTGATATTAGTTGAAAAATCATATACAAATTAATGATTTGTAAGTGATTTAACTCACAATCGTAAAATTATGTTTAAATATAATCATATTTATCGTTCATGTTACAAATTATATATATTTATTGCTAAAATGTAAGTTACGTTATGATAACATAGTATCCGTTTTAATATCCGAAACAGAACCGTATCCGTATCTGTATCCGACAATATCCGAACCGTATCCGTATCCGTTTATTATCCGAACCGTATCCGAATCCGACAATATGGATATGGATCTGGTATGACCACTATCCGAACCGGATCCGAACCGTTGACACCCCTAGGCAAGAGTCATGGAAATAATGAGAACCTCATTAGAGCCTAGGTAGAACTTAGAAGAAGAAAATATAATTATAATGTTTGTTTAGAAAACTTAGGTAGAACCTCATTAGAAAATATTATAAGGAGGAATATTCATAAATGTTTTAAAGTCTTGGTGTTTGAGTGGTACTTTTTTTGTTTTCATAGTTTCACCCGTTTTTAAGTTCTCTAATTTTTAATCCGTTTGCTTCTTTTTTTTATATAATTACTAAGTTGGTAAAAAATAATTACATTACAAAGCACTACAGACTAAACCATTGAATTACATTACAATGATTACATGCTTAGTTAACAAAAAGTAATTGGTTTGTCTAAATATAACCCTGCATTATGTTCGAATTACAAGAAAATCCCTTCTTTTATATTCATTATGTCTGCATTATGTCTGAAATATAACCCTGCATTATGTCTGAGTTTTGTTTGCCCCTTGTTTTTTTGTCACAAGAAACACATTAACGGGTAGAATAGTATTTTTTTCTTTCTGAAATTGAGTATCGGGTACACAGTAATAGGCCCATAAAAGAAAGGGAAATTTTCAAAAAAACCCCTAACTTTTTCTGAAATTTTAGAAAACCCCCTATCTTTTTTGATATTCCAAAAAACCCCCCAAATCAAAGTTTCTTTTTCAAAAAACCCCCTAGTGGGATTAAAGATAACATTTGAGGATGTTGAAATTTTTTTTGACAAAAATACCCCTTTCTATTTCTTCTTTAATTGTACTAAAGTATTTTTTATTTCATATTTAATCTACATAAATATTTTTAAATTATACTAATTAAAAAATAAAAGACTAAGCTATATTTATAAAAGTAAATTATTTTATTTATATTAATGAAAACTAACATCCAACAATAAAAATAACAGCGGTATATTATGTATCTTGCGAAATCTTTGCAGAAAAATAATATTTTCATCAAGTATACAATATAAGTATATTGATAGTTTTAATTTTTTTTTACTGTTACTACTAATATATTTATGTCACTATATATTATGTGCATAATTTTTTTTAACGTTCATTACTTATTTAATTTTCTACCCAGATATTTCCGTGCTTTCAAAAAAAGTATTCTTCTGTCAAAATATTTTAAGACGTGTAATTTTTTTTATATTATTGTTTTTTTTCTTATACTAACAGCAAACAATATAACTCCCTTGGATATATTTTCAAGATATTAATCTTGATGCAAATTCAATGGCTAAAAAGTCTTAAGTACAATACCTCAAATACTCACTTGAGTAGTTTAGCTTCTCTCTTATATTTCATGAAAAAATATATAATAAAGAAAATATTACAATTATATAAATATTATATTTTAATTTTTTGTATTAACTATATAATGAAAATATTTATATTTTTAGAATTAATATAGAATATAGAATATAAAATAACATTTTTTAATTAGTATATTTTAAAGAATATCTATGAAATTTTTTTAAATTAATACAAAAATACTAGAAAGGGTATTTTTGTCCAAAAAAAAGTTAACACCATGAAATGTTAATTCTAACCCCAATATGGGGTTTTTTGAAAATGAAACTTTGATTTAGGGGTTTTTTTGGAATATCCAAAAATATTGGGGGTTTTTTAAATTTTCAGAAAAAGTTAGGGGTTTTTTGAAAATTTCCCTAAAAGAAATTATCTGTGAGTACATGATTAATGTGGATTTCATGATTTATGTATAACAGTATAAACAATTGAGGTCATATACCATGCCCGTGAGAGATGACATTCTCAATTTTTGAAAATTTGAGTTTTTTTTTCAAATTCTATTTTGGTTGATACGTCATTCCAATTTGCAACATTATATATATACATATATATCAATCATTTACATAATTGAATAAAAAATCAAATAAATTTTATATTTTATTATTAAATCATAAAAAAATCATATTTTCTTTAAAATAAATTTGTGTCTATTAAAAATTTTCATATTTTATAAAATGATACATCTAATATTACTTTAATCCGAAAATAAAAATAACACTTTCAAAAATATTTTGTACAAGAAATTATTACTTCTAAGTATAATATCATATTCTCACTGTGTTAATTTGAAAAATCATATAATATAATATTTAATTTTAGAACATATCCTAAATTTTCCAGAACATAATTATTATTTTAAGATAATTTATAATATTTTTATCATTTTTAAAAATATTTGCAAAAAAAATTATATTTTCGAAATCACAAATGGTTTAAAATATAATTTATTTTTGCAAATATTCTCAAAAATGATAAAAATATTATACATTATTTTAAAATAATAATTATATTTGAGAAAAATTAAGAACTATTGTAAAAAAAAGATATATTAAAAAAAAGGTAATATGATTTTTCAAATTAATTTAGTAAGAGAAAACATATCCTTGATGAGATAGTAAGAAAAAGTTAAGTGAATTAATTAATATTATTAAATGATTCGATTAGAGATTTAAATGATTGTTTAAATGAATTGATATGTCAAATAACATGTATTAATATTAACATATTATAAATTGTTAACATGTCAATTAAACTTGTCAATTAATATTTAATTGAATCAATTTAAAATAATAATCAATCAATCTAGTTTTTTTTTGCCACCGTGGAATTAGTTTGAGAGGCAAACTATATTTTCCTTATTTCAAACTAATACATATTTTTCCTACCAATTTATTAACTTAAATAAGAAAAGAAGTCCAATCATTTTCTTACCATTCTTCCCGAAGGGTCGTTGCGCCAATTCCTAAGTCACTTGAGTGGCCTTAATTACTCTCATTTTATTGGGCCACTTCGCATAGGCCATAAGTAGAGAAATATGCAACGTGATCTCGTGATGTATTAAATGGATGGACCATGTACCAGATTTATATACTCGTATGCAGATATTTAATGAAAGACCCCCATGAAGGGCCTTGGTCTTCTTAAATTTCGTCTCTTCGTACCTTCTTCATCAATCTTTTCTAATTATTCCAATGGCGTATAATGTCAAGGAATGGGACGCGTTTTTGAAGGTTTTTCTTTCTTCAAATTGTTTCATGTTTTTGTTGTTCAACTATTAAGATATTAAGCATTATAAAATATCGTGATTTTCACTCGAGTGGAACTTCTTCCTTAAAGCATGTTCTTTTGTTGTTTCAAAGGTTAAGCACGGCGATTTATACAAACGCTTCACTGTACGTGCCGCCAGTTATGGCAGGTTAGATGGCATGAACATGGCCAAACTAAGAGCCAAGGTCCGTGAAGATTTCAAGATACCCGTCCTAAGAAAATTTCATCTCACGTATGTGGACGGAGAAGGAGACTCTGTCATGCTTGTAGATGACACTGATTTACATGACGCATTAATTAAACAAAAACTAAATCCTCTTAGAATAAAATTAGAATTGCAGCCTCCTCAACTAACACCTAAAAAAGAAACTAATAGTAATATTCGATATGGATAAAATCTACTAGGAGATCGGAGCAAACTTGAAACTGGTGCATGTTAAAACAAAAAGTATTTTAACTCCTTGTAGTAGTCATATGTCTCCTGGTTAAAACAAAAAATCATACTTTTAAAGTATTATCTCTCGAAATAATATTTATTATGTCAGTTTACTTCACTTACTATTATAAATGGTTGTGTCCCTATATATTTTGTGTAGTGTATGTTAGCGTGGCACCGAGATTGTATGAGTGGATCATTTTGAAGTTGTTTGAGAGTAATTGATTATTTTTTCTTGCTCTTCCTAGTTTTTCATTTAGCTCTTTTTTCATTTTTCATTTTTCATTTCAATAACAATAAAAAACTATCTTTGGAGTACAAGAAAAAAATGCTTTATTTTTTGTTCCAATTATTAAATTCATACATATAATTCAGAATGGAATTATACTAAGCCATGTTGAAAATATATTATGAGGTAAACTAATTATTACATTCATAAATCATACATAATTATTTTTGTTCTTTTCTCGTAATTTTTTAATTGTAGGCTTTTATTTGACATTTGAGTTTTTCATGTAAACCACGACTCGAATACATCAATATATTTGAAACATTGTTCTATTGCGAAACACAAATACCAAAACAAATCAAATAGTTCCAAAATTACAAGCAAAAATAACAAAAAAAATGTACAACCGTTTTCAAACTCAATTTAAAATAACCATATATATTTCGTGATTATTTTATATTGTGCGAGTAAATTATTTTTGTAATCATATAAGAATACATATATTAGTATCGCCCAAAATAAATATGAGATGACACATGCGTAACAAAAAAATATGACCAGAAATTTGATATCGTTATTTTATTTCGTAATTGTATGCAATACCAAATGTAAGAATATTAAATCATAAAAGTTATGTATTTGCCATATATCATCGAATAAATAATACTAATAAAATCTCTATTTGATACAAAAGATAAAAACTATGCACTATATCGCATTTAATAGATAATTTTTTTTGAAAAGCTAATATCAAAATTTAAGTAAAAATGTAATTAGAAATATTATTTTCATGGTGTATTCACGCTTTTAAAAGTAACAATAATGTCTCCTCTTTTTTGAAAATGTAATCAAACTTTATCAACAAAACACAAAAACAAGCAACTGAGTATTATACAATATTTTTAAAATTATATTCTAGAATACTTATAGGCATGTTTGATTTGAGGGATTTCGAAATACAAGGATATATAGAATACATGTACATGATAATACATGATAATACATGTACTCCACTATACACACAAGTTGTTTGACTAGGTGTACATCAAAATCATGTAAACAAGAATCAATTGTTTGATTCTTGATGTAAATTATTGACTTAAAATTTTATTTCAAGTTAGTTGTTTGAAGACTAATGTAATTAAATATTTAACAAAAATAATATTATAAATTTCAATATACACACTAATTACACAGTTATTAAACTAAAATTAACTATCATAATTGCAATAAAATGAAAAATCATTTAACACGATATGATTAAATATAAAACTAAACAAGACATTGTAAATAAAAAGAATATACATGATAACACCAGTATTTGATCATTCACAAAAATATTAAGCAATTAGACCCTTCACAAAATATTTAGCATATACAAAATAGTATCCAAATTACCATACAAAAATTTATAACATACTTGAAATATTACATATATTTCATATACTACCATAACTGCCACCGTCTAGAAAAAGCTACCATCGCCTCCACCACCGGTACCATCCATACTACCAAAACGACTTGAACCACTCATACCGTCCATACGGCCGTTCATACCATTCATGCTACTCGCACCGCTCATGCCGCCGGTACTGCCTATACCATTTGTACCATTTTCACTACAATTAAGCATAAAATCATCCATCCATTCAATTTTTTCACTCGTACTATAAGAAATAAAACACGCGCCATAAACTTCATTTTGTACCAAGTAACATTGTGCTCGCCGTAATGCCGAAGATGGATATTGGGCCGGTATCGTTGAAATTTCTGCCTTGATTTCTTTTGCAAGAACAACTATTCATTCATCTACGATTAAGAAAAGTAGAATTAAATAATGAACAGTACAATTTCTAATTTCATCTCTGTTAATTAAAGAAAAACCGTACACGTTCATCTGTGAATAACAGTACAAATTCCTCTTTGATACTCTAACGTGAAATAGAAGTTTGCAAGATTCCCCTTTGAAATTAATTAAAGAAAAACAGTACACATTTATCAGACTTCTTTGAAAAAAAGTACAAATTCCCATTTGAAAAAAAGATAACAGTATACATTCCCTTTGAAAAAGTACAAATTAGCATGCAATTAAGGAATCAATTAGAAAATAAAAGTCAATAGGATGGATTGACCATCAACATCAATGAAATTTCTGTCTTTATCTAGAAGTTTTTCAAAACAAAATTTACTAGATTAAGCTTCGTAAGAAGCTTTTCTTTGCAATATAACTCAACGAAAGACATACCTGGATAATGAGCTTGGTGGAAAGTGAAATTTTTGACCAGAAAAAATAATTTCTTCTACACGACTAACTAGGGTTAGACCGTGAAAGGGGATGAGAAAAAATGAGGGAGATGAAAGGGACGAGAGAGCTCTGTGTATTTTGTTATCCAATTTTTTTTGGGAGAGTACAAAATACAGGGATTTCATGTCTAGAATGCAATGCATTATAACTTCAAACAAGGAATTTTGGTCAAAATACAGGATACTAGAATACAATACACCAAAATCCACCAAAATCCCTCAAATCAAACATGCCCAGTAATCCTCTTCATCTACATCCATGGCCAAAAAATCACCTATTTCATCCGCCCCTTGTGGGATTCTCCGCCCAAACCATTCAACGAAATCCCCCATTACTACCACCCAAACATCTCCGCCCAAAAACTCTGCGGGCTCCACGGTTGGAAACCTCGAGAATCCCCTCGTAGAGTCTTCGACGCAGTTCTCTTCAGCAACGAAATAGACATGCTGAAAATCAGATGGAAGGAACTCAGCCCATACGTTTCGGAATTCGTTCTCGTGGAATCCAATTCCACATTCACGAGTTCGGTCAAACCCCTCTACTTCGCCGAAAACTGGGAAAGCTTTTCCTTCACGGAATCGAGAATCCATTACGGTGCTGTAGCGGGCCGGTTTGTCAAAGGCGAGAATCCATTCGTGGACGAATCTCATCAAAGAGTAGCTCTCTCCCAATTCGTGGAGGAATCACATTCTAATTTGTTGGCCTTTTTAATGGAACAATTACAGATAGGATTTGCACCTAATTAAAGGAGGGAATATCAGTCATTATTTATTTAGTCCTAAAGTTTGGGAAGCTTGAGAATGACTAATGTAACAAATATTAAATTTGATCAAAGCTTTGAGTATTAGTTTTGCAAAAAGTCTACACTTACAGAAATATTTTACAGAATTGATACCGAAGTGAATTTTTGTATGTATTTGAGTGAATAGATTGAATGAGACTCCCATGAAATATTATCATATTTTACCATTCTGTGTTAATTCAGTGAAATACTTGTGTGGACGAGAATTGTCCTTAGTTTTGTGCCACAGCAATGAGAATATATACTAAAAGTTCAATAACAATTGAAAATTGTTTCTGTGAGACACTGTTAAATTTTAGATAAATATTTTATGGATATCAGAACCGACGTGGATTCCTGATATCAATTTCATCGTGACAAAACTAGTGGAGTAACTTAATTTTAGACAAGTTAAAATTCAATATAATTTATTAGGACCATTGAAAATTGTTATTTTGTTAAATTAAAATACATAATTTGAGTGACTTCATTTAGATAGCCCAAAGTGATTTTTATACTTTAGATCACATTTTCTGACGATTTCAGCCCACAAATACTCAATTGAGAACTTTTTTGGGTTGGGCTAAAATCGGTTAAAAATTATAATAAACACCCCAGAATATTTAAATATTAATTATTAATCCATTGTATGTCATATTTATTCAATCATGGAAATTTTTTGATGTATACACAGTCTCCCATAAAAATGACAACAAAATACACCCTTAATTATCATTTTCTGACTCTCAAAGTCCTATTTCTACTTCAAAAGTAACATACTTATTGAATTACAAAAAATACAATATTTATTATTAAGATTTTTTTGTTATAAATAATAATAATTATTTAAATTAATATAATTTATTTGTAGATGTTTTGGTTTAATTGGTCGAATATAATAATTGTAGTTTTTTTTATTTATCATGACGTCACTCGTTTCGTCTCGAACTATAATTATAGTATTGTGCCGAGTTATAAACTATGTTTCAAATATCGGTCAAAATGACTCGTATATTGATTTGATGTTGCTATTCAGTTCATGACCGATTTATCACAAATCAATTTGAATTTTAAAATGTAATTTAAATTGAATATTGCCAAATTTTAAATCATATCAGTTAAAATCACTAATATATTGGTTTCATATAATTATAAGAATCATATCGGATCATATCAGAGATATATTAGTTTTTTATTTTCAAATATTAAATATATATATTATGCTTAGGGTTGTGGCTCAGTTTTTCCAGGAACCAAACCAAACTGGTCGAATTCGGTTTAAACGATTTATTTGATTCGGTTCGGTTCGGTTGAAAAATTAATAATGTTCAGTTCCTTCGATGCAGTTTTAGTGTTTTGAAAGTCGATTTAAACTGAACCTTTCAAATAATATCATATTTATGTTTCATTTAATATATTAATGTTAGAATACTAAAATTGAATATAATAGTGTTACACATAATATTAATATAAAGACTTTCTATACGATTTATTTATATTTTTGTATAAAAAAAATATGAACTTTTAAAATATATTTCTATTTTATAATTATAGTGTTTCTTATTCGGTTCAACCGAATAAAACGAATAAGAAATCGGTGTTTATTCAGTTCAATGCTAAATCGGTTCATAACATTTAAAGTTCCAATTGGTTTGGGATAAATCACGACGGTCATGAACTGATTAACGATTGAAATAAATATATCGGTGATTTGACCGATATTTAAAATAGTGTTTATAACTCAATAAAATATTATAATTATAGTTGTGAAACGAAAATGAGTGACACCCTGATAAATCATAAAATTGAGTGATTAAATCGAATTCAATCAATTAAATCAAAACATCTACAAATAAACTATATCAATTTCAAATAAATTATTTTAAATTTTTTTCTCAATAATAAATATTGTATTATTTGTTATTCAATAAATATGTTACTTTTGAAATGCAAATAAGTATAATTTTAACATTTCTCACTTTCAAGCTTCAAATAAGTTATTTTTGGAGAGTCCGACATTGTCACTTAGCTTCAAGATTTCCCCATCACAATTTATATGTTCTAATTAACACATTTTATTAGAATAATTAAAAAATACATGATTAAGAAATAATTAAT
The DNA here is from genome assembly GCA_946800325.1 of Luzula sylvatica. Lineage (NCBI taxonomy): Eukaryota > Viridiplantae > Streptophyta > Magnoliopsida > Poales > Juncaceae > Luzula > Luzula sylvatica. The sequence continues at coordinate 69,514,955 of OX326959.1, read as the reverse complement.
TGAAATTGAAATTTTTTTAATTGAAATGAATCTTAATTATTATATATTAATTAATGTAATAATCAAAACATAAAGATGTGGGAGTAAAATTTAGGTACAACTAGTAGTTCAATTTCATGATTCGCCATGGTAGTGATGGGTTTATAAAATTAAGTTGATTTTGGCATTTGTAAAATCCGTGCTGATTATGTTTTGTTTAACTTTACTAATTTGTCGACTTTTTTTAAATATCGTTTTCAAAAAAATCGATTTGTAGATTTGAATTTTTTTTTGAAAAATTGAATTTTGTTTTGAATATTTTTTCATACAAAATCACATTCAGAAATGATTTTTTTTTGTCATTTATATTTGAGACATTCGTATATATCAAAATTATTTGATCCCATCGCGAATTCATGCGATGAAAACCCCCAAAAAAATTTAAACCTCATTTTATTGGGCCATTTTATCTCTAATTCTTATTGGCTCGCTGACTGACCCCAAAAGGCATAGATAAACTGATAACATGAAACCGGTCTTTCATTAGTTGGATGCACCGTCGCAAGGATTGTCTATTTCGTAATCTTTTATAAATTTTGACCTCATCTTGAATACTGAACTATTTAAATTCTTTGAATTAGGCTGAATCTTTACCAGGCTCTTCGTCTTCGTCTTCTGCTTCTGCAATGGACACCAACATCAGCGATTGCTACACGGTTTTGAAGGTACTTTTTTTTCCTCATACTCTTTTTGAAGGTACTTCAAGTTCATTCAAGCATTATGATAAATTGTTAGTTTTACTAAAATGGAACGTTTTTCTCTAGAAATCCCAAACCAAATACAATTTATTTCGTTCTACTTTGGGTATTTAGGTGAAGCACGGTGATTTTCTCAAACGCTTCAACGCATGCGTTAATGGCCAAGTCACGGACATGGACATGGCGATGCTAAGAACCAAGATACGAGAAGCTTTCAAAATACCCCTTGAAAAAAACTTTATTCTCACTTACATTGATAAAGATGGAGACTCTGTCATGCTCGCAGACGATACTGATTTGCTCGATGCACTGATCAAACAAAAACTGAACCCTCTGAGAATCAACATAGAATTGATGCCCACGCCTACTCAACTGACAACCCCAAATCCCGTTGCGCAACCAATGGATCTTGATAATAATCCTAAAAGTAAAACTAATATTCCATTTAATAGATCTCGTAAACCATTTCAAGGAGAACCAAGCGATAAATCTCTGCAAACTTGTGCTATTAAAACAAGACAAGTTTTAAAACCTGATGGTTATAGGTCTTTTGGTGGTTCAGAACAATACCAGCCAATCCATGGTGCAAACAGGTCTTTGTCTTTTAGAAATCGCGAGGACGATACATACGACTACGAGCATGAGATGTATGATGATTCTACAATTGATTTCTTTGATGGCTGTCAAATTAGGCCAAGTTTGGAGGAAAGGTATACATCTAATTTGTGTAGTTCATGATCCACATATTTTCTTGTCTTTCGAAATAAAAGAATATGAAAGATTAATTTATGAATTTAATCATGCATGGCTGAATTTCTTTTCTGTCGATTTTCAGGAAAGGAAAACCCCATCTCCCGGGACCATGTTTTTCTCATAAATATAAAGTATTGTCTATTGTGTGAAAATTTTCAATTCAAAACATAAAATTCTTGTATAAATTAATTTCTATATAACTTTTAATTTTCTAATTTTCAGAACAAGCAATTTTCTTCTTCAGATGTTGTACGTCGACCGAATGGTGGATTTCTTTCGAGCTATTTAGTTAAGGACTTCAATATACCATCTGGAAACCAGTTCTTGCCCTCGACACCATTTACCAAGACCAGGCCCGGTCCTGAGTTTTCGGAGGCCTGTGACGTAGTGTTAAGATAATCCAAAATTACGAAATTATATCATATAATAATTAAAAAAAATTTAAATTTAGAACTAAATAAATATTCATAAAATTAAAGTCAAAATATTACAAAACATATAACTAGAATATTCACTTGAATATCACTCTTCTCGCATTTTTAGAAGCATATACATCAATTAAATTTGCATAATCTAAATCTTCCGCGAAGTCATTTTCAATTGATAATATCGCTAATCCATTCAACCTTTCTTGTGACATAGTTGATCGAAGATAATTTTTAATTAATTTCAACTTCGAAAAAACTTCTTTCTCCCGAAGCAACCGTGACCGGAATGGTCAAAAGTATGCGATATGCAATCCACGAATTTGGATAACAAATTTTCATAGTGTTCAAATAATTGAGTATTTGAATTGGTTTTTTTACGTCACTTGGCAACCCATTCTTCAAAAAAGTTAATTCCATATATAAATCATTTCCATCAATATCCGATTCACCATTATAACTTAGAAATTTTTCGAGGTTCTCGCAACATTTTCCCAACGATTGATCGGGAAAATCCTTCAATTTAAATAGAAAACCAAATATATTCTTATATATTTTGAATTGTTCGAACCTTATTCGAAGAGAAGAAAGAGCCACATCAACAATCTTCAAGAAATAATCGATCCTAAATAATTCTTCGGCTGATCGAGTTATTTCTTCACTAACAACCTCATCGAATTGCCTCTTTCTATTGCGAGGACGTTTTTCAACAAATTTAGCATCAACTCCCATTTTGTTTGCTAATTCTACAACTGCAATCATTGCTTCCTTGAAACCATTTTCTCTATAATTCTCAAAGAAAAAAACAAGCTTTTCTAATTGATTCACCGCAACTTCTATATCCATATCTTCACTTTGAAGAAGTTTACTCACGGAGTTTACATGAAAGAACATGTTATACCAAATAACAATACACAACAAAAACTCAAAATTCTCTAGCTCGTGTTTTACTAACGATTCGGCTTCACTTTTCGCCATCGGTTCGGTGGTATTATTTGCCAATGCAACTAACGCATCCCTAATTTGAGAAGCATGAAAACGTAACGGTTTAACACTTTTAATGCGACTTTCTCAACGGGTTTGAGATAATTGCTTAACCGTGAAACCTTCCACGTTCTCTTTCAAAATCGCCCATCGTTGGACGGAAGATGCAAATAAAACATAGATCCGTTGTACCACACCAAAAAAAGTTATCGCTTTAGCACAAGAATTCGCCATATCCGAAAGCACAAGATTGAGATTATGGCAACCGCAAGGAGTGTACAATGCCCTAGGATTCACTTCAAGCACTCGATTTTGGACGCCTTTATTTTTCCCTTTCATATTAGATCCATTGTCATATCCTTGTCCTCTTAAATTATTAATACTAAGATCAAATCGAACCAACGCTTTTTTAAGTTCTTCAAAAAGTCCTTCTCCCGATGTATCATCCACAATTAAAAATTCCAAAAAGAACTCTTTCACCGTAATCGGACTTGTTGAGATGTCAACACATCGCAAAACAATGGACATTTGTTCTTGATGACTAGTATCGGGAGTGCAATCAAGAATTACCGAAAAATATCTCGATTCTTTGATTTTTGACAAAATCGCACATTTGACTTCACCGGCCAACATTTCTATTAATTCATTTTGAATTTTGTTACTCAAATAATGGTATTTGATTTCACCTTTTTTTGCTCGCCTCAAATGTTCTTGCATTGTTGGTTCAAATTCCGCAATCATTTCAATCACACTTAAGAAAACTCCATTACTCGATTCGTACAATTTCTCACGGCTTCCACGAAAAGGCAAATTATTTTTAGCAAGAAATTTCACAATAGCAATTACCATAAACAAAACTCTTCTCCAATGTTCTCTATCCTTATTTACTAATTCTTGAACATGTTTATCTATTGTTTCATTCTTTCCCAATCTATTCTCAAGCTCAATCCAATTATTCATGCAAGAAATGTGCTCGTTACCACTTTCATGCATTTTAAGTCTTTTTCCAATATTTTTCCATTCACTATATCCATTAGTAGCTAATTGAGTAACATTTCCAACTTGCTTAAATAACTTGCAACAAAAACAAAATAATTTATCCAACGGTTCGGAATATATGAGCCAATTTCTATCAATCATTTCTCCATTTGTTAAATGTCGAACATAATAATTGGAAGAGAAGTGCCTACCATTACCGTCTTTAGGATAATGAACAACACAATTTTTATCTCTTTTAATAGGACCTCTTTTTACTAATAAATCTCGAAATCTTTGACTAATATTTCCCCAATTAACGGGATCATCAATATTCACCAAATTTCCCTCCTCACCAACTAAATTCTCGTTTCCCTCTTCACTAACTAAATTCTCGTTATTCTCTTCATTAACCAAATTATTATTTCCTTCTTCACTAACTAAATTCTCGTTTCCTTCTTCACTAACTAAATTCTCGTTATTCTCTTCATTAACCAAATTATTGTTTTCCTCTTCATTAATCAAATTTTCATTTGTTTCTCCATTAATAAAATTCTCATTTGCCTCGTTACTTGAGTGTTCCATCGATTTATTAGGGGTAATAAACCTATCCATGACGCCTCTTTGAGATTCAATAAAATTTTCGCGTCTTTCTTTATTTTTTCTTTTTTCATTTCCCGACAAAAAAGTTCTTTTACGTGTCATGATTATAACTACAAATAAATTAACAATATAAGTATTAACAAATGGCAGTGAACAAATTGGCACAAATTGATAGTAGAAAATAAAAATTAACAAAGAAAGTAAACAAATTCACAAACTAAGAACAATATAAGTCCAAAAACATGTCATTTATCAGCAAATTACAATACTACCAGATTTGGTTATCAGCAAAATTAAACAAATTAAACAAATTATCAGCAAATTATCAGCAAATTAAACAAATTAAACACTGCCAGATTTGATTACAGTCACAAATTAAACAAATTAAACACTGAAATGCCAATAACATACAAAACACAAATTGACCCGATTTCGAACTAAATTCACACAATCAGAGGAGAAAGACCAACCAGAAATCGCCAAACTGCTGAGTGCGGGCTGCTGCCAGATTTGGTCCAAGACTTGGCATATAAAAAATGACGGCACTACCCCTTGGCCAGTTGGTTGTTGTTTAACCTGGTCTGGCGGTCACCAGCTGACAAACACCATGTCTATCCATTTACAGGTATATCAGTAATGATATTTTTCATGTTTCTCTAATTTGATGCCGTTAAGTTATGTTTGTAGTGATATTTATTGATTTGTTTAGATTCCTGCTAGTGGGCTACCGGTAAGAGAACAAATTGATGTTTCCATTGATTTGATTGCACCTTCGTTCCTGGGACGATTTGAGTCGATTCGGCAGCTTGAAACGCCCTCTGGTACCAAGTTTGGACGTCCAGTTCCTGTTATTATTAAGGTACTAAATATAACAATAAAGAAGTCCAGGCAAAATTTGATAATTTATTAATTATCGAATAAAAACAAATAACCAGGTGGTAGCTAATTCGAGTTCTTCTGTACATGCGAAAACCATTCCTTGTTCAAATCGAAATATTTCAGCGCAAAACACTAATATTGAACGAACTAAGGAAGATTGTTTTGAGCCGATGACTTTTTCGGACATTGAAGGAGCTACTACTAATGTTGATTTAGGCAAGGGTAAAATGGGCCAAGTAGAGGAGGATGATATAGAGGACAGGATGATCAAGGAACTTGAGGATATGGGATTTAAGTATGTTGAGTTGAACCGGGATATTCTGAGGGGGAACGGTTATAATCTCGAGCAGGCAGTCCGTGTTCTTTGCTGCTCCTACGAGTCCGATTATGATATGGTGTTCTTCTGTTTCATTTTTTAAATTCGATCACCCATTTTATTGTTCTTGGAACTTATTGCGGACTCTTCTGTGATTTTTTTCGTTGCAAGATTTCTAGGCCGCGAGATTTATTCCAAGGAACTGGGGAAAATCCTACTTTTGAAGATAATATTTGCTATTATAGTTAGATTCAACAATCATATTTGCTATCATAGTTTAGTTAACTAGCTTACTATTATATATGTTAGTGCCACCTATATTTTGTGTTGTTATGTCAGGGTGACACCAAGGTTGTATTGGTGGATCAATTGGTAGGGGAATTCTATCGGTATACACTTTTTTTTTATATGATGCTGTTATTGAGTAATTATTAATTAATGAGTATTTAAGTGAAGTATATTTGTCAATGAATTGTTCATTAAAATTGAATTGTTCATTAAAATAAAATTTATGATAATATGACATGTTAATGTTTTTTTTTACAAGTACTAGAATCAGAATATGCTAAAATATTTCTTTTATGGGGTTATATATTGTCCCTGAAACACCAAGTATGTGCCTTGATGAGATGACAAGAGAGTATTAAGTGGGTTAATTAGTATTATTAATTGACTTGATTAATGATTGAATTGACCGTTTAATAAAATTGGCACGTCAATTAACATATATTAATATTAAGATATTATAAATTATTGACGTGTTAATTAAACGTGTCAATTAACATTTAATTGAGTCAATTATGAATGATAATCAATTCACTTTACCATCTCATCAAGGTTATTGAGATAAGTTTTGGGGGACAGATATCTTTTCTTTTCTTTTATCGACGATTTTATCTAGGATTATTTTATTCTTGTGTATTTTGTTTTTGAAAGAAAAACGATAAATAGTTTTCCTTTATTTTATTTGGTTTGCAGAATACATATTATGCAAACCACATTTAATTTTAATAATTAGCAATGTATTATTTTCATTGTTGATAATATGTATTTTCTTATATCTGAGTGATACGCAAAAAATAGTATGTTGTGAGAGATTGTGGGTTCTAGTCTTATTGAAATCAATGAATGGAGGATCACTGAACATTTTTCAATTACTCATTTTTAATTAATTTTTTCATAACCCAGTTGGTTGAGTATGAGACACAAGAAAACCATATTTTGTGAGAGATTGTGAGTTCAATCTTCATTGACGTCAATTAATGCATGACATACGAGTTTTCTGTTGGTTCAAATTTCCTATTGTTTGATTATCTCAAATACAATGTCGATACTACTAACGAAATCTAGCAAGATAAATGTGTAGGAGATAGGTACAAAATGAAAGGACATCGAAGAATCAAGAATCACGAAGAAGGTCAAGATGTAGAAGAATCACGGAATCAAGACATCGAAGATTCCGCAAGTTGGGATATCAATCTAATCACCAAAACATAGTATAGGTATCCCTAAACTTGTTTATGTATGATTAAGCTCAAAATAAAGTCAAACAATTATATTCGAAATCCATCAAATTGATGAATTAAAATAAAAAGCTGAAATCAGTATGTCCGTTACAACGGAACTCATAGTCCGTTATAACGGACATACTCGTCCTATTCAAGATTGGAATTCACAACATAGTCCGTTATAACGGATTAACCAATCCGTTATAACGGACTCTATCAAAGCGTTGTAACGGAATGATGTCCGTTACAACTCTAATTAAATCTAAACTTGAAGGATGTCACAGAAGTATGTCCGTTATAACGGACATATATGTCCGTTATAACGGACATTGACCTCACTTCTGTGTGATACTACTCTCTTCAAGTCCGTTGTAACGGATTAACCAATCCGTTATAACGGACTACCTTATAGCGTTGTAACGGAGTATTCTCCGTTACAACGGGAATTAAATTCTAAATGAAGAAGAGTTCGCAGTATGATATCCGTTATAACGGACTCAGTAATCCGTTGGAACGGACTTCATAACACAGACTTCCGTTATAACGGACTTATGTTCCGTTGTAACGGAATGTGTAACAATTCGAATATAATAGCCGTAACGGCTAGTTTTGACTTATGGTCCGTTATAACGGACATTCAGTCCGTTATAACGGACTATGCAGAAAATACAAGGTTGGGAAGGGTCTATGTGTTCTATAAATGGAACCCTTCCCTCATTCTCTCTTGGAATTCTTTTTCCAATCGAAATCAAACTTATGAAAGAGAGAATCCTTGCTATACTTTTGAGTTAGCTAATCTACTAAAACAATCTTAGAGATTAGATTTCCCTCTTCCTCCTTCAAATACTATTCCCAACTTGCGTGACCGATCACGTTTCAAGATTAGTATTTAGAAATTGTAATAGGCTAAGACCAAGAAGTGTAAAGCCCGCTATAGATCGATAGAAACGTGTAAATCGATCTAGGCAAACCTTGTAATCGAGTTGAGTTGGAATTCAATCGAAGGCCAAAAAGAGGCACAAGGCATTCCCGGAGACGTAGGTACTCGCAAATAATTGAGTCGGTCAATTAAGCGAGTAAAAGGTGAGTTAAAGCTAAAAAGCAACCACCTACCGAACTTCGTAAACAAACATCTTGTGTTAAAGTGTTTGGACGGTATCATCTCTATCATCTAAATTATTACTTATTCCGCACCGTAAATTAGGTTTAAATCTAAACTAAGTGTAAGTTAGATTGCCAAATTTACCCCCCTCTAGGTTAGAATTATCAAACAATTGGTATCAGAGCAAAATACTGACCGTCTCTTTGAGTAAAGGTGACAATTTGTATAACGATCAAGGCCTTAATGGTAACATCGATGGATGATGTGGTAGAAAGAGCAATTCAAGCTATGATTCTCCAACGAGCTTCAATATCGAAACCATGTACGCCGCACTCTATGAGCTTCACCTCTCAAGTATCCTCATCTAGTTCACCACATAACCGAGGTAATGAGGTAATTCTCAACCCTATATTCCATTCAATTAGTCCAACCTCGAGTTCATGTTCCTCACCAAAATTCAACACGGAACTCGATCTTGAATCATTCGACGACCTCTTAAGAGACGTTGATGAACCATGTTCAAAGGAGAGAAAAGACAAGAGCACAATTCTAGCTCTAAATGCAAAGGTAGCTTCCCTAGAACTATCAGTAAAAGCATACCAAGCACAATTAAAGGAATTCCAAGGCTTCTCAAAGTGTGAATGTAAAACCCTCAACCTTGAGATATCACACCTAAGAGTGGAACTCCAAAACTCCAAAGTAGAAAATGAATCCTTGAAGAAGGCTTGTGCATCACGTGCACCAAGCACCCCATCATTGGATCAAATATTGAAAGGGGCGTTAGTGGGACAAAAGCCAAACGACAAGTCGGGTCTCGGGTTCAAAAAGGAGAGTACACCCGGCCTCTCAAAATCCAATGATCAAAAAGGTAAACGGGAGAACAATCAACGAAACAATCGCAGAAATGCATTCATATACCATGATCAAAACAAAGGTAAAAATGTTAGAATGGAACATCCTACACATAATCGGTTCTATCATAGGGATAACCACCTTACGCAACCATCATCCCATAGACGTACCGATTTGGGACGACCCGAATGTTGGTTTCAACGAGGATCAAATGGTTATTTTTATGAGGTGAATTACCCCGCCAACCGTTCATATCAACCGGGGGATCCTAGACCTTACAACCATACACGCAAACCTTTTCAACCGAAAAACAACTTTGTCAACTCAATCAAACCGATACCTCAAAAGAAACCCCTAACAAACCAACTCTCAAATTACTTTGTCAAGAGTTCCGAAACCATCAACAAACCGACAATTGCTTTTTGCAATTATTGTTGCAAGTTAGGACACATATCCACGAGTTGTGATCTTCGCCACCCAAAATCCACTAAAAACTTTGTATGGATGCGTAAAGATAGACACAACATGGGTCCCTCCACCTCAAAGGGTGTTGGACCACCAAGAACCTAAATCATGTGTGAAAAACTCGCTTCCTCTCCTAGCTACCATGAGTAAACCATTGAGGGGGAGTGTGAGTAAAAGAATTCATGTTAAATTCATTTTCAAATATGAATTCCATATAAGTCTTTTTTTTCATACTTACAAAAGACCGAGAAAGGTGTGTTACATTCATACAGGCACATAAAAACAAAGAGAAAAGCCGAAGAGCTCATCATATATAAACGCTTAAAATCGCTACCATAGAGCTAAAAGGAACTCTAGGAATCAATCAAAAACTCTCGTTGTAAGCATTGGTTCTCGGGTCCATGACCGGAGCAAAGGTATAAGCACTGTATAAATGAGTCAATAATTATAGTTAGTTATTATTGCACAATCTCATCATAATCTCATAATTATAAATAAACATCGATTATCATTAAACTTTGCATACTCATATCATACTATTTTTCAAACTAACTTTCTCCGAAAAATATGATTTCATAACCATAAAACCTATTTTAAATAGATTATAAATCTTTGGAATTTTTGAAAACACAAATCTCCTTGAAAAATCAAATCTTCAAAAGTCATCACAGTAGCATGTCCGTTAGAACGGACTGATACTGCGTTACAACGGAACTGAAGAGAATAAACCAAAAACCTGCTAAATGAATAGTTCCGTTACAACGTATTAACCAATCCGTTATAACGAACATGCACACTCCGTTCTAACGAAAACATCTGCGTTATAACGGAATACCCAATTTGAAAACCTCTCAAAAATCTCATAGGTCCGTTACAACGGATAAACCCTTGCGTTATAACGCAGTACTGTGATACCAGGTAAAACTCGCCCAAATCAGAACTCCGTTGTAACGAACTACATAGCGTTATAACGGACTATGAAAAATACCAGTCTTCTGAAACCCTAGCAGAAGTCCGTTGTAACGGAACGCCACTTCCGTTATAACGGAGTACGGGAAAAATGCATTAAAACCCACGACTGTTCTCTTCTCTCTCCAACAGTTTTACTTCTCCTCAAAACGAAAAATCGTTTCCACTTCTCCTCTTCCCAAAACCGTCGAAAATATATAACAAAACTGAAAATCTCTTCAAAATCGAAAAACCCAACTATTTTACTCCTTAATCTCTCTCCAATTCCTCCCAAAATTCTCTCAATCTCCTTCCATGGCATCGAGAAGAGCAAGCAAGCGTCCAATGCCCATCGGTGCTCGTCGATTTGAGTTTCACAACACGGAGAATCAATATCTCTATGAATCGATCACTAAAGCTAGGAGATATCAAAATGACTTCGCCAATCGCGCGGTAGGCGCATGCTTCTATATTGATTTTCCGATCGAAGCAATCTCTCTACGCGAGGCCGTGCAACCTCGAATCAGAAATTGGAGCATTCAAGGATTGTGTGATCTTCAATACCCATCCTATTCTATGCTCACGCAACCCATGATCACGACAACAACCTCATACGGAGCTATCTCTTCGGTAAGGAAATCGTTATTTCCGAAGAAAATTTGCGTGAATGGTTGGGCTTGTCCGATCGTGGGGAAAAGTTTTATATTAGTCGCGGCGACTCATATCACGGCAACGACTCGGACGAACTCGAGAAGATTACCACCAACGATCGCGAGTACGAGTACTCCACCAAGTATGAACCTAATCTCCGATTCACGTGGCAAATCGGAAATAACATCCTCGCTCCCGTCGTCAAACTCAAAACCAATCTAGATGGCCGAAACAAGGTCTTGATATACAACCTTTGGTATCAAGACTCACCCACCATTAATGTCCCGTACCTCATCATTCGGCACATGGAGTATGCCCTACGGGTAAACACCTCCTCTCTTCCCTATGGCCATATCATTTCACTGGCATGCGTGAAATTGGGTATAGTCATACCGGACACGGAATGGCCGCTCGGAGTCACTCCTACCGAGAACCTTGCACACCCGGATCGACTCGAAAGTCTCGGACTCACCCGCAAGAATAGATCCGGAGGTCGCTCGGATCACTATATCGTTAACGATCGCCGAGCCGGACCTTACTTCTTTCCGGAAATCCCCGCCGAGTGGGTTCGATTCGATCCACCGGCCCAAGACGCAAACAACGCACCGGACCAATCGCGACCAAGGAAACGACAAGCCATAGGAGAACCGGGTGAAGGCTCCGGCTCGGGAACTCAACCGTCGCTCACTCTTGACGAGATTCGTTCACTTTTCGAGGCATCTAATTTACGTTCCGAAAGTGTGCGAGATCAAATGCTCGCGGACAATGCACTAACTCGCGAAACCATCATCGCGGATAATGAATTCACCCGCAACACCTAAAACGCGGTCCGAGCCGAGATCCTCGCCGACAACGAACTCACCCGCACTACCGTCAATACGGCCCGAGATGAGATCCTCACCGACAACCAACTCAGCCGATCTCATGCTTTTAACCTCCGTGAAGAAACCTATAGCTACATGGATCGTCGTCTAGATGCCATAACCCGTCGTCTCAACCGATTCAACAATGATAACGATGATGAGAACGATAACTCACCCGGAGATGATTAGAAAGGAGAGTGTGTCTATCTAGCTCATTAGAGCGTAAAAATATTTTTTAAAAATTATTAGCTATTTGCATGTGTCTTGTCATGTTTGTTTTAGAAAAACTTGTTTTAATTATGCTATTTCATATGTGTATCCATGCATGTTTGCTTGTATGAACTTGAATTTATGATTAAGGTTTGATTTCGTTAAAATTTTTGTGCAAATGAGTATTATATTACTTTGTTAACTTTCTCATTACTAAAACTCGAAAATTATATCACATATTAATCTCAAAAAAAATCATTCATAATTTAAAAAAAAAAAGTATTCAACTACATCAAAGCTCATACACGCGCGATATGCACGTGTTTAGGGGGAGCTTGTATGTAGGGGGAGCTTTCCTTCATGATTTTTCCAATTCAATCCCTTTTAATCCACTTTCAAAAAGGGGGAGAAAGGATAATCGTATTGGAAAGTTACCAATAATCGATGTATCTCTCCAAATCGACATTGTTTTGAAATGAATCAAAAGGGGGAGTTTGTTGGTTCAAATTTCCTATTGTTTGATTATCTCAAATACAATGTCGATACTACTAACGAAATCTAGCAAGATAAATGTGTAGGAGATAGGTACAAAATGAAAGGACATCGAAGAATCAAGAATCACGAAGAAGGTCAAGATGTAGAAGAATCACGGAATCAAGACATCGAAGATTCCGCAAGTTGGGATATCAATCTAATCACCAAAACATAGTATAGGTATCCCTAAACTTGTTTATGTATGATTAAGCTCAAAATAAAGTCAAACAATTATATTCGAAATCCATCAAATTGATGAATTAAAATAAAAAGCTGAAATCAGTATGTCCGTTACAACGGAACTCATAGTCCGTTATAACGGACATACTCGTCCTATTCAAGATTGGAATTCACAACATAGTCCGTTATAACGGATTAACCAATCCGTTATAACGGACTCTATCAAAGCGTTGTAACGGAATGATGTCCGTTACAACTCTAATTAAATCTAAACTTGAAGGATGTCACAGAAGTATGTCCGTTATAACGGACATATATGTCCGTTATAACGGACATTGACCTCACTTCTGTGTGATACTACTCTCTTCAAGTCCGTTGTAACGGATTAACCAATCCGTTATAACGGACTACCTTATAGCGTTGTAACGGAGTATTCTCCGTTACAACGGGAATTAAATTCTAAATGAAGAAGAGTTCGCAGTATGATATCCGTTATAACGGACTCAGTAATCCGTTGGAACGGACTTCATAACACAGACTTCCGTTATAACGGACTTATGTTCCGTTGTAACGGAATGTGTAACAATTCGAATATAATAGCCGTAACGGCTAGTTTTGACTTATGGTCCGTTATAACGGACATTCAGTCCGTTATAACGGACTATGCAGAAAATACAAGGTTGGGAAGGGTCTATGTGTTCTATAAATGGAACCCTTCCCTCATTCTCTCTTGGAATTCTTTTTCCAATCGAAATCAAACTTATGAAAGAGAGAATCCTTGCTATACTTTTGAGTTAGCTAATCTACTAAAACAATCTTAGAGATTAGATTTCCCTCTTCCTCCTTCAAATACTATTCCCAACTTGCGTGACCGATCACGTTTCAAGATTAGTATTTAGAAATTGTAATAGGCTAAGACCAAGAAGTGTAAAGCCCGCTATAGATCGATAGAAACGTGTAAATCGATCTAGGCAAACCTTGTAATCGAGTTGAGTTGGAATTCAATCGAAGGCCAAAAAGAGGCACAAGGCATTCCCGGAGACGTAGGTACTCGCAAATAATTGAGTCGGTCAATTAAGCGAGTAAAAGGTGAGTTAAAGCTAAAAAGCAACCACCTACCGAACTTCGTAAACAAACATCTTGTGTTAAAGTGTTTGGACGGTATCATCTCTATCATCTAAATTATTACTTATTCCGCACCGTAAATTAGGTTTAAATCTAAACTAAGTGTAAGTTAGATTGCCAAATTTACCCCCCTCTAGGTTAGAATTATCAAACATTTTCTTCATTCATTACCAAATTTTTTTAGTAAATAATTATATCTATTTTACTTCACTATTATTTTTTTCATGATTAATATATTATTTCAACATCAGTATATTATTTTAAGTTTGATATATGTTCTCCACAGTACAAGTATACATTGCTTTAGGGTCAATATTCCGATTGTAATATTAACATGTGTTAATATACAATTACAATTATGTCAATACACTTTGTTTCCTACTCAATGTATTTTATTGGTCGTATATTATTTGTAATGTTAATATATCTATATAAGTTTTTAAACGGTAATATATTATTTTCAGTTGAAATATAATTAACTAGCTGTTTCTCTGTGCAATTGCGCAGGAGTTTCGAGTCGATCACGATTTAATTTTTTCTACGTGTAAATAATTCTACGTTCTTTTTGTAAGATTGTTCATACATCTGTGTTATGGTATTTTTATAACCTCCTAATTTTTTTTGATACTCGTTACTTTTTTTGATATTGTAAAAAAATTTCTTTCTTTTTGTAAACTCCAAAAAATCCCTCTATCCAATTTTTATTTCGAAATATCCCTATGGTTGATATTAAATTTTTCGGCCAAAATACCCTTCTATTTTCATATGTAATATTTTAAAATTTTATTATTTTTTATGAATTTTAAGTTCATAAACATTTCTTAACATGTATTGATTTCAAAAGAAATTAAATTATTATATATTGTGTTTATATGATTTTAATATTTCATTTATTATTCATGAAAAAACTAACATCATGTAATAATAAAATAAACAATAATAAATAAACATCTTGAAATATATTGATAGAAAATATCTATTTAGACATCAAATTTTTTATTTTCATTCTCATTTTATGTATTTTTTTAACAGTTTATTGGCATTTTATGTTTTGAATATTTGCAAGGTGTTTAAATATTGTTGTTCATCTGAAAAAAAATAATATTAAAGTCAAATATGTATAATGTCTGAAATATTAGAATTATATAAATACAATATATAATATATTTTTTTTAAAGATTATTATATGATACAAAATATTATGATTTTTCTAATTAAAGAAATATGCACATCGAGGGCTAAAATTCAATCAATTAAAATTGATGATGAAAATCGTATGACCAAAAAATGGTAAATTAATAATAACTAAGCAAATCTCCAACTATTTTCATATGTTATATTAAAAAAAGTTTATTCATTTTATTAATTTTAAGAAAATTCATAAACATTTCTTAACACCTAATGATTTAAAAAAAATATTTATTATATATTGTGTTTATATAATTTTAAGATTTCATTTATTATTCATGAAAAACTAACATCATATAATAATAAAATAAATAATAATAAATAAACACCTTGAAAATATATTGATAGAAAAATATTTGTTTAAAGAACCAGTTTTTTATTTTCATTCTCCTTTTATGTATTTTTTAATAGTTTCGTGATATTTTATTTTTTAAATATTTGCAATGTGTTTAAATATTGTCATTCATCTGAAAAAAAAAAATTAAAGTCAAATATATATAATATATGAAATATTAAAATTATATAAATATAATATATAGTTATTGTTTTTTTAAAAATTATTATATGATACTAAATTTTAGGAATTTTAAAAATTAATAATAAATAAGCAAATCCAAATACTAAAATTCAATCAATCAAAGATGATGAATAGATTACATGTCAAATTTCCTTAACTCTATATATATTAATCGTTCATCTGAAAAATATTAAATTTGAATATAGATAATATATGAAATATTAATATTATATAATTATAATGTATAATAATTATTTTTTTCAAAATTATTATATGATACAGAGTTTTGGGATTTATTATAAAATTAATAGTAAATAAGCAAATCCAAATCCTAAAATTCAATCAATCAAAGATGATGATAAAGATTACATTGCAAAAAAAATAATAAATTAGTAATAAATAAGCAAATTCAAGGACTAAAATTTAATCAATCGTAGATAATTATGAAGATCACATGGCCACAAATAAATGATGATGTGGAGAGGGAGAAAAGAGAGATTTTTGTATATATATATTCCGTACAGTGTTAATGCTTCATTTTAATTCACGGATAAAGTTTTCTACCCAAATGTACAGTTTCAGTATATGTTTATTCTGACAGGTAACATATCACTATTTTTGCATTATTCGGAGAAAATTGTTTAGTATTACTATTCGGAGAAAATTATAACATGGCACTTTGTCCAAACATATTTGCATTATTTGCTGTTTAATATTTGAGGAAAATAAACCGGGAACAACAATAATGGAAAAATTCTATGGATGTTTTATCCTTAATTTTTAGTTATCTATATTAAGACTAACTTTTAAGTATTCTGAATTATTGTTCATGGGGAGTTCTATCGTACACCCTTTTACAATGGTATTTTGGGTATTTTAGCAATTAATTATATTTGTAAAAGGATGTATCATAAAATTTATCTTTTATGGATATTTTTGTTTAAATGAACAACAAAAAATTCCAATTTAGTTAAACATTAATTGATAAATATATTTGATATCTTACCTTAAATATTCATAAATGGATCATTACTCCAAATAACCTTGAAAATGGGTGTATGATAAGGAAATGGGTGTATGATAGAAGCACCCATTGTTCATATACTTTTGTCCCGTACAATTTCGAATACTTGGTTAAATTTTGATAACTCAACGTTTAACTGTTCACGTATTCAATTAAATTTTAGTAAATTTTCCATTCATCCAACTATAATTTCTCAACTTTTAATTGTCCAAACGTATTCCTCATTATGTTTTCATGCCCTAAAGTTATTGTTAAAAAATTAGTTGTTCAAATTGTATCATTATGTCCAATGTTAATCGTTAAATTTTGTCTAAATTTGACACTGATATTTCAAGTGTTCTCCTGTTATCAGGGCCGGTCCGGGGTTTTGAAATGCCCGAAGCCAAATTAAAAATTGGACCCGCAAATTCATTAACATACTCAAAAATATCAAAATTAAAATTCAAAAAATATTACATTAATTTTGTCCTTAAAGTCTTAAAATTCTCTTTTTTTCCTTGCAAATTTTAATGAAAACTTTCCTATTTTGCTAATGGACTCTCTCTAGCAAGAAATGTACCTGAAGAACAAGCAACATGCAAATTAATACAAGCATTAATGTTTCAAAGTTTGCATATTAAAATGAAAAGGACATTTATTTGCTGAAATTAAGTAATTAGGCAAAGAAGATAAATTATATTAGAATGTAATAAAACACAAGTCAACCATTAGAAAAACTAGAGAAAGAAATTGTAAATCTCAAAATTCATGAATTAAAACAAAACAAATTTCGAGAGGTCAAAGAAGGTAAAAGGGGTACATGTTTCAGGTACTTGTTAGACCAAAATTAATTGCATTTAATACCAAATATGAATCCAGAGAGAACTAAAACCGGATTAATTGAAACTGACAACAATTTACTAAGGACTAATATAAAATTTGATTCCAAACCGACCATATAGTATCTGTTTAAATGCAAAAAAAAAAAAAAAAAAAAAAATGAAACTGGTGGAGGTAACATCTCTCACAATTATTTCAGAGGTAAGAGTAAAAGATCGGATGGAAGGATTTAAAATTTTGAATTTTATCAAAAAGTAACTATGAATTCAGAATTGGAAGTCCCAAATTGATGTTAAGAAACTAATAGAAGAAAGAGTTTGGCTAAAATTGATATCGACCCAAATCAACCTATATTGAGAACAAAAAAGCAAGAAACAGTATCAATGAAAAATCATCTTAATTAAGTGAGAATTCTAGATCAAAGCTGGAGAGACCAAAACAAGCAACCGATGTTCAGAATTAGAACAAATTCAAGTCAATAAATATGCTAATAGAAAAAGCTCGAAACGTTTCACAAATTTTCTAACTGATCCAGATCAAAATCGAGCTTTCCAAATTAAATTCACTTACAAACACTTATCAAACCGCAACAAAATCAGTAAACAAGCAACCGAATCGTCGCCCGAATCGCCAAACCCTAGATCGAACTTCTTGCTCAAATCGTCGCCAGAGAGAGAGAGAATCGCCAAACCCTAGATCGAACTTCTTGCTCGAATTGTCGCCATCGCCAGAGAGAGAGAATCGCCAAACCCTAGATCGAACTTCTTGCTTGAATCGTCGCCATCGTCAGAGAGAGAGAATCGCCAAACCCTAAATCGAACTTCTTGCTCGAATCGTCGCCAGAGAGAGAGAGAGAAAAGAGGGGTCGCCAAAATTTCATGTATATATCTGTATACTTAAAAAAAAAAAAAAATTGGACCCCCAAAAAAAGTTGGACCCGAGCCAATGCTTCATGGGGTTTACACATGGGCCGGCCCTGCCTGTTATTACTAAATTTTAATTTTTCCACGTAAGATCAATTTGCAAATTTTAGTCTAATTGAAATTTATCATTATATTATTGAATGTATATATCAACTTTTGATTGTCTATTAAGTTTTGATTGCCATTAAACTTTCGATTACTTTCTTAAATTTTGATTATTTGATTTTTAATGGCTGATATTAGTTACTTAGGTTTTAACCTTTCATATTTTCATACTACATTTTTCCTTCATCCTCCAAATTATATCAATTTTTCGAAATTTAGGTATTGAATTTCAAATTGTCGAGATTAGTCACTCAGACTTCTTTTACCGTCTTGTTGGCACTAAATTTTAATTTGAAAATTTATCGACACATCTTAAATTGTCTAAGTTAGTGACAAGATTTTAAATTATCTCCATACCATCAATCAATTTGTATTTATTTGAAAGATTTGTTTCTGTTCAATTTTTGATTATTCAAATGACCATCACATTTTGTTAATAGAATTTTTATTTGTACAAATAAAATAACATTCATTACTCGACTTCTAATTGTGTCCGTATACATATTTGGATTGATTAACTTAGATCATTATGTCACACAACACTGAAATAATTAAAAAAATGTATGATTACTTTGGATAATTAAAAATTGTGGACTAAAATTTGACCAAAATCTAATTTGAACATATTTAGACCTAATAATCAAAGAAAATCACGTGTTAATAGCTTACACATTATTAATATTCTTATGTTTTAATATAAAAATAATTTCAACAAAACTTAATTTGTGAAATGTATATATTAGTCATCAATTTTTAGTTTTCCTATCTACGAATTAAATATTCGGATTATTTTGAAAATTTCACACGATTTTTTTAAGTGAGAAAACTTGACCTCTGGTTGGAGAAGAAAAGAGACGAAAGCAGTGTTACTAACGGACCGGAAAAAATCGGACCCGGACCCATTTATGATTTGGTCCGTTTGTAATACCGAATTTGCAATTAAACCGGTCAAATTCATGAAACCGACCGGTTTTTTGAAAAAAACCGTGATCCGGATTAACATAAAAAATCGGTCAATCTTTTATTCTCCTATGTGGAGTTATCAAAGTAATTTTTATTATTTTTTCTTCTCTTCTCTGCAAAGTACCAGCTATTGAAACTAAATCTTGTCTTTTTTTTGTTATGAAAATTGAACTAAAAAAATGAATATAAAAATTCATTCGAGAGATTTGTTGTGAATTATCAAGGTATTTTTTCTCGAATAAGAGATCGGTTTATTCGGTTCAACTCTATATCGGTTCATAACATTTAAAGTTTCAACTGGTTTGCGATACATCGCCACGGTCATAAACCGAATAGCGATTGAAATAAATATATCGATTATTTGGCCGATATTTAAAATAGTGTATATGTAATAAATAATTATATTTATAGTTGTGAAACGAAAATGAGTGACACTCTGGTAAATCATAACATTGATTGATTAACTCGAATTCGATCTATTTAACCATAACATCTACAAATAAACTATATCAATTTCAAGTAAATTATTTAAAACAAAAAATCTTAATAATAAATATTGTATTATCTGTAATTCAATAAATATGTTACTTTTGAAATACAAATAAGTAATTTTTAATATTTTTCATTTTGGAGCTTCAAATAAATTATTTTTGGAAAGTCCGACATTGTCACTTAGCTCCAAGATTTCACTGTCACAATTTATCTGTTCTAATTGACACATTTAATAAGCATGATAATTGAAAAATACACATTTAACAAATAATTAGTATTAATTGAAATTTGTTAATTGTAATGAAATCTTCATTATTATATATTAATGTATTGTTAATTATATGATATTAACCATGAACATAAAGATGTAATAACCATGTTAGTTATATGAAATTTGTTAATCATATGATAGTAAACATGTTAGTTAAATGTAATATCCAAAACATAAACATGTGGTACTAAAATTTGAATTCCATGGGTTTATAAAATCAAGTGAATTTTGGCATTTGTAAAATCCTTGCAGAATATGTTTCGTTTAACTTTACTAATTAGCGGATATTGTTTAAAATAGGGTTTTGATAGTTTTTCATACAAAATCACATTCAGAAATATATTTTTTTGTCACGTATACGGTATACATCAAAATTATTTGATCCCATCATGAATTCATGCGACATGAAAACCCAAAAAAAAATTGTAATTAGTATAGGGAAATTTTCAAAAGATCTCGATCTTTTTTGGATATTCTAAAAATCCCCTATTTTTATGAAACTTCAAAAAAATCTGTTTATCAAATTTTTATTTTCAAATATCCTCATATGGGATTAAAATTAACCATAAATGATGTTATTTTTTTTTTATGACCAACATATCTTTTTTCTATTAACTTCATATCGATCGCACCAATTTACGAACGTCAAAAAGATTTTTCATATCGATCAATTTGAATTCATAGAGGTACGAACCTAACTCACACTAATTAATACACATCAATTACCCTTCATGTCAAAATTTCTTGATCATGTGTGTGGTTTGTGACCATAAAATTGTCATATAGAAAAAATTGTATTGTTATCCCTTTAAAGAGTGGATGTTTTTGAGCTCTCACATTGAGCCACCTCATTTTTGACTTTCTATCACACATATTAATCTTTATATAATTTCCATATTTATTTTATGATTTGATTATATCCATTAATTTATATCATGTATCCATTAATTTATATCATGTTTTACCCATTTAACCACTTAATAATTTATTTTATGATCTTTATATCATGTTCTACTTTAATTATATTCATATTTACATCATGTTTTCATATTTATTTTATGATTTCATATTTATGTTGTGATTAATATTTATATAATTTCCATATTTATTTTATGATTTGATTATATACATTAATTTAATATTTTACCCATTTAACCATTTAATAATTTATTTTATGATCTTTATATCAAGTTTTACCTTAATTATATTAATATTTATATCATGTTTTCATATTTATTTTATGATTTCATTTGATCTCTCACATTGAGCCACCTCATCTTTGACTTTCTATTACACATATTAATATTAATATAATTTCCATATTTATTTTATGATTTAATTATATCTATTAATTTATATCATGTTTCACCCATTTAACCATTCAATAATTTATATCATGTTTCACCCATCTAAAATGAGCAAAATACTACATTTTTCATGATTTTCTCAAAAAATTCCGTGATTGAAGACTAACACATACAAATTTCTATTTTTCCAATTTTTTGCAAAAAATCAAAATCTGAAGTCTAACACCTTAAAAAAATATGAATTATCATTTTTTCTAAAAAAGACCAAAATAGTTCTCTAAAATGAGCAAAATACTTCATTTTTCATGTTTTTCTCGAAAAATTCCGTAATTGAAGACTAACACATACAAATTTCAATTTTTCCAATTTTTTGCAAAAAATCAAAAACTGAAGTCTAACACCTTCAAAAATATCAATTATCATTTTTTCTAAAAGAGTCCAAAATAGTTCTCTAAAATAAGCAAAACACTTCATTTTTCATGTTTTTCTCAAAAAACTTCGTGATTGAAGACTAACATATACAAATTTCTATTTTTCCTATCTTTTGCAAAAAATAAAAAACTGAAGTCTAACACCTTCAAAAATATCAATTATCATTTTTTCTAAAAAAGACCAAAATAGTTCTCTAAAATGAGCAAAATACTTCATTTTTCATGTTTTTCTCAAAAAACTCCGGGATTAAAGACTAACACATACAAATTTTTATTTTTCCTATTTTTTGCAAAAAATTAAAAACTGAAGTCTAACACCTTCAAAAATATCAATTATAATTTTTTCTAAAAGAGTCCAAAATAGTTCTCTAAAATGAGGAAAATACTTCATTTTTCATGTTTTTCTCAAAAAACTTCGTGATTGAAGACTAACACATACAAATTTCTATTTTTCCTATTTTTTGCAAAAAATCAAAAACTGAAGTCCAACACCTTCAAAAATATCAATTATCATTTTTTCAAAAAAAGACCAAAATAGTTCTCTAAAATGAGAAAAATACTTCATTTTTCATGATTTTCTCAAAAAATTCCGTTATTGAAGACTAACACATACAAATTTCTATTTTTCCAATTTTTTGCAAAAAATCAAAATCTGAAGTCTAACACCTTAAAAAATATCAATTATCTTTTTTTCTAAAAAAGACCAAAATAGTTCTCTAAAATGAGCAAAATACTTCATTTTTCATGTTTTTCTCGAAAAATTCCGTAATTTAAGACTAACACATACAAATTTCAATTTTTCCAATTTTTTGTAAAAAATCAAAAACTGAAGTCTAACACCTTCAAAAATATCAATTATCATTTTTTCTAAAAAAGACCATAATAGTTCTCTAAAATGAGCAAAATATTTCAATTTTCATGTTTTTCTCAAAAAACTTCGTGATTGAAGACTAACACATATAAATTTCGATTTTTCCTATTTTTTGCAAAAAAATCAAAAAATGAAGTCTAACACCTTTAAAAATATCAATTATCATTTTTTCTAAAAAAGACCAAAATAGTTCTCTAAAATGATCAAAATACTTCATTTTTCATGATTTTCTCAAAACAATTCCGTGAATGAAGACTAACACATACAAATTTCAATTTTTCCAATTTTTTTCAAAAATAAAAAACTGAAGTCTAACACCTTCAAAAATATCAATTATCATTTTTTCTAAAAAAGACCAAAATAGTTCTCTAGAATGAGCAAAATACTTCATTTTTCATGTTTTTCTCAAAAAACTCCGTGATTGAAGACTAACACATACCAATTTCTATTTTTCCTTTTTTTTTTGCAAAAAATCAAAAACTGAAGTCTAACACCTTCAAAAATATCAATTATCATTTTTTCTAAAAAAGACCAAAATAGTTCTCTAAAATGAGCAAAATACTTCATTTTTCATGTTTTTATCAAAAATTTCCGTGATTGAAGACTAACACATACAAATTTCAATTTTTCCAATTTTTTGCAAAAAATCAAAAACTGAAGTCTAACACCTTCAAAAATATCAATTATCATTTTTTCTAAAAGAGTCCAAAATAGTTCTCTAAAATGAGCAAAATACTTCATTTTTCATGTTTTTCTCAAAAAACTTCGTGATTGAAGACTAACACATATAAATTTCTATTTTTCCTATTTTTTGCAAAAAATCAAAAAATGAAGTCTAACACCTTCAAAAATATCAATTATCATTTTTTCTAAAAAAGACCAAAATAGTTCTCTAAAATGAGCAAAATACTTCATTTTTCATGATTTTCTCAAAAAAATTCCGTGAATGAAGACTAACACATACAAATTTCAATTTTTCCAATTTTTTTCAAAAGTAAAAAACTGAAGTCTAACACCTTAAAAAATATCAATTATCATTTTTTCTAAAAAAGACCAAAATAGTTCGCTAGAATGAGCAAAATACTTCATTTTTCATGTTTTTCTCAAAAAACTCCGTGATTGAAGACTAACACATACAAATTTCTATTTTTCCTTTTTTTTTTGAAAAAAATCAAAAACTGAAGTCTAACACCTTCAAAAATATCAATTATCATTTTTTCTAAAAAAGACCAAAATAGTTCTCTAAAATGAGCAAAATACTTCATTTTTCATGTTTTTCTCAAAAAACTCCGGGATTGAAGACTAACACATACAAATTTCTATTTTTCCTATTTTTTGCATAAAATCAAAAACTGAAGTCTAACACCTTAAATAATATCAATTATCATTTCTTCTAAAAAAGACCAAAATAGTTCTCTAAAATGAGCTAAATACTTCATTTTTCATGATTTTCTCAAAAAATTCCGTGATTGAAGACTAACACATACAAATTTCAATTTTTCCAATTTTTTGCAAAAAATAAAAAACTGAAGTCTAACACCTTCAAAAATATCAATTATCATTTTTCTAAAAAAGACCATAATAGTTCTCTAAAATGAGCAAAATACTTCATTTTTCATGTTTTTCTCAAAAAACTTCGGAATTGAAGACTAACACATACAAATTTCTATTTTTCGTATTTTTTGCATAAAATCAAAAACTGAAGTCTAACACCTTCAAAAATATCCATTATCATTTTTTCTAAAAAAGACCAAAATAGTTCTCTAAAATGAGCAAAATACTTCATTTTTCATGTGTTTCTCAAAAAACTCCGGGATTGAAGACTAACATATACAAATTTCTATTTTTCCTATTTATTGCAAAAAATAAAAAACTGAATTTTAACACCTTCAAAAATATCAATTATCATTTTTTCTAAAAAAGACCAAAATAGTTCTCTAAAATGAGCAAAATACTTCATTTTTCATGTTTTTTCTCAAAAAACTCCGGGATTGAAGACTAACACATACAAATTTCTATTTTTCCAATTTTTTGCATAAAATAAAAAACTGAAGTCTAACACCTTCAAAAATATCAATTATCATTTTTTCTAAAAAAGACCAAAATAGTTCTCTAAAATGAGCAAAATACTTCATTTTTCATGTTTTTCTCAAAAAACTCCGGAATTGAAGACTAACACATACAAATTTCTATTTTTCCTATTTTTTGCAAAAAATCAAAAACTGAAGTCTAACACCTTCAAAAATATCCATTATCATTTTTTCTAAAAAAGACCAAAATAGTTCTCTAAAATGAGCAAAATACTTCATTTTTCATGTTTTTATCAAAAATTTCCGTGATTGAAGACTAAGACATACAAATTTCTATTTTTCCTATTTTTTTGCATAAAATCAAAAACTGAAGTCTAACACCTTAAGAAATATCAATTATCATTTTTTCTTAAAAAGACCAAAATAGTTCTCTAAAATGAGCAAAATACTTCATTTTACATGATTTTCTCAAAAAATTCCGTGATTGAAGACTAACACATACAAATTTCTAGTTTTCCCATTTTTTGCAAAAAATCAAAAACTGAAGTCTAACACCTTCAAAAATATCAATTATCATTTTTTCTAAAAAAGACCATAATAGTTCTCTAAAATGAGCAAAATATTTCATTCATGTTTTTCTCAAAAAACTCCGGAAATGAAGACTAACACATACAAATTTCTATTTTTCCTATTTTTTGCATAAAATCAAAAACTGAAGTCTAACACCTTCAAAAATATCCATTATCATTTTCTCTAAAAAAGACCAAAATAGTTCTCTTAAATGAGCAAAATACTTCATTTTTCATGTTTTTATCAAAAATTTCCGTGATTGAAGACTAACACATACAAATTTCTATTTTTCCAATTTTTTGCAAAAAATCAAAAACTGAAGTCTAACACCTTCAAAAATATCAATTATCATTTTTTCTAAAAAAGACCAAAATAGTTCTCTAAAATGAGCAAAATACTTCATTTTTCATGTTTTTCTCAAAAAACTCCGGGATTGAAGACTAACACATACAAATTTCTATTTTTCATATTTTTTCCATAAAATCAAAAACTGAAGTCTAACACCTTCAAAAATATCAATTATCATTTTTTCTAAAAAAGACAAAAATAGTTCTCTAAAATGAGCAAAATACTTCATTTTTCATGTTTTTCTCAATAAATTCCGTTATTGAAAACTAACACATACAAATTTCAATTTTTCCAATTTTTTGCAAAAAATCAAAAACTGAAGTCTAACACCTTCAAAAATATCAATTATCATTTTTTCTAAAAGAGTCCAAAATAGTTCTCTAAAATGAGCAAAATACTTCATTTTTCATGTTTTTCTCAAAAAACTTCGTGATTGAAGACTAACACATATAAATTTCTATTTTTCCTATTTTTTGCAAAAAATCAAAAAATGAAGTCTAACACCTTCAAAAATATCAATTATCATTTTTTCTAAAAAAGACCAAAATAGTTCTCTAAAATGAGCAAAATACTTCATTTTTCATGTTTTTCTCAAAAAACTCCGGGATTGAAGACTAACACATACAAATTTCTATTTTTCCTATTTTTTTGCATAAAATCAAAAACTGATGTCTAACACCTTAAAAAATATCAATTATCATTTTTTCTAAAAAAGACCAAAATAGTTCTCTAAAATGAGCAAAATACTTCATTTTTCATGATTTTCTCAAAAAATTCCGTGATTGAAGACTAACACATACAAATTTCAATTTTTCCAATTTTTTGCAAAAAATAAAAAACTGAAGTCTAACACCTTCAAAAATATCAATTATCATTTTTCTAAAAAAGACCATAATAGTTCTCTAAAATGAGCAAAATACTTCATTTTTCATGTTTTTCTCAAAAAACTTCGGAATTGAAGACTAACACATACAAATTTCTATTTTTCGTATTTTTTGCATAAAATCAAAAACTGAAGTCTAACACCTTCAAAAATATCCATTATCATTTTTTCTAGACCAAAATAGTTCTCTAAAATGAGCAAAATACTTCATTTTTCATGTTTTTCTCAAAAAACTCCGGGATTGAAGACTAACATATACAAATTTCTATTTTTCCTATTTATATCAAAAAATAAAAAACTGAATTTTAACACCTTCAAAAATATCAATTATCATTTTTTCTAAAAAAGACCAAAATAGTTCTCTAAAATGAGTAAAATACTTCATTTTTCATGTTTTTTCTCAAAAAACTCCGGGATTGAAGACTAACACATACAAATTTCTATTTTTCCAATTTTTTGCATAAAATAAAAAACTAAAGTCTAACACCTTCAAAAATATCAATTATCATTTTTTCTAAAAAAGACCAAAATAGTTCTCTAAAATGAGCAAAATACTTCATTTTTCATGTTTTTCTCAAAAAACTCCGGAATTGAAGACTAACACATACAAATTTATATTTTTCCTATTTTTTGCAAAAAATCAAAAACTGAAGTCTAACACCTTCAAAAATATCAATTATCATTTTTTCTAAAAAAGACCAAAATAGTTCTCTAAAATGAGCAAAATACTTCATTTTTCATGTTTTTATCAAAAATTTCCGTGATTGAAGACTAACACATACAAATTTCTATTTTTCCTATTTTTTTTGCATAAAATAAAAAACTGAAGTCTAACACCTTAAAAAATATCAATTATCATTTTTTCTAAAAAAGACCACAATAGTTCTCTAAAATGAGCAAAATACTTCATTTTTCATGATTTTCTCAAAAAATTCCGTGATTGAAGACTAACACATACAAATTTCTATTTTTCCCATTTTTTGCAAAAAATCAAAAACTGAAGTCTAACACCTTCAAAAATATCAATTATCATTTTTTCTAAAAAAGACCATAATAGTTCTCTAAAATGAGCAAAATATTTCATTTTTCATGTTTTTCTCAAAAAACTCCGGAATTGAAGACTAACACATACAAATTTCTATTTTTCCTATTTTTTGCATAAAATCAAAAACTGAAGTCTAACACCTTCAAAAATATCCATTATCATTTTCTCTAAAAAAGACCAAAATAGTTCTCTAAAATGAGCAAAATACTTCATTTTTCATGTTTTTATCAAAAATTTCCGTGATTGAAGACTAACACATACAAATTTCTATTTTTCCAATTTTTTGCAAAAAATCAAAAACTGAAGTCTAACACCTTCAAAAATATCAATTATCATTTTTTCTAAAAAAGACCAAAATAGTTCTCTAAAATGAGCAAAATACTTCATTTTTCATGATTTTCTCAAAAAATTCCGTGATTGAAGACTAACACATACAAATTTCAATTTTTCCAATTTTTTGCAAAAAATAAAAAACTGAAGTCTAACACCTTCAAAAATATCAATTATCATTTTTCTAAAAAAGACCATAATAGTTCTCTAAAATGAGCAAAATATTTCATTTTTCATGTTTTTCTCAAAAAACTTCGGAATTGAAGACTAACACATACAAATTTCTATTTTTCGTATTTTTTGCATAAAATCAAAAACTGAAGTCTAACACCTTCAAAAATATCCATTATCATTTTTTCTAGACCAAAATAGTTCTCTAAAATGAGCAAAATACTTCATTTTTCATGTTTTTCTCAAAAAACTCCGGGATTGAAGACTAACATATACAAATTTCTATTTTTCCTATTTATTGCAAAAAATAAAAAACTGAATTTTAACACCTTCAAAAATATCAATTATCATTTTTTCTAAAAAAGACCAAAATAGTTCTCTAAAATGAGCAAAATACTTCATTTTTCATGTTTTTTTCTCAAAAAACTCCGGGATTGAAGACTAACACATACAAATTTATATTTTTCCAATTTTTTGCATAAAATAAAAAACTAAAGTCTAACACCTTCAAAAATATCAATTATCATTTTTTCTAAAAAAGACCAAAATAGTTCTCTAAAATGAGCAAAATACTTCATTTTTCATGTTTTTCTCAAAAAACTCCGGAATTGAAGACTAACACATACAAATTTATATTTTTCCTATTTTTTGCAAAAAATCAAAAACTGAAGTCTAACACCTTCAAAAATATCAATTATCATTTTTTCTAAAAAAGACCAAAATAGTTCTCTAAAATGAGCAAAATACTTCATTTTTCATGTTTTTATCAAAAATTTCCGTGATTGAAGACTAACACATACAAATTTCTATTTTTCCTATTTTTTTTGCATAAAATCAAAAACTGAAGTCTAACACCTTAAAAAATATCAATTATCATTTTTTCTAAAAAAGACCACAATAGTTCTCTAAAATGAGCAAAATACTTCATTTTTCATGATTTTCTCAAAAAATTCCGTGATTGAAGACTAACACATACAAATTTCTATTTTTCCCATTTTTTGCAAAAAATCAAAAACTGAAGTCTAACACCTTCAAAAATATCAATTATCATTTTTTCTAAAAAAGACCATAATAGTTCTCTAAAATGAGCAAAATATTTCATTTTTCATGTTTTTCTCAAAAAACTCCGGAATTGAAGACTAACACATACAAATTTCTATTTTTCCTATTTTTTGCATAAAATCAAAAACTGAAGTCTAACACCTTCAAAAATATCCATTATCATTTTCTCTAAAAAAGACCAAAATAGTTCTCTAAAATGAGCAAAATACTTCATTTTTCATGTTTTTATCAAAAATTTCCGTGATTGAAGACTAACACATACAAATTTCTATTTTTCCAATTTTTTGCAAAAAATCAAAAACTGAAGTCTAACACCTTCAAAAATATCAATTATCATTTTTTCTAAAAAAGACCAAAATAGTTCTCTAAAATGAACAAAATACTTCATTTTTCATGTTTTTCTCAAAAAACTCCGGGATTGAAGACTAACACATAGAAATTTCTATTTTTCATATTTTTTCCATAAAATCAAAAACTGAAGTCTAACACCTTCAAAAATATCAATTATCATTTTTTCTAAAAAAGACCAAAATAGTTCTCTAAAATGAGCAAAATACTTCATTTTTCATGTTTTTCTCAATAAATTCCGTTATTGAAAACTAACACATACAAATTTCAATTTTTCCATTTTTTTGCAAAAAATCAAAAACTGAAGTCTAACACTTTAAAAAATTTCAATTATTATTTTTTCTAAAAGAGTCCAAAATAGTTCTCTAAAATGAGAAAAATACTTCATTTTTCATGTTTTTCTCAAAAAACTTCGTGATTGAAGACTAACACATACAAATTTCTATTTTTCCTTATTTTTGCAAAAAATAAAAACCTGAATTTTAACACCATCAAAAATATCAATTATAATTTTTTCTAAAAAAGACCAAAATAGTTCTCTAAAATGAGCAAAATACCTCATTTTTCATGTTTTTCTCAAAAAACTCCTGGATTGAAGACTAACACATACAAATTTCTATTTTTCCTATTTTTTGCATAAAATCAAAAACAGAAATCTAACACCTTCAAAAATATCAATTATCATTTTTTCTAAAAAAGACCAAAATAGTTCTCTAAAATGAGCAAAATACTTCATTTTTCATGTTTTTGTCAAAAAACTCCGTGATTGAAGACTAACACATAAAAATTTCTATTTTTCCTATTTTTTGCAAAAAATCAAAAACTGAAGTCTAACACCTTCAAAAATATCAATTATCATTTTTTCTAAAAAAGACCAAAATAGTTCTCTAAAATGAGCAAAATACTTCATTTTTCATGTTTTTCTCAAAAAACTCCGGGATTGAAGACTAACACATACAAATTTCTATTTTTGCTATTTTTTTGCATAAAATCAAAAACTGAAGTCTAACACCTTAAAAAATATCAATTATCATTTTTTCTAAAAAAGACCAAAATAGTTCTCTAAAATGAGCAAAATACTTCATTTTTCATGATTTTCTCAAAAAATTCCGTGATTGAAGACTAACACATACAAATTTCAATTTTTCCAATTTTTTGCAAAAAATCAAAAACTGAAGTCTAACACCTTCAAAAATATCAATTATCATTTTTTCTAAAAAAGACCAAAATAGTTCTCTAAAATGAGCAAAATATTTCAATTTTCATGTTTTTCTCAAAAAAATCCGGAATTGAAGACTAACACATACAAATTTCTATTTTTCCTATTTTTTGTATAAAATCAAAAACTGAAGTCTAACACCTTCAAAAATATCCACTATCATTTTTTCTAAAAAAGACCAAAATAGTTCTCTAAAATGAGCAAAATACTTCATTTTTCATGTTTTTATCAAAAATTTCCGTGATTGAAGACTAACACATACAAATTTCTATTTTTCCAATTTTTTGCAAAAAATCAAAGACTGAAGTCTAACACCTTCAAAAATATCAATTATCATTTTTTCTAAAAATGACCAAAATAGTTCTCTAAAATGAGCAAAATACTTCATTTTTCATTTTTTCTCAAAAAACTCCGGGATTGAAGACTAACACATACAAATTTCTATTTTTCCTATTTTTTTGCATAAAATCAAAAACTGAAGTCTAACACCTTAAAAAAAATCAATTATTATTTTTTCTAAAATAGTCCAAAATAGTTCTCTAAAATGAGCAAAATACTTCATTTTTCATGTTTTTCTCTAAAAACTTCGTGATTGAAGACTAACACATACAAATTTCTATTTTTCCTATTTTTTGCAAAAAATAAAAAACTGAATTTTAGCACCTTCAAAAATATCAATTATCATTTTTTCTAAAAAAGACCAAAATAGTTCTCTAAAATGAGCAAAATACTTCATTTTTCAAGATTTTCTCAAAAAATTCCGTGATTGAAGACTAACACATACAAATTTCAATTTTTCCAATTTTTCGCAAAAAATCAAAAACTGAAGTCTACCACCTTAAAAAATATCAATTATCATTTTTTCTAAAAAAGACCAAAATAGTCCTCTAAAATGAGCAAAATACTTTATTTTTCATGTTTTTCTCAAAAAACTCAGGGATTGAAGACTAACACATACAAATTTCTATTTTTCCTATTTTTTGCATAAAATCAAAAACTGAAGTCTAACACCTTCAAAAATATCAATTATCATTTTTTCTAAAAAAGACCAAAATAGTTCTCTAAAATGAGCAAAATACTACATTTTTCATGATTTTCTCAAAAAATTCCTTGATTGATGACTAACACATACAAATTTCAATTTTTCCAATTTTTTGCAAAAAATAAAAAACTGAAGTCTAACACCTTCAAAAATATCAATTATCATTTTTTCTAAAAAAGACCAAAATAGTTCTCTAAAATGAGCAAAATACTTCATTTTTCATGTTTTTCTCAAAAAACTCCGGGATTGAAGACTAACACATACAAATTTCTATTTTTCATATTTTTTCCATAAAATCAAAAACTGAAGTCTAACACCTTCAAAAATATCAATTATCATTTTTTCTAAAAAAGACCAAAATAGTTCTCTAAAATGAGAAAAATACTTCATTTTTCATGTTTTTCTCAATAAATTCCGTTATTGAAAACTAACACATACAAATTTCAATTTTTCCAATTTTTTGCAAAAAATCAAAAACTGAAGTCTGACACCTTCAAAAATATCAATTATCATTTTTTCTAAAAGAGTCCAAAATAGTTCTCTAAAATGAGCAAAATACTTCATTTTTCATGTTTTTCTCAAAAAACTTCGTGATTGAAGACTAACACATATAAATTTCTATTTTTCCTATTTTTTGCAAAAAATCAAAAAATGAAGTCTAACACCTTCAAAAATATCAATTATCTTTTTTTCTAAAAAAGACCAAAATAGTTCTCTAAAATGAGCAAAATACTTCATTTTTCATGATTTTCTCAAAAAAATTCCGTGAATGAAGACTAACACATACAAATTTCAATTTTTCCAATTTTTTTCAAAAATAAAAAACTGAAGTCTAACACCTTCAAAAATATCAATTATCATTTTTTCTAAAAAAGACCAAAATAGTTCTCTAGAATGAGCAAAATACTTCATTTTTCATGTTTTTCTCAAAAAACTCCGTGATTGAAGACTAACACATACAAATTTCTATTTTTCCTTTTTTTTATTGCAAAAAATCAAAAACTGAAGTCTAACACCTTCAAAAATATCAATTATCATTTTTTCTAAAAAAGACCAAAATAGTTCTCTAAAATGAGCAAAATACTTCATTTTTCATGTTTTTCTCAAAAAACTCCGGGATTGAAGACTAACACATACAAATTTCTATTTTTCCTATTTTTTTGCATAAAATCAAAAACTGAAGTCTAACACCTTAAAAAATATCAATTATCATTTTTTCTAAAAAAGACCAAAATAGTTCTCTAAAATGAGCAAAATACTTCATTTTTCATGATTTTCTCAAAAAATTCCGTGATTGAAGACTAACACATACAAATTTCAATTTTTCCAATTTTTTGCAAAAAATAAAAAACTGAAGTCTAACACCTTCAAAAATATCAATTATCATTTTTCTAAAAAAGACCATAATAGTTCTCTAAAATGAGCAAAATACTTCATTTTTCATGTTTTTCTCAAAAAACTTCGGAATTGAAGACTAACACATACAAATTTCTATTTTTCGTATTTTTTGCATAAAATCAAAAACTGAAGTCTAACACCTTCAAAAATATCCATTATCATTTTTTCTAGACCAAAATAGTTCTCTAAAATGAGCAAAATACTTCATTTTTCATGTTTTTCTCAAAAAACTCCGGGATTGAAGACTAACATATACAAATTTCTATTTTTCCTATTTATATCAAAAAATAAAAAACTGAATTTTAACACCTTCAAAAATATCAATTATCATTTTTTCTAAAAAAGACCAAAATAGTTCTCTAAAATGAGTAAAATACTTCATTTTTCATGTTTTTTCTCAAAAAACTCCGGGATTGAAGACTAACACATACAAATTTCTATTTTTCCAATTTTTTGCATAAAATAAAAAACTAAAGTCTAACACCTTCAAAAATATCAATTATCATTTTTTCTAAAAAAGACCAAAATAGTTCTCTAAAATGAGCAAAATACTTCATTTTTCATGTTTTTCTCAAAAAACTCCGGAATTGAAGACTAACACATACAAATTTATATTTTTCCTATTTTTTGCAAAAAATCAAAAACTGAAGTCTAACACCTTCAAAAATATCAATTATCATTTTTTCTAAAAAAGACCAAAATAGTTCTCTAAAATGAGCAAAATACTTCATTTTTCATGTTTTTATCAAAAATTTCCGTGATTGAAGACTAACACATACAAATTTCTATTTTTCCTATTTTTTTTGCATAAAATAAAAAACTGAAGTCTAACACCTTAAAAAATATCAATTATCATTTTTTCTAAAAAAGACCACAATAGTTCTCTAAAATGAGCAAAATACTTCATTTTTCATGATTTTCTCAAAAAATTCCGTGATTGAAGACTAACACATACAAATTTCTATTTTTCCCATTTTTTGCAAAAAATCAAAAACTGAAGTCTAACACCTTCAAAAATATCAATTATCATTTTTTCTAAAAAAGACCATAATAGTTCTCTAAAATGAGCAAAATATTTCATTTTTCATGTTTTTCTCAAAAAACTCCGGAATTGAAGACTAACACATACAAATTTCTATTTTTCCTATTTTTTGCATAAAATCAAAAACTGAAGTCTAACACCTTCAAAAATATCCATTATCATTTTCTCTAAAAAAGACCAAAATAGTTCTCTAAAATGAGCAAAATACTTCATTTTTCATGTTTTTATCAAAAATTTCCGTGATTGAAGACTAACACATACAAATTTCTATTTTTCCAATTTTTTGCAAAAAATCAAAAACTGAAGTCTAACACCTTCAAAAATATCAATTATCATTTTTTCTAAAAAAGACCAAAATAGTTCTCTAAAATGAGCAAAATACTTCATTTTTCATGATTTTCTCAAAAAATTCCGTGATTGAAGACTAACACATACAAATTTCAATTTTTCCAATTTTTTGCAAAAAATAAAAAACTGAAGTCTAACACCTTCAAAAATATCAATTATCATTTTTCTAAAAAAGACCATAATAGTTCTCTAAAATGAGCAAAATACTTCATTTTTCATGTTTTTCTCAAAAAACTTCGGAATTGAAGACTAACACATACAAATTTCTATTTTTCGTATTTTTTGCATAAAATCAAAAACTGAAGTCTAACACCTTCAAAAATATCCATTATCATTTTTTCTAGACCAAAATAGTTCTCTAAAATGAGCAAAATACTTCATTTTTCATGTTTTTCTCAAAAAACTCCGGGATTGAAGACTAACATATACAAATTTCTATTTTTCCTATTTATGCAAAAAATAAAAAACTGAATTTTAACACCTTCAAAAATATCAATTATCATTTTTTCTAAAAAAGACCAAAATAGTTCTCTAAAATGAGCAAAATACTTCATTTTTCATGTTTTTTCTCAAAAAACTCCGGGATTGAAGACTAACACATACAAATTTCTATTTTTCCAATTTTTTGCATAAAATAAAAAACTAAAGTCTAACACCTTCAAAAATATCAATTATCATTTTTTCTAAAAAAGACCAAAATAGTTCTCTAAAATGAGCAAAATACTTCATTTTTCATGTTTTTCTCAAAAAACTCCGGAATTGAAGACTAACACATACAAATTTATATTTTTCCTATTTTTTGCAAAAAATCAAAAACTGAAGTCTAACACCTTCAAAAATATCAATTATCATTTTTTCTAAAAAAGACCAAAATAGTTCTCTAAAATGAGCAAAATACTTCATTTTTCATGTTTTTATCAAAAATTTCCGTGATTGAAGACTAACACATACAAATTTCTATTTTTCCTATTTTTTTTGCATAAAATCAAAAACTGAAGTCTAACACCTTAAAAAATATCAATTATCATTTTTTCTAAAAAAGACCACAATAGTTCTCTAAAATGAGCAAAATACTTCATTTTTCATGATTTTCTCAAAAAATTCCGTGATTGAAGACTAACACATACAAATTTCTATTTTTCCCATTTTTTGCAAAAAATCAAAAACTGAAGTCTAACACCTTCAAAAATATCAATTATCATTTTTTCTAAAAAAGACCATAATAGTTCTCTAAAATGAGCAAAATATTTCATTTTTCATGTTTTTCTCAAAAAACTCCGGAATTGAAGACTAACACATACAAATTTCTATTTTTCCTATTTTTTGCATAAAATCAAAAACTGAAGTCTAACACCT
Source organism: Luzula sylvatica (assembly GCA_946800325.1). Lineage (NCBI taxonomy): Eukaryota > Viridiplantae > Streptophyta > Magnoliopsida > Poales > Juncaceae > Luzula > Luzula sylvatica. The sequence continues at coordinate 69,478,742 of OX326959.1, read as the reverse complement.
TCAAAAATATCCATTATCATTTTCTCTAAAAAAGACCAAAATAGTTCTCTAAAATGAGCAAAATACTTCATTTTTCATGTTTTTATCAAAAATTTCCGTGATTGAAGACTAACACATACAAATTTCTATTTTTCCAATTTTTTGCAAAAAATCAAAAACTGAAGTCTAACACCTTCAAAAATATCAATTATCATTTTTTCTAAAAAAGACCAAAATAGTTCTCTAAAATGAACAAAATACTTCATTTTTCATGTTTTTCTCAAAAAACTCCGGGATTGAAGACTAACAAATAGAAATTTCTATTTTTCATATTTTTTCCATAAAATCAAAAACTGAAGTCTAACACCTTCAAAAATATCAATTATCATTTTTTCTAAAAAAGACCAAAATAGTTCTCTAAAATGAGCAAAATACTTCATTTTTCATGTTTTTCTCAATAAATTCCGTTATTGAAAACTAACACATACAAATTTCAATTTTTCCATTTTTTTGCAAAAAATCAAAAACTGAAGTCTAACACTTTAAAAAATTTCAATTATTATTTTTTCTAAAAGAGTCCAAAATAGTTCTCTAAAATGAGAAAAATACTTCATTTTTCATGTTTTTCTCAAAAAACTTCGTGATTGAAGACTAACACATACAAATTTCTATTTTTCCTTATTTTTGCAAAAAATAAAAACCTGAATTTTAACACCATCAAAAATATCAATTATAATTTTTTCTAAAAAAGACCAAAATAGTTCTCTAAAATGAGCAAAATACCTCATTTTTCATGTTTTTCTCAAAAAACTCCTGGATTGAAGACTAACACATACAAATTTCTATTTTTCCTATTTTTTGCATAAAATCAAAAACAGAAATCTAACACCTTCAAAAATATCAATTATCATTTTTTCTAAAAAAGACCAAAATAGTTCTCTAAAATGAGCAAAATACTTCATTTTTCATGTTTTTGTCAAAAAACTCCGTGATTGAAGACTAACACATAAAAATTTCTATTTTTCCTATTTTTTGCAAAAAATCAAAAACTGAAGTCTAACACCTTCAAAAATATCAATTATCATTTTTTCTAAAAAAGACCAAAATAGTTCTCTAAAATGAGCAAAATACTTCATTTTTCATGTTTTTCTCAAAAAACTCCGGGATTGAAGACTAACACATACAAATTTCTATTTTTGCTATTTTTTTGCATAAAATCAAAAACTGAAGTCTAACACCTTAAAAAATATCAATTATCATTTTTTCTAAAAAAGACCAAAATAGTTCTCTAAAATGAGCAAAATACTTCATTTTTCATGATTTTCTCAAAAAATTCCGTGATTGAAGACTAACACATACAAATTTCAATTTTTCCAATTTTTTGCAAAAAATCAAAAACTGAAGTCTAACACCTTCAAAAATATCAATTATCATTTTTTCTAAAAAAGACCAAAATAGTTCTCTAAAATGAGCAAAATATTTCAATTTTCATGTTTTTCTCAAAAAAATCCGGAATTGAAGACTAACACATACAAATTTCTATTTTTCCTATTTTTTGTATAAAATCAAAAACTGAAGTCTAACACCTTCAAAAATATCCACTATCATTTTTTCTAAAAAAGACCAAAATAGTTCTCTAAAATGAGCAAAATACTTCATTTTTCATGTTTTTATCAAAAATTTCCGTGATTGAAGACTAACACATACAAATTTCTATTTTTCCAATTTTTTGCAAAAAATCAAAGACTGAAGTCTAACACCTTCAAAAATATCAATTATCATTTTTTCTAAAAATGACCAAAATAGTTCTCTAAAATGAGCAAAATACTTCATTTTTCATTTTTTCTCAAAAAACTCCGGGATTGAAGACTAACACATACAAATTTCTATTTTTCCTATTTTTTTGCATAAAATCAAAAACTGAAGTCTAACACCTTAAAAAAAATCAATTATTATTTTTTCTAAAATAGTCCAAAATAGTTCTCTAAAATGAGCAAAATACTTCATTTTTCATGTTTTTCTCTAAAAACTTCGTGATTGAAGACTAACACATACAAATTTCTATTTTTCCTATTTTTTGCAAAAAATAAAAAACTGAATTTTAGCACCTTCAAAAATATCAATTATCATTTTTTCTAAAAAAGACCAAAATAGTTCTCTAAAATGAGCAAAATACTTCATTTTTCAAGATTTTCTCAAAAAATTCCGTGATTGAAGACTAACACATACAAATTTCAATTTTTCCAATTTTTCGCAAAAAATCAAAAACTGAAGTCTACCACCTTAAAAAATATCAATTATCATTTTTTCTAAAAAAGACCAAAATAGTCCTCTAAAATGAGCAAAATACTTTATTTTTCATGTTTTTCTCAAAAAACTCAGGGATTGAAGACTAACACATACAAATTTCTATTTTTCCTATTTTTTGCATAAAATCAAAAACTGAAGTCTAACACCTTCAAAAATATCAATTATCATTTTTTCTAAAAAAGACCAAAATAGTTCTCTAAAATGAGCAAAATACTACATTTTTCATGATTTTCTCAAAAAATTCCTTGATTGATGACTAACACATACAAATTTCAATTTTTCCAATTTTTTGCAAAAAATAAAAAACTGAAGTCTAACACCTTCAAAAATATCAATTATCATTTTTTCTAAAAAAGACCAAAATAGTTCTCTAAAATGAGCAAAATACTTCATTTTTCATGTTTTTCTCAAAAAACTCCGGGATTGAAGACTAACACATACAAATTTCTATTTTTCATATTTTTTCCATAAAATCAAAAACTGAAGTCTAACACCTTCAAAAATATCAATTATCATTTTTTCTAAAAAAGACCAAAATAGTTCTCTAAAATGAGAAAAATACTTCATTTTTCATGTTTTTCTCAATAAATTCCGTTATTGAAAACTAACACATACAAATTTCAATTTTTCCAATTTTTTGCAAAAAATCAAAAACTGAAGTCTGACACCTTCAAAAATATCAATTATCATTTTTTCTAAAAGAGTCCAAAATAGTTCTCTAAAATGAGCAAAATACTTCATTTTTCATGTTTTTCTCAAAAAACTTCGTGATTGAAGACTAACACATATAAATTTCTATTTTTCCTATTTTTTGCAAAAAATCAAAAAATGAAGTCTAACACCTTCAAAAATATCAATTATCTTTTTTTCTAAAAAAGACCAAAATAGTTCTCTAAAATGAGCAAAATACTTCATTTTTCATGATTTTCTCAAAAAAATTCCGTGAATGAAGACTAACACATACAAATTTCAATTTTTCCAATTTTTTTCAAAAATAAAAAACTGAAGTCTAACACCTTCAAAAATATCAATTATCATTTTTTCTAAAAAAGACCAAAATAGTTCTCTAGAATGAGCAAAATACTTCATTTTTCATGTTTTTCTCAAAAAACTCCGTGATTGAAGACTAACACATACAAATTTCTATTTTTCCTTTTTTTTATTGCAAAAAATCAAAAACTGAAGTCTAACACCTTCAAAAATATCAATTATCATTTTTTCTAAAAAAGACCAAAATAGTTCTCTAAAATGAGCAAAATACTTCATTTTTCATGTTTTTCTCAAAAAACTCCGGGATTGAAGACTAACACATACAAATTTCTATTTTTCCTATTTTTTTGCATAAAATCAAAAACTGAAGTCTAACACCTTAAAAAATATCAATTATCATTTTTTCTAAAAAAGACCAAAATAGTTCTCTAAAATGAGCAAAATACTTCATTTTTCATGATTTTCTCAAAAAATTCCGTGATTGAAGACTAACACATACAAATTTCAATTTTTCCAATTTTTTGCAAAAAATAAAAAACTGAAGTCTAACACCTTCAAAAATATCAATTATCATTTTTCTAAAAAAGACCATAATAGTTCTCTAAAATGAGCAAAATACTTCATTTTTCATGTTTTTCTCAAAAAACTTCGGAATTGAAGACTAACACATACAAATTTCTATTTTTCGTATTTTTTGCATAAAATCAAAAACTGAAGTCTAACACCTTCAAAAATATCCATTATCATTTTTTCTAGACCAAAATAGTTCTCTAAAATGAGCAAAATACTTCATTTTTCATGTTTTTCTCAAAAAACTCCGGGATTGAAGACTAACATATACAAATTTCTATTTTTCCTATTTATATCAAAAAATAAAAAACTGAATTTTAACACCTTCAAAAATATCAATTATCATTTTTTCTAAAAAAGACCAAAATAGTTCTCTAAAATGAGCAAAATACTTCATTTTTCATGTTTTTTCTCAAAAAACTCCGGGATTGAAGACAAACACATACAAATTTCTATTTTTCCAATTTTTTGCATAAACTAAAAAACTAAAGTCTAACACCTTCAAAAATATCAATTATCATTTTTTCTAAAAAAGACCAAAATAGTTCTCTAAAATGAGCAAAATACTTCATTTTTCATGTTTTTCTCAAAAAACTCCGGAATTGAAGACTAACACATACAAATTTATATTTTTCCTATTTTTTGCAAAAAATCAAAAACTGAAGTCTAACACCTTCAAAAATATCAATTATCATTTTTTCTAAAAAAGACCAAAATAGTTCTCTAAAATGAGCAAAATACTTCATTTTTCATGTTTTTATCAAAAATTTCCGTGATTGAAGACTAACACATACAAATTTCTATTTTTCCTATTTTTTTTGCATAAAATAAAAAACTGAAGTCTAACACCTTAAAAAATATCAATTATCATTTTTTCTAAAAAAGACCACAATAGTTCTCTAAAATGAGCAAAATACTTCATTTTTCATGATTTTCTCAAAAAATTCCGTGATTGAAGACTAACACATACAAATTTCTATTTTTCCCATTTTTTGCAAAAAATCAAAAACTGAAGTCTAACACCTTCAAAAATATCAATTATCATTTTTTCTAAAAAAGACCATAATAGTTCTCTAAAATGAGCAAAATATTTCATTTTTCATGTTTTTCTCAAAAAACTCCGGAATTGAAGACTAACACATACAAATTTCTATTTTTCCTATTTTTTGCATAAAATCAAAAACTGAAGTCTAACACCTTCAAAAATATCCATTATCATTTTCTCTAAAAAAGACCAAAATAGTTCTCTAAAATGAGCAAAATACTTCATTTTTCATGTTTTTATCAAAAATTTCCGTGATTGAAGACTAACACATACAAATTTCTATTTTTCCAATTTTTTGCAAAAAATCAAAAACTGAAGTCTAACACCTTCAAAAATATCAATTATCATTTTTTCTAAAAAAGACCAAAATAGTTCTCTAAAATGAACAAAATACTTCATTTTTCATGTTTTTCTCAAAAAACTCCGGGATTGAAGACTAACACATAGAAATTTCTATTTTTCATATTTTTTCCATAAAATCAAAAACTGAAGTCTAACACCTTCAAAAATATCAATTATCATTTTTTCTAAAAAAGACCAAAATAGTTCTCTAAAATGAGCAAAATACTTCATTTTTCATGTTTTTCTCAATAAATTCCGTTATTGAAAACTAACACATACAAATTTCAATTTTTCCATTTTTTTGCAAAAAATCAAAAACTGAAGTCTAACACTTTAAAAAATTTCAATTATTATTTTTTCTAAAAGAGTCCAAAATAGTTCTCTAAAATGAGAAAAATACTTCATTTTTCATGTTTTTCTCAAAAAACTTCGTGATTGAAGACTAACACATACAAATTTTTATTTTTCCTTATTTTTGCAAAAAATAAAAACCTGAATTTTAACACCTTCAAAAATATCAATTATAATTTTTTCTAAAAAAGACCAAAATAGTTCTCTAAAATGAGCAAAATACCTCATTTTTCATGTTTTTCTCAAAAAACTCCTGGATTGAAGACTAACACATACAAATTTCTATTTTTCCTATTTTTTGCATAAAATCAAAAACAGAAATCTAACACCTTCAAAAATATCAATTATCATTTTTTCTAAAAAAGACCAAAATAGTTCTCTAAAATGAGCAAAATACTTCATTTTTCATGTTTTTATCAAAAAACTCCGTGATTGAAGACTAACACATAAAAATTTCTATTTTTCCTATTTTTTGCAAAAAATCAAAAACTGAAGTCTAACACCTTCAAAAATATCAATTATCATTTTTTCTAAAAAAGACCAAAATAGTTCTCTAAAATGAGCAAAATACTTCATTTTTCATGTTTTTCTCAAAAAACTCCGGGATTGAAGACTAACACATACAAATTTCTATTTTTCATATTTTTTCCATAAAATCAAAAACTGAAGTCTAACACCTTCAAAAATATCAATTATCATTTTTTCTAAAAAAGACCAAAATAGTTCTCTAAAATGAGAAAAATACTTCATTTTTCATGTTTTTCTCAATAAATTCCGTTATTGAAAACTAACACATACAAATTTCAATTTTTCCAATTTTTTGCAAAAAATCAAAAACTGAAGTCTGACACCTTCAAAAATATCAATTATCATTTTTTCTAAAAGAGTCCAAAATAGTTCTCTAAAATTAGCAAAATACTTCATTTTTCATGTTTTTCTCAAAAAACTTCGTGATTGAAGACTAACACATATAAATTTCTATTTTTCCTATTTTTTGCAAAAAATCAAAAAATGAAGTCTAACACCTTCAAAAATATCAATTATCATTTTTTCTAAAAAAGACCAAAATAGTTCTCTAAAATGAGCAAAATACTTCATTTTTCATGATTTTCTCAAAAAAATTCCGTGAATGAAGACTAACACATACAAATTTCAATTTTTCCAATTTTTTTCAAAAATAAAAAACTGAAGTCTAACACCTTCAAAAATATCAATTATCATTTTTTCTAAAAAAGACCAAAATAGTTCTCTAGAATGAGCAAAATACTTCATTTTTCATGTTTTTCTCAAAAAACTCCGTGATTGAAGACTAACACATACAAATTTCTATTTTTCCTTTTTTTTATTGCAAAAAATCAAAAACTGAAGTCTAACACCTTCAAAAATATCAATTATCATTTTTTCTAAAAAAGACCAAAATAGTTCTCTAAAATGAGCAAAATACTTCATTTTTCATGTTTTTCTCAAAAAACTCCGGGATTGAAGACTAACACATACAAATTTCTATTTTTCCTATTTTTTTGCATAAAATCAAAAACTGAAGTCTAACACCTTAAAAAATATCAATTATCATTTTTTCTAAAAAAGACCAAAATAGTTCTCTAAAATGAGCAAAATACTTCATTTTTCATGATTTTCTCAAAAAATTCCGTGATTGAAGACTAACACATACAAATTTCAATTTTTCCAATTTTTTGCAAAAAATAAAAAACTGAAGTCTAACACCTTCAAAAATATCAATTATCATTTTTCTAAAAAAGACCATAATAGTTCTCTAAAATGAGCAAAATACTTCATTTTTCATGTTTTTCTCAAAAAACTTCGGAATTGAAGACTAACACATACAAATTTCTATTTTTCGTATTTTTTGCATAAAATCAAAAACTGAAGTCTAACACCTTCAAAAATATCCATTATCATTTTTTCTAGACCAAAATAGTTCTCTAAAATGAGCAAAATACTTCATTTTTCATGTTTTTCTCAAAAAACTCCGGGATTGAAGACTAACATATACAAATTTCTATTTTTCCTATTTATATCAAAAAATAAAAAACTGAATTTTAACACCTTCAAAAATATCAATTATCATTTTTTCTAAAAAAGACCAAAATAGTTCTCTAAAATGAGCAAAATACTTCATTTTTCATGTTTTTTCTCAAAAAACTCCGGGATTGAAGACAAACACATACAAATTTCTATTTTTCCAATTTTTTGCATAAACTAAAAAACTAAAGTCTAACACCTTCAAAAATATCAATTATCATTTTTTCTAAAAAAGACCAAAATAGTTCTCTAAAATGAGCAAAATACTTCATTTTTCATGTTTTTCTCAAAAAACTCCGGAATTGAAGACTAACACATACAAATTTATATTTTTCCTATTTTTTGCAAAAAATCAAAAACTGAAGTCTAACACCTTCAAAAATATCAATTATCATTTTTTCTAAAAAAGACCAAAATAGTTCTCTAAAATGAGCAAAATACTTCATTTTTCATGTTTTTATCAAAAATTTCCGTGATTGAAGACTAACACATACAAATTTCTATTTTTCCTATTTTTTTTGCATAAAATAAAAAACTGAAGTCTAACACCTTAAAAAATATCAATTATCATTTTTTCTAAAAAAGACCACAATAGTTCTCTAAAATGAGCAAAATACTTCATTTTTCATGATTTTCTCAAAAAATTCCGTGATTGAAGACTAACACATACAAATTTCTATTTTTCCCATTTTTTGCAAAAAATCAAAAACTGAAGTCTAACACCTTCAAAAATATCAATTATCATTTTTTCTAAAAAAGACCATAATAGTTCTCTAAAATGAGCAAAATATTTCATTTTTCATGTTTTTCTCAAAAAACTCCGGAATTGAAGACTAACACATACAAATTTCTATTTTTCCTATTTTTTGCATAAAATCAAAAACTGAAGTCTAACACCTTCCAAAATATCCATTATCATTTTCTCTAAAAAAGACCAAAATAGTTCTCTAAAATGAGCAAAATACTTCATTTTTCATGTTTTTATCAAAAATTTCCGTGATTGAAGACTAACACATACAAATTTCTATTTTTCCAATTTTTTGCAAAAAATCAAAAACTGAAGTCTAACACCTTCAAAAATATCAATTATCATTTTTTCTAAAAAAGACCAAAATAGTTCTCTAAAATGAACAAAATACTTCATTTTTCATGTTTTTCTCAAAAAACTCCGGGATTGAAGACTAACACATAGAAATTTCTATTTTTCATATTTTTTCCATAAAATCAAAAACTGAAGTCTAACACCTTCAAAAATATCAATTATCATTTTTTCTAAAAAAGACCAAAATAGTTCTCTAAAATGAGCAAAATACTTCATTTTTCATGTTTTTCTCAATAAATTCCGTTATTGAAAACTAACACATACAAATTTCAATTTTTCCATTTTTTTGCAAAAAATCAAAAACTGAAGTCTAACACTTTAAAAAATTTCAATTATTATTTTTTCTAAAAGAGTCCAAAATAGTTCTCTAAAATGAGAAAAATACTTCATTTTTCATGTTTTTCTCAAAAAACTTCGTGATTGAAGACTAACACATACAAATTTTTATTTTTCCTTATTTTTGCAAAAAATAAAAACCTGAATTTTAACACCTTCAAAAATATCAATTATAATTTTTTCTAAAAAAGACCAAAATAGTTCTCTAAAATGAGCAAAATACCTCATTTTTCATGTTTTTCTCAAAAAACTCCTGGATTGAAGACTAACACATACAAATTTCTATTTTTCCTATTTTTTGCATAAAATCAAAAACAGAAATCTAACACCTTCAAAAATATCAATTATCATTTTTTCTAAAAAAGACCAAAATAGTTCTCTAAAATGAGCAAAATACTTCATTTTTCATGTTTTTATCAAAAAACTCCGTGATTGAAGACTAACACATAAAAATTTCTATTTTTCCTATTTTTTGCAAAAAATCAAAAACTGAAGTCTAACACCTTCAAAAATATCAATTATCATTTTTTCTAAAAAAGAACAAAATAGTTCTCTAAAATGAGCAAAATACTTCATTTTTCATGTTTTTCTCAAAAAACTCCGGGATTAAAGACTAACACAAACAAATTTCTATTTTTCCTATTTTTTTGCATAAAATCAAAAACTGAAGTCTAACACCTTAAAAAATATCAATTATCATTTTTTCTAAAAAAGACCAAAATAGTTCTCTAAAATGAGCAAAATACTTCATTTTTCATGATTTTCTTAAAAAATTCCGTGATTGAAGACTAACACATACAAATTTCAATTTTTCCAATTTTTTGCAAAAAATCAAAAACTGAAGTCTAACACCTTCAAAAATATCAATTATCATTTTTTCTAAAAAAGACCAAAATAGTTCTCTAAAATGAGCAAAATATTTCAATTTTCATGTTTTTCTCAAAAAAATCCGGAATTGAAGACTAACACATACAAATTTCTATTTTTCCTATTTTTTGTATAAAATCAAAAACTGAAGTCTAACACCTTCAAAAATATCCACTATCATTTTTTCTAAAAAAGACCAAAATAGTTCTCTAAAATGAGCAAAATACTTCATTTTTCATGTTTTTATCAAAAATTTCCGTGATTGAAGACTAACACATACAAATTTCTATTTTTCCAATTTTTTGCAAAAAATCAAAAACTGAAGTCTAACACCTTCAAAAATATCAATTATCATTTTTTCTAAAAATGACCAAAATAGTTCTCTAAAATGAGCAAAATACTTCATTTTTCATGTTTTTCTCAAAAAACTCCGGGATTGAAGACTAACACATACAAATTTCTATTTTTCCTATTTTTTTTGCATAAAATCAAAAACTGAAGTCTAACACCTTAAAAAAAATCAATTATTATTTTTTCTAAAATAGTCCAAAATAGTTCTCTAAAATGAGCAAAATACTTCATTTTTCATGTTTTTCTCTAAAAACTTCGTGATTGAAGACTAACACATACAAATTTCTATTTTTCCTATTTTTTGCAAAAAATAAAAAACTGAATTTTAGCACCTTCAAAAATATCAATTATCATTTTTTCTAAAAAAGACCAAAATAGTTCTCTAAAATGAGCAAAATACTTCATTTTTCAAGATTTTCTCAAAAAATTCCGTGATTAAAGACTAACACATACAAATTTCAATTTTTCCAATTTTTCGCAAAAAATCAAAAACTGAAGTCTACCACCTTAAAAAATATCAATTATCATTTTTTCTAAAAAAGACCAAAATAGTCCTCTAAAATGAGCAAAATACTTTATTTTTCATGTTTTTCTCAAAAAACTCAGGGATTGAAGACTAACACATACAAATTTCTATTTTTCCTATTTTTTGCATAAAATCAAAAACTGAAGTCTAACACCTTCAAAAATATCAATTATCATTTTTTCTAAAAAAGACCAAAATAGTTCTCTAAAATGAGCAAAATACTACATTTTTCATGATTTTCTCAAAAAATTCCGTGATTGATGACTAACACATACAAATTTCAATTTTTCCAATTTTTTGCAAAAAATCAAAAACTGAAGTCTAACACCTTCAAAAATATCAATTATCATTTTTTCTAAAAAAGACCAAAATAGTTCTCTAAAATGAGCAAAATACTTCATTTTTCATGTTTTTCTCAAAAAACTCCGGGATTGAAGACTAACACATACAAATTTCTATTTTTCATATTTTTTCCATAAATTCAAAAACTGAAGTCTAACACCTTCAAAAATATCAATTATCATTTTTTCTAAAAAAGACCAAAATAGTTCTCTAAAATGAGAAAAATACTTCATTTTTCATGTTTTTCTCAATAAATTCCGTTATTGAAAACTAACACATACAAATTTCAATTTTTCCAATTTTTTGCAAAAAATCAAAAACTGAAGTCTGACACCTTCAAAAATATCAATTATCATTTTTTCTAAAAGAGTCCAAAATAGTTCTCTAAAATGAGCAAAATACTTCATTTTTCATGTTTTTCTCAAAAAACTTCGTGACTGAAGACTAACACATATAAATTTCTATTTTTCCTATTTTTTGCAAAAAATCAAAAAATGAAGTCTAACACCTTCAAAAATATCAATTATCATTTTTTCTAAAAAAGACCAAAATAGTTCTCTAAAATGAGCAAAATACTTCATTTTTCATGATTTTCTCAAAAAAATTCCGTGAATGAAGACTAACACATACAAATTTCAATTTTTCCAATTTTTTTCAAAAATAAAAAACTGAAGTCTAACACCTTCAAAAATATCAATTATCATTTTTTCTAAAAAAGACCAAAATAGTTCTCTAGAATGAGCAAAATACTTCATTTTTCATGTTTTTCTCAAAAAACTCCGTGATTGAAGACTAACACATACAAATTTCTATTTTTCCTTTTTTTTATTGCAAAAAATCAAAAACTGAAGTCTAACACCTTCAAAAATATCAATTATCATTTTTTCTAAAAAAGACCAAAATAGTTCTCTAAAATGAGCAAAATACTTCATTTTTCATGTTTTTCTCAAAAAACTCCGGGATTGAAGACTAACACATACAAATTTCTATTTTTCCTATTTTTTTGCATAAAATCAAAAACTGAAGTCTAACACCTTAAAAAATATCAATTATCATTTTTTCTAAAAAAGACCAAAATAGTTCTCTAAAATGAGCAAAATACTTCATTTTTCATGATTTTCTCAAAAAAATTCCGTGAATGAAGACTAACACATACAAATTTCAATTTTTCCAATTTTTTTCAAAAATAAAAAACTGAAGTCTAACACCTTCAAAAATATCAATTATCATTTTTTCTAAAAAAGACCAAAATAGTTCTCTAGAATGAGCAAAATACTTCATTTTTCATGTTTTTCTCAAAAAACTCCGTGATTGAAGACTAACACATACTGTTGGTTCAAATTTCCTATTGTTTGATTATCTCAAATACAATGTCGATACTACTAACGAAATCTAGCAAGATAAATGTGTAGGAGATAGGTACAAAATGAAAGGATCAATCAAGAATAACAACAATCAAAGACGTCAAAGAATCACGGATAAAATCAAGACGCACATGAATCAAGACATTGAAGAATTGCGAAGAAGATCAAGACATAGAAGATTCCGCAAGTTGGGATATCTACCTAATCATCAATACAATATATAGGTATCTCTAAACTTGTTTAAAAGATTAAACTCAATGAAAAAGTACTTGAATTCAATTAAAAAGGCTGAAATCAGTATGTCCGTTGCAACGGAATTCCAGTCCGTTGTAACGGAACTACTCGATTTATTCAACATGGGAAAAACCAGTATAGTCCGTTGCAACGTAATCACCAATACGTTGTAACGGAAATGTACGTTGTAACGGAACTCTATCTCCGTTGCAACGTTATTTTATTTCCAATGAGGAAGCCTGTCACAGAAGAATGTCCGTTGTAACGGACATTAATGTCCGTTGTAACGGACATCAAGGCTTCACTTCAGTATAAACTTCCACATAGGTCCGTTGTAACGGATTAACCAGTCCGTTGTAACGGAACCCCTCACCACGTTGTAACGGAAAACTCTACGTTGCAACGGGAATTAAAACCAAAGCTGAAGTGTTGTCTCAGTAGCATGTCCGTTGGAACGGACTCAAGTCCGTTGGAACGGACTAGCTAACACAGACGTCCGTTGCAACGGACTACGTTCCGTTACAACGGACTGTGTAATAAATTCAAGTACGGCAGCCTCCAACGGCTAGTTTTTGAATCACTCCGTTGCAACGGACCATATGTCCGTTGCAACGGACTATGCAGAATAAGCAATTCAGGGAAGGGACTATGTGTTCTATAAATAGAACCCTTCCCTCATTCTCTCTGAGGATTTGATGAATCCAAAGTTATACCTTCAAAAGAGAGAATCCTTGCTATATCATTGAGTTAGATAATCTTCTAAAACATTCTTAGAGATTAGATTTCCCTCTTCTCCTTTCAAATACTATTCCCAACTTGCGTGACCGATCACGTCTTAGTTCGTATTTAGAAATTGTAATAGGCTAGTACAAAAAGTGTAAAGAGCCTTAGCTATAGATCGATAGAAGCGTGTAAATCGATCTAGGCAAATCCTTGTAATCGAGTTGAGTTGGAATTCAATCGAAAGCCAAAAAGAGGCACAAGGCATTCCCGGAGACGTAGGTACTTGCCACTAATCGAATCGGTCGATTAAGCAAGTAAAGGGTGAGTTAAAGCTACAAAGCAACCACCTACCGAACTTCGTAAACAAACATCTTGTGTCAAAGTGTTTGTACGGTATCATCTTTATCATCTAAATTATTATTTATTCCGCACCGTAAATTAGGTTTAAATCTAAACTAAGTGTAAGTTAGATTGCCAAATTTACCCCCCTCTAGGTTAGAACAAACCAACAATTGGTATCAGAGCAGGAATACAGACTGTCTCTTTGTGTAATTGACTACTTGTATTCGTTTATGGCCTCACACGGTTTTAGGAGGGAAATTACATACCCGAAAAAATTAGATGATAAAAATTGGAACCTTTGGAAGAAATGCATGACAAATGTATTTATTCTCCAAGATTTAAAATCGGTGGTGGAACGCGGGTACGAGGTCAAAATGGTAAAGACCTCCGAAACTAATGATACACTAAAAATGTGTCCCACCACCGAGGCAAATGTGATGCTAGACATGTGTGCCCAAAAGTTAATTCTAAATCATATGGATGGGTCAATATCCGTACTAGTGGACGGAAGTACCACATCTAATCAAATGTGGCGTGCTCTCCTTGATAGATTTGAAGGAAACGATCAAATGAAGAGAACCAAATTAATGGGACTCAATCAACAAGTTGAAAGTTTCCGAATGATCGAAGGTGAATCCGTAGATGATATGCATACACGCATGAATCATATCAAAAACGGATTCACCGCTTGGGGAGAGTCCCTAACAAACTCTCGAGTTGTAGGTAAAATGATTCTAGCAATGCCATCGAGTTGGGAAACTCATCGAATCACGTTGGAGGCTATGATGGCTAAGCAAGACCTCACGCCGGACGTTTTGTTGAGTCACTTACGAAATGTCGAGGCGCGACTAAATCAACGAAGTGACAACACGGCAACAACCTCACACTCTTCACCGACTCCCAAAAGTGATGCTTCGCATGACTCAAGTCATGAGGTAAATCTAAATCTTGAATTTCAATCAATTACATCGAATCGAGATTCAAGCTCAACAAATGAATCGGAATATACGTTAGAGCTTGAATTACACGATGATCTAGTTCGGGAAGTGACCCGGCTCAGAAAAATTGAGAAGGAAAATGAGAGCATAATACTCGCTCTCAAGGATAAGGTATTCTCACTCGAATTATCGGTAACTTCGCACAAAGCCCAATTAACCGAATTAAACGGATTTTCAAAATGCGAGTGTCAAGCCCTAAAAGTAGAGACCTCATCTCTAAAAGTCGAAGTTCAAAATTTAAAATTTATGAACGAGTCTTTGAAGAGTACATGTGTATCTCGTACACGTAGCAATCCTTCATTGGACAAAGTCTTGGAGGGACAAAAACCCGATGATAAGACGGGTCTAGGATTTAAGAAGACTACCCGTCATAAACCCCGTCCTACAAAATCCAATGATCAAAAAGGTAAACGGGAGAACAACCAACAAAACAATCGGGGAAATGCATTCATATACCGTGACCAAAACTACGGTAAGAATGTAAAAAGAGAACACCCTAAAAATAATCGGTTCTATCCTAGGGATAACCACGTTACCCAACCATTATCCCATAAACGCATCGATTTGGGACAACCCGAGCGTCTATGTCAACGGGGATCAAATGGGTATTTCTATGAGGTAAATCACCCCGCAAACCGTTCATATCTACAAAGGGCTCTTAAACCTCGCAACCATACGCGCAAACCTTTTCAACCGAAAAACAATTTTGTCAACTCAACCAAATCGATACCTCAAAAGAAACCCCTAACAAACCAACTTTCAAATTACTTTGTCAAGAGTTCCGAAACCATCAACAAACCAACAATTGCTTTTTGCAATTATTGTTGTAAGTTAGGACACATATCCACGAGTTGTGATCTTCGCTACCCAAAATCCACTCCAAAATTTGTATGGATGCGTAAAGATAGACACACCATGGGCCCCTCCACCTCAAAGGGTGTTGGACCACCAAGGACCTAAATCACGTGTGAAAGACTCACTCCCTCACCACACTACCATAAGCCAAACATTAAGGGGGAGTATGAGTACAAGAATTCATATTAGATTAACCTTCAATATGAATTCCCTATTTTTATAATTATCTACACACTTACGAAAAGGGCGAGAAAGGTACTCTTGTTTCCATGTAGGCACACAAGACCGAAGAGAGAAGTCGAAAAGCTCATCGTACACAAAACTTCACGATCTATCGTAGAAGAAAAATAAGCTCTAGAAATCGATCAAGAGTTCTCCTTCGTAAGCTTGGTTCTCGGGTCCATGACCGGAGCAAAGGTATAATCGCTTTAATAAATGACTTAAAGCATTAGAGGTATTTGTATTTCTACAAATATCATTGATTATCATGAATACTCGCATGCACATTTTTATAAATTTTTCATACGAAATTTTGTCACTAAACGCATATTTCCATATCCATAAAATCTATTTTAGATAAAGTATATATTTTTGAAATTTATGACACACAAAAAAAAAAAACTTTTCAAAAGCCAAATTTTAACTCCTCATTCCAGTAAAGAGTCCGTTATAACGCACCAATGTGCGTTACAACGGACATAAGAGGCCAAGCCAAAACCTGCGAAATCATAAAGTCCGTTACAACGGATAAACCAATCCGTTGCAACGGAAATACCCTTCCGTTACAACGTAAGTATCTATGTTCCAACGGACAAACTGAGGTCTGAAAACCTCTCCAAACACAGAAGTCCGTTATAACGGATTATCCAATCCGTTACAACGGATATGTGCGTTACCACGAACATAGTTCGTTATAACGGAAGTCTGAAATACCAGTTGAAATACCCCCAAATCGACAGTTGCGTTACAACGGAACTACACTTCCGTTGCAACGGACTTCACGATAACTGCATAAAAAAAAAAAAAAAAAAACTGTTCGACTGGTTTTTCTCTCCATTCTCTTCACTTCTATCCACTTCGAAAAACTGCTTCACCTTCTCAAAACCTCCGAGATTCCTCTCCAAAACCGAAAATCTCTCCCTTTCCTCTTCCTATTTAACATCCATACTTCACTCTATTGAGATCCAAAAACCCTAATTCTCTCGAAAACCATTATTTCTCTCAAAAACCCTAGTTCTCTCCGAAATCTCTCTATCTCTCTCGAAAAATGTCTACCAAGAGAGCGAAACGTCCATTACCAACCGGAAATCGCCGATTCGAGTTCAACAACACCGAAAACCATTACCTCTTCGAATCAATTACGCGAGCACGTAAATTTCAGGACGAATTCAAAGAGCGTCCGGTCGCGAAATGTTTCTACGTAGAAATCCCTCCCGAGGCTGTCACGCTTCGCGAAAGCCTCCAACATCGAATCAACGATTGGAGTATCGGCGGGTTGTGTAGTCTTCAATACCCCGTATACAACCAAATCGTGCGTCTCTTCTACGCTCACGCCACACATGACGACGACAACAAATGCATTCGAAGCTATGTCCTAGGAAAGGAATTAATCATCTCGGAAGAAAATTTGATCGAATGGCTCGGTTTATCCTCGGCCGGTGAGCGCTTCTATGTGAGTCGTGGTGACTCATATCACGGTAATGACTCGGAGGAGATGGAGAAAATCACCACTAATGATGGAACGTACTCATACTCCACCAAATACGAACCTAATCTCCGAATTGCATGGCAAATCGGGAATAACGTTCTCACCCCGGTTGTTAAATTAAAAACGAATCTCGAAACACGAAACAAGGTGTTAATCTACAATATATGGTACCAAGATACACCCACAATCAACATTCCCAACTTGATCATCAAGCACATGGAATACTCGTTGCGAGTCGGCACATCCTCTCTTCCCTATGGCCACATCATCACCCTCGCATGCTTCAAATCAGGGATTACGATACCGGAATCGGAATGGCCATTTGGGAAGGTCACGACCGACCATCTCTTGACTCCCGAACGCCTTGAAGTGTTCGGACTAAGTCGAAAGACCAATCGAGGCCTCTCGGACCACTATTCTAGAAACAACCGAGCCGGTCCTTATTTCTTTCCTGAAATTCCCTCCGCATGGGTTCGATTTGACCCTCCGACGCAAGATACCAACAATCCTCCAGAACCGTTCCGCCGGCCCAAACGACGTGCTCTCAATGATGGCTCTAGCTCATCCACTCAACCGTATCTAACTTCTGAGGACATGCAAGCACTTCTCGCAGCCCAAACCCTCGAACTCAACACTAGCGCCGAATCAAGACGCGATGAGATCCTCGCCGACAATCGTACGACCCGCGAAATCGTTCTTGCGGCCCGCGATGAGGTTTTCGCTGATAACGCCCTCACCCGAAACCATCAAGTTCAACTCCGTACGGAATTATATGAATATATCGATACCAAATTCGAGGAAATGAACCTTCGCTTCAAAGCCTACAACGATCCCGACGATGAAGACTCGAACGGAGATGATTAGAGTTATGTGTGTCTACCTAGCTCATTAGAGCATCAAAACATTTTCTAAAATTAGTACCTAGTTGCATATGTCTTGTCATGTTTGTTTTCGAAAAACTTGTTTTAATTACGCTATTTCGTATGTGTATCCATGCATGTTTGCTTGTATGAACTTGAATTTATGATTAAGAGTTGATTTCATTAAAATATTTGTGCAAAATGAGTATTATATTACTTTGGTAACTTTCTCATTACTAAAACTCGAAAATTATATCACATATTAATCTCAAAAATCATTCATAATTTAAAAGAGTATTCAACTACATCAAAGCTTATACACGCGCGATATGCACGTGTTTAGGGGGAGCTTGTATGTAGGGGGAGCTTTCCTTCATGATTTTTCCAATTCAATCCCTTTTAATCCACTTTCAAAAAGGGGGAGAAAGGATAATCGTATTGGAAAGATACCGATAATCGATGTATCTCTCCAAATCGACATTGTTTTGAAATGAATCAAAAGGGGGAGTTTGTTGGTTCAAATTTCCTATTGTTTGATTATCTCAAATACAATGTCGATACTACTAACGAAATCTAGCAAGATAAATGTGTAGGAGATAGGTACAAAATGAAAGGATCAATCAAGAATAACAACAATCAAAGACGTCAAAGAATCACGGATAAAATCAAGACGCACATGAATCAAGACATTGAAGAATTGCGAAGAAGATCAAGACATAGAAGATTCCGCAAGTTGGGATATCTACCTAATCATCAATACAATATATAGGTATCTCTAAACTTGTTTAAAAGATTAAACTCAATGAAAAAGTACTTGAATTCAATTAAAAAGGCTGAAATCAGTATGTCCGTTGCAACGGAATTCCAGTCCGTTGTAACGGAACTACTCGATTTATTCAACATGGGAAAAACCAGTATAGTCCGTTGCAACGTAATCACCAATACGTTGTAACGGAAATGTACGTTGTAACGGAACTCTATCTCCGTTGCAACGTTATTTTATTTCCAATGAGGAAGCCTGTCACAGAAGAATGTCCGTTGTAACGGACATTAATGTCCGTTGTAACGGACATCAAGGCTTCACTTCAGTATAAACTTCCACATAGGTCCGTTGTAACGGATTAACCAGTCCGTTGTAACGGAACCCCTCACCACGTTGTAACGGAAAACTCTACGTTGCAACGGGAATTAAAACCAAAGCTGAAGTGTTGTCTCAGTAGCATGTCCGTTGGAACGGACTCAAGTCCGTTGGAACGGACTAGCTAACACAGACGTCCGTTGCAACGGACTACGTTCCGTTACAACGGACTGTGTAATAAATTCAAGTACGGCAGCCTCCAACGGCTAGTTTTTGAATCACTCCGTTGCAACGGACCATATGTCCGTTGCAACGGACTATGCAGAATAAGCAATTCAGGGAAGGGACTATGTGTTCTATAAATAGAACCCTTCCCTCATTCTCTCTGAGGATTTGATGAATCCAAAGTTATACCTTCAAAAGAGAGAATCCTTGCTATATCATTGAGTTAGATAATCTTCTAAAACATTCTTAGAGATTAGATTTCCCTCTTCTCCTTTCAAATACTATTCCCAACTTGCGTGACCGATCACGTCTTAGTTCGTATTTAGAAATTGTAATAGGCTAGTACAAAAAGTGTAAAGAGCCTTAGCTATAGATCGATAGAAGCGTGTAAATCGATCTAGGCAAATCCTTGTAATCGAGTTGAGTTGGAATTCAATCGAAAGCCAAAAAGAGGCACAAGGCATTCTCGGAGACGTAGGTACTTGCCACTAATCGAATCGGTCGATTAAGCAAGTAAAGGGTGAGTTAAAGCTACAAAGCAACCACCTACCGAACTTCGTAAACAAACATCTTGTGTCAAAGTGTTTGTACGGTATCATCTTTATCATCTAAATTATTATTTATTCCGCACCGTAAATTAGGTTTAAATCTAAACTAAGTGTAAGTTAGATTGCCAAATTTACGCCCCTCTAGGTTAGAACAAACCAACACATACAAATTTCTATTTTTCCTTTTTTTTTTGCAAAAAATCAAAAACTGAAGTCTAACACCTTCAAAAATATCAATTATCATTTTTTCTAAAAAAGACCAAAATAGTTCTCTAAAATGAGCAAAATACTTCATTTTTCATGTTTTTCTCAAAAAACTCCGGGATTGAAGACTAACACATACAAATTTCTATTTTTCCTATTTTTTTGCATAAAATCAAAAACTGAAGTCTAACACCTTAAAAAATATCAATTATCATTTTTTCTAAAAAAGACCAAAATAGTTCTCTAAAATGAGCAAAATACTTCATTTTTCATGATTTTCTCAAAAAATTCCGTGATTGAAGACTAACACATACAAATT
This sequence comes from Luzula sylvatica, assembly GCA_946800325.1. Taxonomy (NCBI): domain Eukaryota; kingdom Viridiplantae; phylum Streptophyta; class Magnoliopsida; order Poales; family Juncaceae; genus Luzula; species Luzula sylvatica. The sequence goes on along the minus strand of OX326959.1, from coordinate 69,458,130 downwards.
TCAATTTTTCCAATTTTTTGCAAAAAATCAAAAACTGAAGTCTAACACCTTCAAAAATATCAATTATCATTTTTTCTAAAAAAGACCAAAATAGTTCTCTAAAATGAGCAAAATATTTCAATTTTCATGTTTTTCTCAAAAAAATCCGGAATTGAAGACTAACACATACAAATTTCTATTTTTCCTATTTTTTGTATAAAATTAAAAACTGAAGTCTAACACCTTCAAAAATATCCACTATCATTTTTTCTAAAAAAGACCAAAATAGTTCTCTAAAATGAGCAAAATACTTCATTTTTCATGATTTTCTCATAAAAATCCGTGATTGAAGACTAACACATACAAATTTCAATTTTTCCAATTTTTTGCAAAAAATAAAAAACTGAAGTCTAACACCTTCAAAAATATCAATTATCATTTTTCTAAAAAAGACCATAATAGTTCTCTAAAATGAGCAAAATACTTCATTTTTCATGTTTTTCTCAAAAAACTTCGGAATTGAAGACTAACACATACAAATTTCTATTTTTCGTATTTTTTGCATAAAATCAAAAACTGAAGTCTAACACCTTCAAAAATATCCATTATCATTTTTTCTAGACCAAAATAGTTCTCTAAAATGAGCTAAATACTTCATTTTTCATGATTTTCTCAAAAAATTCCGTGATTGAAGACTAACACATACAAATTTCAATTTTTCCAATTTTTTGCAAAAAATAAAAAACTGAAGTCTAACACCTGCAAAAAATATCAATTATCATTTTTCTAAAAAAGACCATAATAGTTCTCTAAAATGAGCAAAATACTTCATTTTTCATGTTTTTCTCAAAAAACTTCGGAATTGAAGACTAACACATACAAATTTCTATTTTTCGTATTTTTTGCATAAAATCAAAAACTGAAGTCTAACACCTTCAAAAATATCCATTATCATTTTTTCTAAAAAAGACCAAAATAGTTCTCTAAAATGAGCAAAATACTTCATTTTTCATGTGTTTCTCAAAAAACTCCGGGATTGAAGACTAACATATACAAATTTCTATTTTTCCTATTTATTGCAAAAAATAAAAAACTGAATTTTAACACCTTCAAAAATATCAATTATCATTTTTTCTAAAAAAGACCATAATAGTTCTCTAAAATGAGCAAAATACTTCATTTTTCATGTTTTTCTCAAAAAACTCCGGAATTGAAGACTAACACATACAAATTTCTATTTTTCCTATTTTTTGCATAAAATCAAAAACTGAAGTCTAACACCTTCAAAAATATCCATTATCATTTTCTCTAAAAAAGACCAAAATAGTTCTCTAAAATGAGCAAAATACTTCATTTTTCATGTTTTTATCAAAAATTTCCGTGATTGAAGACTAACACATACAAATTTCTATTTTTCCAATTTTTTGCAAAAAATCAAAAACTGAAGTCTAACACCTTCAAAAATATCAATTATCATTTTTTCTATAAAAGACCAAAATAGTTCTCTAAAATGAACAAAATACTTCATTTTTCATGTTTTTCTCAAAAAACTCCGGGATTGAAGACTAACACATAGAAATTTCTATTTTTCATATTTTTTCCATAAAATCAAAAACTGAAGTCTAACACCTTCAAAAATATCAATTATCATTTTTTCTAAAAAAGACCGAAATAGTTCTCTAAAATGAGCAAAATACTTCATTTTTCATGTTTTTTTCAATAAATTCCGTTATTGAAAACTAACACATACAAATTTCAATTTTTCCATTTTTTTGCAAAAAATCAAAAACTGAAGTCTAACACTTTAAAAAATTTCAATTATTATTTTTTCTAAAAGAGTCCAAAATAGTTCTCTAAAATGAGAAAAATACTTCATTTTTCATGTTTTTCTCAAAAAACTTCGTGATTGAAGACTAACACATACAAATTTCTATTTTTCCTTATTTTTGCAAAAAATAAAAACCTGAATTTTAACACCTTCAAAAATATCAATTATAATTTTTTCTAAAAAAGACCAAAATAGTTCTCTAAACTGAGCAAAATACCTCATTTTTCATGTTTTTCTCAAAAAACTCCTGGATTGAAGACTAACACATACAAATTTCTATTTTTCCTATTTTTTGCATAAAATCAAAAACAGAAATCTAACACCTTCAAAAATATCAATTATCATTTTTTCTAAAAAAGACCAAAATAGTTCTCTAAAATGAGCAAAATATTTCATTTTTCATGTTTTTGTCAAAAAACTCCGTGATTGAAGACTAACACATAAAAATTTCTATTTTTCCTATTTTTTGCAAAAAATCAAAAACTGAAGTCTAACACCTTCAAAAATATCAATTATCATTTTTTCTAAAAAAGACCAAAATAGTTCTCTAAAATGAGCAAAATACTTCATTTTTCATGTTTTTCTCAAAAAACTCCGGGATTGAAGACTAACACATACAAATTTCTATTTTTGCTATTTTTTTGCATAAAATCAAAAACTGAAGTCTAACACCTTAAAAAATATCAATTATCATTTTTTCTAAAAAAGACCAAAATAGTTCTCTAAAATGAGCAAAATACTTCATTTTTCATGATTTTCTCAAAAAATTCCGTGATTGAAGACTAACACATACAAATTTCAATTTTTCCAATTTTTTGCAAAAAATCAAAAACTGAAGTCTAACACCTTCAAAAATATCAATTATCATTTTTTCTAAAAAAGACCAAAATAGTTCTCTAAAATGAGCAAAATATTTCAATTTTCATGTTTTTCTCAAAAAAATCCGGAATTGAAGACTAACACATACAAATTTCTATTTTTCCTATTTTTTGTATAAAATCAAAAACTGAAGTCTAACACCTTCAAAAATATCCACTATCATTTTTTCTAAAAAAGACCAAAATAGTTCTCTAAAATGAGCAAAATACTTCATTTTTCATGTTTTTATCAAAAATTTCCGTGATTGAAGACTAACACATACAAATTTCTATTTTTCCAATTTTTTGCAAAAAATCAAAAACTGAAGTCTAACACCTTCAAAAATATCAATTATCATTTTTTCTAAAAATGACCAAAATAGTTCTCTAAAATGAGCAAAATACTTCATTTTTCATGTTTTTCTCAAAAAACTCCGGGATTGAAGACTAACACATACAAATTTCTATTTTTCCTATTTTTTTGCATAAAATCAAAAACTGAAGTCTAACACCTTAAAAAAAATCAATTATTATTTTTTCTAAAATAGTCCAAAATAGTTCTCTAAAATGAGCAAAATACTTCATTTTTCATGTTTTTCTCTAAAAACTTCGTGATTGAAGACTAACACATACAAATTTCTATTTTTCCTATTTTTTGCAAAAAATAAAAAACTGAATTTTAGCACCTTCAAAAATATCAATTATCATTTTTTCTAAAAAAGACCAAAATAGTTCTCTAAAATGAGCAAAATACTTCATTTTTCAAGATTTTCTCAAAAAATTCCGTGATTGAAGACTAACACATACAAATTTCAATTTTTCCAATTTTTCGCAAAAAATCAAAAACTGAAGTCTACCACCTTAAAAAATATCAATTATCATTTTTTCTAAAAAAGACCAAAATAGTCCTCTAAAATGAGCAAAATACTTTATTTTTCATGTTTTTCTCAAAAAACTCAGGGATTGAAGACTAACACATACAAATTTCTATTTTTCCTATTTTTTGCATAAAATCAAAAACTGAAGTCTAACACCTTCAAAAATATCAATTATCATTTTTTCTAAAAAAGACCAAAATAGTTCTCTAAAATGAGCAAAATACTACATTTGTCATGATTTTCTCAAAAAATTCCGTGATTGATGACTAACACATACAAATTTCAATTTTTCCAATTTTTTGCAAAAAATCAAAAACTGAAGTCTAACACCTTCAAAAATATCAATTATCATTTTTTCTAAAAAAGACCAAAATAGTTCTCTAAAATGAGCAAAATACTTCATTTTTCATGTTTTTCTCAAAAAACTCCGGGATTGAAGACTAACACATACAAATTTCTATTTTTCATATTTTTTCCATAAAATCAAAAACTGAAGTCTAACACCTTCAAAAATATCAATTATCATTTTTTCTAAAAAAGACCAAAATAGTTCTCTAAAATGAGAAAAATACTTCATTTTTCATGTTTTTCTCAATAAATTCCGTTATTGAAAACTAACACATACAAATTTCAATTTTTCCAATTTTTTGCAAAAAATCAAAAACTGAAGTCTGACACCTTCAAAAATATCAATTATCATTTTTTCTAAAAGAGTCCAAAATAGTTCTCTAAAATGAGCAAAATACTTCATTTTTCATGTTTTTCTCAAAAAACTTCGTGACTGAAGACTAACACATATAAATTTCTATTTTTCCTATTTTTTGCAAAAAATCAAAAAATGAAGTCTAACACCTTCAAAAATATCAATTATCATTTTTTCTAAAAAAGACCAAAATAGTTCTCTAAAATGAGCAAAATACTTCATTTTTCATGATTTTCTCAAAAAAATTCCGTGAATGAAGACTAACACATACAAATTTCAATTTTTCCAATTTTTTTCAAAAATAAAAAACTGAAGTCTAACACCTTCAAAAATATCAATTATCATTTTTTCTAAAAAAGACCAAAATAGTTCTCTAGAATGAGCAAAATACTTCATTTTTCATGTTTTTCTCAAAAAACTCCGTGATTGAAGACTAACACATACAAATTTCTATTTTTCCTTTTTTTTATTGCAAAAAATCAAAAACTGAAGTCTAACACCTTCAAAAATATCAATTATCATTTTTTCTAAAAAAGACCAAAATAGTTCTCTAAAATGAGCAAAATACTTCATTTTTCATGTTTTTCTCAAAAAACTCCGGGATTGAAGACTAACACATACAAATTTCTATTTTTGCTATTTTTTTGCATAAAATCAAAAACTGAAGTCTAACACCTTAAAAAATATCAATTATCATTTTTTCTAAAAAAGACCAAAATAGTTCTCTAAAATGAGCAAAATACTTCATTTTTCATGATTTTCTCAAAAAATTCCGTGATTGAAGACTAACACATACAAATTTCAATTTTTCCAATTTTTTGCAAAAAATCAAAAACTGAAGTCTAACACCTTCAAAAATATCAATTATCATTTTTTCTAAAAAAGACCAAAATAGTTCTCTAAAATGAGCAAAATATTTCAATTTTCATGTTTTTCTCAAAAAAATCCGGAATTGAAGACTAACACATACAAATTTCTATTTTTCCTATTTTTTGTATAAAATCAAAAACTGAAGTCTAACACCTTCAAAAATATCCACTATCATTTTTTCTAAAAAAGACCAAAATAGTTCTCTAAAATGAGCAAAATACTTCATTTTTCATGTTTTTATCAAAAATTTCCGTGATTGAAGACTAACACATACAAATTTCTATTTTTCCAATTTTTTGCAAAAAATCAAAAACTGAAGTCTAACACCTTCAAAAATATCAATTATCATTTTTTCTAAAAATGACCAAAATAGTTCTCTAAAATGAGCAAAATACTTCATTTTTCATGTTTTTCTCAAAAAACTCCGGGATTGAAGACTAACACATACAAATTTCTATTTTTCCTATTTTTTTGCATAAAATCAAAAACTGAAGTCTAACACCTTAAAAAAAATCAATTATTATTTTTTCTAAAATAGTCCAAAATAGTTCTCTAAAATGAGCAAAATACTTCATTTTTCATGTTTTTCTCTAAAAACTTCGTGATTGAAGACTAACACATACAAATTTCTATTTTTCCTATTTTTTGCAAAAAATAAAAAACTGAATTTTAGCACCTTCAAAAATATCAATTATCATTTTTTCTAAAAAAGACCAAAATAGTTCTCTAAAATGAGCAAAATACTTCATTTTTCAAGATTTTCTCAAAAAATTCCGTGATTGAAGACTAACACATACAAATTTCAATTTTTCCAATTTTTCGCAAAAAATCAAAAACTGAAGTCTACCACCTTAAAAAATATCAATTATCATTTTTTCTAAAAAAGACCAAAATAGTCCTCTAAAATGAGCAAAATACTTTATTTTTCATGTTTTTCTCAAAAAACTCAGGGATTGAAGACTAACACATACAAATTTCTATTTTTCCTATTTTTTGCATAAAATCAAAAACTGAAGTCTAACACCTTCAAAAATATCAATTATCATTTTTTCTAAAAAAGACCAAAATAGTTCTCTAAAATGAGCAAAATACTACATTTGTCATGATTTTCTCAAAAAATTCCGTGATTGATGACTAACACATACAAATTTCAATTTTTCCAATTTTTTGCAAAAAATCAAAAACTGAAGTCTAACACCTTCAAAAATATCAATTATCATTTTTTCTAAAAAAGACCAAAATAGTTCTCTAAAATGAGCAAAATACTTCATTTTTCATGTTTTTCTCAAAAAACTCCGGGATTGAAGACTAACACATACAAATTTCTATTTTTCATATTTTTTCCATAAAATCAAAAACTGAAGTCTAACACCTTCAAAAATATCAATTATCATTTTTTCTAAAAAAGACCAAAATAGTTCTCTAAAATGAGAAAAATACTTCATTTTTCATGTTTTTCTCAATAAATTCCGTTATTGAAAACTAACACATACAAATTTCAATTTTTCCAATTTTTTGCAAAAAATCAAAAACTGAAGTCTGACACCTTCAAAAATATCAATTATCATTTTTTCTAAAAGAGTCCAAAATAGTTCTCTAAAATGAGCAAAATACTTCATTTTTCATGTTTTTCTCAAAAAACTTCGTGACTGAAGACTAACACATATAAATTTCTATTTTTCCTATTTTTTGCAAAAAATCAAAAAATGAAGTCTAACACCTTCAAAAATATCAATTATCATTTTTTCTAAAAAAGACCAAAATAGTTCTCTAAAATGAGCAAAATACTTCATTTTTCATGATTTTCTCAAAAAAATTCCGTGAATGAAGACTAACACATACAAATTTCAATTTTTCCAATTTTTTTCAAAAATAAAAAACTGAAGTCTAACACCTTCAAAAATATCAATTATCATTTTTTCTAAAAAAGACCAAAATAGTTCTCTAGAATGAGCAAAATACTTCATTTTTCATGTTTTTCTCAAAAAACTCCGTGATTGAAGACTAACACATACAAATTTCTATTTTTCCTTTTTTTTATTGCAAAAAATCAAAAACTGAAGTCTAACACCTTCAAAAATATCAATTATCATTTTTTCTAAAAAAGACCAAAATAGTTCTCTAAAATGAGCAAAATACTTCATTTTTCATGTTTTTCTCAAAAAACTCCGGGATTGAAGACTAACACATACAAATTTCTATTTTTCCTATTTTTTTGCATAAAATAAAAAACTGAAGTCTAACACCTTAAAAAATATCAATTATCATTTTTTCTAAAAAAGACCAAAATAGTTCTCTAAAATGAGCAAAATACTTCATTTTTCATGATTTTCTCAAAAAAATTCCGTGAATGAAGACTAACACATACAAATTTCAATTTTTCCAATTTTTTTCAAAAATAAAAAACTGAAGTCTAACACCTTCAAAAATATCAATTATCATTTTTTCTAAAAAAGACCAAAATAGTTCTCTAGAATGAGCAAAATACTTCATTTTTCATGTTTTTCTCAAAAAACTCCGTGATTGAAGACTAACACATACAAATTTCTATTTTTCCTTTTTTTTTTGCAAAAAATCAAAAACTGAAGTCTAACACCTTTAAAAATATCAATTATCATTTTTTCTAAAAAAGACCAAAATAGTTCTCTAAAATGAGCAAAATACTTCATTTTTCATGTTTTTCTCAAAAAACTCCGGGATTGAAGACTAACACATACAAATTTCTATTTTTCCTATTTTTTTGCATAAAATCAAAAACTGAAGTCTAACACCTTAAAAAATATCAATTATCATTTTTTCTAAAAAAGACCAAAATAGTTCTCTAAAATGAGCAAAATACTTCATTTTTCATGATTTTCTCAAAAAATTCCGTGATTGAAGACTAACACATACAAATTTCAATTTTTCCAATTTTTTGCAAAAAATCAAAAACTGAAGTCTAACACCTTCAAAAATATCAATTATCATTTTTTCTAAAAAAGACCAAAATAGTTCTCTAAAATGAGCAAAATATTTCAATTTTCATGTTTTTCTCAAAAAAATCCGGAATTGAAGACTAACACATACAAATTTCTATTTTTCCTATTTTTTGTATAAAATCAAAAACTGAAGTCTAACACCTTCAAAAATATCCACTATCATTTTTTCTAAAAAAGACCAAAATAGTTCTCTAAAATGAGCAAAATACTTCATTTTTCATGATTTTTTCATAAAAATCCGTGATTGAAGACTAACACATACAAATTTCAATTTTTCCAATTTTTTGCAAAAAATAAAAAACTGAAGTCTAACACCTTCAAAAATATCAATTATCATTTTTCTAAAAAAGACCATAATAGTTCTCTAAAATGAGCAAAATACTTCATTTTTCATGTTTTTCTCAAAAAACTTCGGAATTGAAGACTAACACATACAAATTTCTATTTTTCGTATTTTTTGCATAAAATCAAAAACTGAAGTCTAACACCTTCAAAAATATCCATTATCATTTTTTCTAGACCAAAATAGTTCTCTAAAATGAGCTAAATACTTCATTTTTCATGATTTTCTCAAAAAATTCCGTGATTGAAGACTAACACATACAAATTTCAATTTTTCCAATTTTTTGCAAAAAATAAAAAACTGAAGTCTAACACCTTCAAAAATATCAATTATCATTTTTCTAAAAAAGACCAAAATAGTTCTCTAAAATGAGCAAAATACTACATTTGTCATGATTTTCTCAAAAAATTCCGTGATTGATGACTAACACATACAAATTTCAATTTTTCCAATTTTTTGCAAAAAATCAAAAACTGAAGTCTAACACCTTCAAAAATATCAATTATCATTTTTTCTAAAAAAGACCAAAATAGTTCTCTAAAATGAGCAAAATACTTCATTTTTCATGTTTTTCTCAAAAAACTCCGGGATTGAAGACTAACACATACAAATTTCTATTTTTCATATTTTTTCCATAAAATCAAAAACTGAAGTCTAACACCTTCAAAAATATCAATTATCATTTTTTCTAAAAAAGACCAAAATAGTTCTCTAAAATGAGAAAAATACTTCATTTTTCATGTTTTTCTCAATAAATTCCGTTATTGAAAACTAACACATACAAATTTCAATTTTTCCAATTTTTTGCAAAAAATCAAAAACTGAAGTCTGACACCTTCAAAAATATCAATTATCATTTTTTCTAAAAGAGTCCAAAATAGTTCTCTAAAATGAGCAAAATACTTCATTTTTCATGTTTTTCTCAAAAAACTTCGTGACTGAAGACTAACACATATAAATTTCTATTTTTCCTATTTTTTGCAAAAAATCAAAAAATGAAGTCTAACACCTTCAAAAATATCAATTATCATTTTTTCTAAAAAAGACCAAAATAGTTCTCTAAAATGAGCAAAATACTTCATTTTTCATGATTTTCTCAAAAAAATTCCGTGAATGAAGACTAACACATACAAATTTCAATTTTTCCAATTTTTTTCAAAAATAAAAAACTGAAGTCTAACACCTTCAAAAATATCAATTATCATTTTTTCTAAAAAAGACCAAAATAGTTCTCTAGAATGAGCAAAATACTTCATTTTTCATGTTTTTCTCAAAAAACTCCGTGATTGAAGACTAACACATACAAATTTCTATTTTTCCTTTTTTTTATTGCAAAAAATCAAAAACTGAAGTCTAACACCTTCAAAAATATCAATTATCATTTTTTCTAAAAAAGACCAAAATAGTTCTCTAAAATGAGCAAAATACTTCATTTTTCATGTTTTTCTCAAAAAACTCCGGGATTGAAGACTAACACATACAAATTTCTATTTTTCCTATTTTTTTGCATAAAATAAAAAACTGAAGTCTAACACCTTAAAAAATATCAATTATCATTTTTTCTAAAAAAGACCAAAATAGTTCTCTAAAATGAGCAAAATACTTCATTTTTCATGATTTTCTCAAAAAAATTCCGTGAATGAAGACTAACACATACAAATTTCAATTTTTCCAATTTTTTTCAAAAATAAAAAACTGAAGTCTAACACCTTCAAAAATATCAATTATCATTTTTTCTAAAAAAGACCAAAATAGTTCTCTAGAATGAGCAAAATACTTCATTTTTCATGTTTTTCTCAAAAAACTCCGTGATTGAAGACTAACACATACAAATTTCTATTTTTCCTTTTTTTTTTGCAAAAAATCAAAAACTGAAGTCTAACACCTTTAAAAATATCAATTATCATTTTTTCTAAAAAAGACCAAAATAGTTCTCTAAAATGAGCAAAATACTTCATTTTTCATGTTTTTCTCAAAAAACTCCGGGATTGAAGACTAACACATACAAATTTCTATTTTTCCTATTTTTTTGCATAAAATCAAAAACTGAAGTCTAACACCTTAAAAAATATCAATTATCATTTTTTCTAAAAAAGACCAAAATAGTTCTCTAAAATGAGCAAAATACTTCATTTTTCATGATTTTCTCAAAAAATTCCGTGATTGAAGACTAACACATACAAATTTCAATTTTTCCAATTTTTTGCAAAAAATCAAAAACTGAAGTCTAACACCTTCAAAAATATCAATTATCATTTTTTCTAAAAAAGACCAAAATAGTTCTCTAAAATGAGCAAAATATTTCAATTTTCATGTTTTTCTCAAAAAAATCCGGAATTGAAGACTAACACATACAAATTTCTATTTTTCCTATTTTTTGTATAAAATCAAAAACTGAAGTCTAACACCTTCAAAAATATCCACTATCATTTTTTCTAAAAAAGACCAAAATAGTTCTCTAAAATGAGCAAAATACTTCATTTTTCATGATTTTTTCATAAAAATCCGTGATTGAAGACTAACACATACAAATTTCAATTTTTCCAATTTTTTGCAAAAAATAAAAAACTGAAGTCTAACACCTTCAAAAATATCAATTATCATTTTTCTAAAAAAGACCATAATAGTTCTCTAAAATGAGCAAAATACTTCATTTTTCATGTTTTTCTCAAAAAACTTCGGAATTGAAGACTAACACATACAAATTTCTATTTTTCGTATTTTTTGCATAAAATCAAAAACTGAAGTCTAACACCTTCAAAAATATCCATTATCATTTTTTCTAGACCAAAATAGTTCTCTAAAATGAGCTAAATACTTCATTTTTCATGATTTTCTCAAAAAATTCCGTGATTGAAGACTAACACATACAAATTTCAATTTTTCCAATTTTTTGCAAAAAATAAAAAACTGAAGTCTAACACCTTCAAAAATATCAATTATCATTTTTCTAAAAAAGACCATAATAGTTCTCTAAAATGAGCAAAATACTTCATTTTTCATGTTTTTCTCAAAAAACTTCGGAATTGAAGACTAACACATACAAATTTCTATTTTTCGTATTTTTTGCATAAAATCAAAAACTGAAGTCTAACACCTTCAAAAATATCCATTATCATTTTTTCTAAAAAAGACCAAAATAGTTCTCTAAAATGAGCAAAATACTTCATTTTTCATGTGTTTCTCAAAAAACTCCGGGATTGAAGACTAACATATACAAATTTCTATTTTTCCTATTTATTGCAAAAAATAAAAAACTGAATTTTAACACCTTCAAAAATATCAATTATCATTTTTTCTAAAAAAGACCATAATAGTTCTCTAAAATGAGCAAAATACTTCATTTTTCATGTTTTTCTCAAAAAACTCCGGAATTGAAGACTAACACATACAAATTTCTATTTTTCCTATTTTTTGCATAAAATCAAAAACTGAAGTCTAACACCTTCAAAAATATCCATTATCATTTTCTCTAAAAAAGACCAAAATAGTTCTCTAAAATGAGCAATATACTTCATTTTTCATGTTTTTATCAAAAATTTCCGTGATTGAAGACTAACACATACAAATTTCTATTTTTCCAATTTTTTGCAAAAAATCAAAAACTGAAGTCTAACACCTTCAAAAATATCAATTATCATTTTTTCTATAAAAGACCAAAATAGTTCTCTAAAATGAACAAAATACTTCATTTTTCATGTTTTTCTCAAAAAACTCCGGGATTGAAGACTAACACATAGAAATTTCTATTTTTCATATTTTTTCCATAAAATCAAAAACTGAAGTCTAACACCTTCAAAAATATCAATTATCATTTTTTCTAAAAAAGACCAAAATAGTTCTCTAAAATGAGCAAAATACTTCATTTTTCATGTTTTTTTCAATAAATTCCGTTATTGAAAACTAACACATACAAATTTCAATTTTTCCATTTTTTTGCAAAAAATCAAAAACTGAAGTCTAACACTTTAAAAAATTTCAATTATTATTTTTTCTAAAAGAGTCCAAAATAGTTCTCTAAAATGAGAAAAATACTTCATTTTTCATGTTTTTCTCAAAAAACTTCGTGATTGAAGACTAACACATACAAATTTCTATTTTTCCTTATTTTTGCAAAAAATAAAAACCTGAATTTTAACACCTTCAAAAATATCAATTATAATTTTTTCTAAAAAAGACCAAAATAGTTCTCTAAACTGAGCAAAATACCTCATTTTTCATGTTTTTCTCAAAAAACTCCTGGATTGAAGACTAACACATACAAATTTCTATTTTTCCTATTTTTTGCATAAAATCAAAAACAGAAATCTAACACCTTCAAAAATATCAATTATCATTTTTTCTAAAAAATACCAAAATAGTTCTCTAAAATGAGCAAAATATTTCATTTTTCATGTTTTTGTCAAAAAACTCCGTGATTGAAGACTAACACATAAAAATTTCTATTTTTCCTATTTTTTGCAAAAAATCAAAAACTGAAGTCTAACACCTTCAAAAATATCAATTATCATTTTTTCTAAAAAAGACCAAAATAGTTCTCTAAAATGAGCAAAATACTTCATTTTTCATGTTTTTCTCAAAAAACTCCGGGATTGAAGACTAACACATACAAATTTCTATTTTTGCTATTTTTTTGCATAAAATCAAAAACTGAAGTCTAACACCTTAAAAAATATCAATTATCATTTTTTCTAAAAAAGACCAAAATAGTTCTCTAAAATGAGCAAAATACTTCATTTTTCATGATTTTCTCAAAAAATTCCGTGATTGAAGACTAACACATACAAATTTCAATTTTTCCACTTTTTTGCAAAAAATCAAAAACTGAAGTCTAACACCTTCAAAAATATCAATTATCATTTTTTCTAAAAAAGACCAAAATAGTTCTCTAAAATGAGCAAAATATTTCAATTTTCATGTTTTTCTCAAAAAAATCCGGAATTGAAGACTAACACATACAAATTTCTATTTTTCCTATTTTTTGTATAAAATCAAAAACTGAAGTCTAACACCTTCAAAAATATCCACTATCATTTTTTCTAAAAAAGACCAAAATAGTTCTCTAAAATGAGCAAAATACTTCATTTTTCATGTTTTTATCAAAAATTTCCGTGATTGAAGACTAACACATACAAATTTCTATTTTTCCAATTTTTTTGCAAAAAATCAAAAACTGAAGTCTAACACCTTCAAAAATATCAATTATCATTTTTTCTAAAAATGACCAAAATAGTTCTCTAAAATGAGCAAAATACTTCATTTTTCATGTTTTTCTCAAAAAACTCCGGGATTGAAGACTAACACATACAAATTTCTATTTTTCCTATTTTTTTGCATAAAATCAAAAACTGAAGTCTAACACCTTAAAAAAAATCAATTATTATTTTTTCTAAAATAGTCCAAAATAGTTCTCTAAAATGAGCAAAATACTTCATTTTTCATGTTTTTCTCTAAAAACTTCGTGATTGAAGACTAACACATACAAATTTCTATTTTTCCTATTTTTTGCAAAAAATAAAAAACTGAATTTTAGCACCTTCAAAAATATCAATTATCATTTTTTCTAAAAAAGACCAAAATAGTTCTCTAAAATGAGCAAAATACTTCATTTTTCAAGATTTTCTCAAAAAATTCCGTGATTGAAGACTAACACATACAAATTTCAATTTTTCCAATTTTTCGCAAAAAATCAAAAACTGAAGTCTACCACCTTAAAAAATATCAATTATCATTTTTTCTAAAAAAGACGAAAATAGTCCTCTAAAATGAGCAAAATACTTTATTTTTCATGTTTTTCTCAAAAAACTCAGGGATTGAAGACTAACACATACAAATTTCTATTTTTCCTATTTTTTGCATAAAATCAAAAACTGAAGTCTAACACCTTCAAAAATATCAATTATCATTTTTTCTAAAAAAGACCAAAATAGTTCTCTAAAATGAGCAAAATACTACATTTTTCATGATTTTCTCAAAAAATTCCGTGATTGATGACTAACACATACAAATTTCAATTTTTCCAATTTTTTGCAAAAAATCAAAAACTGAAGTCTAACACCTTCAAAAATATCAATTATCATTTTTTCTAAAAAAGACCAAAATAGTTCTCTAAAATGAGCAAAATACTTCATTTTTCATGTTTTTCTCAAAAAACTCCGGGATTGAAGACTAACACATACAAATTTCTATTTTTCATATTTTTTCCATAAAATCAAAAACTGAAGTCTAACACCTTCAAAAATATCAATTATCATTTTTTCTAAAAAAGACCAAAATAGTTCTCTAAAATGAGCAAAATACTTCATTTTTCATGTTTTTCTCAATAAATTCCGTTATTGAAAACTAACACATACAAATTTCAATTTTTCCAATTTTTTGCAAAAAATCAAAAACTGAAGTCTGACACCTTCAAAAATATCAATTATCATTTTTTCTAAAAGAGTCCAAAATAGTTCTCTAAAATGAGCAAAATACTTCATTTTTCATGTTTTTCTCAAAAAACTTCGTGATTGAAGACTAACACATATAAATTTCTATTTTTCCTATTTTTTGCAAAAAATCAAAAAATGAAGTCTAACACCTTCAAAAATATCAATTATCATTTTTTCTAAAAAAGACCAAAATAGTTCTCTAAAATGAGCAAAATACTTCATTTTTCATGATTTTCTCAAAAAAATTCCGTGAATGAAGACTAACACATACAAATTTCAATTTTTCCAATTTTTTTCAAAAATAAAAAACTGAAGTCTAACACCTTCAAAAATATCAATTATCATTTTTTCTAAAAAAGACCAAAATAGTTCTCTAGAATGAGCAAAATACTTCATTTTTCATGTTTTTCTCAAAAAACTCCGTGATTGAAGACTAACACATACAAATTTCTATTTTTCCTTTTTTTTATTGCAAAAAATCAAAAACTGAAGTCTAACACCTTCAAAAATATCAATTATCATTTTTTCTAAAAAAGACCAAAATAGTTCTCTAAAATGAGCAAAATACTTCATTTTTCATGTTTTTCTCAAAAAACACCGGGATTGAAGACTAACACATACAAATTTCTATTTTTCCTATTTTTTTGCATAAAATCAAAAACTGAAGTCTAACACCTTAAAAAATATCAATTATCATTTTTTCTAAAAAAGACCAAAATAGTTCTCTAAAATGAGCAAAATACTTCATTTTTCATGATTTTCTCAAAAAAATTCCGTGAATGAAGACTAACACATACAAATTTCAATTTTTCCAATTTTTTTCAAAAATAAAAAACTGAAGTCTAACACCTTCAAAAATATCAATTATCATTTTTTCTAAAAAAGACCAAAATAGTTCTCTAGAATGAGCAAAATACTTCATTTTTCATGTTTTTCTCAAAAAACTCCGTGATTGAAGACTAACACATACAAATTTCTATTTTTCCTTTTTTTTTTGCAAAAAATCAAAAACTGAAGTCTAACACCTTCAAAAATATCAATTATCATTTTTTCTAAAAAAGACCAAAATAGTTCTCTAAAATGAGCAAAATACTTCATTTTTCATGTTTTTCTCAAAAAACTCCGGGATTGAAGACTAACACATACAAATTTCTATTTTTCCTATTTTTTTGCATAAAATCAAAAACTGAAGTCTAACACCTTAAAAAATATCAATTATCATTTTTTCTAAAAAAGACCAAAATAGTTCTCTAAAATGAGCAAAATACTTCATTTTTCATGATTTTCTCAAAAAAATTCCGTGAATGAAGACTAACACATACAAATTTCAATTTTTCCAATTTTTTTCAAAAATAAAAAACTGAAGTCTAACACCTTCAAAAATATCAATTATCATTTTTTCTAAAAAAGACCAAAATAGTTCTCTAGAATGAGCAAAATACTTCATTTTTCATGTTTTTCTCAAAAAACTCCGTGATTGAAGACTAACACATACAAATTTCTATTTTTCCTTTTTTTTTTGCAAAAAATCAAAAACTGAAGTCTAACACCTTCAAAAATATCAATTATCATTTTTTCTAAAAAAGACCAAAATAGTTCTCTAAAATGAGCAAAATACTTCATTTTTCATGTTTTTCTCAAAAAACTCCGGGATTGAAGACTAACACATACAAATTTCTATTTTTCCTATTTTTTTGCATAAAATCAAAAACTGAAGTCTAACACCTTAAAAAATATCAATTATCATTTTTTCTAAAAAAGACCAAAATAGTTCTCTAAAATGAGCAAAATACTTCATTTTTCATGATTTTCTCAAAAAATTCCGTGATTGAAGACTAACACATACAAATTTCAATTTTTCCAATTTTTTGCAAAAAATCAAAAACTGAAGTCTAACACCTTCAAAAATATCAATTATCATTTTTTCTAAAAAAGACCAAAATAGTTCTCTAAAATGAGCAAAATATTTCAATTTTCATGTTTTTCTCAAAAAAATCCGGAATTGAAGACTAACACATACAAATTTCTATTTTTCCTATTTTTTGTATAAAATCAAAAACTGAAGTCTAACACCTTCAAAAATATCCACTATCATTTTTTCTAAAAAAGACCAAAATAGTTCTCTAAAATGAGCAAAATACTTCATTTTTCATGATTTTCTCAAAAAATTCCGTGATTGAAGACTAACACATACAAATTTCAATTTTTCCAATTTTTTGCAAAAAATAAAAAACTGAAGTCTAACACCTTCAAAAATATCAATTATCATTTTTCTAAAAAAGACCATAATAGTTCTCTAAAATGAGCAAAATACTTCATTTTTCATGTTTTTCTCAAAAAACTTCGGAATTGAAGACTAACACATACAAATTTCTATTTTTCGTATTTTTTGCATAAAATCAAAAACTGAAGTCTAGCACCTTCAACAATATCCATTATCATTTTTTCTAGACCAAAATAGTTCTCTAAAATGAGCTAAATACTTCATTTTTCATGATTTTCTCAAAAAATTCCGTGATTGAAGACTAACACATACAAATTTCAATTTTTCCAATTTTTTGCAAAAAATAAAAAACTGAAGTCTAACACCTTCAAAAATATCAATTATCATTTTTCTAAAAAAGACCATAATAGTTCTCTAAAATGAGCAAAATACTTCATTTTTCATGTTTTTCTCAAAAAACTTCGGAATTGAAGACTAACACATACAAATTTCTATTTTTCGTATTTTTTGCATAAAATCAAAAACTGAAGTCTAACACCTTCAAAAATATCCATTATCATTTTTTCTAAAAAAGACCAAAATAGTTCTCTAAAATGAGCAAAATACTTCATTTTTCATGTGTTTCTCAAAAAACTCCGGGATTGAAGACTAACATATACAAATTTCTATTTTTCCTATTTATTGCAAAAAATAAAAAACTGAATTTTAACACCTTCAAAAATATCAATTATCATTTTTTCTAAAAAAGACCAAAATAGTTCTCTAAAATGAGCAAAATACTTCATTTTTCATGTTTTTTCTCAAAAAACTCCGGGATTGAAGACTAACACATACAAATTCTATTTTTCCAATTTTTTGCATAAAATAAAAAACTGAAGTCTAACACCTTCAAAAATATCAATTATCATTTTTTCTAAAAAAGACCAAAATAGTTCTCTAAAATGAGCAAAATACTTCATTTTTCATGTTTTTCTCAAAAAACTCCGGGATTGAAGACTAACACATACAAATTTCTATTTTTCCTATTTTTTTGCATAAAATCAAAAACTGAAGTCTAACACCTTAAAAAATATCAATTATCATTTTTTCTAAAAAAGACCAAAATAGTTCTCTAAAATGAGCAAAATACTTCATTTTTCATGATTTTCTCAAAAAAATTCCGTGAATGAAGACTAACACATACAAATTTCAATTTTTCCAATTTTTTTCAAAAATAAAAAACTGAAGTCTAACACCTTCAAAAATATCAATTATCATTTTTTCTAAAAAAGACCAAAATAGTTCTCTAGAATGAGCAAAATACTTCATTTTTCATGTTTTTCTCAAAAAACTCCGTGATTGAAGACTAACACATACAAATTTCTATTTTTCCATTTTTTTTTGCAAAAAATCAAAAACAGAAGTCTAACACCTTCAAAAATATCAATTATCATTTTTTCTAAAAAAGACCAAAATAGTTCTCTAAAATGAGCAAAATACTTCATTTTTCATGTTTTTCTCAAAAAACTCCGGGATTGAAGACTAACACATACAAATTTCTATTTTTCCTATTTTTTTGCATAAAATCAAAAACTGAAGTCTAACACCTTAAAAAATATCAATTATCATTTTTTCTAAAAAAGACCAAAATAGTTCTCTAAAATGAGCAAAATACTTCATTTTTCATGATTTTCTCAAAAAATTCCGTGATTGAAGACTAACACATACAAATTTCAATTTTTCCAATTTTTTGCAAAAAATCAAAAACTGAAGTCTAACACCTTCAAAAATATCAATTATCATTTTTTCTAAAAAAGACCAAAATAGTTCTCTAAAATGAGCAAAATATTTCAATTTTCATGTTTTTCTCAAAAAAATCCGGAATTGAAGACTAACACATACAAATTTCTATTTTTCCTATTTTTTGTATAAAATCAAAAACTGAAGTCTAACACCTTCAAAAATATCCACTATCATTTTTTCTAAAAAAGACCAAAATAGTTCTCTAAAATGAGCAAAATACTTCATTTTTCATGATTTTCTCAAAAAATTCCGTGATTGAAGACTAACACATACAAATTTCAATTTTTCCAATTTTTTGCAAAAAATAAAAAACTGAAGTCTAACACCTTCAAAAATATCAATTATCATTTTTCTAAAAAAGACCATAATAGTTCTCTAAAATGAGCAAAATACTTCATTTTTCATGTTTTTCTCAAAAAACTTCGGAATTGAAGACTAACACATACAAATTTCTATTTTTCGTATTTTTTGCATAAAATCAAAAACTGAAGTCTAACACCTTCAAAAATATCCATTATCATTTTTTCTAGACCAAAATAGTTCTCTAAAATGAGCTAAATACTTCATTTTTCATGATTTTCTCAAAAAATTCCGTGATTGAAGACTAACACATACAAATTTCAATTTTTCCAATTTTTTGCAAAAAATAAAAAACTGAAGTCTAACACCTTCAAAAATATCAATTATCATTTTTCTAAAAAAGACCATAATAGTTCTCTAAAATGAGCAAAATACTTCATTTTTCATGTTTTTCTCAAAAAACTTCGGAATTGAAGACTAACACATACAAATTTCTATTTTTCGTATTTTTTGCATAAAATCAAAAACTGAAGTCTAACACCTTCAAAAATATCCATTATCATTTTTTCTAGACCAAAATAGTTCTCTAAAATGAGCTAAATACTTCATTTTTCATGATTTTCTCAAAAAATTCCGTGATTGAAGACTAACACATACAAATTTCAATTTTTCCAATTTTTTGCAAAAAATAAAAAACTGAAGTCTAACACCTTCAAAAATATCAATTATCATTTTTCAAAAAAAGACCATAATAGTTCTCTAAAATGAGCAAAATACTTCATTTTTCATGTTTTTCTCAAAAAACTTCGGAATTGAAGACTAACACATACAAATTTCTATTTTTCGTATTTTTTGCATAAAATCAAAAACTGAAGTCTAACACCTTCAAAAATATCCATTATCATTTTTTCTAAAAAAGACCAAAATAGTTCTCTAAAATGAGCAAAATACTTCATTTTTCATGTGTTTCTCAAAAAACTCCGGGATTGAAGACTAACATATACAAATTTCTATTTTTCCTATTTATTGCAAAAAATAAAAAACTGAATTTTAACACCTTCAAAAATATCAATTATCATTTTTTCTAAAAAAGACCAAAATAGTTCTCTAAAATGAGCAAAATACTTCATTTTTCATGTTTTTTCTCAAAAAACTCCGGGATTGAAGACTAACACATACAAATTTCTATTTTTCCAATTTTTTGCATAAAATAAAAAACTGAAGTCTAACACCTTCAAAAATATCAATTATCATTTTTTCTAAAAAAGACCAAAATAGTTCTCTAAAATGAGCAAAATACTTCATTTTTCATGTTTTTCTCAAAAAACTCCGGGATTAAAGACTAACACATACAAATTTCTATTTTTCCTATTTTTTTGCATAAAATCAAAAACTGAAGTCTAACACCTTAAAAAATATCAATTATCATTTTTTCTAAAAAAGACCAAAATAGTTCTCTAAAATGAGCAAAATACTTCATTTTTCATGATTTTCTCAAAAAAATTCCGTGAATGAAGACTAACACATACAAATTTCAATTTTTCCAATTTTTTTCAAAAATAAAAAACTGAAGTCTAACACCTTCAAAAATATCAATTATCATTTTTTCTAAAAAAGACCAAAATAGTTCTCTGGAATGAGCAAAATACTTCATTTTTCATGTTTTTCTCAAAAAACTCCGTGATTGAAGACTAACACATACAAATTTCTATTTTTCCTATTTTTTGCAAAAAATCAAAAACTGAAGTCTAACACCTTCAAAAATATCAATTATCATTTTTTCTAAAAAAGACCAAAATAGTTCTCTAAAATGAGCAAAATACTTCATTTTTCATGTTTTTATCAAAAATTTCCGTGATTGAAGACTAAGACATACAAATTTCTATTTTTCCTATTTTTTTGCATAAAATCAAAAACTGAAGTCTAACACCTTAAGAAATATCAATTATCATTTTTTCTAAAAAAGACCAAAATAGTTCTCTAAAATGAGCAAAATACTTCATTTTACATGATTTTCTCAAAAAATTCCGTGATTGAAGACTAACACATACAAATTTCTATTTTTCCCATTTTTTGCAAAAAATCAAAAACTGAAGTCTAACACCTTCAAAAATATCAATTATCATTTTTTCTAAAAAAGACCATAATAGTTCTCTAAAATGAGCAAAATATTTCATTCATGTTTTTCTCAAAAAACTCCGGAATTGAAGACTAACACATACAAATTTCTATTTTTCCTATTTTTTGCATAAAATCAAAAATGAAGTCTAACACCTTCAAAAATATCCATTATCATTTTCTCTAAAAAAGACCAAAATAGTTCTCTTAAATGAGCAAAATACTTCATTTTTCATGTTTTTATCAAAAATTTCCGTGATTGAAGACTAACACATACAAATTTCTATTTTTCCAATTTTTTGCAAAAAATCAAAAACTGAAGTCTAACACCTTCAAAAATATCAATTATCATTTTTTCTAAAAAAGACCAAAATAGTTCTCTAAAATGAGCAAAATACTTCATTTTTCATGTTTTTCTCAAAAAACTCCGGGATTGAAGACTAACACATACAAATTTCTATTTTTCATATTTTTTCCATAAAATCAAAAACTGAAGTCTAACACCTTCAAAAATATCAATTATCATTTTTTCTAAAAAAGACAAAAATAGTTCTCTAAAATGAGCAAAATACTTCATTTTTCATGTTTTTCTCAATAAATTCCGTTATTGAAAACTAACACATACAAATTTCAATTTTTCCAATTTTTTGCAAAAAATAAAAAACTGAAATCTAACACCTTCAAAAATATCAATTATCATTTTTTCTAAAAGAGTCCAAAATAGTTCTCTAAAATGAGCAAAATACTTCATTTTTCATGTTTTTCTCAAAAAACTTCGTGATTGAAGACTAACACATACAAATTTCTATTTTTCCTTATTTTTGTAAAAAATAAAAACCTGAATTTTAACACCTTCAAAAATATCAATTATAATTTTTTCTAAAAAAGACCAAAATAGTTCTCTAAAATGAGCAAAATACTTCATTTTTCATGTTTTTCTCAAAAAACTCCTGGATTGAAGACTAACACATACAAATTTCTATTTTTCCTATTTTTTGCATAAAATCAAAAACAGAAGTCTAACACCTTCAAAAATATCAATTATCATTTTTTCTAAAAAAGACCAAAATAGTTCTCTAAAATGAGCAAAATACTTCATTTTTCATGTTTTTGTCAAAAAACTCCGTGATTGAAGACTAACACATAAAAATTTCTATTTTTCCTATTTTTTGCAAAAAATCAAAAACTGAAGTCTAACACCTTCAAAAATATCAATTATCATTTTTTTAAAAAAAGACCAAAATAGTTCTCTAAAATGAGCAAAATACTTCATTTTTCATGTTTTTCTCAAAAAACTCCGGGATTGAAGACTAACACATACAAATTTCTATTTTTGCTATTTTTTTGCATAAAATCAAAAACTGAAGTCTAACACCTTAAAAAATATCAATTATCATTTTTTCTAAAAAAGACCAAAATAGTTCTCTAAAATGAGCAAAATACTTCATTTTTCATGATTTTCTCAAAAAATTCCGTGATTGAAGACTAACACATACAAATTTCAATTTTTCCAATTTTTTGCAAAAAATCAAAAACTGAAGTCTAACACCTTCAAAAATATCAATTATCATTTTTTCTAAAAAAGACCAAAATAGTTCTCTAAAATGAGCAAAATATTTCAATTTTCATGTTTTTCTCAAAAAAATCCGGAATTGAAGACTAACACATACAAATTTCTATTTTTCCTATTTTTTGTATAAAATCAAAAACTGAAGTCTAACACCTTCAAAAATATCCACTATCATTTTTTCTAAAAAAGAACAAAATAGTTCTCTAAAATGAGCAAAATACTTCATTTTTCATGTTTTTATCAAAAATTTCCGTGATTGAAGACTAACACATACAAATTTCTATTTTTCCAATTTTTTGCAAAAAATCAAAAACTGAAGTCTAACACCTTCAAAAATATCAATTATCATTTTTTCTAAAAATGACCAAAATAGTTCTCTAAAATGAGCAAAATACTTCATTTTTCATGTTTTTCTCAAAAAACTCCGGGATTGAAGACTAACACATACAAATTTCTATTTTTCCTATTTTTTGCATAAAATCAAAAACTGAAGTCTAACACCTTAAAAAAAATCAATTATTATTTTTTCTAAAATAGTCCTAAATAGTTCTCTAAAATGAGCAAAATACTTCATTTTTCATGTTTTTCTCTAAAAACTTCGTGATTGAAGACTAACACATACAAATTTCTATTTTTCCTATTTTTTGCAAAAAATAAAAAACTGAATTTTAGCACCTTCAAAAATATCAATTATCATTTTTCATAAAAAAGACCAAAATAGTTCTCTAAAATGAGCAAAATACTTCATTTTTCAAGATTTTCTCAAAAAATTCCGTGATTGAAGACTAACACATACAAATTTCAATTTTTCCAATTTTTCGCAAAAAATCAAAAACTGAAGTCTACCACCTTAAAAAATATCAATTATCATTTTTTCTAAAAAAGACCAAAATAGTCCTCTAAAATGAGCAAAATACTTTATTTTTCATGTTTTTCTCAGAAAACTCAGGGATTGAAGACTAACACATACAAATTTCTATTTTTCCTATTTTTTTGCATAAAATCAAAAACTGAAGTCTAACACCTTCAAAAATATCAATTATCATTTTTTCTAAAAAAGACCAAAATAGTTCTCTAAAATGAGCAAAATACTACATTTTTCATGATTTTCTCAAAAAATTCCGTGATTGATGACTAACACATACAAATTTCAATTTTTCCAATTTTTTGCAAAAAATCAAAAACTGAAGTCTAACACCTTCAAAAATATCAATTATCATTTTTTCTAAAAAAGACCAAAATAGTTCTCTAAAATGAGCAAAATACTTCATTTTTCATGTTTTTCTCAAAAAACTCCGGGATTGAAGACTAACACATACAAATTTCTATTTTTCATATTTTTTCCATAAAATCAAAAACTGAAGTCTAACACCTTCAAAAATATCAATTATCATTTTTTCTAAAAAAGACCAAAATAGTTCTCTAAAATGAGCAAAATACTTCATTTTTCATGTTTTTCTCAAGAAATTCCGTTATTGAAAACTAACACATACAAATTTCAATTTTTCCAATTTTTTGCAAAAAATCAAAAACTGAAGTCTAAGACCTTCAAAAATATCAATTATCATTTTTTCTAAAAGAGTCCAAAATAGTTCTCTAAAATGAGCAAAATACTTCATTTTTCATGTTTTTCTCAAAAAACTTCGTGATTGAAGACTAACACATAGAAATTTCTATTTTTCCTATTTTTTGCAAAAAATCAAAAAATGAAGTCTAACACCTTCAAAAATATCAATTATCATTTTTTCTAAAAAAGACCAAAATAGTTCTCTAAAATGAGCAAAATACTTCATTTTTCATGATTTTCTCAAAAAAATTCCGTGAATGAAGACTAACACATACAAATTTCAATTTTTCCAATTTTTTTCAAAAATAAAAAACTGAAGTCTAACACCTTCAAAAATATCAATTATCATTTTTTCTAAAAAAGACCAAAATAGTTCTCTAGAATGAGCAAAATACTTCATTTTTCATGTTTTTCTCAAAGAACTCCGTGATTGAAGACTAACACATACAAATTTCTATTTTTCCTTTTTTTTATTGCAAAAAATCAAAAACTGAAGTCTAACACCTTCAAAAATATCAATTATCATTTTTTCTAAAAAAGACCAAAATAGTTCTCTAAAATGAGCAAAATACTTCATTTTTCATGTTTTTCTCAAAAAACTCCGGGATTGAAGACTAACACATACAAATTTCTATTTTTCCTATTTTTTTGCATAAAATCAAAAACTGAAGTCTAACACCTTAAAAAATATCAATTATCATTTTTTCTAAAAAAGACCAAAATAGTTCTCTAAAATGAGCAAAATACTTCATTTTTCATGATTTTCTCAAAAAATTCCGTGATTGAAGACTAACACATACAAATTTCAATTTTTCCAATTTTTTGCAAAAAATAAAAAACTGAAGTCTAACACCTTCAAAAATATCAATTATCATTTTTCTAAAAAAGACCATAATAGTTCTCTAAAATGAGCAAAATACTTCATTTTTATGTTTTTCTCAAAAAACTTCGGAATTGAAGACTAACACATACAAATTTCTATTTTTCGTATTTTTTGCATAAAATCAAAAACTGAAGTCTAACACCTTCAAAAATATCCATTATCATTTTTTCTAAAAAAGACCAAAATAGTTCTCTAAAATGAGCATAATACTTCATTTTTCATGATTTTCTCAAAAAATTCCGTGATTGAAGACTAACACATACAAATTTCAATTTTTCCAATTTTTTGCAAAAAATAAAAAACTGAAGTCTAACACCTTCAAAAATATCAATTATCATTTTTCTAAAAAAGACCATAATAGTTCTCTAAAATGAGCAAAATACTTCATTTTTCATGTTTTTCTCAAAAAACTTCGGAATTGAAGACTAACACATACAAATTTCTATTTTTCGTATTTTTTGCATAAAATCAAAAACTGAAGTCTAACACCTTCAAAAATATCCATTATCATTTTTTCTAAAAAAGACCAAAATAGTTCTCTAAAATGAGCATAATACTTCATTTTTCATGATTTTCTCAAAAAATTCCGTGATTGAAGACTAACACATACAAATTTCTATTTTTCCCATTTTTTGCAAAAAATCAAAAACTGAAGTCTAACACCTTCAAAAATATCAATTATCATTTTTTCTAAAAAAGACCATAATAGTTCTCTAAAATGAGCAAAATATTTCATTCATGTTTTTCTCAAAAAACTCCGGAATTGAAGACTAACACATACAAATTTCTATTTTTCCTATTTTTTGCAAAAAATAAAAAACTGAATTTTAGCACCTTCAAAAATATCAATTATCATTTTTTATAAAAAAGACCAAAATAGTTCTCTAAAATGAGCAAAATACTTCATTTTTCAAGATTTTCTCAAAAAATTCCGTGATTGAAGACTAACACATACAAATTTCAATTTTTCCAATTTTTCGCAAAAAATCAAAAACTGAAGTCTACCACCTTAAAAAATATCAATTATCATTTTTTCTAAAAAAGACCAAAATAGTCCTCTAAAATGAGCAAAATACTTTATTTTTCATGTTTTTCTCAGAAAACTCAGGGATTGAAGACTAACACATACAAATTTCTATTTTTCCTATTTTTTGCATAAAATCAAAAACTGAAGTCTAACACCTTCAAAAATATCAATTATCATTTTTTCTAAAAAAGACCAAAATAGTTCTCTAAAATGAGCAAAATACTACATTTTTCATGATTTTCTCAAAAAATTCCGTGATTGATGACTAACACATACAAATTTCAATTTTTCCAATTTTTTGCAAAAAATCAAAAACTGAAGTCTAACACCTTCAAAAATATCAATTATCATTTTTTCTAAAAAAGACCAAAATAGTTCTCTAAAATGAGCAAAATACTTCATTTTTCATGTTTTTCTCAAAAAACTCCGGGATTGAAGACTAACACATACAAATTTCTATTTTTCATATTTTTTCCATAAAATCAAAAACTGAAGTCTAACACCTTCAAAAATATCAATTATCATTTTTTCTAAAAAAGACCAAAATAGTTCTCTAAAATGAGCAAAATACTTCATTTTTCATGTTTTTCTCAAGAAATTCCGTTATTGAAAACTAACACATACAAATTTCAATTTTTCCAATTTTTTGCAAAAAATCAAAAACTGAAGTCTAAGACCTTCAAAAATATCAATTATCATTTTTTCTAAAAGAGTCCAAAATAGTTCTCTAAAATGAGCAAAATACTTCATTTTTCATGTTTTTCTCAAAAAACTTCGTGATTGAAGACTAACACATATAAATTTCTATTTTTCCTATTTTTTGCAAAAAATCAAAAAATGAAGTCTAACACCTTCAAAAATATCAATTATCATTTTTTCTAAAAAAGACCAAAATAGTTCTCTAAAATGAGCAAAATACTTCATTTTTCATGATTTTCTCAAAAAAATTCCGTGAATGAAGACTAACACATACAAATTTCAATTTTTCCAATTTTTTTCAAAAATAAAAAACTGAAGTCTAACACCTTCAAAAATATCAATTATCATTTTTTCTAAAAAAGACCAAAATAGTTCTCTAGAATGAGCAAAATACTTCATTTTTCATGTTTTTCTCAAAGAACTCCGTGATTGAAGACTAACACATACAAATTTCTATTTTTCCTTTTTTTTATTGCAAAAAATCAAAAACTGAAGTCTAACACCTTCAAAAATATCAATTATCATTTTTTCTAAAAAAGACCAAAATAGTTCTCTAAAATGAGCAAAATACTTCATTTTTCATGTTTTTCTCAAAAAACTCCGGGATTGAAGACTAACACATACAAATTTCTATTTTTCCTATTTTTTTGCATAAAATCAAAAACTGAAGTCTAACACCTTAAAAAATATCAATTATCATTTTTTCTAAAAAAGACCAAAATAGTTCTCTAAAATGAGCAAAATACTTCATTTTTCATGATTTTCTCAAAAAATTCCGTGATTGAAGACTAACACATACAAATTTCAATTTTTCCAATTTTTTGCAAAAAATAAAAAACTGAAGTCTAACACCTTCAAAAATATCAATTATCATTTTTCTAAAAAAGACCATAATAGTTCTCTAAAATGAGCAAAATACTTCATTTTTCATGTTTTTCTCAAAAAACTTCGGAATTGAAGACTAACACATACAAATTTCTATTTTTCGTATTTTTTGCATAAAATCAAAAACTGAAGTCTAACACCTTCAAAAATATCCATTATCATTTTTTCTAAAAAAGACCAAAATAGTTCTCTAAAATGAGCATAATACTTCATTTTTCATGATTTTCTCAAAAAATTCCGTGATTGAAGACTAACACATACAAATTTCTATTTTTCCCATTTTTTGCAAAAAATCAAAAACTGAAGTCTAACACCTTCAAAAATATCAATTATCATTTTTTCTAAAAAAGACCATAATAGTTCTCTAAAATGAGCAAAATATTTCATTCATGTTTTTCTCAAAAAACTCCGGAATTGAAGACTAACACATACAAATTTCTATTTTTCCTATTTTTTGCATAAAATCAAAAATGAAGTCTAACACCTTCAAAAATATCCATTATCATTTTCTCTAAAAAAGACCAAAATAGTTCTCTTAAATGAGCAAAATACTTCATTTTTCATGTTTTTATCAAAAATTTCCGTGATTGAAGACTAACACATACAAATTTCTATTTTTCCAATTTTTTGCAAAAAATCAAAAACTGAAGTCTAACACCTTCAAAAATATCAATTATCATTTTTTCTAAAAAAGACCAAAATAGTTCTCTAAAATGAGCAAAATACTTCATTTTTCATGTTTTTCTCAAAAAACTCCGGGATTGAAGACTAATACATACAAATTTCTATTTTTCATATTTTTTCCATAAAATCAAAAACTGAAGTCTAACACCTTCAAAAATATCAATTATCATTTTTTCTAAAAAAGACAAAAATAGTTCTCTAAAATGAGCAAAATACTTCATTTTTCATGTTTTTCTCAATAAATTCCGTTATTGAAAACTAACACATACAAATTTCAATTTTTCCAATTTTTTCCATAAAATCAAAAACTGAAGTCTAACACCTTCAAAAATATCAATTATCATTTTTTCTAAAAGAGTCCAAAATAGTTCTCTAAAATGAGCAAAATACTTCATTTTTCATGTTTTTCTCAAAAAACTTCGTGATTGAAGACTAACACATACAAATTTCTATTTTTCCTTATTTTTGTAAAAAATAAAAACCTGAATTTTAACACCTTCAAAAATATCAATTATAATTTTTTCTAAAAAAGACCAAAATAGTTCTCTAAAATGAGCAAAATACTTCATTTTTCATGTTTTTCTCAAAAAACTCCTGGATTGAAGACTAACACATACAAATTTCTATTTTTCCTATTTTTTGCATAAAATCAAAAACAGAAGTCTAACACCTTCAAAAATATCAATTATCATTTTTTCTAAAAAAGACCAAAATAGTTCTCTAAAATGAGCAAAATACTTCATTTTTCATGTTTTTGTCAAAAAACTCCGTGATTGAAGACTAACACATAAAAATTTCTATTTTTCCTATTTTTTGCAAAAAATCAAAAACTGAAGTCTAACATCTTCAAAAATATCAATTATCATTTTTTAAAAAAAAGACCAAAATAGTTCTCTAAAATGAGCAAAATACTTCATTTTTCATGTTTTTCTCAAAAAACTCCGGGATTGAAGACTAACACATACAAATTTCTATTTTTGCTATTTTTTTGCATAAAATCAAAAACTGAAGTCTAACACCTTAAAAAATATCAATTATCATTTTTTCTAAAAAAGACCAAAATAGTTCTCTAAAATGAGCAAAATACTTCATTTTTCATTATTTTCTCAAAAAATTCCGTGATTGAAGACTAACACATACAAATTTCAATTTTTCCAATTTTTTGCAAAAAATCAAAAACTGAAGTCTAACACCTTCAAAAATATCAATTATCATTTTTTCTAAAAAAGACCAAAATAGTTCTCTAAAATGAGCAAAATATTTCAATTTTCATGTTTTTCTCAAAAAAATCCGGAATTGAAGACTAACACATACAAATTTCTATTTTTCCTATTTTTTGTATAAAATCAAAAACTGAAGTCTAACACCTTCAAAAATATCCACTATCATTTTTTCTAAAAAAGAACAAAATAGTTCTCTAAAATGAGCAAAATACTTCATTTTTCATGTTTTTATCAAAAATTTCCGGGATTGAAGACTAACACATACAAATTTCTATTTTTCCAATTTTTTGCAAAAAATCAAAAACTGAAGTCTAACACCTTCAAAAATATCAATTATCATTTTTTCTAAAAATGACCAAAATAGTTCTCTAAAATGAGCAAAATACTTCATTTTTCATGTTTTTCTCAAAAAACTCCGGGATTGAAGACTAACACATACAAATTTCTATTTTTCCTATTTTTTGCATAAAATCAAAAACTGAAGTCTAACACCTTAAAAAAAATCAATTATTATTTTTTCTAAAATAGTCCTAAATAGTTCTCTAAAATGAGCAAAATACTTCATTTTTCATGTTTTTCTCTAAAAACTTCGTGATTGAAGACTAACACATACAAATTTCTATTTTTCCTATTTTTTGCAAAAAATAAAAAACTGAATTTTAGCACCTTCAAAAATATCAATTATCATTTTTTCTAAAAAAGACCAAAATAGTTCTCTAAAATGAGCAAAATACTTCATTTTTCAAGATTTTCTCAAAAAATTCCGTGATTGAAGACTAACACATACAAATTTCAATTTTTCCAATTTTTCGCAAAAAATCAAAAACTGAAGTCTACCACCTTAAAAAATATCAATTATAATTTTTTCTAAAAAAGACCAAAATAGTCCTCTAAAATGAGCAAAATACTTTATTTTTCATGTTTTTCTCAGAAAACTCAGGGATTGAAGACTAACACATACAAATTTCTATTTTTCCTATTTTTTGCATAAAATCAAAAACTGAAGTCTAACACCTTCAAAAATATCAATTATCATTTTTTCTAAAAAAGACCAAAATAGTTCTCTAAAATGAGCAAAATACTATATTTTTCATGATTTTCTCAAAAAATTCCGTGATTGATGACTAACACATACAAATTTCAATTTTTCCAATTTTTTGCAAAAAATCAAAAACTGAAGTCTAACACCTTCAAAAATATCAATTATCATTTTTTCTAAAAAAGACCAAAATAGTTCTCTAAAATGAGCAAAATACTTCATTTTTCATGTTTTTCTCAAAAAACTCCGGGATTGAAGACTAACACATACAAATTTCTATTTTTCATATTTTTTCCATAAAATCAAAAACTGAAGTCTAACACCTTCAAAAATATCAATTATCATTTTTTCTAAAAAAGACCAAAATAGTTCTCTAAAATGAGCAAAATACTTCATTTTTCATGTTTTTCTCAAGAAATTCCGTTATTGAAAACTAACACATACAAATTTCAATTTTTCCAATTTTTTGCAAAAAATCAAAAACTGAAGTCTAAGACCTTCAAAAATATCAATTATCATTTTTTCTAAAAGAGTCCAAAATAGTTCTCTAAAATGAGCAAAATACTTCATTTTTCATGTTTTTCTCAAAAAACTTCGTGATTGAAGACTAACACATATAAATTTCTATTTTTCCTATTTTTTGCAAAAAATCAAAAAATGAAGTCTAACACCTTCAAAAATATCAATTATCATTTTTTCTAAAAAAGACCAAAATAGTTCTCTAAAATGAGCAAAATACTTCATTTTTTGATGATTTTCTCAAAAAAATTCCGTGAATGAAGACTAACACATACAAATTTCAATTTTTCCAATTTTTTCAAAAATAAAAAACTGAAGTCTAACACCTTCAAAAATATCAATTATCATTTTTTCTAAAAAAGACCAAAATAGTTCTCTAGAATGAGCAAAATACTTCATTTTTCATGTTTTTCTCAAAGAACTCCGTGATTGAAGACTAACACATACAAATTTCTATTTTTCCTTTTTTTTATTGCAAAAAATCAAAAACTGAAGTCTAACACCTTCAAAAATATCAATTATCATTTTTTCTAAAAAAGACCAAAATAGTTCTCTAAAATGAGCAAAATACATCATTTTTCATGTTTTTCTCAAAAAACTCCGGGATTGAAGACTAACACATACAAATTTCTATTTTTCCTATTTTTTTGCATAAAATCAAAAACTGAAGTCTAACACCTTAAAAAATATCAATTATCATTTTTTCTAAAAAAGACCAAAATAGTTCTCTAAAATGAGCAAAATACTTCATTTTTCATGATTTTCTCAAAAAATTCCGTGATTGAAGACTAACACATACAAATTTCAATTTTTCCAATTATTTGCAAAAAATAAAAAACTGGAGTCTAACACCTTCAAAAATATCAATTATCATTTTTCTAAAAAAGACCATAATAGTTCTCTAAAATGAGCAAAATACTTCATTTTTCATGTTTTTCTCAAAAAACTTCGGAATTGAAGACTAACACATACAAATTTCTATTTTTCGTATTTTTTGCATAAAATCAAAAACTGAAGTCTAACACCTTCAAAAATATCCATTATCATTTTTTCTAAAAAAGACCAAAATAGTTCTCTAAAATGAGCATAATACTTCATTTTTCATGTGTTTCTCAAAAAACTCCGGGATTGAAGACTAACATATACAAATTTCTATTTTTCCTATTTATTGCAAAAAATAAAAAACTGAATTTTAACACCTTCAAAAATATCAATTATCATTTTTTCTAAAAAAGACCAAAATAGTTCTCTAAAATGAGCAAAATACTTCATTTTTCATGTTTTTTCTCAAAAAACTCCGGGATTGAAGACTAACACATACAAATTTCTTTTTTTCCAATTTTTTGCATAAAATAAAAAACTGAAGTCTAACACCTTCAAAAATATCAATTATCATTTTTTTAAAAAAAGACCAAAATAGTTCTCTAAAATGAGCAAAATACTTCATTTTTCATGTTTTTCTCAAAAAACTCCGGAATTGAAGACTAACACATACAAATTTCTATTTTTCCTATTTTTTGTAAAAAATCAAAAACTGAAGTCTAACACCTTCAAAAATATCAATTATCATTTTTTCTAAAAAAGACCAAAATAGTTCTCTAAAATGAGCAAAATACTTCATTTTTCATGTTTTTATCAAAAATTTCCGTGATTGAAGACTAAGACATACAAATTTCTATTTTTCCTATTTTTTTGCATAAAATCAAAAACTGAAGTCTAACACCTTAAGAAATATCAATTATCATTTTTTCTAAAAAAGACCAAAATAGTTCTCTAAAATGAGCAAAATACTTCATTTTACATGATTTTCTCAAAAAATTCCGTGATTGAAGACTAACACATACAAATTTCTATTTTTCCCATTTTTTGCAAAAAATCAAAAACTGAAGTCTAACACCTTCAAAAATATCAATTATCATTTTTTCTAAAAAAGACCATAATAGTTCTCTAAAATGAGCAAAATATTTCATTCATGTTTTTCTCAAAAAACTCCGGAATTGAAGACTAACACATACAAATTTCTATTTTTCCTATTTTTTGCATAAAATCAAAAATGAAGTCTAACACCTTCAAAAATATCCATTAACATTTTCTCTAAAAAAGACCAAAATAGTTCTCTTAAATGAGCAAAATACTTCATTTTTCATGTTTTTATCAAAAATTTCCGTGATTGAAGACCAACACATACAAATTTCTATTTTTCCAATTTTTTGCAAAAAATCAAAAACTGAAGTCTAACACCTTCAAAAATATCAATTATCATTTTTTCTAAAAAAGACCAAAATAGTTCTCTAAAATGAGCAAAATACTTCATTTTTCATGTTTTTCTCAAAAAACTCCGGGATTGAAGACTAACACATACAAATTTCTATTTTTCATATTTTTTCCATAAAATCAAAAACTGAAGTCTAACACCTTCAAAAATATCAATTATCATTTTTTCTAAAAAAGACAAAAATAGTTCTCTAAAATGAGCAAAATACTTCATTTTTCATGTTTTTCTCAAGAAATTCCGTTATTGAAAACTAACACATACAAATTTCAATTTTTCCAATTTTTTGCAAAAAATCAAAAACTGAAGTCTAAGACCTTCAAAAATATCAATTATCATTTTTTCTAAAAGAGTCCAAAATAGTTCTCTAAAATGAGCAAAATACTTCATTTTTCATGTTTTTCTCAAAAAACTTCGTGATTGAAGACTAACACATATAAATTTCTATTTTTCCTATTTTTTGCAAAAAATCAAAAAATGAAGTCTAACACCTTCAAAAATATCAATTATCATTTTTTCTAAAAAAGACCAAAATAGTTCTCTAAAATGAGCAAAATACTTCATTTTTTGATGATTTTCTCAAAAAAATTCCGTGAATGAAGACTAACACATACAAATTTCAATTTTTCCAATTTTTTCAAAAATAAAAAACTGAAGTCTAACACCTTCAAAAATATCAATTATCATTTTTTCTAAAAAAGACCAAAATAGTTCTCTAGAATGAGCAAAATACTTCATTTTTCATGTTTTTCTCAAAGAACTCCGTGATTGAAGACTAACACATACAAATTTCTATTTTTCCTTTTTTTTATTGCAAAAAATCAAAAACTGAAGTCTAACACCTTCAAAAATATCAATTATCATTTTTTCTAAAAAAGACCAAAATAGTTCTCTAAAATGAGCAAAATACTTCATTTTTCATGTTTTTCTCAAAAAACTCCGGGATTGAAGACTAACACATACAAATTTCTATTTTTCCTATTTTTTTGCATAAAATCAAAAACTGAAGTCTAACACCTTAAAAAATATCAATTATCATTTTTTCTAAAAAAGACCAAAATAGTTCTCTAAAATGAGCAAAATACTTCATTTTTCATGATTTTCTCAAAAAATTCCGTGATTGAAGACTAACACATACAAATTTCAATTTTTCCAATTATTTGCAAAAAATAAAAAACTGAAGTCTAACACCTTCAAAAATATCAATTATCATTTTTCTAAAAAAGACCATAATAGTTCTCTAAAATGAGCAAAATACTTCATTTTTCATGTTTTTCTCAAAAAACTTCGGAATTGAAGACTAACACATACAAATTTCTATTTTTCGTATTTTTTGCATAAAATCAAAAACTGAAGTCTAACACCTTCAAAAATATCCATTATCATTTTTTCTAAAAAAGACCAAAATAGTTCTCTAAAATGAGCATAATACTTCATTTTTCATGTGTTTCTCAAAAAACTCCGGGATTGAAGACTAACATATACAAATTTCTATTTTTCCTATTTATTGCAAAAAATAAAAAACTGAATTTTAACACCTTCAAAAATATCAATTATCATTTTTTCTAAAAAAGACCAAAATAGTTCTCTAAAATGAGCAAAATACTTCATTTTTCATGTTTTTTCTCAAAAAACTCCGGGATTGAAGACTAACACATACAAATTTCTTTTTTTCCAATTTTTTGCATAAAATAAAAAACTGAAGTCTAACACCTTCAAAAATATCAATTATCATTTTTTTAAAAAAAGACCAAAATAGTTCTCTAAAATGAGCAAAATACTTCATTTTTCATGTTTTTCTCAAAAAACTCCGGAATTGAAGACTAACACATACAAATTTCTATTTTTCCTATTTTTTGTAAAAAATCAAAAACTGAAGTCTAACACCTTCAAAAATATCAATTATCATTTTTTCTAAAAAAGACCAAAATAGTTCTCTAAAATGAGCAAAATACTTCATTTTTCATGTTTTTATCAAAAATTTCCGTGATTGAAGACTAAGACATACAAATTTCTATTTTTCCTATTTTTTTGCATAAAATCAAAAACTGAAGTCTAACACCTTAAGAAATATCAATTATCATTTTTTCTAAAAAAGACCAAAATAGTTCTCTAAAATGAGCAAAATACTTCATTTTACATGATTTTCTCAAAAAATTCCGTGATTGAAGACTAACACATACAAATTTCTATTTTTCCCATTTTTTGCAAAAAATCAAAAACTGAAGTCTAACACCTTCAAAAATATCAATTATCATTTTTTCTAAAAAAGACCATAATAGTTCTCTAAAATGAGCAAAATATTTCATTCATGTTTTTCTCAAAAAACTCCGGAATTGAAGACTAACACATACAAATTTCTATTTTTCCTATTTTTTGCATAAAATCAAAAATGAAGTCTAACACCTTCAAAAATATCCATTAACATTTTCTCTAAAAAAGACCAAAATAGTTCTCTTAAATGAGCAAAATACTTCATTTTTCATGTTTTTATCAAAAATTTCCGTGATTGAAGACCAACACATACAAATTTCTATTTTTCCAATTTTTTGCAAAAAATCAAAAACTGAAGTCTAACACCTTCAAAAATATCAATTATCATTTTTTCTAAAAAAGACCAAAATAGTTCTCTAAAATGAGCAAAATACTTCATTTTTCATGTTTTTCTCAAAAAACTCCGGGATTGAAGACTAACACATACAAATTTCTATTTTTCATATTTTTTCCATAAAATCAAAAACTGAAGTCTAACACCTTCAAAAATATCAATTATCATTTTTTCTAAAAAAGACAAAAATAGTTCTCTAAAATGAGCAAAATACTTCATTTTTCATGTTTTTCTCAATAAATTCCGTTATTGAAAACTAACACATACAAATTTCAATTTTTCCAATTTTTTGCAAAAAATCAAAAACTGAAGTCTAACACCTTCAAAAATATCAATTATCATTTTTTCTAAAAGAGTCCAAAATAGTTCTCTAAAATGAGCAAAATACTTCATTTTTCATGTTTTTCTCAAAAAACTTCGTGATTGAAGACTAACACATACAAATTTCTATGTTTCCTTATTTTTGCAAAAAATAAAAACCTGAATTTTAATACCTTCAAAAATATCAATTATAATTTTTTCTAAAAAAGACCAAAATAGTTCTCTAAAATGAGCAAAATACTTCATTTTTCATGTTTTTCTCAAAAAACTCCTGGATTGAAGACTAACACATACAAATTTCTATTTTTCATATTTTTTCCATAAAATCAAAAACTGAAGTCTAACACCTTCAAAAATATCAATTATCATTTTTTCTAAAAAAGACAAAAATAGTTCTCTAAAATGAGCAAAATACTTCATTTTTCATGTTTTTATCAAAAATTTCCGTGATTGAAGACTAACACATACAAATTTCTATTTTTCCAATTTTTTGCAAAAAATCAAAAACTGAAGTCTAACACCTTCAAAAATATCAATTATCATTTTTTCTAAAAATGACCAAAATAGTTCTCTAAAATGAGCAAAATACTTCATTTTTCATGTTTTTCTAAAAAACTCCGGGATTGAAGACTAACACATACAAATTTCTATTTTTCCTATTTTTTTGCATAAAATCAAAAACTGAAGTCTAACACCTTAAAAAAAATCAATTATTATTTTTTCTAAAATAGTCCAAAATAGTTCTCTAAAATGAGCAAAATACTTCATTTTTCATGTTTTTCTCTAAAAACTTCGTGATTGAAGACTAACACATACAAATTTCTATTTTTCCTATTTTTTGCAAAAAATAAAAAACTGAATTTTAGCACCTTCAAAAATATCAATTATCATTTTTTCTAAAAAAGACCAAAATAGTTCTCTAAAATGAGCAAAATACTTCATTTTTCAAGATTTTCTCAAAAAATTCCGTGATTGAAGACTAACACATACAAATTTCAATTTTTGCAATTTTTCGCAAAAAATCAAAAACTGAAGTCTACCACCTTAAAAAATATCAATTATCATTTTTTCTAAAAAAGACCAAAATAGTCCTCTAAAATGAGCAAAATACTTTATTTTTCATGTTTTTCTCAAAAAACTCAGGGATTGAAGACTAACACATACAAATTTCTATTTTTCCTATTTTTTGCATAAAATCAAAAACTGAAGTCTAACACCTTCAAAAATATCAATTATCATTTTTTCTAAAAAAGACCAAAATAGTTCTCTAAAATGAGCAAAATACTACATTTTTCATGATTTTCTCAAAAAATTCCGTGATTGATGACTAACACATACAAATTTCAATTTTTCCAATTTTTTGCAAAAAATCAAAAACTGAAGTCTAACACCTTCAAAAATATCAATTATCATTTTTTCTAAAAAAGACCAAAATAGTTCTCTAAAATGAGCAAAATACTTCATTTTTCATGTTTTTCTCAAAAAACTCCGGGATTGAAGACTAACACATACAAATTTCTATTTTTCATATTTTTTCCATAAAATCAAAAACTGAAGTCTAACACCTTCAAAAATATCAATTATCATTTTTTCTAAAAAAGACCAAAATAGTTCTCTAAAATGAGCAAAATACTTCATTTTTCATGTTTTTCTCAATAAATTCCGTTATTGAAAACTAACACATACAAATTTCAATTTTTCCAATTTTTTGCAAAAAATCAAAAACTGAAGTCTGACACCTTCAAAAATATCAATTATCATTTTTTCTAAAAGAGTCCAAAATAGTTCTCTAAAATGAGCAAAATACTTCATTTTTCATGTTTTTCTCAAAAAACTTCGTGATTGAAGACTAACACATATAAATTTCTATTTTTCCTATTTTTTGCAAAAAATCAAAAAATGAAGTCTAACACCTTCAAAAATATCAATTATCATTTTTTCTAAAAAAGACCAAAATAGTTCTCTAAAATGAGCAAAATACTTCATTTTTCATGATTTTCTCAAAAAAATTCCGTGAATGAAGACTAACACATACAAATTTCAATTTTTCCAATTTTTTTCAAAAATAAAAAACTGATGTCTAACACCTTCAAAAATATCAATTATCATTTTTTCTAAAAAAGACCAAAATAGTTCTCTAGAATGAGCAAAATACTTCATTTTTCATGTTTTTCTCAAAAAACTCCGTGATTGAAGACTAACACATACAAATTTCTATTTTTCCTTTTTTTTATTGCAAAAAATAAAAAACTGAAGTCTAACACCTTCAAAAATATCAATTATCATTTTTTCTAAAAAAGACCAAAATAGTTCTCTAAAATGAGCAAAATACTTCATTTTTCATGTTTTTCTCAAAAAACTCCGGGATTGAAGACTAACAAATACAAATATCTATTTTTCCTATTTTTTTGCATAAAATCAAAAACTGAAGTCTAACACCTTAAAAAATATCAATTATCATTTTTTCTAAAAAAGACCAAAATAGTTCTCTAAAATGAGCAAAATACTTCATTTTTCATGATTTTCTCAAAAAAATTCCGTGAATGAAGACTAACACATACAAATTTCAATTTTTCCAATTTTTTTCAAAAATAAAAAA
Source organism: Luzula sylvatica (assembly GCA_946800325.1). Lineage (NCBI taxonomy): Eukaryota > Viridiplantae > Streptophyta > Magnoliopsida > Poales > Juncaceae > Luzula > Luzula sylvatica. Next base: position 69,418,943 of record OX326959.1, on the reverse strand, counting down.
CTGATGTCTAACACCTTCAAAAATATCAATTATCATTTTTTCTAAAAAAGACCAAAATAGTTCTCTAGAATGAGCAAAATACTTCATTTTTCATGTTTTTCTCAAAAAACTCCGTGATTGAAGAATAACACATACAAATTTCTATTTTTCCTTTTTTTTTTGCAAAAAATCCAAAACTGAAGTCTAACACCTTCAAAAATATCAATTATCATTTTTTCTAAAAAAGACCAAAATAGTTCTCTAAAATGAGCAAAATACTTCATTTTTCATGTTTTTCTCAAAAAACTCCGGGATTGAAGACTAACACATACAAATTTCTATTTTTCCTATTTTTTTGCATAAAATCAAAAACTGAAGTCTAACACCTTAAAAAATATCAATTATCATTTTTTCTAAAAAAGACCAAAATAGTTCTCTAAAATGAGCAAAATACTTCATTTTTCATGATTTTCTCAAAAAATTCCGTGATTGAAGACTAACACATACAAATTTCAATTTTTCCAATTTTTTGCAAAAAATCAAAAACTGAAGTCTAACACCTTCAAAAATATCAATTATCATTTTTTCTAAAAAAGACCAAAATAGTTCTCTAAAATGAGCAAAATATTTCAATTTTCATGTTTTTCTCAAAAAAATCCGGAATTGAAGACTAACACATACAAATTTCTATTTTTCCTATTTTTTGTATAAAATCAAAAACTGAAGTCTAACACTTTCAAAAATATCCACTATCATTTTTTCTAAAAAAGACCAAAATAGTTCTCTAAAATGAGCAAAATACTTCATTTTTCATGATTTTCTCAAAAAATTCCGTGATTGAAGACTAACACATACAAATTTCAATTTTTCCAATTTTTTGCAAAAAATAAAAAACTGAAGTCTAACACCTTCAAAAATATCAATTATCATTTTTCTAAAAAAGACCATAATAGTTCTCTAAAATGAGCAAAATACTTCATTTTTCATGTTTTTCTCAAAAAACTTCGGAATTGAAGACTAACACATACAAATTTCTATTTTTCGTATTTTTTGCATAAAATCAAAAACTGAAGTCTAACACCTTCAAAAATATCCATTATCATTTTTTCTAGACCAAAATAGTTCTCTAAAATGAGCTAAATACTTCATTTTTCATGATTTTCTCAAAAAATTCCGTGATTGAAGACTAACACATACAAATTTCAATTTTTCCAATTTTTTGCAAAAAATAAAAAACTGAAGTCTAACACCTTCAAAAATATCAATTATCATTTTTCTAAAAAAGACCATAATAGTTCTCTAAAATGAGCAAAATACTTCATTTTTCATGTTTTTCTCAAAAAACTTCGGAATTGAAGACTAACACATACAAATTTCTATTTTTCGTACTTTTTGCATAAAATCAAAAACTGAAGTCTAACACCTTCAAAAATATCCATTATCATTTTTTCTAAAAAAGACCAAAATAGTTCTCTAAAATGAGCAAAATACTTCATTTTTCATGTGTTTCTCAAAAAACTCCGGGATTGAAGACTAACATATACAAATTTCTATTTTTCCTATTTATTGCAAAAAATAAAAAACTGAATTTTAACACCTTCAAAAATATCAATTATCATTTTTTCTAAAAAAGACCAAAATAGTTCTCTAAAATAAGCAAAATACTTCATTTTTCATGTTTTTTCTCAAAAAACTCCGGGATTGAAGACTAACACATACAAATTTCTATTTTTCCAATTTTTTGCATAAAATAAAAAACTGAAGTCTAACACCTTCAAAAATATCAATTATCATTTTTTCTAAAAAAGACCAAAATAGTTCTCTAAAATGAGCAAAATACTTCATTTTTCATGTTTTTCTCAAAAAACTCCGGAATTGAAGACTAACACATACAAATTTCTATTTTTCCTATTTTTTGCAAAAAATCAAAAACTTAAGTCTAACACCTTCAAAAATATCAATTATCATTTTTTCTAAAAAAGACGAAAATAGTTCTCTAAAATGAGCAAAATACTTCATTTTTCATGTTTTTATCAAAAATTTCCGTGATTGAAGACTAAGACATACAAATTTCTATTTTTCCTATTTTTTTGCATAAAATCAAAAACTGAAGTCTAACACCTTAAGAAATATCAATTATCATTTTTTCTAAAAAAGACCAAAATAGTTCTCTAAAATGAGCAAAATACTTCATTTTACATGATTTTCTCAAAAAATTCCGTGATTGAAGACTAACACATACAAATTTCTATTTTTCCCATTTTTTCCAAAAAATCAAAAACTGAAGTCTAACCTTAAAAAATATCAATTATCATTTTTTCTAAAAAAGACCAAAATAGTTCCCTAAAATGAGCAAAATACTTCATTTTTCATGTTTTTCTCAAAATACTCCGTGATTGAAGACTAACACATACAAATTTCTATTTTTCCAATTTTTGGCATAAAATCAAAAACTGAAGTCTAACACCTTCAAAAATATCAATTATCATTTTTTCTAAAAAAGACCAAAATAGTTCTCTAAAATGAGCAAAATACTTCATTTTTCATGTTTTTCTCAAAATACTCCGTGATTGAAGACTAACACATACAAATTTCTATTTTTCCAATTTTTTGCATAAAATATAAAACTGAAGTCTAACACCTTCAAAAATATCAATTATCATTTTTTCTAAAAAAGACCAAAATAGTTCTCTAAAATGAGCAAAATACTTCATTTTTTATGTTTTTCTCAAAATACTACGTGATTGAAGACTAACACATACAAATTTCTATTTTTCCAATTTTTTGCATAAAATCAAAAACTGAAGTCTAACACCTTCAAAAATATCAATTATCATTTTTCTAAAAAAGACCAAAATAGTTCACTAAAATGAGGAAAATACTTCATTTTTCATGATTTTCTCAAAAAATTCCGTGATTGAAGACTAACACATACAAATTTCAATTTTTCCAATTTTTTGCAAAAAATCAAAAACTGAAGTCTAACACCTTAAAAAATATCAATTATCATTTTTTCTAAAAAAGACCAAAATAGTTCTCTAAAATGAGCAAAATACTTCATTTTTCATGTTTTTCTCAAAGTACTCCGTGATTGAAGACTAACACATACAAATTTCTATTTTTCCAATTTTTTGCATAAAATCAAAAACTGAAGTCTAACACCTTCAGAAATATCAATTATCATTTTTTCTAAAAAAGACCAAAATAGTTCTCTAAAATGAGCAAAATACTTCATTTTTCATGTTTTTCTCAAAATACTCCGTGATTGAAGACTAACACATACAAATTTCAATTTTTCCAATTTTTTGCATAAAATCAAAAACTGAAGTCTAACACCTTCAAAAATATCAATTATCATTTTTTCTAAAAATACCAAAATAGTTCTCTAAAATGAGCAAAATACTTCATTTTTCATGTTTTTCCCAAAATACTCCGTGATTGAAGACTAACACATACAAATTTCTATTTTTCCTATTTTTTGCATAAAATCAAAAACTGAAGTCTAACACCTTCAAAAATATCAATTATCATTTTTTCTAAAAAAGACCAAAATAGTTCTCAAAATGAGCAAAATACTTCATTTTTCATGTTTTTCTCAAAATACTCCGTGATTGAAGACTAACACATACAAATTTCTATTTTTCCAATTTTTTGCATAAAATCAAAAACTGAAGTCTAACACCTTAAAAAATATCAATTATCATTTTTTCTAAAAAAGACCAAAATAGTTCTCTAAAATGAGCAAAATACTTCACTTTTCATGTTTTTCTCAAAATACACCGTGAGTGAAGACTAACACATACAAATTTCTATTTTTCCAATTTTTTGCATAAAATCAAAAACTGAAGTCTAACACCTTCAAAAATATCAATTATCATTTTTTCTAAAAAAGACCACAATAGTTCTCTAAAATGAGCAAAATACTTCATGTTTCATGTTTTTCTCAAAATATTCCGTGATTGAAGACTAACACATACAAATTTCAATTTTTCCAATTTTTTGCATAAAATCAAAAACTGAAGTCTAACACCTTCAAAAATATCAATTATCATTTTTTCTAAAAATACCAAAATAGTTCTCTAAAATGAGCAAAATACTTCATTTTTCATGTTTTTCCCAAAATACTCCGTGATTGAAGACTAACACATACAAATTTCTATTTTTCCAATTTTTTTGCATAAAATCAAAAACTGAAGTCTAACACCTTCAAAAATATCAATTATCATTTTTTCTAAAAAAGACCAAAATAGTTCTCTAAAATGAGCAAAATACTTCATTTTTCATGTTTTTCTCAAAATACTCCGTGATTGAAGACTAACACATACAAATTTCTATTTTTCCAATTTTTTGCATAAAATCAAAAACTGAAGTCTAACACCTTCAAAAATATCAATTATCATTTTTTCTAAAAATGACCAAAATAGTTCTCTAAAATGAGCAAAATACTTCATTTTTCATGTTTTTCTCAAAATACTCCGTGATTGAAGACTAACACATACAAATTTCTATTTTTCCAATTTTTTGCATAAAATCAAAAACTAAAGTCTAACACCTTCAAAAATATCAATTATCATTTTTTCTAAAAAAGACCAAAATAGTTCTCTAAAATGAGCAAAATACTTCATTTTTCATATTTTTCTCAAAATACTCCGTGAATGAAGACTAACACATACAAATTTCTATTTTTCCTATTTTTTGCATAAAATCAAAAACTGAAGTCTAACACCTTCAAAAATATCAATTATCATTTTTTCTAAAAAAGACCAAAATAGTTCTCTAAAATGAGCAAAATACTTCATTTTTCATGTTTTTCTCAAAATACTCCGTGATTGAAGACTAACACATACAAATTTCTATTTTTCCTATTTTTTGCATAAAATCAAAAACTGAAGTCTAACACCTTCAAATATATCAATTATCATTTTTCTAAAAAAGACCAGAATAGTTCTCTAAAATGAGCAAAATACTTCATTTTTCATGATTTTCTCAAAAAATTCCGTGATTGAAGACTAACACATACAAATTTCAATTTTTCCAATTTTTTGCAAAAAATCAAAAACTGAAGTCTAACACCTTAAAAAATATCAATTATCATTTTTTCTAAAAAAGACCAAAATAGTTCTCTAAAATGAGCAAAATACTTCATTTTTCATGATTTTCTCAAAAAATTCCGTGATTGAAGACTAACACATACAAATTTCAATTTTTCTAATTTTTTGCAAAAATAAAAAACTGAAGTCTAACACCTTCAAAAATATCTTTTATCATTTTTTCTGAAAAAGACAAAAATAGTTCTCTAAAATGAGCAAAATACTTCATTTTTCATGTTTTTCTCAAAAAATTCCGTGATTCAAGACTAAAACATACTAATTTATATTTTTCTAATTTTTTTGAAAAAAATCAAAAACTGAAGTCTAACACCTTAAAAAATATCAATTATCATTTTTTCTAAAAAAGACCAAAATAGTTCTCTAAAATGAGCAAAATACTTCATTTTTCATGTTTTTCTCAAAATACTCCGTGATTGAAGACTAACACATACAAATTTCAATTTTTCCAATTTTTTGCATAAAATCAAAAACTGAAGTCTAACACCTTAAAAAATATCAATTATTATTTTTTCTAAAATAGTCCAAAATAGTTCTCTAAAATGAGCAAAATACTTCATTTTTCATGATTTTCTCAAAAAATTCCGTGATTGAAGACTAACACATACAAATTTCATTTTTTCCAATTTTTTGCAAAAAATCAAAAACCGAAGTCTAACACCTTCAAAAATATCAATTATCATTTTTTCTAAAAATGACCAAAATAGTTCTCTAAAATGAGCAAAATACTTCATTTTTCATTTTTCTCTCAAAAAACTCCGGGATTGAAGACTAACACATACAAATTTCTATTTTTCCTATTTTTTTGCATAAAATCAAAAACTGAAGTCTAACACCTTAAAAAATATCAATTATTATTTTTTCTAAAATAGTCCAAAATAGTTCTCTAAAATGAGCAAAATACTTCATTTTTCATGATTTTCTCAAAAAATTCCGTGATTGAAGACTAACACATACAAATTTCATTTTTTCCAATTTTTTGCAAAAAATCAAAAACTGAAGTCTAACACCTTAAAAAATATCAATTATAATTTTTTCTAAAAAAGACCAAAATAGTTCTCTAAAATGAGCAAAATACTTCATTTTTCATGTTTTTCTCAAAATACTCCGTGATTGAAGACTAACACATACAAATTTCTATTTTTCCTATTTTTTGCATAAAATCAAAAACTGAAGTCTAACACCTTCAAAAATATCAATTATCATTTTTCTAAAAAAGACCAAAATAGTTCTCTAAAATGATCAAAATACTTCATTTTTCATGATTTTCTCAAAAAATTCCGTGATTGAAGACTAACACATACAAATTTCAATTTTTCCAATTTTTTGCAAAAAATCAAAAACTGAAGTCTAACACCTTAAAAAATATCAATTATCATTTTTTATAAAAAAGACCAAAATAGTTCTCTAAAATGACCAAAATACTTCATTTTTCATGTTTTTCTCAAAATACTCCGTGATTGAAGACTAACACATACAAATTTCTATTTTTCCAATTTTTTGCATAAAATCAAAAACTGAAGTCTAACACCTTCAAAAATATCAATTATCATTTTTTCTAAAAAAGACCAAAATAGTCCTCTAAAATGAGCAAAATACTTCATTTTTCATGTTTTTCTCAAAATACTCCGTGATTGAAGACTAACACATACAAATTTATATTTTTCCAATTTTTTGCATAAAATCAAAAACTGAAGTCTAACACCTTCAAAAATATCAATTATCATTTTTTCTAAAAAAGACCAAACTAGTTCTCTAAAATGAGCAAAATACTTCATTTTTCATATTTTTCTCAAAATACTCCGTGAATGAAGACTAACACATACAAATTTCTATTTTTCCTATTTTTTGCATAAAATGAAAAACTGAAGTCTAACACCTTCAAAAATATCAATTATCATTTTTTCTAAAAAAGACCAAAATAGTTCTCTAAAATGAGCAAAATACTTCATTTTTCATGTTTTTCCCAAAATACTCCGTGATTGAAGACTAACACATACAAATTTCTATTTTTCCTATTTTTTGCATAAAATCAAAAACTGAAGTCTAACACCTTCAAAAATATCAATTATCATTTTTCTAAAAAAGACCAGAATAGTTCTCTAAAATGAGCAAAATACTTCATTTTTCATGATTTTCTCAAAAAATTCCGTGATTGGAGACTAACACATACAAATTTCAATTTTTCCAATTTTTTGCAAAAAATCATAAACTGAAGTCTAACACCTTAAAAAATATCAATTATCATTTTTTCTAAAAAAGACCAAAATAGTTCTCTAAAATGAGCAAAATACTTCATTTTTCATGATTTTCTCAAAAAATTCTGTGATTGAAGGCTAACACATACAAATTTCAATTTTTCTAATTTTTTGCAAAAATAAAAAACTGAAGTCTAACACCTTCAAAAATATCTTTTATCATTTTTTCTGAAAAAGACAAAAATAGTTCCCTAAAATGAGCAAAATACTTCATTTTTCATGTTTTTCTCAAAAAATTCCGTGATTGAAGACTAAAACATACTAATTTATATTTTTCTAATTTTTTTGCAAAAAATCAAAAACTGAAGTCTAAGACCTTCAAAAATATAAATTATCATTTTTTCTAAAAGAGTCCAAAATTGTTCTCTAAAATAAGCAAAATACTTCATTTTTCATGATTTTCTCAAAAAATTCCGTGATTGAAGACTAACACATACAAATTTCAATTTTTCCAATTTTTTGCAAAAAATCAAAAACTGAAGTCTAACACCTTAAAAAATATCAATTATCATTTTTTCTAAAAAAGACCAAAATAGTTCTCTAAAATGAGCAGAATACTTCATTTTTCATGTTTTTCTCAAAAAACTTCTGGATTGAAGACTAACACATACAAATTTCTATTTTTCCTATTTTTTGCATACAATCAAAAACTGCAGTCTAACACCTTCAAAAATATCAATTATCATTTTTCTAAAAAAGACCAAAATAGTTCTCTAAAATGAGCAAAATACTTCATTTTTCATGTTTTTCTCAAAATACTCCGTGATTGAAGACTAACACATACAAATTTCTATTTTTCCAATTTTTTGCAAAAAATCAAAAACTGAAGTCTAACACCTTAAAAAATATCAATTATCATTTTTTCTAAAAAAGACCAAAATAGTTCTCTAAAATGAGCAGAATACTTCATTTTTCATGTTTTTCTCAAAAAACTTCTGGATTGAAGACTAACACATACAAATTTCTATTTTTCCTATTTTTTGCATACAATCAAAAACTGCAGTCTAACACCTTCAAAAATATCAATTATCATTTTTCTAAAAAAGACCAAAATAGTTCTCTAAAATGAGCAAAATACTTCATTTTTCATGATTTTCTCAAAAAATTCCGTGATTGAAGACTAACACATACAAATTTCAATTTTTCCAATTTTTTGCAAAAAATCAAAAACTGAAGTCTAACACCTTAAAAAATATCAATTATCATTTTTTCTAAAAAAGACCAAAATAGTTCTCTAAAATGAGCAAAATACTTCATTTTTCATGTTTTTCTCAAAATACTCCGTGATTGAAGACTAACACATACAAATTTCTATTTTTCCAATTTTTTGCATAAAATAAAAAACTGAAGTCTAACACCTTCAAAAATATCAATTATCATTTTTTCTAAAAAACACCAAAATAGTTATCTAAAATGAGTAAAATACTTCATTTTTTATGTTTTTCTCAAAATACTCCGTGATTGAAGACTAACACATACAAATTTCTATTTTTCCAATTTTTTGCATAAAATCTAAAACTGAAGTCTAACACCTTCAAAAATATCAATTATCATTTTTTCTAAAAAAGACCAAAATAGTTCTCTAAAATGAGCAAAATACTTCATTTTTCATGTTTTTCTCAAAAAACTTCTGGATTGAAGACTAACACATACAAATTTCTATTTTTCCTATTTTTTGCATAAAATCAAAAACTGAAGTCTAACACCTTCAAAAATATCAATTATCATTTTTCTAAAAAAGACCAAAATAGTTCTCTAAAATGAGCAAAATACTTCATTTTTCATGATTTTCTCAAAAAATTCCGTGATTGAAGACTAACACATACAAATTTCAATTTTTCCAATTTTTTGCAAAAAATCAAAAACTGAAGTCTAACACCTTAAAAAATATCAATTATCATTTTTTCTAAAAAAGACCAAAATAGTTCCCTAAAATGAGCAAAATACTTCATTTTTCATGTTTTTCTCAAAATACTCCGTGATTGAAGACTAACACATACAAATTTCTATTTTTCCAATTTTTTGCATAAAATCAAAAACTGAAGTCTAACACCTTCAAAAATATCAATTATCATTTTTTATAAAAAAGACCAAAATAGTTCTCTAAAATGAGCAAAATACTTCATTTTTCATGTTTTTCTCAAAATACTCCGTGATTGAAGACTAACACATACAAATTTCTATTTTTTCAATTTTTTGCATAAAATATAAAACTGAAGTCTAACACCTTCAAAAATATCAATTATCATTTTTTCTAAAAAAGACCAAAATAGTTCTCTAAAATGAGCAAAATACTTCATTTTCATGTTTTTCTCAAAATACTCCGTGATTGAAGACTAACACATACAAATTTCTATTTTTCCAATTTTTTGCATAAAATCAAGAACTGAAGTCTAACACCTTCAAAAATATCAATTATCATTTTTCTAAAAAAGACCAAAATAGTTCTCTAAAATGAGCAAAATACTTCATTTTTCATGATTTTCTCAAAAAATTCCGTGATTGAAGACTAACACATACAAATTTCAATTTTTCCAATTTTTTGCAAAAAATCAAAAACTGAAGTCTAACACCTTAAAAAATATCAATTATCATTTTTTCTAAAAAAGACCAAAATAGTTCTCTAAAATGAGCAAAATACTTCATTTTTCATGTTTTTCTCAAAATACTCCGTGATTGAAGACTAACACATACAAATTTCTATTTTTCCAATTTTTTGCATAAAATCAAAAACTGAAGTCTAACACCTTCAAAAATATCAATTATCATTTTTCTAAAAAAGACCAAAATAGTTCTCTAAAATGAGCAAAATACTTCATTTTTCATGATTTTCTCAAAAAATTCCGAGATTGAAGACTAACACATACAAATTTCAATTTTTCCAATTTTTTGCAAAAAATCAAAAACTGAAGTCTAACACCTTAAAAAATATCAATTATCATTTTTTCTAAAAAAGACCAAAATAGTTCTCTAAAATGAGCAAAATACTTCATTTTTCATGTTTTTCTCAAAATACTCCGTGATTGAAGACTAACACATACAAATTTCTATTTTTCCAATTTTTTTGCATAAAATCAAAAACTGAAGTCTAACACCTTCAAAAATATCAATTATCATTTTTTCTAAAAAAGACCAAAATAGTTCTCTAAAATGAGCAAAATACTTCATTTTTCATGTTTTTCTCAAAATACTCCGTGATTGAAGACTAACACATACAAATTTCAATTTTTCCAATTTTTTGCAAAAAATCAAAAACTGAAGTCTAACACCTTAAAAAATATCAATTATCATTTTTTCTAAAAAAGACCAAAATAGTTCTCTAAAATGAGCAAAATACTTCATTTTTCATGTTTTTCTCAAAATACTCCGTGATTGAAGACTAACACATACAAATTTCTATTTTTCCAATTTTTTGCATAAAATCAAAAACTGAAGTCTAACACCTTCAAAAATATCAATTATCATTTTTCTAAAAAAGACCAAAATAGTTCTCTAAAATGAGCAAAATACTTCATTTTTCATGATTTTCTCAAAAAATTCCGAGATTGAAGACTAACACATACAAATTTCAATTTTTCCAATTTTTTGCAAAAAATCAAAAACTGAAGTCTAACACCTTAAAAAATATCAATTATCATTTTTTCTAAAAAAGACCAAAATAGTTCTCTAAAATGAGCAAAATACTTCATTTTTCATGTTTTTCTCAAAATACTCCGTGATTGAAGACTAACACATACAAATTTCTATTTTTCCAATTTTTTGCATAAAATCAAAAACTGAAGTCTAACACCTTCAAAAATATCAATTATCATTTTTCTAAAAAAGACCAAAATAGTTCTCTAAAATGAGCAAAATACTTCATTTTTCATGATTTTCTCAAAAAATTCCGAGATTGAAGACTAACACATACAAATTTCAATTTTTCCAATTTTTTGCAAAAAATCAAAAACTGAAGTCTAACACCTTAAAAAATATCAATTATCATTTTTTCTAAAAAAGACCAAAATAGTTCTCTAAAATGAGCAAAATACTTCATTTTTCATGTTTTTCTCAAAATACTCCGTGATTGAAGACTAACACATACAAATTTCTATTTTTCCAATTTTTTTGCATAAAATCAAAAACTGAAGTCTAACACCTTCAAAAATATCAATTATCATTTTTTCTAAAAAAGACCAAAATAGTTCTCTAAAATGAGCAAAATACTTCATTTTTCATGTTTTTCTCAAAATACTCCGTGATTGAAGACTAACACATACAAATTTCAATTTTTCCAATTTTTTGCAAAAAATCATAAACTGAAGTCTAACACCTTAAAAAATATCAATTATCATTTTTTCTAAAAAAGACCAAAATAGTTCTCTAAAATGAGCAAAATACTTCATTTTTCATGATTTTCTCAAAAAATTCCGTGATTGAAGGCTAACACATACAAATTTCAATTTTTCTAATTTTTTGCAAAAATAAAAAACTGAAGTCTAACACCTTCAAAAATATCTTTTATCATTTTTTCTGAAAAAGACAAAAAATAGTTCCCTAAAATGAGCAAAATACTTCATTTTTCATGTTTTTCTCAAAAAATTCCGTGATTGAAGACTAAAACATACTAATTTATATTTTTCTAATTTTTTTGCAAAAAATCAAAAACTGAAGTCTAAGACCTTCAAAAATATAAATTATCATTTTTTCTAAAAGAGTCCAAAATTGTTCTCTAAAATAAGCAAAATACTTCATTTTTCATGATTTTCTCAAAAAATTCCGTGATTGAAGACTAACACATACAAATTTCAATTTTTCCAATTTTTTGCAAAAAATCAAAAACTGAAGTCTAACACCTTAAAAAATATCAATTATCATTTTTTCTAAAAAAGACCAAAATAGTTCTCTAAAATGAGCAGAATACTTCATTTTTCATGTTTTTCTCAAAAAACTTCTGGATTGAAGACTAACACATACAAATTTCTATTTTTCCTATTTTTTGCATACAATCAAAAACTGCAGTCTAACACCTTCAAAAATATCAATTATCATTTTTCTAAAAAAGACCAAAATAGTTCTCTAAAATGAGCAAAATACTTCATTTTTCATGATTTTCTCAAAAAATTCCGTGATTGAAGACTAACACATACAAATTTCAATTTTTCCAATTTTTTGCAAAAAATCAAAAACTGAAGTCTAACACCTTAAAAAATATCAATTATCATTTTTTCTAAAAAAGACCAAAATAGTTCTCTAAAATGAGCAAAATACTTCATTTTTCATGTTTTTCTCAAAATACTCCGTGATTGAAGACTAACACATACAAATTTCTATTTTTCCAATTTTTTGCATAAAATAAAAAACTGAAGTCTAACACCTTCAAAAATATCAATTATCATTTTTTCTAAAAAACACCAAAATAGTTATCTAAAATGAGTAAAATACTTCATTTTTTATGTTTTTCTCAAAATACTCCGTGATTGAAGACTAACACATACAAATTTCTATTTTTCCAATTTTTTGCATAAAATCTAAAACTGAAGTCTAACACCTTCAAAAATATCAATTATCATTTTTTCTAAAAAAGACCAAAATAGTTCTCTAAAATGAGCAAAATACTTCATTTTTCATGTTTTTCTCAAAAAACTTCTGGATTGAAGACTAACACATACAAATTTCTATTTTTCCTATTTTTTGCATAAAATCAAAAACTGAAGTCTAACACCTTCAAAAATATCAATTATCATTTTTCTAAAAAAGACCAAAATAGTTCTCTAAAATGAGCAAAATACTTCATTTTTCATGATTTTCTCAAAAAATTCCGTGATTGAAGACTAACACATACAAATTTCAATTTTTCCAATTTTTTGCAAAAAATCAAAAACTGAAGTCTAACACCTTAAAAAATATCAATTATCATTTTTTCTAAAAAAGACCAAAATAGTTCCCTAAAATGAGCAAAATACTTCATTTTTCATGTTTTTCTCAAAATACTCCGTGATTGAAGACTAACACATACAAATTTCTATTTTTCCAATTTTTTGCATAAAATCAAAAACTGAAGTCTAACACCTTCAAAAATATCAATTATCATTTTTTATAAAAAAGACCAAAATAGTTCTCTAAAATGAGCAAAATACTTCATTTTTCATGTTTTTCTCAAAATACTCCGTGATTGAAGACTAACACATACAAATTTCTATTTTTTCAATTTTTTGCATAAAATATAAAACTGAAGTCTAACACCTTCAAAAATATCAATTATCATTTTTTCTAAAAAAGACCAAAATAGTTCTCTAAAATGAGCAAAATACTTCATTTTCATGTTTTTCTCAAAATACTCCGTGATTGAAGACTAACACATACAAATTTCTATTTTTCCAATTTTTTGCATAAAATCAAGAACTGAAGTCTAACACCTTCAAAAATATCAATTATCATTTTTCTAAAAAAGACCAAAATAGTTCTCTAAAATGAGCAAAATACTTCATTTTTCATGATTTTCTCAAAAAATTCCGTGATTGAAGACTAACACATACAAATTTCAATTTTTCCAATTTTTTGCAAAAAATCAAAAACTGAAGTCTAACACCTTAAAAAATATCAATTATCATTTTTTCTAAAAAAGACCAAAATAGTTCTCTAAAATGAGCAAAATACTTCATTTTTCATGTTTTTCTCAAAATACTCCGTGATTGAAGACTAACACATACAAATTTCTATTTTTCCAATTTTTTGCATAAAATCAAAAACTGAAGTCTAACACCTTCAAAAATATCAATTATCATTTTTCTAAAAAAGACCAAAATAGTTCTCTAAAATGAGCAAAATACTTCATTTTTCATGATTTTCTCAAAAAATTCCGAGATTGAAGACTAACACATACAAATTTCAATTTTTCCAATTTTTTGCAAAAAATCAAAAACTGAAGTCTAACACCTTAAAAAATATCAATTATCATTTTTTCTAAAAAAGACCAAAATAGTTCTCTAAAATGAGCAAAATACTTCATTTTTCATGTTTTTCTCAAAATACTCCGTGATTGAAGACTAACACATACAAATTTCTATTTTTCCAATTTTTTTGCATAAAATCAAAAACTGAAGTCTAACACCTTCAAAAATATCAATTATCATTTTTTCTAAAAAAGACCAAAATAGTTCTCTAAAATGAGCAAAATACTTCATTTTTCATGTTTTTCTCAAAATACTCCGTGATTGAAGACTAACACATACAAATTTCTATTTTTCCAATTTTTTGCATAAAATCAAAAACTGAAGTCTAACACCTTCAAAAATATCAATTATCATTTTTTCTAAAAATACCAAAATAGTTCTCTAAAATGAGCAAAATACTTCATTTTTCATGTTTTTCCCAAAATACTCCGTGATTGAAGACTAACACATACAAATTTCTATTTTTCCTATTTTTTGCATAAAATCAAAAACTGAAGTCTAACACCTTCAAAAATATCAATTATCATTTTTTCTAAAAAAGACCAAAATAGTTCTCAAAATGAGCAAAATACTTCATTTTTCATGTTTTTCTCAAAATACTCCGTGATTGAAGACTAACAAATACAAATTTCTATTTTTCCTATTTTTTGCATAAAATCAAAAACTGAAGTCTAACACCTTCAAAAATATCAATTATCATTTTTCTAAAAAAGACCAGAATAGTTTCCTAAAATGAGCAAAATACTTCATTTTTCATGTTTTTCTCAAAATACTCCGTGATTGAAGACTAACACGTACAAATTTCTATTTTTCCAATTTTTTGCATAAAATCTAAAACTGAAGTCTAACACCTTCAAAAATATCAATTATCATTTTTTCTAAAAAAGACCAAAATAGTTCTCTAAAATGAGCAAAATACTTCATTTTTCATGTTTTTCTCAAAAAACTTCTGGATTGAAGACTAACACATACAAATTTCTATTTTTCCTATTTTTTGCAAAAAATCAAAAACTGAAGTCTAACACCTTAAAAAATATCAATTATCATTTTTCTAAAAAAGACCAAAATTGTTCTCTAAAATGAGCAAAATACTTCATTTTTCATGATTTTCTAAAAAAATTCCGTGATTGAAGACTAACACATTCAAATTTCAATTTTTCCAATTTTTTGCAAAAAATCAAAAACAGAAGTTTAACACCTTAAAATATATCAATTATCATTTTTTCTAAAAAAGACCAAAATAGTTCTCTAAAATGAGCAAAATACTTCATTTTTCATGTTTTTCTCAAAATACTCCGTGATTGAAGACTAACACATACAAATTTCTATTTTTCCAATTTTTTGCATAAAATAAAAAACTGAAGTCTAACACCTTCAAAAATATCAATTATCATTTTTTCTAAAAAACACCAAAATAGTTCTCTAAAATGAGCAAAATACTTCATTTTTTATGTTTTTCTCAAAATACTCCGTGATTGAAGACTAACACATACAAATTTCTATTTTTCCAATTTTTTGCATAAAATCTAAAACTGAAGTCTAACACCTTCAAAACTATCAATTATCATTTTTTCTAAAAAAGACCAAAATAGTTCTCTAAAATGAGCAAAATACTTCATTTTTCATGTTTTTCTCAAAAAACTTCTGGATTGAAGACTAACACATACAAATTTCTATATTTCCTATTTTTTGCATAAAATCAAAAACTGAAGTCTAACACCTTCAAAAATATCAATTATCATTTTTCTAAAAAAGACCAAAATAGTTCTCTAAAATGAGCAAAATACTTCATTTTTCATGATTTTCTCAAAAAATTCCGTGATTGAAGACTAACACATACAAATTTCAATTTTTCCAATTTTTTGCAAAAAATCAAAAACTGAAGTCTAACACCTTAAAAAATATCAATTATCATTTTTTCTAAAAAAGACCAAAATAGTTCCCTAAAATGAGCAAAATACTTCATTTTTCATGTTTTTCTCAAAATACTCCGTGATTGAAGACTAACACATACAAATTTCTATTTTTCCAATTTTTTGCATAAAATCAAAAACTGAAGTCTAACACCTTCAAAAATATCAATTATCATTTTTTATAAAAAAGACCAAAATAGTTCTCTAAAATGAGCAAAATACTTCATTTTTCATGTTTTTCTCAAAATACTCCGTGATTGAAGACTAACACATACAAATTTCTATTTTTTCAATTTTTTGCATAAAATATAAAACTGAAGTCTAACACCTTCAAAAATATCAATTATCATTTTTTCTAAAAAAGACCAAAATAGTTCTCTAAAATGAGCAAAATACTTCATTTTCATGTTTTTCTCAAAATACTCCGTGATTGAAGACTAACACATACAAATTTCTATTTTTCCAATTTTTTGCATAAAATCAAGAACTGAAGTCTAACACCTTCAAAAATATCAATTATCATTTTTCTAAAAAAGACCAAAATAGTTCTCTAAAATGAGCAAAATACTTCATTTTTCATGATTTTCTCAAAAAATTCCGTGATTGAAGACTAACACATACAAATTTCAATTTTTCCAATTTTTTGCAAAAAATCAAAAACTGATGTCTAACACCTTAAAAAATATCAATTATCATTTTTTCTAAAAAAGACCAAAATAGTTCTCTAAAATGAGCAAAATACTTCATTTTTCATGTTTTTCTCAAAATACTCCGTGATTGAAGACTAACACATACAAATTTCTATTTTTCCAATTTTTTGCATAAAATCAAAAACTGAAGTCTAACACCTTCAAAAATATCAATTATCATTTTTCTAAAAAAGACCAAAATAGTTCTCTAAAATGAGCAAAATACTTCATTTTTCATGATTTTCTCAAAAAATTCCGAGATTGAAGACTAACACATACAAATTTCAATTTTTCCAATTTTTTGCAAAAAATCAAAAACTGAAGTCTAACACCTTCAAAAATATCAATTATCATTTTTTCTAAAAAAGACCAAAATAGTTCTCTAAAATGAGCAAAATACTTCATTTTTCATGTTTTTCTCAAAATACTCCGTGATTGAAGACTAACACATACAAATTTCAATTTTTCCAATTTTTTGCATAAAATCAAAAACTTAAGTCTAACACCTTCAAAAATATCAATTATCATTTTTTCTAAAAATACCAAAATAGTTCTCTAAAATGAGCAAAATACTTCATTTTTCATGTTTTTCCCAAAATACTCCGTGATTGAAGACTAACACATACAAATTTCTATTTTTCCTATTTTTTGCATAAAATCAAAAACTGAAGTCTAACACCTTCAAAAATATCAATTATCATTTTTTCTAAAAAAGACCAAAATAGTTCTCAAAATGAGCAAAATACTTCATTTTTCATGTTTTTCTCAAAATACTCCGTGATTGAAGACTAACACATACAAATTTCTATTTTTCCTATTTTTTGCATAAAATCAAAAACTGAAGTCTAACACCTTCAAAAATATCAATTATCATTTTTCTAAAAAAGACCAGAATAGTTCCCTAAAATGAGCAAAATACTTCATTTTTCATGTTTTTCTCAAAATACTCCGTGATTGAAGACTAACACGTACAAATTTCTATTTTTCCAATTTTTTGCATAAAATCTAAAACTGAAGTCTAACACCTTCAAAAATATCAATTATCATTTTTTCTAAAAAAGACCAAAATAGTTCTCTAAAATGAGCAAAATACTTCATTTTTCATGTTTTTCTCAAAAAACTTCTGGATTGAAGACTAACACATACAAATTTCTATTTTTCCTATTTTTTGCATAAAATCAAAAACTGAAGTCTAACACCTTCAAAAATATCAATTATCATTTTTCTAAAAAAGACCAAAATTGTTCTCTAAAATGAGCAAAATACTTCATTTTTCATGATTTTCTAAAAAAATTCCGTGATTGAAGACTAACACATTCAAATTTCAATTTTTCCAATTTTTTGCAAAAAATCAAAAACAGAAGTTTAACACCTTAAAATATGTCAATTATCATTTTTTCTAAAAAAGACCAAAATAGTTCTCTAAAATGAGCAAAATACTTCATTTTTCATGTTTTTCTCAAAATACTCCGTGATTGAAGACTAACACATACAAATTTCTATTTTTCCAATTTTTTGCATAAAATAAAAAACTGAAGTCTAACACCTTCAAAAATATCAATTATCATTTTTTCTAAAAAACACCAAAATAGTTCTCTAAAATGAGCAAAATACTTCATTTTTTTTGTTTTTCTCAAAATACTCCGTGATTGAAGACTAACACATACAAATTTCTATTTTTCCAATTTTTTGCATAAAATCTAAAACTGAAGTCTAACACCTTCAAAACTATCAATTATCATTTTTTCTAAAAAAGACCAAAATAGTTCTCTAAAATGAGCAAAATACTTCATTTTTCATGTTTTTCTCAAAAAATTCCGTGATTGAAGACTAAAACATACTAATTTATATTTTTCTAATTTTTTTGCAAAAAATAAAAAACTGAAGTCTAAGACCTTCAAAAATATAAATTATCATTTTTTCTAAAAGAGTCCAAAATTGTTCTCTAAAATAAGTAAAATACTTTATTTTTCATGATTTTCTCAAAAAATTCCGTGATTGAAGACTAACACATACAAATTTCAATTTTTCCAATTTTTTGCAAAAAATCAAAAACTGAAGTCTAACACCTTAAAAAATATCAATTATCATTTTTTCTAAAAAAGACCAAAATAGTTCTCTAAAATGAGCAAAATACTTCATTTTTCATGTTTTTCTGAAAAAACTTCTGGATTGAAGACTAACACATACAAATTTCTATTTTTCCTATTTTTTGCATAAAATCAAAAACTGAAGTCTAACACCTTCAAAAATATCAATTATCATTTTTTCTAAAAAACACCAAAATAGTTCTCTAAAATGAGCAAAATACTTCATTTTTTATGTTTTTCTCAAAATACTCCGTGATTGAAGACTAACACATACAAATTTCTATTTTTCCAATTTTTTGCATAAAATCTAAAACTAAAGTCTAACACCTTCAAAAATATCAATTATCATTTTTCTAAAAAAGACCAAAATAGTTCTCTAAAATGAGCAAAATACTTCATTTTTCATGATTATCTCAAAAAATTCCGTGATTGAAGACTAACACATACAAATTTCAATTTTTCCAATTTTTTGCAAAAAATCAAAAACTGAAGTCTAACACCTTAAAAAATATCAATTATCATTTTTTCTAAAAAAGACCAAAATAGTTCTCTAAAATGAGCAAAATACTTCATTTTTCATGTTTTTCTCAAAATACTCCGTGATTGAAGACTAACACATACAAATTTCTATATTTCCAATTTTTTGCATAAAATAAAAAACTGAAGTCTAACACCTTCAAAAATATCAATTATCATTTTTTCTAAAAAACACCAAAATAGTTCTCTAAAATGAGCAAAATACTTCATTTTTTATGTTTTTCTCAAAATACTCCGTGATTGAAGACTAACACATACAAATTTCTATTTTTCCAATTTTTTGCATAAAATCTAAAACTGAAGTCTAACACCTTCAAAAATATCAATTATCATTTTTTCTAAAAAAGACCAAAATAGTTCTCTAAAATGAGCAAAATACTTCATTTTTCATGTTTTTCTCAAAAAACTTCTGGATTGAAGACTAACACATACAAATTTCTATTTTTCCTATTTTTTGCATAAAATCAAAAACTGAAGTGTAACACCTTCAAAAATATCAATTATCATTTTTCTAAAAAAGACCAAAATAGTTCTCTAAAATGAGCAAAATACTTCATTTTTCATGTTTTTCTCAAAATACTCCGTGATTGAAGACTAACACATACAAATTTCTATTTTTCCAATTTTTTGCATAAAATATAAAACTGAAGTCTAACACCTTCAAAAATATCAATTATCATTTTTTCTAAAAAAGACCAAAATAGTTCTCTAAAATGAGCAAAATACTTCATTTTTCATGTTTTTCTCAAAATACTCCGTGATTGAAGACTAACACATACAAATTTCTATTTTTCCAATTTTTTGCATAAAATCAAAAACTGAAGTCTAACACCTTCAAAAATATCAATTATCATTTTTCTAAAAAAGACCAAAATAGTTCTCTAAAATGAGCAAAATACTTCATTTTTCATGATTTTCTGAAAAAATTCCGTGATTGAAGACTAACACATACAAATTTCAATTTTTCCAATTTTTTGCAAAAAATTAAAAACTGAAGTCTAACACCTTAAAAAATATCAATTATCATTTTTTCTAAAAAAGACCAAAATAGTTCTCTAAAATGAGCAAAATACTTCATTTTCCATGTTTTTCTCAAAATACTCCGTGATTGAAGACTAACACATACAAATTTCTATTTTTCCAATTTTTTGCATAAAATCAAAAACTGAAGTCTAACACCTTCAAAAATATCAATTATCATTTTTTCTAAAAAAGACCAAAATAGTTCTCTAAAATGAGCAAAATACTTCATTTTTCATGTTTTTCTCAAAATACTCCGTGATTGAAGACTAACACATACAAATTTCAATTTTTCCAATTTTTTGCATAAAATCAAAAACTGAAGTCTAACACCTTCAAAAATATCAATTATCATTTTTTCTAAAAATACCAAAATAGTTCTCTAAAATGAGCAAAATACTTCATTTTTCATGTTTTTCCCAAAATACTCCGTGATTGAAGACTAACACATACAAATTTCTATTTTTCCTATTTTTTTGCATAAAATCAAAAACTGAAGTCTAACACCTTCAAAAATATCAATTATCATTTTTTCTAAAAAAGACCAAAATAGTTCTCAAAATGAGCAAAATACTTCATTTTTCATGTTTTTCTCAAAATACTCCGTGATTGAAGACTAACACATACAAATTTCTATTTTTCCTATTTTTTGCATAAAATCAAAAACTGAAGTCTAACACCTTCAAAAATATCAATTATTATTTTTCTAAAAAAGACCAGAATAGTTCCCTAAAATGAGCAAAATACTTCATTTTTCATGTTTTTCTCAAAATACTCCGTGATTGAGGACTAACACGTACAAATTTCTATTTTTCCAATTTTTTGCATAAAATCTAAAACTGAAGTCTAACACCTTCAAAAATATCAATTATCATTTTTTCTAAAAAAGACCAAAATAGTTCTCTAAAATGAGCAAAATACTTAATTTTTCATGTTTTTCTCAAAAAACTTCTGGATTGAAGACTAACACATACAAATTTCTATTTTTCCTATTTTTTGCATAAAATCAAAAACTGAAGTCTAACACCTTCAAAAATATCAATTATCATTTTTCTAAAAAAGACCAAAATTGTTCTCTAAAATGAGCAAAATACTTCATTTTTCATGATTTTCTAAAAAAATTCCGTGATTGAAGACTAACACATTCAAATTTCAATTTTTCCAATTTTTTGCAAAAAATCAAAAATAGAAGTTTAACACCTTAAAAAATATCAATTATCATTTTTTCTAAAAAAAACCAAAATAGTTCTCTAAAATGAGCAAAATACTTCATTTTTCATGTTTTTCTCAAAATACTCCGTGATTGAAGACTAACACATACAAATTTCTATTTTTCCAATTTTTTGCATAAAATAAAAAACTGAAGTCTAACACCTTCAAAAATATCAATTATCATTTTTTCTAAAAAACACCAAAATAGTTCTCTAAAATGAGCAAAATACTTCATTTTTTATGTTTTTCTCAAAATACTCCGTGATTGAAGACTAACACATACAAATTTCTATTTTTCCAATTTTTTGCATAAAATCTAAAACTGAAGTCTAACACCTTCAAAACTATCAATTATCATTTTTTCTAAAAAAGACCAAAATAGTTCTCTAAAATGAGCAAAATACTTCATTTTTCATGTTTTTCTCAAAAAATTCCGTGATTGAAGACTAAAACATACTAATTTATATTTTTCTAATTTTTTTGCAAAAAATAAAAAACTGAAGTCTAAGACCTTCAAAAATATAAATTATGATTTTTTCTAAAAGAGTCCAAAATTGTTCTCTAAAATAAGTAAAATACTTCATTTTTCATGATTTTCTCAAAAAATTCCGTGATTGAAGACTAACACATACAAATTTCAATTTTTCCAATTTTTTGCAAAAAATCAAAAACTGAAGTCTAACACCTTAAAAAATATCAATTATCATTTTTTCTAAAAAAGACCAAAATAGTTCTCTAAAATGAGCAAAATACTTCATTTTTCATGTTTTTCTCAAAAAACTTCTGGATTGAAGACTAACACATACAAATTTCTATTTTTCCTATTTTTTGCATAAAATCAAAAACTGAAGTCTAACACCTTCAAAAATATCAATTATCATTTTTCTAAAAAAGACCAAAATAGTTCTCTAAAATGAGCAAAATACTTCATTTTTCATGATTTTCTCAAAAAATTCCGTGATTGAAGACTAACACATACAAATTTCAATTTTTCCAATTTTTTGCAAAAAATCAAAAACTGAAGTCTAACACCTTAAAAAATATCAATTATAATTTTTTCTAAAAAAGACCAAAATAGTTCTCTAAAATGAGCAAAATACTTCATTTTTCATGTTTTTCTCAAAATACTCCGTGATTGAAGACTAACACATACAAATTTCTATTTTTCCAATTTTTTGCATAAAATAAAAAACTGAAGTCTAACACCTTCAAAAATATCAATTATCATTTTTTCTAAAAAACACCAAAATAGTTCTCTAAAATGAGCAAAATACTTCATTTTTTATGTTTTTCTCAAAATACTCCGTGATTGAAGACTAACACATACAAATTTCTATTTTTCCAATTTTTTGCATAAAATCTAAAACTGAAGTCTAACACCTTCAAAAATATCAATTATCATTTTTTCTAAAAAAGACCAAAATAGTTCTCTAAAATGAGCAAAATACTTCATTTTTCATGTTTTTCTCAAAAAACTTCTGGATTGAAGACTAACACATACAAATTTCTATTTTTCCTATTTTTTGCATAAAATCAAAAACTGAAGTGTAACACCTTCAAAAATATCAATTATCATTTTTCTAAAAAAGACCAAAATAGTTCTCTAAAATGAGCAAAATACTTCATTTTTCATGATTTTCTCAAAAAATTCCGTGATTGAAGACTAACACATACAAATTTCAATTTTTCCAATTTTTTGCAAAAAATCAAAAACTGAAGTCTAACACCTTAAAAAATATCAATTATCATTTTTTCTAAAATAGACCAAAATAGTTCTCTAAAATGAGCAAAATACTTCATTTTTCATGTTTTTCTCAAAATACTCCGTGATTGAAGACTAACACATACAAATTTCTATTTTTCCCATTTTTTGCATAAAATCAAAAACTGAAGTCTAACACCTTCAAAAATATCAATTATCATTTTTCTAAAAAAGACCAAAATAGTTCTCTAAAATGAGCAAAATACTTCAGTTTTCATGATTTTCTCAAAAAATTCCGTGATTGAAGACTAACACATACAAATTTCAATTTTTCCAATTTTTTGCAAAAAATCAAAAACTGAAGTCTAACACCTTAAAAAATATCAATTATCATTTTTTCTAAAAAAGACCAAAATAGTTCTCTAAAATGAGCAAAATACTTCATTTTTCATGTTTTTCTCAAAATACTCCGTGATTGAAGACTAACACATACAAATTTCTATTTTTCCAATTTTTTGCATAAAATCAAAAACTGAAGTCTAACACCTTCAAAAATATCAATTATCATTTTTTCTAAAAAAGACCAAAATAGTTCTCTAAATGAGCAAAATACTTCATTTTTCATGTTTTTCTCAAAATACTCCGTGATTGAAGACTAACACATACAAATTTCAATTTTTCCAATTTTTTGCATAAAATCAAAAACTGAAGTCTAACACCTTCAAAAATATCAATTATCATTTTTTCTAAAAATACCAAAATAGTTCTCTAAAATGAGCAAAATACTTCATTTTTCATGTTTTTCCCAAAATACTCCGTGATTGAAGACTAACACATACAAATTTCTATTTTTCCTATTTTTTTGCATAAAATCAAAAACTGAAGTCTAACACCTTCAAAAATATCAATTATCATTTTTTCTAAAAAAGACCAAAATAGTTCTCAAAATGAGCAAAATACTTCATTTTTCATGTTTTTCTCAAAATACTCCGTGATTGAAGACTAACACATACAAATTTCTATTTTTCCTATTTTTTGCATAAAATCAAAAACTGAAGTCTAACACCTTCAAAAATATGAATTATCATTTTTCTAAAAAAGACCAGAATAGTTCCCTAAAATGAGCAAAATACTTCATTTTTCATGTTTTTCTCAAAATACTCCGTGATTGAAGACTAACACATACAAATTTCTATTTTTCCAATTTTTTGCATAAAATAAAAAACTGAAGTCTAACACCTTCAAAAATATCAATTATCATTTTTTCTAAAAAACACCAAAATAGTTCTCTAAAATGAGCAAAATACTTCATTTTTTATGTTTTTCTCAAAATACTCCGTGATTGAAGACTAACACATACAAATTTCTATTTTTCCAATTTTTTGCATAAAATCTAAAACTGAAGTCTAACACCTTCAAAAATATCAATTATCATTTTTTCTAAAAAAGACCAAAATAGTTCTCTAAAATGAGCAAAATACTTCATTTTTCATGTTTTTCTCAAAAAACTTCTGGATTGAAGACTAACACATACAAATTTCTATTTTTCCTATTTTTTGCATAAAATCAAAAACTGAAGTGTAACACCTTCAAAAATATCAATTATCATTTTTCTAAAAAAGACCAAAATAGTTCTCTAAAATGAGCAAAATACTTCATTTTTCATGATTTTCTCAAAAAATTCCGTGATTGAAGACTAACACATACAAATTTCAATTTTTCCAATTTTTTGCAAAAAATCAAAAACTGAAGTCTAACACCTTCAAAAATATCAATTATCATTTTTTCTAAAAAAGACCAAAATAGTTCTCTAAATGAGCAAAATACTTCATTTTTCATGTTTTTCTCAAAATACTCCGTGATTGAAGACTAACACATACAAATTTCAATTTTTCCAATTTTTTGCATAAAATCAAAAACTGAAGTCTAACACCTTCAAAAATATCAATTATCATTTTTTCTAAAAATACCAAAATAGTTCTCTAAAATGAGCAAAATACTTCATTTTTCATGTTTTTCCCAAAATACTCCGTGATTGAAGACTAACACATACAAATTTCTATTTTTCCTATTTTTTTGCATAAAATCAAAAACTGAAGTCTAACACCTTCAAAAATATCAATTATCATTTTTTCTAAAAAAGACCAAAATAGTTCTCAAAATGAGCAAAATACTTCATTTTTCATGTTTTTCTCAAAATACTCCGTGATTGAAGACTAACACATACAAATTTCTATTTTTCCTATTTTTTGCATAAAATCAAAAACTGAAGTCTAACACCTTCAAAAATATCAATTATCATTTTTCTAAAAAAGACCAGAATAGTTCCCTAAAATGAGCAAAATACTTCATTTTTCATGTTTTTCTCAAAATACTCCGTGATTGAAGACTAACACGTACAAATTTCTATTTTTCCAATTTTTTGCATAAAATCTAAAACTGAAGTCTAACACCTTCAAAAATATCAATTATCATTTTTTCAAAAAAAGACCAAAATAGTTCTCTAAAATGAGCAAAATACTTCATTTTTCATGTTTTTCTCAAAAAACTTCTGGATTGAAGACTAACAAATACAAATTTCTATTTTTCCTATTTTTTGCATAAAATCAAAAACTGAAGTCTAACACCTTCAAAAATATCAATTATCATTTTTTCTAAAAAAGACCAAAATAGTTCTCTAAAATGAGCAAAATACTTCATTTTTCATGTTTTTCTCAAAATACTCCGTGATTGAAGACTAACACATACAAATTTCAATTTTTCCAATTTTTTGCATAAAATCAAAAACTGAAGTCTAACACCTTCAAAAATATCAATTATCATTTTTTCTAAAAATACCAAAATAGTTCTCTAAAATGAGCAAAATACTTCATTTTTCATGTTTTTCCCAAAATACTCCGTGATTGAAGACTAACACATACAAATTTCTTTTTTTCCTATTTTTTTGCATAAAATCAAAAACTGAAGTCTAACACCTTCAAAAATATCAATTATCATTTTTTCTAAAAAAGACCAAAATAGTTCTCTAAAATGAGCAAAATACTTCATTTTTCATGTTTTTCTCAAAATACTCCGTGATTGAAGACTAACACATACAAATTTCAATTTTTCCAATTTTTTGCATAAAATCAAAAACTGAAGTCTAACACCTTCAAAAATATCAATTATCATTTTTTCTAAAAATAGCAAAATAGTTCTCTAAAATGAGCAAAATACTTCATTTTTCATGTTTTTCCCAAAATACTCCGTGATTGAAGACTAACACATACAAATTTCTATTTTTCCTATTTTTTTGCATAAAATCAAAAACTGAAGTCTAACACCTTAAAAAATATCAATTATCATTTTTTCTAAAAAAGACCAAAATAGTTCTATAAAATGAGCAAAATACTTCATTTTTCATGTTTTTCTCAAAATACTCCGTGATTGAAGACTAACACATACAAATTTCTATTTTTCCAATTTTTTGCATAAAATAAAAAACTGAAGTCTAACACCTTCAAAAATATCAATTATCATTTTTTCTAAAAAACACCAAAATAGTTCTCTAAAATGAGCAAAATACTTCATTTTTTATGTTTTTCTCAAAATACTCCGTGATTGAAGACTAACACATACAAATTTCTATTTTTCCAATTTTTTGCATAAAATCTAAAACTGAAGTCTAACACCTTCAAAAATATCAATTATCATTTTTTCTAAAAAAGACCAAAATAGTTCTCTAAAATGAGCAAAATACTTCATTTTTCATGTTTTTCTCAAAAAACTTCTGGATTGAAGACTAACACATACAAATTTCTATTTTTCCTATTTTTTGCATAAAATCAAAAACTGAAGTGTAACACCTTCAAAAATATCAATTATCATTTTTCTAAAAAAGACCAAAATAGTTCTCTAAAATGAGCAAAATACTTCATTTTTCATGATTTTCTCAAAAAATTCCGTGATTGAAGACTAACACATAAAAATTTCAATTTTTCCAATTTTTTGCAAAAAATCAAAAACTGAAGTCTAACACCTTAAAAAATATCAATTATCATTTTTTCTAAAATAGACCAAAATAGTTCCCTAAAATGAGCAAAATACTTCATTTTTCATGTTTTTCTCAAAATACTCCGTGATTGAAGACTAACACATACAAATTTCTATTTTTCCAATTTTTTGCATAAAATCAAAAACTGAAGTCTAACACCTTCAAAAATATCAATTATCATTTTTTCTAAAAAAGACCAAAATAGTTCTCTAAAATGAGCAAAATACTTCATTTTTCATGTTTTTCTCAAAATACTCCGTGATTGAAGACTAACACATACAAATTTCTATTTTTCCAATTTTTTGCATAAAATATAAAACTGAAGTCTAACACCTTCAAAAATATCAATTATCATTTTTTCTAAAAAAGACCAAAATAGTTCTCTAAAATGAGCAAAATACTTCATTTTTCATGTTTTTCTCAAAATACTCCGTGATTGAAGACTAACACATACAAATTTCTATTTTTCCCATTTTTTGCATAAAATCAAAAACTGAAGTCTAACACCTTCAAAAATATCAATTATCATTTTTCTAAAAAAGACCAAAATAGTTCTCTAAAATGAGCAAAATACTTCATTTTTCATGATTTTCTCAAAAAATTCCGTGATTGAAGACTAACACATACAAATTTCAATTTTTCCAATTTTTTGCAAAATATCAAAAACTGAAGTCTAACACCTTAAAAAATATCAATTATCATTTTTTCTAAAAAAGACCGAAATAGTTCTCTAAAATGAGCAAAATACTTCATTTTTCATGTTTTTCTCAAAATACTCCGTGATTGAAGACTAACACATACAAATTTCTATTTTTCCAATTTTTTGCATAAAATCAAAAACTGAAGTCTAACACCTTCAAAAATATCAATTATCATTTTTTCTAAAAAAGACCAAAATAGTTCTCTAAAATGAGCAAAATACTTCATTTTTCATGTTTTTCTCAAAATACTCCGTGATTGAAGACTAACACATACAAATTTCAATTTTTCCAATTTTTTGCATAAAATCAAAAACTGAAGTCTAACACCTTCAAAAATATCAATTATCATTTTTTCTAAAAATACCAAAATAGTTCTCTAAAATGAGCAAAATACTTCATTTTTCATGTTTTTCCCAAAATACTCCGTGATTGAAGACTAACACATACAAATTTCTATTTTTCCTATTTTTTTGCATAAAATCAAAAACTGAAGTCTAACACCTTCAAAAATATCAATTATCATTTTTTCTAAAAAAGACCAAAATAGTTCTCAAAATGAGCAAAATACTTCATTTTTCATGTTTTTCTCAAAATACTCCGTGATTGAAGACTAACACATACAAATTTCTATTTTTCCTATTTTTTGCATAAAATCAAAAACTGAAGTCTAACACCTTCAAAAATATCAATTATCATTTTTCTAAAAAAGTCCAGAATAGTTCCCTAAAATGAGCAAAATACTTCATTTTTCATGTTTTTCTCAAAATACTCCGTGATTGAAGACTAACACGTACAAATTTCTATTTTTCCAATTTTTTGCATAAAATCTAAAACTGAAGTCTAACACCTTCAAAAATATCAATTATCATTTTTTCAAAAAAAGACCAAAATAGTTCTCTAAAATGAGCAAAATACTTCATTTTTCATGTTTTTCTCAAAAAACTTCTGGATTGAAGACTAACAAATACAAATTTCTATTTTTCCTATTTTTTGCATAAAATCAAAAACTGAAGTCTAACACCTTCAAAAATATCAATTATCATTTTTCTAAAAAAGACCAAAATTGTTCTCTAAAATGAGCAAAATACTTCATTTTTCATGATTTTCTAAAAAAATTCCGTGATTGAAGACTAACACATTCAAATTTCAATTTTTCCAATTTTTTTCAAAAAATCAAAAACAGAAGTTTAACACCTTAAAAAATATCAATTATCATTTTTTCTAAAAAAGACCAAAATAGTTCTCTAAAATGAGCAAAATACTTCATTTTTCATGTTTTTCTCAAAAAACTTCTGGATTGAAGACTTACACATACAAATTTTTATTTTTCCTATTTTTTGCATAAAATCAAAAACTGAAGTCTAACACCTTCAAAAATATCAATTATCATTTTTCTAAAAAAGACCAAAATAGTTCTCTAAAATGAGCAAAATACTTCATTTTTTATGATTTTCTCAAAAAATTCCGTGCTTGAAGACTAACACATACAAATTTCTATTTTTCCTATTTTTTTGCATAAAATCAAAAACTGAAGTCTAACACCTTCAAAAATATCAATTATCATTTTTCTAAAAAAGACCAGAATAGTTCCCTAAAATGAGCAAAATACTTCATTTTTCTTGTTTTTCTCAAAATACTCCGTGATTGAAGACTAACACATACAAATTTCTATTTTTCCAATTGTTTGCATAAAATCTAAAACTGAAGTCTAACACCTTCAAAAATATCAATTATCATTTTTCTAAAAAAGACCAAAATAGTTCTCTAAAATGAGCAAAATACTTCATTTTTCATGATTTTCTCAAAAAATTCCGTGATTGAAGACTAACACATACAAATTTCTATTTTTCCTATTTTTTGCATAAAATCAAAAACTGAAGTCTAACACCTTCAAAAATATCAATTATCATTTTTTCTAAAAAAGACCAAAATAGTTCTCTAAAATGAGCAAAATACTTCATTTTACATGTTTTTCTCAAAATACTCCGTGATTGAAGACTAACACATACAAATTTCAATTTTTCCAATTTTTTGCATAAAATCAAAAACTGAAGTCTAACACCTTCAAAAATATCAATTATCATTTTTTCTAAAAATACCAAAATAGTTCTCTAAAATGAGCAAAATACTTCATTTTTCATGTTTTTCCCAAAATACTCCGTGATTGAAGACTAACACATACAAATTTCTATTTTTCCTATTTTTTTTGCATAAAATCAAAAACTGAAGTGTAACACCTTCAAAAATATCAATTATCATTTTTCTAAAAAAGACCAAAATAGTTCTCTAAAATGAGCAAAATACTTCATTTTTCATGATTTTCTCAAAAAATTCCGTGATTGAAGACTAACACATACAAATTTCAATTTTTCCAATTTTTTGCAAAAAATCAAAAACTGAAGTCTAACACCTTAAAAAATATCAATTATCATTTTTTCTAAAATAGACCAAAATAGTTCTCTAAAATGAGCAAAATACTTCATTTTTCATGTTTTTCTCAAAATACTCCGTGATTGAAGACTAACACATACAAATTTCTATTTTTCCCATTTTTTTGCATAAAATCAAAAACTGAAGTCTAACACCTTCAAAAATATCAATTATCATTTTTCTAAAAAAGACCAAAATAGTTCTCTAAAATGAGCAAAATACTTCATTTTTCATGATTTTCTCAAAAAATTCCGTGATTGAAGACTAACACATACAAATTTCAATTTTTCCAATTTTTTGCAAAAAATCAAAAACTGAAGTCTAACACCTTAAAAAATATCAATTATCATTTTTTCTAAAAAAGACCAAAATAGTTCTCTAAAATGAGCAAAATACTTCATTTTTCATGTTTTTCTCAAAATACTCCGTGATTGAAGACTAACACATACAAATTTCTATTTTTCCAATTTTTTGCATAAAATCAAAAACTGAAGTCTAACACCTTCAAAAATATCAATTATCATTTTTTCTAAAAAAGACCAAAATAGTTCTCTAAAATGAGCAAAATACTTCATTTTTCATGTTTTTCTCAAAATACTCCGTGATTGAAGACTAACACATACAAATTTCAATTTTTCCAATTTTTTGCATAAAATCAAAAACTGAAGTCTAACACCTTCAAAAATATCAATTATCATTTTTTCTAAAAATACCAAAATAGTTCTCTAAAATGAGCAAAATACTTCATTTTTCATGTTTTTCCCAAAATACTCCGTGATTGAAGACTAACACATACAAATTTCTATTTTTCCTATTTTTTTGCATAAAATCAAAAACTGAAGTCTAACACCTTCAAAAATATCAATTATAATTTTTTCTAAAAAAGACCAAAATAGTTCTCAAAATGAGCAAAATACTTCATTTTTCATGTTTTTCTCAAAATACTCCGTGATTGAAGACTAACACATACAAATTTCTATTTTTCCTATTTTTTGCAAAAAATCAAAAACTGAAGTCTAACACCTTCAAAAATATCAATTATCATTTTTCTAAAAAAGACCAGAATAGTTCCCTAAAATGAGCAAAATACTTCATTTTTCATGTTTTTCTCAAAATACTCCGTGATTGAAGACTAACACGTACAAATTTCTATTTTTCCAATTTTTTGCATAAAATCTAAAACTGAAGTCTAACACCTTCAAAAATATCAATTATCATTTTTTCAAAAAAAGACCAAAATAGTTCTCTAAAATGAGCAAAATACTTCATTTTTCATGTTTTTCTCAAAAAACTTCTGGATTGAAGACTAACAAATACAAATTTCTATTTTTCCTATTTTTTGCATAAAATCAAAAACTGAAGTCTAACACCTTCAAAAATATCAATTATCATTTTTTCTAAAAAAGACCAAAATAGTTCTCTAAAATGAGCAAAATACTTCATTTTTCATGTTTTTCTCAAAATACTCCGTGATTGAAGACTAACACATACAAATTTCAATTTTTCCAATTTTTTGCATAAAATCAAAAACTGAAGTCTAACACCTTCAAAAATATCAATTATCATTTTTTCTAAAAATACCAAAATAGTTCTCTAAAATGAGCAAAATACTTCATTTTTCATGTTTTTCCCAAAATACTCCGTGATTGAAGACTAACACATACAAATTTCTATTTTTCCTATTTTTTTGCATAAAATCAAAAACTGAAGTCTAACACCTTCAAAAATATCAATTATCATTTTTTCTAAAAAAGACCATAATAGTTCTCTAAAATGAGCAAAATACTTCATTTTTCATGTTTTTCTCAAAATACTCCGTGATTGAAGACTAACACATACAAATTTCAATTTTTCCAATTTTTTGCATAAAATCAAAAACTGAAGTCTAACACCTTCAAAAATATCAATTATCATTTTTTCTAAAAATAGCAAAATAGTTCTCTAAAATGAGCAAAATACTTCATTTTTCATGTTTTTCCCAAAATACTCCGTGATTGAAGACTAACACATACAAATTTCTATTTTTCCTATTTTTTTGCATAAAATCAAAAACTGAAGTCTAACACCTTAAAAAATATCAATTATCATTTTTTCTAAAAAAGACCAAAATAGTTCTATAAAATGAGCAAAATACTTCATTTTTCATGTTTTTCTCAAAATACTCCGTGATTGAAGACTAACACATACAAATTTCTATTTTTCCAATTTTTTGCATAAAATAAAAAACTGAAGTCTAACACCTTCAAAAATATCAATTATCATTTTTTCTAAAAAACACCAAAATAGTTCTCTAAAATGAGCAAAATACTTCATTTTTTATGTTTTTCTCAAAATACTCCGTGATTGAAGACTAACACATACAAATTTCTATTTTTCCAATTTTTTGCATAAAATCTAAAACTGAAGTCTAACACCTTCAAAAATATCAATTATCATTTTTTCTAAAAAAGACCAAAATAGTTCTCTAAAATGAGCAAAATACTTCATTTTTCATGTTTTTCTCAAAAAACTTCTGGATTGAAGACTAACACATACAAATTTCTATTTTTCCTATTTTTTGCATAAAATCAAAAACTGAAGTGTAACACCTTCAAAAATATCAATTATCATTTTTCTAAAAAAGACCAAAATAGTTCTCTAAAATGAGCAAAATACTTCATTTTTCATGATTTTCTCAAAAAATTCCGTGATTGAAGACTAACACATACAAATTTCAATTTTTCCAATTTTTTGCAAAAAATCAAAAACTGAAGTCTAACACCTTAAAAAATATCAATTATCATTTTTTCTAAAAAAGACCAAAATAGTTCCCTAAAATGAGCAAAATACTTCATTTTTCATGTTTTTCTCAAAATACTCCGTGATTGAAGACTAACACATACAAATTTCTATTTTTCCAATTTTTTGCATAAAATCAAAAACTGAAGTCTAACACCTTCAAAAATATCAATTATCATTTTTTCTAAAAAAGACCAAAATAGTTCTCTAAAATGAGCAAAATACTTCATTTTTCATGTTTTTCTCAAAATACTCCGTGATTGAAGACTAACACATACAAATTTCTATTTTTCCAATTTTTTGCATAAAATATAAAACTGAAGTCTAAAACCTTCAAAAATATCAATTATCATTTTTTCTAAAAAAGACCAAAATAGTTCTCTAAAATGAGCAAAATACTTCATTTTTCATGTTTTTCTCAAAATACTCCGTGATTGAAGACTAACACATACAAATTTCTATTTTTCCCATTTTTTGCATAAAATCAAAAACTGAAGTCTAACACCTTCAAAAATATCAATTATCATTTTTCTAAAAAAGACCAAAATAGTTCTCTAAAATGAGCAAAATACTTCATTTTTCATGATTTTCTCAAAAAATTCCGTGATTGAAGACTAACACATACAAATTTCAATTTTTCCAATTTTTTGCAAAAAATCAAAAACTGAAGTCTAACACCTTAAAAAATATCAATTATCATTTTTTCTAAAAAAGACCGAAATAGTTCTCTAAAATGAGCAAAATACTTCATTTTTCATGTTTTTTTCAAAATACTCCGTGATTGAAGACTAACACATACAAATTTCTATTTTTCCAATTTTTTTTCATAAAATCAAAAACTGAAGTCTAACACCTTCAAAAATATCAATTATCATTTTTTCTAAAAAAGACCAAAATAGTTCTCTAAAATGAGCAAAATACTTCATTTTTCATGTTTTTCTCAAAATACTCCGTGATTGAAGACTAACACATACAAATTTCAATTTTTCCAATTTTTTGCATAAAATCAAAAACTGAAGTCTAACACCTTCAAAAATATCAATTTTCATTTTTTCTAAAAATACCAAAATAGTTCTCTAAAATGAGCAAAATACTTCATTTTTCATGTTTTTCCCAAAATACTCCGTGATTGAAGACTAACACATACAAATTTCTATTTTTCCTATTTTTTTGCATAAAATCAAAAACTGAAGTCTAACACCTTCAAAAATATCAATTATCATTTTTTCTAAAAAAGACCAAAATAGTTCTCAAAATGAGCAAAATACTTCATTTTTCATGTTTTTCTCAAAATACTCCGTGATTGAAGACTAACACATACAAATTTCTATTTTTCCTATTTTTTGCATAAAATCAAAAACTGAAGTCTAACACCTTCAAAAATATCAATTATCATTTTTCTAAAAAAGACCAGAATAGTTCCCTAAAATGAGCAAAATACTTCATTTTTCATGTTTTTCTCAAAATACTCCGTGATTGAAGACTAACACGTACAAATTTCTATTTTTCCAATTTTTTGCATAAAATCTAAAACTGAAGTCTAACACCTTCAAAAATATCAATTATAATTTTTTCAAAAAAAGACCAAAATAGTTCTCTAAAATGAGCAAAATACTTCATTTTTCATGTTTTTCTCAAAAAACTTCTGGATTGAAGACTAACAAATACAAATTTCTATTTTTCCTATTTTTTGCATAAAATCAAAAACTGAAGTCTAACACCTTCAAAAATATCAATTATCATTTTTCTAAAAAAGACCAAAATTGTTCTCTAAAATGAGCAAAATACTTCATTTTTCATGATTTTCTAAAAAAATTCCGTGATTGAAGACTAACACATTCAAATTTCAATTTTTCCAATTTTTTTCAAAAAATCAAAAACAGAAGTTTAACACCTTACAAAATATCAATTATCATTTTTTCTAAAAAAGACCAAAATAGTTCTCTAAAATGAGCAAAATACATCATTTTTCATGTTTTTCTCAAAAAACTTCTGGATTGAAGACTTACACATACAAATTTTTATTTTTCCTATTTTTTGCATAAAATCAAAAACTGAAGTCTAACACCTTCAAAAATATCAATTATCATTTTTCTAAAAAAGACCAAAATAGTTCTCTAAAATGAGCAAAATACTTCATTTTTTATGATTTTCTCAAAAAATTCCGTGATTGAAGACTAACACATTCAAATTTCTATTTTTCCTATTTTTTGCATAAAATCAAAAACTGAAGTCTAACACCTTCAAAAATATCAATTATCATTTTTCTAAAAAAGAACAGAATAGTTCCCTAAAATGAGCAAAATACTTCATTTTTCTTGTTTTTCTCAAAATACTCCGTGATTGAAGACTAAGACATACAAATTTCTATTTTTCCAATTGTTTGCATAAAATCTAAAACTGAAGTCTAACACCTTCAAAAATATCAATTATCATTTTTCTAAAAAAGACCAAAATAGTTCTCTAAAATGAGCAAAATACTTCATTTTTCATGATTTTCTCAAAAAATTCCGTGATTGAAGACTAACACATACAAATTTCTATTTTTCCTATTTTTTGCATAAAATCAAAAACTGAAGTCTAACACCTTCAAAAATATCAATTATCATTTTTCTAAAAAAGACCAAAATAGTTCTCTAAAATGAGCAAAATACTTCATTTTTCATGATTTTCTCAAAAAATTCCGTGATTGAAGACTAACACATACAAATTTCTATTTTTCCTATTTTTTGCATAAAATCAAAAACTAAAGTCTAACACCTTCAAAAA
The DNA here is from genome assembly GCA_946800325.1 of Luzula sylvatica. Taxonomy (NCBI): domain Eukaryota; kingdom Viridiplantae; phylum Streptophyta; class Magnoliopsida; order Poales; family Juncaceae; genus Luzula; species Luzula sylvatica. Next base: position 69,382,789 of record OX326959.1, on the reverse strand, counting down.
TATCAATTATCATTTTTCTAAAAAAGACCAAAATAGTTCTCTAAAATGAGCAAAATACTTCATTTTTCATGATTTTCTCAAAAAATTCCGTGATTGAAGACTAACACATACAAATTTCTATTTTTCCTATTTTTTGCATAAAATCAAAAACTGAAGTGTAACACCTTCAAAAATATCAATTATCATTTTTCTAAAAAAGACCAAAATAGTTCTCTAAAATGAGCAAAATACTTCATTTTTCATGATTTTCTCAAAAAATTCCGTGATTGAAGACTAACACATACAAATTTCAATTTTTCCAATTTTTTGCAAAAAATCAAAAACTGAAGTCTAACACCTTAAAAAATATCAATTATCATTTTTTCTAAAAAAGACCAAAATAGTTCCCTAAAATGAGCAAAATACTTCATTTTTCATGTTTTTCTCAAAATACTCCGTGATTGAAGACTAACACATACAAATTTCTATTTTTCCAATTTTTTGCATAAAATCAAAAACTGAAGTCTAACACCTTCAAAAATATCAATTATCATTTTTTCTAAAAAAGACCAAAATAGTTCTCTAAAATGAGCAAAATACTTCATTTTTCATGTTTTTCTCAAAATACTCCGTGATTGAAGACTAACACATACAAATTTCTATTTTTCCAATTTTTTGCATAAAATATAAAACTGAAGTCTAACACCTTCAAAAATATCAATTATCATTTTTTCTAAAAAAGACCAAAATAGTTCTCTAAAATGAGCAAAATACTTCATTTTTAATGTTTTTCTCAAAATACTCCGTGCTTGAAGACTAACACATACAAATTTCTATTTTTCCAATTTTTTGCATAAAATCAAAAACTGAAGTCTAACACCTTCAAAAATATCAATTATCATTTTTCTAAAAAAGACCAAAATAGTTCTCTAAAATGAGCAAAATACTTCATTTTTCATGATTTTCTCAAAAAATTCCGTGATTGAAGACTAACACATACAAATTTCAATTTTTCCAATTTTTTGCAAAAAATCAAAAACTGAAGTCTGACACCTTAAAAAATATCAATTATCATTTTTTCTAAAAAAGACCAAAATAGTTCCCTAAAATGAGCAAAATACTTCATTTTTCATGTTTTTCTCAAAATACTCCGTGATTGAAGACTAACACATACAAATTTCTATTTTTCCAATTTTTTGCATAAAATCAAAAACTGAAGTCTAACACCTTCAAAAATATCAATTATCATTTTTTCTAAAAAAGACCAAAATAGTTCTCTAAAATGAGCAAAATACTTCATTTTTCATGTTTTTCTCAAAATACTCCGTGATTGAAGACTAACACATACAAATTTCTATTTTTCCAATTTTTTGCATAAAATATAAAACTGAAGTCTAACACCTTCAAAAATATCAATTATCATTTTTTCTAAAAAAGACCAAAATAGTTCTCTAAAATGAGCAAAATACTTCATTTTTCATGTTTTTCTCAAAATACTCCGTGATTGAAGACTAACACATACAAATTTCTATTTTTCCCATTTTTTGCATAAAATCAAAAACTGAAGTCTAACACCTTCAAAAATATCAATTATCATTTTTCTAAAAAAGACCAAAATAGTTCTCTAAAATGAGCAAAATACTTCATTTTTCATGATTTTCTCAAAAAATTCCGTGATTGAAGACTAACACATACAAATTTCAATTTTTCCAATTTTTTGCAAAAAATCAAAAACTGAAGTCTAACACCTTAAAAAATATCAATTATCATTTTTTCTAAAAAAGACCAAAATAGTTCTCTAAAATGAGCAAAATACTTCATTTTTCATGTTTTTCTCAAAATACTCCGTGATTGAAGACTAACACATACAAATTTCTATTTTTCCAATTTTTTGCATAAAATCAAAAACTGAAGTCTAACACCTTCAAAAATATCAATTATCATTTTTTCTAAAAAAGACCAAAATAGTTCTCTAAAATGAGCAAAATACTTCATTTTTCATGTTTTTCTCAAAATACTCCGTGATTGAAGACTAACACATACAAATTTCAATTTTTCCAATTTTTTGCATAAAATCAAAAACTGAAGTCTAACACCTTCAAAAATATCAATTTTCATTTTTTCTAAAAATACCAAAATAGTTCTCTAAAATGAGCAAAATACTTCATTTTTCATGTTTTTCCCAAAATACTCCGTGATTGAAGACTAACACATACAAATTTCTATTTTTCCTATTTTTTTGCATAAAATCAAAAACTGAAGTCTAACACCTTCAAAAATATCAATTATCATTTTTTCTAAAAAAGACCAAAATAGTTCTCAAAATGAGCAAAATACTTCATTTTTCATGTTTTTCTCAAAATACTCCGTGATTGAAGACTAACACATAAAAATTTCTATTTTTCCTATTTTTTGCATAAAATCAAAAACTGAAGTCTAACACCTTCAAAAATATCAATTATCATTTTTCTAAAAAAGACCAGAATAGTTCCCTAAAATGAGCAAAATACTTCATTTTTCATGTTTTTCTCAAAATACTCCGTGATTGAAGACTAACACGTACAAATTTCTATTTTTCCAATTTTTTGCATAAAATCTAAAACTGAAGTCTAACACCTTCAAAAATATCAATTATCATTTTTTCAAAAAAAGACCAAAATAGTTCTCTAAAATGAGCAAAATACTTCATTTTTCATGTTTTTCTCAAAAAACTTCTGGATTGAAGACTAACAAATACAAATTTCTATTTTTCCTATTTTTTGCATAAAATCAAAAACTGAAGTCTAACACCTTCAAAAATATCAATTATCATTTTTCTAAAAAAGACCAAAATTGTTCTCTAAAATGAGCAAAATACTTCATTTTTCATGATTTTCTAAAAAAATTCCGTGATTGAAGACTAACACATTCAAATTTCAATTTTTCCAATTTTTTTCAAAAAATCAAAAACAGAAGTTTAACACCTTACAAAATATCAATTATCATTTTTTCTAAAAAAGACCAAAATAGTTCTCTAAAATGAGCAAAATACATCATTTTTCATGTTTTTCTCAAAAAACTTCTGGATTGAAGACTTACACATACAAATTTTTATTTTTCCTATTTTTTGCATAAAATCAAAAACTGAAGTCTAACACCTTCAAAAATATCAATTATCATTTTTCTAAAAAAGACCAAAATAGTTCTCTAAAATGAGCAAAATACTTCATTTTTTATGATTTTCTCAAAAAATTCCGTGATTGAAGACTAACACATTCAAATTTCTATTTTTCCTATTTTTTGCATAAAATCAAAAACTGAAGTCTAACACCTTCAAAAATATCAATTATCATTTTTCTAAAAATGAACAGAATAGTTCCCTAAAATGAGCAAAATACTTCATTTTTCTTGTTTTTCTCAAAATACTCCGTGATTGAAGACTAACACATACAAATTTCTATTTTTCCAATTGTTTGCATAAAATCTAAAACTGAAGTCTAACACCTTCAAAAATATCAATTATCATTTTTCTAAAAAAGACCAAAATAGTTCTCTAAAATGAGCAAAATACTTCATTTTTGATGATTTTCTCAAAAAATTCCGTGATTGAAGACTAACACATACAAATTTCTATTTTTCCTATTTTTTGCATAAAATCAAAAACTGAAGTCTAACACCTTCAAAAATATCAATTATCATTTTTTCTAAAAAAGACCAAAATAGTTCTCTAAAATGAGCAAAATACTTCATTTTTCATGTTTTTCTCAAAATACTCCGTGATTGAAGACTAACACATACAAATTTCTATTTTTCCCATTTTTTGCATAAAATCAAAAACTGAAGTCTAACACCTTCAAAAATATCAATTATCATTTTTCTAAAAAAGACCAAAATAGTTCTCTAAAATGAGCAAAATACTTCATTTTTCATGATTTTCTCAAAAAATTCCGTGATTGAAGACTAACACATACAAATTTCAATTTTTCCAATTTTTTGCAAAAAATCAAAAACTGAAGTCTAACACCTTAAAAAATATCAATTATCATTTTTTCTAAAAAAGACCAAAATAGTTCTCTAAAATGAGCAAAATACTTCATTTTTCATGTTTTTCTCAAAATACTCCGTGATTGAAGACTAACACATACAAATTTCTATTTTTCCAATTTTTTGCATAAAATCAAAAACTGAAGTCTAACACCTTCAAAAATATCAATTATCATTTTTTCTAAAAAAGACCAAAATAGTTCTCTAAAATGAGCAAAATACTTTATTTTTCATGTTTTTCTCAAAATACTCCGTGATTGAAGACTAACACATACAAATTTCAATTTTTCCAATTTTTTGCATAAAATCAAAAACTGAAGTCTAACACCTTCAAAAATATCAATTTTCATTTTTTCTAAAAATACCAAAATAGTTCTCTAAAATGAGCAAAATACTTCATTTTTCATGTTTTTCCCAAAATACTCCGTGATTGAAGACTAACACATACAAATTTCTATTTTTCCTATTTTTTTGCATAAAATCAAAAACTGAAGTCTAACACCTTCAAAAATATCAATTATCATTTTTTCTAAAAAAGACCAAAATAGTTCTCAAAATGAGCAAAATACTTCATTTTTCATGTTTTTCTCAAAATACTCCGTGATTGAAGACTAACACATAAAAATTTCTATTTTTCCTATTTTTTGCATAAAATCAAAAACTGAAGTCTAACACCTTCAAAAATATCAATTATCATTTTTCTAAAAAAGAACAGAATAGTTCCCTAAAATGAGCAAAATACTTCATTTTTCATGTTTTTCTCAAAATACTCCGTGATTGAAGACTAACACGTACAAATTTCTATTTTTCCAATTTTTTGCATAAAATCTAAAACTGAAGTCTAACACCTTCAAAAATATCAATTATCATTTTTTCAAAAAAAGACCAAAATAGTTCTCTAAAATGAGCAAAATACTTCATTTTTCATGTTTTTCTCAAAAAACTTCTGGATTGAAGACTAACAAATACAAATTTCTATTTTTCCTATTTTTTGCATAAAATCAAAAACTGAAGTCTAACACCTTCAAAAATATCAATTATCATTTTTCTAAAAAAGACCAAAAATGTTCTCTAAAATGAGCAAAATACTTCATTTTTCATGATTTTCTAAAAAAATTCCGTGATTGAAGACTAACACATTCAAATTTCAATTTTTCCAATTTTTTTCAAAAAATCAAAAACAGAAGTTTAACACCTTACAAAATATCAATAATCATTTTTTCTAAAAAAGACCAAAATAGTTCTCTAAAATGAGCAAAATACATCATTTTTCATGTTTTTCTCAAAAAACTTCTGGATTGAAGACTTACACATACAAATTTTTATTTTTCCTATTTTTTGCATAAAATCAAAAACTGAAGTCTAACACCTTCAAAAATATCAATTATCATTTTTCTAAAAAAGACCAAAATAGTTCTCTAAAATGAGCAAAATACTTCATTTTTTATGATTTTCTCAAAAAATTCCGTGATTGAAGACTAACACATTCAAATTTCTATTTTTCCTATTTTTTGCATAAAATCAAAAACTAAAGTCTAACACCTTCAAAAATATCAATTATCATTTTTCTAAAAAAGACCAAAATAGTTCTCTAAAATGAGCAAAATACTTCATTTTTCATGATTTTCTCAAAAAATTCCGTGATTGAAGACTAACACATACAAATTTCTATTTTTCCTATTTTTTGCATAAAATCAAAAACTGAAGTGTAACACCTTCAAAAATATCAATTATCATTTTTCTAAAAAAGACCAAAATAGTTCTCTAAAATGAGCAAAATACTTCATTTTTCATGATTTTCTCAAAAAATTCCGTGATTGAAGACTAACACATACAAATTTCAATTTTTCCAATTTTTTGCAAAAAATCAAAAACTGAAGTCTAACACCTTAAAAAATATCAATTATCATTTTTTCTAAAAAAGACCAAAATAGTTCCCTAAAATGAGCAAAATACTTCATTTTTCATGTTTTTCTCAAAATACTCCGTGATTGAAGACTAACACATACAAATTTCTATTTTTCCAATTTTTTGCATAAAATCAAAAACTGAAGTCTAACACCTTCAAAAATATCAATTATCATTTTTTCTAAAAAAGACCAAAATAGTTCTCTAAAATGAGCAAAATACTTCATTTTTCATGTTTTTCTCAAAATACTCCGTGATTGAAGACTAACACATACAAATTTCTATTTTTCCAATTTTTTGCATAAAATATAAAACTGAAGTCTAACACCTTCAAAAATATCAATTATCATTTTTTCTAAAAAAGACCAAAATAGTTCTCTAAAATGAGCAAAATACTTCATTTTTAATGTTTTTCTCAAAATACTCCGTGCTTGAAGACTAACACATACAAATTTCTATTTTTCCAATTTTTTGCATAAAATCAAAAACTGAAGTCTAACACCTTCAAAAATATCAATTATCATTTTTCTAAAAAAGACCAAAATAGTTCTCTAAAATGAGCAAAATACTTCATTTTTCATGATTTTCTCAAAAAATTCCGTGATTGAAGACTAACACATACAAATTTCAATTTTTCCAATTTTTTGCAAAAAATCAAAAACTGAAGTCTGACACCTTAAAAAATATCAATTATCATTTTTTCTAAAAAAGACCAAAATAGTTCCCTAAAATGAGCAAAATACTTCATTTTTCATGTTTTTCTCAAAATACTCCGTGATTGAAGACTAACACATACAAATTTCTATTTTTCCAATTTTTTGCATAAAATCAAAAACTGAAGTCTAACACCTTCAAAAATATCAATTATCATTTTTTCTAAAAAAGACCAAAATAGTTCTCTAAAATGAGCAAAATACTTCATTTTTCATGTTTTTCTCAAAATACTCCGTGATTGAAGACTAACACATACAAATTTCTATTTTTCCAATTTTTTGCATAAAATATAAAACTGAAGTCTAACACCTTCAAAAATATCAATTATCATTTTTTCTAAAAAAGACCAAAATAGTTCTCTAAAATGAGCAAAATACTTCATTTTTCATGTTTTTCTCAAAATACTCCGTGATTGAAGACTAACACATACAAATTTCTATTTTTCCCATTTTTTGCATAAAATCAAAAACTGAAGTCTAACACCTTCAAAAATATCAATTATCATTTTTCTAAAAAAGACCAAAATAGTTCTCTAAAATGAGCAAAATACTTCATTTTTCATGATTTTCTCAAAAAATTCCGTGATTGAAGACTAACACATACAAATTTCAATTTTTCCAATTTTTTGCAAAAAATCAAAAACTGAAGTCTAACACCTTAAAAAATATCAATTATCATTTTTTCTAAAAAAGACCAAAATAGTTCTCTAAAATGAGCAAAATACTTCATTTTTCATGTTTTTCTCAAAATACTCCGTGATTGAAGACTAACACATACAAATTTCTATTTTTCCAATTTTTTGCATAAAATCAAAAACTGAAGTCTAACACCTTCAAAAATATCAATTATCATTTTTTCTAAAAAAGACCAAAATAGTTCTCTAAAATGAGCAAAATACTTCATTTTTCATGTTTTTCTCAAAATACTCCGTGATTGAAGACTAACACATACAAATTTCAATTTTTCCAATTTTTTGCATAAAATCAAAAACTGAAGTCTAACACCTTCAAAAATATCAATTTTCATTTTTTCTAAAAATACCAAAATAGTTCTCTAAAATGAGCAAAATACTTCATTTTTCATGTTTTTCCCAAAATACTCCGTGATTGAAGACTAACACATACAAATTTCTATTTTTCCTATTTTTTTGCATAAAATCAAAAACTGAAGTCTAACACCTTCAAAAATATCAATTATCATTTTTTCTAAAAAAGACCAAAATAGTTCTCAAAATGAGCAAAATACTTCATTTTTCATGTTTTTCTCAAAATACTCCGTGATTGAAGACTAACACATAAAAATTTCTATTTTTCCTATTTTTTGCATAAAATCAAAAACTGAAGTCTAACACCTTCAAAAATATCAATTATCATTTTTCTAAAAAAGACCAGAATAGTTCCCTAAAATGAGCAAAATACTTCATTTTTCATGTTTTTCTCAAAATACTCCGTGATTGAAGACTAACACGTACAAATTTCTATTTTTCCAATTTTTTGCATAAAATCTAAAACTGAAGTCTAACACCTTCAAAAATATCAATTATCATTTTTTCAAAAAAAGACCAAAATAGTTCTCTAAAATGAGCAAAATACTTCATTTTTCATGTTTTTCTCAAAAAACTTCTGGATTGAAGACTAACAAATACAAATTTCTATTTTTCCTATTTTTTGCATAAAATCAAAAACTGAAGTCTAACACCTTCAAAAATATCAATTATCATTTTTCTAAAAAAGACCAAAATTGTTCTCTAAAATGAGCAAAATACTTCATTTTTCATGATTTTCTAAAAAAATTCCGTGATTGAAGACTAACACATTCAAATTTCAATTTTTCCAATTTTTTTCAAAAAATCAAAAACAGAAGTTTAACACCTTACAAAATATCAATTATCATTTTTTCTAAAAAAGACCAAAATAGTTCTCTAAAATGAGCAAAATACATCATTTTTCATGTTTTTCTCAAAAAACTTCTGGATTGAAGACTTACACATACAAATTTTTATTTTTCCTATTTTTTGCATAAAATCAAAAACTGAAGTCTAACACCTTCAAAAATATCAATTATCATTTTTCTAAAAAAGACCAAAATAGTTCTCTAAAATGAGCAAAATACTTCATTTTTTATGATTTTCTCAAAAAATTCCGTGATTGAAGACTAACACATTCAAATTTCTATTTTTCCTATTTTTTGCATAAAATCAAAAACTGAAGTCTAACACCTTCAAAAATATCAATTATCATTTTTCTAAAAATGAACAGAATAGTTCCCTAAAATGAGCAAAATACTTCATTTTTCTTGTTTTTCTCAAAATACTCCGTGATTGAAGACTAACACATACAAATTTCTATTTTTCCAATTGTTTGCATAAAATCTAAAACTGAAGTCTAACACCTTCAAAAATATCAATTATCATTTTTCTAAAAAAGACCAAAATAGTTCTCTAAAATGAGCAAAATACTTCATTTTTGATGATTTTCTCAAAAAATTCCGTGATTGAAGACTAACACATACAAATTTCTATTTTTCCTATTTTTTGCATAAAATCAAAAACTGAAGTCTAACACCTTCAAAAATATCAATTATCATTTTTTCTAAAAAAGACCAAAATAGTTCTCTAAAATGAGCAAAATACTTCATTTTTCATGTTTTTCTCAAAATACTCCGTGATTGAAGACTAACACATACAAATTTCTATTTTTCCCATTTTTTGCATAAAATCAAAAACTGAAGTCTAACACCTTCAAAAATATCAATTATCATTTTTCTAAAAAAGACCAAAATAGTTCTCTAAAATGAGCAAAATACTTCATTTTTCATGATTTTCTCAAAAAATTCCGTGATTGAAGACTAACACATACAAATTTCAATTTTTCCAATTTTTTGCAAAAAATCAAAAACTGAAGTCTAACACCTTAAAAAATATCAATTATCATTTTTTCTAAAAAAGACCAAAATAGTTCTCTAAAATGAGCAAAATACTTCATTTTTCATGTTTTTCTCAAAATACTCCGTGATTGAAGACTAACACATACAAATTTCTATTTTTCCAATTTTTTGCATAAAATCAAAAACTGAAGTCTAACACCTTCAAAAATATCAATTATCATTTTTTCTAAAAAAGACCAAAATAGTTCTCTAAAATGAGCAAAATACTTTATTTTTCATGTTTTTCTCAAAATACTCCGTGATTGAAGACTAACACATACAAATTTCAATTTTTCCAATTTTTTGCATAAAATCAAAAACTGAAGTCTAACACCTTCAAAAATATCAATTTTCATTTTTTCTAAAAATACCAAAATAGTTCTCTAAAATGAGCAAAATACTTCATTTTTCATGTTTTTCCCAAAATACTCCGTGATTGAAGACTAACACATACAAATTTCTATTTTTCCTATTTTTTTGCATAAAATCAAAAACTGAAGTCTAACACCTTCAAAAATATCAATTATCATTTTTTCTAAAAAAGACCAAAATAGTTCTCAAAATGAGCAAAATACTTCATTTTTCATGTTTTTCTCAAAATACTCCGTGATTGAAGACTAACACATAAAAATTTCTATTTTTCCTATTTTTTGCATAAAATCAAAAACTGAAGTCTAACACCTTCAAAAATATCAATTATCATTTTTCTAAAAAAGAACAGAATAGTTCCCTAAAATGAGCAAAATACTTCATTTTTCATGTTTTTCTCAAAATACTCCGTGATTGAAGACTAACACGTACAAATTTCTATTTTTCCAATTTTTTGCATAAAATCTAAAACTGAAGTCTAACACCTTCAAAAATATCAATTATCATTTTTTCAAAAAAAGACCAAAATAGTTCTCTAAAATGAGCAAAATACTTCATTTTTCATGTTTTTCTCAAAAAACTTCTGGATTGAAGACTAACAAATACAAATTTCTATTTTTCCTATTTTTTGCATAAAATCAAAAACTGAAGTCTAACACCTTCAAAAATATCAATTATCATTTTTCTAAAAAAGACCAAAAATGTTCTCTAAAATGAGCAAAATACTTCATTTTTCATGATTTTCTAAAAAAATTCCGTGATTGAAGACTAACACATTCAAATTTCAATTTTTCCAATTTTTTTCAAAAAATCAAAAACAGAAGTTTAACACCTTACAAAATATCAATAATCATTTTTTCTAAAAAAGACCAAAATAGTTCTCTAAAATGAGCAAAATACATCATTTTTCATGTTTTTCTCAAAAAACTTCTGGATTGAAGACTTACACATACAAATTTTTATTTTTCCTATTTTTTGCATAAAATCAAAAACTGAAGTCTAACACCTTCAAAAATATCAATTATCATTTTTCTAAAAAAGACCAAAATAGTTCTCTAAAATGAGCAAAATACTTCATTTTTTATGATTTTCTCAAAAAATTCCGTGATTGAAGACTAACACATTCAAATTTCTATTTTTCCTATTTTTTGCATAAAATCAAAAACTGAAGTCTAACACCTTCAAAAATATCAATTATCATTTTTCTAAAAATGAACAGAATAGTTCCCTAAAATGAGCAAAATACTTCATTTTTCTTGTTTTTCTCAAAATACTCCGTGATTGAAGACTAACACATACAAATTTCTATTTTTCCAATTGTTTGCATAAAATCTAAAACTGAAGTCTAACACCTTCAAAAATATCAATTATCATTTTTCTAAAAAAGACCAAAATAGTTCTCTAAAATGAGCAAAATACTTCATTTTTGATGATTTTCTCAAAAAATTCCGTGATTGAAGACTAACACATACAAATTTCTATTTTTCCTATTTTTTGCATAAAATCAAAAACTGAAGTCTAACACCTTCAAAAATATCAATTATCATTTTTCTAAAAAAGACCAAAATAGTTCTCTAAAATGAGCAAAATACTTCATTTTTCATGATTTTCTCAAAAAATTCCGTGATTGAAGACTAACACATACAAATTTCTATTTTTCCTATTTTTTGCATAAAATCAAAAACTAAAGTCTAACACCTTCAAAAATATCAATTATCATTTTTCTAAAAAAGACCAAAATAGTTCTCTAAAATGAGCAAAATACTTCATTTTTCATGATTTTCTCAAAAAATTCCGTGATTGAAGACTAACACATACAAATTTCTATTTTTCCTATTTTTTGCATAAAATCAAAAACTGAAGTGTAACACCTTCAAAAATATCAATTATCATTTTTCTAAAAAAGACCAAAATAGTTCTCTAAAATGAGCAAAATACTTCATTTTTCATGATTTTCTCAAAAAATTCCGTGATTGAAGACTAACACATACAAATTTCAATTTTTCCAATTTTTTGCAAAAAATCAAAAACTGAAGTCTAACACCTTAAAAAATATCAATTATCATTTTTTCTAAAAAAGACCAAAATAGTTCCCTAAAATGAGCAAAATACTTCATTTTTGATGTTTTTCTCAAAATACTCCGTGATTGAAGACTAACACATACAAATTTCTATTTTTCCAATTTTTTGCATAAAATCAAAAACTGAAGTCTAACACCTTCAAAAATATCAATTATCATTTTTTCTAAAAAAGACCAAAATAGTTCTCTAAAATGAGCAAAATACTTCATTTTTCATGTTTTTCTCAAAATACTCCGTGATTGAAGACTAACACATACAAATTTCTATTTTTCCAATTTTTTGCATAAAATATAAAACTGAAGTCTAACACCTTCAAAAATATCAATTATCATTTTTTCTAAAAAAGACCAAAATAGTTCTCTAAAATGAGCAAAATACTTCATTTTTCATGTTTTTCTCAAAATACTCCGTGCTTGAAGACTAACACATACAAATTTCTATTTTTCCAATTTTTTGCATAAAATCAAAAACTGAAGTCTAACACCTTCAAAAATATCAATTATCATTTTTTCTAAAAAAAGACCAAAATAGTTCTCTAAAATGAGCAAAATACTTCATTTTTCATGTTTTTCTCAAAATACTCCGTGATTGAAGACTAACACATACAAATTTCTATTTTTCCAATTTTTTGCATAAAATATAAAACTGAACTCTAACACCTTGAAAAATATCAATTATCATTTTTTCTAAAAAAGACCAAAATAGTTCTCTAAAATGAGCAAAATACTTCATTTTTCATGTTTTTCTCAAAATACTCCGTGATTGAAGACTAACACATACAAATTTCTATTTTTCCAATTTTTTGCATAAAATCAAAAACTGAAGTCTAACACCTTCAAAAATATCAATTATCATTTTTTCTAAAAAAGACCAAAATAGTTCTCTAAAATGAGCAAAATACTTCATTTTTCATGTTTTTCTCAAAATACTCCGTGATTGAAGACTAACACATACAAATTTCAATTTTTCCAATTTTTTGCATAAAATCAAAAACTGAAGTCTAACACCTTCAAAAATATCAATTATCATTTTTTCTAAAAATACCAAAATAGTTCTCTAAAATGAGCAAAATACTTCATTTTTCATGTTTTTCCCAAAATACTCCGTGATTGAAGACTAACACATACAAATTTCTATTTTTCCTATTTTTTGCATAAAATCAAAAACTGAAGTCTAACACCTTCAAAAATATCAATTATCATTTTTTCTAAAAAAGACCAAAATAGTTCTCAAAATGAGCAAAATACTTCATTTTTCATGTTTTTCTCAAAATACTCCGTGATTGAAGACTAACACATAAAAATTTCTATTTTTCCAATTTTTTGCAAAAAATCAAAAACTGAAGTCTAACACCTTAAAAAATATCAATTATCATTTTTCTAAAAAAGACCAAAATAGTTCCCTAAAATGAGCAAAATACTTCATTTTTCATGTTTTTCTCAAAATACTCCGTGATTGAAGACTAACACATACAAATTTCTATTTTTCCAATTTTTTGCATAAAATCAAAAACTGAAGTCTAACACCTTCAAAAATATCAATTATCATTTTTTCTAAAAAAGACCAAAATAGTTCTCTAAAATGAGCAAAATACTTCATTTTTCATGTTTTTCTCAAAATACTTCTGGATTGAAGACTAACACATACAAATTTCACTTTTTTTATTTTTTTGCAAAAAATCAAAAACTGAATTTTAACACTTTAAAAAATATCAATTATCATTTTTTCTAAAAGAGTCCAAAAAGTTCTCTAAAATGAGCAAAAAACTTCATTTTTCATGTTTTTCTCAAAAAACTCCGTGATTGAAGACTAACACATACAAATTTCTATTTTTCCTATTTTTTGCAAAAAATAAAAAACTGAATTTTAACACCTTCAAAAATATCAATTATCATTTTTTCTAAAAAAGACCAAAATAGTTCTCTAAAATGAGCAAAATACTTCATTTTTCATGATTTTCTCAAAAAATTCCGTGATTGAAGACTAACACATACAAATTTCTATTTTTCCAATTTTTTGCAAAAAATCAAAAACTGAAGTCTAACACCTTAAAAAATATCAATTATCATTTTTCTAAAAAAGACCAAAATAGTTCCCTAAAATTAGCAAAATACTTCATTTTTCATGTTTTTCTCAAAATACTCCGTGATTGAAGACTAACACATACAAATTTCTATTTTTCCAATTTTTTGCATAAAATCAAAAACTGAAGTCTAACACCTTCAAAAATATCAATTATCATTTTTTCTAAAAAAGACCAAAATAGTTCTCTAAAATGAGCAAAATACTTCATTTTTCATGTTTTTCTCAAAATACTCCGTGATTGAAGACTAACACATACAAATTTCTATTTTTCCAATTTTTTGCATAAAATATAAAACTGAAGTCTAACACCTTCAAAAATATCAATTATCATTTTTTCTAAAAAAGACCAAAATAGTTCTCTAAAATGAGCAAAATACTTCATTTTTCATGTTTTTCTCAAAATACTCCGTGATTGAAGACTAACACATACAAATTTCAATTTTTCCAATTTTTTGCATAAAATCAAAAACTGAAGTCTAACACCTTCAAAAATATCAATTATCATTTTTTCTAAAAATACCAAAATAGTTCTCTAAAATGAGGAAAATACTTCATTTTTCATGTTTTTCCCAAAATACTCCGTGATTGAAGACTAACACATACAAATTTCTATTTTTCCTATTTTTTGCATAAAATCAAAAACTGAAGTCTAACACCTTCAAAAATATCAATTATCATTTTTTCTAAAAAAGACCAAAAGAGTTCTCAAAATGAGCAAAATACTTCATTTTTCATGTTTTTCTCAAAATACTCCGTGATTGAAGACTAACACATACAAATTTCTATTTTTCCTATTTTTTACATAAAATCAAAAACTGAAGTCTAACACCTTCAAAAATATCAATTATCATTTTTCTAAAAAAGACCAGAATAGTTCCCTAAAATGAGCAAAATATTTCATTTTTCCTGTTTTTCTCAAAATACTCCGTGATTGAAGACTAACACGTACAAATTTCTATTTTTCCAATTTTTTGCATAAAATCTAAAACTGAAGTCTAACACCTTCAAAAATATCAATTATCATTTTTTCTAAAAAAGACCAAAATAGTTCTCTAAAATGAGCAAAATACTTCATTTTTCATGTTTTTCTCAAAAAACTTCTGGATTGAAGACTAACACATACAAATTTCTATTTTTCCTATTTTTTGCATAAAATCAGAAACTGAAGTCTAACACCTTCAAAAATATCAATTATCATTTTTCTAAAAAAGACCAAAATTGTTCTCTAAAATGAGCAAAATACTTCATTTTTCATGATTTTCTAAAAAAATTCCGTGATTGAAGACTAACACATTCAAATTTCAATTTTTCCAATTTTTTGCAAAAAATCAAAAACAGAAGTTTAACACCTTAAAAAATATAAATTATCATTTTTTCTAAAAAAGACCAAAATAGTTCTCTAAAATGAGCAAAATACTTCATTTTTCATGTTTTTCTCAAAAAACTTCTGGATTGAAGACTTACACATACAAATTTTTATTTTTCCTATTTTTTGCATAAAATCAAAAACTGAAGTCTAACACCTTCAAAAATATCAATTATCATTTTTCTAAAAAAGACCAAAATAGTTCTCTAATATGAGCAAAATACTTCATTTTTCATGATTTTCTCAAAAAATTCCGTGATTGAAGACTAACACATACAAATTTCTATTTTTCCTATTTTTTGCATAAAATCAAAAACTGAAGTCTAACACCTTCAAAAATATCAATTATCATTTTTCTAAAAAAGACCAGAATAGTTCCCTAAAATGAGCAAAATACTTCATTTTTCATGTTTTTCTCAAAATACTCCGTGATTGAAGACTAACACAGACAAATTTCTATTTTTCCAATTTTTTGCATAAAATCTAAAACTGAAGTCTAACACCTTCAAAAATATCAATTATCATTTTTTCTAAAAAAGACCAAAATAGTTCTCTAAAATGAGCAAAATACTTCATTTTTCATGTTTTTCTCAAAATACTCCGTGATTGAAGACTAACACATACAAATTTCTATTTTTCCAATTTTTTGCATAAAATATAAAACTGAAGTCTAACACCTTCAAAAATATCAATTATCATTTTTTCTAAAAAAGACCAAAATAGTTCTCTAAAATGAGCAAAATACTTCATTTTTCATGTTTTTCTCAAAATACTCCGTGATTGAAGACTAACACATACAAATTTCTATTTTTCCATTTTTTTGCATAAAATCAAAAACTGAAGTCTAACACCTTCAAAAATATCAATTATCATTTTTCTAAAAAAGACCAAAATAGTTTTCTAAAATGAGCAAAATACTTTATTTTTCATGATTTTCTCAAAAAATTCCGTGATTGAAGACTAACACATACAAATTTCAATTTTTCCAATTTTTTGCAAAAAATCAAAAACTGTCTAACACCTTAAAAAATATCAATTATCATTTTTTCTAAAAAAGACCAAAATAGTTCTATAAAATGAGCAAAATACTTCATTTTTCATGTTTTTCTCAAAATACTCCGTGATTGAAGACTAACACATACAAATTTCTATTTTTCCAATTTTTTGCATAAAATCAAAAACTGAAGTCTAACACCTTCAAAAATATCAATTATCATTTTTTCTAAAAAAGACCAAAATAGTTCTCAAAATGAGCAAAATACTTCATTTTTCATGTTTTTCTCAAAATACTCCGTGATTGAAGACTAACACATACAAATTTCTATTTTTCCTATTTTTTGCATAAAATCAAAAACTGAAGTCTAACACCTTCAAAAATATCAATTATCATTTTTCTAAAAAAGACCAGAATAGTTCCCTAAAATGAGCAAAATACTTCATTTTTCATGTTTTTCTCAAAATACTCCGTGATTGAAGACTAACACGTACAAATTTCTATTTTTCCAATTTTTTGCATAAAATCTAAAACTGAAGTCTAACACCTTCAAAAATATCAATTATCATTTTTTCTAAAAAAGACCAAAATAGTTCTCTAAAATGAGCAAAATACTTCATTTTTCATGTTTTTCTCAAAAAACTTCTGGATTGAAGACTAACACATACAAATTTCTATTTTTTGCATAAAATCAAAAACTGAAGTCTAACACCTTCAAAAATATCAATTATCATTTTTCTAAAAAAGACCAAAATTGTTCTCTAAAATGAGCAAAATACTTCATTTTTCATGATTTTCTAAAAAAATTCCGTGATTGAAGACTAACACATTCAAATTTCAATTTTTTCAATTTTTTGCAAAAAATCAAAAACAGAAGTTTAACACCTTAAAAAATATCAATTATAATTTTTTCTAAAAAAGACCAAAATAGTTCTCTAAAATAAGCAAAATACTTCATTTTTCATGTTTTTCTCAAAAAACTTCTGGATTGAAGACTTACACATACAAATTTTTATTTTTCCTATTTTTTGCATAAAATCAAAAACTGAAGTCTAACACCTTCAAAAATATCAATTATCATTTTTCTAAAAAAGACCAAAATAGTTCTCTAAAATGAGCAAAATACTTCATTTTTCATGATTTTCTCAAAAAATTCCGTGATTGAAGACTAACACATACAAATTTCTATTTTTCCTATTTTTTGCATAAAATCAAAAACTGAAGTCTAACACCTTCAAAAATATCAATTATCATTTTTCTAAAAAAGTCCAGAATAGTTCCCTAAAATGAGCAAAATACTTCATTTTTCATGTTTTTCTCAAAATACTCCGTGATTGAAGACTAACACATACAAATTTCTATTTTTCCAATTTTTTGCATAAAATCTAAAACTGAAGTCTAACACCTTCAAAAATATCAATTATCATTTTTCTAAAAAAGACCAAAATAGTTCTCTAAAATGAGCAAAATACTTCATTTTTCATGATTTTCTCAAAAAATTCCGTGATTGAAGACTAACACATACAAATTTCTATTTTTCCTATTTTTTGCATAAAATCAAAAACTGAAGTCTAACACCTTCAAAAATATCAATTATCATTTTTCTAAAAAAGACCAAAATAGTTCTCTAAAATGAGCAAAATACTTCATTTTTCATGATTTTCTCAAAAAATTCCGTGATTGAAGACTAACACATACAAATTTCTATTTTTCTTATTTTTTGCATAAAATCAAAAACTGAAGTCTAACACCTTCAAAAATATCAATTATCATTTTTCTAAAAAAGGCCAAAATAGTTCTCTAAAATGAGCAAAATACTTCATTTTTCATGATTTTCTCAAAAAATTCCGTGATTGAAGACTAACACATACAAATTTCTATTTTTCCTATTTTTTGCATAAAATCAAAAACTGAAGTGTAACACCTTCAAAAATATCAATTATCATTTTTCTAAAAAAGACCTAAATAGTTCTCTAAAATGAGCAAAATACTTCATTTTTCATGATTTTCTCAAAAAATTCCGTGATTGAAGACTAACACATACAAATTTCAATTTTTCCAATTTTTTGCAAAAAATCAAAAACTGAAGTCTAACACCTTAAAAAATATCAATTATCATTTTTTCTAAAAAAGACCAAAATAGTTCTCTAAAATGAGCAAAATACTTCATTTTTCATGTTTTTCTCAAAATACTCCGTGATTGAAGACTAACACATACAAATTTCTATTTTTCCTATTTTTTGCATAAAATCAAAAACTGAAGTGTAACACCTTCAAAAATATCAATTATCATTTTTCTAAAAAAGACCAAAATAGTTCTCTAAAATGAGCAAAATACTTCATTTTTCATGATTTTCTCAAAAAATTCCGTGATTGAAGACTAACACATACAAATTTCAATTTTTCCAATTTTTTGCATAAAATCAAAAACTGAAGTCTAACACCTTAAAAAATATCAATTATCATTTTTTCTAAAAAAGACCAAAATAGTTCCCTAAAATGAGCAAAATACTTCATTTTTCATGATTTTCTCAAAAAATTCCGTGATTGAAGACTAACACATACAAATTTCTATTTTTCCTATTTTTTGCATAAAATCAAAAACTGAAGTCTAACACCTTCAAAAATATCAATTATCATTTTTCTAAAAAAGACCAGAATAGTTCCCTAAAATGAGCAAAATACTTCATTTTTCATGTTTTTCTCAAAATACTCCGTGATTGAAGACTAACACAGACAAATTTCTATTTTTCCAATTTTTTGCATAAAATCTAAAACTGAAGTCTAACACCTTCAAAAATATCAATTATCATTTTTTCTAAAAAAGACCAAAATAGTTCTCTAAAATGAGCAAAATACTTCATTTTTCATGTTTTTCTCAAAATACTCCGTGATTGAAGACTAACACATACAAATTTCTATTTTTCCAATTTTTTGCATAAAATATAAAACTGAAGTCTAACACCTTCAAAAATATCAATTATCATTTTTTCTAAAAAAGACCAAAATAGTTCTCAAAAATGAGCAAAATACTTCATTTTTCATGTTTTTCTCAAAATACTCCGTGATTGAAGACTAACACATACAAATTTCTATTTTTCCAACTTTTTGCATAAAATCAAAAACTGAAGTCTAACACCTTCAAAAATATCAATTATCATTTTTCTAAAAAAGACCAAAATAGTTCTCTAAAATGAGCAAAATACTTCATTTTTCATGATTTTCTCAAAAAATTCCGTGATTGAAGACTAACACATACAAATTTCAATTTTTCCAATTTTTAGCAAAAAATCAAAAACTGAAGTCTAACACCTTAAAAAATATCAATTATCATTTTTTCTAAAAAAGACCAAAATAGTTCTATAAAATGAGCAAAATACTTCATTTTTCATGTTTTTCTCAAAATACTCCGTGATTGAAGACTAACACATACAAATTTCTATTTTTCCAATTTTTTGCATAAAATCAAAAACTGAAGTCTAACACCTTCAAAAATATCAATTATCATTTTTTCTAAAAAAGACCAAAATAGTTCTCAAAATGAGCAAAATACTTCATTTTTCATGTTTTTCTCAAAATACTCCGTGATTGAAGACTAACACATACAAATTTCTATTTTTCCTATTTTTTGCATAAAATCAAAAACTGAAGTCTAACACCTTCAAAAATATCAATTATCATTTTTCTAAAAAAGACCAGAATAGTTCCCTAAAATTAGCAAAATACTTCATTTTTCATGTTTTTCTCAAAATACTCCGTGATTGAAGACTAACACGTACAAATTTCTATTTTTCCAATTTTTTGCATAAAATCTAAAACTGAAGTCTAACACCTTCAAAAATATCAATTATCATTTTTTCTAAAAAAGACCAAAATAGTTCTCTAAAATGAGCAAAATACTTCATTTTTCATGTTTTTCTCAAAAAACTTCTGGATTGAAGACTAACACATACAAATTTCTATTTTTTGCATAAAATCAAAAACTGAAGTCTAACACCTTCAAAAATATCAATTATCATTTTTCTAAAAAAGACCAAAATTGTTCTCTAAAATGAGCAAAATACTTCATTTTTCATGATTTTCTCAAAAAATTCCGTGATTGAAGACTAACACATACAAATTTCTATTTTTCTTATTTTTTGCATAAAATCAAAAACTGAAGTCTAACACCTTCAAAAATATCAATTATCATTTTTCTAAAAAAGGCCAAAATAGTTCTCTAAAATGAGCAAAATACTTCATTTTTCATGATTTTCTCAAAAAATTCCGTGATTGAAGACTAACACATACAAATTTCTATTTTTCCTATTTTTTGCATAAAATCAAAAACTGAAGTGTAACACCTTCAAAAATATCAATTATCATTTTTCTAAAAAAGACCTAAATAGTTCTCTAAAATGAGCAAAATACTTCATTTTTCATGATTTTCTCAAAAAATTCCGTGATTGAAGACTAACACATACAAATTTCAATTTTTCCAATTTTTTGCAAAAAATCAAAAACTGAAGTCTAACACCTTAAAAAATATCAATTATCATTTTTTCTAAAAAAGACCAAAATAGTTCTCTAAAATGAGCAAAATACTTCATTTTTCATGTTTTTCTCAAAATACTCCGTGATTGAAGACTAACACATACAAATTTCTATTTTTCCTATTTTTTGCATAAAATCAAAAACTGAAGTGTAACACCTTCAAAAATATCAATTATCATTTTTCTAAAAAAGACCAAAATAGTTCTCTAAAATGAGCAAAATACTTCATTTTTCATGATTTTCTCAAAAAATTCCGTGATTGAAGACTAACACATACAAATTTCAATTTTTCCAATTTTTTGCATAAAATCAAAAACTGAAGTCTAACACCTTAAAAAATATCAATTATCATTTTTTCTAAAAAAGACCAAAATAGTTCCCTAAAACGAGCAAAATACTTCATTTTTCATGATTTTCTCAAAAAATTCCGTGATTGAAGACTAACACATACAAATTTCTATTTTTCCTATTTTTTGCATAAAATCAAAAACTGAAGTCTAACACCTTCAAAAATATCAATTATCATTTTTCTAAAAAAGACCAGAATAGTTCCCTAAAATGAGCAAAATACTTCATTTTTCATGTTTTTCTCAAAATACTCCGTGATTGAAGACTAACACAGACAAATTTCTATTTTTCCAATTTTTTGCATAAAATCTAAAACTGAAGTCTAACACCTTCAAAAATATCAATTATCATTTTTTCTAAAAAAGACCAAAATAGTTCTCTAAAATGAGCAAAATACTTCATTTTTCATGTTTTTCTCAAAATACTCCGTGATTGAAGACTAACACATACAAATTTCTATTTTTCCAATTTTTTGCATAAAATATAAAACTGAAGTCTAACACCTTCAAAAATATCAATTATCATTTTTTCTAAAAAAGACCAAAATAGTTCTCTAAAATGAGCAAAATACTTCATTTTTCATGTTTTTCTCAAAATACTCCGTGATTGAAGACTAACACATACAAATTTCTATTTTTCCAACTTTTTGCATAAAATCAAAAACTGAAGTCTAACACCTTCAAAAATATCAATTATCATTTTTCTAAAAAAGACCAAAATAGTTCTCTAAAATGAGCAAAATACTTCATTTTTCATGATTTTCTCAAAAAATTCCGTGATTGAAGACTAACACATACAAATTTCAATTTTTCCAATTTTTTGCAAAAAATCAAAAACTGAAGTCTAACACCTTAAAAAATATCAATTATCATTTTTTCTAAAAAAGACCAAAATAGTTCTATAAAATGAGCAAAATACTTCATTTTTCATGTTTTTCTCAAAATACTCCGTGATTGAAGACTAACACATACAAATTTCTATTTTTCCAATTTTTTGCATAAAATCAAAAACTGAAGTCTAACACCTTCAAAAATATCAATTATCATTTTTTCTAAAAAAGACCAAAATAGTTCTCAAAATGAGCAAAATACTTCATTTTTCATGTTTTTCTCAAAATACTCCGTGATTGAAGACTAACACATACAAATTTCTATTTTTCCTATTTTTTGCATAAAATCAAAAACTGAAGTCTAACACCTTCAAAAATATCAATTATCATTTTTCTAAAAAAGACCAGAATAGTTCCCTAAAATTAGCAAAATACTTCATTTTTCATGTTTTTCTCAAAATACTCCGTGATTGAAGACTAACACGTACAAATTTCTATTTTTCCAATTTTTTGCATAAAATCTAAAACTGAAGTCTAACACCTTCAAAAATATCAATTATCATTTTTTCTAAAAAAGACCAAAATAGTTCTCTAAAATGAGCAAAATACTTCATTTTTCATGTTTTTCTCAAAAAACTTCTGGATTGAAGACTAACACATACAAATTTCTATTTTTTGCATAAAATCAAAAACTGAAGTCTAACACCTTCAAAAATATCAATTATCATTTTTCTAAAAAAGACCAAAATAGTTCTCTAAAATGAGCAAAATACTTCATTTTTCATGATTTTCTAAAAAAATTCCGTGATTGAAGACTAACACATTCAAATTTCAATTTTTTCAATTTTTTGCAAAAAATCAAAAACAGAAGTTTAACACCTTAAAAAATATCAATTATCATTTTTTCTAAAAAAGACCAAAATAGTTCTCTAAAATAAGCAAAATACTTCATTTTTCATGTTTTTCTCAAAAAACTTCTGGATTGAAGACTTACACATACAAATTTTTATTATTCCTATTTTTTGCATAAAATCAAAAACTGAAGTCTAACACCTTCAAAAATATCAATTATCATTTTTCTAAAAAAGACCAAAATAGTTCTCTAAAATGAGCAAAATACTTCATTTTTCATGATTTTCTCAAAAAATTCCGTGATTGAAGACTAACACATACAAATTTCTATTTTTCCTATTTTTTGCATAAAATCAAAAACTGAAGTCTAACACCTTCAAAAATATCAATTATCATTTTTCTAAAAAAGACCAGAATAGTTCCCTAAAATGAGCAAAATACTTCATTTTTCATGTTTTTCTCAAAATACTCCGTGATTGAAGACTAACACATACAAATTTCTATTTTTCCAATTTTTTGCATAAAATCTAAAACTGAAGTCTAACACCTTCAAAAATATCAATTATCATTTTTCTAAAAAAGACCAAAATAGTTCTCTAAAATGAGCAAAATACTTCATTTTTCATGATTTTCTCAAAAAATTCCGTGATTGAAGACTAACACATACAAATTTCTATTTTTCCTATTTTTTGCATAAAATCAAAAACTGAAGTCTAACAACTTCAAAAATATCAATTATCATTTTTCTAAAAAAGACCAAAATAGTTCTCTAAAATGAGCAAAATACTTCATTTTTCATGATTTTCTCAAAAAATTCCGTGATTGAAGACTAACACATACAAATTTCTATTTTTCTTATTTTTTGCATAAAATCAAAAACTGAAGTCTAACACCTTCAAAAATATCAATTATCATTTTTCTAAAAAAGACCAAAATAGTTCTCTAAAATGAGCAAAATACTTCATTTTTCATGATTTTCTCAAAAAATTCCGTGATTGAAGACTAACACATACAAATTTCTATTTTTCCTATTTTTTGCATAAAATCAAAAACTGAAGTGTAACACCTTCAAAAATATCAATTATCATTTTTCTAAAAAAGACCAAAATAGTTCTCTAAAATGAGCAAAATACTTCATTTTTCATGATTTTCTCAAAAAATTCCGTGATTGGAGACTAACACATACAAATTTCAATTTTTCCAATTTTTTGCAAAAAATCAAAAACTGAAGTCTAACACCTTAAAAAATATCAATTATCATTTTTTCTAAAAAAGACCAAAATAGTTCTCTAAAATGAGCAAAATACTTCATTTTTCATGTTTTTCTCAAAATACTCCGTGATTGAAGACTAACACATACAAATTTCTATTTTTCCTATTTTTTGCATAAAATCAAAAACTGAAGTGTAACACCTTCAAAAATATCAATTATCATTTTTCTAAAAAAGACCAAAATAGTTCTCTAAAATGAGTAAAATACTTCATTTTTCATGATTTTCTCAAAAAATTCCGTGATTGAAGACTAACACATACAAATTTCAATTTTTCCAATTTTTTGCATAAAATCAAAAACTGAAGTCTAACACCTTAAAAAATATCAATTATCATTTTTTCTAAAAAAGACAAAAATAGTTCCCTAAAATGAGCAAAATACTTCATTTTTCATGTTTTTCTCAAAATACTCCGTGATTGAAGACTAACACATACAAATTTCTATTTTTCCAATTTTTTGCATAAAATCAAAAACTGAAGTCTAACACCTTCAAAAATATCAATTATCATTTTTTCTAAAAAAGACCAAAATAGTTCTCTAAAATGAGCAAAATACTTCATTTTTCATGATTTTCTCAAAATACTCCGTGATTGAAGACTAACACATACAAATTTCTATTTTTCCAATTTTTTGCATAAAATATAAAACTGAAGTCTAACACCTTCAAAAATATCAAATATCATTTTTTCTAAAAAAGACCAAAATAGTTCTCTAAAATGAGCAAAATACTTCATTTTTCATGTTTTTCTCAAAATACTCCGTGATTGAAGACTAACACATACAAATTTCTATTTTTCCAATTTTTTGCTTAAAATCAAAAACCGAAGTCTAACACCTTCAAAAATATCAATTATCATTTTTCTAAAAAAGAACAAAATAGTTCTCTAAAATGAGCAAAATACTTCATTTTTCATGTTTTTCTCAAAATACTCCGTGATTGAAGACTAACACATACAAATTTCAATTTTTCCAATTTTTTGCAAAAAATCTAAAACTGAAGTCTAACACCTTCAAAAATATCAATTATCATTTTTTCTAAAAATACCAAAATAGTTCTCTAAAATGAGCAAAATACTTCATTTTTCATGTTTTTCTCAAAATACTCCATGATTGAAGACTAACACATACAAATTTCTATTTTTCCAATTTTTTGCATAAAATCAAAAACTGAAGTCTAACACCTTCAAAAATATCAATTATCATTTTTTCTAAAAAAGACCAAAATAGTTCTCTAAAATGAGCAAAATACTTCATTTTTCATGATTTTCTCAAAATACTCCGTGATTGAAGACTAACACATACAAATTTCTATTTTTCCAATTTTTTGCATAAAATATAAAATGGAAGTCTAACACCTTCAAAAATATCAAATATCATTTTTTCTAAAAAAGACCAAAATAGTTCTCTAAAATGAGCAAAATACTTCATTTTTCATGTTTTTCTCAAAATACTCCGTGATTGAAGACTAACACATACAAATTTCTATTTTTCCAATTTTTTGCATAAAATCAAAAACCGAAGTCTAACACCTTCAAAAATATCAATTATCATTTTTCTAAAAAAGGCCAAAATAGTTCTCTAAAATGAGCAAAATACTTCATTTTTCATGTTTTTCTCAAAATACTCCGTGATTGAAGACTAACACATACAAATTTCAATTTTTCCAATTTTTTGCAAAAAATCTAAAACTGAAGTCTAACACCTTCAAAAATATCAATTATCATTTTTTCTAAAAATACCAAAATAGTTCTCTAAAATGAGCAAAATACTTCATTTTTCATGTTTTTCCCAAAATACTCCGTGATTGAAGACTAACACATACAAATTTCTATTTTTCCTATTTTTTGCATAAAATCAAAAACTGAAGTCTAACACCTTCAAAAATATCAATTATCATTTTTTCTAAAAAAGACCAAAATAGTTCTCAAAATGAGCAAAATACTTCATTTTTCATGTTTTTCTCAAAATACTCCGTGATTGAAGACTAACACATACAAATTTCTATTTTTCCTATTTTTTGCATAAAATCAAAAACTGAAGTCTAACACCTTCAAAAATATCAATTATCATTTTTCTAAAAAAGACCAGAATAGTTCCCTAAAATGAGCAAAATACTTCATTTTTCATGTTTTTCTCAAAATACTCCGTGATTGAAGACTAACACGTACAAATTTCTATTTTTCCAATTTTTTGCATAAAATCTAAAACTGAAGTCTAACACCTTCAAAAATATCAATTATCATTTTTTCTAAAAAAGACCAAAATAGTTCTCTAAAATGAGCAAAATACTTCATTTTTCATGTTTTTCTCAAAAAACTTCTGGATTGAAGACTAACACATACAAATTTCTATTTTTCCTATTTTTTGCATAAAATCAAAAACTGAAGTCTAACACCTTCAAAAATATCAATTATCATTTTTCTAAAAAAGACGAGAATTGTTCTCTAAAATGAGCAAAATACTTCATTTTTCATGATTTTCTAAAAAAATTCCGTGATTGAAGACTAACACATTCAAATTTCAATTTTTCCAATTTTTTGCATAAAATCAAAAACAGAAGTCTAACACCTTCAATAATATCAATTATCATTTTTTCTAAAAAAGACCAAAATAGTTCTCTAAAATGAGCAAAATACTTCATTTTTCATGTTTTTCTCAAAAAACTTCTGGATTGAAGACTAACACATACAAATTTCTATTTTTCCTATTTTTTGCATAAAATCAAAAACTGAAGTCTAACACCTTCAAAAATATCAATTATCATTTTTCTAAAAAAGCCCAAAATTGTTCTCTAAAATGAGCAAAATACTTCATTTTTCATGATTTTCTCAAAAAATTCCGTGATTGAAGACTAACACATACAAATTTCTATTTTTCCAATTTTTTGCAAAAAATCAAAAACTGAAGTTTAACACCTTAAAAAATATCAATTATCATTTTTTCTAAAAAAGACCAAAATAGTTCTCTAAAATGAGCAAAATACTTCATTTTTCATGTTTTTCTCAAAATACTTCTGGATTGAAGACTTACACATACAAATTTTTATTTTTCCTATTTTTTGCATAAAATCAAAAACTGAAGTCTAACACCTTCAAAAATATCAATTATCATTTTTCTAAAAAAGACCAAAATAGTTCTCTAAAATGAGCAAAATACTTCATTTTTCATGTTTTTCTCAAAAAATTCCGTGATTGAAGACTAACACATACAAATTTCTATTTTTCCTATTTTTTGCATAAAATCAAAAACTGAAGTCTAACACCTTCAAAAATATCAATTATCAATTTTCTAAAAAAGACCAAAATAGTTCTCTAAAATGAGCAAAATACTTCATTTTTCATGTTTTTCTCAAAATACTTCTGGATTGAAGACTAACACATACAAATTTCAATTTTTTCATTTTTTTGCAAAAAATCAAAAACTGAATTTTAACACTTTAAAAAATATCAATTATCATTTTTTCTAAAAGAGTCCAAAATAGTTCTCTAAAATGAGCAAAAAACTTCATTTTTCATGTTTTTCTCAAAAAACTCCGTGATTGAAGACTAACACATACAAATTTCAATTTTTCCTATTTTTTGCAAAAAATAAAAAACTGAATTTTAACACCTTCAAAAATATCAATTATCATTTTTTCTAAAAAAGACCAAAATAGTTCTCTAAAATGAGCAAAATACTTCATTTTTCATCTTTTTCTCAAAAAATTCCGGGATTGAAGACTAACACATACAAATTTCTATTTTTCCTATTTTTTGCATAAAATCAAAAACTGAAGTCTAACACCTTCAAAAATATCAATTATAATTTTTTCTAAAAAAGACCAAAATAGTTCTCTAAAATGTGCAAAATACTTCATTTTTCATGTTTTTCTCAAAAAACTCCGTGATTGAAGACTAACACATACAAATTTCAATTTTCCCAATTTTTTGCAAAAAATCAAAAACTGAAGTCTAACACACTTTCAAAAATATCAATTATCATTTTTTCTCAAAAAGACCAAAATAGTTCTCTAAAATGAGCAAAATACTTCATTTTTCATGTTTTTCTCTAACAACTCCGGAATTGAAGACTAACACATACAAATTTCTATTTTTCCTATTTTTTGCATAAAATCAAAAACTGAAGTCTAGCACCTTCAGAAATATCAATTATCATTTTTCTAAAAAAGTCCAAAATAGTTCTCTAAAATGAGCAAAATACTTCATTTTTCATGATTTTCTCAAAAAATTCGGTGATTAAAGACTAACACATACAAATTTCAATTTTTCCAATTTTTTGCAAAAAATCAAAAACTGAAGTCTAACACCTTAAAAAATATCAATTATAATTTTTTCTAAAAAAGACCAAAATAGTTCTCTAAAATGAGCAAAATACTTCATTTTTCATGTTTTTCTCAAAATACTCCGTGATTGAAGACTAACACATACAAATTTCTATTTTTCTAATTTTTTGCATAAAATCAAAAACTGAAGTCTAACACCTTCAAAAATATCAATTATCATTTTTTCTAAAAAAGGCCAAAATAGTTCTCTAAAATGAGCAAAATACTTCATTTTTCATGTTTTTCTCAAAATACTCCGTGATTGAAGACTAAAACATACAAATTTCTATTTTTCCTATTTTTTGCATAAAATCAAAAACTGAAGTCTAACACCTTCGAAAATATGAATTATAATTTTTTCTAAAAAAGACCAAAATAGTTCTCTAAAATGAGCAAAATACTTCATTTTTCATGTTTTTCTCAAAATACTCCGTGATTGAAGACTAACACATACAAATTTCTATTATTCATATTTTTTCAAAAAAAAGACCAAAAATACTTCATTTTTCAAGTTTTTCTCAAAAAACTTCGTGATTGAAGACTAACACATACAAATTTCTATTTTTCCCATTTTTTGCAAAAAATCAAAAAATGAAGTCTAACACCTTCAAAAATATCAATTATCATTTTTTCTAAAAAAAGACCAAAATAGTACTAAAAAATGAGCAAAATACTTCATTTTTCATGTTTTTCTCAAAAAACTCCGGGATTGAAGACTAACACATACAAATTTCTATTTTTCCTATTTTTTGCATAAAATCAAAAACTGAAGTCTAACACCTTCAAAAATATCCATTATCATTTTTTCTAAAAAAGACCAAAATAGTTCTCTAAAATGAGCAAAATACTTCATTTTTCGTGTTTTTCTCAAAAAACTCCGGGATTGAAGACTAACATATACAAATTTCTATTTTTCCTAATTTTTGCAAAAAATAAAAAACTGAAGTCTAACACCTTCAAAAATATCAATTATCATGTTTTCTAAAAAAGACCAAAATAGTTCCCTAAAATGAACAAAATACTTCATTTTTCTTGTTTTTCTCAAAAAACTCCGTGATTGAAGACTAACACATACAAATTTCAATTTTTCCAATTTTTTGCATAAAATAAAAAACTGAAGTCTAACACCTTCAAAAATATCAATTATCATTTTTTCTAAAAGAGGCCAAAATAGTTCTCTAAAATGAGCAAAATACTTCATTTTTCATGTTTTTCTCAAAATACTCCGTGATTGAAGACTAACACATACAAATTTCTATTTTTCCTATTTTTTGCATAAAATCAAAAACTGAAGTCTAACACCTTCAAAAATATCAATTATCATATTTCTAAAAAAGACCAAAATAGTTCTCTAATATGAGCAAAATACTTCATATTTCATGATTTTCTCAAAAAATTCCGTGATTGAAGACTAACACATACAAATTTCAATTTTTCCAATTTTTTACAAAAAATCAAAAACTGAAGTCTAACACCTTAAAAAATATCAATTATCATTTTTTCTAAAAAAGACCAAAATAGTTCTCTAAAATGAGCAAAATACTTCATTTTTCATGTTCTTCTCAAAATACTCCGTGATTGAAGACTAACACATACAAATTCCTATTTTTCCAATTTTTTGCATAAAATCAAAAACTGAAGTCTAACACCTTCAAAAATATCAATTATCATTTTTTCTAAAAAAGACCAAAATAGTTCTCTAAAATGAGCAAAATACTTCATTTTTCATGTTTTTCTCAAAATACTCCGTGATTGAAGACTAACACATACAAATTTCAATTTTTCCAATTTTTTGCATAAAATCAAAAACTGAAGTCTAACACCTTCAAAAATATCAATTATCATTTTCTCTAAAAAAGGCCCAAATAGTTCTCTAAAATGAGCAAAATACTTCATTTTTCATGTTTTTCTCAAAATACTCCGTGATTGAAGACTAACACATACAAATTTCTATTTTTCCTATTTTTTGCATAAAATCAAAAACTGAAGTCTAACACCTTCAAAAATATCAATTATCATTTTTCTAAAAAAGACCAAAATAGTTCTCTAAAATGAGCAAAATACTTCATTTTTCAAGATTTTCTCAAAAAATTCCGTGATTGAAGACTAACACATACAAATTTCAATTTTTCCAATTTTTTGCAAAATATCAAAAACTGAAGTCTAACACCTTAAAAAATATCAATTATCATTTTTTCTAAAAAAGACCAAAATAGTTCTCTAAAATGAGCAAAATACTTCATTTTTCATGTTTTTCTCAAAAAACTTCTGGATTGAAGACTAACACATACAAATTTCTATTTTTCCTATTTTTTGCATAAAATCAAAAACTGAAGTCTAACACCATCAAAAATATCAATTATAATTTTTCTAAAAAAGACCAAAAAAGTTCTCTAAAATGAGCAGAATACTTCATTTTTCATGATTTTCTCAAAAAATTCCGTGATTGAAGACTAACACATACAAATTTCAATTTTTCCAATTTTTTGCAAAAAATCAAAAACTGAAGTCTAACACCTCAAAAAATATCAATTATCATTTTTTCTAAAAAAGACCAAAATAGTTCTCTAAAATGAGCAAAATACTTCATTTTTCATGTTTTTCTCAAAATACTCCGTGATTGAAGACTAACACATACAAATTTCTATTTTTCCAATTTTTTGCATAAAATCAAAAACTGAAGTCTAACACCTTCAAAAATATCAATTATCATTTTTTCAAAAAAAAGACCAGAATACTTCATTTTTCAAGTTTTTATCAAAAAACTTCGTGATTGAAGACTAACACCTTCAAAAATATCAATTATCATTTTTTCTAAAAAAAGACCAAAATAGTTCTAAAAAATGAGCAAAATACTTCATTTTTCATGTTTTTCTCAAAAAACTCCGGGATTGAAGACTAACACATACAAATTTCTATTTTTCCTATTTTTTTCATAAAATCAAAAACTGAAGTCTAACACCTTTAAAAATATCCATTATCATTTTTTCTAAAAAAGACCAAAATAGTTCTCTAAAATGAGCAAAATACTTCATTTTTCATGTTTTTCTCAAAAAACTCCGGGATTGAAGACTAACATATACAAATTTCTATTTTTCCTAATTTTTGCAAAAAATAAAAAACTGAAGTCTAACACACCTTCAAAAATATCAATTATCATTTTTTCTAAAAAAGATCAAAATAGTTCCCTAAAATGAACAAAATACTTCATGTTTCATGTTTTTCTCAAAAAACTCCGTGTTTGAAGACTAACACATACAAATTTCTATTATTCATATTTTTTCCATAAAATCAAAAACTGAAGTCTAACACCTTCGAAAATATGAATTATAATTTTTTCTAAAAAAGACCAAAATAGTTCTCTAAAATGAGCAAAATACTTCATTTTTCATGTTTTTCTCAAAATACTCCGTGATTGAAGACTAACACATACAAATTTCTATTTTTCCAATTTTTTGCATAAAATCAAAAACTGAAGTCTAACACCTTCAAAAATATCAATTATCATTTTTTCTAAAAAAGACCAAAATAGTTCACTTAAATGAGCAAAATACTTCATTTTTCATGTTTTTCTCAAAATACTCCGTGATTGAAGACTAACACATACAAATTTCAATTTTTCCAATTTTTTGCATAAAATCAAAAACTGAAGTCTAACACCTTCAAAAATATCAATTATCATTTTTTCTAAAAAAGGCCAAAATAGTTCTCTAAAATGAGCAAAATACTTCATTTTTCATGTTTTTCTCAAAATACTCCGTGATTGAAGACTAACACATACAAATTTCTATTTTTCCTATTTTTTGCAAAAAATCAAAAACTGAAGTCTAACACCTTCAAAAATATCAATTATCATTTTTCTAAAAAACACCAAAATAGTTCTCTAAAATGAGCAAAATACTTCATTTTTCTTGATTTTCTCAAAAAATTCCGTGATTGAAGACTTACACATACAAATTTCAATTTTTCCAATTTTTTGCAAAATATCAAAAACTGAAGTCTACCTTCAAAAATATCAATTATCATTTTTTCAAAAAAAAGACCAAAATACTTCATTTTTCAAGTTTTTCTCAAAAAACTTCGTGATTGAAGACTAACACATACAAATTTCTATTTTTCCCATTTTTTGCAAAAAATCAAAAAATGAAGTCTAACACCTTCAAAAATATCAATTATCATTTTTTCTAAAAAAAAACCAAAATAGTTCTAAAAAATGAGCAAAATACTTTATTTTTCATGTTTTTCTCAAAAAACTCCGGGATTGAAGACTAACACATACAAATTTCTATTTTTCCTATTTTTTGCATAAAATCAAAAACTGAAGTCTAACACCTTCAAAAATATCCATTATCATTTTTTCTAAAAAAGACCAAAATAGTTCTCTAAAATGAGCAAAATACTTCATTTTTCGTGTTTTTCTCAAAAAACTCCGGGATTGAAGACTAACATATACAAATTTCTATTTTTCCTAATTTTTGCAAAAAATAAAAAACTGAAGTCTAACACCTTCAAAAATATCAATTATAATTTTTTCTAAAAAAGACCAAAATAGTTCCCTAAAATGAACAAAATACTTCATTTTTCATGTTTTTCTCAAAAAACTCCGTGATTGAAGACTAACACATACAAATTTCAATTTGTCCAATTTTTTGCATAAAATCAAAAACTGAAGTCTAACACCTTCAAAAATATCAATTATCATTTTTTCTAAAAAAGGCCAAAATAGTTCTCTAAAATGAGCAAAATACTTCATTTTTCATGTTTTTCTCAAAATACTCTGTGATTGAAGACTAACACATACAAATTTCTATTTTTCCTATTTTTTGCATAAAATCAAAAACTGAAGTCTAACACCTTCAAAAATATCAATTATCATTTTTCTAAAAAACACCAAAATAGTTCTCTAAAATGAGCAAAATACTTCATTTTTCATGATTTTCTCAAAAAATTCCGTGATTGAAGACTAACACATACAAATTTCAATTTTTCCAATTTTTTGCAAAATATCAAAAACTGAAGTCTAACACCTTAAAAAATATCAATTATCATTTTTTCTAAAAAAGACCAAAATAGTTCTCTAAAATGAGCAAAATACTTCATTTTTCATGTTTTTCTCAAAAAACTTCTGGATTGAAGACTAACACATACAAATTTCTATTTTTCCTATTTTTTGCATAAAATCAAAAACTGAAGTCTAACACCTTCTAAAATATCAATTATAATTTTTCTAAAAAAGACCAAAATAGTTCTCTAAAATGAGCAAAATACTTCATTTTTCATGATTTTCTCAAAAAATTCCGTGATTGAAGACTAACACATACAAATTTCAATTTTTCCAATTTTTTGCAAAAAATCAAAAACTGAAGTCTAACACCTCAAAAAATATCAATTATCATTTTTTCTAAAAAAGACCAAAATAGTTCTCTAAAATGAGCAAAATACTTCATTTTTCATGTTTTTCTCAAAATACTCCGTGATTGAAGACTAACACATACAAATTTCTATTTTTCCAATTTTTTGCATAAAATCAAAAACTGAAGTCTAACACCTTCAAAAATATCAATTATCAACTTTTCTAAAAAAGACCAAAATAGTTCTCTAAAATGAGCAAAATACTTAATTTTTCATGTTTTTCTCAAAATACTCCGTGATTGAAGACTAACACATACAAATTTCTATTTTTCCAATTTTTTGCATAAAATAAAAAACTGAAGTCTAACACCTTCAAAAATATCAATTATCATCTTTTCTAAAAAAGACCAAAATAGTTCTCTAAAATGAGCAAAATACTTCATTTTTCATGTTTTTCTCAAAATACTCCGTGATTGAAGACTAACACATACAAATTTCTATTTTTCCTATTTTTTGCATAAAATCAAAAACTGAAGTCTAACACCTTCAAAAATATCAATTATCATTTTTTCTAAAAAAGACCAAAATAGTTCCCTAAAATGAACAAAATACTTCATTTTTCATGTTTTTCTCAAAAAACTCCGTGATTGAAGACTAACACATACAAATTTCAATTTTTCCAATTTTTTGCATAAAATCAAAAACTGAAGTCTAACACCTTCAAAAGTATCAATTATCATTTTTTCTAAAAAAGGCCAAAATAGTTCTCTGAAATGAGCAAAATACTTCATTTTTCATGTTTTTCTCAAAATACTCCGTGATTGAAGACTAACACATACAAATTTCTATTTTTCCTATTTTTTGCATAAAATCAAAAACTGAAGTCTAACACCTTCAAAAATAACAATTATCATTTTTCTAAAAAAGACCAAAATAGTTCTCTAAAATGAGCAAAAAACTTCATTTTTCAAGATTTTCTCAAAAAATTCCGTGATTGAAGACTAACACATACAAATTTCAATTTTTCCAATTTTTTACAAAAAATCAAAAACTGAAGTCTAACACCTTAAAAAATATCAATTATCATTTTTTCTAAAAAAGACCAAAATAGTTCTCTAAAATGAGCAAAATACTTCATTTTTCATGCTCTTCTCAAAATAATCCGTGATTGAAGACTAACACATACAAATTTCTCTTTTTCCAATTTTTTGCATAAAATCAAAAACTGAAGTCTAACACCTTCAAAAATATCAATTATCATTTTTTCTAAAAAAGACCAAAATAGTTCTCTAAAATGAGCAAAATACTTCATTTTTCATGTTTTTCTCAAAATACTCCGTGATTGAAGACTAACACATACAAATTTCAATTTTTCCAATTTTTTGCATAAAATCAAAAACTGAAGTCTAACACCTTCAAAAATATCAATTATCATTTTTTCTAAAAAAGACCAAAATTGTTCTCTAAAATGAGCAAAATACTTCATTTTTCATGTTTTTCTCAAAATACTCCGTGATTGAAGACTAACACATACAAATTTCTATTTTTCCTATTTTTTGCATAAAATCAAAAACTGAAGTCTAACACCTTCAAAAATATCAATTATCATTTTTCTAAAAAAGAACAAAATAGTTCTCTAAAATGAGCAAAATACTTCATTTTTCATTATTTTCTCAAAAAATTCCGTGATTGAAGACTAACACATACAAATTTCAATTTTTCCAATTTTTTGCAAAAAATCAAAAACTGAAGTCTAACACCTCAAAAAATATCAATTATCATTTTTTCTAAAAAAGACCAAAATAGTTCTCTAAAATGAGCAAAATACTTCATTTTTCATGTTTTTCTCAAAATACTCCGTGATTGAAGACTAACACATACAAATTTCAATTTTTCCAATTTTTTGCATAAAATCAAAAACTGAAGTCTAACACCTTCAAAAATATCAATTATCATTTTTTCTAAAAAAGACCAAAATTGTTCTCTAAAATGAGCAAAATACTTCATTTTTCATGTTTTTCTCAAAATACTCCGTGATTGAAGACTAACACATACAAATTTCTATTTTTCCTATTTTTTGCATAAAATCAAAAACTGAAGTCTAACACCTTCAAAAATATCAATTATCATTTTTCTAAAAAAGAACAAAATAGTTCTCTAAAATGAGCAAAATACTTCATTTTTCATTATTTTCTCAAAAAATTCCGTGATTGAAGACTAACACATACAAATTTCAATTTTTCCAATTTTTTGCAAAAAATCAAAAACTGAAGTCTAACACCTCAAAAAATATCAATTATCATTTTTTCTAAAAAAGACCAAAATAGTTCTCTAAAATGAGCAAAATACTTCATTTTTCATGTTTTTCTCAAAATACTCCGTGATTGAAGACTAACACATACAAATTTCTATTTTTCCAATTTTTTGCATAAAATCAAAAACTGAAGTCTAACACCTTCAAAAATATCAATTATCATTTTTTCTAAAAAAGACCAAAATAGTTCTCTAAAATGAGCAAAATACTTCATTTTTCATGTTTTTCTCAAAATACTCCGTGATTGAAGACTAACACAAACAAATTTCTATTTTTCCTATTTTTTGCATAAAATCAAAAACTGAAGTCTAACACCTTCAAAAATATCAATTATCATTTTTTCTAAAAAAGACCAAAATAGTTCTCTAAAGTGAGCAAAATACTTCATTTTTCATGATTTTCTCAAAAAATTCCGTGATTGAAGTCTAACACATACAAATTAAAATTTTTCCAATTTTTTGCAAAAAATCAAAAACTGAAGTCTAACACCTTCAAAAATATCAATTATCATTTTTTCAAAAAAAAGACCAGAATACTTCATTTTTCAAGTTTTTCTCAAAAAACTTCGTGATTGAAGACTAACACATACAAATTTCTATTTTTCCCATTTTTTGCATAAAATCAAAAACTGAAGTCTGACACCTTCAAAAATATCAATTATCATTTTTTCTAAAAAAAGACCAAAATAGTTCTAAAAAATGGGCAAAATACTTCATTTTTCATGTTTTTCTCAAAAAACTCCGGGATTGAAGACTAACACATACAAATTTCTATTTTTCCTATTTTTTGCATAAAATCAAAAACTGAAGTCTAACACCTTCAAAAATATCCATTATCATTTTTTCTAAAAAAGACCAAAATAGTTCTCTAAAATGAGCAAAATACTTCATTTTTCATGTTTTTCTCAAAAAACTCCGGGATTGAAGACTAACATATACAAATTTCTATTTTTCCTAATTTTTGCAAAAAATAAAAAACTGAAGTCTAACACACCTTCAAAAATATCAATTATCATTTTTTCTAAAAAAGATCAAAATAGTTCCCTAAAATGAACAAAATACTTCATGTTTCATGTTTTTCTCAAAAAACTCCGTGTTTGAAGACTAACACATACAAATTTCTATTATTCATATTTTTTCCATAAAATCAAAAACTGAAGTCTAACACCTTCGAAAATAGGAATTATCATTTTTTCTAAAAAAGACCAAAATAGTTCTCTAAAATGAGCAAAATACTTCATTTTTCATGTTTTTCTCAGTAAATTCCGTGATTGAAAACTAACACATACAAATTTCAATTTTTCCATTTTTTTGCAAAAAATAAAAAACTGAATTTTAACACTTTAAAAAATATCAATTATCATTTTTTATAAAAGAGTCCAAAATAGTTCTCTAAAATGAGCAAAATATTTCATTTTTCACGTTTTTCTCAAAAAACTTCGTGATTGAAGGCTAACACATACAAATTTCTATTTTTCCTATTTTTTGCAAAAAATAAAAAACTGAATTTTAACACCTTCAAAAATATCTATTATCATTTTTTCTAAAAAAGACCAAAATAGTTCTCTAAAATGAGCAAAATACTTCATTTGTCATGTTTTTCTCAAAAAATTCCGGGATTGAAGACTAACACATACAAATTTCTATTTTTCCTATTTTTTGCATATAATCAAAAACTGAAGTCTAACACCTTCAAAAATATCAATTATCATTTTTTCTAAAAAAGACCAAAATAGTTCTCTAAAATGTGCAAAATACTTCATTTTTCATGTTTTTCTCAAAAAACTCCGGGATTGAAGACTAACACATACAAATTACAATTTTTCCTATTTTTTGCATAAAATCAAAAACTGAAGTCTAACACCTTCAAAAATATCAATTATCATTTTTTCTAAAAAAAGACCAAAATAGTTCTCTAAAATGAGCAAAATACTTCATTTTTCATGATTTTCTCAAAAAATTCCGTGATTGAAGACTAACACATACAAATTTCAATTTTTCCAATTTTTTGCTAAAAATCAAAAACTGAAGTCTAACACCTTCAAAAATATCAATTATCATTTTTTCTAAAAAAGACCAAAATTGTTCTCTAAAATGAGCAAAATACTTCATTTTTCATGATTTTCTCAAAATACTCCGTGATTGAAGACTAACACATACAAATTTCTATTTTTCCAATTTTTTGCATAAAATCAAAAACTGAAGTCTAACACCTTCAAAAATATCAATTATCATTTTTTCTAAAAAAGACCAAAATAGTTCTCTAAAATGAGCAAAATACTTCATTTTTCATGTTTTTCTCAAAATACTCCGTGATTGAAGACTAACACATACAAATTTCTATTTTTCCTATTTTTTTGCATAAAATCAAAAACTGAAGTCTAACACCTTAAAAAATATCAATTATCATTTTTTCTAAAAAAGACCAAAATAGTTCTCTAAATTGAGCAAAATACTTCATTTTTCATGATTTTCTCAAAAAATTCCGTGATTGAAGTCTAACACATACAAATTTCAATTTTTCCAATTTTTTGCAAAAAATCAAAAACTGAAGTCTAACACCTTCAAAAATATCAATTATCATTTTTTCAAAAAAAAGACCAAAATACTTCATTTTTCAAGTTTTTCTCAAAAAACTTCGTGATTGAAGACTAACACATACAAATTTCTATTTTTCCCAATTTTTGCAAAAAATCAAAAAATGAAGTCTAACACCTTCAAAAATATCCATTATCATTTTTTCTAAAAAAGACCAAAATAGTTCTCTAAAATGAGCAAAATACTTCATTTTTCATGTTTTTCTCAAAAACCTTCGTGATTGAAGACTAACACATACAAATTTCTATTTTTCCTATTTTTTGCAAAAAATAAAAAACTGAATTTTAACACCTTCAAAAATATCAATTATCATTTTTTCTAAAAAATACCAAAATAGTTCTCTAAAATGAGCAAAATACTTCATTTTTCATGATTTTCTCAAAAAATTCCGTGATTGAAGACTAACACATACAAATTTCAATTTTTCCAATTTTTTGCTAAAAATCAAAAACTGAAGTGTAACACCTTCAAAAATATCAATTATCATTTTTTCTAAAAAAGACCAAAATTGTTCTCTAAAATGAGCAAAATACTTCATTTTTCATGATTTTCTCAAAATACTCCGTGATTGAAGACTAACACATACAAATTTCTATTTTTCCTATTTTTTGCATAAAATCAAAAACTGAAGTCTAACACCTTCAAAAATATCAATTATCATTTTTCCTAAAAAAGACCAAAATAGTTCTCTAAAATGTGCAAAATACTTCATTTTTCATGTTTTTCTCAAAAAACTCCGTGATTGAAGACTAACACATACAAATTTCAATTTTCCCAATTTTTTGCAGAAAATCAAAAACTGAAGTCTAACACACCTTCAAAAATATCAATTATCATTTTTTCTCAAAAAGACCAAAATAGTTCTCTAAAATGAGCAAAATACTTCATTTTTCATGTTTTTCTCAAAAAACTCCGGAATTGAAGACTAACACATACAAATTTCTATTTTTCCTATTTTTTGCATAAAATCAAAAACTGAAGTCTAACACCTTCAAAAATATCAATTATCATTTTTTTTAAAAAAGACCAAAATAGTTCCCTAAAATGAGCAAAATACTTCATTTTTCATGATTTTCTCAAAAAATTCCGTGATTGAAGACTAACACATACAAATTTCAATTTTTCCAATTTTTTGCAAAAAAACAAAAACTGAAGTCTAACACCTTAAAAAATATCAATTATCATTTTTTCTAAAAAAGACCAAAATAGTTCTCAAAAATGAGCAAAATACTTCATTTTTCATGTTTTTCTCAAAAAACTCCGGGATTGAAGACTAACACATACAAATTTTTATTTTTCCTATTTTTTGCATAAAATCAAAAACTGAAGTCTAACACCTTCAAAAATATCCATTATCATTTTTTCTAAAAAAGATCAAAATAGTTCTCTAAAATGAGCAAAATACTTCATTTTTCATGTTTTTCTCAAAAAACTCCGGGATTGAAGACTAACATATACAAATTTCTATTTTTCCAATTTTTTGCATAAAATCAAAAACTGAAGTCTAACACCTTCAAA
This sequence comes from Luzula sylvatica, assembly GCA_946800325.1. NCBI lineage: Eukaryota > Viridiplantae > Streptophyta > Magnoliopsida > Poales > Juncaceae > Luzula > Luzula sylvatica. Next base: position 69,342,407 of record OX326959.1, on the reverse strand, counting down.
AATATCAATTATCATTTTTTCTAAAAAAGACCAAAATAGTTCCCTAAAATTAACAAAATACTTCATTTTTCATGTTTTTCTCAAAAAACTCCGTGTTTGAAGACTAACACATACAAATTTCTATTTTTCATATTTTTTCCATAAAATCAAAAACTGAAGTCTAACACCTTCAAAAATATCAATTATCATTTTTTCTAAAAAAGACCAAAATAGTTCTCTAAAATGAGCAAAATACTTCATTTTTTTTGTTTTTCTCAATAAATTCCGTGATTGAAAACTAACACATACAAATTTCAATTTTTCCATTTTTTTGCAAAAAATCAAAAACTGAATTTTAACACTTTAAAAAATATCAATTATCATTTTTTCTAAAAGAGTCCAAAATAGTTCTCTAAAATGAGCAAAAAACTTCATTTTTCATGTTTTTCTCAAAAAACTTCGTGATTGAAGACTAACACATACAAATTTCTATTTTTCCTATTTTTTGCAAAAAATAAAAAACTGAATTTTAACACCATCAAAAATATCAATTATCATTTTTTCTAAAAAATACCAAAATAGTTCTCTAAAATGAGCAAAATACTTCATTTTTCATGTTTTTCTCAAAAAATTCCGGGATTGAAGACTAACACATACAAATTTCTATTTTTCCTATTTTTTGCATAAAATCAAAAACTGAAGTCTAACACCTTCAAAAATATCAATTATCATTTTTCCTAAAAAAGACCAAAATAGTTCTCTAAAATGTGCAAAATACTTCATTTTTCATGTTTTTCTCAAAAAACTCCGTGATTGAAGACTAACACATAGAAATTTCAATTTTCCCAATTTTTTGCAAAAAATCAAAAACTGAAGTCTAACACACCTTCAAAAATATCAATTATCATTTTTTCTCAAAAAGACCAAAATAGTTCTCTAAAATGAGCAAAATACTTCATTTTTCATGTTTTTCTCAAAAAACTCCGGAATTGAAGACTAACACATACAAATTTCTATTTTTCCTATTTTTTGCATAAAATCAAAAACTGAAGTCTAACACCTTCAAAAATATCAATTATCATTTTTCTAAAAAAGACCAAAATAGTTCCCTAAAATGAGCAAAATACTTCATTTTTCATGATTTTCTCAAAAAATTCCGTGATTGAAGACTAACACATACAAATTTCAATTTTTCCAATTTTTTGCAAAAAATCAAAAACTGAAGTCTAACACCTTAAAAAATATCAATTATCATTTTTTCTAAAAAAGACCAAAATAGTTCTCTAAAATGAGCAAAATACTTCATTTTTCATGTTTTTCTCAAAATACTCCGTGATTGAAGACTAACACATACAAATTTCTATTTTTCCAATTTTTTGCATAAAATCAAAAACTGAAGTCTAACACCTTCAAAAATATCAATTATCATTTTTTCTAAAAAAGACCAAAATAGTTCTCTAAAATGAGCAAAATACTTCATTTTTCATGTTTTTCTCAAAATACTCCGTGATTGAAGACTAACACATACAAATTTCAATTTTTCCAATTTTTTGCATAAAATCAAAAACTGAAGTCTAACACCTTCAAAAATATCAATTATCATTTTTTCTAAAAAAGACCAAAATAGTTCTCTAAAATGAGCAAAATACTTCATTTTTCATGTTTTTCTCAAAATACTCCGTGATTGAAGACTAACACATACAAATTTCGATTTTTCCTATTTTTTGCATAAAATCAAAAACTGAAGTCTAACACCTTCAAAAATATCAATTATCATTTTTCTAAAAAAGAACAAAATAGTTCTCTAAAATGAGCAAAATACTTCATTTTTCATGATTTTCTCAAAAAATTCCGTGATTGAAGACTAACACATACAAATTTCAATTTTTCCAATTTTTTGCAAAATATCAAAAACTGAAGTCTAACACCTTAAAAAATATCAATTATCATTTTTTCTAAAAAAGACCAAAATAGTTCTCTAAAATGAGCAAAATACTTAATTTTTCATGTTTTTCTCAAAAAACTTCTGGATTGAAGACTAACACATACAAATTTCTATTTTTCCTATTTTTTGCATAAAATCAAAAACTGAAGTCTAACACCATCAAAAATATCAATTATAATTTTTCTAAAAAAGACCAAAATAGTTCTCTAAAATGAGCAAAATACTTCATTTTTCATGATTTTCTCAAAAAATTCCGTGATTGAAGACTAACACATACAAATTTCAATTTTTCCAATTTTTTGCAAAAAATCAAAAACTGAAGTCTAACACCTCAAAAAATATCAATTATCATTTTTTCTAAAAAAGACCAAAATAGTTCTCTAAAATGAGCAAAATACTTCATTTTTCATGTTTTTCTCAAAATACTCCGTGATTGAAGACTAACACATACAAATTTCTATTTTTCAAATTTTTTGCATAAAATCAAAAACTGAAGTCTAACACCTTCAAAAATATCAATTATCAATTTTTCTAAAAAAGACCAAAATAGTTCTCTAAAATGAGCAAAATATTTCATTTTTCATGTTTTTCTCAAAATACTCCGTGATTGAAGACTAACACAAACAAATTTCTATTTTTCCTATTTTTTGCATAAAATCAAAAACTGAAGTCTAACACCTTCAAAAATATCAATTATCATTTTTTCTAAAAAAGACCAAAATAGTTCTCTAAAGTGAGCAAAATACTTCATTTTTCATGATTTTCTCAAAAAATTCCGTGATTGAAGTCTAACACATACAAATTAAAATTTTTCCAATTTTTTGCAAAAAATCAAAAACTGAAGTCTAACACCTTCAAAAATATCAATTATCATTTTTTCAAAAAAAAGACCAGAATACTTCATTTTTCAAGTTTTTCTCAAAAAACTTCGTGATTGAAGACTAACACATACAAATTTCTATTTTTCCCATTTTTTGCATAAAATCAAAAACTGAAGTCTGACACCTTCAAAAATATCAATTATCATTTTTTCTAAAAAAAGACCAAAATAGTTCTAAAAAATGAGAAAAATACTTCATTTTTCATGTTTTTCTCAAAAAACTCCGGGATTGAAGACTAACACATACAAATTTCTATTTTTCCTATTTTTTGCATAAAATCAAAAACTGAAGTCTAACACCTTCAAAAATATCCATTATCATTTTTTCTAAAAAAGACCAAAATAGTTCTCTAAAATGAGCAAAATACTTCATTTTTCATGTTTTTCTCAAAAAACTCCGGGATTGAAGACTAACATATACAAATTTCTATTTTTCCTAATTTTTGCTAAAAATAAAAAACTGAAGTCTAACACACCTTCAAAAATATCAATTATCATTTTTTCTAAAAAAGATCAAAATAGTTCCCTAAAATGAACAAAATACTTCATGTTTCATGTTTTTCTCAAAAAACTCCGTGTTTGAAGACTAACACATACAAATTTCTATTATTCATATTTTTTCCATAAAATCAAAAACTGAAGTCTAACACCTTCGAAAATATGAATTATCATTTTTTCTAAAAAAGACCAAAATAGTTCTCTAAAATGAGCAAAATACTTCATTTTTCATGTTTTTCTCAGTAAATTCCGTGATTGAAAACTAACACATACAAATTTCAATTTTTCCATTTTTTTGCAAAAAATAAAAAACTGAATTTTAACACTTTAAAAAATATCAATTATCATTTTTTCTAAAAGAGTCCAAAATAGTTCTCTAAAATGAGCAAAATATTTCATTTTTCACGTTTTTCTCAAAAAACTTCGTGATTGAAGGCTAACACATACAAATTTCTATTTTTCCTATTTTTTGCAAAAAATAAAAAACTGAATTTTAACACCTTCAAAAATATCAATTATCATTTTTTCTAAAAAAGACCAAAATAGTTCTTTAAAATGAGCAAAATACTTCATTTGTCATGTTTTTCTCAAAAAATTCCGGGATTGAAGACTAACACATACAAATTTCTATTTTTCCTATTTTTTGCATATAATCAAAAACTGAAGTCTAACACCTTCAAAAATATCAATTATCATTTTTTCTAAAAAAGACCAAAATAGTTCTCTAAAATGTGCAAAATACTTCATTTTTCATGTTTTTCTCAAAAAACTCCGGGATTGAAGACTAACACATACAAATTACAATTTTTCCTATTTTTTGCATAAAATCAAAATCTGAAGTCTAACACCTTCAAAAATATCAATTATCATTTTTTCTAAAAAAAGACCAAAATAGTTCTCTAAAATGAGCAAAATACTTCATTTTTCATGATTTTCTCAAAAAATTCCGTGATTGAAGACTAACACATACAAATTTCAATTTTTCCAATTTTTTGCTAAAAATCAAAAACTGAAGTCTAACACCTTCAAAAATATCAATTATCATTTTTTCTAAAAAAGACCAAAATTGTTCTCTAAAATGAGCAAAATACTTCATTTTTCATGATTTTCTCAAAATACTCCGTGATTGAAGACTAACACATACAAATTTCTATTTTTCCAATTTTTTGCATAAAATCAAAAACTGAAGTCTAACACCTTCAAAAATATCAATTATCATTTTTTCTAAAAAAGACCAAAATAGTTCTCTAAAATGAGCAAAATATTTCATTTTTCATGTTTTTCTCAAAATACTCCGTGATTGAAGACTAACACAAACAAATTTCTATTTTTCCTATTTTTTGCATAAAATCAAAAACTGAAGTCTAACACCTTCAAAAATATCAATTATCATTTTTTCTAAATAAGACCAAAATAGTTCTCTAAAGTGAGCAAAATACTTCATTTTTCATGATTTTCTCAAAAAATTCCGTGATTGAAGTCTAACACATACAAATTAAAATTTTTCCAATTTTTTGCAAAAAATCAAAAACTGAAGTCTAACACCTTCAAAAATATCAATTATCATTTTTTCAAAAAAAAGACCAGAATACTTCATTTTTCAAGTTTTTCTCAAAAAACTTCGTGATTGAAGACTAACACATACAAATTTCTATTTTTCCCATTTTTTGCATAAAATCAAAAACTGAAGTCTGACACCTTCAAAAATATCAATTATCATTTTTTCTAAAAAAAGACCAAAATAGTTCTAAAAAATGAGCAAAATACTTCATTTTTCATGTTTTTCTCAAAAAACTCCGGGATTGAAGACTAACACATACAAATTTCTATTTTTCCTATTTTTTGCATAAAATCAAAAACTGAAGTCTAACACCTTCAAAAATATCCATTATCATTTTTTCTAAAAAAGACCAAAATAGTTCTCTAAAATGAGCAAAATACTTCATTTTTCATGTTTTTCTCAAAAAACTCCGGGATTGAAGACTAACATATACAAATTTCTATTTTTCCTAATTTTTGCAAAAAATAAAAAAACTGAAGTCTAACACACCTTCAAAAATATCAATTATCATTTTTTCTAAAAAAGATCAAAATAGTTCCCTAAAATGAACAAAATACTTCATGTTTCATGTTTTTCTCAAAAAACTCCGTGTTTGAAGACTAACACATACAAATTTCTATTATTCATATTTTTTCCATAAAATCAAAAACTGAAGTCTAACACCTTCAAAAATATGAATTATCATTTTTTCTAAAAAAGACCAAAATAGTTCTCTAAAATGAGCAAAATACTTCATTTTTCATGTTTTTCTCAGTAAATTCCGTGATTGAAAACTAACACATACAAATTTCAATTTTTCCATTTTTTTGCAAAAAATAAAAAACTGAATTTTAACACTTTAAAAAATATCAATTATCATTTTTTCTAAAAGAGTCCAAAATAGTTCTCTAAAATGAGCAAAATATTTCATTTTTCACGTTTTTCTCAAAAAACTTCGTGATTGAAGGCTAACACATACAAATTTCTATTTTTCCTATTTTTTGCAAAAAATAAAAAACTGAATTTTAACACCTTCAAAAATATCAATTATCATTTTTTCTAAAAAAGACCAAAATAGTTCTCTAAAATGAGCAAAATACTTCATTTGTCATGTTTTTCTCAAAAAATTCCGGGATCGAAGACTAACACATACAAATTTCTATTTTTCCTATTTTTTGCATATAATCAAAAACTGAAGTCTAACACCTTCAAAAATATCAATTATCATTTTTTCTAAAAAAGACCAAAATAGTTCTCTAAAATGTGCAAAATACTTCATTTTTCATGTTTTTCTCAAAAAACTCCGGGATTGAAGACTAACACATACAAATTACAATTTTTCCTATTTTTTGCATAAAATCAAAATCTGAAGTCTAACACCTTCAAAAATATCAATTATCATTTTTTCTAAAAAAAGACCAAAATAGTTCTCTAAAATGAGCAAAATACTTCATTTTTCATGATTTTCTCAAAAAATTCCGTGATTGAAGACTAACACATACAAATTTCAATTTTTCCAATTTTTTGCTAAAAATCAAAAACTGAAGTCTAACAGCTTCAAAAATATCAATTATCATTTTTTCTAAAAAAGACCAAAATTGTTCTCTAAAATGAGCAAAATACTTCATTTTTCATGATTTTCTCAAAATACTCCGTGATTGAAGACTAACACATACAAATTTCTATTTTTCCAATTTTTTGCATAAAATCAAAAACTGAAGTCTAACACCTTCAAAAATATCAATTATCATTTTTTCTAAAAAAGACCAAAATAGTTCTCTAAAATGAGCAAAATACTTCATTTTTCATGTTTTTCTCAAAATACTCCGTGATTGAAGACTAACACATACAAATTTCTATTTTTCCTATTTTTTTGCATAAAATCAAAAACTGAAGTCTAACACCTTAAAAAATATCAATTATCATTTTTTCTAAAAAAGACCAAAATAGTTCTCTAAAGTGAGCAAAATACTTCATTTTTCATGATTTTCTCAAAAAATTCCGTGATTGAAGTCTAACACATACAAATTTCAATTTTTCCAATTTTTTGCAAAAAATCAAAAACTGAAGTCTAACACCTTCAAAAATATCAATTATCATTTTTTCAAAAAAAAGACCAAAATACTTCATTTTTCAAGTTTTTCTCAAAAAACTTCGTGATTGAAGACTAACACATACACATTTCTATTTTTCCCAATTTTTGCAAAAAATCAAAAAATGAAGTCTAACACCTTCAAAAATATCCATTATCATTTTTTCTAAAAAAGACCAAAATAGTTCTCTAAAATGAGCAAAATACTTCATTTTTCATGTTTTTCTCAAAAACCTTCGTGATTGAAGACTAACACATACAAATTTCTATTTTTCCTATTTTTTGCAAAAAATAAAAAACTGAATTTTAACACCTTCAAAAATATCAATTATCATTTTTTCTAAAAAATACCAAAATAGTTCTCTAAAATGAGCAAAATACTTCATTTTTCATGTTTTTCTCAAAAAATTCCGGGATTGAAGACTAACACATACAAATTTCTATTTTTCCTATTTTTTGCATAAAATCAAAAACTGAAGTCTAACACCTTCAAAAATATCAATTATCATTTTTCCTAAAAAAGACCAAAATAGTTCTCTAAAATGTGCAATATACTTCATTTTTCATGTTTTTCTCAAAAAACTCCGTGATTGAAGACTAACACATACAAATTTCAATTTTCCCAATTTTTTGCAGAAAATCAAAAACTGAAGTCTAACACACCTTCAAAAATATCAATTATCATTTTTTCTCAAAAAGACCAAAATAGTTCTCTAAAATGAGCAAAATACTTCATTTTTCATGTTTTTCTCAAAAAACTCCGGAATTGAAGACTAACACATACAAATTTCTATTTTTCCTATTTTTTGCATAAAATCAAAAACTGAAGTCTAACACCTTCAAAAATATCAATTATCATTTTTTTTAAAAAAGACCAAAATAGTTCCCTAAAATGAGCAAAATACTTCATTTTTCATGATTTTCTCAAAAAATTCCGTGATTGAAGACTAACACATACAAATTTCAATTTTTCCAATTTTTTGCAAAAAAACAAAAACTGAAGTCTAACACCTTAAAAAATATCAATTATCATTTTTTCTAAAAAAGACCAAAATAGTTCTCAAAAATGAGCAAAATACTTCATTTTTCATGTTTTTCTCAAAAAACTCCGGGATTGAAGACTAACACATACAAATTTTTATTTTTCCTATTTTTTGCATAAAATCAAAAACTGAAGTCTAACACCTTCAAAAATATCCATTATCATTTTTTCTAAAAAAGATCAAAATAGTTCTCTAAAATGAGCAAAATACTTCATTTTTCATGTTTTTCTCAAAAAACTCCGGGATTGAAGACTAACATATACAAATTGCTATTTTTCCAATTTTTTGCATAAAATCAAAAACTGAAGTCTAACACCTTCAAAAATATCAATTATCATTTTTTCTAAAAAAGACCAAAATAGTTCCCTAAAATTAACAAAATACTTCATTTTTCATGTTTTTCTCAAAAAACTCCGTGTTTGAAGACTAACACATACAAATTTCTATTTTTCATATTTTTTCCATAAAATCAAAAACTGAAGTCTAACACCTTCAAAAATATCAATTATCATTTTTTCTAAAAAAGACCAAAATAGTTCTCTAAAATGAGCAAAATACTTCATTTTTCTTGTTTTTCTCAATAAATTCCGTGATTGAAAACTAACACATACAAATTTCAATTTTTCCATTTTTTTGCAAAAAATCAAAAACTGAATTTTAACACTTTAAAAAATATCAATTATCATTTTTTCTAAAAGAGTCCAAAATAGTTCTCTAAAATGAGCAAAAAACTTCATTTTTCATGTTTTTCTCAAAAAACTTCGTGATTGAAGACTAACACATACAAATTTCTATTTTTCCTATTTTTTGCAAAAAATAAAAAACTGAATTTTAACACCTTCAAAAATATCAATTATCATTTTTTCTAAAAAATACCAAAATAGTTCTCTAAAATGAGCAAAATACTTCATTTTTCATGTTTTTCTCAAAAAATTCCGGGATTGAAGACTAACACATACAAATTTCTATTTTTCCTATTTTTTGCATAAAATCAAAATCTGAAGTCTAACACCTTCAAAAATATCAATTATCATTTTTCCTAAAAAAGACCAAAATAGTTCTCTAAAATGTGCAAAATACTTCATTTTTCATGTTTTTCTCAAAAAACTCCGTGATTGAAGACTAACACATACAAATTTCAATTTTCCCAATTTTTTGCAAAAAATCAAAAACTGAAGTCTAACACACCTTCAAAAATATCAATTATCATTTTTTCTCAAAAAGACCAAAATAGTTCTCTAAAATTAGCAAAATACTTCATTTTTCATGTTTTTCTCAAAAAACTCCGGAATTGAAGACTAACACATACAAATTTCTATTTTTCCTATTTTTTGCATAAAATCAAAAACTGAAGTCTAACACCTTCAAAAATATCAATTATCATTTTTCTAAAAAAGACCAAAATAGTTCCCTAAAATGAGCAAAATACTTCATTTTTCATGATTTTCTCAAAAAATTCCGTGATTGAAGACTAACACATACAAATTTCAATTTTTCCAATTTTTTGCAAAAAATCAAAAACTGAAGTCTAACACCTTAAAAAATATCAATTATCATTTTTTCTAAAAAAGACCAAAATAGTTCTCTAAAATGAGCAAAATACTTCATTTTTCATGTTTTTCTCAAAATACTCCGTGATTGAAGACTAACACATACAAATTTCTATTTTTCCAATTTTTTGCATAAAATCAAAAACTGAAGTCTAACACCTTCAAAAATATCAATTATCATTTTTTCTAAAAAAGACCAAAATAGTTCTCTAAAATGAGGAAAATACTTCATTTTTCATGTTTTTCTCAAAATACTCCGTGATTGAAGACTAACACATACAAATTTCAATTTTTCCAATTTTTTGCATAAAATCAAAAACTGAAGTCTAACACCTTCAAAAATATCAATTATCATTTTTTCTAAAAAAGACCAAAATAGTTCTCTAAAATGATCAAAATACTTCATTTTTCATGTTTTTCTCAAAATACTCCGTGATTGAAGACTAACACATACAAATTTCTATTTTTCCTATTTTTTGCATAAAATCAAAAACTGAAGTCTAACACCTTCAAAAATATCAATTATCATTTTTCTAAAAAAGAACAAAATAGTTCTCTAAAATGAGCAAAATACTTCATTTTTCATGATTTTCTCAAAAAATTCCGTGATTGAAGACTAACACATACAAATTTCAATTTTTCCAATTTTTTGCAAAATATCAAAAACTGAAGTCTAACACCTTAAAAAATATCAATTATCATTTTTTCTAAAAAAGACCAAAATAGTTCTCTAAAATGAGCAAAATACTTAATTTTTCATGTTTTTCTCAAAAAACTTCTGGATTGAAGACTAACACATACAAATTTCTATTTTTCCTATTTTTTGCATAAAATCAAAAACTGAAGTCTAACACCATCAAAAATATCAATTATAATTTTTCTAAAAAAGACCAAAATAGTTCTCTAAAATGAGCAAAATACTTCATTTTTCATGATTTTCTCAAAAAATTCCGTGATTGAAGACTAACACATACAAATTTCAATTTTTCCAATTTTTTGCAAAAAATCAAAAACTGAAGTCTAACACCTCAAAAAATATCAATTATCATTTTTTCTAAAAAAGACCAAAATAGTTCTCTAAAATGAGCAAAATACTTCATTTTTCATGTTTTTCTCAAAATACTCCGTGATTGAAGACTAACACATACAAATTTCTATTTTTCCAATTTTTTGCATAAAATCAAAAACTGAAGTCTAACACCTTCAAAAATATCAATTATCATTTTTTCTAAAAAAGACCAAAATAGTTCTCTAAAATGAGCAAAATATTTCATTTTTCATGTTTTTCTCAAAATACTCCGTGATTGAAGACTAACACAAACAAATTTCTATTTTTCCTATTTTTTGCATAAAATCAAAAACTGAAGTCTAACACCTTCAAAAATATCAATTATCATTTTTTCTAAAAAAGACCAAAATAGTTCTCTAAAGTGAGCAAAATACTTCATTTTTCATGATTTTCTCAAAATACTCCGTGATTGAAGACTAACACATACAAATTTCTATTTTTCCAATTTTTTGCATAAAATCAAAAACTGAAGTCTAACACCTTCAAAAATATCAATTATCATTTTTTCTAAAAAAGACCAAAATAGTTCTCTAAAGTGAGCAAAATACTTCATTTTTCATGATTTTCTCAAAAAATTCCGTGATTGAAGTCTAACACATACAAATTAAAATTTTTCCAATTTTTTGCAAAAAATCAAAAACTGAAGTCTAACACCTTCAAAAATATCAATTATCATTTTTTCAAAAAAAAGACCAGAATACTTCATTTTTCAAGTTTTTCTCAAAAAACTTCGTGATTGAAGACTAACACATACAAATTTCTATTTTTCCCATTTTTTGCATAAAATCAAAAACTGAAGTCTGACACCTTCAAAAATATCAATTATCATTTTTTCTAAAAAAAGACCAAAATAGTTCTAAAAAATGAGCAAAATACTTAATTTTTCATGTTTTTCTCAAAAAACTCCGGGATTGAAGACTAACACATACAAATTTCTATTTTTCCTATTTTTTGCATAAAATCAAAAACTGAAGTCTAACACCTTCAAAAATATCCATTATCATTTTTCCTAAAAAAGACCAAAATAGTTCTCTAAAATGAGCAAAATACTTCATTTTTCATGTTTTTCTCAAAAAACTCCGGGATTGAAGACTAACATATACAAATTTCTATTTTTCCTAATTTTTGCAAAAAATAAAAAACTGAAGTCTAACACACCTTCAAAAATATCAATTATCATTTTTTCTAAAAAAGATCAAAATAGTTCCCTAAAATGAACAAAATACTTCATGTTTCATGTTTTTCTCAAAAAACTCCGTGTTTGAAGACTAATACATACAAATTTCTATTATTCATATTTTTTCCATAAAATCAAAAACTGAAGTCTAACACCTTCGAAAATATGAATTATCATTTTTTCTAAAAAAGACCAAAATAGTTCTCTAAAATGAGCAAAATACTTCATTTTTCATGTTTTTCTCAGTAAATTCCGTGATTGAAAACTAACACATACAAATTTCAATTTTTCCATTTTTTTGCAAAAAATAAAAAACTGAATTTTAACACTTTAAAAAATATCAATTATCATTTTTTCTAAAAGAGTCCAAAATAGTTCTCTAAAATGAGCAAAATATTTCATTTTTCACGTTTTTCTCAAAAAACTTCGTGATTGAAGGCTAACACATACAAATTTCTATTTTTCCTATTTTTTGCAAAAAATAAAAAACTGAATTTTAACACCTTCAAAAATATCAATTATCATTTTTTCTAAAAAAGACCAAAATAGTTCTCTAAAATGAGCAAAATACTTCATTTGTCATGTTTTTCTCAAAAAATTCCGGGATCGAAGACTAACACATACAAATTTCTATTTTTCCTATTTTTTGCATATAATCAAAAACTGAAGTCTAACACCTTCAAAAATATCAATTATCATTTTTTCTAAAAAAGACCAAAATAGTTCTCTAAAATGTGCAAAATACTTCATTTTTCATGTTTTTCTCAAAAAACTCCGGGATTGAAGACTAACACATACAAATTACAATTTTTCCTATTTTTTGCATAAAATCAAAATCTGAAGTCTAACACCTTCAAAAATATCAATTATCATTTTTTCTAAAAAAAGACCAAAATAGTTCTCTAAAATGAGCAAAATACTTCATTTTTCATGATTTTCTCAAAAAATTCCGTGATTGAAGACTAACACATACAAATTTCAATTTTTCCAATTTTTTGCTAAAAATCAAAAACTGAAGTCTAACACCTTCAAAAATATCAATTATCATTTTTTCTAAAAAAGACCAAAATTGTTCTCTAAAATGAGCAAAATACTTCATTTTTCATGATTTTCTCAAAATACTCCGTGATTGAAGACTAACACATACAAATTTCTATTTTTCCAATTTTTTGCATAAAATCAAAAACTGAAGTCTAACACCTTCAAAAATATCAATTATCATTTTTTCTAAAAAAGACCAAAATAGTTCTCTAAAATGAGCAAAATACTTCATTTTTCATGTTTTTCTCAAAATACTCCGTGATTGAAGACTAACACATACAAATTTCTATTTTTCCTATTTTTTTGCATAAAATCAAAAACTGAAGTCTAACACCTTAAAAAATATCAATTATCATTTTTTCTAAAAAAGACCAAAATAGTTCTCTAAAGTGAGCAAAATACTTCATTTTTCATGATTTTCTCAAAAAATTCCGTGATTGAAGTCTAACACATACAAATTTCAATTTTTCCAATTTTTTGCAAAAAATCAAAAACTGAAGTCTAACACCTTCAAAAATATCAATTATCATTTTTTCAAAAAAAAGACCAAAATACTTCATTTTTCAAGTTTTTCTCAAAAAACTTCGTGATTGAAGACTAACACATACAAATTTCTATTTTTCCCAATTTTTGCAAAAAATCAAAAAATGAAGTCTAACACCTTCAAAAATATCCATTATCATTTTTTCTAAAAAAGACCAAAATAGTTCTCTAAAATGAGCAAAATACTTCATTTTTCATGTTTTTCTCAAAAACCTTCGTGATTGAAGACTAACACATACAAATTTCTATTTTTCCTATTTTTTGCAAAAAATAAAAAACTGAATTTTAACACCTTCAAAAATATCAATTATCATTTTTTCTAAAAAATACCAAAATAGTTCTCTAAAATGAGCAAAATACTTCATTTTTCATGTTTTTCTCAAAAAATTCCGGGATTGAAGACTAACACATACAAATTTCTATTTTTCCTATTTTTTGCATAAAATCAAAAACTGCACCTTCAAAAATATCAATTATCATTTTTCCTAAAAAAGACCAAAATAGTTCTCTAAAATGTGCAAAATACTTCATTTTTCATGTTTTTCTCAAAAAACTCCGTGATTGAAGACTAACACATACAAATTTCAATTTTCCCAATTTTTTGCAGAAAATCAAAAACTGAAGTCTAACACACCTTCAAAAATATCAATTATCATTTTTTCTCAAAAAGACCAAAATAGTTCTCTAAAATGAGCAAAATACTTCATTTTTCATGTTTTTCTCAAAAAACTCCGGAATTGAAGACTAACACATACAAATTTCTATTTTTCCTATTTTTGGCATAAAATCAAAAACTGAAGTCTAACACCTTCAAAAATATCAATTATCATTTTTTTTAAAAAAGACCAAAATAGTTCCCTAAAATGAGCAAAATACTTCATTTTTCATGATTTTCTCAAAAAATTCCGTGATTGAAGACTAACACATACAAATTTTTATTTTTCCTATTTTTTGCATAAAATCAAAAACTGAAGTCTAACACCTTCAAAAATATCCATTATCATTTTTTCTAAAAAAGACCAAAATAGTTCTCTAAAATGAGCAAAATACTTCATTTTTCATGTTTTTCTCAAAAAACTCCGGGATTGAAGACTAACATATACAAATTTCTATTTTTCCAATTTTTTGCATAAAATCAAAAACTGAAGTCTAACACCTTCAAAAATATCAATTATCATTTTTTCTAAAAAAGACCAAAATAGTTCCCTAAAATTAACAAAATACTTCATTTTTCATGTTTTTCTCAAAAAACTCCGTGTTTGAAGACTAACACATACAAATTTCTATTTTTCATATTTTTTCCATAAAATCAAAAACTGAAGTCTAACACCTTCAAAAATATCAATTATCATTTTTTCTAAAAAAGACCAAAATAGTTCTCTAAAATGAGCAAAATACTTCATTTTTCATGTTTTTCTCAATAAATTCCGTGATTGAAAACTAACACATACAAATTTCAATTTTTCCATTTTTTTGCAAAAAATCAAAAACTGAATTTTAACACTTTAAAAAATATCAATTATCATTTTTTCTAAAAGAGTCCAAAATAGTTCTCTAAAATGAGCCAAAAACTTCATTTTTCATGTTTTTCTCAAAAATCTTCGTGATTGAAGACTAACACATACAAATTTCTATTTTTCCTATTTTTTGCAAAAAATAAAAAACTGAATTTTAACACCTTCAAAAATATCAATTATCATTTTTTCTAAAAAATACCAAAATAGTTCTCTAAAATGAGCAAAATACTTCATTTTTCATGTTTTTCTCAAAAAATTCCGGGATTGAAGACTAACACATACAAATTTCTATTTTTCCTATTTTTTGCATAAAATCAAAAACTGAAGTCTAACACCTTCAAAAATATCAATTATCATTTTTCCTAAAAAAGACCAAAATAGTTCTCTAAAATGTGCAAAATACTTCATTTTTCATGTTTTTCTCAAAAAACTCCGTGATTGAAGACTAACACATACAAATTTCAATTTTCCCAATTTTTTGCAAAAAATCAAAAACTGAAGTCTAACACACCTTCAAAAATATCAATTATCATTTTTTCTCAAAAAGACCAAAATAGTTCTCTAAAATGAGCAAAATACTTCATTTTTCATGTTTTTCTCAAAAAACTCCGGAATTGAAGACTAACACATACAAATTTCTATTTTTCCTATTTTTTGCATAAAATCAAAAACTGAAGTCTAACACCTTCAAAAATATCAATTATCATTTTTCTAAAAAAGACCAAAATAGTTCCCTAAAATGAGCAAAATACTTCATTTTTCATGATTTTCTCAAAAAATTCCGTGATTGAAGACTAACACATACAAATTTCAATTTTTCCAATTTTTTGCAAAAAATCAAAAACTGAAGTCTAACACCTTAAAAAATATCAATTATCATTTTTTCTAAAAAAGACCAAAATAGTTCTCTAAAATGAGCAAAATACTTCATTTTTCATGTTTTTCTCAAAATACTCCGTGATTGAAGACTAACACATACAAATTTCTATTTTTCCAATTTTTTGCATAAAATCAAAAACTGAAGTCTAATACCTTCAAAAATATCAATTATCATTTTTTCTAAAAAAGACCAAAATAGTTCTCTAAAATGAGCAAAATACTTCATTTTTCATGTTTTTCTCAAAATACTTCGTGATTGAAGACTAACACATACAAATTTCACTTTTTCCAATTTTTTGCATAAAATCAAAAACTGAAGTCTAACACCTTCAAAAATATCAATTATCATTTTTTCTAAAAAAGACCAAAATAGTTCTCCAAAATGAGCAAAATACTTCATTTTTCATGTTTTTCTCAAAAAACTCCGGAATTGAAGACTAACACATACAAATTTCTATTTTTCCTATTTTTTGCATAAAATAAAAAACTGAAGTCTAACACCTTCAAAAATATCAATTATCATTTTTCTAAAAAAGACCAAAATAGTTCTCTAAAATGAGCAAAATACTTCATTTTTCATGATTTTCTCAAAAAATTCCGTGATTGAAGACTAACACATACAAATTTCAATTTTTCCAATTTTTTGCAAAAAATCAAAAACTGAACTCTAACACCTTAAAAAATATCAATTATAATTTTTTCTAAAAAAGACCAAAATAGTTCTCTAAAATGAGCAAAATACTTCATTTTTCATGTTTTTGTCAAAATACTCCGTGATTGAAGACTAACACATACAAATTTCACTTTTTCCAATTTTTTGCATAAAATCAAAAACTGAAGTCTAACACCTTCAAAAATATCAATTATCATTTTTTCTAAAAAAGACCAAAATAGTTCTCTAAAATGAGCAAAATACTTCATTTTTCATGTTTTTCTCAAAAAACTCCGGGATTGAAGACTAACACATACAAATTTCACTTTTTCCAATTTTTTGCATAAAATCAAAAACTGAAGTCTAACACCTTCAAAAATATCAATTATCATTTTTTCTAAAAAAGACCAAAATAGTTCTCTAAAATGAGCAAAATACTTCATTTTTCATGTTTTTCTCAAAAAACTCCGGGATTCAAGACTAACACATACAAATTTCTATTTTTCCTATTTTTTTGCATAAAATCAAAAACTGAAGTCTAACACCTTAAAAAATATCAATTATCATTTTTTCTAAAAAAGACCAAAATAGTTCTCTAAAATGAGCAAAATACTTCATTTTTCATGATTTTCTCAAAAAATTCCGTGATTGAAGACTAACACATACAAATTTAAATTTTTCCAATTTTTTGCAAAAAATCAAAAACTGAAGTCTAACACCTTAAAAAATATCAATTATCATTTTTTCTAAAAAAGACCAAAATAGTTCTCTAAAATGAGCAAAATACTTCATTTTTCATGTTTTTCTCAAAAAACTCCGGGATTGAAGACTAACACATACAAATTTCACTTTTTCCAATTTTTTGCATAAAATCAAAAACTGAAGTCTAACACCTTCAAAAATATCAATTATCATTTTTTCTAAAAAAGACCAAAATAGTTCTCTAAAATGAGCAAAATACTTCATTTTTCATGTTTTTCTCAAAAAACTCCGGGATTGAAGACAAACACATACAAATTTCAATTTTTCCAATTTTTTGCAAAAAATCAAAAACTGAAGTCTAACACCTTAAAAAATATCAATTATCATTTTTTCTAAAAAAGACCAAAATAGTTCTCTAAAATGAGCAAAATACTGCATTTTTCATGATTTTCTCAAAAAATTCCGTGATTGAAGAATAACACATACAAATTTCAATTTTTCCAATTTTTTGCAAAAAATAAAAAACTGAAGTCTAACACCTTAAAAAATATCAATTATCATTTTTTCTAAAAAAGACCAAAATAGTTCTCTAAAATGAGCAAAATACTTCATTTTTCATGTTTTTGTCAAAATACTCCGTGATTGAAGACTAACACATACAAATTTCACTTTTTCCAATTTTTTGCATAAAATCAAAAACTGAAGTCTAACACCTTCAATAATATCAATTATCATTTTTTCTAAAAAAGACCAAAATAGTTCTCTAAAATGAGCAAAATACTTCATTTTTCATGTTTTTCTCAAAAAACTCCGGGATTGAAGACTAACACATACAAATTTCTATTTTTCCTATTTTTTTGCATAAAATCAAAAACTGAAGTCTAACACCTTAAAAAATATCAATTATCATTTTTTCTAAAAAAGACCAAAATAGTTCTCAAAAATGAGCAAAATACTTCATTTTTCATGTTTTTCTCAAAAAACTCCGAGATTGAAGACTAACACATACAAATTTTTATTTTTCCTATTTTTTGCATAAAATCAAAAACTGAAGTCTAACACCTTCAAAAATATCCATTATCATTTTTTCTCAAAAAGACCAAAATAGTTCTCTAAAATGAGCAAAATACTTCATTTTTCATGTTTTTCTCAAAAAACTCCGGGATTGAAGACTAACATATACAAATTTCTATTTTTCCAATTTTTTGCATAAAATCAAAAATGGAAGTCTAACACCTTCAAAAATATCAATTATCATTTTTTCTAAAAAAGACCAAAATAGTTCCCTAAAATTAACAAAATACTTCATTTTTCATGTTTTTCTCAAAAAACTCCGTGTTTGAAGACTAACACATACAAATTTCTATTTTTCATATTTTTTCCATAAAATCAAAAACTGAAGTCTAACACCTTCAAAAATATCAATTATCATTTTTTCTAAAAAAGACCAAAATAGTTCTCTAAAATGAGCAAAATACTTCATTTTTCATGTTTTTCTCAATAAATTCCGTGATTGAAAACTAACACATACAAATTTCAATTTTTCCATTTTTTTGCAAAAAATCAAAAACTGAATTTTAACACTTTAAAAAATATCAATTATCATTTTTTCTAAAAGAGTCCAAAATAGTTCTCTAAAATGAGCAAAAAACTTCATTTTTAATGTTTTTCTCAGAAAACTTCGTGATTGAAGACTAACACATACAAATTTCTATTTTTCCTATTTTTTGCAAAAAAATAAAAAACTGAATTTTAACACCTTCAAAAATATCAATTATCATTTTTTCTAAAAAAATACCAAAATAGTTCTCTAAAATGAGCAAAATACTTCATTTTTAATGTTTTTCACAAAAAATTCCGGGATTGAAGACTAACACATACAAATTTCTATTTTTCCTATTTTTTGCATAAAATCAAAAACTGAAGTCTAACACCTTCAAAAATATCAATTATCATTTTTCCTAAAAAAGACCAAAATAGTTCTCTAAAATGTGCAAAATACTTCATTTTTCATGTTTTTCTCAAAAAACTCCGTGATTGAAGACTAACACATACAAATTTCAATTTTCCCAATTTTTTGCAAAAAATCAAAAACTGAAGTCTAACACACCTTCAAAAATATCAATTATCATTTTTTCTCAGAAAGACCAAAATAGTTCTCTAAAATGAGCAAAATACTTCATTTTTCATGTTTTTCTCAAAAAACTCCGGAATTGAAGACTAACACATACAAATTTCTATTTTTCCTATTTTTTGCATAAAATCAAAAACTGAAGTCTAACACCTTCAAAAATATCAATTATCATTTTTCTAAAAAAGACCAAAATAGTTCTCTAAAATGAGCAAAATACTTCATTTTTCATGATTTTCCCAAAAAATTCCGTGATTGAAGACTAACACATACAAATTTCAATTTTTCCAATTTTTTGCAAAAAATCAAAAACTGAAGTCTAACACCTTAAAAAATATCAATTATCATTTTTTCTAAAAAAGAACAAAATAGTTCTCTAAAATGAGCAAAATACTTCATTTTTCATGTTTTTCTCAAAATACTCCGTGATTGAAGACTAACGCATACAAATTTCTATTTTTCCAATTTTTTGCATAAAATCAAAAACTGAAGTCTAATACCTTCAAAAATATCAATTATCATTTTTTCTAAAAAAGACCAAAATAGTTCTCTAAGATGAGCAAAATACTTCATTTTTCATGTTTTTCTCAAAATACTCCGTGATTGAAGACTAACACATACAAATTTCACTTTTTCCATTTTTTTGCATAAAATCAAAAACTGAAGTCTAACACCTTTAAAAATATCAATTATCATTTTTTCTAAAAAAGACCAAAATAGTTCTCTAAAATGAGCAAAATACTTCATTTTTCATGTTTTTCTCAAAATACTCCGTGATTGAAGACTAACACATACAAATTTCTATTTTTTCTATTTTTTGCATAAAATCAAAAACTGAAGTCTAACACCTTCAAAAATATCAATTATCATTTTTCTAAAAAAGACCAAAATAGTTCTCTAAAATGAGCAAAATACTTCATTTTTCATGATTTTCTCAAAAAATTCCGTGATTGAAGACTAACACATACAAATTTCAATTTTTCCAATTTTTTGCAAAAAATCAAAAACTGAAGTCTAACACCTTACAAAATATCAATTATCATTTTTTCTAAAAAAGACCAAAATAATTCTCTAAAATGAGCAAAATACTTCATTTTTCATGTTTTTCTCAAAATACTCCTTGATTGAAGACTAACACATACAAATTTCTATTTTTCCAATTTTTTGCATAAAATCAAAAACTGAAGTCTAACACCTTCATAAATATCAATTATCATTTTTTCTAAAAAAGACCAAAATAGTTCTCTAAAATGAGCAAAATACTTCATTTTTCATGTTTTTCTCAAAATACTCCGTGATTGAAGACTAACACATACAAATTTCAATTTTTCCAATTTTTTGCATAAAATCAAAAACTGAAGTCTAACACCTTCAAAAATATCAATTATCATTTTTTCTAAAAAAGACCAAAATAGTTCTCTAAAATGAGCAAAATACTTCATTTTTCATGTTTTTCTCAAAATACTCCGTGATTGAAGACTAACGCATACAAATTTCTATTTTTCCTATTTTTTGCATAAAATCAAAAACTGAACTGTAACACCTTCAAAAATATCAATTATCATTTTTCTAAAAAAGACCAAAATAGTTCTCTAAAATGAGCAAAATACTTCATTTTTCATGATTTTCTCAAAAAATTCCGTGATTGAAGACTAACACATACAAATTTCAATTTTTCCAATTTTTTTGCAAAAAATCAAAAACTGTAGTCTAACACCTTCAAAAATATCAATTATCATTTTTTCTAAAAAAAAGACCAAAATACTTCATTTTTCAAGTTTTTCTCAAAAAACATCGTGATTGAAGACTAACACATACAAATTTCTATTTTTCCCATTTTTTGCAAAAAAATGAAAAAATGAAGTCTAACACCTTCAAAAATATCAATTATCATTTTTTCTAAAAAAAGGCCAAAATAGTTCTAAAAAATGAGCAAAATACTTCATTTTTCATGTTTTTCTCAAAAAACTCCGGGATTGAAGACTACCACATACAAATTTCTATTTTTCCTATTTTTTGCATAAAATCAAAAACTGAAGTCTAACACCTTCAAAAATATCCATCATCATTTTTTCTAAAAAAGACCAAAATAGTTCTCTAAAATGAGCAAAATACTTCATTTTTCATGATTTTCCCAAAAAATTCCGTGATTGAAGACTAACACATACAAATTTCAATTTTTCCAATTTTTTGCAAAAAATCAAAAACTGAAGTCTAACACCTTAAAAAATATCAATTATCATTTTTTCTAAAAAAGAACAAAATAGTTCTCTAAAATGAGCAAAATACTTCATTTTTCATGTTTTTCTCAAAATACTCCGTGATTGAAGACTAACGCATACAAATTTCTATTTTTCCAATTTTTTGCATAAAATCAAAAACTGAAGTCTAATACCTTCAAAAATATCAATTATCATTTTTTCTAAAAAAGACCAAAATAGTTCTCTAAGATGGCAAAATACTTCATTTTTCATGTTTTTCTCAAAATACTCCGTGATTGAAGACTAACACATACAAATTTCACTTTTTCCATTTTTTTGCATAAAATCAAAAACTGAAGTCTAACACCTTCAAAAATATCAATTATCATTTTTTCTAAAAAAGACCAAAATAGTTCTCTAAAATGAGCAAAATACTTCATTTTTCATGTTTTTCTCAAAATACTCCGTGATTGAAGACTAACACATACAAATTTCTATTTTTCTATTTTTTGCATAAAATCAAAAACTGAAGTCTAACACCTTCAAAAATATCAATTATCATTTTTCTAAAAAAGACCAAAATAGTTCTCTAAAATGAGCAAAATACTTCATTTTTCATGATTTTCTCAAAAAATTCCGTGATTGAAGACTAACACATACAAATTTCAATTTTTCCAATTTTTTGCAAAAAATCAAAAACTGAAGTCTAACACCTTAAAAAATATCAATTATCATTTTTTCTAAAAAAGACCAAAATAATTCTCTAAAATGAGCAAAATACTTCATTTTTCATGTTTTTCTCAAAATACTCCGTGATTGAAGACTAACACATACAAATTTCTATTTTTCCAATTTTTTGCATAAAATCAAAAACTGAAGTCTAACACCTTCAAAAATATCAATTATCATTTTTTCTAAAAAAGACCAAAATAGTTCTCTAAAATGAGCAAAATACTTCATTTTTCATGTTTTTCTCAAAATACTCCGTGATTGAAGACTAACGCATACAAATTTCTATTTTTCCTATTTTTTGCATAAAATCAAAAACTGAACTGTAACACCTTCAAAAATATCAATTATCATTTTTCTAAAAAAGACCAAAATAGTTCTCTAAAATGAGCAAAATACTTCATTTTTCATGATTTTCTCAAAAAATTCCGTAATTGAAGACTAACACATACAAATTTCAATTTTTCCAATTTTTTGCAAAAAATCAAAAACTGAAGTCTAACACCTTAAAAAATATCAATTATCATTTTTTCTAAAAAAGACCAAAATAATTCTCTAAAATGAGCAAAATACTTCATTTTTCATGTTTTTCTCAAAATACTCCGTGATTGAAGACTAACACATACAAATTTCTATTTTTCCAATTTTTTGCATAAAATCAAAAACTGAAGTCTAACACCTTCAAAAATATCAATTATCATTTTTTCTAAAAAAGACCAAAATAGTTCTCTAAAATGAGCAAAATACTTCATTTTTCATGTTTTTCTCAAAATACTCCGTGATTGAAGACTAACGCATACAAATTTCTATTTTTCCTATTTTTTGCATAAAATCAAAAACTGAACTGTAACACCTTCAAAAATATCAATTATCATTTTTCTAAAAAAGACCAAAATAGTTCTCTAAAATGAGCAAAATACTTCATTTTTCATGATTTTCTCAAAAAATTCCGTGATTGAAGACTAACACATACAAATTTCAATTTTTCCAATTTTTTGCAAAAAATCAAAAACTGTAGTCTAACACCTTCAAAAATATCAATTATCATTTTTTCTAAAAAAAAGACCAAAATACTTCATTTTTCAAGTTTTTCTCAAAAAACATCGTGATTGAAGACTAACACATACAAATTTCTATTTTTCCCATTTTTTGCAAAAAAATGAAAAAATGAAGTCTAACACCTTCAAAAATATCAATTATCATTTTTTCTAAAAAAAGGCCAAAATAGTTCTAAAAAATGAGCAAAATACTTCATTTTTCATGTTTTTCTCAAAAAACTCCGGGATTGAAGACTAACACATACAAATTTCTATTTTTCCTATTTTTTGCATAAAATCAAAAACTGAAGTCTAACACCTTCAAAAATATCCATCATCATTTTTTCTAAAAAAGACCAAAATAGTTCTCTAAAATGAGCAAAATACTTCATTTTTCATGTTTTTCTCAAAAAACTCCGGGACTGAAGACTAACATATACAAATTTCTATTTTTCCTAATTTTTGCAGAAAATAAAAAACAGAAGTCTAACACCTTCAAAAATATCAATTATCATTTTTTCTAAAAAAGACCAAAATAGTTCCCTAAAATGAACAAAATACTTCATTTTTCATGTTTTTCTCAAAAAACGCCGTGTTTGAAGACTAACACATACAAATTTCTATTTTTCATATTTTTTCCATAAAATCAAAAACTGAAGTCTAACACCTTCAAAAATATCAATTATCATTTTTTCTAAAAAAGACCAAAATAGTTCTCTAAAATGAGCAAAATACTTCATTTTTCATGTTTTTCTCAGTAAATTCCGTGATTGAAAACTAACACATACAAATTTCAATTTTTCCATTTTTTCGCAAAAAATCAAAAACTGAATATTAACACTTTCATAAATATCAATTATCATTTTTTCTAAAAGAGTCCAAAATAGTTCCCTAAAATGAGCAAAATATTTCATTTTTCATGTTTTTCTCAAAAAACTTCGTGATTGAAGACTAACACATACAAATTTCTATTTTTCCTATTTTTTGCAAAAAATAAAAAACTGAATTTTAACACCTTCAAAAATATCAATTATCATTTTTTCTAAAAAAATACCAAAATAGTTCTCTAAAATGAGCAAAATACTTCATTTTTCATGTTTTTCACAAAAAATTCCGGGATTGAAGACTAACACATACAAATTTCTATTTTTCCTATTTTTTTCATAAAATCAAAAACTGAAGTCTAACACCTTCAAAAATATCAATTATCATTTTTCCTAAAAAAGACCAAAATAGTTCTCTAAAATGGGCAAAATACTTCATTTTTCATGTTTTTCTCAAAAAACTCCGTGATTGAAGACTAACACATACAAATTTCAATTTTCCCAATTTTTTGCAAAAAATCAAAAACTGAAGTCTAACACACCTTCAAAAATATCAATTATCATTTTTTCTCAAAAAGACCAAAATAGTTCTCTAAAATGAGCAAAATACTTCATTTTTCATGTTTTTCTCAAAAAACTCCGGAATTGAAGACTAACACATACAAATTTCTATTTTTCCTATTTTTTGCATAAAATCAAAAACTGAAGTCTAACACCTTCAAAAATATCAATTATCATTTTTCTAAAAAAGACCAAAATAGTTCTCTAAAATGAGCAAAATACTTCATTTTTCATGATTTTCCCAAAAAATTCCGTGATTGAAGACTAACACATACAAATTTCAATTTTTCCAATTTTTTGCAAAAAATCAAAAACTGAAGTCTAACACCTTAAAAAATATCAATTATCATTTTTTCTAAAAAAGACCAAAATAGTTCTCTAAAATGAGCAAAATACTTCATTTTTCATGTTTTTGTCAAAATACTCCGTGATTGAAGACTAACACATACAAATTTCACTTTTTCCAATTTTTTGCATAAAATCAAAAACTGAAGTCTAACACCTTCAATAATATCAATTATCATTTTTTCTAAAAAAGACCAAAATAGTTCTCTAAAATGAGCAAAATACTTCATTTTTCATGTTTTTCTCAAAAAACTCCGGGATTGAAGACTAACACATACAAATTTCTATTTTTCCTATTTTTTTGCATAAAATCAAAAACTGAAGTCTAACACCTTAAAAAATATCTATTATCATTTTTTCTAAAAAAGACCAAAATAGTTCTCAAAAATGAGCAAAATACTTCATTTTTCATGTTTTTCTCAAAAAACTCCGAGATTGAAGACTAACACATACAAATTTTTATTTTTCCTATTTTTTGCATAAAATCAAAAACTGAAGTCTAACACCTTCAAAAATATCCATTATCATTTTTTCTCAAAAAGACCAAAATAGTTCTCTAAAATGAGCAAAATACTTCATTTTTCATGTTTTTCTCAAAAAACTCCGGGATTGAAGACTAACATATACAAATTTCTATTTTTCCAATTTTTTGCATAAAATCAAAAATGGAAGTCTAACACCTTCAAAAATATCAATTATCATTTTTTCTAAAAAAGACCAAAATAGTTCCCTAAAATTAACAAAATACTTCATTTTTCATGTTTTTCTCAAAAAACTCCGTGTTTGAAGACTAACACATACAAATTTCTATTTTTCATATTTTTTCCATAAAATCAAAAACTGAAGTCTAACACCTTCAAAAATATCAATTATCATTTTTTCTAAAAAAGACCAAAATAGTTCTCTAAAATGAGCAAAATACTTCATTTTTCATGTTTTTCTCAATAAATTCCGTGATTGAAAACTAACACATACAAATTTCAATTTTTCCATTTTTTTGCAAAAAATCAAAAACTGAATTTTAACACTTTAAAAAATATCAATTATCATTTTTTCTAAAAGAGTCCAAAATAGTTCTCTAAAATGAGCAAAAAACTTCATTTTTAATGTTTTTCTCAGAAAACTTCGTGATTGAAGACTAACACATACAAATTTCTATTTTTCCTATTTTTTGCAAAAAATAAAAAACTGAATTTTAACACCTTCAAAAATATCAATTATCATTTTTTCTAAAAAAATACCAAAATAGTTCTCTAAAATGAGCAAAATACTTCAATTTTAATGTTTTTCACAAAAAATTCCGGGATTGAAGACTAACACATACAAATTTCTATTTTTCCTATTTTTTGCATAAAATCAAAAACTGAAGTCTAACACCTTCAAAAATATCAATTATCATTTTTCCTAAAAAAGACCAAAATAGTTCTCTAAAATGTGCAAAATACTTCATTTTTCATGTTTTTCTCAAAAAACTCCGTGATTGAAGACTAACACATACAAATTTCAATTTTCCCAATTTTTTGCAAAAAATCAAAAACTGAAGTCTAACACACCTTCAAAAATATCAATTATCATTTTTTCTCAGAAAGACCAAAATAGTTCTCTAAAATGAGCAAAATACTTCATTTTTCATGTTTTTCTCAAAAAACTCCGGAATTGAAGACTAACACATACAAATTTCTATTTTTCCTATTTTTTGCATAAAATCAAAAACTGAAGTCTAACACCTTCAAAAATATCAATTATCATTTTTCTAAAAAAGACCAAAATAGTTCTCTAAAATGAGCAAAATACTTCATTTTTCATGATTTTCCCAAAAAATTCCGTGATTGAAGACTAACACATACAAATTTCAATTTTTCCAATTTTTTGCAAAAAATCAAAAACTGAAGTCTAACACCTTAAAAAATATCAATTATCATTTTTTCTAAAAAAGAACAAAATAGTTCTCTAAAATGAGCAAAATACTTCATTTTTCATGTTTTTCTCAAAATACTCCGTGATTGAAGACTAACGCATACAAATTTCTATTTTTCCAATTTTTTGCATAAAATCAAAAACTGAAGTCTAATACCTTCAAAAATATCAATTATCATTTTTTCTAAAAAAGACCAAAATAGTTCTCTAAGATGAGCAAAATACTTCATTTTTCATGTTTTTCTCAAAATACTCCGTGATTGAAGACTAACACATACAAATTTCACTTTTTCCATTTTTTTGCATAAAATCAAAAACTGAAGTCTAACACCTTCAAAAATATCAATTATCATTTTTTCTAAAAAAGACCAAAATAGTTCTCTAAAATGAGCAAAATACTTCATTTTTCATGTTTTTCTCAAAATACTCCGTGATTGAAGACTAACACATACAAATTTCTATTTTTTCTATTTTTTGCATAAAATCAAAAATTGAAGTCTAACACCTTCAAAAATATCAATTATCATTTTTCTAAAAAAGACCAAAATAGTTCTCTAAAATGAGCAAAATACTTCATTTTTCATGATTTTCTCAAAAAATTCCGTGATTGAAGACTAACACATACAAATTTCAATTTTTCCAATTTTTTGCAAAAAATCAAAAACTGAAGTCTAACACCTTACAAAATATCAATTATCATTTTTTCTAAAAAAGACCAAAATAATTCTCTAAAATGAGCAAAATACTTCATTTTTCATGTTTTTCTCAAAATACTCCTTGATTGAAGACTAACACATACAAATTTCTATTTTTCCAATTTTTTGCATAAAATCAAAAACTGAAGTCTAACACCTTCATAAATATCAATTATCATTTTTTCTAAAAAAGACCAAAATAGTTCTCTAAAATGAGCAAAATACTTCATTTTTCATGTTTTTCTCAAAATACTCCGTGATTGAAGACTAACACATACAAATTTCAATTTTTCCAATTTTTTGCATAAAATCAAAAACTGAAGTCTAACACCTTCAAAAATATCAATTATCATTTTTTCGAAAAAAGACCAAAATAGTTCTCTAAAATGAGCAAAATACTTCATTTTTCATGTTTTTCTCAAAATACTCCGTGATTGAAGACTAACGCATACAAATTTCTATTTTTCCTATTTTTTGCATAAAATCAAAAACTGAACTGTAACACCTTCAAAAATATCAATTATCATTTTTCTAAAAAAGACCAAAATAGTTCTCTAAAATGAGCAAAATACTTCATTTTTCATGATTTTCTCAAAAAATTCCGTGATTGAAGACTAACACATACAAATTTCAATTTTTCCAAAATTTTGCAAAAAATCAAAAACTGTAGTCTAACACCTTCAAAAATATCAATTATCATTTTTTCTAAAAAAAAGACCAAAATACTTCATTTTTCAAGTTTTTCTCAAAAAACATCGTGATTGAAGACTAACACATACAAATTTCTATTTTTCCCATTTTTTGCAAAAAAATGAAAAAATGAAGTCTAACACCTTCAAAAATATCAATTATCATTTTTTCTAAAAAAAGGCCAAAATAGTTCTAAAAAATGAGCAAAATACTTCATTTTTCATGTTTTTCTCAAAAAACTCCGGGATTGAAGACTAACACATACAAATTTCTATTTTTCCTATTTTTTGCATAAAATCAAAAACTGAAGTCTAACACCTTCAAAAATATACATCATCATTTTTTCTAAAAAAGACCAAAATAGTTCTCTAAAATGAGCAAAATACTTCATTTTTCATGATTTTCCCAAAAAATTCCGTGATTGAAGACTAACACATACAAATTTCAATTTTTCCAATTTTTTGCAAAAAATCAAAAACTGAAGTCTAACACCTTAAAAAATATCAATTATCATTTTTTCTAAAAAAGAACAAAATAGTTCTCTAAAATGAGCAAAATACTTCATTTTTCATGTTTTTCTCAAAATACTCCGTGATTGAAGACTAACGCATACAAATTTCTATTTTTCCAATTTTTTGCATAAAATCAAAAACTGAAGTCTAATACCTTCAAAAATATCAATTATCATTTTTTCTAAAAAAGACCAAAATAGTTCTCTAAGATGGCAAAATACTTCATTTTTCATGTTTTTCTCAAAATACTCCGTGATTGAAGACTAACACATACAAATTTCACTTTTTCCATTTTTTTGCATAAAATCAAAAACTGAAGTCTAACACCTTCAAAAATATCAATTATCATTTTTTCTAAAAAAGACCAAAATAGTTCTCTAAAATGAGCAAAATACTTCATTTTTCATGTTTTTCTCAAAATACTCCGTGATTGAAGACTAACACATACAAATTTCTATTTTTCTATTTTTTGCATAAAATCAAAAACTGAAGTCTAACACCTTCAAAAATATCAATTATCATTTTTCTAAAAAAGACCAAAATAGTTCTCTAAAATGAGCAAAATACTTCATTTTTCATGATTTTCTCAAAAAATTCCGTGATTGAAGACTAACACATACAAATTTCAATTTTTCCAATTTTTTGCAAAAAATCAAAAACTGAAGTCTAACACCTTAAAAAATATCAATTATCATTTTTTCTAAAAAAGACCAAAATAATTCTCTAAAATGAGCAAAATACTTCATTTTTCATGTTTTTCTCAAAATACTCCGTGATTGAAGACTAACACATACAAATTTCTATTTTTCCAATTTTTTGCATAAAATCAAAAACTGAAGTCTAACACCTTCAAAAATATCAATTATCATTTTTTCTAAAAAAGACCAAAATAGTTCTCTAAAATGAGCAAAATACTTCATTTTTCATGTTTTTCTCAAAATACTCCGTGATTGAAGACTAACGCATACAAATTTCTATTTTTCCTATTTTTTGCATAAAATCAAAAACTGAACTGTAACACCTTCAAAAATATCAATTATCATTTTTCTAAAAAAGACCAAAATAGTTCTCTAAAATGAGCAAAATACTTCATTTTTCATGATTTTCTCAAAAAATTCCGTAATTGAAGACTAACACATACAAATTTCAATTTTTCCAATTTTTTGCAAAAAATCAAAAACTGAAGTCTAACACCTTAAAAAATATCAATTATCATTTTTTCTAAAAAAGACCAAAATAATTCTCTAAAATGAGCAAAATACTTCATTTTTCATGTTTTTCTCAAAATACTCCGTGATTGAAGACTAACACATACAAATTTCTATTTTTCCAATTTTTTGCATAAAATCAAAAACTGAAGTCTAACACCTTCAAAAATATCAATTATCATTTTTTCTAAAAAAGACCAAAATAGTTCTCTAAAATGAGCAAAATACTTCATTTTTCATGTTTTTCTCAAAATACTCCGTGATTGAAGACTAACGCATACAAATTTCTATTTTTCCTATTTTTTGCATAAAATCAAAAACCGAACTGTAACACCTTCAAAAATATCAATTATCATTTTTCTAAAAAAGACCAAAATAGTTCTCTAAAATGAGCAAAATACTTCATTTTTCATGATTTTCTCAAAAAATTCCGTGATTGAAGACTAACACATACAAATTTCAATTTTTCCAATTTTTTGCAAAAAATCAAAAACTGTAGTCTAACACCTTCAAAAATATCAATTATCATTTTTTCTAAAAAAAAGACCAAAATACTTCATTTTTCAAGTTTTTCTCAAAAAACATCGTGATTGAAGACTAACACATACAAATTTCTATTTTTCCCATTTTTTGCAAAAAAATAAAAAAATGAAGTCTAACACCTTCAAAAATATCAATTATCATTTTTTCTAAAAAAAGGCCAAAATAGTTCTAAAAAATGAGCAAAATACTTCATTTTTCATGTTTTTCTCAAAAAACTCCGGGATTGAAGACTAACACATACAAATTTCTATTTTTCCTATTTTTTGCATAAAATCAAAAACTGAAGTCTAACACCTTCAAAAATATCCATCATCATTTTTTCTAAAAAAGACCAAAATAGTTCTCTAAAATGAGCAAAATACTTCATTTTTCATGTTTTTCTCAAAAAACTCCGGGACTGAAGACTAACATATACAAATTTCTATTTTTCCTAATTTTTGCAGAAAATAAAAAACAGAAGTCTAACACCTTCAAAAATATCAATTATCATTTTTTCTAAAAAAGACCAAAATAGTTCCCTAAAATGAACAAAATACTTCATTTTTCATGTTTTTCTCAAAAAACGCCGTGTTTGAAGACTAACACATACAAATTTCTATTTTTCATATTTTTTCCATAAAATCAAAAACTGAAGTCTAACACCTTCAAAAATATCAATTATCATTTTTTCTAAAAAAGACCAAAATAGTTCTCTAAAATGAGCAAAATACTTCATTTTTCATGTTTTTCTCAAAATACTCCGTGATTGAAGACTAACACATACAAATTTCTATTTTTTCTATTTTTTGCATAAAATCAAAAACTGAAGTCTAACAACTTCAAAAATATCAATTATCATTTTTCTAAAAAAGACCAAAATAGTTCTCTAAAATGAGCAAAATACTTCATTTTTCATGATTTTCTCAAAAAATTCCGTGATTGAAGACTAACACATACAAATTTCAATTTTTCCAATTTTTTGCAAAAAATCAAAAACTGAAGTCTAACACCTTAAAAAATATCAATTATCATTTTTTCTAAAAAAGACCAAAATAATTCTCTAAAATGAGCAAAATACTTCATTTTTCATGTTTTTCTCAAAATACTCCGTGATTGAAGACTAACACATACAAATTTCTATTTTTCCAATTTTTTGCATAAAATCAAAAACTGAAGTCTAACACCTTCATAAATATCAATTATCATTTTTTCTAAAAAAGACCAAAATAGTTCTCTAAAATGAGGAAAATACTTCATTTTTCATGTTTTTCTCAAAATACTCCGTGATTGAAGACTAACACATACAAATTTCAATTTTTCCAATTTTTTGCATAAAATCAAAAACTGAAGTCTAACACCTTCAAAAATATCAATTATCATTTTTTCTAAAAAAGACCAAAATAGTTCTCTAAAATGAGCAAAATACTTCATTTTTCATGTTTTTCTCAAAATACTCCGTGATTGAAGACTAACGCATACAAATTTCTATTTTTCCTATTTTTTGCATAAAATAAAAAACTGAACTCTAACACCTTCAAAAATATCAATTATCATTTTTCTAAAAAAGACCAAAATAGTTCTCTAAAATGAGCAAAATACTTCATTTTTCATGATTTTCTCAAAAAATTCCGTGATTGAAGACTAACACATACAAATTTCAATTTTTCCAATTTTTTGCAAAAAATCAAAAACTGTAGTCTAACACCTTCAAAAATATCAATTATCATTTTTTCTAAAAAAAAGACCAAAATACTTCATTTTTCAAGTTTTTCTCAAAAAACATCGTGATTGAAGACTAACACATACAAATTTCTATTTTTCCCATTTTTTGCAAAAAAATGAAAAAATGAAGTCTAACACCTTCAAAAATATCAATTATCATTTTTTCTAAAAAAAGGCCAAAATAGTTCTAAAAAATGAGCAAAATACTTCATTTTTCATGTTTTTCTCAAAAAACTCCGGGATTGAAGACTAACACATACTAATTTCTATTTTTCCTATTTTTTGCATAAAATCAAAAACTTAAGTCTAACACCTTCAAAAATATCCATCATCATTTTTTCTAAAAAAGACCAAAATAGTTCTCTAAAATTAGCAAAATACTTCATTTTTCATGTTTTTCTCAAAAAACTCCGGGACTGAAGACTAACATATACAAATTTCTATTTTTCCTAATTTTTGCAGAAAATAAAAAACAGAAGTCTACCACCTTCAAAAATATCAATTATCATTTTTTCTAAAAAAGACCAAAATAGTTCCCTAAAATGAACAAAATACTTCATTTTTCATGTTTTTCTCAAAAAACGCCTTGTTTGAAGACTAACACATACAAATTTCTATTTTTCATATTTTTTCCATAAAATCAAAAACTGAAGTCTAACACCTTCAAAAATATCAAATATCATTTTTTCTAAAAAAGACCAAAATAGTTCTCTAAAATGAGCAAAATACTTCATTTTTCATGTTTTTCTCAAAAAACTCCGGGATTGAAGACTAACACATACAAATTTCTATTTTTCCAATTTTTTGCATAAAATCAAAAACTGAAGTCTAACACCTTCAAAAATATCAATTATCATTTTTTCTAAAAAAGACCAAAATAGTTCTCTAAAATGTGCAAAATACTTCATTTTTCATGTTTTTCTCAAAAAACTCCGGGATTGAAGACTAACACATACAAATTACAATTTTTCCTATTTTTTGCATAAAATCAAAAACTGAAGTCTAACACCTTCAAAAATATCCATTATCATTTTTTCTAAAAAAGACCAAAATAGTTCTCTAAAATGAACAAAATACTTCATTTTTCATGTTTTTCTCAGTAAATTCCGTGATTGAAAACTAACACATACAAATTTCAATTTTTCCATTTTTTTGCAAAAAATCAAAAACTGAATTTTAACACTTTAAAAAATATCAATTATCATTTTTTCTAAAAGAGTCCAAAATAGTTCTCTAAAATGAGCAAAATACATCATTTTTCATGTTTTTCTCAAAAAACTCCGGAATTGAAGACTAACACATACAAATTTCTATTTTTCCTATTTTTTGCATAAAATCAAAAACTGAAGTCTAACACCTTCAAAAATATCCATTATCATTTATTCTAAAAAAGACCAAAATAGTTCTCTAAAATGAACAAAATACTTCATTTTTCATGTTTTTCTCAAAAAACTCCGGGATTGAAGACTAACACATACAAATTTCTATTTTTCCAATTTTTTTCATAAAATCAAAAACTGATGTCTAACACCTTCAAAAATATCAATTATCATTTTTTCTAAAAAAGACCAAAATAGTTCTCTAAAATGAGCAAAATACTTCATTTTTCATGATTTTCTCAAAAAATTCCGGGATTGAAGACTAACACATAGAAATTTCAATTTTTCCAATTTTTTGCAAAAAATCAAAAACTGAAGTCTAACACCTTCAAAAATATCAATTATCATTTTTTCTAAAAAGATACCAAAATACTTCATTTTTCAAGTTTTTCTCAAAAAACATCGTGATTGAAGACTAACACATACAAATTTCTATTTTTCCCATTTTTTGCAAAAAATCAAAAAATGAAGTCTAACACCTTCTAAAATATCAATTATCATTTTTTCTAAAAAAAGACCAAAATAGTTCAAAAAAATGAGCAAAATACTTCATTTTTCATGATTTTCTCAAAAAATTCCGGGATTGAAGACTAACACATAGAAATTTCAATTTTTCCAATTTTTTGCAAAAAATCAAAAACTGAAGTCTAACACCTTGAAAAATATCAATTATCATTTTTTCTAAAAAGAGACCAAAATACTTCATTTTTCAAATTTTTCTCAAAAAACATCGTGATTGAAGACTAACACATACAAATTTCTATTTTTCCCATTTTTTGCATAAAATCAAAAACTGAAGTCTAACACCTTCAAAAATATCAATTATCCTTTTTTCTAAAAAAGACTAAAATAGTTCTCTAAAATGAGCAAAATACTTCATTTTTCATGTTTTTCTCAAAATACTCCGTGTTTGAAGACTAACACATACAAATTTCTATTTTTAATATTTTTTCCATAAAATCAAAAACTGAAGTCTAAAACCTTCAAAAATATCAATTATCATTTTTTCTAAAAAAGACCAAAATAGTTCTCTAAAATGAACAAAATACTTCATTTTTCATGTTTTTCTCAGTAAATTCCGTGATTGAAAACTAACACATACAAATTTCAATTTTTCCATTTTTTTGCAAAAAATCAAAAACTGAATTTTAACACTTTAAAAAATATCAATTATCATTTTTTCTAAAAGAGTCCAAAATAGTTCTCTAAAATGAGCAAAATACTTCATTTTTCATGTTTTTCTCAAAAAATTCCGGGATTGAAGACTAACACATACAAATTTCAATTTTTCCAATTTTTTGCAAAAAATCAAAAACTGAAGTCTAACACCTTCAAAAATATCAATTATCATTTTTTCTAAAAAAGACCAAAATAGTTCTCTAAAATGAGCAAAATACTTCATTTTTCATGTTTTTCTCAAAAAACTCCGGAATTGAAGACTAACACATACAAATTTCTATTTTTCCTATTTTTTGCATAAAATCAAAAACTGAAGTCTAACACCTTCAAAAATATCCATTATCATTTTTTCTAAAAAAGACCAAAATAGTTCTCTAAAATGAGCAAAATTCTTCATTTTTCATGTTTTTCTCAAAAAATTCCGTGATTGAAGACTAACACATACAAATTTCAATTTTTCCTATTTTCTGCAAAAAATCAAAAACTGAAGTCTAACACCTTCAAAAATATTAATTATCATTTTTTCTAAAAGAGTCCAAAATTGTTCTCTAAAAAGAGCAAAATGCTTCATTTTTCATGTTTTTCTCAAAAAATTCCGTGAATGAAGACTAACACATACAAATTTCTATTTTTCCCATTTTTTGCAAAAAATCAAAAAATGAAGTCTAACACCTTCAAAAATATCAATTATCATTTTTTCTAAAAAAGACCAAAATAGTTCTCTAAAATGAACAAAATACTTCATTTTTCATGTTTTTCTCAGTAAATTCCGTGATTGAAAACTAACACATACAAATTTCAATTTTTCCATTTTTTTGCAAAAAATCAAAAACTGAATTTTAACACTTTAAAAAATATCAATTATCATTTTTTCTAAAAGAGTCCAAAATAGTTCTCTAAAATGAGCAAAATACATCATTTTTCATGTTTTTCTCAAAAAACTCCGGAATTGAAGACTAACACATACAAATTTCTATTTTTCCTATTTTTTGCATAAAATCAAAAACTGAAGTCTAACACCTTCAAAAATATCCATTATCATTTATTCTAAAAAAGACCAAAATAGTTCTCTAAAATGAACAAAATACTTCATTTTTCATGTTTTTCTCAAAAAACTCCGGGATTGAAGACTAACACATACAAATTTCTATTTTTCCAATTTTTTTCATAAAATCAAAAACTGATGTCTAACACCTTCAAAAATATCAATTATCATTTTTTCTAAAAAAGACCAAAATAGTTCTCTAAAATGAGCAAAATACTTCATTTTTCAGGTTTTTCTCAATAAATTCCGTGATTGAAGACTAGCACATACAACTTTCAATTTTTCCATTTTTTTGCAAAAAATCAAAAACTGAAGTCTAACACCTTAAAAAATATCAATTATCATTTTTTCTAAAAGAGTCCAAAATAGTTCTCTAAAATGAGCAAAATACTTCATTTTTCATGTTTTTCTCAAAAAACTTCGTGATTGAAGACTAACACATACAAATTTCTATTTTTCCTATTTTTTGCAAAAAAAAAAACTGAATTTTAATACCTTCAAAATATCAATTATCATTTTTTCTAAAAAAGACCAAAATAGTTCTCTAAAATGAGCAAAATACTTCAATTTTCATGTTTTTCTCAAAAAACTCCGGTATTGAAGACTAACACATGCAAATTTCTATTTATCCTATTTTTTGCATAAAATCAAAAACTGAAGTCTAACACCTTCAAAAATATCAATTATCATTTTTTCTAAAAAAGACCAAAATAGTTCTCTAAAATGAGCAAAATACTTCATTTTTCGTGATTTTCTCAAAAAATTCCGTCATTGAAGACTAACACATACAAATTTCTATTTTTCCTATTTTTTGCATAAAATCAAAAACTGAAGTCTAACACCTTCAAAAATATCAATTATCATTTTTTCTAAAAAAGACCAAAATAGTTCTCTAAAATGAGCAAAACACTTCATTTTTCATGTTTTTCTCAGTAAATTCCGTGATTGAAAACTAACACATACAAATTTCTATTTTTCCTATTTTTTGCATAAAATCAAAAACTGAAGTCTAACACCTTCAAAAATAACAATTATCATTTTTTCTAAAAGAGTCCAAAATAGTTCCCTAAAATGAGCAAAATATTTCATTTTTCATGTTTTTCTCAAAAAACTTCGTGATTGAAGACTAACACATACAAATTTCTATTTTTCCTATTTTTTGCAAAAAATAAAAAACTGAATTTTAACACCTTCAAAAATATCAATTATAATTTTTTCTAAAAAAGACCAAAATAGTTCTCTAAAATGAGCAAAATACTTCATTTTTCATGTTTTTCTCAAAAAATTCCGGGATTGAAGACTAACACATACAAATTTATATTTGACCTATTTTTTACATAAAATAAAAAACTGAAGTCTAACACCTTCAAAAATATCCATTATCATTTTTTCTAAAAAAGACCAAAATAGTTCTCTAAAATGTGCAAAATACTTCATTTTTCATGTTTTTCTCAAAAAACTCCGGGATTGAAGACTAACACATACAAATTACAATTTTTCCTATTTTTAGCATAAAAATCAAAAACTGAAGTCTAACACCTTCAAAAATATCAATTATCATTTTTTCTAAAAAAGACCAAAATAGTTCTCTAAAATGAGCAAAATACTTCATTTTTCATGATTTTCTCAAAAAATTCCGTGATTGAAGACTAACACATACAAATTTCAATTTTTCCAATTTTTTGCAAAAAATCAAAAACTGAAGTCTAACACCTTCAAAAATATCAATTATCATTTTTTCTAAAAAGAGACCAAAATACTTCATTTTTCAAGTTTTTCTCAAAAAACATCGTGATTGAAGACTAACACATACAAATTTCTATTTTTCCCATTTTTTGCAAAAAATCAAAAAATGAAGTCTAACACCTTCAAAAATATCAATTATCATTTTTTCTAAAAAAAGACCAAAATAGTTCTCAAAAATGAGCAAAATACTTCATTTTTCATGTTTTTCTCAAAAAACTCCGGGATTGAAGACTAACACATACAAATTTCTATTTTTCCTATTTTTTGCATAAAATCAAAAACTGAAGTCTAACACCTTCAGAAATATCAATTATCCTTTTTTCTAAAAAAGACTAAAATAGTTCTCTGAAATGAGCAAAATACTTCATTTTTCATGTTTTTCTCAAAATACTCCGTCATTGAAGACTAACACATACAAATTTCTATTTTTCCTAATTTTTGCAAAAAATAAAAAACTGAAGTCTAACACCTTCAAAAATATCAATTATCATTTTTTCTAAAAAAGACCAAAATAGTTCCCTAAAATGAACAAAATACTTCATTTTTTATGTTTTTCTCAAAAAACACCGTGTTTGAAGACTAACACATACAAATTTCTATTTTTAATATTTTTTCCATAAAATCAAAAACTGAAGTCTAACACCTTCAAAAATATCAATTATCATTTTTTCTAAAAAAGACCAAAATAGTTCTCTAAAATGAACAAAATACTTCATTTTTCATGTTTTTCTCAGTAAATTCCGTGATTGAAAACTAACACATACAAATTTCAATTTTTCCATTTTTTTGCAAAAAATCAAAAACTGAATTTTAACACTTTAAAAAATATCAATTATCATTTTTTCTAAAAGAGTCCAAAATAGTTCTCTAAAATGAGCAAAATACATCATTTTTCATGTTTTTCTCAAAAAACTCCGGAATTGAAGACTAACACATACAAATTTCAATTTTTCCAATTTTTTGCAAAAAATAAAAAACTGAAGTCTAACACCTTCAAAAATATCAATTATCATTTTTTCTAAAAAAGACCAAAATAGTTCTCTAAAATGAGCAAAATACTTCATTTTTCATGTTTTTCTCAAAAAACTCCGGCATTGAAGACTAACACATACAAATTTCTATTTTTCCTATTTTTTGCATAAAATCAAAAACTGAAGTCTAACACCTTCAAAAATATCTATTATAATTTTTTCTAAAAAAGACCAAAATAGTTCTCTAAAATGAGCAAAATACTTCATTTTTCATGTTTTTCTCAAAAAATTCCGTGATTGAAGACTAACACATACAAATTTTTATTTTTCCTATTTTCTGCAAAAAATCAAAAACTGAAGTCTAACACCTTCAAAAATATCAATTATCATTTTTTCTAAAAGAGTCCAAAATTGTTCTCTAAAAAGAGCAAAATGCTTCATTTTTCATGTTTTTCTCAAAAAATTCCGTGAATGAAGACTAACACATACAAATTTCTATTTTTCCCATTTTTTGCAAAATATCAAAAATTGAAGTCTAACACCTTCAAAAATATCAATTATCATTTTTTCTAAAAAAGAGCAAAATAGTTCTCTAAAATGAACAAAAAACTTCATTTTTCATGTTTTTCTCAGTAAATTCCGTGATTGAAAACTAACACATACAAATTTCAATTTTTCCATTTTTTTGCAAAAAATCAAAAACTGAATTTTAACACTTTAAAAAATATCAATTATCATTTTTTCTAAAAGAGTCCAAAATAGTTCTCTAAAATGAGCAAAATACATCATTTTTCATGTTTTTCTCAAAAAACTCCGGAATTGAAGACTAACACATACAAATTTTTATTTTTCCTATTTTTTGCATAAAATCAAAAACTGAAGTCTAACACCTTCAAAAATATCCATTATCATTTATTCTAAAAAAGACCAAAATAGTTCTCTAAAATGAACAAAATACTTCATTTTTCATGTTTTTCTCAAAAAACTCCGGGATTGAAGACTAACACATACAAATTTCTATTTTTCCTATTTTGTGCATAAAATCAAAAACTGATGTCTAACACCTTCAAAAATATCAATTATCATTTTTTTCTAAAAAAGACCAAAATAGTTCTCTAAAATGAACAAAATACTTCATTTTTCATGTTTTTCTCAGTAAATTCCGTGATTGAAAACTAACACATACAAATTTCAATTTTTCCATTTTTTTGCAAAAAATCAAAAACTGAATTTTAATACCTTCAAAATGTCAATTATCATTTTTTCTAAAAGTGTCCAAAATAGTTCTCAAAAATAAGCAAAATACTTCATTTTTCATGTTTTTCTCAAAAAACTTCGTGATTGAAGACTAACACATACAAATTTCTATTTTTCCTATTTTTTGCAAAAAAAAAAACTGAATTTTAATACCTTCAAAATATCAATTATCATTTTTTCTAAAAAAGACCAAAATAGTTCTCTAAAATGAGCAAAATACTTCATTTTTCATGTTTTTCTCAAAAAACTCCGGTATTGAAGACTAACACATACAAATTTCTATTTATCCTATTTTTTGCATAAAATCAAAAACTGAAGTCTAACACCTTCAAAAATATCAATTATCATTTTTTCTAAAAAAGACCAAAATAGTTCTCTAAAATGAGCAAAATACTTCATTTTTCGTGATTTTCTTAAAAAATTCCGTGATTGAAGACTAACACATACAAATTTCAATTTTTCCAATTTTTTGCAAAAAATCAAAAACTGAAGTCTAACACCTTCAAAAATATCAATTATAATTTTTTCTAAAAAAGACCAAAATAGTTCTCTAAAATGAGCAAAATACTTCATTTTTCTTGTTTTTCTCAAAAAATTCCGTGATTGAAGACTAACACATACAAATTTCTATTTTCCCAATTTTTTGCAAAAAATAAAAAACTGAAGTCTAACAACTTCAAAAATATCAATTATCATTTTTTCTAAAAAAGACCAAAATAGTTCTCTAAAATGAGCAAAATACTTAATTTTTCATGTTTTTCTCAAAATACTCCGTGATTGAAGACTAACACATACAAATTTCTATTTTTCCAATTTTTTGCATAAAAAAAAAACTGAAGTCAAACACCTTCAAAAATATCAATTATCCTTTTTTCGAAAAAAGACTAAAATAGTTCTCTAAATTGAGCAAAATACTTCATTTTTCATGTTTTTCTCAAAAAATTCCGTGATTGAAGACTAACACATACAAATTTTTATTTTTCCTATTTTCTGCAAAAAATCAAAAACTGAAGTCTAACATCTTCAAAAATATCAATTATCATTTTTTCTAAAAGAGTCCAATATTGTTCTCTAAAAAGAGCAAAATGCTTCATTTTTCATGTTTTTCTCAAAAAATTCCGTGAATGAAGACTAACACATACAAATTTCTATTTTTCCCATTTTTTGCAAAAAATCAAAAAATGATGTCTAACACCTTCAAAAATATCAATTATCATTTTTTCTAAAAAAGGCCAAATAGTTCTCTAAAATGAACAAAATACTTCATTTTTCATGTTTTTCTCAGTAAATTCCGTGATTGAAAACTAACACATACAAATTTCAATTTCTCCATTTTTTTGCAAAAAATAAAAAACTGAATTTTAACACTTTAAAAAATATCAATTATCATTTTTTCTAAAAGAGTCCAAAATAGTTCTCTAAAATGAGCAAAATACATCATTTTTCATGTTTTTCTCAAAAAACTCCGGAATTGAAGACTAACACATACAAATTTCTATTTTTCCTATTTTTTGCATAAAATCAAAAACTGAAGTCTAACACCTTCAAAAATATCCATTATCATTTATTCTAAAAAAGACCAAAATAGTTCTCTAAAATGAACGAAATACTTCATTTTTCATGTTTTTCTCAAAAAACTCCGGGATTGAAGACTAACACATACAAATATCTATTTTTCCTATTTTTTTGCATAAAATCAAAAACTGATGTCTAACACCTTAAAAAATATCAATTATCATTTTTTCTGAAAGAGTCCAAAATAGTTCTCTAAAATGAGCAAAATACTTCATTTTTCATGTTTTTCTCAAAAAACATCGTGATTGAAGACTAACACATACAAATTTCTATTTTTCCTATTTTTTGCATAAAATCAAAAACTGAAGTCTAACACCTTCAAAAATATCAATTATCATTTTTTCTAAAAAAGACCAAAATAGTTCTCTAAAATGAGCAAAATACTTCATTTTTCGTGATTTTCTCAAAAAATTCCGTCATTGAAGACTAACACATACAAATTTCTATTTTTCCTATTTTTTGCATAAAATCAAAAACTGAAGTCTAACACCTTCAAAAATATCAATTATCATTTTTCTAAAAAAGACCAAAATAGTTCTCTAAAATGAGCAAAATACTTCATTTTTCATGTTTTTCTCAAAAAACTCCGCGATTGAACACTAACACATACAAATTTCTATTTTTCCTATTTTTTGCATAAAATCAAAAACTGAAGTCTAACACCTTCAAAAATATCAATTATCATTTTTTCTAAAAAAGACCAAAATAGTTCTCTAAAATGAGCAAAATACTTCATTTTTCAGATTATTCTCAATAAATTCCGTGATTGAAGACTAACACATACAACTTTCAATTTTTCCTATTTTTTTGCAAAAAATCAAAAACTGAAGTCTAACACACCTTAAAAAATATCAATTATTATTTTTTCTAAAAGAGTCCAAAATAGTTCTCTAAAATGAGCAAAATACTTCATTTTTCATGTTTTTCTCAAAAAACTTCGTGATTGAAGACTAACACATACAAATTTCTATTTTTCCTATTTTTTGCAAAAAAAAAAACTGAATTTTAATACCTTCAAAATGTCAATTATCATTTTTTCTAAAAGTGTCCAAAATAGTTCTCTAAAATAAGCAAAATACTTCATTTTTCATGTTTTTCTCAAAAAACTTCGTGA
Source organism: Luzula sylvatica (assembly GCA_946800325.1). Classification (NCBI taxonomy): domain Eukaryota; kingdom Viridiplantae; phylum Streptophyta; class Magnoliopsida; order Poales; family Juncaceae; genus Luzula; species Luzula sylvatica. Next base: position 69,299,940 of record OX326959.1, on the reverse strand, counting down.
TTGAAGACTAACACATACAAATTTCTATTTTTCCTATTTTTTGCAAAAAAAAAAACTGAATTTTAATACCTTCAAAATATCAATTATCATTTTTTATAAAAAAGACCAAAATAGTTCTCTAAAATGAGCAAAATACTTCATTTTTCATGTTTTTCTCAAAAAACTCCGGTATTGAAGACTAACACATGCAAATTTCTATTTATCCTATTTTTTGCATAAAATCAAAAACTGAAGTCTAACACCTTCAAAAATATCAATTATCATTTTTTCTAAAAAAGACCAAAATAGTTCTCTAAAATGAGCAAAATACTTCATTTTTCGTGATTTTCTTAAAAAATTCCGTGATTGAAGACTAACACATACAAATTTCAATTTTTCAAATTTTTTGCAAAAAATCAAAAACTGAAGTCTAACACCTTCAAAAATATCAATTATATTTTTTTCTAAAAAAGACCAAAATAGTTCTCTAAAATGAGCAAAATACTTCATTTTTCATGTTTTTCTCAAAAAATTCCGTGATTGAAGACTAACACATACAAATTTCTATTTTCACAATTTTTTGCAAAAAATAAAAAACTGATGTCTAACACATTCAAAAATATCAATTATCATTTTTTCTAAAAAAGACCAAAATAGTTCTCTAAATTGAGCAAAATACTTAATTTTTCATGTTTTTCTCAAAATACTCCGTGATTGAAGACTAACACATACAAATTTCTATTTTTCCAATTTTTTGCATAAAATAAAAAACTGAAGTCAAACACCTTCAAAAATATCAATTATCCGTTTTTCTAAAAAAGACTAAAATAGTTCTCTAAAATGAGCAAAATACTTCATTTTTCATGTTTTTTCTCAAAATACTCCGTCATTGAAGACTAACACATACAAATTTCTATTTTTCCTATTTTTTGCATAAAATCAAAAACTGAAGTCTAACACCTTCAAAAATATCAATTATCATTTTTCTAAAAAAGACCAAAATAGTTCTCTAAAATGAGCAAAATACTTCATTTTTCATGTTTTTCTCAAAAAACTCCGCGATTGAAGACTAACACATACAAATTTCTATTTTTCCTATTTTTTGCATAAAATCAAAAACTGAAGTCTAACACCTTCAAAAATATCAATTATCATTTTTTCTAAAAAAGACCAAAATAGTTCTCTAAAATGAGCAAAATACTTCATTTTTCAGATTTTTCTCAATAAATTCCGTGATTGAAGACTAACACATACAACTTTCAATTTTTCCTATTTTTTTGCAAAAAATCAAAAACTTAAGTCTAACACCTTAAAAAATATCAATTATTATTTTTTCTAAAAGAGTCCAAAATAGTTCTCTAAAATGAGCAAAATACTTCATTTTTCATGTTTTTCTCAAAAAACTTCGTGATTGAAGACTAACACATACAAATTTCTTTTTTTCCTATTTTTTGCAAAAAATAAAAAACTGAATTTTAATACCTTCAAAAATATCAATTATCATTTTTTCTAAAAAAGACAAAAATAGTTCTCTAAAATGCGCAAAATACGTCATTTTTCATGTTTTTCTCAAAAAATTCTCGTACTGAAGACTAACACATAAAAATTTCTATTTTCCCTATTTTTTGCATAAAATCAAAAACTGAAGTCAAACACCTTCAAAAATATCAATTATCATTTTTTCTAAAAAAGACCAAAATAGTTCTCTAAATTAGCAAAATACATCATTTTTCATGTTTTTCTCAAAAAACTCCGGGATTGAAGACTAACATATACAAATTTCTATTTTTCCCTTTTTTTGCAAAAAATAAAAAACTGAAGTCTAACACCTTCAAAAATATCAATTATCATTTTTTCTAAAAAAGACCAAAATAGTTCTCTAAAATGAGCAAAATACTTCATTTTTCATGTTTTTCTCAAAAAACTCCGGGATTGAAGACTAACACATACAAATTTCTATTTTTCCTATTTTTTGCATAAAATCAAAAACTGATGTCTAATACCTTCAAAAATATCAATTATCATTTTTTCTAAAAAAAGACCAAAATAGTTCTCTAAAATGAGCAAAATACTTCATTTTTCAGGTTATTCTCAATAAATTTCGTGATTGAAGACTAACACATACAAATTTCTATTTTTCCTATTATTTGCAAAAAAAAAAACTGAATTTTAATACCATCAAAATGTCAATTATCATTTTTTCTAAAAGTGTCCAAAATAGTTCTCTAAAATAAGCAAAATACTTCATTTTTCATGTTTTTCTCAAAAAACTTCGTGATTGAAGACTAACACATACAAATTTCTATTTTTCCTATTTTTTGCAAAAAAAAAAAACTGAATTTTAATACCTTCAAAATATCAATTATCATTTTTTCTAAAAAACACCAAAATAGTTCTCTAAAATGAGCAAAATACTTAATTTTTCATGTTTTTCTCAAAATACTCCGTGATTGAAGACTAACACATACAAATTTCAATTTTTCCAATTTTTTGCATAAAATCAAAAACTGAAGTCTAACACCTTCAAAAAAATCAATTATCCTTTTGTCTAAAAAAGACTAAAATAGTTCTCTAAAATGAGCAAAATACTTCATTTTTCATGTTTTTCTCAAAATACTCCGTCATTGAAGACTAACACATACAAATTTCTATTTTTCCAATTTTTTGCATATAATAAAAAACTGAAGTCTAACACCTTCAAAAATATCAATTATCATTTTTCTAAAAAAGACCAAAATAGTTCTCTAAAATGAGCGAAATACTTCATTTTTCATGTTTTTCTCAAAAAACTCCGTGATCGAAGACCAACACATACAAATTTCTATTTTTCCAATTTTTTGCAAAAAATAAAAAACTGAAGTCTAACACCTTAAAAAATATCAATTATTATTTTTTCTAAAAGAGTCCAAACTAGTTCTCTAAAATGAGCAAAATACTTCATTTTTCATGTTTTTCTCAAAAAACTTCGTGATTGAAGACTAACACATACAAATTTCAATTTTTCCAATTTTTTGCATAAAATAAAAAACTGAAGTCAAACACCTTCAAAAATATCAATTATCCTTTTTTCTAAAAAAGACTAAAATAGTTCTCTAAAATGAGCAAAATACTTCATTTTTCATGTTTTTTCTCAAAATACTCCGTCATTGAAGACTAACACATACAAATTTCTATTTTTCCTATTTTTTGCATAAAATCAAAAACTGAAGTCTAACACCTTCAAAAATATCAATTATCATTTTTCTAAAAAAGACCAAAATAGTTCTCTAAAATGAGCAAAATACTTCATTTTTCATGTTTTTCTCAAAAAACTCCGCGATTGAAGACTAACACATACAAATTTATATTTTTCCTATTTTTTGCATAAAATCAAAAACTGAAGTCTAACACCTTCAAAAATATCAATTATCATTTTTTCTAAAAAAGACCAAAATAGTTCTCTAAAATGAGCAAAATACTTCATTTTTCAGATTTTTCTCAATAAATTCCGTGATTCAAGACTAACACATACAACTTTCAATTTTTCCTATTTTTTTGCAAAAAATCAAAAACTGAAGTCTAACACCTTAAAAAATATCAATTATTATTTTTTCTAAAAGAGTCCAAAATAGTTCTCTAAAATGAGCAAAATACTTAATTTTTCATGTTTTTCTCAAAAAACTTCGTGATTGAAGACTAACACATACAAATTTCTATTTTTCCTATTTTTTGCAAAAAAAAAAACTGAATTTTAATACCTTGAAAATGTCAATTATCATTTTTTCTAAAAGTGTCCAAAATAGTTCTCTAAAATAAGCAAAATACTTCATTTTTCATGTTTTTCTCAAAAAACTTCGTGATTGAAGACTAAAACATACAAATTTCTATTTTTCCTATTTTTTGCAAAAAAAAAAAACTGAATTTTAATACCTTCAAAATATCAATTATCATTTTTTCTAAAAAAGACCAAAATAGTTCTCTAAAATGAGCAAAATACTTAATTTTTCATGTTTTTCTCAAAATACTCCGTGATTGAAGACTAACACATACAAATTTCAATTTTTCCAATTTTTTGCATAAAATCAAAAACTGAAGTCTAACACCTTCAAAAATATCAATTATCCTTTTTTCTAAAAAAGACTAAAATAGTTCTCTAAAATGAGCAAAATACTTCATTTTTCATGTTTTTCTCAAAATACTCCGTCATTGAAGACTAACACATACAAATTTCTATTTTTCCAATTTTTTGCATAAAATAAAAAACTGAAGTCTAACACCTTCAAAAATATCAATTATCATTTTTCTAAAAAAGACCAAAATAGTTCTCTAAAATGAGCAAAATACTTCATTTTTCATGTTTTTCTCAAAAAACTCCGTGATCGAAGACCAACACATACAAATTTCTATTTTTCCAATTTTTTGCAAAAAATCAAAAACTGAAGTCTAACACCTTAAAAAATATCAATTATTATTTTTTCTAAAAGAGTCCAAACTAGTTCTCTAAAATGAGCAAAATACTTCATTTTTCATGTTTTTCTCAAAAAACTTCGTGATTGAAGACTAACACATACAAATTTCAATTTTTCCAATTTTTTGCATAAAATAAAAAACTGAAGTCAAACACCTTCAAAAATATCAATTATCCTTTTTTCTAAAAAAGACTAAAATAGTTCTCTAAAATGAGCAAAATACTTCATTTTTCATGTTTTTTCTCAAAATACTCCGTCATTGAAGACTAACACATACAAATTTCTATTTTTCCTATTTTTTGCATAAAATCAAAAACTGAAGTCTAACACCTTCAAAAATATCAATTATCATTTTTCTAAAAAAGACCAAAATAGTTCTCTAAAATGAGCAAAATACTTCATTTTTCATGTTTTTCTCAAAAAACTCCGCGATTGAAGACTAACACATACAAATTTATATTTTTCCTATTTTTTGCATAAAATCAAAAACTGAAGTCTAACACCTTCAAAAATATCAATTATCATTTTTTCTAAAAAAGACCAAAATAGTTCTCTAAAATGAGCAAAATACTTCATTTTTCAGATTTTTCTCAATAAATTCCGTGATTCAAGACTAACACATACAACTTTCAATTTTTCCTATTTTTTTGCAAAAAATCAAAAACTGAAGTCTAACACCTTAAAAAATATCAATTATTATTTTTTCTAAAAGAGTCCAAAATAGTTCTCTAAAATGAGCAAAATACTTAATTTTTCATGTTTTTCTCAAAAAACTTCGTGATTGAAGACTAACACATACAAATTTCTATTTTTCCTATTTTTTGCAAAAAAAAAAACTGAATTTTAATACCTTCAAAATGTCAATTATCATTTTTTCTAAAAGTGTCCAAAATAGTTCTCTAAAATAAGCAAAATACTTCATTTTTCATGTTTTTCTCAAAAAACTTCGTGATTGAAGACTAAAACATACAAATTTCTATTTTTCCTATTTTTTGCAAAAAAAAAAAAACTGAAATTTAATACCTTCAAAATATCAATTATCATTTTTTCTAAAAAATACCAAAATAGTTCTCTAAAATGAGCAAAATACTTAATTTTTCATGTTTTTCTCAAAATACTCCTTGATTGAAGACTAACACATACAAATTTCAATTTTTCCAATTTTTTGCATAAAATCAAAAACTGAAGTCTAACACCTTCAAAAATATCAATTATCCTTTTTTCTAAAAAAGACTAAAATAGTTCTCTAAAATGAGCAAAATACTTCATTTTTCATGTTTTTCTCAAAATACTCCGTCATTGAAGACTAACACATACAAATTTCTATTTTTCCAATTTTTTGCATAAAATAAAAAACTGAAGTCTAACACCTTCAAAAATATCAATAATCTTTTTTCTAAAAAAGACCAAAATAGTTCTCTAAAATGAGCAAAATACTTCATTTTCTCTAAAATTGAATTTTAATACCTTCAAAATGTCAATTATCAATTTTTCTAAAAGTGTCCAAAATAGTTCTCTAAAATAAGCAAAATACTTCATTTTTCATGTTTTTCTCAAAAAACTTCGTGATTGAAGACTAACACATACAAATTTCTATTTTTCCTATTTTTTGCAAAAAAAAAAACTGAATTTTAATACCTTCAAAATATCAATTATCATTTTTTCTAAAAAAGACCAAAATAGTTCTCTAAAATGAGCAAAATACTTCATTTTTCATGTTTTTCTCAAAAAACTCCGCGATTGAAGACTAACACATACAAATTTCTATTTTTCCTATTTTTTGCATAAAATCAAAAACTGAAGTCTAACACCTTCAAAAATATCAATTATCATTTTTTCTAAAAAAGACCAAAATAGTTCTCTAAAATGAGCAAAATACTTCATTTTTCATGTTTTTCTCAAAATACTCCGTGATTGAAGACTAACACATACAAATTTCTATTTTTCCAATTTTTTTTGCATAAAATAAAAAACTGAATTCTAACACCTTCAAAAATATCAATTATCATTTTTTCTAAAAAAGACCAAAATAGTTCTCTAAAATGAGCAAAATACTTCATTATTTATGTTTTTCTCAAAAAATTCCGTGATTGAAGACTAACACATACAAATTTCTATTTTCCCAATTTTTTGCAAAAAATAAAAAACTGAAGTCTAACACCTTCAAAAATATCAATTATCATTTTTTCTAAAAAAGACCAAAATAGTTCTCTAAAATGAGCAAAATACTTTATTTTTCAGGTTTTTCTCAATAAATTCCGTGATTGAAGACTAACACATACAAATTTCAATTTTTCCATTTTTTTGCAAAAAATCAAAAACTCAGGTCTAACACCTTAAAAAATATCAATTATCATTTTTTCTAAAAGAGTCCAAAATTGTTCTCTAAAATGAGCAAAATACTTCATTTTTCATGTTTTTCTCAAAAAACTTCGTGATTGAAGACTAACACATACAAATTTCTATTTTTCCTATTTTTTGCAAAAAATAAAAAACTGAATTTTAATACCTTCAAAAATATCAATTATAATTTTTTCTAAAAAAGACCAAAATAGTTCCCTAAAATTAGCGAAATACTTCATTTTTCATGTTTTTCTCAAAAAACTCCGTGATCGAAGACCAACACATACAAATTTCTATTTTTCCAATTTTTTGCAAAAAATCAAAAACTGAAGTCTAACACCTTAAAAAATATCAATTATCATTTTTTCTAAAAAAGACCAAAATAGTTCTCTAAAATGAGCAAAAAACATCATTTTTCATGTTTTTCTCAAAAAACTTCGTGATTGAAGACTAACACATACAAATTTCTATTTTTCCTATTTTTTGCAAAAACTAAAAAACTGAATTTTAATACCTTCAAAAATATCAATTATCATTTTTTCTAAAAAAGACCAAAATAGTTCTCTAAAATGAGCAAAATACTTCATTTTTCATGTTTTTCTCAAAAAACTCCGGTATTGAAGACTAACACATGCAAATTTCTATTTATCCTATTTTTTGCATAAAATCAAAATCTGAAGTCTAACACCTTAAAAAATATCAATTATCTTTTTTTCTAAAAAAAGTCCAAAATAGTTCTCTAAAATGAGCAAAATACTTCATTTTTCACTTTTTTCTCAAAAAACTCAGGGATTGAAGACTAACGCATACAAATTTCTATTTTTCCTATTTTTTTGCATAAAATCAAAAACTGAAGTCTAACACCTTCAAAAATATCCATTATCATTCATTCTAAAAAAGACCAAAATAGTTCTCTAAAATGAGCAAAATACATCATTTTTCATGTTTTTCTCAAAAAACTCCGGGATTGAAGACTAACATATACAAATTTCTATTTTTCCTATTTTTTGCAAAAAATAAAAAACTGAAGTCTAACACCTTCAAAAATATCAATTATCATTTTTTCTAAAAAAGACCAAAATAGTTCTCTAACATGAGCAAAATACTTCATTTTTCATGTTTTTCTCAAAAAACTCCGGGATTGAAGACTAACACATACAAATTTCTATTTTTCCTATTTTTTGCATAAAATCAAAAACTGATGTCTAACACCTTCAAAAATATCAATTATCATTTTTTCTAAAAAAGACCAAAATAGTTCTCTAAAATGAACAAAATACTTCATTTTTCAGGTTATTCTCAATAAATTCCGTGATTGAAGACTAACACATACAACTTTCAATTTTTCCATTTTTTTGCAAAAAATCAAAAACTAAAGTCTAACACCTTCAAAAATATCAATTATCATTTTTTCTATAAAAGACCAAAATAGTTCTCTAAAATGAGCAAAATACTTAATTTTTCATGTTTTTCTCAAAATACTCCGTGATTGAAGACTAACACGTACAAATTTCAATTTTTCCAATTTTTTGCATAATATCAAAAACTGAAGTCTAACACCTTCAAAAATATCAATTATCCTTTTTTCTAAAAAAGACTAAAATAGTTCTCTAAAATGAGCAAAATACTTCATTTTTCATGTTTTTCTCAAAATACTCCGTCATTGAAGACTAACACATACAAATTTCTATTTTTCCAATTTTTTGCATAAAATAAAAAACTGAAGTCTAACACCTTCAAAAATATCAATTATCATTTTTCTAAAAAAGACCAAAATAGTTCTCTAAAATGAGCAAAATACTTCATTTTTCGTGTTTTTCTCAAAAAATTCCGTGATTGAAAACTAACACATACAAATTTCTATTTTTCCAATTTTTTGCAAAAAATAAAAAACTGAAGTCTAACACCTTCAAAATTATCAATTATCATTTTTTCTAAAAAAGACCAAAATAGTTCTCTAAAATGAGCAAAATACTTAATTTTTCATGTTTTTCTCAAAATACTCCGTGATTGAAGACTAACACATACAAATTTCTATTTTTCCAATTTTTTTTGCATAAAATAAAAAACTGAATTCTAACACCTTCAAAAATATCAATTATCATTTTTTCTAAAAAAGACCAAAATAGTTCTCTAAAATGAGCAAAATACTTCATTATTCATGTTTTTCTCAAAAAATTCCGTGATTGAAGACTAACACATACAAATTTCTATTTTCCCAATTTTTTGCAAAAAATAAAAAACTGAAGTCTAACACCTTCAAAAATATCAATTATCATTTTTTCTAAAAAAGACCAAAATAGTTCTCTAAAATGAGCAAAATACTTTATTTTTCAGGTTTTTCTCAATAAATTCCGTGATTGAAGACTAACACATACAAATTTCAATTTTTCCATTTTTTTGCAAAAAATCAAAAACTCAGGTCTAACACCTTAAAAAATATCAATTATCATTTTTTCTAAAAGTGTCCAAAATTGTTCTCTAAAATGAGCAAAATACTTCATTTTTCATGTTTTTCTCAAAAAACTTCGTGATTGAAGACTAACACATACAAATTTCTATTTTTCCTATTTTTTGCAAAAAATAAAAAACTGAATTTTAATACCTTCAAAAATATCAATTATCATTTTTTCTAAAAAAGACCAAAATAGTTCCCTAAAATGAGCGAAATACTTCATTTTTCATGTTTTTCTCAAAAAACTCATTGATCGAAGACCAACACATACAAATTTCTATTTTTCCAATTTTTTGCAAAAAATCAAAAACTGAAGTCTAACACCTTAAAAAATATCAATTATCATTTTTTCTAAAAAAGACCAAAATAGTTCTCTAAAATGAGCAAAAAACATCATTTTTCATGTTTTTCTCAAAAAACTTCGTGATTGAAGACTAACACATACAAATTTCTATTGTTCCTATTTTTTGCAAAAACTAAAAAACTGAATTTTAATACCTTCAAAAATATCAATTATCATTTTTTCTAAAAAAGACCAAAATAGTTCTCTAAAATGAGCAAAATACTTCATTTTTCATGTTTTTCTCAAAAAACTCCGGTATTGAAGACTAACACATGCAAATTTCTATTTATCCTATTTTTTGCATAAAATCAAAATCTGAAGTCTAACACCTTAAAAAATATCAATTATCTTTTTTTCTAAAAAAGACCAAAATAGTTCTCTAAAATGACCAAAATACTTCATTTTTCAGGTTATTCTCGATAAATTCCGTAATTTAAGACTAACACATACAAATTTCAATTTTTCCAATTTTTTACAAAAAATCAAAAACTGAAGTCTAACACCTTCAAAAATATCAATTATCATTTTTTCTAAAAAAGACCATAATAGTTCTCTAAAATGAGCAAAATATTTCAATTTTCATGTTTTTCTCAAAAAACTTCGTGAATGAAGACTAACACATACAAATTTCTATTTTTCCAATTTTTTGCATAAAATCAAAATCTGAAGTCTAACACCTTCAAAAATATCAATTATCCTTTTTTCTAAAAAAGACTAAAATAGTTCTCTAAAATGAGCAAAATACTTCATTTTTCATGTTTTTCTCAAAATACTCCGTCATTGAAGACTAACACATACAAATTTCTATTTTTCCTATTTTTTGCATAAAATAAAAAACTGAAGTCTAACACCTTCAAAAATATCAATTATCATTTTTCTAAAAAAGACCAAAATAGTTCTCTAAAATGAGCAAAATACTTCATTTTTCATGTTTTTCTCAAAAAATTCCGTGATTGAAGACTAACACATACAAATTTCTATTTTTCCAATTTTTTGCAAAAAATAAAAAACTGAAGTCTAACACCTTCAAAAATATCAATTATCATTTTTTTTAAAAAAGACCAAAATAGTTCTCTAAAATGAGCAAAATACTTAATTTTTCATGTTTTTCTCAAAATACTCCGTGATTGAAGACTAACACATACAAATTTCTATTTTTCCAATTTTTTTTGCATAAAATCAAAAACTGAATTCTAACACCTTCAAAAATATCAATTATCATTTTTTCTAAAAAAGACCAAAATAGTTCTCTAAAATGAGCAAAATACTTCATTATTAATGTTTTTCTCAAAAAATTCCGTGATTGAAGACTAACACATACAAATTTCTATTTTCCCAATTTTTTGCAAAAAATAAAAAACTGAAGTCTAACACCTTCAAAAATATCAATTATCATTTTTTCTAAAAAAGACCAAAATAGTTCTCTAAAATGAGCAAAATACTTTATTTTTCAGGTTTTTCTCAATAAATTCCCTGATTGAAGACTAACACATACAAATTTCAATTTTTCCATTTATTTGCAAAAAATCAAAAACTGAGGTCTAACAACTTAAAAAATATAAATTATCATTTTTTCTAAAAGAGTCCAAAATTGTTCTCTAAAATGAGCAAAATACTTCATTTTTCATGTTTTTCTCAAAAAACTTCGTGATTGAAGACTAACACATACAAATTTCTATTTTTCCTATTTTTTGCAAAAAATAAAAAACTGAATTTTAATACCTTCAAAAATATCAATTATCATTTTTTCTAAAAAAGACCAAAATAGTTCTCTAAAATGAGCAAAATACTTCATTTTTCATGTTTTTCTCAAAAAACTCCGTGATCGAAGACCTACACATACAAATTTCTATTTTTCCAATTTTTTGCAAAAAAATCAAAAACTGAAGTCTAACACCTTAAAAAATATCAATTATCATTTTTTCTAAAAAAGACCAAAATAGTTCTCTAAAATGAGCAAAAAACATCATTTTTCATGTTTTTCTCAAAAAACTTCGTGATTGAAGACTAACACATACAAATTTCTATTGTTCCTATTTTTTGCAAAAACTAAAAAACTGAATTTTAATACCTTCAAAAATATCAATTATCATTTTTTCTAAAAAAGACCAAAATAGTTCTCTAAAATGAGCAAAATACTTCATTTTTCATGTTTTTCTCAAAATACTCCGTGATTGAAGACTAACACATACAAATTTCTATTTTTCCAATTTTTTTTGCATAAAATAAAAAACTGAATTCTAACACCTTAAAAAATATCAATTATCTTTTTTTCTAAAAAAGACCAAAATAGTTCTCTAAAATGACCAAAATACTTCATTTTTCAGGTTATTCTCGATAAATTCCGTAATTTAAGACTAACACATACAAATTTCAATTTTTCCAATTTTTTACAAAAAATCAAAAACTGAAGTCTAACACCTTCAAAAATATCAATTATCATTTTTTCTAAAAAAGACCATAATAGTTCTCTAAAATGAGCAAAATATTTCAATTTTCATGTTTTTCTCAAAAAACTTCGTGAATGAAGACTAACACATACAAATTTCTATTTTTCCAATTTTTTGCATAAAATCAAAATCTGAAGTCTAACACCTTCAAAAATATCAATTATCCTTTTTTCTAAAAAAGACTAAAATAGTTCTCTAAAATGAGCAAAATACTTCATTTTTCATGTTTTTCTCAAAATACTCCGTCATTGAAGACTAACACATACAAATTTCTATTTTTCCTATTTTTTGCATAAAATAAAAAACTGAAGTCTAACACCTTCAAAAATATCAATTATCATTTTTCTAAAAAAGACCAAAATAGTTCTCTAAAATGAGCAAAATACTTCATTTTTCATGTTTTTCTCAAAAAATTCCGTGATTGAAGACTAACACATACAAATTTCTATTTTTCCAATTTTTTGCAAAAAATAAAAAACTGAAGTCTAACACCTTCAAAAATATCAATTATCATTTTTTTAAAAAAAGACCAAAATAGTTCTCTAAAATGAGCAAAATACTTAATTTTTCATGTTTTTCTCAAAATACTCCGTGATTGAAGACTAACACATACAAATTTCTATTTTTCCAATTTTTTTTGCATAAAATAAAAAACTGAATTCTAACACCTTCAAAAATATCAATTATCATTTTTTCTAAAAAAGACCAAAATAGTTCTCTAAAATGAGCAAAATACTTCATTATTCATGTTTTTCTCAAAAAATTCCGTGATTGAAGACTAACACATACAAATTTCTATTTTCCCAATTTTTTGCAAAAAATAAAAAACTGAAGTCTAACACCTTCAAAAATATCAATTATCATTTTTTCTAAAAAAGACCAAAATAGTTCTCTAAAATGAGCAAAATACTTTATTTTTCAGGTTTTTCTCAATAAATTCCCTGATTGAAGACTAACACATACAAATTTCAATTTTTCCATTTATTTGCAAAAAATCAAAAACTCAGGTCTAACACCTTAAAAAATATCAATTATCATTTTTTCTAAAAGAGTCCAAAATTGTTCTCTAAAATGAGCAAAATACTTCATTTTTCATGTTTTTCTCAAAAAACTTCGTGATTGAAGACTAACACATACAAATTTCTATTTTTCCTATTTTTTGCCAAAAATAAAAAACTGAATTTTAATACCTTCAAAAATATCAATTATCATTTTTTCTAAAAAAGACCAAAATAGTTCTCTAAAACGAGCAAAATACTTCATTTTTCATGTTTTTCTCAATAAACTCCGTGATTGAAGACTAACACATACAAATTTCTATTTTTCCTATTTTTTGCAAAAAATAAAAAACTGAATTTCAATACCTTCAAAAATATCAATTATCATTTTTTCTAAAAAAGACCAAAATAGTTCTCTAAAATGAGCAAAATACTTCATTTTTCATGTTTTTCTCAAAAAACTCCGTGATTGAAGACTAACACATACAAATTTCTATTTTTCCTATTTTTTGCAAAAAATCAAAAACTGAAGTCTGACACCTTCAAAAATATCAATTATCATTTTTTCTAAAAAAGACCAAAATAGTTCTCTAAAATGAGCAAAATACTTTATTTTTCATGTTTTTTCTCAAAAAACTCCGGGATTGAAGACTAACACATAGAAATTACAATTTTTCCTATTTTTTGCATAAAATCAAAAACTGAAGTCTAACACCTTCAAAAATATCAATTATCATTTTTTCTAAATAAGACCAAAATAGTTCTCTAAAATGAGCAAAATACTTCATTTTTCATGATATTCTCAAAAAATTCCGTGATTGAAGACTAACACATACAAATTTAAAATTTTCCAATTTTTTGCAAAAAATCAAAAACTGAAGTCTAACACCTTCAAAAATATCAATTATCATTTTTTCTAAAAAGGACCAAAATATTTCTCTAAAATGAGCAAAATACTTCATTTTTCATGTTTTTCTCAAAAAACTCCGGAATTGAAGACAAACACATACAAATTTCTATTTTTCCTATTTTTTGCATAAAATCAAAAACTGAAGTCTAACACCTTCAAAAATATCCATTATCATTTATTCTAAAAAAGACCAAAATAGTTCTCTAAAATGAGCAAAATACTTCATTTTTCATGTTTTTCTCAAAAAATTCCATGATTGAAGACTAACACATACAAATTTCTATTTTTCCCATTTTTTGCAAAAAATCAAAAAATGAAGTCTAACACCTTCAAAAATATCAATTATCATTTTTTCTAAAAAAAGTCCAAAATAGTTCTCTAAAATGAGCAAAATACTTCATTTTTCACTTTTTTCTCAAAAAATTCAGGGATTGAAGACTAACGCATACAAATTTCTATTTTTCCTATTTTTTTGCATAAAATCAAAAACTGAAGTCTAACACCTTCAAAAATATCCATTATCATTCATTCTAAAAAAGACCAAAATAGTTCTCTAAATTGAGCAAAATACATCATTTTTCATGTTTTTCTCAAAAAACTCCGGGATTGAAGACTAACATATACAAATTTCTATTTTTCCAATTTTTTGCAAAAAATAAAAAACTGAAGTCCAACACCTTCAAAAATATCAATTATCATTTTTTCTAAATAAGACCAAAATAGTTCTCTAAAATGAGCAAAATACTTCATTTTTCATGATTTTCTCAAAAAATTCCGTGATTGAAGACTAACACATACAAATTTTAATTTTTCCAATTTTTTGCAAAAAATGAAAAATTGAAGTCTAACACCTTCAAAAATATCAATTATCATTATTTCTAAAAAAGACCAAAATATTTCTCTAAAATGAGCAAAATACTTCATTTTTCATGTTTTTCTCAAAAAACTCCGGGATTGAAGACTAACATATACAAATTTCTATTTTTCCTATTTTTTGCAAAAAATAAAAAACTGAAGTCTAACACCTTCAAAAATATCAATTATCATTTTTTCTAAAAAAGACCAAAATAGTTCTCTAAAATGAGCAAAATACTTCATTTTTCATGTTTTTCTCAAAAAACTCCGGGATTGAAGACTAACACATACAAATTTCTATTTTTCCTATTTTTTGCATAAAATCAAAAACTGATGTCTAACACCTTCAAAAATATCAATTATCATTTTTTCTAAAAAAGACCAAAATAGTTCGCTAAAATGAACAAAATACTTCATTTTTCAGGTTATTCTCAATAAATTCCGTGATTGAAGACTAACACATACAACTTTCAATTTTTCCATTTTTTTGCAAAAAATAAAAAACTAAAGTCTAACACCTTCAAAAATATCAATTATCATTTTTTCTAAAAAAGACCAAAATAGTTCTCTAAAATGAGCAAAATACTTAATTTTTCATGTTTTTCTCAAAATACTCTGTGATTGAAGACTAACACATACAAATTTCAATTTTTCCAATTTTTTGCATAATATCAAAAACTGAAGTCTAACACCTTCAAAAATATCAATTATCCTTTTTTCTAAAAAAGACTAAAATAGTTCTCTAAAATGAGCAAAGTACTTCATTTTTCATGTTTTTCTCAAAATACTCCGTCATTGAAGACTAACACATACAAATTTCTATTTTTCCAATTTTTTGCATAAAATAAAAAACTGAAGTCTAACACCTTCAAAAATATCAATTATCATTTTTCTAAAAAAGACCAAAATAGTTCTCTAAAATGAGCAAAATAC
The DNA here is from genome assembly GCA_946800325.1 of Luzula sylvatica. Taxonomy (NCBI): domain Eukaryota; kingdom Viridiplantae; phylum Streptophyta; class Magnoliopsida; order Poales; family Juncaceae; genus Luzula; species Luzula sylvatica. The sequence continues at coordinate 69,284,226 of OX326959.1, read as the reverse complement.
TTCATTTTTCATGTTTTTCTCAAAAAATTCCGTGATTGAAAACTAACACATACAAATTTCTATTTTTCCAATTTTTTGCAAAAAATAAAAAACTGAAGTCTAACACCTTCAAAATTATCAATTATCATTTTTTCTAAAAAAGACCAAAATAGTTCTCTAAAATGAGCAAAATACTTAATTTTTCATGTTTTTCTCAAAATACTCCGTGATTGAAGACTAACACATACAAATTTCTATTTTTCCAATTTTTTTTGAATAATATAAAAAACTGAATTCTAACACCTTCAAAAATATCAATTATCATTTTTTCTAAAAAAGACCAAAATAGTTCTCTAAAATGAGCAAAATACTTCATTATTCATGTTTTTCTCAAAAAATTCCGTGATTGAAGACTAACACATACAAATTTCTATTTTCCCAATTTTTTGCAAAAAATAAAAAACTGAAGTCTAACACCTTCAAAAATATCAATTATCATTTTTTCTAAAAAAGACCAAAATAGTTCTCTAAAATGAGCAAAATACTTTATTTTTCAGGTTTTTCTTAATAAATTCCGTGATTGAAGACTAACACATACAAATTTCAATTTTTCCATTTTTTTGCAAAAAATCAAAAACTCAGGTCTAACACCTTAAAAAATATCAATTATCATTTTTTCTAAAAGAGTCCAAAATTGTTCTCTAAAATGAGCAAAATACTTCATTTTTCATGTTTTTCTCAAAAAACTTCGTGATTGAAGACTAACACATACAAATTTCTATTTTTCCTATTTTTTGCAAAAAATAAAAAACTGAATTTTAATACCTTCAAAAATATCAATTATCATTTTTTCTAAAAAAGACCAAAATAGTTCCCTAAAATGAGCGAAATACTTCATTTTTCATGTTTTTCTCAAAAAACTACGTGATCGAAGACCAACACATACAAATTTCTATTTTTCCAATTTTTTGCAAAAAATCAAAAACTGAAGTCTAACACCTTAAAAAATATCAATTATCATTTTTTCTAAAAAAGACCAAAATAGTTCTCTAAAATGAGCAAAAAACATCATTTTTCATGTTTTTCTCAAAAAACTTCGTGATTGAAGACTAACACATACAAATTTCTATTTTTCCTATTTTTTGCAAAAACTAAAAAACTGAATTTTAATACCTTCAAAAATATCAATTATCATTTTTTCTAAAAAAGACCAAAATAGTTCTCTAAAATGAGCAAAATACTTCATTTTTCATGTTTTTCTCAAAAAACTCCGGTATTGAAGACTAACACATGCAAATTTCTATTTATCCTATTTTTTGCATAAAATCAAAATCTGAAGTCTAACACCTTAAAAAATATCAATTATCTTTTTTTCTAAAAAAGACCAAAATAGTTCTCTAAAATGACCAAAATACTTCATTTTTCAGGTTATTCTCGATAAATTCCGTAATTTAAGACTAACACATACAAATTTCAATTTTTCCAATTTTTTGCAAAAAATCAAAAACTGAAGTCTAACACCTTCAAAAATATCAATTATCATTTTTTCTAAAAAAGACCATAATAGTTCTCTAAAATGAGCAAAATATTTCAATTTTCATGTTTTTCTCAAAAAACTTCGTGAATGAAGACTAACACATACAAATTTATATTTTTCCAATTTTTTGCATAAAATCAAAATCTGAAGTCTAACACCTTCAAAAATATCAATTATCCTTTTTTCTAAAAAAGACTAAAATAGTTCTCTAAAATGAGCAAAATACTTCATTTTTCATGTTTTTCTCAAAATACTCCGTCATTGAAGACTAACACATACAAATTTCTATTTTTCCTATTTTTTGCATAAAATAAAAAACTGAAGTCTAACACCTTCAAAAATATCAATTATCATTTTTCTAAAAAAGACCAAAATAGTTCTCTAAAATGAGCAAAATACTTCATTTTTCATGTTTTTCTCAAAAAATTCCGTGATTGAAGACTAACACATACAAATTTCTATTTTTCCAATTTTTTGCAAAAAATAAAAAACTGAAGTCTAACACCTTCAAAAATATCAATTATCATTTTTTTAAAAAAAGACCAAAATAGTTCTCTAAAATGAGCAAAATACTTAATTTTTCATGTTTTTCTCAAAATACTCCGTGATTGAAGACTAACACATACAAATTTCTATTTTTCCAATTTTTTGCAAAAAATAAAAAACTGAAGTCTAACACCTTCAAAAATATCAATTATTCATGTTTTTCTCAAAAAATTCCGTGATTGAAGACCAACACATACAAATTTCTATTTTCCCAATTTTTTGCAAAAAATAAAAAACAGAAGTCTAACACCTTCAAAAATATCAATTATCATTTTTTCTAAAAAAGACCAAAATAGTTCTCTAAAATGAGCAAAATACTTTATTTTTCAGGTTTTTCTCAATAAATTCCCTGATTGAAGACTAACACATACAAATTTCAATTTTTCCATTTTTTTGCAAAAAATCAAAAACTCAGGTCTAACACCTTAAAAAATATCAATTATCATTTTTTCTAAAAGAGTCCAAAATTGTTCTCTAAAATGAGCAAAATACTTCATTTTTCATGTTTTTCTCAAAAAACTTCGTGATTGAAGACTAACACATACAAATTTCTATTTTTCCTATTTTTTGCAAAAAATAAAAAACTGAATTTTAATACCTTCAAAAATATCAATTATCATTTTTTCTAAAAAAGACCAAAATAGTTCTCTAAAATGAGCAAAATACTTCATTTTTCATGTTTTTCTCAAAAAACTCCGTGATCGAAGACCAACACATACAAATTTCTATTTTTCCAATTTTTTGTAAAAAATCAAAAACTGAAGTCTAACACCTTAAAAAATATCAATTATCATTTTTTCTAAAAAAGACCAAAATAGTTCTCTAAAATGAGCAAAAAACATCATTTTTCATGTTTTTCTCAAAAAACTTCGTGATTGAAGACTAACACATACAAATTTCTATTTTTCCTATTTTTTGCAAAAACTAAAAAACTGAATTTTAATACCTTCAAAAATATCAATTATCATTTTTTCTAAAAAAGACCAAAATAGTTCTCTAAAATGAGCAAAATACATCATTTTTCATTTTTTTCTCAAAAAACTCCGGTATTGAAGACTAACACATGCAAATTTCTATTTATCCTATTTTTTGCATAAAATCAAAATCTGAAGTCTAACACCTTAAAAAATATCAATTATCATTTTTTCTAAAAAAGATCATAATAGTTCTCTAAAATGAGCAAAATATTTCAATTTTCATGTTTTTCTCAAAAAACTTCGTGATTGAAGACTAACACATATAAATTTCTATTTTTCCTATTTTTTGCAAAAAATAAAAAAATGAAGTCTATCACCTTAAAAAATATCAATTATCATTTTTTCTAAAAAAGACCAAAATAGTTCTCTAAAATGAGCAAAATACTTCATTTTTCATGATTTTCTCAAAAAAATTCCGTGAATGAAGACTAACACATACAAATTTCAATTTTTCCAATTTTTTTCAAAAATAAAAAACTGAAGTCTAACACCTTCAAAAATATCAATTATCATTTTTTCTAAAAAAGACCAAAATAGTTCTCTAAAATGAGCAAAATACTTCATTTTTCATGTTTTTCTCAAAATACTCCGTCATTGAAGACTAACACATACAAATTTCTATTTTTCCTATTTTTTGCATAAAATCAAAAACTGAAGTCTAACACCATCAAAAATATCAATTATCATATTTCTAAAAAAGACCAAAATAGTTCTCTAAAATGAGCAAAATACTTCATTTTTCATGGTTTTCTCAAAAAATCCGCAATTGAAGACTAACACATACAAATTTCTATTTTTCCAATTTTTTTGCATAAAATCAAAAACTGAATTCTAACACCTTCAAAAATATCAATTATCATTTTTTCTAAAAAAGACCAAAATAGTTCTCTAAAATGAGCAAAATACTTCATTATTCATGTTTTTCTCAAAAAATTCCGTGATTGAAGACTAACACATACAAATTTCTATTTTCCCAATTTTTTGCAAAAAATAAAAAACTGAAGTCTAACACCTTCAAAAATATCAATTATCATTTTTTCTTAAAAAGACCAAAATAGTTCTCTAAAATGAGCAAAATACTTCATTTTTCAGGTTTTTCTCAATAAATTCCGTGATTGAAGACTAACACATACAAATTTCAATTTTTTGCAAAAAATCAAAAACTCAGGTCTAACACCTTAAAAAATATCAATTATCATTTTTTCTAAAAGAGTCCAAAATTGTTCTCTAAAATGAGCAAAATACTTCATTTTTCATGTTTTTCTCAAAAAACTTCGTGATTGAAGACTAACACATATAAATTTCTATTTTTCCTATTTTTTGCAAAAAATCAAAAAATGAATTTTAATACCTTCAAAAATATCAATTATCATTTTTTCTAAAAAAGACCAAAATAGTTCTCTAAAATGAGCAAAATACTTCATTTTTCATGTTTTTCTCAAAAAAACTCCGTGATTAAAGACTAACACATACAAATTTCTATTTTTCCTATTTTTTGCAAAAAATCAAAAACTGAAGTCTAACACCTTCAAAAATATCAATTATCATTTTTTCTAAAAAAGACCAAAATAGTTCTCTAAAATGAGCAAAATACTTCATTTTTCATGTTTTTCTCAAAATACTCCGTCATTGAAGACTAACACATACAAATTTCTATTTTTCCTATTTTTTGCATAAAATCAAAAACTGAAGTCTAACACCTTCAAAAATATCAATTATCATTTTTCTAAAAAAGACCAAAATAGTTCTCTAAAATGAGCAAAATACTTCTTTTTTCTTGGTTTTCTCAAAAAATCCGCAATTGAAGACTAACACATACAAATTTTTATTTTTCCAATTTTTTTGCATAAAATCAAAAACTGAATTCTAACACCTTAAAAAATATCAATTATCATTTTTTCTAAAAAAGTCCAAAATAGTTCTCTAAAATGAGCAAAATACTTCATTATTCATGTTTTTCTCAAAAAATTCCGTGATTGAAGACTAACACATACAAATTTCTATTTTCCCAATTTTTTGCAAAAAATAAAAAACTGAAGTCTAACACCTTCAAAAATATCAATTATCATTTTTTCTTAAAAAGACCAAAATAGTTCTCTAAAATGAGCAAAATACTTCATTTTTCAGGTTTTTCTCAATAAATTCCGTGATTGAAGACTAACACATACAAATTTCAATTTTTCCATTTTTTTGCAAAAAATCAAAAACTTAGGTCTAACACCTTAAAAAATATCAATTATCATTTTTTCTAAAAGAGTCCAAAATTGTTCTCTAAAATGAGCAAAATACTTCATTTTTCATGTTTTTCTCAAAAAACTTCATGATTGAAGTCTAACACATACAAATTTCTATTTTTCCTATTTTTTGCAAAAAATAAAAAACTGAATTTTAATACCTTCAAAAATATCAATTATCATTTTTTCTAAAAAAGACCAAAATAGTTCTCTAAAATGAGCAAAATACTTCATTTTTCATGTTTTTCTCAAAAACTCCGTGATTGAAGACTAACACATACAAATTTCTATTTTTCCTATTTTTTGCAAAAAATCAAAAACTGAAGTCTAACACCTTAAAAAATATCAATTATCATTTTTTCTAAAAAAGACCAAAAGAGTTCTCTAAAATGAGCAAAATACTTCATTTTTCATGTTTTTCTCAAAAAACTCCGGGATTGAAGACTAACACATACAAATTTCTATTTTTCCTATTTTTTGCATAAAATCATAAACTGAAGTCTAACACCTTCAAAAATATCAATTATAATTTTTTCTAAAAAAGACCAAAATAGTTCTCTAAAATGAGCAAAATACTTCATTTTTCATGTTTTTCTCAAAAAATTCCGTGATTGAAGACTAACACATACAAATTTCTATTTTCCCAATTTTTTTCAAAAAATAAAAAACTGAAGTCTAACACCTTCAAAAATATCAATTATCATTTTTTCTAAAAAAGACCAAAATAGTTCTCTAAAATGAGCAAAATACTTAATTTTTCATGTTTTTCTCAAAATACTCCGTGATTGAAGACTAACACATACAAATTTCTATTTTTCCAATTTTTTGCATAAAATAAAAAACTGAAGTCAAACACCTTCAAAAATATCAATTATCCTTTTTTCTAAAAAAGACTAAAATAGTTCTCTAAAATGAGCAAAATACTTCATTTTTCATGTTTTTTCTCAAAATACTCCGTCATTGAAGACTAACACATACAAATTTCTATTTTTCCTATTTTTTGCATAAAATCAAAAACTGAAGTCTAACACCTTCAAAAATATCAATTATCATTTTTCCTAAAAAAGACCAAAATAGTTCTCTAAAATGAGCAAAATACTTCATTTTTCATGTTTTTCTCAAAAAATTCCGTGATTGAAGACTAACACATACAAATTTCTATTTTTTCCATTTTTTTGCAAAAAATCAAAAACTGAAGTCTAACACCTTCAAAAATATCAATTATCATTTTTTCTAAAAGAGTCCAAAATTGATCTCTAAAATGAGCAAAATACTTCATTTTTCATGTTTTTCTCAAAAAATTCCGTGATTGAAGACTAACACATACAAATTTCTATTTTTTCCATTTTTTTGCAAAAAATCAAAAATTGTAACACCTTAAAAAATATCAATTATCATTTTTTCTAAAAGGGTCCAAAATAGTTCCCTAAAATGAGCAAAATACTTCATTTTTCATGTTTTTCTCAAAAAACTTCGTGATTGAAGACTAACACATACAAATTTCTATTTTTCCTATTTTTTGCCAAAAATAAAAAACTGAATTTTAATACCTTCAAAAATATCAATTATCATTTTTTCTAAAAAAGACCAAAATAGTTCTCTAAAATGAGCAAAATACTTCATTTTTCATGTTTTTCTCAAAAAACTCCGTGATTGAAGACTAACACATACAAATTTCTATTTTTCCTATTTTTTGCAAAAAATAAAAAACTGAATTTTAATACCTTCAAAAATATCAATTATCATTTTTTCTTAAAAAGACCAAAATAGTTCTCTAAAATGAGCAAAATACTTCATTTTTCATGTTTTTCTCAAAAAACTCCGTGATTGAAGACTAACACATAACAATTTCTATTTTTCCTATTTTTTGCAAAAAATCAAAAACCGAAGTCTGACACCTTCAAAAATATCAATTATCATTTTTTCTAAAAAAGACCAAAATAGTTCTCTAAAATGAGCAAAATACTTCATTTTTCATGTTTTTCTCAAAAAACTCCAGGATTGAAGACTAACACATACAAATTACAATTTTTCCTATTTTTTGCATAAAATCAAAAACTGAAGTCTAACACCTTCAAAAATATCAATTATCATTTTTTCTAAATAAGACCAAAATAGTTCTCTAAAATGAGCAAAATACTTCATTTTTCATGATTTTCTCAAAAAATTCCGTGATTGAAGACTAACACATACAAATTTTAATTTTTCCAATTTTTTGCAAAAAATCAAAAACTGAAGTCTAACACCTTCAAAAATATCAATTATCATTTTTTCTAAAAAAGACCAAAATAGTTCTCTAAAATGAGCAAAATACTTCATTTTTCATGTTTTTCTCAAAAAACTCCGGAATTGAAGACAAACACATACAAATTTCTATTTTTCCTATTTTTTGCATAAAATAAAAAACTGAAGTCTAACACCTTCAAAAATATCCATTATCATTTATTCTAAAAAAGACCAAAATAGTTCTCTAAAATGAGCAAAATACTTCATTTTTCATGTTTTTCTCAAAAAATTCCGTGATTGAAGACTAACACATACAAATTTCTATTTTTCCCATTTTTTGCAAAAAATCAAAAAATTAAGTCTAACACCTTCAAAAATATCAATTATCATTTTTTCTAAAAAAAGTCCAAAATAGTTTCTAAAATGAGCAAAATACTTCATTTTTCACTTTTTTCTCAAAAAACTCAGGGATTGAAGACTAACGCATACAAATTTCTATTTTTCCTATTTTTTTGCATAAAATCAAAAACTGAAGTCTAACACCTTCAAAAATATCCATTATCATTCATTCTAAAAAAGACCAAAATAGTTCTCTAAAATGAGCAAAATACATCATTTTTCATGTTTTTCTCAAAAAACTCCGGGATTGAAGACTAACATATACAAATTTATATTTTTCCTTTTTTTTGCAAAAAATAAAAAACTGAAGTCTAACACCTTCAAAAATATCAATTATCATTTTTTCTAAAAAAGACCAAAATAGTTCTCTAAAATGAGCAAAATACTTCATTTTTCATGTTTTTCTCAAAAAACTCCGGGATTGAAGACTAACACATACAAATTTCTATTTTTCCTATTTTATGCATAAAATCAAAAACTGATGTCTAACACCTTCAAAAATATCATTTATCATTTTTTCTAAAAAAGACCAAAATAGTTCTCTAAAATGAGCAAAATACTTCATTTTTCAGGTTATTCTCAATAAATTCCGTGATTGAAGACTAACACATACAACTTTCAATTTTTCCATTTTTTTGCAAAAAATCAAAAACTAAAGTCTAACACCTTCAAAAATATCAATTATCATTTTTTCTAAAAAAGACCAAAATAGTTCTCTAAAATGAGCAAAATACTTAATTTTTCATGTTTTTCTCAAAATACTCCGTGATTGAAGACTAACACATACAAATTTCTATTTTTCCAATTTTTTTTGCATAAAATCAAAAACTGAATTCTAACACCTTCAAAAATATCAATTATCATTTTTTCTAAAAAAGACCAAAATAGTTCTCTAAAATGAGCAAAATACTTCATTATTCATGTTTTTCTCAAAAAATTCCGTGATTGAAGACTAACACATACAAATTTCTATTTTCCCAATTTTTTGCAAAAAATAAAAAACTGAAGTCTAACACCTTCAAAAATATCAATTATCATTTTTTCTAAAAAAGACCAAAATAGTTCTCTAAAATGAGCAAAATACTTTATTTTTCAGGTTTTTCTCAATAAATTCCGTGATTGAAGACTAACACATACAAATTTCAATTTTTCCATTTTTTTGCAAAAAATCAAAAACTCAGGTCTAACACCTTAAAAAATATCAATTATCATTTTTTCTAAAAGAGTCCAAAATTGTTCTCTAAAATGAGCAAAATACTTCATTTTTCATGTTTTTCTCAAAAAACTTCGTGATTGAAGACTAACACATACAAATTTCTATTTTTCCTATTTTTTGCAAAAAATAAAAAACTGAATTTTAATACCTTCAAAAATATCAATTATCATTTTTTCTAAAAAAGACCAAAATAGTTCTCTAAAATGAGCAAAATACTTCATTTTTCATGTTTTTCTCAAAAAACTCCGTGATCGAAGACCAACACATACAAATTTCTATTTTTCCAATTTTTTGCAAAAAATCAAAAACTGAAGTCTAACACCTTAAAAAATATCAATTATTATTTTTTCTAAAAGAGTCCAAAATAGTTCTCTAAAATGAGCAAAATACTTCATTTTTCATGTTTTTCTCAAAAAACTTCGTGATTGAAGACTAACACATACAAATTTCTATTTGGCCAATTTTTTGCATAAAATAAAAAACTGAAGTCAAACACCTTCAAAAATATCAATTATCCTTTTTTCTAAAAAAGACTAAAATAGTTCTCTAAAATGAGCAAAATACTTCATTTTTCATGTTTTTTCTCAAAATACTCCGTCATTGAAGACTAACACATACAAATTTCTATTTTTCCTATTTTTTGCATAAAATCAAAAACTGAAGTCTAACACCTTCAGAAATATCAATTATCATTTTTCTAAAAAAGACCAAAATAGTTCTCTAAAATGAGCAAAATACTTCATTTTTCATGTTTTTCTCAAAAAACTCCGCGATTGAAGACTAACACATACAAATTTCTATTTTTCCTATTTTGTGCATAAAATGAAAAACTGAAGTCTAACACCTTCAAAAATATCAATTATCATTTTTTCTAAAAAAGACCAAAATAGTTCTCTAAAATGAGCAAAATACTTCATTTTTCAGATTTTTCTCAATAAATTCCGTGATTGAAGATTAACACATACAACTTTCAATTTTTACTATTTTTTTGCAAAAAATCAAAAACTGAAGTCTAACACCTTAAAAAATATCAATTATTATTTTTTCTAAAAGAGTCCAAAATAGTTCTCTAAAATGAGCAAAATACTTCATTTTTCATGTTTTTCTCAAAAAACTTCGTGATTGAAGACTAACACATACAAATTTCTTTTTTTCCTATTTTTTGCAAAAAATAAAAAACTGAATTTTAATACCTTCAAAAATATCAATTATCATTTTTTCTAAAAAAGATAAAAATAGTTCTCTAAAATGAGCAAAATACGTCATTTTTCATGTTTTTTTCAAAAAATTCTCGTATTGAAGACTAACACATAAAAATTTCTATTTTTCCTATTTTTTGCATAAAATCAAAAACTGAAGTCAAACACCTTCAAAAATATCAATTATCATTTTTTCTAAAAAAGACCAAAATAGTTCTCTAAAATGAGCAAAATACTTCATTTTTCATGTTTTTCTCAAAAAACTCCGTGATTGAAGACTAACACATTCAAATTTCTATTTTTCCAATTTTTTTGCATAAAATCAAAAACTGAAGTCTAACACCTTCAAAAATATCAATTATCATTTTTTCTAAAAAAGACCAAAATAGTTCTCTAAAATGAGCAAAATACTTCATTTTTCATGTTTTTCTCAAAAAACTCCGTGATTGAAGACTAACACATACAAATTTCTATTTTTCCAATTTTTTTGAATAAAATCAAAAACTGAAGTCTAACACCTTCAAAAATATCAATTATCATTTTTTCTAAAAAAGACAAAAATAGTTCTCTAAAATGAGCAAAATACGTCATTTTTCATGTTTTTCTCAAAAAATTCTCGTATTGAAGACTAACACATAAAAATTTCTATTTTTCCTATTTTTTGCATAAAATCAAAAACTGAAGTCAAACACCTTCAAAAATATCAATTATCATTTTTTCTAAAAAAGACCAAAATAGTTCTCTAAAATGAGCAAAATACTTCATTTTTCATGTTTTTCTCAAAAAACTCCGTGATTGAAGACTAACACATACAAATTTCTATTTTTCCAATTTTTTTGCATAAAATAAAAAACTGAAGTCTAACACCTTCAAAAATATCAATTATCATTTTTTCTAAAAAAGACCAAAATAGTTCTCTAAAATGAGCAAAATACTTTATTTTTCAGGTTTTTCTCAAAAAACTCCGGTATTGAAGACTAACACATGCAAATTTCTATTTATCCTATTTTTTTGCATAAAATCAAAATCTGAAGTCTAACACCTTCAAAAATATCAATTATCATTTTTCTAAAAAAGACCAAAATAGTTCTCTAAAATGAGCAAAATACTTCATTTTTCATGTTTTTCTCAAAAAACTCCGCGATTGAAGACTAACACATACAAATTTCTATTTTTCCTATTTTTTGCATAAAATCAAAAACTGAAGTCTAACACCTTCAAAAATATCAATTATCATTTTTTCTAAAAAAGACCAAAATAGTTCTCTAAAATGAGCAAAATACTTCATTTTTCAGATTTTTCTCAATAAATTCCGTGATTGAAGACTAACACATACAACTTTCAATTTTTCCTATTTTTTTGCAAAAAATCAAAAACTGAAGTCTAACACCTTAAAAAATATCAATTATTATTTTTTCTAAAAGAGTCCAAAATAGTTCTCTAAAATGAGCAAAATACTTCATTTTTCATGTTTTTCTAAAAAAACTTCGTGATTGAAGACTAACACATACAAATTTCTTTTTTTCCTATTTTTTGCAAAAAATAAAAAACTGAATTTTAATACCTTCAAAAATATCAATTATCATTTTTTCTAAAAAAGACAAAAATAGTTCTCTAAAATGAGCAAAATACGTCATTTTTCATGTTTTTCTCAAAAAATTCTCGTATTGAAGACTAACACATAAAAATTTCTATTTTTCCTATTTTTTGCATAAAATCAAAAACTGAAGTCAAACACCTTCAAAAATATCAATTATCATTTTTTCTAAAAAAGACCAAAATAGTTCTCTAAAATGAGCAAAATACTTCATTTTTCATGTTTTTCTCAAAAAACTTCGTGATTGAAGACTAACACATACAAATTTCTATTTTTCCAATTTTTTGCATAAAATAAAAAACTGAAGTCAAACACCTTCAAAAATATCAATTATCATTTTTTCTAAAAAAGACTAAAATAGTTCTCTAAAATGAGCAAAATACTTCATTTTTCATGTTTTTTCTCAAAATACTCCGTCATTGAAGACTAACACATACAAATTTCTATTTTTCCTATTTTTTGCATAAAATTAAAAACTGAAGTCTAACACCTTCAGAAATATCAATTATCATTTTTCTAAAAAAGACCAAAATAGTTCTCTAAAATGAGCAAAATACTTCATTTTTCATGTTTTTCTCAAAAAACTCCGCGATTGAAGACTAACACATACAAATTTCTATTTTTCCTATTTTGTGCATAAAATGAAAAACTGAAGTCTAACACCTTCAAAAATATCAATTATCATTTTTTCTAAAAAAGACCAAAATAGTTCTCTAAAATGAGCAAAATACTTCATTTTTCAGATTTTTCTCAATAAATTCCGTGATTGAAGATTAACACATACAACTTTCAATTTTTACTATTTTTTTGCAAAAAATCAAAAACTGAAGTCTAACACCTTAAAAAATATCAATTATTATTTTTTCTAAAAGAGTCCAAAATAGTTCTCTAAAATGAGCAAAATACTTCATTTTTCATGTTTTTCTCAAAAAACTTCGTGATTGAAGACTAACACATACAAATTTCTTTTTTTCCTATTTTTTGCAAAAAATAAAAAACTGAATTTTAATACCTTCAAAAATATCAATTATCATTTTTTCTAAAAAAGATAAAAATAGTTCTCTAAAATGAGCAAAATACGTCATTTTTCATGTTTTTTTCAAAAAATTCTCGTATTGAAGACTAACACATAAAAATTTCTATTTTTCCTATTTTTTGCATAAAATCAAAAACTGAAGTCAAACACCTTCAAAAATATCAATTATCATTTTTTCTAAAAAAGACCAAAATAGTTCTCTAAAATGAGCAAAATACTTCATTTTTCATGTTTTTCTCAAAAAACTCCGTGATTGAAGACTAACACATTCAAATTTCTATTTTTCCAATTTTTTTGCATAAAATCAAAAACTGAAGTCTAACACCTTCAAAAATATCAATTATCATTTTTTCTAAAAAAGACCAAAATAGTTCTCTAAAATGAGCAAAATACTTCATTTTTCATGTTTTTCTCAAAAAACTCCGTGATTGAAGACTAACACATACAAATTTCTATTTTTCCAATTTTTTTGCATAAAATCAAAAACTGAAGTCTAACACCTTCAAAAATATCAATTATCATTTTTTCTAAAAAAGACAAAAATAGTTCTCTAAAATGAGCAAAATACGTCATTTTTCATGTTTTTCTCAAAAAATTCTCGTATTGAAGACTAACACATAAAAATTTCTATTTTTCCTATTTTTTGCATAAAATCAAAAACTGAAGTCAAACACCTTCAAAAATATCAATTATCATTTTTTCTAAAAAAGACCAAAATAGTTCTCTAAAATGAACAAAATACTTCATTTTTCATGTTTTTCTCAAAAAACTCCGTGATTGAAGACTAACACATACAAATTTCTATTTTTCCAATTTTTTTGCATAAAATAAAAAACTGAAGTCTAACACCTTCAAAAATATCAATTATCATTTTTTCTAAAAAAGACCAAAATAGTTCTCTAAAATGAGCAAAATACTTTATTTTTCAGGTTTTTCTCAAAAAACTCCGGTATTGAAGACTAACACATGCAAATTTCTATTTAATCTATTTTTTGCATAAAATCAAAATCTGAAGTCTAACACCTTCAAAAATATCAATTATCATTTTTCTAAAAAAGACCAAAATAGTTCTCTAAAATGAGCAAAATACTTCATTTTTCATGTTTTTCTCAAAAAACTCCGCGATTGAAGACTAACACATACAAATTTCTATTTTTCCTATTTTTTGCATAAAATCAAAAACTGAAGTCTAACACCTTCAAAAATATCAATTATCATTTTTTCTAAAAAAGACCAAAATAGTTCTCTAAAATGAGCAAAATACTTCATTTTTCAGATTTTTCTCAATAAATTCCGTGATTGAAGACTAACACATACAACTTTCAATTTTTCCTATTTTTTTGCAAAAAATCAAAAACTGAAGTCTAACACCTTAAAAAATATCAATTATTATTTTTTCTAAAAGAGTCCAAAATAGTTCTCTAAAATGAGCAAAATACTTCATTTTTCATGTTTTTCTAAAAAAACTTCGTGATTGAAGACTAACACATACAAATTTCTTTTTTTCCTATTTTTTGCAAAAAATAAAAAACTGAATTTTAATACCTTCAAAAATATCAATTATCATTTTTTCTAAAAAAGACAAAAATAGTTCTCTAAAATGAGCAAAATACGTCATTTTTCATGTTTTTCTCAAAAAATTCTCGTATTGAAGACTAACACATAAAAATTTCTATTTTTCCTATTTTTTGCATAAAATCAAAAACTGAAGTCAAACACCTTCAAAAATATCAATTATCATTTTTTCTAAAAAAGACCAAAATAGTTCTCTAAAATGAGCAAAATACTTCATTTTTCATGTTTTTCTCAAAAAACTCCGTGATTGAAGACTAACACATACAAATTTCTATTTTTCCAATTTTTTTGCATAAAATCAAAAACTGAAGTCTAACACCTTCAAAAATATCAATTATCATTTTTTCTAAAAAAGACCAAAATAGTTCTCTAAAATGAGCAAAATACTTCATTTTTCATGTTTTTCTCAAAAAACTCCGCGATTGAAGACTAACACATACAAATTTCTATTTTTCCTATTTTTTGCATAAAATAAAAAACTGAAGTCTAACACCTTCAAAAATATCCATTATCATTTTTTCCAAAAAGGACCAAAATAGTTCTCTAAAATGTGCAAAATACTTCATTTTTCATGTTTTTCTCAAAAAATTCCGTGATCGAAGACTAACGCATACAAATTTCTATTTTTCCTATTTTTTGCAAAAAATCAAAAACTGAAGTCTAACACCTTCAAAAATATCAATTATCATTTTTTCTAAAAGAGTCCAAAATTGTCCTCTAAAATGAACAAAATACTTCATTTTTCATGTTTTTCTCAAAAAATTCCGTGATTGAAGACTAACACATACAAATTTCTATTTTTTCCATTTTTTTGCAAAAAATCAAAAACTGTAACACCTTAAAAAATATCAATTATCATTTTTTCTAAAAGAGTCAAAAATAGTTCTCTAAAATAAGCAAAATACTTCATTTTTCATGTTTTTCTCAAAAAACTTCGTGATTGAAGACTAACACATACAAATTTCTATTTTTCCTATTTTTTGCCAAAAATAAAAAACTGAATTTTAATACCTTCAAAAATATCAATTATCATTTTTTCTAAAAAAGACCAAAATAGTTCTCTAAAATGAGCAAAATACTTCATTTTTCATGTTTTTCTCAAAAAACTCCGTGATTGAAGACTAACACATACAAATTTCTATTTTTCCTATTTTTTGCAAAAAATAAAAAACTGAATTTTAATACTTTCAAAAATATCAATTATCATTTTTTCTAAAAAAGACCAAAATAATTCTCTAAAATGAGCAAAATACTTCATTTTTCATGTTTTTCTCAAAAAACTCCGTGATTGAAGACTAACACATACAAATTTCTAGTTTTCCTATTTTTTGCAAAAAATCAAAAACTGAAGTCTGACACCTTCAAAAATATCAATTATCATTTTTTCTAAAAAAGACCAAAATAGTTCTCTAAAATGAGCAAAATACTTCATTTTTCATGTTTTTCTCAAAAAACTCCGGGATTGAAGACTAACACATACAAATTACAATTTTTCCAATTTTTTGCATAAAATCAAAAAGTGAAGTCTAACACCTTCAAAAATATCAATTATCATTTTTTCTAAATAAGACCAAAATAGTTCTCTAAAATGAGCAAAATACTTCATTTTTCATGATTTTATCAAAAAATTCCGTGATTGAAGACTAACACATACAAATTTTAATTTTTCCAATTTTTTGCAAAAAATCAAAAACTGAAGTCTAACACCTTCAAAAATATCAATTATCATTTTTTCTAAAAAAGACCAAAATAGTTCTCTAAAATGAGCAAAATACTTCATTTTTCATGTTTTTCTCAAAAAACTCCGGAATTGAAGACAAACACATACAAATTTCTATTTTTCCTATTTTTTGCATAAAATCAAAAACTGAAGTCTAACACCTTCAAAAATATCCATTATCATTTATTCTAAAAAAGACCAAAATAGTTCTCTAAAATGAGCAAAATACTTCATTTTTCATGTTTTTCTCAAAAAATTCCGTGATTGAAGACTAACACATACAAATTTCTATTTTTCCCATTTTTTGCAAAAAATCAAAAAATGAAGTCTAACACCTTAAAAAATATCAATTATCATTTTTTCTAAAAAAAGTCCAAAATAGTTCTCTAAAATGACCAAAATACTTCATTTTTCACTTTTTTCTCAAAAAACTCAGGGATTGAAGACTAACGCATACAAATTTCTATTATTCCTATTTTTTTGCATAAAATCAAAAACTGAAGTCTAACACCTTCAAAAATATCCATTATCATTCATTCTAAAAAAGACCAAAATAGTTCTCTAAAATGAGCAAAATACATCATTTTTCATGTTTTTCTCAAAAAACTCCGGGATTGAAGAGTAACATATACAAATTTCTATTTTTCCTATTTTTTGCAAAAAATAAAAAACTGAAGTCTAACACCTTCAAAAATATCAATTATCATTTTTTCTAAAAAAGACCAAAATAGTTCTCTAAAATGAGCAAAATACTTCATTTTTCATGTTTTTCTCAAAAAACTCCTGGATTGAAGACTAACACATACAAATTTCTATTTTTCCTTTTTTTTGCATAAAATCAAAAACTGATGTCTAACACCTTCAAAAATATCAATTATCATTTTTTCTAAAAAAGACCAAAATAGTTCTCTAAAATGAGCAAAATACTTCATTTTTCAGGTTATTCTCAATAAATTCCGTGATTGAAGACTAACACATACAACTTTCAATTTTTCCATTTTTTTGCAAAAAATCAAAAACTAAAGTCTAACACCTTCAAAAATATCAATTATCATTTTTTCTAAAAAAGACCAAAATAGTTCTCTAAAATGAGCAAAATACTTCATTTTTCATGTTTTTCTCAAAAAATTCCGTGATTGAAGAATAACACATACAAATTTCTATTTTTCCAATTTTTTGCAAAAAATAAAAAACTGAAGTCTAACACCTTCAAAAATATCAATTATCATTTTTTCTAAAAAAGACCAAAATAGTTCTCTAAAATGAGCAAAATACTTAATTTTTCATGTTTTTCTCAAAATACTCCGTCATTGAAGACTAACACATACAAATTTCTATTTTTCCAATTTTTTTTGCATAAAATCAAAAACTGAATTCTAACACCTTCAAAAATATCAATTATCATTTTTTCTAAAAAAGACCAAAATAGTTCTCTAAAATGAGCAAAATACTTCATTATTCATGTTTTTCTCAAAAAATTCCGTGATTGAAGACTAACACATACAAATTTCTATTTTCCCAATTTTTTGCAAAAAATAAAAAACTGAAGTCTAACACCTTCAAAAATATCAATTATCATTTTTTCTAAAAAAGACCAAAATAGTTCTCTAAAATGAGCAAAATACTTTATTTTTCAGGTTTTTGTCAATAAATTCCGTGATTGAAGACTAACACATACAAATTTCAATTTTTCCATTTTTTTGCAAAAAATCAAAAACTCAGGTCTAACACCTTAAAAAATATCAATTATCATTTTTTCTAAAAGAGTCCAAAATTGTTCTCTAAAATGAGCAAAATACTTCATTTTTCATGTTTTTCTCAAAAAACTTCGTGATTGAAGACTAACACATACAAATTTCTATTTTTCCTATTTTTTGCAAAAAATAAAAAACTGAATTTTAATACCTTCAAAAATATCAATTATCATTTTTTCTAAAAAAGACCAAAATAGTTCTCTAAAATGAGCAAAATACTTCATTTTTCATGTTTTTCTAAAAAAACTCCGCGATTGAAGACTAACACATACAAATTTCTATTTTTCCTATTTTTTGCATAAAATCAAAAACTGAAGTCTAACACCTTCAAAAATATCAATTATCATTTTTTCTAAAAAAGACCAAAATAGTTCTCTAAAATGAGCAAAATACTTCATTTTTCAGATTTTTCTCAATAAATTCCGTGATTGAAGACTAACACATACAACTTTCAATTTTTCCTATTTTTTTGCAAAAAATCAAAAACTGAAGTCTAACACCTTAAAAAATATCAATTATTATTTTTTCTAAAAGAGTCCAAAATAGTTCTCTAAAATGAGCAAAATACTTCATTTTTCATGTTTTTCTCAAAAAACTTCGTGATTGAAGACTAACACATACAAATTTCTTTTTTTCCTATTTTTTGCAAAAAATAAAAAACTGAATTTTAATACCTTCAAAAATATCAATTATCATTTTTTCTAAAAAAGACAAAAATAGTTCTCTAAAATGAGCAAAATACGTCATTTTTCATGTTTTTCTCAAAAAATTCTCGTATTGAAGACTAACACATAAAAATTTCTATTTTTCCTATTTTTTGCATAAAATCAAAAACTGAAGTCAAACACCTTCAAAAATATCAATTATTATTTTTTCTAAAAAAGACCAAAATAGTTCTCTAAAATGAGCAAAATACTTCATTTTTCATGTTTTTCTCAAAAAACTCCGTGATTGAAGACTAACACATACAAATTTCTATTTTTCCAATTTTTTTGCATAAAATCAAAAACTGAAGTCTAACACCTTCAAAAATATCAATTATCATTTTTTCTAAAAAAGACCAAAATAGTTCTCTAAAATGAGCAAAATACATTATTTTTCATGTTTTTCTCAAAAAACTCCGCGATTGAAGACTAACACATACAAATTTTTATTTTTCCTATTTTTTGCATAAAATCAAAAACTGAAGTCTAACACCTTCAAAAATATCCATTATCATTTTTTCCAAAAAGGACCAAAATAGTTCTCTAAAATGTGCAAAATACTTCATTTTTCATGTTTTTCTCAAAAAATTCCGTGATTGAAGACTAACGCATACAAATTTCTATTTTTCCTATTTTTTGCAAAAAATCAAAAACTGAAGTCTAACACCTTCAAAAATATCAATTATCATTTTTTCTAAAAGAGTCCAAAATTGTTCTCTAAAATGAGCAAAATACTTCATTTTTCATGTTTTTCTCAAATAATTCCCTGATTGAAGACTAACACATACAAATTTCTATTTTTTCCATTTTTTTGCAAAAAATCAAAAACTGTAACACCTTAAAAAATATCAATTATCATTTTTTCTAAAAGAGTCCAAAATAGTTCTCTAAAATGAGCAAAATAATTCATTTTTCATGTTTTTCTCAAAAAATTTCGTGATTGAAGACTAACACATACAAATTTCTATTTTTCCTATTTTTTGCCAAAAATAAAAAACTGAATTTTAATACCTTCAAAAATATCAATTATCATTTTTTCTAAAAAAGACCAAAATAGTTCTCTAAAATGAGCAAAATACTTCATTTTTCATGTTTTTCTCAAAAAACTCCGTGATTGAAGACTAACACATACAAATTTCTATTTTTCCTATTTTTTGCAAAAAATAAAAAACTGAATTTTAATACCTTAAAAAATATCAATTATCATTTTTTCTAAAAAAGACCAAAATAGTTCTCTAAAATGAGCAAAATACTTCATTTTTCATGTTTTTCTCAAAAAACTCCGTGATTGAAGACTAACACATACAAATTTCTATTTTTCCTATTTTTTGCAAAAAATCAAAAACTGAAGTCTGACACCTTCAAAAATATCAATTATCATTTTTTCTAAAAAAGACCAAAATAGTTCTCTAAAATGAGCAAAATACTTCCTTTTTCATGTTTTTCTCAAAAAACTCCGGGATTGAAGACTAACACATACAAATTACAAATTTTCCTATTTTTTGCATAAAATCAAAAACTGAAGTCTAACACCTTCAAAAATATCAATTATCATTTTTTCTAAATAAGACCAAAATAGTTCTCTAAAATGAGCAAAATACTTCATTTTTCATGATTTTCCCAAAAAATTCCGTGATTGAAGACTAACACATACAAATTTTAATTTTTCCAATTTTTCGCAAAAAATCAAAAACTGAAGTCCAACACCTTCAAAAATATCAATTATCATTTTTTCTAAAAAAGACCAAAATAGTTCTCTAAAATGAGCAAAATACTTCATTTTTCATTCTTTTCTCAAAAAATTCCGTGATTGAAGACTAACACATACAAATTTCTATTTTTCCCATTTTTTGCAAAAAATCAAAAAATGATGTCTAACACCTTAAAAAATATCAATTATCATTTTTTCTAAAAAAAGTCCAAAATAGTTCTCTAAAATGAGCAAAATACTTCATTTTTCACTTTTTTCTCAAAAAACTCAGGGATTGAAGACTAACGCATACAAATTTCTATTTTTCCTATTTTTTGCATAAAATCAAAAACTGAAGTCTAACACCTTCAAAAATATCCATTATCATTCATTCTAAAAAAGACCAAAATAGTTCTCTAAAATGAGCAAAATACATCATTTTTCATGTTTTTCTCAAAAAACTCCGGGATTGAAGACTAACATATACAAATTTCTATTTTTCCTATTTTTTGCAAAAAATAAAAAACTGAAGTCTAACACCTTCAAAAATATCAATTATCATTTTTTCTAAAAAAGACCAAAATAGTTCTCTAAAATGAGCAAAATACTTCATTTTTCATGTTTTTCTCAAAAAACTCCGGGATTGAAGACTAACACATACAAATTTCTATTTTTCCTATTTTTTGCATAAAATCAAAAACTGATGTCTAACACCTTCAAAAATATCAATTATCCTTTTTTCTAAAAAATACCAAAATAGTTCTCTAAAATGAGCAAAATACTTCATTTTTCAGGTTATTCTCAATAAATTCCGTGATTGAAGACTAACACATAGAACTTTCAATTTTTCCATTTTTTTGCAAAAAATCAAAAACTAAAGTCTAACACCTTCAAAAATATCAATTATCATTTTTTCTAAAAAAGACCAAAATAGTTCTCTAAAATGAGCAAAATACTTCATTTTTCAGATTTTTCTCAATAAATTCCGTGATTGAAGACTAACACATACAACTTTCAATTTTTCCTATTTTTTTGCAAAAAATCAAAAACTGAAGTCTAACACCTTAAAAAATATCAATTATTATTTTTTCTAAAAGAGTCCAAAATAGTTCTCTAAAATGAGCAAAATACTTCATTTTTCATGTTTTTCTAAAAAAACTTCGTGATTGAAGACTAACACATACAAATTTCTTTTTTTCCTATTTTTTGCAAAAAATAAAAAACTGAATTTTAATACCTTCAAAAATATCAATTATCATTTTTTCTAAAAAAGACAAAAATAGTTCTCTAAAATGAGCAAAATACGTCATTTTTCATGTTTTTCTCAAAAAATTCTCGTATTGAAGACTAACACATAAAAATTTCTATTTTTCCTATTTTTTGCATAAAATCAAAAACTGAAGTCAAACACCTTCAAAAATATCAATTATCATTTTTTCTAAAAAAGACCAAAATAGTTCTCTAAAATGAGCAAAATACTTCATTTTTCATGTTTTTCTCAAAAAACTCCGTGATTGAAGACTAACACATACAAATTTCTATTTTTCCAATTTTTTTGCATAAAATCAAAAACTGAAGTCTAACACCTTCAAAAATATCAATTATCATTTTTTCTAAAAAAGACCAAAATAGTTCTCTAAAATGAGCAAAATACTTCATTTTTCTTGTTTTTCTCAATAAATTCCGTGATTGAAGACTAACACATACAAATTTCAATTTTTCCATTTTTTTGCAAAAAATCAAAAACTCAGGTCTAACACCTTAAAAAATATCAATTATCATTTTTTCTAAAAGAGTCCAAAATTGTTCTCTAAAATGAGCAAAATACTTCATTTTTCATGTTTTTCTCAAAAAACTTCGTGATTGAAGACTAACACATACAAATTTCTATTTTTCCAATTTTTTGCATAAAATAAAAAACTGAAGTCAAACACCTTCAAAAATATCAATTATCCTTTTTTCTAAAAAAGACTAAAATAGTTCTCTAAAATGAGCAAAATACTTCATTTTTCATGTTTTTTCTCAAAATACTCCGTCATTGAAGACTAACACATACAAATTTCTATTTTTCCTATTTTTTGCATAAAATCAAAAACTGAAGTCTAACACCTTCAAAAATATCAATTATCATTTTTCTAAAAAAGACCAAAATAGTTCTCTAAAATGAGCAAAATACTTCATTTTTCATGTTTTTCTCAAAAAACTCCGCGATTGAAGACTAACACATACAAATTTCTATTTTTCCTATTTTTTGCATAAAATCAAAAACTGAAGTCTAACACCTTCAAAAATATCAATTATCATTTTTTCTAAAAAAGACCAAAATAGTTCTCTAAAATGAGCAAAATACTTCATTTTTCAGATTTTTCTCAATAAATTCCGTGATTGAAGACTAACACATACAACTTTCAATTTTTCCTATTTTTTTGCAAAAAATCAAAAACTGAAGTCTAACACCTTAAAAAATATCAATTATTATTTTTTCTAAAAGAGTCCAAAATAGTTCTCTAAAATGAGCAAAATACTTCATTTTTCATGTTTTTCTAAAAAAACTTCGTGATTGAAGACTAACACATACAAATTTCTTTTTTTCCTATTTTTTGCAAAAAATAAAAAACTGAATTTTAATACCTTCAAAAATATCAATTATCATTTTTTCTAAAAAAGACAAAAATAGTTCTCTAAAATGAGCAAAATACGTCATTTTTCATGTTTTTCTCAAAAAATTCTCGTATTGAAGACTAACACATAAAAATTTCTATTTTTCCTATTTTTTGCATAAAATCAAAAACTGAAGTCAAACACCTTCAAAAATATCAATTATCATTTTTTCTAAAAAAGACCAAAATAGTTCTCTAAAATGAGCAAAATACTTCATTTTTCATGTTTTTCTCAAAAAACTCCGTGATTGAAGACTAACACATACAAATTTCTATTTTTCCAATTTTTTTTGCATAAAATCAAAAACTGAAGTCTAACACCTTCAAAAATATCAATTATCATTTTTTCTAAAAAAGACCAAAATAGTTCTCTAAAATGAGCAAAATACTTCATTTTTCATGTTTTTCTCAAAAAACTCCGCGATTGAAGACTAACACATACAAATTTCAATTTTTCCATTTTTTTGCAAAAAATCAAAAACTCAGGTCTAACACCTTAAAAAATATCAATTATCATTTTTTCTAAAAGAGTCCAAAATTGTTCTCTAAAATGAGCAAAATACTTCATTTTTCATGTTTTTCTCAAAAAACTTCGTGATTGAAGACTAACACATACAAATTTCTATTTTTCCAATTTTTTGCATAAAATAAAAAACTGAAGTCAAACACCTTCAAAAATATCAATTATCCTTTTTTCTAAAAAAGACTAAAATAGTTCTCTAAAATGAGCAAAATACTTCATTTTTCATGTTTTTTCTCAAAATACTCCGTCATTGAAGACTAACACATACAAATTTCTATTTTTCCTATTTTTTGCATAAAATCAAAAACTGAAGTCTAACACCTTCAAAAATATCAATTATCATTTTTCTAAAAAAGACCAAAATAGTTCTCTAAAATGAGCAAAATACTTCATTTTTCATGTTTTTCTCAAAAAACTCCGCGATTGAAGACTAACACATACAAATTTCTATTTTTCCTATTTTTTGCATAAAATCAAAAACTGAAGTCTAACACCTTCAAAAATATCAATTATCATTTTTTCTAAAAAAGACCAAAATAGTTCTCTAAAATGAGCAAAATACTTCATTTTTCAGATTTTTCTCAATAAATTCCGTGATTGAAGACTAACACATACAACTTTCAATTTTTCCTATTTTTTTGCAAAAAATCAAAAACTGAAGTCTAACACCTTAAAAAATATCAATTATTATTTTTTCTAAAAGAGTCCAAAATAGTTCTCTAAAATGAGCAAAATACTTCATTTTTCATGTTTTTCTAAAAAAACTTCGTGATTGAAGACTAACACATACAAATTTCTATTTTTCCTATTTTTTGCCAAAAATAAAAAACTGAATTTTAATACCTTCAAAAATATGAATTATCATTTTTTCTAAAAAAGACCAAAATAGTTCTCTAAAATGAGCAAAATAATTCATTTTTCATGTTTTTCTCAAAAAATTTCGTGATTGAAGACTAACACATACAAATTTCTAACACCTTCAAAAACTGAAGTCTAACACCATCAAAAATATCAATTATCATTTTTTCTAAAAAAGACCAAAATAGTTCTCTAAAATGAGCAAAATAATTCATTTTTCATGTTTTTCTCAAAAAATTTCGTGATTGAAGACTAACACATACAAATTCATTTTTTGCATAAAATCAAAAACTGAAGTCTAACACCTTCAAAAATATCAATTATCATTTTTTCTAAAAGAGTCCAAAATTGTTCTCTAAAATGAGCAAAATAATTCATTTTTCATGTTTTTCTCAAAAAATTTCGTGATTGAAGACTAACACATACAAATTTCTATTTTTCCTATTTTTTGCCAAAAATAAAAAACTGAATTTTAATACCTTCAAAAATATCAATTATCATTTTTTCTAAAAAAGACCAAAATAGTTCTCTAAAATGAGCAAAATACTTCATTTTTCATGTTTTTCTCAAAAAACTCCGTGATTGAAGACTAACACATACAAATTTCTATTTTTCCTATTTTTTGCAAAAAATAAAAAACTGAATTTTAATACCTTAAAAAATATCAATTATCATTTTTTCTAAAAAAGACCAAAACAGTTCTCTAAAATGAGCAAAATACTTCATTTTTCATGTTTTTCTCAAAAAACTCCGGGATTGAAGGCTAACACATACAAATTTCTATTTTTCCCATTTTTTGCAAAAAATCAAAAAATGATGTCTAACACCTTAAAAAATATCAATTATCATTTTTTCTAAAAAAAGTCCAAAATAGTTCTCTAAAATGAGCAAAATACTTCATTTTTCACTTTTTTCTCAAAAAACTCAGGGATTGAAGACTAACGCATACAAATTTCTATTTTTCCTATTTTTTGCATAAAATCAAAAACTGAAGTCTAACACCTTCAAAAATATCCATTATCATTCATTCTAAAAAAGACCAAAATAGTTCTCTAAAATGAGCAAAATACATCATTTTTCATGTTTTTCTCAAAAAACTCCGGGATTGAAGACTAACATATACAAATTTCTATTTTTCCTATTTTTTGCAAAAAATAAAAAACTGAAGTCTAACACCTTCAAAAATATCAATTATCATTTTTTCTAAAAGAGACCAAAATAGTTCTCTAAAATGAGCAAAATACTTCATTTTTCATGTTTTTCTCAAAAAACTCCGGGATTGAAGACTAACACATACAAATTTCTATTTTTCCTATTTTTTGCATAAAATCAAAAACTGATGTCTAACACCTTCAAAAATATCAATTATCCTTTTTTCTAAAAAAGACCAAAATAGTTCTCTAAAATGAGCAAAATACTTCATTTTTCAGGTTATTCTCAATAAATTCCGTGATTGAAGACTAACACATAGAACTTTCAATTTTTCCATTTTTTTGCAAAAAATCAAAAACTAAAGTCTAACACCTTCAAAAATATCAATTATCATTTTTTCAAAAAAAGACCAAAATAGTTCTCTAAAATGAGCAAAATACTTAATTTTTCATGTTTTTCTCAAAATACTCCGTGATTGAAGACTAACACATACAAATTTCTATTTTTCCAATTTTTTGCATAAAATCAAAAACTGAAGTCTAACACCTTAAAAACTATCAATTATCCTTTTTTCTAAAAAAGACTAAAATAGTTCTCTAAAATGAGCAAAATACTTCATTTTTCTTGTTTTTCTCAAAATACTACGTCATTGAAGACTAACACATACAAATTTCTATTTTTCCTATTTTTTGCATAAAATAAAAAACTGAAGTCTAACACCTTCAAAAATATCAATTATCATTTTTCTAAAAAAGACGAAAATAGTTCTCTAAAATGAGCAAAATACTTCATTTTTCATGTTTTTCTCAAAAAATTCCGTGATTGAAGACTAACACATACAAATTTCTATTTTTCCAATTTTTTGCAAAAAATAAAAAACTGAAGTCTAACACCTTCAAAAATATCAATTACCATTTTTTCTAAAAAAGAGCAAAATAGTTCTCTAAAATGAGCAAAATACTTAATTTTTCATGTTTTTCTCAAAATACTCCGTGATTGAAGACTAACACATACAAATTTCTATTTTTCCAATTTTTTTTGCATAAAATCAAAAACTGAATTCTAACACCTTCAAAAATATCAATTATCATTTTTTCTAAAAAAGACCAAAATAGTTCTCTAAAATGAGCAAAATACTTTATTTTTCAGGTTTTTCTCAAAAAACTCCGGTATTGAAGACTAACACATGCAAATTTCTATTTATCCTATTTTTTGCATAAAATCAAAATCTGAAGTCTAACACCTTAAAAAATATCAATTATCTTTTTTTCTAAAAAAGACCAAAATAGTTCTCTAAAATGAGCAAAATACTTCATTTTTCATGTTTTTCTCGAAAAATTCCGTAATTTAAGACTAACACATACAAATTTCAATTTTTCCAATTTTTTGCAAAAAATCAAAAACTGAAGTCTAACACCTTCAAAAATATCAATTATCATTTTTTCAAAAAAAGACCATAATAGTTCTCTAAAATGAGCAAAATATTTCAATTTTCATGTTTTTCTCAAAAAACTTCGTGATTGAAGACTAACACATACAAATTTCTATTTTTCCAATTTTTTGCATAAAATCAAAAACTGAAGTCTAACACCTTCAAAAATATCAATTATCCTTTCTTCTAAAAAAGACTAAAATAGTTCTCTAAAATGAGCAAAATACTTCATTTTTCATGTTTTTCTCAAAATACTCCGTCATTGAAGACTAACACATACAAATTTCTATTTTTCCTATTTTTTGCATAAAATAAAAAACTGAAGTCTAACACCTTCAAAAATATCAATTATCATTTTTCTAAAAAAGACCAAAATAGTTCTCTAAAATGAGCAAAATACTTCATTTTTCATGTTTTTCTCAAAAAATTCCGTGATTGAAGACTAACACATACAAATTTCTATTTTTCCTATTTTTTGTATAAAATCAAAAACTGATGTCTAACACCTTCAAAAATATCAATTATCCTTTTTTCTAAAAAATACCAAAATAGTTCTCTAA
Organism: Luzula sylvatica; assembly: GCA_946800325.1. Classification (NCBI taxonomy): domain Eukaryota; kingdom Viridiplantae; phylum Streptophyta; class Magnoliopsida; order Poales; family Juncaceae; genus Luzula; species Luzula sylvatica. The sequence goes on along the minus strand of OX326959.1, from coordinate 69,256,652 downwards.
AATGAGCAAAATACTTCATTTTTCAGGTTATTCTCAATAAATTCCGTGATTGAAGACTAACACATAGAACTTTCAATTTTTCCATTTTTTTGCAAAAAATCAAAAACTAAAGTCTAACACCTTCAAAAATATCAATTATCATTTTTTCTAAAAAAGACCAAAATAGTTCTCTAAAATGAGCAAAATACTTTATTTTTCAGATTTTTCTCAATAAATTCCGTGATTGAAGACTAACACATACAACTTTCAATTTTTCCTATTTTTTTGCAAAAAATCAAAAACTGAAGTCTAACACCTTAAAAAATATCAATTATTATTTTTTCTAAAAGAGTCCAAAATAGTTCTCTAAAATGAGCAAAATACTTCATTTTTCATGTTTTTCTAAAAAAACTTCGTGATTGAAGACTAACACATACAAATTTCTTTTTTTCCTATTTTTTGCAAAAAATAAAAAACTGAATTTTAATACCTTCAAAAATATCAATTATCATTTTTTCTAAAAAAGACAAAAATAGTTCTCTAAAATGAGCAAAATACGTCATTTTTCATGTTTTTCTCAAAAAATTCTCGTATTGAAGACTAACACATAAAAATTTCTATTTTTCCTATTTTTTGCATAAAATCAAAAACTGAAGTCAAACACCTTCAAAAATATCAATTATCATTTTTTCTAAAAAAGACCAAAATAGTTCTCTAAAATGAGCAAAATACTTCATTTTTCATGTTTTTCTCAAAAAACTCCGTGATTGAAGACTAACACATACAAATTTCTATTTTTCCAATTTTTTTGCATAAAATCAAAAACTGAAGTCTAACACCTTCAAAAATATCAATTATCATTTTTTCTAAAAAAGACCAAAATAGTTCTCTAAAATGAGCAAAATACTTCATTTTTCTTGTTTTTCTCAATAAATTCCGTGATTGAAGACTAACACATACAAATTTCAATTTTTCCATTTTTTTGCAAAAAATCAAAAAACTCAGGTCTAACACCTTAAAAAATATCAATTATCATTTTTTCTAAAAGAGTCCAAAATTGTTCTCTAAAATGAGCAAAATACTTCATTTTTCATGTTTTTCTCAAAAAACTTCGTGATTGAAGACTAACACATACAAATTTCTATTTTTCCAATTTTTTGCATAAAATAAAAAACTGAAGTCAAACACCTTCAAAAATATCAATTATCCTTTTTTCTAAAAAAGACTAAAATAGTTCTCTAAAATGAGCAAAATACTTCATTTTTCATGTTTTTCTCAAAAAATTCCGTGATTGAAGACTAACACATACAAATTTCTATTTTTCCAATTTTTTGCAAAAAATAAAAAACTGAAGTCTAACACCTTCAAAAATATCAATTACCATTTTTTCTAAAAAAGAGCAAAATAGTTCTCTAAAATGAGCAAAATACTTAATTTTTCATGTTTTTCTCAAAATACTCCGTGATTGAAGACTAACACATACAAATTTCTATTTTTCCAATTTTTTTTGCATAAAATCAAAAACTGAATTCTAACACCTTCAAAAATATCAATTATCATTTTTTCTAAAAAAGACCAAAATAGTTCTCTAAAATGAGCAAAATACTTTATTTTTCAGGTTTTTCTCAAAAAACTCCGGTATTGAAGACTAACACATGCAAATTTCTATTTATCCTATTTTTTGCATAAAATCAAAATCTGAAGTCTAACACCTTAAAAAATATCAATTATCTTTTTTTCTAAAAAAGACCAAAATAGTTCTCTAAAATGAGCAAAATACTTCATTTTTCATGTTTTTCTCGAAAAATTCCGTAATTTAAGACTAACACATACAAATTTCAATTTTTCCAATTTTTTGCAAAAAATCAAAAACTGAAGTCTAACACCTTCAAAAATATCAATTATCATTTTTTCAAAAAAAGACCATAATAGTTCTCTAAAATGAGCAAAATATTTCAATTTTCATGTTTTTCTCAAAAAACTTCGTGATTGAAGACTAACACATACAAATTTCTATTTTTCCAATTTTTTGCATAAAATCAAAAACTGAAGTCTAACACCTTCAAAAATATCAATTATCCTTTCTTCTAAAAAAGACTAAAATAGTTCTCTAAAATGAGCAAAATACTTCATTTTTCATGTTTTTCTCAAAATACTCCGTCATTGAAGACTAACACATACAAATTTCTATTTTTCCTATTTTTTGCATAAAATAAAAAACTGAAGTCTAACACCTTCAAAAATATCAATTATCATTTTTCTAAAAAAGACCAAAATAGTTCTCTAAAATGAGCAAAATACTTCATTTTTCATGTTTTTCTCAAAAAATTCCGTGATTGAAGACTAACACATACAAATTTCTATTTTTCCTATTTTTTGCATAAAATCAAAAACTGATGTCTAACACCTTCAAAAATATCAATTATCCTTTTTTCTAAAAAATACCAAAATAGTTCTCTAAAATGAGCAAAATACTTCATTTTTCAGGTTATTCTCAATAAATTCCGTGATTGAAGACTAACACATAGAACTTTCAATTTTTCCATTTTTTTGCAAAAAATCAAAAACTAAAGTCTAACACCTTCAAAAATATCAATTATCATTTTTTCTAAAAAAGACCAAAATAGTTCTCTAAAATGAGCAAAATACTTTATTTTTCAGATTTTTCTCAATAAATTCCGTGATTGAAGACTAACACATACAACTTTCAATTTTTCCTATTTTTTTGCAAAAAATCAAAAACTGAAGTCTAACACCTTAAAAAATATCAATTATTATTTTTTCTAAAAGAGTCCAAAATAGTTCTCTAAAATGAGCAAAATACTTCATTTTTCATGTTTTTCTAAAAAAACTTCGTGATTGAAGACTAACACATACAAATTTCTTTTTTTCCTATTTTTTGCAAAAAATAAAAAACTGAATTTTAATACCTTCAAAAATATCAATTATCATTTTTTCTAAAAAAGACAAAAATAGTTCTCTAAAATGAGCAAAATACGTCATTTTTCATGTTTTTCTCAAAAAATTCTCGTATTGAAGACTAACACATAAAAATTTCTATTTTTCCTATTTTTTGCATAAAATCAAAAACTGAAGTCAAACACCTTCAAAAATATCAATTATCATTTTTTCTAAAAAAGACCAAAATAGTTCTCTAAAATGAGCAAAATACTTCATTTTTCATGTTTTTCTCAAAAAACTCCGTGATTGAAGACTAACACATACAAATTTCTATTTTTCCAATTTTTTTGCATAAAATCAAAAACTGAAGTCTAACACCTTCAAAAATATCAATTATCATTTTTTCTAAAAAAGACCAAAATAGTTCTCTAAAATGAGCAAAATACTTCATTTTTCTTGTTTTTCTCAATAAATTCCGTGATTGAAGACTAACACATACAAATTTCAATTTTTCCATTTTTTTGCAAAAAATCAAAAAACTCAGGTCTAACACCTTAAAAAATATCAATTATCATTTTTTCTAAAAGAGTCCAAAATTGTTCTCTAAAATGAGCAAAATACTTCATTTTTCATGTTTTTCTCAAAAAACTTCGTGATTGAAGACTAACACATACAAATTTCTATTTTTCCAATTTTTTGCATAAAATAAAAAACTGAAGTCAAACACCTTCAAAAATATCAATTATCCTTTTTTCTAAAAAAGACTAAAATAGTTCTCTAAAATGAGCAAAATACTTCATTTTTCATGTTTTTTCTCAAAATACTCCGTCATTGAAGACTAACACATACAAATTTCTATTTTTCCTATTTTTTGCATAAAATCAAAAACTGAAGTCTAACACCTTCAAAAATATCAATTATCATTTTTCTAAAAAAGACCAAAATAGTTCTCTAAAATGAGCAAAATACTTCATTTTTCATGTTTTTCTCAAAAAACTCCGCGATTGAAGACTAACACATACAAATTTCTATTTTTCCTATTTTTTGCATAAAATCAAAAACTGAAGTCTAACACCTTCAAAAATATCAATTATCATTTTTTCTAAAAAAGACCAAAATAGTTCTCTAAAATGAGCAAAATACTTCATTTTTCAGATTTTTCTCAATAAATTCCGTGATTGAAGACTAACACATACAACTTTCAATTTTTCCTATTTTTTTGCAAAAAATCAAAAACTGAAGTCTAACACCTTAAAAAATATCAATTATTATTTTTTCTAAAAGAGTCCAAAATAGTTCTCTAAAATGAGCAAAATACTTCATTTTTCATGTTTTTCTAAAAAAACTTCGTGATTGAAGACTAACACATACAAATTTCTTTTTTTCCTATTTTTTGCAAAAAATAAAAAACTGAATTTTAATACCTTCAAAAATATCAATTATCATTTTTTCTAAAAAAGACAAAAATAGTTCTCTAAAATGAGCAAAATACGTCATTTTTCATGTTTTTCTCAAAAAATTCTCGTATTGAAGACTAACACATAAAAATTTCTATTTTTCCTATTTTTTGCATAAAATCAAAAACTGAAGTCAAACACCTTCAAAAATATCAATTATCATTTTTTCTAAAAAAGACCAAAATAGTTCTCTAAAATGAGCAAAATACTTCATTTTTCATGTTTTTCTCAAAAAACTCCGTGATTGAAGACTAACACATACAAATTTCTATTTTTCCAATTTTTTTTGCATAAAATCAAAAACTGAAGTCTAACACCTTCAAAAATATCAATTATCATTTTTTCTAAAAAAGACCAAAATAGTTCTCTAAAATGAGCAAAATACTTCATTTTTCATGTTTTTCTCAAAAAACTCCGCGATTGAAGACTAACACATACAAATTTCAATTTTTCCATTTTTTTGCAAAAAATCAAAAACTCAGGTCTAACACCTTAAAAAATATCAATTATCATTTTTTCTAAAAGAGTCCAAAATTGTTCTCTAAAATGAGCAAAATACTTCATTTTTCATGTTTTTCTCAAAAAACTTCGTGATTGAAGACTAACACATACAAATTTCTATTTTTCCAATTTTTTGCATAAAATAAAAAACTGAAGTCAAACACCTTCAAAAATATCAATTATCCTTTTTTCTAAAAAAGACTAAAATAGTTCTCTAAAATGAGCAAAATACTTCATTTTTCATGTTTTTTCTCAAAATACTCCGTCATTGAAGACTAACACATACAAATTTCTATTTTTCCTATTTTTTGCATAAAATCAAAAACTGAAGTCTAACACCTTCAAAAATATCAATTATCATTTTTCTAAAAAAGACCAAAATAGTTCTCTAAAATGAGCAAAATACTTCATTTTTCATGTTTTTCTCAAAAAACTCCGCGATTGAAGACTAACACATACAAATTTCTATTTTTCCTATTTTTTGCATAAAATCAAAAACTGAAGTCTAACACCTTCAAAAATATCAATTATCATTTTTTCTAAAAAAGACCAAAATAGTTCTCTAAAATGAGCAAAATACTTCATTTTTCAGATTTTTCTCAATAAATTCCGTGATTGAAGACTAACACATACAACTTTCAATTTTTCCTATTTTTTTGCAAAAAATCAAAAACTGAAGTCTAACACCTTAAAAAATATCAATTATTATTTTTTCTAAAAGAGTCCAAAATAGTTCTCTAAAATGAGCAAAATACTTCATTTTTCATGTTTTTCTAAAAAAACTTCGTGATTGAAGACTAACACATAGAAATTTCTATTTTTCCTATTTTTTGCCAAAAATAAAAAACTGAATTTTAATACCTTCAAAAATATCAATTATCATTTTTTCTAAAAAATACCAAAATAGTTCTCTAAAATGAGCAAAATAATTCATTTTTCATGTTTTTCTCAAAAAATTTCGTGATTGAAGACTAACACATACAAATTTCTAACACCTTCAAAAACTGAAGTCTAACACCTTCAAAAATATCAATTATCATTTTTTCTAAAAAAGACCAAAATAGTTCTCTAAAATGAGCAAAATAATTCATTTTTCATGTTTTTCTCAAAAAATTTCGTGATTGAAGACTAACACATACAAATTCATTTTTTGCATAAAATCAAAAACTGAAGTCTAACACCTTCAAAAATATCAATTATCATTTTTTCTAAAAGAGTCCAAAATTGTTCTCTAAAATGAGCAAAATAATTCATTTTTCATGTTTTTCTCAAAAAATTTCGTGATTGAAGACTAACACATACAAATTTCTATTTTTCCTATTTTTTGCCAAAAATAAAAAACTGAATTTTAATACCTTCAAAAATATCAATTATCATTTTTTCTAAAAAAGACCAAAATAGTTCTCTAAAATGAGCAAAATACTTCATTTTTCATGTTTTTCTCAAAAAACTCCGTGATTGAAGACTAACACATACAAATTTCTATTTTTCCTATTTTTTGCAAAAAATAAAAAACTGAATTTTAATACCTTAAAAAATATCAATTATCATTTTTTCTAAAAAAGACCAAAATAGTTCTCTAAAATGAGCAAAATACTTCATTTTTCATGTTTTTCTCAAAAAACTCCGGGATTGAAGACTAACACATACAAATTTCTATTTTTCCCATTTTTTGCAAAAAATCAAAAAATGATGTCTAACACCTTAAAAAATATCAATTATCATTTTTTCTAAAAAAAGTCCAAAATAGTTCTCTAAAATGAGCAAAATACTTCATTTTTCACTTTTTTCTCAAAAAACTCAGGGATTGAAGACTAACGCATACAAATTTCTATTTTTCCTATTTTTTGCATAAAATCAAAAACTGAAGTCTAACACCTTCAAAAATATCCATTATCATTCATTCTAAAAAAGACCAAAATAGTTCTCTAAAATGAGCAAAATACATCATTTTTCATGTTTTTCTCAAAAAACTCCGGGATTGAAGACTAACATATACAAATTTCTATTTTTCCTATTTTTTGCAAAAAATAAAAAACTGAAGTCTAACACCTTCAAAAATATCAATTATCATTTTTTCTAAAAGAGACCAAAATAGTTCTCTAAAATGAGCAAAATACTTCATTTTTCATGTTTTTCTCAAAAAACTCCGGGATTGAAGACTAACACATACAAATTTCTATTTTTCCTATTTTTTGCATAAAATCAAAAACTGATGTCTAACACCTTCAAAAATATCAATTATCCTTTTTTCTAAAAAAGACCAAAATAGTTCTCTAAAATGAGCAAAATACTTCATTTTTCAGATTTTTCTCAATAAATTCCGTGATTGAAGACTAACACATACAACTTTCAATTTTTCCTATTTTTTTGCAAAAAATCAAAAACTGAAGTCTAACACCTTAAAAAATATCAATTATTATTTTTTCTAAAAGAGTCCAAAATAGTTCTCTAAAATGAGCAAAATACTTCATTTTTCATGTTTTTCTAAAAAAACTTCGTGATTGAAGACTAACACATAGAAATTTCTATTTTTCCTATTTTTTGCCAAAAATAAAAAACTGAATTTTAATACCTTCAAAAATATCAATTATCATTTTTTCTAAAAAATACCAAAATAGTTCTCTAAAATGAGCAAAATAATTCATTTTTCATGTTTTTCTCAAAAAATTTCGTGATTGAAGACTAACACATACAAATTTCTAACACCTTCAAAAACTGAAGTCTAACACCTTCAAAAATATCAATTATCATTTTTTCTAAAAAAGACCAAAATAGTTCTCTAAAATGAGCAAAATAATTCATTTTTCATGTTTTTCTCAAAAAATTTCGTGATTGAAGACTAACACATACAAATTCATTTTTTGCATAAAATCAAAAACTGAAGTCTAACACCTTCAAAAATATCAATTATCATTTTTTCTAAAAGAGTCCAAAATTGTTCTCTAAAATGAGCAAAATAATTCATTTTTCATGTTTTTCTCAAAAAATTTCGTGATTGAAGACTAACACATACAAATTTCTATTTTTCCTATTTTTTGCCAAAAATAAAAAACTGAATTTTAATACCTTCAAAAATATCAATTATCATTTTTTCTAAAAAAGACCAAAATAGTTCTCTAAAATGAGCAAAATACTTCATTTTTCATGTTTTTCTCAAAAAACTCCGTGATTGAAGACTAACACATACAAATTTCTATTTTTCCTATTTTTTGCAAAAAATAAAAAACTGAATTTTAATACCTTAAAAAATATCAATTATCATTTTTTCTAAAAAAGACCAAAATAGTTCTCTAAAATGAGCAAAATACTTCATTTTTCATGTTTTTCTCAAAAAACTCCGGGATTGAAGACTAACACATACAAATTTCTATTTTTCCCATTTTTTGCAAAAAATCAAAAAATGATGTCTAACACCTTAAAAAATATCAATTATCATTTTTTCTAAAAAAAGTCCAAAATAGTTCTCTAAAATGAGCAAAATACTTCATTTTTCACTTTTTTCTCAAAAAACTCAGGGATTGAAGACTAACGCATACAAATTTCTATTTTTCCTATTTTTTGCATAAAATCAAAAACTGAAGTCTAACACCTTCAAAAATATCCATTATCATTCATTCTAAAAAAGACCAAAATAGTTCTCTAAAATGAGCAAAATACATCATTTTTCATGTTTTTCTCAAAAAACTCCGGGATTGAAGACTAACATATACAAATTTCTATTTTTCCTATTTTTTGCAAAAAATAAAAAACTGAAGTCTAACACCTTCAAAAATATCAATTATCATTTTTTCTAAAAGAGACCAAAATAGTTCTCTAAAATGAGCAAAATACTTCATTTTTCATGTTTTTCTCAAAAAACTCCGGGATTGAAGACTAACACATACAAATTTCTATTTTTCCTATTTTTTGCATAAAATCAAAAACTGATGTCTAACACCTTCAAAAATATCAATTATCCTTTTTTCTAAAAAAGACCAAAATAGTTCTCTAAAATGAGCAAAATACTTCATTTTTCAGGTTATTCTCAATAAATTCCGTGATTGAAGACTAACACATAGAACTTTCAATTTTTCCATTTTTTTGCAAAAAATCAAAAACTAAAGTCTAACACCTTCAAAAATATCAATTATCATTTTTTCAAAAAAAGACCAAAATAGTTCTCTAAAATGAGCAAAATACTTAATTTTTCATGTTTTTCTCAAAATACTCCGTGATTGAAGACTAACACATACAAATTTCTATTTTTCCAATTTTTTGCATAAAATCAAAAACTGAAGTCTAACACCTTAAAAACTATCAATTATCCTTTTTTCTAAAAAAGACTAAAATAGTTCTCTAAAATGAGCAAAATACTTCATTTTTCTTGTTTTTCTCAAAATACTACGTCATTGAAGACTAACACATACAAATTTCTATTTTTCCTATTTTTTGCATAAAATAAAAAACTGAAGTCTAACACCTTCAAAAATATCAATTATCATTTTTCTAAAAAAGACGAAAATAGTTCTCTAAAATGAGCAAAATACTTCATTTTTCATGTTTTTCTCAAAAAATTCCGTGATTGAAGACTAACACATACAAATTTCTATTTTTCCAATTTTTTGCAAAAAATAAAAAACTGAAGTCTAACACCTTCAAAAATATCAATTACCATTTTTTCTAAAAAAGAGCAAAATAGTTCTCTAAAATGAGCAAAATACTTAATTTTTCATGTTTTTCTCAAAATACTCCGTGATTGAAGACTAACACATACAAATTTCTATTTTTCCAATTTTTTTTGCATAAAATCAAAAACTGAATTCTAACACCTTCAAAAATATCAATTATCATTTTTTCTAAAAAAGACCAAAATAGTTCTCTAAAATGAGCAAAATACTTTATTTTTCAGGTTTTTCTCAAAAAACTCCGGTATTGAAGACTAACACATGCAAATTTCTATTTATCCTATTTTTTGCATAAAATCAAAATCTGAAGTCTAACACCTTAAAAAATATCAATTATCTTTTTTTCTAAAAAAGACCAAAATAGTTCTCTAAAATGAGCAAAATACTTCATTTTTCATGTTTTTCTCGAAAAATTCCGTAATTTAAGACTAACACATACAAATTTCAATTTTTCCAATTTTTTGCAAAAAATCAAAAACTGAAGTCTAACACCTTCAAAAATATCAATTATCATTTTTTCAAAAAAAGACCATAATAGTTCTCTAAAATGAGCAAAATATTTCAATTTTCATGTTTTTCTCAAAAAACTTCGTGATTGAAGACTAACACATACAAATTTCTATTTTTCCAATTTTTTGCATAAAATCAAAAACTGAAGTCTAACACCTTCAAAAATATCAATTATCCTTTCTTCTAAAAAAGACTAAAATAGTTCTCTAAAATGAGCAAAATACTTCATTTTTCATGTTTTTCTCAAAATACTCCGTCATTGAAGACTAACACATACAAATTTCTATTTTTCCTATTTTTTGCATAAAATAAAAAACTGAAGTCTAACACCTTCAAAAATATCAATTATCATTTTTCTAAAAAAGACCAAAATAGTTCTCTAAAATGAGCAAAATACTTCATTTTTCATGTTTTTCTCAAAAAATTCCGTGATTGAAGACTAACACATACAAATTTCTATTTTTCCAATTTTTTGCAAAAAATAAAAAACTGAAGTCTAACACCTTCAAAAATATCAATTATCATTTTTTCAAAAAAAGACCAAAATAGTTCTCTGAAATGAGCAAAATACTTAATTTTTCATGTTTTTCTCAAAATACTCCGTGATTGAAGACTAACACATACAAATTTCTATTTTTCCAATTTTTTTTTCATAAAATCAAAAACTGAATTCTAACACCTTCAAAAATATCAATTATCATTTTTTCTAAAAAAGACCAAAATAGTTCTCTAAAATGAGCAAAATACTTCATTATTCATGTTTTTCTCAAAAAATTCCGTGATTGAAGACTAACACATGCAAATTTCTATTTTCCCAATTTTTTGCAAAAAATAAAAAACTGAAGTCTAACACCTTCAAAAATATCAATTATCATTTTTTCTAAAAAAGACCAAAATAGTTCTCTAAAATGAGCAAAATACTTTATTTTTCAGGTTTTTCTCAATAAATTCCGTGATTGAAGACTAACACATACAAATTTCAATTTTTCCATTTTTTTGCAAAAAATCAAAAACTCAGGTCTAACACCTTTAAAAATATCAATTATCATTTTTTCTAAAAGAGTCCAAAATTGTTCTCTAAAATGAGCAAAATACTTCATTTTTTATGTTTTTCTCAAAAAACTTCGTGATTGAAGACTAACACATACAAATTTCTATTTTTCCTATTTTTTGCAAAAAATAAAAAACTGAATTTTAATACCTTCAAAAATATCAATTATCATTTTTTCTAAAAAAGACCAAAATAGTTCTCTAAAATGAGCAAAATACTTCATTTTTCATGTTTTTCTCAAAAAACTCCGTGATCGAAGACCAACAACGTACAAATTTCTATTTTTCCAATTTTTTGCAAAAAATCAAAAACTGAAGTCTTACACCTTAAAAAATATCAATTATCATTTTTTCTAAAAAAGACCAAAATAGTTCTCTAAAATGTGGAAAAAACATCATTTTTCATGTTTTTCTCAAAAAACTTCGTGATTGAAGACTAACACATACAAATTTCTATTTTTCCTATTTTTTGCAAAAACTAAAAAACTGAATTTTAATACCTTCAAAAATATCAATTATCATTTTTTCTAAAAAAGACCAAAATAGTTCTCTAAAATGAGCAAAATACTTCATTTTTCATGTTTTTCTCAAAAAACTCCGGTATTGAAGACTAACACATGCAAATTTCTATTTATCCTATTTTTTGCATAAAATCAAAATCTGAAGTCTAACACCTTAAAAAATATCAATTATCTTTTTTTCTAAAAAAGACCAAAATAGTTCTCTAAAATGAGCAAAATACTTCATTTTTCATGTTTTTCTCGAAAAATTCCGTAATTTAAGACTAACACATACAAATTTCAATTTTTCCAATTTTTTGCAAAAAATCAAAAACTGAAGTCTAACACCTTCAAAAATATCAATTATCATTTTTTCTAAAAAAGACCATAATAGTTCTCTAAAATGAGCAAAATATTTCAATTTTCATGTTTTTCTCAAAAAACTTCGTGATTGAAGACTAACACATATAAATTTCTATTTTTCCTATTTTTTGCAAAAAATCAAAAAATGAAGTCTAACACCTTAAAAAATATCAATTATCTTTTTTTCTAAAAAAGACCAAAATAGTTCTCTAAAATGAGCAAAATACTTCATTTTTCATGATTTTCTCAAAAAAATTCCGTGAATGAAGACTAACACATACAAATTTCAATTTTTCCAATTTTTTTCAAAAATAAAAAACTGAAGTCTAACACCTTCAAAAATATCAATTATCATTTTTTCTAAAAAAGACCAAAATAGTGCTCTAAAATGAGCAAAATACTTCATTTTTCATGTTTTTCTCAAAATACTCCGTCATTGAAGACTAACACATACAAATTTCTATTTTTCCTATTTTTTGCATAAAATCAAAAACTGAAGTCTAACACCTTCAAAAATATCAATTATCATTTTTCTAAAAAAGACCAAAATAGTTCTCTAAAATGAGCAAAATACTTCATTTTTCATGTTTTTCTCAAAAAATCCGCAATTGAAGACTAACACATACAAATTTTTATTTTTCCAATTTTTTTGCATAAAATCAAAAACTGAATTCTAACACCTTCAAAAATATCAATTATCATTTTTTCTAAAAAAGACCAAATTAGTTCTCTAAAATGAGCAAAATACTTCATTATTCATGTTTTTCTCAAAAAATTCCGTGATTGAAGACTAACACATACGAATTTCTATTTTCCCAATTTTTTGCAAAAAATAAAAAACTGAAGTCTAACACCTTCAAAAATATCAATTATCATTTTTTCTTAAAAAGACCAAAATAGTTCTCTAAAATGAGCAAAATACTTCATTTTTCAGGTTTTTCTCAATAAATTCCGTGATTGAAGACTAACACATACAAATTTCAATTTTTCCATTTTTTTACAAAAAATCAAAAACTCAGGTCTAACACCTTTAAAAATATCAATTATCATTTTTTCTAAAAAAGACCAAAATAGTTCTCTAAAATGAGCAAAATACTTCATTTTTCATGTTTTTCTCAAAAAACTCCGTGATCGAAGACCAACACATACAAATTTCTATTTTTCCAATTTTTTGCAAAAAATCAAAAACTGAAGTCTAACACCTTAAAAAATATCAATTATCATTTTTTCTAAAAAAGACCAAAATAGTTCTCTAAAATGAGGAAAAAACATCATTTTTCATGTTTTTCTCAAAAAACTTCGTGATTGAACACTAACACATACAAATTTCTATTTTTCCTATTTTTTGCAAAAACTAAAAAACTGAATTTTAATACCTTCAAAAATATCAATTATCATTTTTTCTAAAAAAGACCAAAATAGTTCTCTAAAATGAGCAAAATACTTCATTTTTCATGTTTTTCTCAAAAAACTCCGGTATTGAAGACTAACACATGCTAATTTCTATTTATCCTATTTTTTGCATAAAATCAAAATCTGAAGTCTAACACCTTAAAAAATATCAATTATCTTTTTTTCTAAAAAAGACCAAAATAGTTCTCTAAAATGAGCAAAATACTTCATTTTTCATGTTTTTCTCGAAAAATTCCGTAATTTAAGACTAACACATACAAATTTCAATTTTTCCAATTTTTTGCAAAAAATGAAAAACTGAAGTCTAACACCTTCAAAAATATCAATTATCATTTTTTCTAAAAAAGACCATAATAGTTCTCTAAAATGAGCAAAATATTTCAATTTTCATGTTTTTCTCAAAAAACTTCGTGATTGAAGACTAACACATACAAATTTCTATTTTTCCAATTTTTTGCATAAAATCAAAAACTGAAGTCTAACACCTTCAAAAATATCAATTATCATTTTTCTAAAAAAGACCAAAATAGTTCTCTAAAATGAGCAAAATACTTCATTTTTCATGTTTTTCTCAAAAAATTCCGTGATTGAAGACTAACACATACAAATTTCTATTTTTCCTATTTTTTGCATAAAATAAAAAACTGAAGTCTAACACCTTCAAAAATATCAATTATCATTTTTTCTAAAAAAGACCAAAATAGTTCTCTAAAATGAGCAAAATACTTCATTTTTCATGTTTTTCTCGAAAAATTCCGTAATTTAAGACTAACACATACAAATTTCAATTTTTCCAATTTTTTGCAAAAAATCAAAAACTGAATTTTATTACCTTCAAAAATATCAATTATCATTTTTTCTAAAAAAGACCAAAATAGTTCTCTAAAATGAGCAAAATACTTCATTATTCATGTTTTTCTCAAAATACTCCGTCATTGAAGACTAACACATACAAATTTCTATTTTTCCAATTTTTTGCATAAAATCAAAAACTGAAGTCTAACACCTTCAAAAATATCAATTATCCTTTTTTCTAAAAAAGACTAAAATAGTTCTCTAAAATGAGCAAAATACTTCATTTTTCATGTTTTTCTCAAAATACTCCGTCATTGAAGACTAACACATACAAATTTCTATTTTTCCTATTTTTTGCATAAAATAAAAAACTGAAGTCTAACACCTTCAAAAATATCAATTATCATTTTTCTAAAAAAGACCAAAATAGTTCTCTAAAATGAGCAAAATACTTCATTTTTCATGTTTTTCTCAAAAAATTCCGTGATTGAAGACTAACACATACAAATTTCTATTTTTCCAATTTTTTGCAAAAAATAAAAAACGGAAGTCTAACACCTTAAAAAATATCAATTATCATTTTTTCTAAAAAAGACCAAAATAGTTCTCTGAAATGAGCAAAATACTTAATTTTTCATGTTTTTCACAAAATACTCCGTGATTGAAGACTAACACATAAAAATTTCTATTTTTCCAATTTTTTTTGCATAAAATCAAAAACTGAATTCTAACACCTTCAAAAATATCAATTATCATTTTTTCTAAAAAAGACCAAAATAGTTCTCTAAAATGAGCAAAATACTTCATTATTCATGTTTTTCTCAAAAAATTCCGTGATTGAAGACTAACACATACAAATTTCTATTTTCCCAATTTTTTGCAAAAAATAAAAAACTGAAGTCTAACACCTTCAAAAATATCAATTATCATTTTTTCTAAAAAAGACCAAAATAGTTCTCTAAAATGAGCAAAATACTTTATTTTTCAGGTTTTTCTCAATAAATTCCGTGATTGAAGACTAACATATACAAATTTCAATTTTTCCATTTTTTTGCAAAAAATCAAAAACTCAGGTCTAACACTTTTAAAAATATCAATTATCATTTTTTCTAAAAGAGTCCAAAATTGTTCTCTAAAATGAGCAAAATACTTCATTTTTTATGTTTTTTTCAAAAAACTTCGTGATTGAAGACTAACACATACAAATTTCTATTTTTCCTATTTTTTGCAAAAAATCAAAAACTGAAGTCTAACAACTTAAAAGATATCAATTATCATTTTTTCTAAAAAAGACCAAAATAGTTCTCTAAAATGAGCAAAAAACTTCATTTTTAATGTTTTTCTCAAAAAACTTCGTGATTGAAGACTAACACATACAAATTTCTATTTTTCCTATTTTTTGCAAAAACTAAAAAACTGAATTTTAATACCTTCAAAAATATCAATTATCATTTTTTCTAAAAAAGACCAAAATAGTTCTCTAAAATGAGCAAAATACTTCATTATTCATGTTTTTTCTCAAAAAATTCCGTGATTGAAGACTAACACATACAAATTTCTATTTTCCCAATTTTTTGCAAAAAATAAAAAACTGAAGTCTAACACCTTCAAAAATATCAATTATCATTTTTTCTTAAAAAGACCAAAATAGTTCTCTAAAATGAGCAAAATACTTCATTTTTCAGGTTTTTCTCAATAAATTCCGTGATTGAAGACTAACACATACAAATTTCAATTTTTCCATTTTTTTGCAAAAAATCAAAAACTCAGGTCTAACACCTTAAAAAATATCAATTATCATTTTTTCTAAAAGAGTCCAAAATTGTTCTCTAAAATGAGCAAAATACTTCATTTTTCATGTTTTTCTCAAAAAACTTCGTGATTGAAGTCTAACACATACAAATTTCTATTTTTCCTATTTTTTGCAAAAAATAAAAAACTGAATTTTAATACCTTCAAAAATATCAATTATCATTTTTTCTAAAAAAGACCAAAATAGTTCTCTAAAATGAGCAAAATACTTCATTTTTCATGTTTTTCTCACAAAACTCCGTGATCGAAGACCAACACATACAAATTTCTATTTTTCCAATTTTTTGCAAAAAATCAAAAACTGAAGTCTAACACCTTAAAAAATATCAATTATCATTTTTTCTAAAAAAGACCAAAATAGTTCTCTAAAATGAGGAAAAAACATCATTTTTCATGTTTTTCTCAAAAAACTTCGTGATTGAAGACTAACACATACAAATTTCTATTTTTCCTATTTTTTGCAAAAACTAAAAAACTGAATTTTAATACCTTCAAAAATATCAATTATCATTTTTTCTAAAAAAGACCAAAATAGTTCTCTAAAATGAGCAAAATACTTCATTTTTCATGTTTTTCTCAAAAAACTCCGGTATTGAAGACTAACACATGCAAATTTCTATTTATCCTATTTTTTGCATAAAATCAAAATCTGAAGTCTAACACCTTAAAAAATATCAATTATCTTTTTTTCTAAAAAAGACCAAAATAGTTCTCTAAAATGAGCAAAATACTTCATTTTTCATGTTTTTCTCGAAAAATTCCGTAATTTAAGACTAACACATACAAATTTCAATTTTTCCAATTTTTTGCAAAAAATCAAAAACTGAAGTCTAACACCTTCAAAAATATCAATTATCATTTTTTCTAAAAAAGACCATAATAGTTCTCTAAAATTAGCAAAATATTTCAATTTTCATGTTTTTCTCAAAAAACTTCGTGATTGAAGACTAACACATACAAATTTCTATTTTTCCAATTTTTTGCATAAAATCAAAAACTGAAGTCTAACACCTTCAAAAATATCAATTATCATTTTTTCTAAAAAAGACCAAAATAGTTCTCTAAAATGAGCAAAATACTTTATTTTTCAGGTTTTTCTCAAAAAACTCCGGTATTGAAGACTAACACATGCAAATTTCTATTTATCCTATTTTTTGCATAAAATCAAAATCTGAAGTCTAACACCTTCAAAAATATCAATTATCATTTTTCTAAAAAAGACCAAAATAGTTCTCTAAAATGAGCAAAATACTTCATTTTTCATGTTTTTCTCAAAAAACTCCGCGATTGAAGACTAACACATACAAATTTCTATTTTTCCTATTTTTTGCATAAAATCAAAAACTGAAGTCTAACACCTTCAAAAATATCAATTATCATTTTTTCTAAAAAAGACCAAAATAGTTCTCTAAAATGAGCAAAATACTTCATTTTTCAGATTTTTCTCAATAAATTCCGTGATTGAAGACTAACACATACAACTTTCAATTTTTCCTATTTTTTTGCAAAAAATCAAAAACTGAAGTCTAACACCTTAAAAAATATCAATTATTATTTTTTCTAAAAGAGTCCAAAATTGTTCTCTAAAATGAGCAAAATACTTCATTTTTTATGTTTTTTTCAAAAAACTTCGTGATTGAAGACTAACACATACAAATTTCTATTTTTCCTATTTTTTGCAAAAAATCAAAAACTCAGGTCTAACACTTTTAAAAATATCAATTATCATTTTTTCTAAAAGAGTCCAAAATTGTTCTCTAAAATGAGCAAAATACTTCATTTTTTATGTTTTTTTCAAAAAACTTCGTGATTGAAGACTAACACATACAAATTTCTATTTTTCCTATTTTTTGCAAAAAATCAAAAACTGAAGTCTAACACCTTAAAAGATATCAATTATCATTTTTTCTAAAAAAGACCAAAATAGTTCTCTAAAATGAGCAAAAAACTTCATTTTTAATGTTTTTCTCAAAAAACTTCGTGATTGAAGACTAACACATACAAATTTCTATTTTTCCTATTTTTTGCAAAAACTAAAAAACTGAATTTTAATACCTTCAAAAATATCAATTATCATTTTTTCTAAAAAAGACCAAAATAGTTCTCTAAAATGAGCAAAATACTTCATTATTCATGTTTTTTCTCAAAAAATTCCGTGATTGAAGACTAACACATACAAATTTCTATTTTCCCAATTTTTTGCAAAAAATAAAAAACTGAAGTCTAACACCTTCAAAAATATCAATTATCATTTTTTCTTAAAAAGACCAAAATAGTTCTCTAAAATGAGCAAAATACTTCATTTTTCAGGTTTTTCTCAATAAATTCCGTGATTGAAGACTAACACATACAAATTTCAATTTTTCCATTTTTTTGCAAAAAATCAAAAACTCAGGTCTAACACCTTAAAAAATATCAATTATCATTTTTTCTAAAAGAGTCCAAAATTGTTCTCTAAAATGAGCAAAATACTTCATTTTTCATGTTTTTCTCAAAAAACTTCGTGATTGAAGTCTAACACATACAAATTTCTATTTTTCCTATTTTTTGTAAAAAATAAAAAACTGAATTTTAATACCTTCAAAAATATCAATTATCATTTTTTCTAAAAAAGACCAAAATAGTTCTCTAAAATGAGCAAAATACTTCATTTTTCATGTTTTTCTCACAAAACTCCGTGATCGAAGACCAACACATACAAATTTCTATTTTTCCAATTTTTTGCAAAAAATCAAAAACTGAAGTCTAACACCTTAAAAAATATCAATTATCATTTTTTCTAAAAAAGACCAAAATAGTTCTCTAAAATGAGGAAAAAACATCATTTTTCATGTTTTTCTCAAAAAACTTCGTGATTGAAGACTAACACATACAAATTTCTATTTTTCCTATTTTTTGCAAAAACTAAAAAACTGAATTTTAATACCTTCAAAAATATCAATTATCATTTTTTCTAAAAAAGACCAAAATAGTTCTCTAAAATGAGCAAAATACTTCATTTTTCATGTTTTTCTCAAAAAACTCCGGTATTGAAGACTAACACATGCAAATTTCTATTTATCCTATTTTTTGCATAAAATCAAAATCTGAAGTCTAACACCTTAAAAAATATCAATTATCTTTTTTTCTAAAAAAGACCAAAATAGTTCTCTAAAATGAGCAAAATACTTCATTTTTCATGTTTTTCTCGAAAAATTCCGTAATTTACGACTAACACATACAAATTTCAATTTTTCCAATTTTTTGCAAAAAATCAAAAACTGAAGTCTAACACCTTCAAAAATATCAATTATCATTTTTTCTAAAAAAGACCATAATAGTTCTGTAAAATTAGCAAAATATTTCAATTTTCATGTTTTTCTCAAAAAACTTCGTGATTGAAGACTAACACATACAAATTTCTATTTTTCCAATTTTTTGCATAAAATCAAAAACTGAAGTCTAACACCTTCAAAAATATCAATTATCCTTTTTTCTAAAAAAGACTAAAATAGTTCTCTAAAATGAGCAAAATACTTCATTTTTCATGTTTTTCTCAAAATACTCCGTCATTGAAGACTAACACATAGAAATTTCTATTTTTCCTATTTTTTGCATAAAATAAAAAACTGAAGTCTAACACCTTCAAAAATATCAATTATCATTTTTCTAAAAAAGACCAAAATAGTTCTCTAAAATGAGCAAAATACTTCATTTTTCATGTTTTTCTCAAAAAATTCCGTGATTGAAGACTAACACATACAAATTTCTATTTTTCCAATTTTTTGCAAAAAATAAAAAACGGAAGTCTAACACCTTCAAAAATATCAATTATCATTTTTTCTAAAAAAGACCAAAATAGTTCTCTGAAATGAGCAAAATACTTAATTTTTCATGTTTTTCTCAAAATACTCCGTGATTGAAGACTAACACATAAAAATTTCTATTTTTCCAATTTTTTTTGCATAAAATCAAAAACTGAATTCTAACACCTTCAAAAATATCAATTATCATTTTTTCTAAAAAAGACCAAAATAGTTCTCTAAAATGAGCAAAATACTTCATTATTCATGTTTTTCTCAAAAAATTCCGTGATTGAAGACTAACACATACAAATTTCTATTTTCCCAATTTTTTGCAAAAAATAAAAAACTGAAGTCTAACACCTTCAAAAATATCAATTATCATTTTTTCTAAAAAAGACCAAAATAGTTCTCTAAAATGAGCAAAATACTTTATTTTTCAGGTTTTTCTCAATAAATTCCGTGATTGAAGACTAACACATACAAATTTCAATTTTTCCATTTTTTTGCAAAAAATCAAAAACTCAGGTCTAACACTTTTAAAAATATCAATTATCATTTTTTCTAAAAGAGTCCAAAATTGTTCTCTAAAATGAGCAAAATACTTCATTTTTTATGTTTTTTTCAAAAAACTTCGTGATTGAAGACTAACACATACAAATTTCTATTTTTCCTATTTTTTGCAAAAAATCAAAAACTGAAGTCTAACACCTTAAAAGATATCAATTATCATTTTTTCTTAAAAAGACCAAAATAGTTCTCGAAAATGAGCAAAAAACTTCATTTTTAATGTTTTTCTCAAAAAACTTCGTGATTGAAGACTAACACATACAAATTTCTATTTTTCCTATTTTTTGCAAAAACTAAAAAACTGAATTTTAATACCTTCAAAAATATCAATTATCATTTTTTCTAAAAAAGAAAAAAATAGTTCTCTAAAATGAGCAAAATACTTCATTATTCATGTTTTTCTCAAAAAATTCCGTGATTGAAGACTAACACATACAAATTTCTATTTTCCCAATTTTTTGCAAAAAATAAAAAACTGAAGTCTAACACCTTCAAAAATATCAATTATCATTTTTTCTTAAAAAGACCAAAATAGTTCTCTAAAATGAGCAAAATACTTCATTTTTCAGGTTTTTCTCAATAAATTCCGTGATTGAAGACTAACACATACAAATTTCAATTTTTCCATTTTTTTGCAAAAAATCAAAAACTCAGGTCTAACACCTTAAAAAATATCAATTATCATTTTTTCTAAAAGAGTCCAAAATTGTTCTCTAAAATGAGCAAAATACTTCATTTTTCATGTTTTTCTCAAAAAACTTCGTGATTGAAGTCTAACACATACAAATTTCTATTTTTCCTATTTTTTGCAAAAAAAAAAAACTGAATTTTAATACCTTCAAAAATATCAATTATCATTTTTTCTAAAAAAGACCAAAATAGTTCTCTAAAATGAGCAAAATACTTCATTTTTCATGTTTTTCTCAAAAAACTCCGTGATTGAAGACTAACACATACAAATTTCTATTTTTCCTATTTTTTGCAAAAAATCAAAAACTGAAGTCTAACACCTTAAAAAATATCAATTATCATTTTTTCTAAAAAAGACCAAAAGAGTTCTCTAAAATGAGCAAAATACTTCATTTTTCATGTTTTTCTCAAAAAACTCCGGGATTGAAGACTAACACATACAAATTTCTATTTTTCCTATTTTTTGCATAAAATCAAAAACTGAAGTCTAACACCTCCAAAAATATCAATTATCATTTTTTCTAAAAAAGACCAAAATAGTTCTCTAAAATGAGCAAAATACTTCATTTTTCATGTTTTTTCTCAAAAAACTCCGGGATATAAGACTAACACATAAAAATTTCTATTTTTCCTATTTTTTGCATAAAATAAAAAACTGAAGTCTAACACCTTCAAAAATATCAATTATCATTTTTTCTAAAAAGGACCAAAATAGTTCTCTAAAATGAGCAAAATACTTCATTTTTCATGTTTTTCTCAAAAAACTCCGGTATTGAAGACTAACAAATGCAAATTTCTATTTATCCTATTTTTTGCATAAAATCAAAAACTGAAGTCTAACACCTTCAAAAATATCAATTATCATTTTTTCTAAAAAAGACCAAAATAGTTCTCTAAAATGAGCAAAAGCTTTCATTTTTCGTGATTTTCTCAAAAAATTCTGTGATTGAAGACTAACACATACAAATTTCAATTTTTCCAATATTTTGCAAAAAATCAAAAACTGAAGTCTAACACCTTCAAAAATATCAATTATCATTTTTTCTAAAAAAGATCAAAATAGTTCTCTAAAATGAGCAAAATACTTAATTTTTCATGTTTTTCTCAAAATACTCCGTGATTGAAGACTAACACATACAAATTTCTATTTTTCCAATTTTTTTTGAATAAAATCAAAAACTGAATTCTAACACCTTCAAAAATATCAATTATCATTTTTTCTAAAAAAGACCAAAATAGTTCTCTAAAATGAGCAAAATACTTCATTTTTCATGTTTTTCTCAAAATACTCCGTCATTGAAGACTAACACATACAAATTTCTATTTTTCCTATTTTTTGCATAAAACCAAAAACTGAAGTCTAACACCTTCAAAAATATCAATTATCATTTTTCTAAAAAAGACCAAAATAGTTCTCTAAAATGAGCAAAATACTTCATTTTTCATGTTTTTCTCAAAAAACTCCGCGATGGAACACTAACACATACAAATTTCTATTTTTCCAATTTTTTTGCATAAAATCAAAAACTGAATTCAAACACCTTCAAAAATTTCAATTATCATTTTTTCTAAAAAAGACCAAAATAGTTCTCTAAAATGAGCAAAATAATTCATTATTCATGTTTTTCTCAAAATACTCCGTGATTGAAGACTAACACATACAAATTTCTATTTTTTCAATTTTTTTTTGCATAAAATCAAAAACTGAATTCTAACACCTTCAAAAATATCAATTATCATTTTTTCTAAAAAAGACCAAAATAGTTCTCTAAAATGAGCAAAATACTTCATTTTTCATGTTTTTCTCAAAATACTCCGTCATTGAAGACTAACACATATAAATTTCTATTTTTCCTATTTTTTGCATAAAATCAAAAACTGAAGTCTAACACCTTCAAAAATATCAATTATCATTTTTTCTAAAAAGACCAAAATAGTTCTCTAAAATGAGCAAAATACTTAATTTTCCGGTTTTTCTCAATAAACTCCGCGATTGAAGACTAACACATACAAATTTCTATTTTTCCAATTTTTTTGCAAAAATAAAAAACTGAATTCTAACACCTTCAAAAATATCAATTATCATTTTTTCTAAAAAAGACCAAAATAGTTCTCTAAAATGAGCAAAATACTTCATTATTCATGTTTTTCTCAAAAAATTCCGTAATTGATGACTAACACATACAAATTTCTATTTTTCCTATTTTTTGCATATAATCAAAAACTGAAGTCTAACACCTTCAGAAATATCAATTATCATTTTTTCTAAAAAAGACCAAAATAGTTCTCTAAAATGAGCAAAAGCTTTCATTTTTCGTGATTTTGTCAAAAAATTCTGTGATTGAAGACTAACACATACAAATTTCAATTTTTCCTATTTTTTGCAAAAAATCAAAAACTGAAGTCTAACACCTTCAAAAATATCAATTATCATTTTTTCTAAAAAAGACCAAAATAGTTCTCTAAAATGAGCAAAATACTTAATTTTTCATGTTTTTCTCAAAATACTCCGTGATTGAAGACTAACACATACAAATTTCTATTTTTCCAATTTTTTTTGCATAAAATAAAAAACTGAATTCTAACACCTTCAAAAATATCAATTATCATTTTTTCTAAAAAAGACCAAAATAGTTCTCTAAAATGAGCAAAATACTTCATTTTTCATGTTTTTCTCAAAATACTCCGTCATTGAAGACTAACACATATAAATTTCTATTTTTCCTATTTTTTGCATAAAATCAAAAACTGAAGTCTAACACCTTCAAAAATATCAATTATCATTTTTTCTAAAAAGACCAAAATAGTTCTCTAAAATGAGCAAAATACTTAATTTTCCGGTTTTTCTCAATAAATTCCGCGATTGAAGACTAACACATACAAATTTCTATTTTTCCAATTTTTTTGCAAAAATAAAAAACTGAATTCTAACACCTTCAAAAATATCAATTATCATTTTTTCTAAAAAAGACCAAAATAGTTCTCTAAAATGAGCAAAATACTTCATTATTCATGTTTTTCTCAAAAAATTCCGTAATTGATGACTAACACATACAAATTTCTATTTTTCCTATTTTTTGCATATAATCAAAAACTGAAGTCTAACACCTTCAGAAATATCAATTATCATTTTTTCTAAAAAAGACCAAAATAGTTCTCTAAAATGAGCAAAATACTTCATTATTCATGTTTTTCTCAAAAAATTCCGTAATTGATGACTAACACATACAAATTTCTATTTTTCCTATTTTTTGCATAAAATCAAAAACTGAAGTCTAACACCTTCAAAAATATCAATTATCATTTTTCTAAAAAAGACCAAAATAGTTCTCTAAAATGAGCAAAATACTTCATTTTTCATGTTTTTCTCAAAAAACTCCGCGATTGAAGACTAACACATACAAATTTATATTTTTCCAATTTTTTTGCATAAAATCAAAAACTGAAATCTAACACCTTCAAAAATATCAATTATCATTTTTTCTAAAAAAGACCAAAATAGTTCTCTAAAATGAGCAAAATACTTCATTATTCATGTTTTTCTCAAAAAATTCCGTGATTGAAGACTAACACATACAAATTTCTATTTTCCCAATTTTTTGCAAAAAATAAAAAACTGAAGTCTAACACCTTCAAAAATATCAATTATCATTTTTTCTAAAAAAGACCAAAATAGTTCTCTAAAATGAGCAAAATACTTCATTATTCATGTTTTTCTCAAAAAATTCCGTAATTGATGACTAACACATACAAATTTCTATTTTTCCTATTTTTTGCAAAAAATAAAAAACTGAAGTCTAACACCTTCAAAAATATCAATTATCATTTTTTCTAAAAAAGACCAAAAGAGTTCTCTAAAATGAGCAAAATACTTCATTTTTCATGTTTTTCTCAAAAAACTCAGGGATTGAAGACTAACACATACAAATTTCTATTTTTCCTATTTTTTGCATAAAATCAAAAACTGAAGTCTAACACCTTCAAAAATATCAATTATCATTCTTTCTAAAAAAGACCAAAATAGTTCTCTAAAATGAGCAAAATACTTAATTTTTCATGATTTTCTCAAAAAATCCCGTGATTGAAGACTAACACATACAAATTTAAATTTTTCCAATTTTTTGCAAAAAAATCAAAAACTGAAGTCTAACACCTTCAAAAATATCAATTATCATTTTTTCTAAAAAAGACCAAAATAGTTCTCTAAAATGAGCAAAATACTTCATTTTTCATGTTTTTCTCAAAAAACTCCGGAATTGAAGACAAACACATACAAATTTCTATTTTTCCTATTTTTTACATAAAATCAAAAACTGAAGTCTAACACCTTCAAAAATATCAATTATCATTTTTTCTAAAAGAGTCCAAAATTGTTCTCTAAAATGAGCAAAATACTTCATTTTTCATGTTTTTCTCAAAAAACATCGTGATTTAAGACTAACACATACAAATTTGTATTTTTCCCATTTTTTGCAAAAAATCAAAAAATGAAGTCTAACACCTTCAAAAATATCAATTATCATTTTATCTAAAAAAACACCAAAATAGTTCTCTAAAATGAGCAAAATACTTCATTTTTCATGTTTTTCTCAAAAAACTCCGGAATTGAAGACTAACACATACAAATTTCTATTTTTCCTATTTTTTGCATAAAATCAAAAACTGAAGTCTAACACCTTCAAAAATATCCATTATCATTTATTCTAAAAAAGACCAAAATAGTTATCTAAAATGAGCAAAATACATAATTTTTCATGTTTTTCACAAAAAACTCCGGGATTGAAGACTAACACATACAAATTTCTATTTTTCCTATTTTTTGCAAAAAATAAAAAACTGAAGTCTAACACCTTCAAAAATATCAATTATCATTTTTTCTAAAAAAGACCAAAATAGTTCTCTAAAATGAGCGAAATACTTCATTTTTCATGTTTTTCTCAAAAAACTCCGGGATTGAAGACTAACACATACAAATTTCTATTTTTCCTATTTTTTGCATAAAATCAAAAACTGAAGTCTAACACCTTCAAAAATATCAATTATCATTTTTTCTAAAAAAGACCAAAATAGTTCTCTAAAATGAGCAAAATACTTCATTTTTCAGGTTTTTCTCAATAAATTCCGTGATTGAAGACTAACACATACAAATTTCAATTTTTCCATTTTTTTGCAAAAAATCAAAAACTCAGGTCTAACACCTTAAAAAATATCAATTATCATTTTTTCTAAAAGAGTCCAAAATTGTTCTCTAAAATGAGCAAAATACTTCATTTTTCATGTTTTTCTCAAAAAACTTCGTGATTGAAGTCTAACACATACAAATTTCTATTTTTCCTATTTTTTGCAAAAAATAAAAAACTGAATTTTAATACCTTCAAAAATATCAATTATCATTTTTTCTAAAAAAGACCAAAATAGTTCTCTAAAATGAGCAAAATACTTCATTTTTCATGTTTTTCTCAAAAAACTCCGTGATTGAAGACTAACACATACAAATTTCTATTTTTCCTATTTTTTGCAAAAAATCAAAAACTGAAGTCTAACACCTTAAAAAATATCAATTATCATTTTTTCTAAAAAAGACCAAAAGAGTTCTCTAAAATGAGCAAAATACTTCATTTTTCATGTTTTTCTCAAAAAACTCCGGGATTGAAGACTAACACATACAAATTTCTATTTTTCCTATTTTTTGCATAAAATCAAAAACTGAAGTCTAACACCTCCAAAAATATCAATTATCATTTTTTCTAAAAAAGACCAAAATAGTTCTCTAAAATGAGCAAAATACTTCATTTTTCATGTTTTTTCTCAAAAAACTCCGGGATATAAGACTAACACATACAAATTTATATTTTTCCTATTTTTTGCATAAAATCAAAAACTGAAGTCTAACACCTTCAAAAATATCAATTATCATTTTTTCTAAAAAGGACCAAAATAGTTCTCTAAAATGAGCAAAATACTTCATTTTTCATGTTTTTCTCAAAAAACACCGGTATTGAAGACTAACAAATGCAAATTTCTATTTATCCTATTTTTTGCATAAAATCAAAAACTGAAGTCTAACACCTTCAAAAATATCAATTATCATTTTTTCTAAAAAAGACCAAAATAGTTCTCTAAAATGAGCAAAAGCTTTCATTTTTCGTGATTTTCTCAAAAAATTCTGTGATTGAAGACTAACACATACAAATTTCAATTTTTCCAATTTTTTGCAAAAAATCAAAAACTGAAGTCTAACACCTTCAAAAATATCAATTATCATTTTTTCTAAAAAAGACCAAAATAGTTCTCTAAAATGAGCAAAATACTTAATTTTTCATGTTTTTCTCAAAATACTCCGTGATTGAAGACTAACACATACAAATTTCTATTTTTCCAATTTTTTTTGAATAAAATCAAAAACTGAAGTCTAACACCTTCAGAAATATCAATTATCATTTTTTCTAAAAAAGACCAAAATAGTTCTCTAAAATGAGCAAAATACTTCATTTTTCATGTTTTTCTCAAAAAACTCCGCGATTGAAGACTAACACATACAAATTTCTATTTTTCCAATTTTTTTGCATAAAATCAAAAACTGAAGTCTAACACCTTCAAAAATATCAATTATCATTTTTTCTAAAAAAGACCAAAATAGTTCTCTAAAATGAGCAAAATACTTCATTATTCATGTTTTTCTCAAAAAATTCCGTGATTGAAGACTAACACATGCAAATTTCTATTTTCCCAATTTTTTGCAAAAAATAAAAAACTGAAGTCTAACACCTTCAAAAATATCAATTATCATTTTTTCTAAAAAAGACCAAAATAGTTCTCTAAAATGAGCAAAATACTTCATTATTCATGTTTTTCTCAAAAAATTCCGTGATTGAAGACTAACACATGCAAATTTCTATTTTCCCAATTTTTTGCAAAAAATCAAAAACTGAAGTCTAACACCTTCAAAAATATCAATTATCATTTTTTCTAAAAGAGTCCAAAATTGTTCTCTAAAATGAGCAAAATACTTCATTTTTCATGTTTTTCTCAAAAAACATCGTGATTGAAGACTAACACATACAAATTTGTATTTTTCCCATTTTTTGCAAAAAATCAAAAAATGAAGTCTAACACCTTCAAAAATATCAATTATCATTTTATCTAAAAAAACACCAAAATAGTTCTCTAAAATGAGCAAAATACTTCATTTTTCATGTTTTTCTCAAAAAACTCCGGAATTGAAGACTAACACATACAAATTTCTATTTTTCCTATTTTTTGCATAAAATCAAAAACTGAAGTCTAACACCTTCAAAAATATCAATTATCATTTTTTCTAAAAAAGACCAAAATAGTTCTCTAAAATGAGCAAAAGCTTTCATTTTTCGTGATTTTCTCAAAAAATTCTGTGATTGAAGACTAACACATACAAATTTCTATTTTTCCAATTTTTTGCAAAAAATAAAAAACTGAATTTTAATACCTTCAAAAATATCCATTATCATTTTTTCTAAAAAAGACCAAAATAGTTATCTAAAATGAGCAAAATACTTCATTTTTCATGTTTTTCTAAAAAATTTCCGTGATTGAAGACTAACACATACAAATTTCTATTTTTCCTATTTTTTGCAAAAAATCAAAAACTGAAGTCTAACACCTTCAAAAATATCAATTATCATTTTTTCTAAAAAAACACCAAAATAGTTCTCTAAAATGAGCAAAATACTTCATTTTTCATGTTTTTCTCGAAAAACTTCGCGATTGAGGACTAACACATACAAATTTCTATTTTTCCAATTTTTTTGCACAAAATAAAAAACTGAACTCTAACACCTTCAAAAATATCAATTATCATTTTTTCTAAAAAAGACCAAAATAGTTCTCTAAAATGAGCAAAATAATTCATTATTCATGTTTTTCTCAAAAAATTCCGTGATTGAAGACTAACACATACAAATTTCTATTTTTCCAATTTTTTGCAAAAAATAAAAAACTGAATTTTAATACCTTCAAAAATATCCATTATCATTTTTTCTAAAAAAGACCAAAATAGTTCTCTAAAATGAGCAAAATACTTCATTTTTCATGTTTTTCTAAAAAATTTCCGTGATTGAAGACTAACACATACAAATTTCTATTTTTCCTATTTTTTGCAAAAAATCAAAAACTGAAGTCTAACACCTTCAAAAATATCAATTATCATTTTTTCTAAAAAAGACCAAAATAGTTCTCTAAAATGAGCAAAAGCTTTCATTTTTCGTGATTTTCTCAAAAAATTCTGTGATTGAAGACTAACACATACAAATTTCTATTTTTCCAATTTTTTTGCACAAAAATAAAAAACTGAATTTTAATACCTTCAAAAATATCCATTATCATTTTTTCTAAAAAAGACCAAAATAGTTCTCTAAAATGAGCAAAATACTTCATTTTTCATGTTTTTCTAAAAAATTTCCGTGATTGAAGACTAACACATACAAATTTCTATTTTTCCTATTTTTTGCAAAAAATCAAAAACTGAAGTCTAACACCTTCAAAAATATCAATTATCATTTTTTCTAAAAAAACACCAAAATAGTTCTCTAAAATGAGCAAAATACTTCATTTTTCATGTTTTTCTCGAAAAACTTCGCGATTGAGGACTAACACATACAAATTTCTATTTTTCCAATTTTTTTGCACAAAATAAAAAACTGAACTCTAACACCTTCAAAAATATCAATTATCATTTTTTCTAAAAAAGACCAAAATAGTTCTCTAAAATGAGCAAAATACTTCATTATTCATGTTTTTCTCAAAAAATTCCGTGATTGAAGACTAACACATGCAAATTTCTATTTTCCCTATTTTTTGCAAAAAATAAAAAACTGAAGTCTAACACCTTCAAAAATATCAATTTTCATTTTTTCTAAAAAAGACCAAAATAGTTCTTTAAAATGAGCAAAATACTTCATTTTTCATGTTTTTCTCAAAAAACTCCGGAATTGAAGACAAACACATACAAATTTCTATTTTTCCTATTTTTTACATAAAATCAAAAACTGAAGTCTAACACCTTCAAAAATATCAATTATCATTTTTTCTAAAAGAGTCCAAAATTGTTCTCTAAAATGAGCAAAATACTTCATTTTTCATGTTTTTCTCAAAAAACATCGTGATTGAAGACTAACACATACAAATTTGTATTTTTCCCATTTTTTGCAAAAAATCAAAAAATGAAGTCTAACACCTTCAAAAATATCAATTATCATTTTATCTAAAAAAACACCAAAATAGTTCTCTAAAATGAGCAAAATACTTCATTTTTCATGTTTTTCTCAAAAAACTCCGGAATTGAAGACTAACACATACAAATTTCAATTTTTCCATTTTTTTGCAAAAAATCAAAAACTCAGGTCTAACACCTTAAAAAATATCAATTATCATTTTTTCTAAAAGAGTCCAAAATTGTTCTCTAAAATGAGCAAAATACTTCATTTTTCATGTTTTTCTCAAAAAACTTCGTGATTGAAGTCTAACACATACAAATTTCTATTTTTCCTATTTTTTGCAAAAAATAAAAAACTGAATTTTAATACCTTCAAAAATATCAATTATCATTTTTTCTAAAAAAGACCAAAATAGTTCTCTAAAATGAGCGAAATACTTCATTTTTCATGTTTTTCTCAAAAAACTCCGGGATTGAAGACTAACACATACAAATTTCTATTTTTCCTATTTTTTGCATAAAATCAAAAACTGAAGTCTAACACCTTCAAAAATATCAATTATCATTTTTTCTAAAAAAGACCAAAATAGTTCTCTAAAATGAGCAAAATACTTCATTTTTCAGGTTTTTCTCAATAAATTCCGTGATTGAAGACTAACACATACAAATTTCAATTTTTCCATTTTTTTGCAAAAAATCAAAAACTCAGGTCTAACACCTTAAAAAATATCAATTATCATTTTTTCTAAAAGAGTCCAAAATTGTTCTCTAAAATGAGCAAAATACTTCATTATTCATGTTTTTCTCAAAAAATTCCGTGATTGAAGACTAACACATGCAAATTTCTATTTTCCCAATTTTTTGCAAAAAATAAAAAACTGAAGTCTAACACCTTCAAAAATATCAATTATCATTTTTTCTAAAAAAGACCAAAATAGTTCTCTAAAATGAGCAAAATACATCATTATTCATGTTTTTCTCAAAAAATTCCGTGATTGAAGACTAACACATGCAAATTTCTATTTTCCCAATTTTTTGCAAAAAATCAAAAACTGAAGTCTAACACCTTAAAAAATATCAATTATCATTTTTTCTAAAAGAGTCCAAAATAGTTCTCTAAAATGAGCAAAATACTTCATTTTTCATGTTTTTCTCAAAAAATTCGTGATTGAAGACTAACACATACAAATTTCTATTTTTCCAATTTTTTGCAAAAAATAAAAAACTGAATTTTAATACCTTCAAAAATATCCATTATCGTTTTTTCTAAAAAAGACCAAAATAGTTCTCTAAAATGAGCAAAATACTTCATTTTTCATGTTTTTCTAAAAAATTTCCGTGATTGAAGACTAACACATACAAATTTCTATTTTTCCTATTTTTTGCAAAAAATCAAAAACTGAAGTCTAACACCTTCAAAAATATCAATTATCATTTTTTCTAAAAAAACATCAAAATAGTTCTCTAAAATGAGCAAAATACTTCATTTTTCATGTTTTTCTCGAAAAACTTCGCGATTGAGGACTAACACATACAAATTTCTATTTTTCCAATTTTTTTGCACAAAATAAAAAACTGAACTCTAACACCTTCAAAAATATCAATTATCATTTTTTCTAAAAAAGACCAAAATAGTTCTCTAAAATGAGCAAAATACTTCATTATTCATGTTTTTCTCAAAAAATTCCGTGATTGAAGACTAACACATGCAAATTTCTATTTTCCCTATTTTTTGCAAAAAATAAAAAACTGAAGTCTAACACCTTCAAAAATATCAATTATCATTTTTTCTAAAAAAGACCAAAATAGTTCTTTAAAATGAGCAAAATACTTCATTTTTCATGTTTTTCTCAAAAAACTCCGGAATTGAAGACAAACACATACAAATTTCTATTTTTCCTATTTTTTACATAAAATAAAAAACTGAAGTCTAACACCTTCAAAAATATCAATTATCATTTTTTCTAAAAGAGTCCAAAATTGTTCTCTAAAATGAGCAAAATACTTCATTTTTCATGTTTTTCTCAAAAAACATCGTGATTGAAGACTAACACATACAAATTTGTATTTTTCCCATTTTTTGCAAAAAATCAAAAAATGAAGTCTAACACCTTCAAAAATATCAATTATCATTTTATCTAAAAAAACACCAAAATAGTTCTCTAAAATGAGCAAAATACTTCATTTTTCATGTTTTTCTCAAAAAACTCCGGAATTGAAGACTAACACATACAAATTTCTATTTTTCCTATTTTTTGCATAAAATCAAAAACTGAAGTCTAACACCTTCAAAAATATCCATTATCATTTATTCTAAAAAAGACCAAAATAGTTATCTAAAATGAGCAAAATACATAATTTTTCATGTTTTTCTCAAAAAACTCCGGGATTGAAGACTAACACATACAAATTTCTATTTTTCCTATTTTTTGCAAAAAATAAAAAACTGAAGTCTAACACCTTCAAAAATATCAATTATCATTTTTTCTAAAAAAGACCAAAATAGTTCTCTAAAATGAGCGAAATACTTCATTTTTCATGTTTTTCTCAAAAAACTCCGGGATTGAAGACTAACACATACAAATTTCTATTTTTCCTATTTTTTGCATAAAATAAAAAACTGAAGTCTAACACCTTCAAAAATATCAATTATCATTTTTTCTAAAAAAGACCAAAATAGTTCTCTAAAATGAGCAAAATACTTCATTTTTCAGGTTTTTCTCAATAAATTCCGTGATTGAAGACTAACACATACAAATTTCAATTTTTCCATTTTTTTGCAAAAAATCAAAAACTCAGGTCTAACACCTTAAAAAATATCAATTATCATTTTTTCTAAAAGAGTCCAAAATTGTTCTCTAAAATGAGCAAAATACTTCATTTTTCATGTTTTTCTCAAAAAACTTCGTGATTGAAGTCTAACACATACAAATTTCTATTTTTCCTATTTTTTGCAAAAAATAAAAAACTGAATTTTAATACCTTCAAAAATATCAATTATCATTTTTTCTAAAAAAGACCAAAATAGTTCTCTAAAATGAGCGAAATACTTCATTTTTCATGTTTTTCTCAAAAAACTCCGGGATTGAAGACTAACACATACAAATTTCTATTTTTCCTATTTTTTGCATAAAATAAAAAACTGAAGTCTAACACCTTCAAAAATATCAATTATCATTTTTTCTAAAAAAGACCAAAATAGTTCTCTAAAATGAGCAAAATACTTCATTTTTCAGGTTTTTCTCAATAAATTCCGTGATTGAAGACTAACACATACAAATTTCAATTTTTCCATTTTTTTGCAAAAAATCAAAAACTCAGGTCTAACACCTTAAAAAATATCAATTATCATTTTTTCTAAAAGAGTCCAAAATTGTTCTCTAAAATGAGCAAAATACTTCATTTTTCATGTTTTTCTCAAAAAACTTCGTGATTGAAGTCTAACACATACAAATTTCTATTTTTCCTATTTTTTGCAAAAAATAAAAAACTGAATTTTAATACCTTCAAAAATATCAATTATCATTTTTTCTAAAAAAGACCAAAATAGTTCTCTAAAATGAGCAAAATACTTCATTTTTCATGTTTTTCTCAAAAAACTCCGTGATTGAAGACTAACACATACAAATTTCTATTTTTCCTATTTTTTGCAAAAAATCAAAAACTGAAGTCTAACACCTTAAAAAATATCAATTATCATTTTTTCTAAAAAAGACCAAAAGAGTTCTCTAAAATGAGCAAAATACTTCATTTTTCATGTTTTTCTCAAAAAACTCCGGGATTGAAGACTAACACATACAAATTTCTATTTTTCCTATTTTTTGCATAAAATCAAAAACTGAAGTCTAACACCTCCAAAAATATCAATTATCATTTTTTCTAAAAAAGACCAAAATAGTTCTCTAAAATGAGCAAAATACTTCATTTTTCATGTTTTTTCTCAAAAAACTCCGGGATATAAGACTAACACATACAAATTTCTATTTTTCCTATTTTTTGCATAAAATCAAAAACTGAAGTCTAACACCTTCAAAAATATCAATTATCATTTTTTCTAAAAAGGACCAAAATAGTTCTCTAAAATGAGCAAAATACTTCATTTTTCATGTTTTTCTCAAAAAACTCCGGTATTGAAGACTAACAAATGCAAATTTCTATTTATCCTATTTTTTGCATAAAATCAAAAACTGAAGTCTAACACCTTCAAAAATATCAATTATCATTTTTTCTAAAAAAGACCAAAATAGTTCTCTAAAATGAGCAAAAGCTTTCATTTTTCGTGATTTTCTCAAAAAATTCTGTGATTGAACACTAACACATACAAATTTCAATTTTTCCAATTTTTTGCAAAAAATCAAAAACTGAAGTCTAACACCTTCAAAAATATCAATTATCATTTTTTCTAAAAAAGACCAAAATAGTTCTCTAAAATGAGCAAAATACTTAATTTTTCATGTTTTTCTCAAAATACTCCGTGATTGAAGACTAACACATACAAATTTCTATTTTTCCAATTTTTTTTGAATAAAATCAAAAACTGAAGTCTAACACCTTCAGAAATATCAATTATCATTTTTTCTAAAAAAGACCAGAATAGTTCTCTAAAATGAGCAAAATACTTCATTATTCATGTTTTTCTCAAAAAATTCCGTGATTGAAGACTAACACATGCAAATTTCTATTTTCCCAATTTTTTGCAAAAAATAAAAAACTGAAGTCTAACACCTTCAAAAATATCAATTATCATTTTTTCTAAAAAAGACCAAAATAGTTCTCTAAAATGAGCAAAATACTTCATTATTCATGTTTTTCTCAAAAAATTCCGTGATTGAAGACTAACACATGCAAATTTCTATTTTCCCAATTTTTTGCAAAAAATCAAAAACTGAAGTCTAACACCTTCAAAAATATCAATTATCATTTTTTCTAAAAGAGTCCAAAATTGTTCTCTAAAATGAGCAAAATACTTCATTTTTCATGTTTTTCTCAAAAAACATCGTGATTGAAGACTAACACATACAAATTTGTATTTTTCCCATTTTTTGCAAAAAATCAAAAAATGAAGTCTAACACCTTCAAAAATATCAATTATCATTTTATCTAAAAAAACACCAAAATAGTTCTCTAAAATGAGCAAAATACTTCATTTTTCATGTTTTTCTCAAAAAACTCCGGAATTGAAGACTAACACATACAAATTTCTATTTTTCCTATTTTTTGCATAAAATCAAAAACTGAAGTCTAACACCATCAAAAATATCCATTATCATTTATTCTAAAAAAGACCAAAATAGTTCTCTAAAATGAGCAAAATACATCATTTTTCATGTTTTTCTCAAAAAACTCCGGGATTGAAGACTAACACATACAAATTTCTATTTTTCCTATTTTTTGCAAAAAATAAAAAACTGAAGTCTAACACCTTCAAAAATATCAATTATCATTTTTTCTAAAAAAGACCAAAATAGTTCTCTAAAATGAGCAAAATACTTCATTTTTCATGTTTTTCTCAAAAAACTCCGGGATTGAAGACTAACACATACAAATTTCTATTTTTCCTATTTTTTGCATAAAATCAAAAACTGAAGTCTAACACCTTCAAAATTATCAATTATCATTTTTTCTAAAAAAGACCAAAATAGTTCTCTAAAATGAGCAAAATACTTAATTTTTTAGGTTTTTCTCAATAAATTCCGTGATTGAAGACTAACACATACAAATATCAATTTTTCCATTTTTTTGCAAAAAATCAAAAACTGAAGTCTAACACCTTGAAAAATATCAATTATCATTTTTTCTAAAAGAGTCCAAAATAGTTCTCTAAAATGAGCAAAATACTTCATTTTTCATGTTTTTCTCAAAAAACTTCGTGATTGAAGTCTAACACATACAAATTTCTATTTTTCCTATTTTTTGCAAAAAATAAAAAACTGAATTTTAATACCTTCAAAAATATCAATTATCATTTTTTCTAAAAAAGACCAAAATAGTTCTCTAAAATGAGCAAAATACTTCATTTTTCATGTTTTTCTCAAAAAACTCCGTGATTGAAGACTAACACATACAAATTTCTATTTTTCCTATTTTTTGCAAAAAATCAAAAACTGAAGTCTAACACCTTAAAAAATATCAATTATCATTTTTTCTAAAAAAGACCAAAAGAGTTCTCTAAAATGAGCAAAATACTTCATTTTTCATGTTTTTCTCAAAAAACTCCGGGATTGAAGACCAACACATACAAATTTCTATTTTTCCTATTTTTTGCATAAAATCAAAAACTGAAGTCTAACACCTCCAAAAATATCAATTATCATTTTTTCTAAAAAAGACCAAAATAGTTCTCTAAAATGAGCAAAATACTTCATTTTTCATGTTTTTTCTCAAAAAACTCCGGGATATAAGACTAACACATACAAATTTCTATTTTTCCTATTTTTTGCATAAAATCAAAAACTGAAGTCTAACACCTTCAAAAATATCAATTATCATTTTTTCTAAAAAGGACCAAAATAGTTCTCTAAAATGAGCAAAATACTTCATTTTTCATGTTTTTCTCAAAAAACTCCGGTATTGAAGACTAACAAATGCAAATTTCTATTTATCCTATTTTTTGCATAAAATCAAAAACTGAAGTCTAACACCTTCAAAAATATCAATTATCATTTTTTCTAAAAAAGACCAAAATAGTTCTCTAAAATGAGCAAAATACTTAATTTTTTAGGTTTTTCTCAATAAATTCCGTGATTGAAGACTAACACATACAAATATCAATTTTTCCATTTTTTTGCAAAAAATCAAAAACTGAAGTCTAACACCTTGAAAAATATCAATTATCATTTTTTCTAAAAGAGTCCAAAATAGTTCTCTAAAATGAGCAAAATACTTCATTTTTCATGTTTTTCTCAAAAAACTTCGTGATTGAAGTCTAACACATACAAATTTCTATTTTTCCTATTTTTTGCAAAAAATAAAAAACTGAATTTTAATACCTTCAAAAATATCAATTATCATTTTTTCTAAAAAAGACCAAAATAGTTCTCTAAAATGAGCAAAATACTTCATTTTTCATGTTTTTCTCAAAAAACTCCGTGATTGAAGACTAACACATACAAATTTCTATTTTTCCTATTTTTTGCAAAAAATCAAAAACTGAAGTCTAACACCTTAAAAAATATCAATTATCATTTTTTCTAAAAAAGACCAAAAGAGTTCTCTAAAATGAGCAAAATACTTCATTTTTCATGTTTTTCTCAAAAAACTCCGGGATTGAAGACCAACACATACAAATTTCTATTTTTCCTATTTTTTGCATAAAATCAAAAACTGAAGTCTAACACCTCCAAAAATATCAATTATCATTTTTTCTAAAAAAGACCAAAATAGTTCTCTAAAATGAGCAAAATACTTCATTTTTCATGTTTTTTCTCAAAAAACTCCGGGATATAAGACTAACACATACAAATTTCTATTTTTCCTATTTTTTGCATAAAATCAAAAACTGAAGTCTAACACCTTCAAAAATATCAATTATCATTTTTTCTAAAAAGGACCAAAATAGTTCTCTAAAATGAGCAAAATACTTCATTTTTCATGTTTTTCTCAAAAAACTCCGGTATTGAAGACTAACAAATGCAAATTTCTATTTATCCTATTTTTTGCATAAAATCAAAAACTGAAGTCTAACACCTTCAAAAATATCAATTATCATTTTTTCTAAAAAAGACCAAAATAGTTCTCTAAAATGAGCAAAATACTTCATTTTTCATGTTTTTTCTCAAAAAACTCCGGGATATAAGACTAACACATACAAATTTCTATTTTTCCTATTTTTTGCATAAAATCAAAAACTGAAGTCTAACACCTTCAAAAATATCAATTATCATTTTTTCTAAAAAGGACCAAAATAGTTCTCTAAAATGAGCAAAATACTTCATTTTTCATGTTTTTCTCAAAAAACTCCGGTATTGAAGACTAACAAATGCAAATTTCTATTTATCCTATTTTTTGCATAAAATCAAAAACTGAAGTCTAACACCTTCAAAAATATCCATTATCATTTATTCTAAAAAAGACCAAAATAGTTCTCTAAAATGAGCAAAATACATCATTTTTCATGTTTTTCTCAAAAAACTCCGGGATTGAAGACTAACACATACAAATTTCTATTTTTCCTATTTTTTGCAAAAAATAAAAAACTGAAGTCTAACACCTTCAAAAATATCAATTATCATTTTTTCTAAAAAAGACCAAAATAGTTCTCTAAAATGAGCAAAATACTTCATTTTTCATGTTTTTCTCAAAAAACTCCGGGATTGAAGACTAACACATACAAATTTCTATTTTTCCTATTTTTTGCATAAAATCAAAAACTGAAGTCTAACACCTTCAAAATTATCAATTATCATTTTTTCTAAAAAAGACCAAAATAGTTCTCTAAAATGAGCAAAATACTTAATTTTTTAGGTTTTTCTCAATAAATTCCGTGATTGAAGACTAACACATACAAATTTCAATTTTTCCATTTTTTTGCAAAAAATCAAAAACTGAAGTCTAACACCTTAAAAAATATCAATTATCATTTTTTCTAAAAGAGTCCAAAATAGTTCTCTAAAATGAGCAAAATACTTCATTTTTCATGTTTTTCTCAAAAAATTCGTGATTGAAGACTAACACATACAAATTTCTATTTTTCCAATTTTTTGCAAAAAATAAAAAACTGAATTTTAATACCTTCAAAAATATCCATTATCATTTTTTCTAAAAAAGACCAAAATAGTTCTCTAAAATGAGCAAAATACTTCATTTTTCATGTTTTTCTAAAAAATTTCCGTGATTGAAGACTAACACATACAAATTTCTATTTTTCCTATTTTTTGCAAAAAATCAAAAACTGAAGTCTAACACCTTCAAAAATATCAATTATCATTTTTTCTAAAAAAACACCAAAATAGTTCTCTAAAATGAGCAAAATACTTCATTTTTCATGTTTTTCTCGAAAAACTTCGCGATTGAGGACTAACACATACAAATTTCTATTTTTCCAATTTTTTTGCACAAAATAAAAAACTGAACTCTAACACCTTCAAAAATATCAATTATCATTTTTTCTAAAAAAGACCAAAATAGTTATCTAAAATGAGCAAAATACTTCATTATTCATGTTTTTCTCAAAAAATTCCGTGATTGAAGACTAACACATGCAAATTTCTATTTTCCCTATTTTTTGCAAAAAATAAAAAACTAAAGTCTAACACCTTCAAAAATATCAATTATCATTTTTTCTAAAAAAGACCAAAATAGTTCTTTAAAATGAGCAAAATACTTCATTTTTCATGTTTTTCTCAAAAAACTCCGGTATTGAAGACTAACACATGCAAATTTCTATTTATCCTATTTTTTGCATAAAATCAAAAACTGAAGTCTAACACCTTCAAAAATATCAATTATCATTTTTCTAAAAAAGACCAAAATAGTTCTCTAAAATGGGCAAAATACTTCATTTTTCATGTTTTTCTCAAAAAACTCCGCGATTGAAGAGTAACACATACAAATTTCTATTTTTCCAATTTTTTTGCAAAAAATAAAAAACTGAATTCTAACACCTTCAAAATTATCAGTTATCATTTTTTCTAAAAAAGACCAAAATAGTTCTCTAAAATGAATAAAATACTTCATTATTCATGTTTTTCTCAAAAAATTCCGTAATTGAAGACTAACACATACAAATTTTTATTTTTCCTATTTTTTGCATATAATCAAAAACTGAAGTCTAACACCTTCAGAAATATCAATTATCATTTTTTCTAAAAAAGACCAAAATAGTTCTCTAAAATGAGCAAAATACTTCATTTTTCATGTTTTTCTCAAAAAACTCCGCGATTGAAGACTAACACATACAAATTTCTATTTTTCCAATTTTTTTGCATAAAATCAAAAACTGAAGTCTAACACCTTCAAAAATATCAATTATCATTTTTTCTAAAAAAGACCAAAATAGTTCTCTAAAATGAGCAAAATACTTCATTATTCATGTTTTTCTCAAAAAATTCCGTGATTGAAGACTAACACATGCAAATTTCTATTTTCCCAATTTTTTGCAAAAAATAAAAAACTGAAGTCTAACACCTTCAAAAATATCAATTATCATTTTTTCTAAAAAAGACCAAAATAGTTCTCTAAAATGAGCAAAATACTTCATTATTCATGTTTTTCTCAAAAAATTCCGTGATTGAAGACTAACACATGCAAATTTCTATTTTCCCAATTTTTTGCAAAAAATCAAAAACTGAAGTCTAACACCTTCAAAAATATCAATTATCATTTTTTCTAAAAGAGTCCAAAATTGTTCTCTAAAATGAGCAAAATACTTCATTTTTCATGTTTTTCTCAAAAAACATCGTGATTGAAGACTAACACATACAAATTTGTATTTTTCCCATTTTTTGCAAAAAATCAAAAAATGAAGTCTAACACCTTCAAAAATATCAATTATCATTTTATCTAAAAAAACACCAAAATAGTTCTCTAAAATGAGCAAAATAATTCATTTTTCATGTTTTTCTCAAAAAACTCCGGAATTGAAGACTAACACATACAAATTTCTATTTTTCCTATTTTTTGCATAAAATCAAAAACTGAAGTCTAACACCTTCAAAAATATCCATTATCATTTATTCTAAAAAAGACCAAAATAGTTCTCTAAAATGAGCAAAATACATCATTTTTCATGTTTTTCTCAAAAAACTCCGGGATTGAAGACTAACACATACAAATTTCTATTTTTCCTATTTTTTGCAAAAAATAAAAAACTGAAGTCTAACACCTTCAAAAATATCAATTATCATTTTTTCTAAAAAAGACCAAAATAGTTCTCTAAAATGAGCAAAATACTTCATTTTTCATGTTTTTCTCAAAAAACTCCGGGATTGAAGACTAACACATACAAATTTCTATTTTTCCTATTTTTTGCATAAAATCAAAAACTGAAGTCTAACACCTTCAAAATTATCAATTATCATTTTTTCTAAAAAAGACCAAAATAGTTCTCTAAAATGAGCAAAATACTTAATTTTTTAGGTTTTTCTCAATAAATTCCGTGATTGAAGACTAACACATACAAATTTCAATTTTTCCATTTTTTTGCAAAAAATCAAAAACTGAAGTCTAACACCTTAAAAAATATCAATTATCATTTTTTCTAAAAGAGTCCAAAATAGTTCTCTAAAATGAGCAAAATACTTCATTTTTCATGTTTTTCTCAAAAAATTCGTGATTGAAGACTAACACATACAAATTTCTATTTTTCCAATTTTTTGCAAAAAATAAAAAACTGAATTTTAATACCTTCAAAAATATCCATTATCATTTTTTCTAAAAAAGACCAAAATAGTTCTCTAAAATGAGCAAAATACTTCATTTTTCATGTTTTTCTAAAAAATTTCCGTGATTGAAGACTAACACATACAAATTTCTATTTTTCCTATTTTTTGCAAAAAATCAAAAACTGAAGTCTAACACCTTCAAAAATATCAATTATCATTTTTTCTAAAAAAACACCAAAATAGTTCTCTAAAATGAGCAAAATACTTCATTTTTCATGTTTTTCTCGAAAAACTTCGCGATTGAGGACTAACACTTACAAATTTCTATTTTTCCAATTTTTTTGCACAAAATAAAAAACTGAACTCTAACACCTTCAAAAATATCAATTATCATTTTTTCTAAAAAAGACCAAAATAGTTCTCTAAAATGAGCAAAATACTTCATTATTCATGTTTTTCTCAAAAAATTCCGTGATTGAAGACTAACACATGCAAATTTCTATTTTCCCTATTTTTTGCAAAAAATAAAAAACTGAAGTCTAACACCTTCAAAAATATCAATTATCATTTTTTCTAAAAAAGACCAAAATAGTTCTTTAAAATGAGCAAAATAATTCATTTTTCATGTTTTTCTCAAAAAACTCCGGTATTCAAGACTAACACATGCAAATTTCTATTTATCCTATTTTTTGCATAAAATCAAAAACTGAATTCTAACACCTTCAAAAATATCAATTATCATTTTTCTGAAAAAGACCAAAATAGTTCTCTAAAATGGGCAAAATACTTCATT
Organism: Luzula sylvatica; assembly: GCA_946800325.1. Lineage (NCBI taxonomy): Eukaryota > Viridiplantae > Streptophyta > Magnoliopsida > Poales > Juncaceae > Luzula > Luzula sylvatica. The sequence continues at coordinate 69,214,358 of OX326959.1, read as the reverse complement.
TTTCATGTTTTTCTCAAAAAACTCCGCGATTGAAGAGTAACACATACAAATTTCTATTTTTCCAATTTTTTTGCAAAACATAAAAAACTGAATTCTAACACCTTCAAAAATATCAGTTATCATTTCTTCTAAAAAAGACCAAAATAGTTCTCTAAAATGAATAAAATACTTCATTATTCATGTTTTTCTCAAAAAATTCCGTAATTGAAGACTAACACATACAAATTTCTATTTTTCCTATTTTTTGCATATAATCAAAAACTGAAGTCTAACACCTTCAAAAATATCAATTATCATTTTTTCTAAAAAAGACCAAAATAGTTCTTTAAAATGAGCAAAATAATTCATTTTTCATGTTTTTCTCAAAAAACTCCGGTATTCAAGACTAACACATGCAAATTTCTATTTATCCTATTTTTTGCATAAAATCAAAAACTGAATTCTAATACCTTCAAAAATATCAATTATCATTTTTCTAAAAAAGACCAAAATAGTTCTCTAAAATGGGCAAAATACTTCATTTTTCATGTTTTTCTCAAAAAACTCCGCGATTGAAGAGTAACACATACAAATTTCTATTTTTCCAATTTTTTTGCAAAACATAAAAAACTGAATTCTAACACCTTCAAAAATATCAGTTATCATTTCTTCTAAAAAAGACCAAAATAGTTCTCTAAAATGAATAAAATACTTCATTATTCATGTTTTTCTCAAAAAATTCCGTAATTGAAGACTAACACATACAAATTTCTATTTTTCCTATTTTTTGCATATAATCAAAAACTGAAGTCTAACACCTTCAGAAATATCAATTATCATTTTTTCTAAAAAAGACCAAAATAGTTCTCTAAAATGAGCAAAATACTTCATTTTTCATGTTTTTCTCAAAAAACTCCGCGATTGAAGACTAACACATACAAATTTCTATTTTTCCAATTTTTTTGCATAAAATCAAAAACTGAAGTCTAACACCTTCAAAAATATCAATTATCATTTGTTCTAAAAAAGACCAAAATAGTTCTCTAAAATGAGCAAAATACTTCATTATTCATGTTTTTCTCAAAAAATTCCGTGATTGATGACTAATACAAACAAATTTTTATTTTCCCAATTTTTTGCGAAAAATAAAATAATGAAGTCTAACACCTTCAAAAATATCAATTATCATTTTTTCTAAAAAAGACCAACATAGTTCTCTAAAATGAGCAAAATACTTCATTTTTCATGTTTTTCTCAAAAAACATCGGTATTGAAGACCAACACATACAAATTTCTATTTTTCCTATTTTTTGCATAAAATCAAAAACTGAAGTCTAACGCCTTCAAAAATATCAATTATCATTTTTTCTAAAAAAGACCAAAATAGTTCTCTAAAATGAGCAAAATACTTCATTTTTCTTGATTTTCTCAAAAAATTCCGTGATTGAAGACTAACACATACAAATTTCTATTTTTCCAATTTTTTGCAAAAAATCAAAAATTGAAGTCTAACACCTTCAAAAATATCAATTATCATTTTTTCTAACAAAGATCAAAATAGTTCTCTAAAATGAGCAAAATACTTCATTTTTCATGTTTTTCTCAAAAAATTCCGTGATTGAAGACTAACACATACAAATTTCTATTTTTCCAATTTTTTGCAAAAAATCAAAAACTGAAGTTTAACACCTTCAAAAATATCAATTATCATTTTTTCTAAAAGAGTCCAAAATAGTTTTCTAAAATGAGTAAAATACTTCATTTTTCATGTTTTTCTCAAAAAACTTCGTGATTGAAGACGAACACATACAAATTTCTATTTTTCCCATTTTTTGCAAAAAATTAAAAAATGAAGTCTAACACCTTCAAAAATATCAATTATCATTTTTTCTAAAAAAAGACCAAAATAGTTCTCTAAAATGAGCAAAATACTTCATTTTTCATGTTTTTCTCAAAAAACTCCGGGATTGAAGACTAACACATACAAATTTCTATTTTTCCTATTTTTTGCATAAAATCAAAAACTGATCCTTCAAAAATATCAATTATCATTTTTTTCTAAAAAACACCAAAATAATTCTCTAAAATGAGCAAAATACTTCATTTTTCATTATTTTCTCAAAAAATTCCGTGATTGAAGACTAACTCATAGAAATTTCAATTTTTCCAATTTTTTGCAAAAAATCAAAAACTGAAGTCTCTTGAAAAATATCCATTATCATTTTTTCTAAAAAAGACCAAAATAGTTCTCTAAAATGAGCAAAATACTTCATTTTTCATGTTTTTCTCAAAAATTTCCGTGATTGAAGACTAACACATACAAATTTCTATTTTTCCTATTTTTTGCATAAAATCAAAAACTGAAGTCTAACACCTTCAAAAATATCAATTATCATTTTTTCTAAAAAAGACCAAAATAGTTCTCTAAAATGAGCAAAATACTTCATTTTTTATGTGTTTCTCAAAAAACTCCGGGATTGAAGACTAACACATACAAATTTCTATTTTTCCTATTTTTTGCATAAAATCAAAAACTGAAGTCTAACACCTTCAAAAATATCAATTATCATTTTTTCTAAAAAAGACCAAAATAGTTCTCTAAAATGAGCAAAATACTTCATTTTTCTTGATTTTCTCAAAAAATTCCGTGATTGAAGACTAACACATACAAATTTCTATTTTTCCAATTTTTTTGCAAAAAATCAAAAACTGAAGTCTAACACCTTCAAAAATATGAATTATCATTTTTTCTAACAAAGATCAAAATAGTTCTCTAAAATGAGCAAATTACTTCATTTTTCATGTTTTTCTCAAAAAATTCCGTGATTGAAGACTAACACATACAAATTTCTATTTTTCCAATTTTTTGCAAAAAATCAAAAACTGAAGTTTAACACCTTCAAAAATATCAATTATCATTTTTTCTAAAAGAGTCCAAAATAGTTTTCTAAAATGAGTAAAATACTTCATTTTTCATGTTTTTCTCAAAAAACTTCGTGATTGAAGACGAACACATACAAATTTCTATTTTTCCCATTTTTTGCAAAAAATTAAAAAATTAAGTCTAACACCTTCAAAAATATCAATTATCATTTTTTCTAAAAAAAGACCAAAATAGTTCTCTAAAATGAGCAAAATACTTCATTTTTCATGTTTTTCTCAAAAAACTCCGGGATTGAAGACTAACACATACAAATTTCTATTTTTCCTATTTTTTGCATAAAATCAAAAACTGAACCTTCAAAAATATCAATTATCATTTTTTTCGAAAAAAGACCAAAATAGTTCTCTAAAATGAGCAAAATACTTCATTTTTCATTATTTTCTCAAAAAATTCCGTGATTGAAGACTAACACATAGAAATTTCAATTTTTCCAATTTTTTGCAAAAAATCAAAAACTGAAGTCTCTTGAAAAATATCCATTATCATTTTTTCTAAAAAAGACCAAAATAGTTCTCTAAAATGAGCAAAATACTTCATTTTTCATGTTTTTCTCAAAAATTTCCGTGATTGAAGACTAACACATACAAATTTCTATTTTTCCTATTTTTTGCAAAAAATCAAAAACTCAAGTCTAACACCTTCAAAAATATCAATTATAATTTTTTCTAAAAAAAGACCAAAATAGTTCTCTAAAATGAACAAAATACTTCATTTTTCATGTTTTTCTCAAAAAACTCCGGAATTGAAGACTAACACATACAAATTTCTATTTGTCCCATTTTTTGCATAAAGTCAAAAACTGAAGTCTAACACCTTCAAAAATATCCATTATCATTTATTCTAAAAAAGACCAAAATAGTTCTCTAAAATGAGAAAAATACTTCATTTTTCATGTTTTTCTCAAAAAACTCCGGGATTGAAGACTAACACATACAAATTTCTATTTTTCCTATTTTTTGCATAAAATCAAAAACTGAAGTCTAACACCTTCAAAAATATCCATTATCATTTTTTCTAAAAAAGACCAAAATAGTTCTCTAAAATGAGCAAAATACTTCATTTTTCATGTTTTTCTCAAAAAATTCCGTGATTGAAGACTAACACATACAAATTTCTATTTTCCAAATTTTTTGCAAAAAATAAAAAACTGAAGTCTAACACCTTCAAAAATATCAATTATCATTTTTTCTAAAAAAGACCAAAATAGTTCTCTAAAATGAGCAAAATACTTCATTTTTCATGTTTTTCTCAAAAAATTCCGTGATTGAAGACTAACACATACAAATTTCTATTTTTCCTATTTATTGCATAAAATCAAAAACTGAAGTCTAACACCTTCAAAAATATCAATTATCATTTTTTCTAAAAAAGTCCAAAATAGTTCTCTAAAATGAGCAAAATACTTCATTTTTCAGGTTTTTCTCAATAAATTCCGTGATTGAAGACTAACACATACAAATTTCAATTTTTCCATTTTTTTGCAAAAAATCAAAAACCGAAGTCTAACACCTTAAAAAGTATCAATTATCATTTTTTCTAAAAGAGTCCAAAATAGTTCTCTAAAATGAGCAAAATACTTCATTTTTCATGTTTTTCTCAAAAAACTTCGTGATTGATGACTAACACATACAAATTTCTATTTTTCCTATTTTTTGCAAAAAATAAAAAACTGAATTTTAATACCTTCAAAAATATCAATTATCATTTTTTCTAAAAAGGACCAAAATAGTTCTCTAAAATGAGCAAAATACTTCATTTTTCATGTGTTTCTCAAAAAATTCCCGGATTGAAGACTAACACATACAAATTTCTATTTTTCCTATTTTTTGCATAAAATCAAAAACTGAAGTCTAACACCTTCAAAAATATCAATTATCATTTTTTCTAAAAAAGACCAAAATAGTTCTCTAAAATGAGCAAAATACTTCGTTTTTCATGTTTTTCTCAAAACACTCCGCGATTGAAGACTAACACATACAAGTTTCTATTTTTCCAATTTTTTTGCATAAAATCAAAAACTGAAGTCGAACACCTTCAAAAATATCAATTATCATTTTTTCTAAAAAAGACCAAAATAGTTCTCTAAAATGAGCAAAATACTTCATTATTCATGTTTTTCTCAAAAAATTCCGTGATTGATGACTAATACAAACAAATTTTTATTTTCCCAATTTTTTGCGAAAAATAAAATAATGAAGTCTAACACCTTCAAAAATATCAATTATCATTTTTTCTAAAAAATACCAACATAGTTCTCTAAAATGAGCAAAATACTTCATTTTTCATGTTTTTCTCAAAAAACTCCGGTATTGAAGACCAACACATACAAATTTCTATTTTTCCTATTTTTTGCATAAAATCAAAAACTGAAGTCTAACACCTTCAAAAATATCAATTATCATTTTTTCTAAAAAATAACAAAATAGTTCTCTAAAATGAGCAAAATACTTCATTTTTCGTGATTTTCTCAAAAAATTCCGTGATTGAAGACTAACACATACAAATTTCAATTTTTCCAATTTTTTGCAAAAAATAAAAAACTGAAGTCTAACCTTCAAAAATATCAATTATCATTTTTTCTAAAAAAGACCAAAATAGTTCTCTAAAATGAGCAAAATACTTCATTTTTCATGTTTTTCTCAAAAAATTCCGTGATTGAAGACTAACACATACAAATTTCTATTTTCCCAATTTTTTTAAAAAAATAAAAAACTGAAGTCTAACACCTTCAAAAATATCAATTATCATTTTTTCTAAAAAATACCAAAATAGTTCTCTAAAATGAGCAAAATACTTCGTTTTTCGTGATTTTCTCAAAACATTCCGTGATTGAAGACTAACACATACAAATTTCAATTTTTCCAATTTTTTGCAAAAAATAAAAAACTGAAGTCTAACCTTCAAAAATATCAATTATCATTTTTTCTAAAAAAGACCAAAATAGTTCTCTAAAATGAGCAAAATACTTCATTTTTCCTGATTTCCTCAAAAAATTCCGTGATTGAAGACTAACACATAGAAATTTCAATTTTTCCAATTTTTTGCAAAAAATCAAAAACTGAAGTCTAACACCTTCAAAAATATCAATTATCATTTTTTCTAAAAACGACCAAAATAGTTCTCTAAAATGAGCAAAATACTTCATTTTTCATGTTTTTCTCAAAAAACTCCAGAATTGAAGACTAACACATACAAATTTCTATTTTTCCTATTTTTTGCATAAAATCAAAAACTGAATTTTAATACCTTCAAAAATATCAATTATCATTTTTTCTAAAAAGGACCAAAATAGTTCTCTAAAATGAGCAAAATACTTCACTTTTCATGTTTTTCTCAAAAAATTCCCGGATTGAAGACTAACACATACAAATTTCTATTTTTCCTATTTTTTGCATAAAATCAAAAACTGAAGTCTAACACCTTCAAAAATATCAATTATCATTTTTTCTAAAAAAGACCAAAATAGTTCTCTAAAATGAGCAAAATACTTCGTTTTTCATGTTTTTCTCAAAACACTCCGCGATTGAAGACTAACACATACAAGTTTCTATTTTTCCAATTTTTTTGCATAAAATCAAAAACTGAAGTCCAACACCTTCAAAAATATCAATTATCATTTTTTCTAAAAAAGACCAAAATAGTTCTCTAAAATGAGCAAAATACTTCATTTTTCATGTTTTTCTCAAAAAATTCCCGGATTGAAGACTAACACATACAAATTTCTATTTTTCCTATTTTTTGCATAAAATCAAAAACTGAAGTCGAACACCTTCAAAAATATCAATTGTCATTTTTTCTAAAAAAGACCAAAATAGTTCTCTAAAATGAGCAAAATACTTCATTATTCATGTTTTTCTCAAAAAATTCCGTGATTGATGACTAACACATACAAATTTTTATTTTCCCAATTTTTTGCGAAAAATAAAATAATGAAGTCTAACACCTTCAAAAATATCAATTATCATTTTTTCTAAAAAAGACCAACATAGTTCTCTAAAATGAGCAAAATACTTCATTTTTCATGTTTTCTCAAAAAACTCCGGTATTGAAGACCAACACATACAAATTTCTATTTTTCCTATTTTTTGCATAAAATCAAAAACTGAAGTCTAACACCTTCAAAAATATCAATTATCATTTTTTCTAAAAAATACCAAAATAGTTCTCTAAAATGAGCAAAATACTTCATTTTTCGTGATTTTCTCAAAAAATTCCGTGATTGAAGACTAACACATACAAATTTCAATATTTCCAATTTTTTGCAAAAAATAAAAAACTGAAGTCTAACCTTCAAAAATATCAATTATCATTTTTTCTAAAAAAGACCAAAAAAGTTCTATAAAATGAGCAAAATACTTCATTTTTCATGTTTTTCTCAAAAAATTCCGTGATTGAAGACTAACACATACAAATTTCTATTTTCCCAATTTTTTTCAAAAAATAAAAAACTGAAGTCTAACCCCTTCAAAAATATCAATTATCATTTTTTCTAAAAAATACCAAAATAGTTCTCTAAAATGAGCAAAATACTTCATTTTTCGTGATTTTCTCAAAACATTCCGTGATTGAAGACTAACACATACAAATTTCTATTTTTCCTATTTATTGCATAAAATCAAAAACTGAAGTCTAACACCTTCAAAAATATCAATTATCATTTTTTCTAAAAAAGTCCAAAATAGTTCTCTAAAATGAGCAAAATACTTCATTTTTCAGGTTTTTCTCAATAAATTCCGTGATTGAAGCCTAACACATACAAATTTCAATTTTTCCATTTTTTTGCAAAAAATCAAAAACCGAAGTCTAACACCTTAAAAAGTATCAATTATCATTTTTTCTAAAAGAGTCCAAAATAGTTCTCTAAAATGAGCAAAATACTTCATTTTTCATGTTTTTCTCAAAAAACTTCGTGATTGATGACTAACACATACAAATTTCTATTTTTCCTATTTTTTGCAAAAAATAAAAACCTGAATTTTAATACCTTCAAAAATATCAATTATCATTTTTTCTAAAAAGGACCAAAATAGTTCTCTAAAATGAGCAAAATACTTCATTTTTCATGTTTTTCTCAAAAAATTCCCGGATTGAAGACTAACACATACAAATTTCTATTTTTCCTATTTTTTGCATAAAATCAAAAACTGAAGTCTAACACCTTCAAAAATATCAATTATCATTTTTTCTAAAAAAGACCAAAATAGTTCTCTAAAATGAGCAAAATACTTCGTTTTTCATGTTTTTCTCAAAACACTCCGCGATTGAAGACTAACACATACAAGTTTCTATTTTTCCAATTTTTTTGCATAAAATCAAAAACTGAAGTCGAACACCTTCAAAAATATCAATTATCATTTTTTCTAAAAAAGACCAAAATAGTTCTCTAAAATGAGCAAAATACTTCATTATTCATGTTTTTCTCAAAAAATTCCGTGATTGATGACTAATACAAACAAATTTTTATTTTCCCAATTTTTTGCGAAAAATAAAATAATGAAGTCTAACACCTTCAAAAATATCAATTATCATTTTTTCTAAAAAAGACCAACATAGTTCTCTAAAATGAGCAAAATACTTCATTTTTCATGTTTTTCTCAAAAAACTCCGGTATTGAAGACCAACACATACAAATTTCTATTTTTCCTATTTTTTGCATAAAATCAAAAACTGAAGTCTAACACCTTCAAAAATATCAATTATCATTTTTTCTAAAAAATACCAAAATAGTTCTCTAAAATGAGCAAAATACTTCATTTTTCGTGATTTTCTCAAAAAATTCCGTGATTGAAGACTAACACATACAAATTTCAATTTTTCCAATTTTTTGCAAAAAATAAAAAACTGAAGTCTAACCTTCAAAAATATCAATTATCATTTTTTCTAAAAAAGACCAAAATAGTTCTCTAAAATGAGCAAAATACTTCATTTTTCATGTTTTTCTCAAAAAATTCCGTGATTGAAGACTAACACATACAAATTTCTATTTTCCCAATTTTTTTAAAAAAATAAAAAACTGAAGTCTAACACCTTCAAAAATATCAATTATCATTTTTTCTAAAAAATACCAAAATAGTTCTCTAAAATGAGCAAAATACTTCGTTTTTCGTGATTTTCTCAAAACATTCCGTGATTGAAGACTAACACATACAAATTTCAATTTTTCCAATTTTTTGCAAAAAATAAAAAACTGAAGTCTAACCTTCAAAAATATCAATTATCATTTTTTCTAAAAAAGACCAAAATAGTTCTCTAAAATGAGCAAAATACTTCATTTTTCCTGATTTCCTCAAAAAATTCCGTGATTGAAGACTAACACATAGAAATTTCAATTTTTCCAATTTTTTGCAAAAAATCAAAAACTGAAGTCTAACACCTTCAAAAATATCAATTATCATTTTTTCTAAAAACGACCAAAATAGTTCTCTAAAATGAGCAAAATACTTCATTTTTCATGTTTTTCTCAAAAAACTCCAGAATTGAAGACTAACACATACAAATTTCTATTTTTCCTATTTTTTGCATAAAATCAAAAACTGAATTTTAATACCTTCAAAAATATCAATTATCATTTTTTCTAAAAAGGACCAAAATAGTTCTCTAAAATGAGCAAAATACTTCACTTTTCATGTTTTTCTCAAAAAATTCCCGGATTGAAGACTAACACATACAAATTTCTATTTTTCCTATTTTTTGCATAAAATCAAAAACTGAAGTCTAACACCTTCAAAAATATCAATTATCATTTTTTCTAAAAAAGACCAAAATAGTTCTCTAAAATGAGCAAAATACTTCGTTTTTCATGTTTTTCTCAAAACACTCCGCGATTGAAGACTAACACATACAAGTTTCTATTTTTCCAATTTTTTTGCATAAAATCAAAAACTGAAGTCCAACACCTTCAAAAATATCAATTATCATTTTTTCTAAAAAAGACCAAAATATTTCTCTAAAATGAGCAAAATACTTCATTTTTCATGTTTTTCTCAAAAAATTCCCGGATTGAAGACTAACACATACAAATTTCTATTTTTCCTATTTTTTGCATAAAATCAAAAACTGAAGTCTAACACCTTCAAAAATATCAATTATCATTTTTTCTAAAAAAGACCAAAATAGTTCTCTAAAATGAGCAAAATACTTCGTTTTTCATGTTTTTCTCAAAACACTCCGCGATTGAAGACTAACACATACAAGTTTCTATTTTTCCAATTTTTTTGCATAAAATCAAAAACTGAAGTCGAACACCTTCAAAAATATCAATTATCATTTTTTCTAAAAAAGACCAAAATAGTTCTCTAAAATGAGCAAAATACTTCATTATTCATGTTTTTCTCAAAAAATTCCGTGATTGATGACTAATACAAACAAATTTTTATTTTCCCAATTTTTTGCGAAAAATAAAATAATGAAGTCTAACACCTTCAAAAATATCAATTATCATTTTTTCTAAAAAAGACCAACATAGTTCTCTAAAATGAGCAAAATACTTCATTTTTCATGTTTTTCTCAAAAAACTCCGGTATTGAAGACCAACACATACAAATTTCTATTTTTCCTATTTTTTGCATAAAATCAAAAACTGAAGTCTAACACCTTCAAAAATATCAATTATCATTTTTTCTAAAAAATACCAAAATAGTTCTCTAAAATGAGCAAAATACTTCATTTTTCGTGATTTTCTCAAAAAATTCCGTGATTGAAGACTAACACATACAAATTTCAATTTTTCCAATTTTTTGCAAAAAATAAAAAACTGAAGTCTAACCTTCAAAAATATCAATTATCATTTTTTCTAAAAAAGACCAAAATAGTTCTCTAAAATGAGCAAAATACTTCATTTTTCATGTTTTTCTCAAAAAATTCCGTGATTGAAGACTAACACATACAAATTTCTATTTTCCCAATTTTTTTAAAAAAATAAAAAACTGAAGTCTAACACCTTCAAAAATATCAATTATCATTTTTTCTAAAAAATACCAAAATAGTTCTCTAAAATGAGCAAAATACTTCGTTTTTCGTGATTTTCTCAAAACATTCCGTGATTGAAGACTAACACATACAAATTTCAATTTTTCCAATTTTTTGCAAAAAATAAAAAACTGAAGTCTAACCTTCAAAAATATCAATTATCATTTTTTCTAAAAAAGACCAAAATAGTTCTCCAAAATGAGCAAAATACTTCATTTTTCCTGATTTCCAGAAAAAATTCCGTGATTGAAGACTAACACATAGAAATTTCAATTTTTCCAATTTTTTGCAAAAAATCAAAAACTGAAGTCTAACACCTTCAAAAATATCAATTATCATTTTTTCTAAAAACGACCAAAATAGTTCTCTAAAATGAGCAAAATACTTCATTTTTCATGTTTTTCTCAAAAAACTCCAGAATTGAAGACTAACACATACAAATTTCTATTTTTCCTATTTTTTGCATAAAATCAAAAACTGAATTTTAATACCTTCAAAAATATCAATTATCATTTTTTCTAAAAAGGACCAAAATAGTTCTCTAAAATGAGCAAAATACTTCACTTTTCATGTTTTTCTCAAAAAATTCCCGGATTGAAGACTAACACATACAAATTTCTATTTTTCCTATTTTTTGCATAAAATCAAAAACTGAAGTCTAACACCTTCAAAAATATCAATTATCATTTTTTCTAAAAAAGACCAAAATAGTTCTCTAAAATGAGCAAAATACTTCGTTTTTCATGTTTTTCTCAAAACACTCCGCGATTGAAGACTAACACATACAAGTTTCTATTTTTCCAATTTTTTTGCATAAAATCAAAAACTGAAGTCCAACACCTTCAAAAATATCAATTATCATTTTTTCTAAAAAAGACCAAAATATTTCTCTAAAATGAGCAAAATACTTCATTTTTCATGTTTTTCTCAAAAAATTCCCGGATTGAAGACTAACACATACAAATTTCTATTTTTCCTATTTTTTGCATAAAATCAAAAACTGAAGTCGAACACCTTCAAAAATATCAATTGTCATTTTTTCTAAAAAAGACCAAAATAGTTCTCTAAAATGAGCAAAATACTTCATTATTCATGTTTTTCTCAAAAAATTCCGTGATTGATGACTAACACATACAAATTTTTATTTTCCCAATTTTTTGCGAAAAATAAAATAATGAAGTCTAACACCTTCAAAAATATCAATTATCATTTTTTCTAAAAAAGACCAACATAGTTCTCTAAAATGAGCAAAATACTTCATTTTTCATGTTTTCTCAAAAAACTCCGGTATTGAAGACCAACACATACAAATTTCTATTTTTCCTATTTTTTGCATAAAATCAAAAACTGAAGTCTAACACCTTCAAAAATATCAATTATCATTTTTTCTAAAAAATACCAAAATAGTTCTCTAAAATGAGCAAAATACTTCATTTTTCGTGATTTTCTCAAAAAATTCCGTGATTGAAGACTAACACATACAAATTTCAATTTTTCCAATTTTTTGCAAAAAATAAAAAACTGAAGTCTAACCTTCAAAAATATCAATTATCATTTTTTCTAAAAAAGACCAAAAAAGTTCTATAAAATGAGCAAAATACTTCATTTTTCATGTTTTTCTCAAAAAATTCCGTGATTGAAGACTAACACATACAAATTTCTATTTTCCCAATTTTTTTCAAAAAATAAAAAACTGAAGTCTAACCCCTTCAAAAATATCAATTATCATTTTTTCTAAAAAATACCAAAATAGTTCTCTAAAATGAGCAAAATACTTCATTTTTCGTGATTTTCTCAAAACATTCCGTGAGTGAAGACTAACACATACAAATTTCAATTTTACCAATTTTTTGGAAAAAATAAAAAACTGAAGTCTAACCTTCAAAAATATCAATTATCATTTTTTCTAAAAAAGACCAAAATAGTTCTCTAAAATGAGCAAAATACTTCATTTTTCATGATTTTCTCAAAAAATTCCGTCATTAAAGACTAACACATACAAATTTCAATTTTTCCAATTTTTTGCAAAAAATCAAAAACTGAAGTCTAACACCTTCAAAAATATCAATTATCATTTTTTCTAAAAACGACCAAAATAGTTCTCTAAAATGAGCAAAATACTTCATTTTTCATGTTTTTCTCAAAAAACTCCGGAATTGAAGACTAACACATACAAATTTCTATTTTTCCTATTTTTTGCATAAAATCAAAAACTGAAGTCTCTTCAAAAATATCCATTATCATTTTTTCTAAAAAAGACCAAAATAGTTCTCTAAAATGAGCAAAATACTTCATTTTTCATGTTTTTCTCAAAAATTTCCGTGATTGAAGACTAACACATACAAATTTCTATTTTTCCTATTTTTTGCCAAAAATCAAAAACTGAAGTCTAACACCTTCAAAAATATCAATTATCATTTTTTCTAAAAGAGTCCAAAATAGTTCTCTAAAATGAGCAAAATACTTCATTTTTCATGTTTTTCTCAAAAAACTTCGTGATTGAAGACTAACACATACAAATTTCTATTTTTCCCATTTTTTGCAAAAAATCAAAAAATTAAGTCTAACACCTTCAAAAATATCAATTATAATTTTTTCTAAAAAAAGACCAAAATAGTTCTCTAAAATGAACAAAATACTTCATTTTTCATGTTTTTCTCAAAAAACTCCGGAATTGAAGACTAACACATACAAATTTCTATTTGTCCCATTTTTTGTATAAAGTCAAAATCTGAAGTCTAACACCTTCAAAAATATCCATTATCATTTATTCTAAAAAAGACCAAAATAGTTCTCTAAAATGAGCAAAATACTTCATTATTCATGTTTTTCTCAAAAAACTTCGTGATTGAAGACTAACACATACAAATTTCTATTTTTCCCATTTTTTGCAAAAAATCAAAAAATTAAGTCTAACACCTTCAAAAATATCAATTATAATTTTTTCTAAAAAAAGACCAAAATAGTTCTCTAAAATGAACAAAATACTTCATTTTTCATGTTTTTCTCAAAAAACTCCGGAATTGAAGACTAACACATACAAATTTCTATTTGTCCCATTTTTTGTATAAAGTCAAAATCTGAAGTCTAACACCTTCAAAAATATCCATTATCATTTATTCTAAAAAAGACCAAAATAGTTCTCTAAAATGAGCAAAATACTTCATTATTCATGGTTTTCTCAAAAAACTTCGTGATTGAAGACGAACACATACAAATTTCTATTTTTCCCATTTTTTGCAAAAAATTAAAAAATTAAGTCTAACACCTTCAAAAATATCAATTATCATTTTTTCTAAAAAAAGACCAAAATAGTTCTCTAAAATGAGCAAAATACTTCATTTTTCATGTTTTTCTCAAAAAACTCCGGGATTGAAGACTAACACATACAAATTTCTATTTTTCCTATTTTTTGCATAAAATCAAAAACTGAACCTTCAAAAATATCAATTATCATTTTTTTCTAAAAAAGACCAAAATAGTTCTCTAAAATGAGCAAAATACTTCATTTTTCATTATTTTCTCAAAAAATTCCGTGATTGAAGACTAACACATAGAAATTTCAATTTTTCCAATTTTTTGCAAAAAATCAAAAACTGAAGTCTCTTGAAAAATATCCATTATCATTTTTTCTAAAAAAGACCAAAATATTTCTCTAAAATGAGCAAAATACTTCATTTTTCATGTTTTTCTCAAAAATTTCCGTGATTGAAGACTAACACATACAAATTTCTATTTTTCCTATTTTTTGCAAAAAATCAAAAACTGAAGTCTAACACCGTCAAAAATATCAATTATCATTTTTTCTAAAAGTGTCCAAAATAGTTCTCTAAAATGAGCAAAATACTTCATTTTTCATGTTTTTCTCAAAAAACTTCGTGATTGAAGACTAACACATACAAATTTCTATTTTTCCCATTTTTTGCAAAAAATCAAAAAATTAAGTCTAACACCTTCAAAAATATCAATTATAATTTTTTCTAAAAAAAGACCAAAATAGTTCTCTAAAATGAACAAAATACTTCATTTTTCATGTTTTTCTCAAAAAACTCCGGAATTGAAGACTAACACATACAAATTTCTATTTGTCCCATTTTTTGCATAAAGTCAAAAACTGAAGTCTAACACCTTCAAAAATATCCATTATCATTTATTCTAAAAAAGACCAAAATAGTTCTCTAAAATGAGAAAAATACTTCATTTTTCATGATTTTCTCAAAAAACTCCGGGATTGAAGACTAACACATACAAATTTCTATTTTTCCTATTTTTTGCATAAAATCAAAAACTGAAGTCTAACACCTTCAAAAATATCCGTTATCATTTTTTCTAAAAAAGACCAAAATAGTTCTCTAAAATGAGCAAAATACTTCATTTTTCATGTTTTTCTCAAAAAATTCCGTGATTGAAGACTAACACATACAAATTTCTATTTTCCCTATTTTTTGCAATAAATAAAAAACTGAAGTCTAACACCTTCAAAAATATCAATTATCATTTTTTCTAAAAAAGACCAAAATAGTTCTCTAAAATGAGCAAAATACTTCATTTTTCATGTTTTTCTCAAAAAATTCCGTGATTGAAGACTAACACATACAAATTTCTATTTTTCCTATTTATTGCATAAAATCAAAAACTGAAGTCTAACACCTTCAAAAATATCAATTATCATTTTTTCTAAAAAAGTCCAAAATAGTTCTCTAAAATGAGCAAAATACTTCATTTTTCAGGTTTTTCTCAATAAATTCCGTGATTGAAGACTAACACATACAAATTTCAATTTTTCCATTTTTTTGCAAAAAATCAAAAACCGAAGTCTAACACCTTCAAAAGTATCAATTATCATTTTTTATAAAAGAGTCCAAAATAGTTCTCTAAAATGAGCAAAATACTTCATTTTTCATGTTTTTCTCAAAAAACTTCGTGATTGATGACTAACACATACAAATTTCTATTTTTCCTATTTTTTGCAAAAAATAAAAAACTGAATTTTAATACCTTCAAAAATATCAATTATCATTTTTTCTAAAAAAGTCCAAAATAGTTCTCTAAAATGAGCAAAATACTTCATTTTTCATGTTTTTCTCAAAAAATTCCCGGATTGAAGACTAACACATACAAATTTCTATTTTTCCTATTTTTTGCATAAAATCAAAAACTGAAGTCTAACACCTTCAAAAATATCAATTATCATTTTTTCTAAAAACGACCAAAATAGTTCTCTAAAATGAGCAAAATACTTCATTTTTCATGTTTTTCTCAAAAAACTCCAGAATTGAAGACTAACACATACAAATTTCTATTTTTCCTATTTTTTGCATAAAATCAAAAACTGAATTTTAATACCTTCAAAAATATCAATTATCATTTTTTCTAAAAAGGACCAAAATAGTTCTCTAAAATGAGCAAAATACTTCACTTTTCATGTTTTTCTCAAAAAATTCCCGGATTGAAGACTAACACATACAAATTTCTATTTTTCCTATTTTTTGCATAAAATCAAAAACTGAAGTCTAACACCTTCAAAAATATCAATTATCATTTTTTCTAAAAAAGACCAAAATAGTTCTCTAAAATGAGCAAAATACTTCGTTTTTCATGTTTTTCTCAAAACACTCCGCGATTGAAGACTAACACATACAAGTTTCTATTTTTCCAATTTTTTTGCATAAAATCAAAAACTGAAGTCCAACACCTTCAAAAATATCAATTATCATTTTTTCTAAAAAAGACCAAAATATTTCTCTAAAATGAGCAAAATACTTCATTTTTCATGTTTTTCTCAAAAAATTCCCGGATTGAAGACTAACACATACAAATTTCTATTTTTCCTATTTTTTGCATAAAATCAAAAACTGAAGTCGAACACCTTCAAAAATATCAATTGTCATTTTTTCTAAAAAAGACCAAAATAGTTCTCTAAAATGAGCAAAATACTTCGTTTTTCATGTTTTTCTCAAAAAATTCCGTGATTGATGACTAACACATACAAATTTTTATTTTCCCAATTTTTTGCGAAAAATAAAATAATGAAGTCTAACACCTTCAAAAATATCAATTATCATTTTTTCTAAAAAAGACCAACATAGTTCTCTAAAATGAGCAAAATACTTCATTTTTCATGTTTTCTCAAAAAACTCCGGTATTGAAGACCAACACATACAAATTTCTATTTTTCCTATTTTTTGGATAAAATCAAAAACTGAAGTCTAACACCTTCAAAAATATCAATTATCATTTTTTCTAAAAAATACCAAAATAGTTCTCTAAAATGAGCAAAATACTTCATTTTTCGTGATTTTCTCAAAAAATTCCGTGATTGAAGACTAACACATACAAATTTCAATTTTTCCAATTTTTTGCAAAAAATAAAAAACTGAAGTCTAACCTTCAAAAATATCAATTATCATTTTTTCTAAAAAAGACCAAAAAAGTTCTATAAAATGAGCAAAATACTTCATTTTTCATGTTTTTCTCAAAAAATTCCGTGATTGAAGACTAACACATACAAATTTCTATTTTCCCAATTTTTTTCAAAAAATAAAAAACTGAAGTCTAACCCCTTCAAAAATATCAATTATCATTTTTTCTAAAAAATACCAAAATAGTTCTCTAAAATGAGCAAAATACTTCATTTTTCGTGATTTTCTCAAAACATTCCGTGAGTGAAGACTAACACATACAAATTTCAATTTTACCAATTTTTTGGAAAAAATAAAAAACTGAAGTCTAACCTTCAAAAATATCAATTATCATTTTTTCTAAAAAAGACCAAAATAGTTCTCTAAAATGAGCAAAATACTTCATTTTTCATGATTTTCTCAAAAAATTCCGTCATTAAAGACTAACACCTACAAATTTCAATTTTTCCAATTTTTTGCAAAAAATCAAAAACTGAAGTCTAACACCTTCAAAAATATCAATTATCATTTTTTCTAAAAACGACCAAAATAGTTCTCTAAAATGAGCAAAATACTTCATTTTTCATGTTTTTCTCAAAAAACTCCGGAATTGAAGACTAACACATACAAATTTCTATTTTTCCTATTTTTTGCATAAAATCAAAAACTGAAGTCTCTTCAAAAATATCCATTATCATTTTTTCTAAAAAAGACCAAAATAGTTCTCTAAAATGAGCAAAATACTTCATTTTTCATGTTTTTCTCAAAAATTTCCGTGATTGAAGACTAACACATACAAATTTCTATTTTTCCTATTTTTTGCCAAAAATCAAAAACTGAAGTCTAACACCTTCAAAAATATCAATTATCATTTTTTCTAAAAGAGTCCAAAATAGTTCTCTAAAATGAGCAAAATACTTCATTTTTCATGTTTTTCTCAAAAAACTTCGTGATTGAAGACTAACACATACAAATTTCTATTTTTCCCATTTTTTGCAAAAAATCAAAAAATTAAGTCTAACACCTTCAAAAATATCAATTATAATTTTTTCTAAAAAAAGACCAAAATAGTTCTCTAAAATGAACAAAATACTTCATTTTTCATGTTTTTCTCAAAAAACTCCGGAATTGAAGACTAACACATACAAATTTCTATTTGTCCCATTTTTTGTATAAAGTCAAAATCTGAAGTCTAACACCTTCAAAAATATCCATTATCATTTATTCTAAAAAAGACCAAAATAGTTCTCTAAAATGAGCAAAATACTTCATTATTCATGTTTTTCTCAAAAAACTTCGTGATTGAAGACTAACACATACAAATTTCTATTTTTCCCATTTTTTGCAAAAAATCAAAAAATTAAGTCTAACACCTTCAAAAATATCAATTATAATTTTTTCTAAAAAAAGACCAAAATAGTTCTCTAAAATGAACAAAATACTTCATTTTTCATGTTTTTCTCAAAAAACTCCGGAATTGAAGACTAACACATACAAATTTCTATTTGTCCCATTTTTTGTATAAAGTCAAAATCTGAAGTCTAACACCTTCAAAAATATCCATTATCATTTATTCTAAAAAAGACCAAAATAGTTCTCTAAAATGAGCAAAATACTTCATTATTCATGGTTTTCTCAAAAAACTTCGTGATTGAAGACGAACACATACAAATTTCTATTTTTCCCATTTTTTGCAAAAAATTAAAAAATTAAGTCTAACACCTTCAAAAATATCAATTATCATTTTTTCTAAAAAAAGACCAAAATAGTTCTCTAAAATGAGCAAAATACTTCATTTTTCATGTTTTTCTCAAAAAACTCCGGGATTGAAGACTAACACATACAAATTTCTATTTTTCCTATTTTTTGCATAAAATCAAAAACTGAACCTTCAAAAATATCAATTATCATTTTT
This sequence comes from Luzula sylvatica, assembly GCA_946800325.1. NCBI lineage: Eukaryota > Viridiplantae > Streptophyta > Magnoliopsida > Poales > Juncaceae > Luzula > Luzula sylvatica. The sequence goes on along the minus strand of OX326959.1, from coordinate 69,195,151 downwards.
TTCTAAAAAAGACCAAAATAGTTCTCTAAAATGAGCAAAATACTTCATTTTTCATTATTTTCTCAAAAAATTCCGTGATTGAAGACTAACACATAGAAATTTCAATTTTTCCAATTTTTTGCAAAAAATCAAAAACTGAAGTCTCTTGAAAAATATCCATTATCATTTTTTCTAAAAAAGACCAAAATATTTCTCTAAAATGAGCAAAATACTTCATTTTTCATGTTTTTCTCAAAAATTTCCGTGATTGAAGACTAACACATACAAATTTCTATTTTTCCTTTTTTTTGCAAAAAATCAAAAACTGAAGTCTAACACCGTCAAAAATATCAATTATCATTTTTTCTAAAAGTGTCCAAAATAGTTCTCTAAAATGAGCAAAATACTTCATTTTTCATGTTTTTCTCAAAAAACTTCGTGATTGAAGACTAACACATACAAATTTCTATTTTTCCCATTTTTTGCAAAAAATCAAAAAATTAAGTCTAACACCTTCAAAAATATCAATTATAATTTTTTCAAAAAAAAGACCAAAATAGTTCTCTAAAATGAACAAAATACTTCATTTTTCATGTTTTTCTCAAAAAACTCCGGAATTGAAGACTAACACATACAAATTTCTATTTGTCCCATTTTTTGCATAAAGTCAAAAACTGAAGTCTAACACCTTCAAAAATATCCATTATCATTTATTCTAAAAAAGACCAAAATAGTTCTCTAAAATGAGAAAAATACTTCATTTTTCATGATTTTCTCAAAAAACTCCGGGATTGAAGACTAACACATACAAATTTCTATTTTTCCTATTTTTTGCATAAAATCAAAAACTGAAGTCTAACACCTTCAAAAATATCCGTTATCATTTTTTCTAAAAAAGACCAAAATAGTTCTCTAAAATGAGCAAAATACTTCATTTTTCATGTTTTTCTCAAAAAATTCCGTGATTGAAGACTAACACATACAAATTTCTATTTTCCCAATTTTTTGCAATAAATAAAAAACTGAAGTCTAACACATTCAAAAATATCAATTATCATTTTTTCTAAAAAAGACCAAAATAGTTCTCTAAAATGAGCAAAATACTTCATTTTTCATGTTTTTCTCAAAAAATTCCGTGATTGAAGACTAACACATACAAATTTCTATTTTTCCTATTTATTGCATAAAATCAAAAACTGAAGTCTAACACCTTCAAAAATATCAATTATCATTTTTTCTAAAAAAGTCCAAAATAGTTCTCTAAAATGAGCAAAATACTTCATTTTTCAGGTTTTTCTCAATAAATTCCGTGATTGAAGACTAACACATACAAATTTCAATTTTTCCATTTTTTTGCAAAAAATCAAAAACCGAAGTCTAACACCTTCAAAAGTATCAATTATCATTTTTTATAAAAGAGTCCAAAATAGTTCTCTAAAATGAGCAAAATACTTCATTTTTCATGTTTTTCTCAAAAAACTTCGTGATTGATGACTAACACATACAAATTTCTATTTTTCCTATTTTTTGTAAAAAATAAAAAACTGAATTTTAATACCTTCAAAAATATCAATTATCATTTTTTCTAAAAAAGTCCAAAATAGTTCTCTAAAATGAGCAAAATACTTCATTTTTCATGTTTTTCTCAAAAAATTCCCGGATTGAAGACTAACACATACAAATTTCTATTTTTCCTATTTTTTGCATAAAATCAAAAACTGAAGTCTAACACCTTCAAAAATATCAATTATCATTTTTTCTAAAAAAGACCAAAATAGTTCTCTAAAATGAGCAAAATACTTCGTTTTTCATGTTTTTCTCAAAACACTCCGCGATTGAAGACTAACACATACAAGTTTCTATTTTTCCAATTTTTTTGCATAAAATCAAAAACTGAAGTCGAACACCTTCAAAAATATCAATTATCATTTTTTCTAAAAAAGACCAAAATAGTTCTCTAAAATGAGCAAAATACTTCATTATTCATGTTTTTCTCAAAAAATTCCGTGATTGATGACTAATACAAACAAATTTTTATTTTCCCAATTTTTTGCGAAAAACAAAATAATGAAGTCTAACACCTTCAAAAATATCAATTATCATTTTTTCTAAAAAAGACCAACATAGTTCTCTAAAATGAGCAAAATACTTCATTTTTCATGTTTTTCTGAAAAAACATCGGTATTGAAGACCAACACATACAAATTTCTATTTTTCCTATTTTTTGCATAAAATCAAAAACTGAAGTCTAACACCTTCAAAAATATCAATTATCATTTTTTCTAAAAAATACAAAAATAGTTCTCTAAAATGAGCAAAATACTTCATTTTTCGTGATTTTCTCAAAAAATTCCGTGATTGAAGACTAACACATACAAATTTCAATTTTTCCAATTTTTTGCAAAAAATAAAAAACTGAAGTCTAACCTTCAAAAATATCAATTATCATTTTTTCTAAAAAAGACCAAAATAGTTCTCTAAAATGAGCAAAATACTTCATTTTTCATGTTTTTCTCAAAAAATTCCGTGATTGAAGACTAACACATACAAATTTCTATTTTCCCAATTTTTTTAAAAAAATAAAAAACTGAAGTCTAACACCTTCAAAAATATCAATTATCATTTTTTCTAAAAAATACCAAAATAGTTCTCTAAAATGAGCAAAATACTTCATTTTTCGTGATTTTCTCAAAACATTCCGTGATTGAAGACTAACACATACAAATTTCAATTTTTCCAATTTTTTGCAAAAAATAAAAAACTGAAGTCTAACCTTCAAAAATATCAATTATCATTTTTTCTAAAAAAGACCAAAATAGTTCTCTAAAATGAGCAAAATACTTCATTTTTCCTGATTTCCTCAAAAAATTCCGTGATTGAAGACTAACACATAGAAATTTCAATTTTTCCAATTTTTTGCAAAAAATCAAAAACTGAAGTCTAACACCTTCAAAAATATCAATTATCATTTTTTCTAAAAACGACCAAAATAGTTCTCTAAAATGAGCAAAATACTTCATTTTTCATGTTTTTCTCAAAAAACTCCAGAATTGAAGACTAACACATACAAATTTCTATTTTTCCTATTTTTTGCATAAAATCAAAAACTGAATTTTTACCTTCAAAAATATCAATTATCATTTTTTCTAAAAAGGACCAAAATAGTTCTCTAAAATGAGCAAAATACTTCACTTTTCATGTTTTTCTCAAAAAATTCCGTGATTGAAGACTAACACATACAAATTTCTATTTTTCCTATTTTTTGCATAAAATCAAAAACTGAAGTCTAACACCTTCAAAAATATCAATTATCATTTTTTCTAAAAAAGACCAAAATAGTTCTCTAAAATGAGCAAAATACTTCGTTTTTCATGTTTTTCTCAAAACACTCCGCGATTGAAGACTAACACATACAAGTTTCTATTTTTCCAATTTTTTTGCATAAAATCAAAAACTGAAGTCCAACACCTTCAAAAATATCAATTATCATTTTTTCTAAAAAAGACCAAAATAGTTCTCTAAAATGAGCAAAATACTTCATTTTTCATGTTTTTCTCAAAAAATTCCCGGATTGAAGACTAACACATACAAATTTCTATTTTTCCTATTTTTTGCATAAAATCCAAAACTGAAGTCGAACACCTTCAAAAATATCAATTGTCATTTTTTCTAAAAAAGACCAAAATAGTTCTCTAAAATGAGCAAAATACTTCATTATTCATGTTTTTCTCAAAAAATTCCGTGATTGATGACTAACACATACAAATTTTTATTTTCCCAATTTTTTGCGAAAAATAAAATAATGAAGTCTAACACCTTCAAAAATATCAATTATCATTTTTTCTAAAAAAGACCAACATAGTTCTCTAAAATGAGCAAAATACTTCATTTTTCATGTTTTTCTGAAAAAACATCGGTATTGAAGACCAACACATACAAATTTCTATTTTTCCTATTTTTTGCATAAAATCAAAAACTGAAGTCTAACACCTTCAAAAATATCAATTATCATTTTTTCTAAAAAATACCAAAATAGTTCTCTAAAATGAGCAAAATACTTCATTTTTCGTGATTTTCTCAAAAAATTCCGTGATTGAAGACTAACTCATACAAATTTCAATTTTTCCAATTTTTTGCAAAAAATAAAAAACTGAAGTCTAACCTTCAAAAATATCAATTATCATTTTTTCTAAAAAAGACCAAAAAAGTTCTATAAAATGAGCAAAATACTTCATTTTTCATGTTTTTCTCAAAAAATTCCGTGATTGAAGACTAACACATACAAATTTCTATTTTCCCAATTTTTTTAAAAAAATAAAAAACTGAAGTCTAACCCCTTCAAAAATATCAATTATCATTTTTTCTAAAAAATACCAAAATAGTTCTCTAAAATGAGCAAAATACTTCATTTTTCGTGATTTTCTCAAAACATTCCGTGAGTGAAGACTAACACATACAAATTTCAATTTTACCAATTTTTTGGAAAAAATAAAAAACTGAAGTCTAACCTTCAAAAATATCAATTATCATTTTTTCTAAAAAAGACCAAAATAGTTCTCTAAAATGAGCAAAATACTTCATATTTCATGATTTTCTCAAAAAATTCCGTGATTGAAGACTAACACATACAAATTTCAATTTTTCCAATTTTTTGCAAAAAATCAAAAACTGAAGTCTTCACCTTCAAAAATATCAATTATCATTTTTTCTAAAAACGACCAAAATAGTTCTCTAAAATGAGCAAAATACTTCATTTTTCATGTTTTTCTCAAAAAACTCCGGAATTGAAGACTAACACATACAAATTTCTATTTTTCCTATTTTTTGCATAAAATCAAAAACTGAAGTCTCTTCAAAAATATCCATTATCATTTTTTCTAAAAAAGACCAAAATAGTTCTCTAAAATGAGCAAAATACTTCATTTTTCATGTTTTTCTCAAAAATTTCCGTGATTGAAGACTAACACATACAAATTTCTATTTTTCCTATTTTTTGCAAAAAATCAAAAACTGAAGTCTAACACCTTCAAAAATATCAATTATCATTTTTTCTAAAAGAGTCCAAAATAGTTCTCTAAAATGAGCAAAATACTTCATTTTTCATGTTTTTCTCAAAAAACTTCGTGATTGAAGACTAACACATACAAATTTCTATTTTTCCCATTTTTTGCAAAAAATCAAAAAATTAAGTCTAACACCTTCAAAAATATCAATTATAATTTTTTCTAAAAAAAGACCAAAATAGTTCTCTAAAATGAACAAAATACTTCATTTTTCATGTTTTTCTCAAAAAACTCCGGAATTGAAGACTAACACATACAAATTTCTATTTGTCCCATTTTTTGTATAAAGTCAAAATCTGAAGTCTAACACCTTCAAAAATATCCATTATCATTTATTCTAAAAAAGACCAAAATAGTTCTCTAAAATGAGCAAAATACTTCATTATTCATGTTTTTCTCAAAAAACTTCGTGATTGAAGACTAACACATACAAATTTCTATTTTTCCCATTTTTTGCAAAAAATCAAAAAATTAAGTCTAACACCTTCAAAAATATCAATTATAATTTTTTCTAAAAAAAGACCAAAATAGTTCTCTAAAATGAACAAAATACTTCATTTATCATGTTTTTTCTCAAAAAATTCCCGGATTGAAGACTAACACATACAAATTTCTATTTTTCCTATTTTTTGCATAAAATCAAAAACTGAAGTCTAACACCTTCAAAAATATCAATTATCATTTTTTCAAAAAAAGACCAAAATAGTTCTCTAAAATGAGCAAAATATTTCGTTTTTCATGTTTTTCTCAAAACACTCCGCGATTGAAGACTAACACATACAAGTTTCTATTTTTCCAATTTTTTTGCATAAAATCAAAAACTGAAGTCGAACACCTTCAAAAATATCAATTGTCATTTTTTCTAAAAAAGACCAAAATAGTTCTCTAAAATGAGCAAAATACTTCATTATTCATGTTTTTCTCAAAAAATTCCGTGATTGATGACTAACACATACAAAAAAAATTTTCCCAATTTTTTGCGAAAAATAAAATAATGAAGTCTAACACCTTCAAAAATATCAATTATCATTTTTTCTAAAAAAGACCAACATAGTTCTCTAAAATGAGCAAAATACTTCATTTTTCATGTTTTCTCAAAAAACTCCGGTATTGAAGACCAACACATACAAATTTCTATTTTTCCTATTTTTTGCATAAAATCAAAAACTGAAGTCTAACACCTTCAAAAATATCAATTATCATTTTTTCTAAAAAATACCAAAATAGTTCTCTAAAATGAGCAAAATACTTCATTTTTCGTGATTTTCTCAAAAAATTTCGTGATTGAAGACTAACACATACAAATTTCAATTTTTCCAATTTTTTGCAAAAAATAAAAAACTGAAGTCTAACCTTCAAAAATATCAATTATCATTTTTTCTAAAAAAGACCAAAATAGTTCTCTAAAATGAGCAAAATGCTTCATTTTTCATGTTTTTCTCAAAAAATTCCGTGATTGAAGACTAACACATACAAATTTCTATTTTTCCCATTTTTTGCAAAAAATCAAAAAATGAAGTCTAACACCTTAAAAAATATCAATTATCATTTTTTCTAAAAAAAGTCCAAAATAGTTCTCTAAAATGAGCAAAATACTTCATTTTTCGTGATTTTCTCAAAACATTCCGTGGTTGAAGACTAACACATACAAATTTCAATTTTTCCAATTTTTTGCAAAAAATAAAAAACTGAAGTCTAACCTTCAAAAATATCAATTATCATTTTTTCTAAAAAAGACCAAAATAGTTCTCTAAAATGAGCAAAATACTTCATTTTTCATGATTTCCTCAAAAAATTCCGTGATTGAAGACTAACACATAGAAATTTCAATTTTTCCAATTTTTTGCAAAAAATCAAAAACTGAAGTCTAACACCTTTAAAAATATCAATTATCATTTTTTCTAAAAACGACCAAAATAGTTCTCTAAAATGAGCAAAATATTTCAATTTTCATGTTTTTCTCAAAAAACTCCCGAATTGAAGACTAACACATACAAATTTCTATTTTTCCTATTTTTTGCATAAAATCAAAAACTGAATTTTAATACCTACAAAAATATCAATTATCATTTTTTCTAAAAAGGACCAAAATAGTTCTCTAAAATGAGCAAAATACTTCATTTTTCATGTTTTTCTCAAAAAATTCCCGGATTGAAGACTAACACATACAAATTTCTATTTTTCCTATTTTTTGCATAAAATCAAAAACTGAAGTCTAACACCTTCAAAAATATCAATTATCATTTTTTCTAAAAAAGACCAAAATAGTTCTCTAAAATGACAAAAATACTTCGTTTTTCATGTTTTTCTCAAAACACTCCGCGATTGAAGACTAACACATACGAGTTTCTATTTTTCCAATTTTTTTGCATAAAATCAAAAACTGAAGTCGAACACCTTCAAAAATATCAATTATCATTTTTTCTAAAAAAGACCAAAATAGTTCTCTAAAATGAGCAAAATACTTCATTTTTCATGTTTTTCTCAAAAATTTCCCGGATTGAAGACTAACACATACAAATTTCTATTTTTCCTATTTTTTGCATAAAATCAAAAACTGAAGTCTAACACCTTCAAAAATATCACTTATCATTTTTTCTAAAAAAGACCAAAATAGTTCTCTAAAATGAGCAAAATACTTCGTTTTTCATGTTTTTATCAAAACACTCCGCGATTGAAGACTAACACATACAAGTTTCTATTTTTCCAATTTTTTTGCATAAAATCAAAAACTGAAGTCGAACACCTTCAAAAATATCAATTGTCATTTTTTCTAAAAAAGACCAAAATAGTTCTCTAAAATGAGCAAAATACTTCATTATTCATGTTTTTCTCAAAAAATTCCGTGATTGATGACTAACACATACAAATTTTTATTTTCCCAATTTTTTGCGAAAAATAAAATAATGAAGTCTAACACCTTCAAAAATATCAATTATCATTTTTTCTAAAAAAGACCAACATAGTTCTCTAAAATGAGCAAAATACTTCATTTTTCATGTTTTCTCAAAAAACTCCGGTATTGAAGACCAACACATACAAATTTCTATTTTTCCTATTTTTTGCATAAAATCAAAAACTGAAGTCTAACACCTTCAAAAATATCAATTATCATTTTTTCTAAAAAAGTCGAAAATAGTTCTCTAAAATGAGCAAAATACTTCATTTTTCAGGTTTTTCTCAATAAATTCCGTGATTGAAGACTAACACATACAAATTTCAATTTTTCCATTTTTTTGCAAAAAATCAAAAACCGAAGTCTAACACCTTAAAAAGTATCAATTATTATTTTTTCTAAAAGAGTCCAAAATAGTTCTCTAAAATGAGCAAAATACTTCATTTTTCGTGTTTTTCTCAAAAAACTTCGTGATTGATGACTAACACATACAAATTTCTATTTTTCCTATTTTTTGCAAAAAATAAAAAACTGAATTTTAATACCTTCAAAAATATCAATTATCATTTTTTCTAAAAAGGACCAAAATAGTTCTCTAAAATGAGCAAAATACTTAATTTTTCATGTTTTTCTCAAAATATTCCCGGATTGAAGACTAACACATACAAATTTCTATTTTTCCTATTTTTTGCATAAAATCAAAAACTGAAGTCTAACACCTTCAAAAATATCAATTATCATTTTTTCTAAAAAAGACCAAATTAGTTCTCTAAAATGAGCAAAATACTTCGTTTTTCATGTTTTTCTCAAAACACTCCGCGATTGAAGACTAACACATACAAGTTTCTATTTTTCCAATTTTTTTGCATAAAATCAAAAACTGAAGTCGAACACCTTCAAAAATATCAATTATAATTTTTTCTAAAAAAGACCAAAATAGTTCTCTAAAATTAGCAAAATACTTCATTATTCATGTTTTTCTCAAAAAATTTCGTGATTGATGACTAACACATACAAATTTCTATTGTCCCAATTTTTTGCGAAAAATAAAATAATGAAGTCTAACACCTTCAAAAATATCAATTATCATTTTTTCTAAAAAAGACCAACATAGTTCTCTAAAATGAGCAAAATACTTCATTTTTCATGTTTTTCTCAAAAAACTCCGGTATTGAAGACCAACACATACAAATTTCAATTTTTCCAATTTTTTGCAAAAAATAAAAAACTGAAGTCTAACCTTCAAAAATATCAATTATCATTTTTTCTAAAAAAGACCAAATTAGTTCTCTAAAATGAGCAAAATACTTCATTTTTCATGTTTTTCTCAAAAAATTCCGTGATTAACGACTAACACATACAAATTTCTATTTTCCCAATTTTTTTTAAAAAAAAAAAAACTGAAGTCTAAAACCTTCAAAAAATATCAATTATCATTTTTTCTAAAAAATACCAAAATAGTTCTATAAAATGAGCAAAATACTTCATTTTTCGTGATTTTCTCAAAACATTCCGTGATTGAAGACTAACACATACAAATTTCAATTTTTCCAATTTTTTGCAAAAAATAAAAAACTGAAGTCTAACCTTCAAAAATATCAATTATCATTTTTTCTAAAAAAGACCAAAATAGTTCTCTAAAATGAGCAAAATACTTCATTTTTCATGTTTTTCTCAAAATACTCCGTGGTTGAAGACTAACACATACAAATTTCAATTTTTCCAATTTTTTGCAAAAAATCAAAAACTAAAGTCTAACACCTTCAAAAATATCAATTATCATTTTTTCTAAAACAGACCAAAATAGTTCTCTAAAATGAGCAAAATACTTCGTTTTTCATGTTTTTCTCAAAACACTCCGCAATTGAAGACTAACACATACAAATTTCTATTTTTCCAATTTTTTTGCATAAAATCAAAAACTGAAGTCGAACACCTTCAAAAATATCAATTATCATTTTTTCTAAAAAAGACCAAAATAGTTCTCTAAAATGAGCAAAATACTTCATTATTCATGTTTTTCTCAAAAAATTCCGTGATTGAAAAGTAACACATACAAATTTCTATTTTCCCAATTTTTTGCAAAAAATAAAAAACTGAAGTCTAACACCTTCAAAAATATCAATTATCATTTTTTCTAAAAAAGACCAAAATAGTTCTCTAAAATGAGCAAAATACTTTATTTTTCGTGATTTTCTCAAAAAATTCCGATATTGAAGACTAACACATACAAATTTCAATTTTTCCAATTTTTTGCAAAAAATAAAAAACTGAAGTCTAACACCTTCAAAAATATTAATTATCATTTTTTCTAAAAAAGACCAAAATAGTTCTCTAAAATGAGCAAAATACTTCATTTTTCATGTTTTCCTCAAAAAATTCCGTGATTGAAGACTAACACATACAAATTTCTATTTTTCCAATTTTTTGCAAAAAATCAAAAACCGAATTCTAACACCTTCAAAAATATCAATTATCATTTTTTCTAAAAGAGTCCAAAATAGTTCTCTAAAATGAGCAAAATACATCATTTTTCATGTTTTTCTCAAACAACTTCGTGATTGAAGACTAACACATACAAATTTCCATTTTTCCTATTTATTGCAAAAAATCAAGAAATGAAGTCTAACACCTTCAAAAATATCAATTATCATTTTTTCTAAAAAAGACCAAAATAGTTCTCTAAAATGAGCAAAATACTTCATTTTTCATGTTTTTCTCAAAAAACTCCTGGATTGAAGACTAACACATACAAATTTCTATTTTTCCTATTTTTTGCATAAAATCAAAAACTGAAGTCTAACACCTTCAAAAATATCAATTATCATTTTTTCTAAAAAAGACCAAAATAGTTCTCTAAATTGAGCAAAATACTTCATTTTTCGTGATTTTCTCAAAAAATTCCGTGATTGAAGACTAACACATACAAATTTCAATTTTTCCAATTTTTTGCAAAAAATAAAAAACTGAAGTCTAACACATTCAAAAATATCAATTATCTTTTTTTCTAAAAAAGACCAAAATAGTTCTCTAAAATGAGCAAAATACTTCATTTTTCATGTTTTTCTCAAAAAATTCCGTGATTGAAGACTAACACATACAAATTTCAATTTTTCCAATTTTTTGCAAAAAATCAAAAACTGAAGTCTAACACCTACAAAAATATCAATTATCATTTTTTCTAAAAAAGACCAAAATTGTTCTCTAAAATGAGCAAAATACTTCGTTTTTCATGTTTTTCTCAAAACAATCCGCGATTGAAGACTAACACATACAAATTTCTATTTTTCCAATTTTTTTGCATAAAATCAAATACTAAAGTCGAACACCTTCAAAAATATCAATTATCATTTTTTCTAAGAAAGACCAAAATAGTTCTCTAAAATGAGCAAAATACTTCATTATTCGTGTTTTTCTCAAAAAATTCCGTGATTGAAGACTAACACATACAAATTTGTATTTTCCCAATTTTTTGCAAAAAATAAAAAACTGAAGTCTAACACCTTCAAAAATATCAATTATCATTTTTTCTAAAAAAGACCAAAAGAGTTCTCTAAAATGAGCAAAATACTTCATTTTTCATGTTTTTCTCAAAAAACTCCGGTATTGAAGACTAACACATACAAATTTCTATTTTTCCTATTTGTTGCATAAAATCAATAACTGAAGTCTAACACCTTCAAAAATATCAATTATCATTATTTCTAAAAGAGTCCAAAATAGTTCTCTAAAATGAGCAAAATACTTCATTTTTCATGTTTTTCTCAAAAAATTCCGTCATTGAAGACTAACACATACAAATTTCTATTTTCCCAATTTTTTTCAAAAAAAAAAAAACTGAAGTCTAACACCTTCAAAAATATCAATTATCATTTTTTCTAAAAAAGACCAAAATAGTTCTCTAAAATGAGCAAAATACTTCATTTTTCATGTTTTTCTCAAAATACTCCGTGATTGAAGACTAACACATACAAATTTCAATTTTTCCAATTTTTTGCAAAAAATCAAAAACTGAAGTCTAACACCTTCAAAAATTTCAATTAACATTTTTTCTAAGAAAGACCAAAGTAGTTCTCTAAAATGAGCAAAATACTTCATTTTTCATGTTTTTCTCAAAAAACTCCGCGATTGAAGACTAACACATACAAATTTCTATTTTTCCAATTTTTTTGCATAGAATCAAAAACTGAAGTCTAACACCTTCAAAAATATCAATTATTATTTTTTCTAAAAAAGACCAAAATAGTTCTCTAAAATGAGCAAAATACTTCATTATTCATGTTCTTCTCAAAAAATTCCGCGATTGAAGACTAACACATACAAATTTCTATTTTTCCAATTTTTTTGCATAAAATCAAAAACTGAAGTCTAACACCTTCAAAAATATCAATTATTATTTTTTCTAAAAAAGACCAAAATAGTTCTCTAACATGAGCAAAATACTTCATTATTCATGTTCTTCTCAAAAAATTCCGTGATTGAAGAGTAACACATACAAATTTCTATTTTCCCAATTTTTTGCAAAAAATAAAAAACTGAAGTCTAACAACTTCAAAAATATCAATTATCATTTTTTCTAAAAAAGACCAAAATAGTTCTCTAAAATGAGCAAAATACTTCATTTTTCATGTTTTTCTAAAAAAACTCCGGTATTGAAGACTAACACATACAAATTTCTATTTTTCCTATTTTTTGCAAAAAATCAAAAACTGAAGTCTAACACCTTCAAAAATATCAATTATCATTTTTTCTAAAAAAGATCAAAATAATTCTCTAAAATGAGCAAAATACTTCATTTTTCATGCTTTTCTCAAAAAACTCCGGTATTGAAGACTAACACATACAAATTTCTATTTTTCCTATTTTTTGCATAAAATCAAAAACTGAAGTCTAACACCTTCAAAAATATCAATTATAATTTTTTCTAAAAAAGACCAAAATAATTCTCTAAAATGAGCAAAATACTTCATTTTTCATGTTTTTCTCAAAAAACTCAGGTATTGAAGACTAACACATACAAATTTCTATTTTTCCTATTTTTTGCATAAAATCAAAAACTGAAGTCTAACACCTTCAAAAATATCAATTATCATTTTTTCTAAAAAAGACCAAAATAGTTCTCTAAAAAGAGCAAAATACTTCATTTTTCGTGATTTTCTCAAAAAATTCCGTGATTGAAGACTAACACATACAAATTTCAATTTTTCCAATTTTTTGCAAAAAATCAAAAACTGAAGTCTCACACCTTCAAAAATATCTATAATCATTTTTTCTAAAAAAGACCAAAATAGTTCTCTAAAATGAGCAAAATACTTCATTTTTCATGCTTTTCTCAAAAAATTCCGTCATTGAAGACTAACACATACAAATTTCTATTTTCCCAATTTTTTTCAAAAAATAAAAACTGAAGTCTAACACCTTCAAAAATATCAATTATCATTTTTTCTAAAAAAGACCAAAATAGTTCTCTAAAATGAGCAAAATACTTCATTTTTCATGTTTTTTTCAAAAAACTCCGGGATTGAAGACTAACACATACAAATTTCTATTTTTCCTATTTTTTGCATAAAATCAAAAACTGAAGTCTAACACCTTCAAAAATATCAATTATCATTTTTTCTAAAAAAGACCAAAATAGTTCTCTAAAATGAGCAAAATACTTCATTATTCATGATTTTCTCAAAAAATTCCGAGATTGAAGACTAACACATACAAATTTCAATTTTTCCAATTTTTTGCAAAAAATAAAAAACTGAAGTCTTAACACCTTCAAAAATATCACTTATCATTTTTTCTAAAAAAGACCAAAATAGTTCTCTAAAATGAGCAAAATACTTCATTTTTCATGTTTTTCTCAAAAAATTCCGTGATTGAAGACTAACACATACAAATTTCTATTTTTCCAATTTTTTGCAAAAAATCAAAAACCGAAGTCTAACACCTTCAAAAATATCAATTATCATTTTTTCTAAAAAAGACCAAAATAGTTCTCTAAAATGAGCAAAATATTTCATTTTTCATGTTTTTCTCAAAAAACTCCGGGATTGAATACTAACAGATACAAATTCCTATTTTTCCTATTTTTTGCATAAAATCAAAAACTGAAGTCTACACCTTCAAAAATATCAATTATCATTTTTTCTAAAAAATACCAAAATAGTTGTCTAAAATGAGAAAAAATACTTCATTATTCATGATTTTCTCAAAAAATTCCGAGATTGAAGACTAACACATACAAATTTCAATTTTTCCAATTTTTTGCAAAAAATAAAAAACTGAAGTCTTAACACCTTCAAAAATATCACTTATCATTTTTTCTAAAAAAGACCAAAATAGTTCTCTAAAATGAGCAAAATACTTCATTTTTCATGTTTTTCTCAAAAAATTCCGGGATTGAAGACTAACACATACAAATTTATATTTTTCCTATTTTTTTGCATAAAATCAAAGACTGAAGTCTAACACCTTCAAAAATATCAATTATCATTTTTTCTAAAATTGGACAAAATAGTTCTCTAAAATGAGCAAAATACTTCATTTTTCATGTTTTTCTCAAAAAACTCCGGGATTGAATACTAACAGATACAAATTCCTATTTTTCCTATTTTTTGCATAAAATCAAAAACTGAAGTCTACACCTTCAAAAATATCAATTATCATTTTTTCTAAAAAATACCAAAATAGTTGTCTAAAATGAGAAAAAATACTTCATTTTTCATGATTTTCTCAAAAAATTCCGTGATTGAAGACTAAGACATACAAATTTCAATTTTTCCTATTTTTTGCAAAAAATAAAAAACTGAAGTCTAACACCTTCAAAAATATCAATTATCATTTTTTCTAAAAAAGACCAAAATAGTTCTCTAAAATGAGCAAAATACTTCATTTTTCATGTTTTTCTCAAAAAATTCCGTGATTGAAGACTAACACATACAAATTTCTATTTTTCCAATTATTTGCAAAAAATCAAAAACCGAAGTCTAACACCTTCAAAAATATCAATTATCATTTTTTCTAAAAGAGTCCAAAATAGTTCTCTAAAATGAGCAAAATACATCATTTTTCATGTTTTTCTCAAAAAACTTCGTGATTGAAGACTAACACATACAAATTTCTATTTTTCCTATTTATTGCAAAAAATCAAGATATGAAGTCTAATACCTTCAAAAATATCAATTACAATTTTTTCTAAAAAAGACCAAAATAGTTCTCTAAAATGAGCAAAATACTTCATTTTTCATGTTTTTCTCAAAAAACTCCGGGATTGAAGACTAACACATACAAATTTCTATTTTTCCTATTTTTTGCATAAAATCAAAAACTGAAGTCTAACACCTTCAAAAATATCAATTATCATTTTTTCTAAAAAAGACCAAAATAGTTCTCTAAAATGAGCAAAAAACTTCATTATTCATGATTTTCTCAAAAAATTCCGAGATTGAAGACTAACACATACAAATTTCAATTTTTCCAATTTTTTGCACAAAATAAAAAACTGAAGTCTAACACCTTCAAAAATATCAATTATCATTTTTTCTAAAAAAGACCAAAATAGTTGTCTAAAATGAGCAAAATACTTCATTTTTCATGTTTTTCTCAAAAAACTCCGGGATTGAAGACAAACACATACAAATTTCTATTTTTCCTATTTTTTGCATAAAATCAAAAACTGAAGTCCAACACCTTCAAAAATATCAATTATCATTTTTTCTAAAAAAGACCAAAATAGTTCTCTAAAATGAGCAAAATACTTTATTTTTCATGTTTTTCTCAAAAAATTCCGGGATTGAAGACTAACACATACAAATTTATATTTTTCCTATTTTTTTGCATAAAATCAAAAACTGAAGTCCAACACCTTCAAAAATATCAATTATCATTTTTTCTAAAAAAGACCAAAATAGTTCTCTAAAATGAGCAAAATACTTTATTTTTCATGTTTTTCTCAAACAACTTCGTGATTGAAGACTAACACATACAAATTTCTATTTTTCCTATTTATTGCAAAAAATCAAGAAATGAAGTCTAACACCTTAAAAAATATCAATTATCATTTTTTCTAAAAAAGACCAAAATAGTTCTCTAAAATGAGCAAAATACTTCATTTTTCATGTTTTTCTCAAAAAACTCCGGGATTGAAGACTAACACATACAAATTTCTATTTTTCCTATTTTTTGCATAAAATCAAAAACTGAAGTCTAACTCCTTCAAAAATATCAATTATCATTTTTTCTAAAAAAGACCAAAATAGTTCTCTAAAATGAGCAAAATACTTTATTTTTCATGTTTTTCTCAAACAACTTCGTGATTGAAGACTAACACATACAAATTTCTATTTTTCCTATTTATTGCAAAAAATCAAGAAATGAAGTCTAACACCTTCAAAAATATCAATTATCATTTTTTCTAAAAAAGACCAAAATAGTTCTCTAAAATGAGCAAAATACTTCATTTTTCATGTTTTTCTCAAAAAACTCCGGGATTGAAGACTAACACATACAAATTTCTATTTTTCCTATTTTTTGCATAAAATCAAAAACTGAAGTCTAACACCTTCAAAAATATCAATTATAATTTTTTCTAAAAAAGACCAAAATAATTCTCTAAAATGAGCAAAATACTTCATTTTTCATGTTTTTCTCAAAAAACTCAGGTATTGAAGACTAACACATACAAATTTCTATTTTTCCTATTTTTTGCATAAAATCAAAAACTGAAGTCTAACACCTTCAAAAATATCAATTATCATTTTTTCTAAAAAAGACCAAAATAGTTCTCTAAAAAGAGCAAAATACTTCATTTTTCGTGATTTTCTCAAAAAATTCCGTGATTGAAGACTAACACATACAAATTTCAATTTTTCCAATTTTTTGCAAAAAATCAAAAACTGAAGTCTCACACCTTCAAAAATATCTATAATCATTTTTTCTAAAAAAGACCAAAATAGTTCTCTAAAATGAGCAAAATACTTCATTTTTCATGCTTTTCTCAAAAAATTCCGTCATTGAAGACTAACACATACAAATTTCTATTTTCCCAATTTTTTTCAAAAAATAAAAACTGAAGTCTAACACCTTCAAAAATATCAATTATCATTTTTTCTAAAAAAGACCAAAATAGTTCTCTAAAATGAGCAAAATACTTCATTTTTCATGTTTTTTTCAAAAAACTCCGGGATTGAAGACTAACACATACAAATTTCTATTTTTCCTATTTTTTGCATAAAATCAAAAACTGAAGTCTAACACCTTCAAAAATATCAATTATCATTTTTTCTAAAAAAGACCAAAATAGTTCTCTAAAATGAGCAAAATACTTCATTATTCATGATTTTCTCAAAAAATTCCGAGATTGAAGACTAACACATACAAATTTCAATTTTTCCAATTTTTTGCAAAAAATAAAAAACTGAAGTCTTAACACCTTCAAAAATATCACTTATCATTTTTTCTAAAAAAGACCAAAATAGTTCTCTAAAATGAGCAAAATACTTCATTTTTCATGTTTTTCTCAAAAAATTCCGTGATTGAAGACTAACACATACAAATTTCTATTTTTCCAATTTTTTGCAAAAAATCAAAAACCGAAGTCTAACACCTTCAAAAATATCAATTATCATTTTTTCTAAAAAAGACCAAAATAGTTCTCTAAAATGAGCAAAATATTTCATTTTTCATGTTTTTCTCAAAAAACTCCGGGATTGAATACTAACAGATACAAATTCCTATTTTTCCTATTTTTTGCATAAAATCAAAAACTGAAGTCTACACCTTCAAAAATATCAATTATCATTTTTTCTAAAAAATACCAAAATAGTTGTCTAAAATGAGAAAAAATACTTCATTATTCATGATTTTCTCAAAAAATTCCGAGATTGAAGACTAACACATACAAATTTCAATTTTTCCAATTTTTTGCAAAAAATAAAAAACTGAAGTCTTAACACCTTCAAAAATATCACTTATCATTTTTTCTAAAAAAGACCAAAATAGTTCTCTAAAATGAGCAAAATACTTCATTTTTCATGTTTTTCTCAAAAAATTCCGGGATTGAAGACTAACACATACAAATTTATATTTTTCCTATTTTTTTGCATAAAATCAAAGACTGAAGTCTAACACCTTCAAAAATATCAATTATCATTTTTTCTAAAATTGGCCAAAATAGTTCTCTAAAATGAGCAAAATACTTCATTTTTCATGTTTTTCTCAAAAAACTCCGGGATTGAATACTAACAGATACAAATTCCTATTTTTCCTATTTTTTGCATAAAATCAAAAACTGAAGTCTACACCTTCAAAAATATCAATTATCATTTTTTCTAAAAAATACCAAAATAGTTGTCTAAAATGAGAAAAAATACTTCATTTTTCATGATTTTCTCAAAAAATTCCGTGATTGAAGACTAAGACATACAAATTTCAATTTTTCCTATTTTTTGCAAAAAATAAAAAACTGAAGTCTAACACCTTCAAAAATATCAATTATCATTTTTTCTAAAAAAGACCAAAATAGTTCTCTAAAATGAGCAAAATACTTCATTTTTCATGTTTTTCTCAAAAAATTCCGTGATTGAAGACTAACACATACAAATTTCTATTTTTCCAATTATTTGCAAAAAATCAAAAACCGAAGTCTAACACCTTCAAAAATATCAATTATCATTTTTTCTAAAAGAGTCCAAAATAGTTCTCTAAAATGAGCAAAATACATCATTTTTCATGTTTTTCTCAAAAAACTTCGTGATTGAAGACTAACACATACAAATTTCTATTTTTCCTATTTATTGCAAAAAATCAAGATATGAAGTCTAATACCTTCAAAAATATCAATTACAATTTTTTCTAAAAAAGACCAAAATAGTTCTCTAAAATGAGCAAAATACTTCATTTTTCATGTTTTTCTCAAAAAACTCCGGGATTGAAGACTAACACATACAAATTTCTATTTTTCCTATTTTTTGCATAAAATCAAAAACTGAAGTCTAACACCTTCAAAAATATCAATTATCATTTTTTCTAAAAAAGACCAAAATAGTTCTCTAAAATGAGCAAAAAACTTCATTATTCATGATTTTCTCAAAAAATTCCGAGATTGAAGACTAACACATACAAATTTCAATTTTTCCAATTTTTTGCACAAAATAAAAAACTGAAGTCTAACACCTTCAAAAATATCAATTATCATTTTTTCTAAAAAAGACCAAAATAGTTGTCTAAAATGAGCAAAATACTTCATTTTTCATGTTTTTCTCAAAAAACTCCGGGATTGAAGACAAACACATACAAATTTCTATTTTTCCTATTTTTTGCATAAAATCAAAAACTGAAGTCCAACACCTTCAAAAATATCAATTATCATTTTTTCTAAAAAAGACCAAAATAGTTCTCTAAAATGAGCAAAATACTTTATTTTTCATGTTTTTCTCAAAAAATTCCGGGATTGAAGACTAACACATACAAATTTATATTTTTCCTATTTTTTTGCATAAAATCAAAGACTGAAGTCTAACACCTTGAAAAATATCAATTATCATTTTTTCTAAAATAGGCCAAAATAGTTCTCTAAAATGAGCAAAATACTTCATTTTTCATATTTTTCTCAAAAAATTCCGTGATTGAAGACTAACACATACAAATTTCTATTTTTCCAATTTTTTGCAAAAAATCAAAAACCGAAGTCTAACACCTTCAAAAATATCAATTATCATTTTTTCTAAAAAAGACCAAAATAGTTCTCTAAAATGAGCAAAATACTTCATTTTTCATGTTTTTCTCAAAAAATTCCGGGATTGAAGACTAACACATACAAATTTATATTTTTCCTATTTTTTTGCATAAAATCAAAGACTGAAGTCTAACACCTTCAAAAATATCAATTATCATTTTTTCTAAAATAGGCCAAAATAGTTCTCTAAAATGAGCAAAATACTTCATTTTTCATGTTTTTCTCAAAAAACTCCGGGATTGAATACTAACAGATACAAATTTCTATTTTTCCTATTTTTTGCATAAAATCAAAAACTGAAGTCTACATCTTCAAAAATATCAATTATCATTTTTTCTAAAAAAGACCAAAATAGTTGTCTAAAATGAGCAAAATACTTCATTTTTCCTGATTTTCTCAAAAAATTCCGTGATTGAAGACTAAGACATACAAATTTCAATTTTTCCATTTTTTTGGAAAAAATCAAGATATGAAGTCTAATACCTTCAAAAATATCAATTATAATTTTTTCTAAAAAAGACCAAAATAGTTCTCTAAAATGAGCAAAGTTCTTCATTTTTCATGTTTTTCTCAAAAAACTCCGGTATTGAAGACTAACACATACAAATTTCTATTTTTCCTATTTTTTTGCATAAAATCATTAACTGAAGTCTAACACCTTCAAAAATATCAATTATCATTATTTCTAAAAGAGTCCAAAATAGTTCTCTAAAATGAGCAAAATACTTCATTTTTCATGTTTTTCTCAAAAAATTCCGTCATTGAAGACTAACACATACAAATTTCTATTTTCCCAATTTTTTTCAAAAAATAAAAAACTGAAGTCTAACACCTTCAAAAATATCAATTATCATTTTTTCTAAAAAAGACCAAAATAGTTCTCTAAAATGAGCAAAATACTTCATTTTTCATGTTTTTTCTCAAAATACTCCATGATTGAAGACTAACACATACAAATTTCAATTTTTCCAATTTTTTTGCAAAAAATCAAAAACTGAAGTCTAACACCTTCAAAAATATCAATTATCATTATTTCTAAAAGAGTCCAAAATAGTTCTCTAAAATGAGCAAAATACTTCATTTTTCATGTTTTTCTCAAAAAATTCCGTCATTGAAGACTAACACATACAAATTTCTATTTTCCCAATTTTTTTCAAAAAATAAAAAACTGAAGTCTAACACCTTCAAAAATATCAATTATCACTTTTTCTAAAAAAGACCAAAATAGTTCTCTAAAATGAGCAAAATACTTCATTTTTCATGTTTTTCTCAAAAAATTCCGTCATTGAAGACTAACACATACAAATTTCTATTTTCCCAATTTTTTTCAAAAAATAAAAAACTGAAGTCTAACACCTTCAAAAATATCAATTATCATTTTTTCTAAAAAAGACCAAAATAATTCTCTAAAATGAGCAAAATACTTCATTTTTCATGTTTTTCTCAAAAAACTCAGGTATTGAAGACTAACACATACAAATTTCTATTTTTCCTATTTTTTGCATAAAATCAAAAACTGAAGTCTAACACCTTCAAAAATATCAATTATCATTTTTTCTAAAAAAGACCAAAATAGTTCTCTAAAAAGAGCAAAATACTTCATTTTTCGTGATTTTCTCAAAAAATTCCGTGATTGAAGACTAACACATACAAATTTCAATTTTTCCAATTTTTTGCAAAAAATCAAAAACTGAAGTCTCACACCTTCAAAAATATCTATAATCATTTTTTCTAAAAAAGACCAAAATAGTTCTCTAAAATGAGCAAAATACTTCATTTTTCATGTTTTTCTCAAAAAATTCCGTCATTGAAGACTAACACATACAAATTTCTATTTTCCCAATTTTTTTCAAAAAATAAAAACTGAAGTCTAACACCTTCAAAAATATCAATTATCATTTTTTCTAAAAAAGACCAAAATAGTTCTCTAAAATGAGCAAAATACTTCATTTTTCATGTTTTTTTCAAAAAACTCCGGGATTGAAGACTAACACATACAAATTTCTATTTTTCCTATTTTTTGCATAAAATCAAAAACTGAAGTCTAACACCTTCAAAAATATCAATTATCATTTTTTCTAAAAAAGACCAAAATAGTTCTCTAAAATGAGCAAAATACTTCATTATTCATGATTTTCTCAAAAAATTCCGAGATTGAAGACTAACACATACAAATTTCAATTTTTCCAATTTTTTGCAAAAAATAAAAAACTGAAGTCTTAACACCTTCAAAAATATCACTTATCATTTTTTCTAAAAAAGACCAAAATAGTTCTCTAAAATGAGCAAAATACTTCATTTTTCATGTTTTTCTCAAAAAATTCCGTGATTGAAGACTAACACATACAAATTTCTATTTTTCCAATTTTTTGCAAAAAATCAAAAACCGAAGTCTAACACCTTCAAAAATATCAATTATCATTTTTTCTAAAAAAGACCAAAATAGTTCTCTAAAATGAGCAAAATATTTCATTTTTCATGTTTTTCTCAAAAAACTCCGGGATTGAATACTAACAGATACAAATTCCTTTTTTTCCTATTTTTTGCATAAAATCAAAAACTGAAGTCTACACCTTCAAAAATATCAATTATCATTTTTTCTAAAAAGTACCAAAATAGTTGTCTAAAATGAGAAAAAATACTTCATTATTCATGATTTTCTCAAAAAATTCCGAGATTGAAGACTAACACATACAAATTTCAATTTTTCCAATTTTTTGCAAAAAATAAAAAACTGAAGTCTTAACACCTTCAAAAATATCACTTATCATTTTTTCTAAAAAAGACCAAAATAGTTCTCTAAAATGAGCAAAATACTTCATTTTTCATGTTTTTCTCAAAAAATTCCGGGATTGAAGACTAACACATACAAATTTATATTTTTCCTATTTTTTTGCATAAAATCAAAGACTGAAGTCTAACACCTTCAAAAATATCAATTATCATTTTTTCTAAAATTGGCCAAAATAGTTCTCTAAAATGAGCAAAATACTTCATTTTTCATGTTTTTCTCAAAAAACTCCGGGATTGAATACTAACAGATACAAATTCCTATTTTTCCTATTTTTTGCATAAAATCAAAAACTGAAGTCTACACCTTCAAAAATATCAATTATCATTTTTTCTAAAAAATACCAAAATAGTTGTCTAAAATGAGAAAAAATACTTCATTTTTCATGATTTTCTCAAAAAATTCCGTGATTGAAGACTAAGACATACAAATTTCAATTTTTCCTATTTTTTGCAAAAAATAAAAAACTGAAGTCTAACACCTTCAAAAATATCAATTATCATTTTTTCTAAAAAAGACCAAAATAGTTCTCTAAAATGAGCAAAATACTTCATTTTTCATGTTTTTCTCAAAAAATTCCGTGATTGAAGACTAACACATACAAATTTCTATTTTTCCAATTATTTACAAAAAATCAAAAACCGAAGTCTAACACCTTCAAAAATATCAATTATCATTTTTTCTAAAAGAGTCCAAAATAGTTCTCTAAAATGAGCAAAATACATCATTTTTCATGTTTTTCTCAAAAAACTTCGTGATTGAAGACTAACACATACAAATTTCTATTTTTCCTATTTATTGCAAAAAATCAAGATATGAAGTCTAATACCTTCAAAAATATCAATTACAATTTTTTCTAAAAAAGACCAAAATAGTTCTCTAAAATGAGCAAAATACTTCATTTTTCATGTTTTTCTCAAAAAACTCCGGGATTGAAGACTAACACATACAAATTTCTATTTTTCCTATTTTTTGCATAAAATCAAAAACTGAAGTCTAACACCTTCAAAAATATCAATTATCATTTTTTCTAAAAAAGACCAAAATAGTTCTCTAAAATGAGCAAAAAACTTCATTATTCATGATTTTCTCAAAAAATTCCGAGATTGAAGACTAACACATACAAATTTCAATTTTTCCAATTTTTTGCAAAAAATAAAAAACTGAAGTCTAACACCTTCAAAAATATCAATTATCATTTTTTCTAAAAAAGACCAAAATAGTTGTCTAAAATGAGCAAAATACTTCATTTTTCATGTTTTTCTCAAAAAACTCCGGGATTGAAGACAAACACATACAAATTTCTATTTTTCCTATTTTTTGCATAAAATCAAAAACTGAAGTCCAACACCTTCAAAAATATCAATTATCATTTTTTCTAAAAAAGACCAAAATAGTTCTCTAAAATGAGCAAAATACTTTATTTTTCATGTTTTTCTCAAAAAATTCCGGGATTGAAGACTAACACATACAAATTTATATTTTTCCTATTTTTTTGCATAAAATCAAAGACTGAAGTCTAACACCTTGAAAAATATCAATTATCATTTTTTCTAAAATAGGCCAAAATAGTTCTCTAAAATGAGCAAAATACTTCATTTTTCATGTTTTTCTCAAAAAATTCCGTGATTGAAGACTAACACATACAAATTTCTATTTTTCCAATTTTTTGCAAAAAATCAAAAACCGAAGTCTAACACCTTCAAAAATATCAATTATCATTTTTTCTAAAAAAGACCAAAATAGTTCTCTAAAATGAGCAAAATACTTCATTTTTCATGTTTTTCTCAAAAAATTCCGGGATTGAAGACTAACACATACAAATTTATATTTTTCCTATTTTTTTGCATAAAATCAAAGACTGAAGTCTAACACCTTCAAAAATATCAATTATCATTTTTTCTAAAATAGGCCAAAATAGTTCTCTAAAATGAGCAAAATACTTCATTTTTCATGTTTTTCTCAAAAAACTCCGGGATTGAATACTAACAGATACAAATTTCTATTTTTCCTATTTTTTGCATAAAATCAAAAACTGAAGTCTACACCTTCAAAAATATCAATTATCATTTTTTCTAAAAAAGACCAAAATAGTTGTCTAAAATGAGCAAAATACTTCATTTTTCCTGATTTTCTCAAAAAATTCCGTGATTGAAGACTAAGACATACAAATTTCAATTTTTCCATTTTTTTGGAAAAAATCAAGATATGAAGTCTAATACCTTCAAAAATATCAATTATAATTTTTTCTAAAAAAGACCAAAATAGTTCTCTAAAATGAGCAAAGTACTTCATTTTTCATGTTTTTCTCAAAAAACTCCGGTATTGAAGACTAACACATACAAATTTCTATTTTTCCTATTTTTTTGCATAAAATCATTAACTGAAGTCTAACACCTTCAAAAATATCAATTATCATTATTTCTAAAAGAGTCCAAAATAGTTCTCTAAAATGAGCAAAATACTTCATTTTTCATGTTTTTCTCAAAAAATTCCGTCATTGAAGACTAACACATACAAATTTCTATTTTCCCAATTTTTTTCAAAAAATAAAAAACTGAAGTCTAACACCTTCAAAAATATCAATTATCATTTTTTCTAAAAAAGACCAAAATAGTTCTCTAAAATGAGCAAAATACTTCATTTTTCATGTTTTTTCTCAAAATACTCCATGATTGAAGACTAACACATACAAATTTCAATTTTTCCAATTTTTTTGCAAAAAATCAAAAACTGAAGTCTAACACCTTCAAAAATATCAATTAACATTTTTCCTAAAAAAGACCAAAGTAGTTCTCTAAAATGAGAAAAAATACTTCATTTTTCATGTTTTTCACAAAAAACTCCGCGATTGAAGACTAACACATACAAATTTCTATTTTTCCAATTTTTTTACATAAAATCAAAAACTGAAGTCTAACACCTTAAAAAATATCAATTATTATTTTTTCTATAAAAGACCAAAATAGTTCTCTAAAATGAGCAAAATACTTTATTTTTCATGTTTTTCTCAAAAAATTCCGGGATTGAAGACTAACACATACAAATTTATATTTTTCCTATTTTTTTGCATAAAATCAAAGACTGAAGTCTAACACCTTCAAAAATATCAATTATCATTTTTTCTAAAATAGGACAAAATAGTTCTCTAAAATG
The DNA here is from genome assembly GCA_946800325.1 of Luzula sylvatica. Lineage (NCBI taxonomy): Eukaryota > Viridiplantae > Streptophyta > Magnoliopsida > Poales > Juncaceae > Luzula > Luzula sylvatica. The sequence continues at coordinate 69,169,538 of OX326959.1, read as the reverse complement.
AGCAAAATACTTCATTTTTCATGTTTTTCTCAAAAAACTCCGGGATTGAATACTAACAGATACAAATTTCTATTTTTCCTATTTTTTGCATAAAATCAAAAACAGAAGTCTACACCTTCAAAAATATCAATTATCATTTTTTCTAAAAAAGACCAAAATAGTTGTCTAAAATGAGCAAAATACTTCATTTTTCATGATTTTCTCAAAAAATTCCGTGATTGAAGACTAAGACATACAAATTTCAATTTTTCCAATTTTTTGCAAAAAATAAAAAACTGAAGTTTAACACCTTCAAAAATATCAATTATCAATTTTTCTAAGAAAGACCAAAATAGTTCTCTAAAATGAGCAAAATACTTCATTTTTCATGTTTTTCTCAAAAAACTTCGTGATTGAAGCCTAACACATACAAATTTCTTTTTTTCCTATTTTTTGCATAAAATCAAAAACTGAAGTCTAACACCTTCAAAAATATCAATTATCATTTTTTTCTAAAAAAGACCAAAATAGTTCTCTAAAATGAGCAAAATACTTCATTATTCATGTTTTTCTCAAAAAATTCCGTGATTGAAGACTAACACATACAAATTTCTATTTTCCCAATTTTTTGCAAAAAATAAAAAACTGAAGTCTAACACCTTCAAAAATATCAATTATCATTTTTTCAAAAAAAGACCAAAATGGTTCTCTAAAATGAGCAAAATACTTCACTTTTCATGTTTTTCTCAAAAAACTCCGGTATTGAAGACTAACACATACAAATTTCTATTTTTCCTATTTTTTGCATAAAATGAAAAACTGAAGTCTAACACTTTCAAAAATATCAATTATCATTTTTTCTAAAAAAGACCAAAATAGTTCTCTAAAATGAGAAAAATACTTTATTTTTCAGGATTTTCTCAAAAAATTCCGTGATTGAAGGCTAAGACATATAAATTTCAATTTTTCCATTTTTTTTGCAAAAAATCAAAAACTGAAGTCTAACACCTTAAAAAATATCAATTATTATTTATTCTAAAAGAGTCCAAAATAGTTCTCTAAAATGAGCAAAATACTTCATTTTACATGTTTTTCTCAAAAAACTTCGTGATTGAAGACTAACACATACAAATTTCTATTTTTCGTATTTTTTGCAAAAAAATAAAAAACTGAAGTCCAACACCTTCAAAAATATCAATTATCATTTTTTCTAAAAAAGACCAAAATAGTTCTCTAAAATGAGCAAAATACTTTATTTTTCATGTTTTTCTCAAAAAATTCCGGGATTGAAGACTAACACATACAAATTTATATTTTTCCTATTTTTTGCATGAAATCAAAGACTGAAGTCTAACACCTTCAAAAATATCAATTATCATTTTTTCTAAAATAGGCCAAAATAGTTCTCTAAAATGAGCAAAATACTTCATTTTTCATGTTTTTCTCAAAAAACTCCGGGATTGAATACTAACATATACAAATTTCTATTTTTCCTATTTTTTGCATAAAATCAAAAACTGAAGTCTAACACCTTCAGAAATATCAATTATCATTTTTTCTAAAAAAGACCAAAATAGTTGTCTAAAATGAGAAAAATACTTCATTTTTCATGATTTTCTCAAAAAATTCCGTGATTGAAGACTAAGACATACAAATTTCAATTTTTCCAATTTTTTGCAAAAAATCAAAAACTGAAGTTTAACACCTTCAAAAATATCAATTATCATTTTTTCTAAAAAAGACCAAAATAGTTCTCTAAAATGAGCAAAATACTTCATTTTACATGTTTTTCTCAAAAAACTTCGTGATTGAAGCCTAACACATACAAATTTCTATTTTTCCAATTTTTTGCAAAAAATCAAAAACTGAAGTCTGACACCTTCAAAAATATCAATTATCATTTTTTCTAAAAAAGATCAAAATAATTCTCTAAAATGAGAAAAATACTTCATTTTTCATGTTTTTCTCAAAAAACTCCTGTATTGAAGACTAACACATACAAATTTCTATTTTTCCTATTTTTTGCATAAAATCAAAAACTGAAGTCTAACACCTTCAAAAATATCAATTATCTTTTTTTCTAAAAAAGATCAAAATAATTCTCTAAAATGAGCAAAATACTTTATTTTTCATGTTTTTCTCAAAAAATTCCGTGATTGAAGACTAACACATACAAATTTCTATTTTTCTAATTTTTTGCAAAAAATCAAAAACTGAAGTCTAACACCTTCAAAAATATCAATTATCATTTTTTCTAAAAAAGACCTAAATAATTCTCTAAAATGAGCAAAATACTTCATTTTTCATGTTTTTCTCAAAAACTCCGGTATTGAAGACTAACACATAAAAATTTCTATTTTTCCTATTTTTTGCATAAAATCAAAAACTGAAGTCTAACACCTTCAAAAATATCAATTATCCTTTTTTCTAAAAAAGACCAAAATAGTTCTCTAAAATGAGCAAAATACTTTATTTTTCGTGATTTTCTCAAAAAATTCCGAGATTGAAGACTAACACATACAAATTTAAATTTTTCCAATTTTTTGCAAAAAATAAAAAACTGAAGTCTACCTTCAAAAATATTAATTATCATTTTTTCTAAAAAAGACCAAAATAGTTCTCTAAAATGAGCAAATTACTTCATTTTTCATGTTTTTCTCAAAAAATTCCGTGATTGAAGACTAACACATACAAATTTCTATTTTTCCTATTTTTTGCAAAAAATCAAAAACCGAATTCTAACACCTTCAAAAATATCAATTATCATTTTTTCTAAAAGAGTCCAAAATAGTTCTCTAAAATGAGCAAAATACATCATTTTTCATGTTTTTCTCAAACAACTTCGTGATTGAAGACTAACACATACAAATTTCTATTTTTCCTATTTATTGCAAAAAATCAAGAAATGAAGTCTAACACCTTCAAAAATATCAATTATCATTTTTTCTAAAAAAGACCAAAATAGTTCTCTAAAATGAGCAAAATACTTCATTTTTCATGTTTTTCTCAAAAAACTCCGGGATTGAAGACTAACACATACAAATTTCTATTTTTCCTATTTTTTGCATAAAATCAAAAACTGAACTCTAACACCTTCAAAAATATCAATTATCATTTTTTCTAAAAAAGACCAAAATAGTTGTCTAAAATGAGCAAAATACTTCATTATTCATGATTTTCTCAAAATATTCCGTGAATGAAGACTAAGACATACAAATTTCAATTTTTCCAATTTTTTGCAAAAAATGAAAAACTGAAGTTTAACACCTTCAAAAATATCAATTATCATTTTTTTCTAAAAAAGACCAAAATAGTTCTCTAAAATGAGCAAAATACTTCATTTTTCATGTTTTTCTCAAAAAACTTCGTGATTGAAGACTAACGCATACAAATTTTTATTTTTCCTATTTTTTGCAAAATATCAAAAAATGAAGTCTAACACCTTCAAAAATATCAATTATCATTTTTTCTAAAAAAGGCCAAAATAGTTCTCTAAAATGAGCAAAATACTTCACTTTTCATGTTTTTCTTAAAAAACTCAGGGATTGAAGACTAACACATACAAATTTCTATTTTTCCAATTTTTTGCATAAAATCAAAAACTGAAGTCTAACACCTTCAAAAATATCAATTATCATTTTTTCTAAAAAAGACCAAAATAGTTCTCTAAAATGAGCAAAATACTTCACTTTTCATGTTTTTCTCAAAAAACTCCGGGATTGAAGACTAACACATACAAATTTCTATTTTCCCAATTTTTTGCAAAAAATCAAAAACTGAAGTCTAACACCTTCAAAAATATCAATTATCATTTTTTCTAAAAAAGACCAAAATAGTTCTCTAAAATGAGCAAAATACTTCATTTTTCAAGTTTTTCTCGAAAAACTCCGTTATTGAAGACTAACACATACAAATTTTCTATTTTTCCAATTTTTTGAATTAAATCAAAAACTGAAGTCTAACACCTTCAAATATATCAATTATCATTTTTTCTAAAAAAGACCAAAATAGTTCTCTAAAATGAGCAAAATACTTCATTTTTCATGTTTTTCTCAAAATACTCCGTCATTGAAGACTAACACATACAAATTTCTATTTTTCCAATTTTTTGCATAAAA